>HG995340.1:8216127-9622409 GCA_905333045.1 Lysandra bellargus | reverse complement strand
TATATACTTCTGGTTGAGTTGGTGAGCGTCGCTGCTGGAGCTGGAAGTCACAGGTTCGAATTCGCTGAGTGGACCTTCTAGGAAGAGGGGGTTCCTAGGTCATAGATGTGTAAGTATTAAAATGTGTGTAATATAATCAAAATCTTAAATACATTAATTGTATCTAGCTATATGACCGAGCTTCGCTCGGTATTCAAAAAACATTATTACAGAATTATGCGATTTATAAAAAAATACCAATAAACTGTTTATTAATCCCATAATCGTTCACGTTATAAGCCGATGGGGTTGTTCAGTAAAGTAATGCAACAATGAAATGTTTCGCCAACACCAAGTTTACGGCTGCCATTAACAATTATTCTACTAACGATCCTGAATTTATAACGAAGCGATCAAAAGTGCAAACTTAATAGCCAGCGGAAACGCCTACACTTAGCACTTTTTAATTAGATTTTTAATGCCACTTATGGCCCTTAGGCCAAAAGCAGATTTTTGGGCCATTTCTTTGTGATTTTAAGCCATGAGGGATATCTTGACCAAATTTTTGTCACAGCCTCTATATTTGTATCGATCGCTATTGTTTGGCCGTACGTAGCGTTTCCTCGTGCAACCCAAATTAATTATCAAGATAAGATTTCCTCGGAGGTTCATTAAATACCACTACTCGGTAATGAAAAACTTTCTACGGAACAATGAGCATTAACTCACTTTTAGAAAATAGAATGTAAGCCTGTCTGCTAGCCAAAACTTAATATTGTTAGCTCGCTTTAAGCAGACCACATTTTCTATTGGCTAGGAAACAATCATATTATTATATATTTTCTTGTTTTGTAATTTAGGGCCGGTTTTACCACTTCTTGATTAAAAGTGCCGGATAGGCTATCCACAACTTATTTGACAGATTCTCCATACTTTATCTGTCAAGTTAAGTGGTGGATAGCCTATCTGGCACTTATCAGGAAGTGGTGAAATAGGGCCTTAATGTTGTGAAAGTGGGTTTAAAGTTTTAAGTTACTGCGAGCTAATGGGCATAATTGCTTGCTTGATTTCGTTACATCCACAACTCTGCCTTATTTTACACTAAAAATCTTTTGAATTCCCCAGAATCTTCTTGACTTCATGTCTTCATGAATTCTCTAACACTAATAGGCACTCAGGTCTGAGGGTCTCTGAAAGGTTGGACAAAATTTCCGAGAATTCCGCTACGAGAGTGCCAGTAATTCATAGTGTACTCCTCGACTCGAGCGTGCTTCCATAGAGGGGTTAAGTAACTCCAGCATCAAAAACTACTAGACGTAATTTAGCTTTTGGAATAACCTGCACATCACAAAATGCTCTCTACGGCGTTGAGCATAAGGTCGTTAAGTGGAGCTTGAGCGATATTTCGCATCGTCGCTTCTGGCAGATTTATTAATGGAGCCGTGTTTGCTTGAAATATATCAGGTTTCAGCGGCCACCTGTCCCTGTCCGCTTACGGAGGCGGCGCGAGGTGCGACAGAGACGGATGTATGTAATTACACATCCGCATAACTGCTCGTGGTCATGAGATTTCGTTTCGCAAAAATAACGCCCTAGATGTAAATGCGAGTTATGATTTGTATTCAGATCTAGAAATTCGAGAGAAGTGGCACCTTAAATGTAATTTACTATGATACCGCGGCTCTACTATCATAGAGCGACGATTAAGTTTTGTATAGAGTGACGGTAAGTTTGTTATCATATTTAAAGGAAGTAGAAAAGATATTAACAATTGTCTTGAAATCAATTCATTATTATCAACGTAGCGACTCAAATTGTCATCCATTATTATATTATTTCGTTGAATGCTGACGAAAGTTAAAGTCACCGATAACAGTTGGAGGAAGGGCTCAGGTTTTTGTGCACGGTGCAACTGGAAACCGACGCGCGTGAGAAATGACGAAAGCTCAGACTGGACTAGGGTTGTCAAAGCGATCGGGCTATAGGATGGCGTGTCCGGCCAAAATAATAGAGACCGGTTTATGTGAATTTTGACACCTAAAGTTTTATCAAACCTACTAATTATAGAATCTACGCGACCTAACCTATTGGATACAAGTATACTAGGAGTCAAGATGCTAAGTCCTCAATAACAGGGTGTTCGGTTTTGTACTCGACTGTGCCAGGAGGAGGATTAAATTTTTCAGTATAATATATAAAAGTATGAATTATTATTTGGCGTGCTCTGCTGCAGTCTAAGCGGGTGCCGCTTGGGGATTGGTAGGTTAAGAGAAGTTTTTACTTGTTATACTTTTCGGATATGCTGCCATTTTGTCCGTCTTTTAAACTCTTGGCAACCCTAGATTGCACTATAATGAAGCATTGAGTTCGTGCCGAAAGGAGAAATCGCAAATTATCACCGCCTTTGTGATCGAGCTCAAAACATCAGCATTCGGCCGGCTCTCGAGTGAAGGTGAAGTATCGAACTGACGAACAGTGATTGGACTAATTACTGGGTGATCCGCGTTTATTCCGTGATTAATGGAAGAGTTAACGGTGCTGAATGCTATTGGAAATTTTAATGCTGTTGAATTTTTACCTTGACTTTACTATCCATGGGAATATTATAAATACGATAAATAGAATAAATGTGTATGTCTCCTTTTTTACCGACTTCAAAAAAGGAGGTTATCAATTCGACGCGTATGTATGTAATATTTCCATAACTGCCCAGTTTTTGTATATGTTAGTCTATATCAGCGTCTGAACAAAATATGTGCCAAATTTCAAAAGTGTATGTATGTATGTATGTATGTATGTATGTTTTTATGTTTGTGTTCGCATATCTCTGGAACTACAAGTCCGATTTCTGTAATTCTTTTTTTGTTGTACTAGGTATTATTCAACTTAGGGAACAGTGCAAGTTTCATCAAAATCGGTCCAGTAGTTTTGGAGATAGAGAGTTTTAATTCTCAATTACGTCAAAATTGTTTTGAAGTCGGTTTTATCTTTTTATTTAAAATACAGTTTTACTCCAATTATGTTGGATGTTAGATGATACTTTGAGTCCCGGGAAACAATTAATAAAAAATTAGGATAGTTTTAATCATGTAAAAGTGTACGGTTCCTGCGCGATAAACTACTTTCGGCCCCACGAAAATGGCGAGGGCATAATATATTAATCACGGATGTAAAAAAAAAATAAGAATGGAGCATTACACTATAAAGAGGTGAAGCATGCAAGGTACGACGTGACCGACACTCACACACGCAACTAGGTACTACAACCCGCTGTCATTGTACATAGAGTGACGGCGCCAATGACACGCACACATCCTACACGGACGGTCATTACTATGCTTCACTCGGGATTAGACAAGGTTACATCCGTATTTTTTTTAAATCCGTGATATTAATCCTTCAGGCCCCGCGCGAGCACCGGTGATCGCGACAACAATAGAATACAATAGCAATTCCTGGAAATTCCGACTGAAGTATTAATATCATAATTCAAATTACAATAATGTATATTATCAACCTCGTGACTCCGGATTAGGACCTTTCAGTAAAATGTCATAGTTATGAGCCCACACTACATTAAACCGACATTATCCAACAACCGGGCAACAAACACTGGTGTTACGGAGCTAATTGGGAACATTCGGGAACAAACTAAATCGGAATTAGTACCGACATAATTTACGGCGATTTGCAGATACAGAAAACAATTCGCCAAAAACTTTCCCCAGATAGTATACGAGTTGACAAGTTGTTGGCGAAGTTTTCGCGGTGGAGCCGAGCCTTTGCGGTCTTCCCCCTCCCCCTGGACCCCCCAGGGGGGGCAGAGGTCGAAGAAAGTTATGATATTCGAGTTGTTATATGCTATTCCGTCGCTTTGTTGTGTTTGATAGCGCTCATTTATATCTCCTATTGGGACGTGTGGAAAAACTTCGCAGCTAAGTTTCCATTGTCTAGTTATTTCAAAGGCTGATTAATTTTGTACGTGCTTGAAATTTTGCCGTATTGAAATATATTTCGGGATGAAAGCAGGAAGTGACCTACATCGAGTCGCTCGTATTTGTAATGGCTGTACAAACTCAGGGGTATTGCGTTACTGGGTATCGGTCGACACGGTACGCGCATTTCGCCGCCATCTTCGTGATTGACGCGCTGATGGATGTTATAACTTGTTGCGTTTATAAATCAACTGTATATGGGAATTTAGAAAGTTTTTTTTAAGTCTGTAAAATTTCATGCACAAAACGAGTCCGTCCATTTAGCCAAGACTTTTTCGTTATCGCTTCGTTATATCGCCGATCGAAATGTATAGAATTGACATTTCGTTAATACGACGTTGACGTTCGACTCGTCTTATGTCAATTCCATATATTTTGATCGGCGATTCTATAAAGAAGCGATAAAGAAAAGATCATGGTACGCACCCCAGGGGGGTTTGCCAAAATGTTTTCGTTTTCGCTTCGTTATAGAATCGCCGATGAAAATGTATGAAATTGACATAAGCGTTCGATAATATGACGTTGACGTTCGACTCGTCATATGTCAATTTCATACATTTTGATCGGCGATTCTATAACGAAGCGAAAACGAAAAAGTTTTGGCTAAATGGCTGTTGGCCTTTTCGGATTCGTCTGACCGAAACGATCGGAGGGAGTTTCTAGTATTTAGTGACTGTATAATATTATGTGGCCTACTTGTTCGACACAATATACATGCATTGGTTTCAAACATTGTTATAAAACATTTAATGCTATCAAGTAAAACGACGAACGACCACAAAAAAGGTGATTACATTAATTACGTTTCGGACGAAAACGTTTTAGCTGGATGACGCACCGTGATAAGAAATTTACTGCAGAAGATTTTACAAAGATTCGAATTAAGCACATAATGAGAAAACCGCGTGACGTCCATTTTACACAAAATGTGTAATTTCGCGGTTATGACAAAATAAACCGGATGGGGCAGGAAAGATCTTCCGCTACAGATTTCCGAACCCAACCCAAGGTTATGGGTTTCGGGAATGGATGGGATGGTAATTTATCCAGTCGAAGATTAATGTTTTTGAAATTTGAAATCTTCGCGTCTAATGACTGAGCCGGTATATCAGATAGGGTACTTTAAAGTATCTTATAACCATTAACTTAAGTTTAATGATAACATTTATTTATTTAACGCAGCCTATGCCAGATTTCCAGATTGAGGTTTTGCCGGAGTTCTCAGTTCGAAAGTATATTTTTTACAGAGCCAGTACTGGCTGCCAATAAGACTGGCAGCCAGTATTGGCTTGGTATATGCCGCGTGTGAACAGTTTGGCCTGGCTTAAAAAACTGTTCACACGCGGCATATACCAAGCCAATACTGGCTGCCAGTCTTATTGGTTCTGTGAAAACTATACTTTACTCTTGATTGGCTAACTTCAAAAAGTGAACCAATCAACAACGTCATTAAATGTATAAGCTCTCGTTAACCCTCAGAAACCGGGTAATGCACGGTAAATATAGAAAATAATTTGAAATTTCTGAATATTTATTCATTGGAGTATTAGAGCTATTAATTATTATCAATATTTAACAGAATTTAAAAGACTTCACTTCACTACGTTTTTTAATATAATATACCTACTTAAAATTAAAAATTAAAATAGAAAAAAAATTTATGTTTGTTAAATTATATGACGTTTTCACAATACGAAATATAAATTAGTAGCGTATTTACGTTATAAAAATGGTTCCTGAAACTACAGTCGTAACAGTTAATGCACGTTTGATGCTCACGAACTATCAGTAGATTGATATCAACAGGTAGCGTCTACATTCACGTATTATTTATTATTTTAAGGCAGTTTTAAAGTACATTATACTTTCTTGATTCTTCTTAGAGATGTAATAGATTTTAAATTATTTTCATAACATAATATCTATATTATGTGCTGACCAATTCTGATCACGGCGACTTGACTTCACACTATATATGACTTTATGGTATCCTACTTTTGTAGTGAACGTGCGTGCACACCAGCGTTACCAGACGTCGGGACATTGGAACTTTTTGAGTGAAAAAGCGAGATTCTTCAGTCGAAAGCGGGACAAAGTAAAAAAGGTATAAAATCAAAAGTTTTTTTTAATTTTTATATGTGTTAAAATAACATTTACGACAATAGGTAGCAAAAGTAGCCAAAGAAAATCCACCCCTCTACCTTCCACACTTTTACCTTCAGACTTCATTACACTTCTTTCTTCTCAGCACGCTACACGTACTTTCGGGCTTTCCCCGAAAAGCGGGACTGCGCCGGACATTTAATTTTGATGAATCGGGACGTCTGGCAACGCTGGTGCACACTCAGTACACGTCAAGGATACTGTTTTACCGATAACACAATAATTTGGAACTGAATAAAACCCGAGACTCCTTTGCGCTAAAATTCACTTCTAGCGCGGACACTACAAAGCTAGCCTCTTAGTTCTCAAAGCATTTTCAAATTTCACACATTGTTAATTAAAAACTGTGCAACACAACGAATTATTTAAATAATTAATTCGAAACAAAATTGCATCTCCGATTCAAGCACACAATCTGTTACATTCTAGAATTCTTGAGTGGCCGCTATTAAGGCTGCTCACACTGTATCCAAAGTTTGGATTTCCCTGAAAACGGAACAAACGGGACAACGGGGACCGGGACAAAAGCATTTGCCGACCCTACTTATTGGGCTTTTTAGTTTCTTGATAAAGTCAAGTGGCATTACGTAAGTCTAATAGCTACACCTCCCCCGGGGCCGCGAGCTTTATGGCCCGCCCGACTGAAAGGTATAAAACTTGTACCACTTGATGGAGTACATTTTGTATTTGTTTTGTAAAGTAATGACTTTGCTGTTTTTTTAAACGGAACGTATATATTTTTAACAAGCAAATTTTGCAATAGATTAATTTTCTTGTAGTGAAAGAAAATGACGCAAAGTTTAGTACGTAAATGTACATGCCGGAAGCCGGCTACATAAAGTTGCAGCAGACGATGTGTCGTCGCGGACTCGCGACACGTTATTTCTATGTATTTCTAATGTGTCGCAAGCTTCGTATCATTAGCTGCGCAGGGTATTGAAATACATACAAACCAGTAGTGTCGCGACGACACGTCGTCTGCGGTTGCTTCATGTCTAGCGTCTAATATCCAGTATAAACCTTTTTTTTTTTTGCGTTCCCTAACTTTGGTGGAAGTCCGGTCCCTTGTGAGGTAGACCGGCCGGTCGTGGAGGGAGTCCTGTGTTTGTTAGATCCGGGACATCCCTCCTTTATAGGCTGAAGGCGAACCGCAGGTGGTTTTAGTGGGTAAGAGTCCCACATACCCCCGGGGTGCTTCAGCTTAACTGAGGCACATCCCCAACCCGGGGGACCCATGACGGGTTTCCCCTGCGCATAAAAAAAAAAATCTTTTTATATAAGTAAGGTAAAATTATTTTGAAAATATATATTATTATTTACTTGCATGACACAAATTTATACTTCACTGTACTTTATACTACATGCCTTCTTTCTTACCCTTTATGGTGTTTTCATGTAACCCTTATTAACCGATCTCTACCGAGCTTGACCGATGGCGCAAAGTCAATCTGTCTTGGCCCCATGTGGGATGGGATTTTTACGGGGAAGTCCCGTGATCCGGACCGGGATTCCCGCAGTTAATCTTATTGGGCTCCTGACTAGATAGGAATCTTTGAACGATTACAGAAGCAAATCGATTTTTTACCCGAGTTTGGCGTCTATAGGCAGGGTTTATTTTAAACTAATACTTAAATAACAATCGATGAATTAAAAGCCCAAGGCTTAGCTATACTACAAGATTTTTTCAACTGTAACCCCTACTACTGCAAGCCATTTAGTAGGGGTAATGTGATAGTTGATAAACTTATAGTTTATTAAAGTAGGTACACGCATAGAATGCCAAACAAAATGAATCTTTACGTTTCCTTAGTTTAAGATATTATTAGGTAAATGATAATGTATCATTTTACACAGTGTGTTATTGACTATATGAAGCTCAGGTATATTGGTGTAAATAAGCTATTACATAGGCGGTCACAATATAATTATTTAATAACGCATGCGGCCGTAACATTAGCTCATTACTAATTCTGTTTGTAATGGCGGATATTATAAACACGCTGCGGCCCGAAAATTCTTTTTTCCTGGCAATATTATTTAGTAATGGTTTCATTATCGAAACTAAATCAACCGCAGCCAACTTGGTGATTTTAATTCCGTTCCGAAAAAAATATTATGGAGAGTTTTGTATGTATAATATAAAGTTTAATATCAAAGTATAAATTATATCGGGTTTTTAAAGATGTATGTATGATCTTTATAGATTCTTTACAAAAAATACAAAATTGCAACAAAACAGGTTCATGAAGTGGCACTTGCCTAACTAGTGTATTACTTAAATGACTGCAGTATCATTAATTAGTATTCAAATGGAAAATCATATTATTCAGATTAATAGGATTGAGCGCATAAAATAGCTGTCCCTTTGAAACTTTGGCATGGTAAGTCTTAGGGTCAAGACACACAAGCACGATACGACGTCGCGCGTGTCGTACGACGATACGGCGTCGTTTCCCGATGCGACGTCACGTCGTGGGAATCTACGACGACCATCGTAAAAACTACGTCACGACATCGTAACGTGCCACGAAGTTTTTTATGATGGTCGTCGTAGATTCCCACGACGCGACGTTGCATCGCGAAACGACGCCGCATCGTGGTACGACACGACGTCGTATCGTGTTTATGCGTCCCGGCCCTAAGTTCTGATTTCGGCCACGCACCAAAGGAGCCTATACATCTCTGCTGTCGGTGGCTTTAAGCCTCACTCTTATTAGACTGGCCATAGACTGACCGCAAATTATTGCAGTCGGGAGCGACTGCTCTAGAGCGGTTGCGTTGAACGATTGCTGCGACCGTTCAAGAACTGCTCGAGCGGTCCGTGTATTGCGGATATGAATTTAGTATGGAATCTGCAGACCGCCGTGCGGCAACCGCAAAGTCGAGACCGACTGCAAGATGCGGTCCGTCTATGGCCGGCCTAATGCTCGGTTTCTGACAGGAGTTTATCTATGAACTAGCCGTATAGGCTAACGTTAGTTTTAACCAGTCAACGACGCTATAGCATAGAAAAAAACTCTGAATCCTGAAACTGGTTATAAGAGCTTCTTAACAATAAGGGCCAGCCGACGTTGCTGCTGCCAGCTGCGTTGCTACGTCGCATCGTAAAAATCTACGACGTCGCAGAACGCATCGTGGAAATTTGCGACGCGACAGCGAGATTTCCGACGACATTTTCGCATTGTGACAACGCATCGCATTTCTGTGCGATGTTGTTTTGCGATACGACGCCGCAACGCAGTGTTGTGGCCTGGCCCTATGTGCTTCAAAATACACCTCAGTGTTTATTAGAAGCTATTGGCGATAGTGGACTTAGAATTTACATTTTTGAAGACGTATCTCAAGTAAGTACTTTGAGAGATCTTCGGCGCAGCTCGCAGAACAAAAGGCTTGTTCACGGCTGGATGAGTCCTGACTCCTGTGACGTCATATCCGGATATTCGTTGGCCATATCCGATTTGAATTTGGAATAGAGTCAAAGAGTATTCATAGAAATATGGGACATACAAAGTAACATTTCAAGGATTTTTAAAATTCAACAACATTTTTACTAAACAAATTGAAAAAGAGTAAAAAGTAAAACCCTAATTTAGGGCATATTTCACCACTTTCTGATAAAGTGCCGAATAAGCTATTCGCAACTTTTTTGACAGATTCTCTATACTTGATATTATTATATTATATGTCAAGTGGATAGCCTATTCGACACTTATCACTTATCGCAAAGTCCTTAATGTTGTAAATATAGTAAACCTTGCGCTATTTATGTATGGCATTTGAAACTTATTTCATCACACATCCACGCTTCTTTCCCAAATGATATAAATAAAAATAAATTTCCGATTTAGTTATTGTCGCTAAAACTGCTAAACCGATTTGGATAATTTTAGTCTTGAAATATTCGTAAAAGTCCCGGGAAGGTTTATATTAGAAGGAAAGTGATACGAACTTAACCGGGCCATCTAGTACAAAATGTATTAACGTAACGACAGCAAATCTTACAGTAACACTTTACTGTTGTATTTACTGTAATACTTTGTTGAGTATTTTGTTTATTATTAGCAGCAAATATTACTAGTTTTGTTTGTCTATTACTAAAGCTTGTGTATTATTTATGTTACAAAGAATGTGTAGGTGATCAAAGCCAAAAACTTGGTAAATCCTGTCGGTGAAGTATTTAAATACTTAATATACCGCAGGGCGTCTAACTGAAACTTCGTAATATACTTTCCTTTTGAATAAGTAAGTAATATCCAGTATCCACACGTTAGCAGACGCCAGACAGTATAATATATTATTATAATACTAGATGACGCCCGCAACTCCGTTGCGCCAAAACTCATTTATCGCGCGGGAACCGTACCTTTTTTCGGGATAAAAGTATCCTATGTCCTTTTCCGGGACTCAAGGTATCTTCGTGCCAAATTTCAGCAAAATCGGTTCAGCGGTTTGGGCGTAAAGAGGTAACAGACATACAGACAGATAGACAGACAGACAGACAGACACACTTTCGCATTTATAATATTACTAGCGACCCGCCCCGACGTCACACGGGTATAAAATATATGTATAGCCATTGAAAAAATGATTAAAATCGATAGCCTATGATCATTCACGTGGTTTACTTCTTATCTGTGCCAAATAACATAAAAATTGCTCCAGTAGTTCGCGAGATAAGCCCTTTCAAATAATTTCCCCCGTTTTTTCCACATTCTCCTATTAGTCTTAGCGTGATAAAATATAGCCTATAGCCTTCCTCAATAAACGGGCTAACACTGAAATAATTTTTCAAATCGGACCGGATCGGTTCCTGAGATTAGCGCATTCAAGTTAGCCCTTTCAAGTAATTTTCCCCGTTTTTTCCACATTTTCCTCTATTTCTTTGCTCCTATTAGTCTTATCGTGATAAAAATATAGCCTATAGTCTTCCTCGATAATTGGGCTATCTAACACTGAAAGAACCAACAAAATCCGTTGCGTAGTTTTAAAGATTAAGGCCCACTTGCGCAGATCTGAGTTAAAGTTAACTCTGAGTTAAACATCATGTCATATCTGTCACTCATCAATTCGCAAGTCCGCCTAGAGGTAACAAAGGGACATGAGGGAAAAAAAAGCGACTTTGTTTTATAATATGTATATATATAGAAGTATGGATAACATTTAGTCCTTGTCTATCAAGCCACTTGTCTGACGTTGGATAAAGACGTTGGAAAAAGTAAATGTGTGCATAAGAATTAATTATACCATTTATTAAATATAAACTTAAAATCACAAATTCATTACTAAAAATACAAACTAAAATAAAATATACAAATATACAAATATATACAAACTTAGAATATAAAATTATAAAAAGAAAAACTTTCCCAGGTCGTCCCCATCTGGCAGAGTGCCCAGCAAGCTGACAGCATTGCCACGTTGAATTGCAATTGCTATTCGCTGTGGTAGGTAGCTCCCGGCTCTGGGGTCTCGGGTGGCTTCAATAAGCCTCTTAGATATTTCGCTAAAAAGCTTATGTGCCCTCGGATCCCATGCGCCTAGGGTTTCTACCCCAAACGGTTCAAAATTGAACGCATAAGAATTGTATTATTTAGTAGGGGATTATATTAAGTAAGGGATAGAACACTGATAAAACGGAGGTAAAAGAGGGAATTGAACGTGCAAAATTATTTTCGTAGATGTGAGGTAAGCTTGTAGGAGGGCCTCGGTGCGACAGCGATTGATCACTTTATCTTTTCAATTTGATAATACAAAACTTCTGTCTGTACAATAAGTAAAAAGCCTATATTTATATTGCGTCGGTTTTCTCAAGTATTACGTATCACCTACGAAATTGTGCCAATTTCCCAAGAGGCAGTGGTGTCTTAAAAATTCGTCCCAAACAAAAACGCGCTAAGCACCTAAGTAGTTGTATTATAATGATGTACGAAGATATCAATAGAATATGATTGATGGGGGAATTATCCGTCGCGCTTAAAACCGCGCCGAGATGATGCAGTCAAATGTCTGATTAATGGATTTCATACTTAGCCGCACCTGGGGAATATCTATAAGGGGTCTATAAGCTTGGCGCGTGTACGATCATATTCTGTCAACTATAATAATAGGTAACTCCAACACTGGTTTCGGTACGGTGGTTGGTTTCATCGAAACCAAGCCAATTACGCAGAAGTAATTTTATAGTGCCCAAGTGTGTGCGCAGTACACAGGAGGATTATCTATTCCTTTACTCTCATAACCCAGTGGGACGGATTAGCGACACGACTGGCGAGAGATCAGGTGCAGGACCGAATTTTACATGCCCCTCCGACGCATCTCACTTGTCAAACAATCAGGTGATCAGCCTGCATTGTTCTAACCTTTGGAAATAACATGTTTCCAACGGAAAACAAACCCAAGTCAAGAGCCAGTCTGTAAACCACATGGAGGCGTAGCCGTACCTGAGGAGTATCTATCCATAGGGAGTCTATAAGCTCGGCTCGTGTTCGATCAACTATCATCCATACTAATAATATAAATACGAAAGTGTGTCTGTCTGGGTCTTACCACATTACGCCTAAGCCCCTGAACTGATTTTGCCGAAATTATGGAAATACTTTGAGCCCGGGACAGGGCATAGAATATTTTTATCAAATTAGAAAAGAGCGACTTACCTACGTGGTGTTCATTTCAACGACGGTCGACGATAAACGATTCTAAATTAAAGACATTAGAAATAGTTTATGTGGCTTTACACACTTACCTTTACAGGATAATGTACAGGTGAGTAATCTTGATCCGCGGATCAAATCCGGTTAGAACTAAGTGGGATTTGTCCCTATATGTGAGCTGATTAGCCGTATAGCGCTTCCGGCAATATTTGATACTCGCGATCACGTGGCCTCGATAAACCACGTTTAAGCCAATAACTTAATACAGTTACCACGAGTTCTCGAAACGCGAAAAGCGAGATAAAGTTGCGTTAAGATTAGACGAGGCTTACAGCCGCACACGGATACTTAATTTAATGATGATTTAACTTCAATTTAATGAAGAATTTGACAGATGATAACTAAAGGAGCTTATGTCAATATCTTTAATTAAATACAGTTAAGTTAAGAGTGTGTAAGTATAGTAGATACATAGATATAATATACGAGCGTTCACGCAAAACCTGGACGCAGCTTCGGAGGTACGACAATAGTATTAGAATTTAAAATCAAAGTAATACAATTACAAGTCAAGCTAAGACTTCCAAAATAGAAGTCTCGAAGGATTAAGTTGTCTTAGAATCTAGATATATCAATAACAAAACTCTAAATCAATCGAATATGAACAAAACTAGTTAAGTATTAATATTTGACTTTTGTAAATCACGAATCAATTGAAGTTAAATGAGACTTTGATGGAGTTTGAAACTGATTAAAAGTAGAGTACGAATTAATTCCGGTGATCTAAATCTTTGGCAATATTATAAACTAGCTGTTGCCTGCGACTTCGTCCGCGTTAGCATAGTAATAGGCGCAGCCCCCCCCCCCCCCCCCCCCCCCCCCCCGCCAAGATATGACCGGTGCCAAAGCTCATCTCTGTATAGATAAAATAGATAAAAGTTCATAGCAAGGTAAGGAGTCAAGATAGATACAAAGTTTAACAGACAAATTTGTGGGAAATTTTAAGAGCTTTCATTACGTACCTAACATTTTTTCTCTACAACGCGACATACCGTTTTAACGATATGAGAAAAAAACTAAATATATTGAAACTCGAGCCCCACCCTAGGTGATATCGTTATAAATTATAATATTATATATTTAGCTTATGTGTTGACCCGACCTCTAAGTAATATGTGTGAAAAATTTGAAGTCAATCCATTCAGTACTTTCTGAGTTTATCCCGGACATACATACAGACAAACAAACAAACAGTTAAACAGACAAACAGACAAAAATTCTAAAAACTATGTTTTTGGCTTCCATATCGATTGTAAATCACGTCCCTAGTATTATTTTTCAAAAATATTCAATGTACATAATTGACTTTACTACGATTTTATTACATGAATAGATGCGAAAGTGTCAGCCTATCTAGGAATTCTACTCGAAGTTGCAACCAATATCTAGTACTTTATGAACTTAACTACATTTCTAAGAAGTAAAATAAATTGTGAAATGAGAAAAACTTGAGAGGTGTCAAAGGATTGGAACGAAGTTATTTCTTATGTTCAAAAAACCTGTAAGTATTATCCCACCAAAAAACATTTTTATGTAAAAATACTGCCAAGATGAGAACATAATAGTTCGTGGTGTCAAAAAGTAGTGAGATCTCATGTAGAGCCAAGTTTCAAACCTTACACACTCAGCCCTAAATCTAAAAACCTTAATTTTACACATAAATCGCGGCAAAATACTTGATATAATGTGTCAGCCGCACGAGAAGAATCTAAAAACTCTACACATTAGTCAAAATCGGTGGCTTGGCCATTTTGTTGCGCTTAATATAAAAGTTATTAAGTACAACAGAAGAGTAGTTCAAAGCTCATAAGCATGACCAATAACAAAATGATGAATGAAGATTTAGGGCTGAGTGTGTAAGGTTTGAAACTTGGCTCTACATGAGATCTCACAACTTTTTGACACCACGAACTATTATGTTCTCATCTTGGCAGCATTTTTACATGAAAATGTTTTTTGGTGGGATTTCATTTCTTTTTGTAAGTTTTACCACACACGTTTTTATGAAATTAAGGGGCACACGAGCCTGTGCACTTGCATTATTAGAAAAGTTTCAAGTGATTTGCCAGCCTTTAAGAGGGGATCGGTTATATATAAAATTAAGGGGACAAACGAGCAAACAGGCCACCTGATGGAAAGCACTACCGTCGCCGAGTTGCCGTTCTTTCAGAAAGAAAAGGCTTAATTAAAGGAATAGGGAAAAGGGGTATCCCTGAGTATTCCCCTGTTCTCTTTACCTTTTTTATGAAATTAGGGGGCAAACAAGCAGACGAGTCACCTGACGGAATGCAATTGCCATCACCTATGGACACTGTAACATTAGAAGAGTTGCAAGTGCGTTTTCAGCCTTTTTAATGTTTATGAAGGAATAGGGTAAGGGAATAAGCAGAAGAGAATAGGGATAAGGAATAATGTATTGGTATAGCTGAGTGCAGTTGGGCCTCCGCTAAACTCACTCACTAGACGAAACACAGCGCAATCGCTGTTTCACGCCGGTTTTCTGTGAGTCTGTGGTCTCTTCATGATAACACGTATTTTTAGAGTCCCGTATCCATAGGGTAAAAACGGGAACCTATTACTAAGACTTCGTTGTCTTTCCGTTTGTGCGTCCGTCCGTCTGTCTGTCTGTCTGTCTCCAGTCTGTAACTCAAGAACAATAGCTAGAGAGTTGAAATTTTCACAGATTATGTATATTCGTTGCCGCTATAACAGCAAATACTAAAAACAAAATAAAATTAATATTTTAAGGGGGCTCCCATACAATTAACGTGATTTTTTTGGCCTGTTTTGTTGTATATCAATAATGGCAACAGGTAGGTACTTGATTTTTTCTCAAAGTCCTTAATTATAAGTTTATTTTAATATTTAATAATAATATTAAAATAAAATAAAAAAATAAGGGAGGCTCCCATACAAAAAACACAATTTTTGGCCTAATTTTGCTCTATAAGTGTACGGATATAGGTTAGGTTGGGTTTGATAATTTTTTTGTTGTTTCTGTACTAATGGTATGTTTCAGCTTTCTCAGACTTCAGGAAGTACCCTAACAGTTTTGATGATAGGTATAAATTGTGCCAAAATTGTGGGTTTTTGGACACCTATAAAATCTAAAGTATAATAGCTACGATATTCAAACTTTGCGCATTTCATTATTTCACTCATGTCATTATATCCTAAAAATTTCAAGTATCTGGCATTATCCAAACCAAAGTTACGAGGGTTCAAAAATACGACGAAACGTTTCGAGAAAAGGTAGGTAGTGCCCTTGCGCGCTTCGCTTGGCTCATCTTGGCGGGGGCACTCCCGTGCCCCCAGATTAAAAAAACGTCATCTATTGACGCCCAGGAATACTAACAACGCGTCGCTGTTAATTAAAAAAACGCTATCTAGTTGACGCTTAGGAATACTTACTATCAACGCCCTCTGTCCCTACCATGCAGGTACTAATAAAAAAGTATCGAGGGCAAATCAAGGTCAAATGTCGTCGGCGTAAATCTTGAAGGCTACTGGCTAGACAAGCCACCTAAACACAAACAATTACCCTAAATATATTTTACGTATGCAGTAACATTTTACGTTATTTTGATAAATTTGGCAAATGGATTTAAAATTGCTTTCATAATAATTTGTCATAATGAGAATAAAGCTACTTTCTCGGCAATTTAGTTACTCAACTAGACCGGTAAAAAGTATGGGGATTTCCGATTTACTCTCCCTTACAGTTCACACGTTTAATAATTGCAAGGCCTTTCACAGTTTTGAGAATATGAGAGTACTAGACACGAGTAAGAACAGAAGGACGCACGGTTAAGGACTCTTTGGTGGGTCGAGGAGTGAGCGGGGCGGGAGCATGGGGTCACGCTATTGGTACATTACTTATCAGGCGATTCGTTATTGGTAGATCGCAATGGACGGTGACATGTTATTGGCAGCTACAGTACTTACCACTAGTCAGTACGTTCATGGTATGCAGTTATGCACCTAAACTACCCCTCCCGATTCGTCAGCAATCCTAAAGTTACGCGCGGCTTATACAGAGGTTAATAAACAGATGAATTTAAGCTTTTGAGGAAGAGTGCTTTATAATCTGTTCATAACTGATAACATCTCTGCTCTGGGGCCATCGGTGAAGTCGTGACTTGAGCTGGAACTCAGACTGTGAGCGACTTAAGTGCAGTGATATCTAAGCTCCAGTAAATCATCTGTAATAACCTATTAAAGTCTAATCTTATTCTCAATTATATCATGAAATAACAATCTCAGATCTAAGTCAATCTAAGAGATAAACCGAACCTTTCAAAAATTTAAATACAAATCCATACTAAGATTATAAACGCGAAAGCGTGTCTGCCTGTTACCTTTTCACGGAACCGATTTGATAAAATTTGATATGGAGATACTTTCAGTCCCGGGAAATGAAAGGATACTTTTTATCCCAAAAAAATATACGGTATCAGCGCGATAAACGACTTTTGGCGCAACGGAGTTGCGGGCATCATGTAGTACCTAGTAGTTTACATTTATAGCGCCAAAACTTGTTTATCGCGCGGGAGCCGTACATTTTTCCGGGATAAAAACTATCCTATGTCCTTTCTCGGGACGCAAAGTATTTCCATGCCAAATTTCAGCAAAATCGGTTCAGCGGTTTGAGCGTGAAGAGGTAACAGACAGACACACTTTCATATTCATAATATTAGTATGGATTTTACTCGTCTCTTGGGTTGGACCACAGCAGTTTAAAAGAATTAAGTAGAAACTAAGAAACTACTAATAAGGTAGACGTCGACCTGGAACTGGCAACTGGAAATAATTGCCTGAACAAATCATAATATACAACTTTCCCAAGTCGAGACGTGATCACTGAATATTTCCATAACTATAACATTTATATACTACTAATAAATTATTGTTCGTGATTTTAGTAAAGGCTATTTTTCTATTAGCAGACGTATTATTCGAAAAATAGCAACGTCCTTTCAAAAACATTATATCGGTAAAGTTTACATATAATAAATACTTTTTGTTTTGTGGTTATATAGTTATGTGCTAATTGGTAATTAACATCTTTTGTATCGTTAGCCAAAATAACCTCCTTTTTGAAGTAGGTTAATAAGTGATTTACGTTGATACAAGAGCTGGTGCTCACACCAGATTCGGTCTACACTGCTGACCAGCAGTGGATCAAAGCTACATACGAAAATTGAACTTCATGCAATTCAGACCACTTTTTAACCGACTTCCAAAAAAACGAGGAGGTTATATGTTCGGCTGTGGTTTTTTTTTTTTTTTTTTTTTGTATGTTCAACGATTACTCCGCCGTTTAAGAACCGATTTTCGAAATTTTTGTTATGTTGTATTAGGTTTCACTCCAATTTGGTACCATGTTCACAAAAGTGGTGACCTGATGATGGAATCCATGAGTAATCGAGGGAACTCCTCGAAATTTATATGGAAACATATGGTGATTTTAGTTTTATGAGAAGCATCCTAAGCATATGCTACCAAAACGCAAGATTTTGCACCGAGGTATACTATGGTTCCGAAGTTACTAAGAGAACTCCGGATTCCTTATAGATACAAGTTTGGGAGTTTAGGCGCTGTTTTAAGAACTGAAAGCATATGCTACTATGCAAATTACATTCATCATCATCGTCATCATCATCATTACCACGTCAGGGTCACCAATGTCACCAAATTCAACCTTATCTCCAGAGCATAAGGCACACATTTGACATTACTCCTGAGAAGTTAAAGTTGCTTCGATAATTGTTGTTTCACTTCGCCGAGATATTCTGGAAAACAACCTAATTTCAACCTTTTGCATTGCGTTTAGCGTTCATAGTATAATAACGCATCGCATCACATATCTGCCAGGGCTGTCAAGCAAGCGGCGCGGCGGCGCGGGCGCGGGCCGGGTACTATGCATAGAATACAAATTACTCACGGAGGTACTATGTGCGCTGCGTGTCACGTGCGACAAGTCGAGCGAGTGCCAGCCTATTGAAACTAGTCCGGTGACCGGCTACTTAGCACGTCACACGTGTTCACTTCGACTTTTTTTAATGTATTGTTTAAAATTATCTGCAGGCTGCAGCTGATATTATAATATTTTGTAAGTGTGACTGTAATAAGATACGTAGAATAATATACAGGTGTATTATTCTATGTATAGTACGCGTTTGCTTACTAGGTAACTAAAAAGAGTGAAATTATTATTTTTAACAAAAAATTAAAACCGACTTCCAAGGTAAAACAATAATAACATCCTTAGAATATGAACTAAAAAGTATTAAATAATTAGACTTCAAAATGATGAAGATTGAGTACAAAAATAGTTGAGTTTTAGCCAAATTCGGATAAAGGCACTATTAGATAGGAATAATTATTTAATACTTTTTAGTTCATATTCTAAGGATTTTATTATTGTTTTACCTTGGAGTCGGTTTTAATTTTTTGTTAAAAATAATAATACAAGCTGCGCACTGCACTTATCTGCCTTCAATAATTTACTGAAATTGTGCTCATTGGCCAGTCAAAATATATAATGATTAATATCTACTCTTTTTTATTATTAATAACACTGTAGACTGTAGTATACTTAAGCCGAATCCATTATACAGTTCTTGGCGTTGATATTGCTCAAAAAATAAACTTAGGGCCAAATAGGTATAAGTATTCCAACAGCGTGTCCCATGTAACTGAAAAAGAAACGGAACTACGTTTCTCATAGTAACTAGTAGGGAAGTAGAGAACTAATTAGTAAGTTAGCTGTCGGCGCAGGAACACGCCAGAACAGTACCATGTTCCAATTACTTGTACCTGCTCCAAATATCCATTTATGTACGAAACCTGAGGGACAACGTGTTCTGAAAAAATATTATGGAAAAGATTATTCTGATATTTACAGAGTACCGCTATTTTTAGACCTTATATTACACAAAATAATACTTTCTGTTTCACATAAATGCCTACAGAGTGTAATTAAACTGAGTGATCATAATAGGTACTTACTTTATGGCGTGTATGTGTCTCTTGTATAGAGTCGACTGGGAAAGTAGCAGCGCTGCCACAGCAATTTTTTGTGATTTATATGGGCAAGCGCCCCAGTGCAGCATCTTGAACAGCTTTCTCATACAATAATTTTAAAAAGTTACACTTTCAGTGCTGCTACTTTCGCAGTGAACTCTATTTAGGGGACTCATACACTAAAGTATTATCAGCTAAATAATATTTCATTATCCAAGACTAAAAACACCTTTGCACAAAATTTTTGCAAAATGGGTTCCAGCGGTTTAAGCGTATAATATATAACAGACATACAGACTATATAATATATATATATATATATATATATATTAATTATACATTTCCAATTCCTCCAAATAACAGATTATACAATATCATCATTGGCCTTTACGTTTGTGTCCGACGATTTACGGCGTATTGGTCTGTAGAGCTTGGAACTAGGCATCATCGCAAAACTTGCTACCCTCCATTATCCGTTTGCGCCAATCTGTTCTGATTTCCGCGAGCTTCTCCCAGTTGCGGTGATCAATTCCGAAAGCCATCATGTCGCGCTTTGCACAATCTTTAAAGCGAACTAACCGCCTTTCCACATTTCTTTTAGCATTCGCTACCTCGCTTAGCATAACGCGTCGTGGTAAGCGAGAGGGTTCCATTCTGTACACGCGTCCAAGCCATCGTAGACGTCGCTGTTTCAGCAGTGCCGTCAAGCTAGATAGCTGTGCTATTTCTAGAACCCTCTCTTTGGTGACCCTGTCTTGCCATGTCAAGTCTAAGATTTCGCGTAGGCAACTAATATAAAAGGTGTTAAGACGACGACTCTTGTTTTGCGTACGTTGTCCAGGTTTCGGCAATATACAAGTACACGCATTATAATGTGGCACTACATAATGTAGCTCAGATACATAGTCGGAAGCGCACTCCACGTTGTTGGAAATTCACCACATTTGTATAATTATTACGCATGGATCTGACGATTTGAATCGATGCACTAATATCTAAATAATTTGTTCGCAAATTGTCAACTTGATATTAGAATACAATGGAAATTGTATGTATGTTGGGAAAAAAAAATGTTTTCTGCTACACCTGATGATTATTGTATTGATAGCTTTGATAGCGATCGTGTAATGAATTCAAAGTAATTGTAAAGTATATTTAAATAATAAAGTGGAATAAAATGATGAATTTTGATTTCTGAGTAAAATGTGAAATATGATTTTTACCCAGATTTTTTTGTTAATTTTTCGGATACACCTTTCTCGGCTAGACACAGTAACCTTATGAAGGTTTGCCACGCCGGTTTTCTGTGAGGCCATAAAACTCACAAAAACAAACCACATGTGAAGAAGAAACCCTTACAATAAATTAGAGAAAGAGATTTCTTCTGAGAATCAACAAAAAACAAGCCCAACCTAAAAACATAACACAGACTTAATTCGTATCAAATTGAGCATGTAAGAAATATCAGTATGAACCGCTGAGGCCCACATATATTACACTATGTACTTTGGGTTATGCTAATTGTTTGCCAAAATATCACTTCTTTTTCACAAATACAAAGATAGAGAGAGATATATTGATAAATATTATAAATTCGAACGTCTGTCTGTCTGTTATTTTTCGCCCAAACTACTGCTGAAATTTGATAATATTCTGAAGATACTCAAGAGTCTCGGGAATGGACATAGGATACTTTTTATCCCGGAAAAAAAGTTCACGCGCTACAAACGAATTTTGGCGCAACGGAGTTGCGGGTGTCTACAAGTCTCTTTTATAATTAAATACTTTAAATACTAATATTATAAATGCGAAAGTGTGTCTGTCTGTCTGTCTGTTACCTCTTCACGCCCAAACCGCTGAACCGATTTTGCTAAAATTTAGCATGGAGATACTTTGAGTCCCGGGAAAGGACATAGGATACTTTTTGTCGCGAAAAATTTTAAGGTTCCCGCGCAATAAACGAGTTTTGGCGCAACGGAGTTGCGGGCGTCATCTAGTTAATTATATAGGAAGAAAGGGAAAGATAATAATATGGATTTATCAAAATCCACGGGCACGATTAACTTCAACCCAATCTGGCGAAAATGGATCTAAGAAATATTTCTATGCGATCCAGCTAAGAGTAGAACAAGCGAAAATAATATCATAATTTATGTAAATATCCATTTCAATCCTTGGAATAATAGATAGATCTAGATCACTTACGGGATCGACTCGTGAGTTACGGAGTCGATCTATTAGGGATTCCATTTACACGATCATAAAGTCTAAAATAGCTTGAAGTAATTTCTCTATGCATCGTGCATTTGAGAAAGGTCGCGACATACTGAACGTTTTGACGGTTGCGGGCTGCGGTAATGAAAACGCAGTTAAATGTTTTATCATCAAAGCTTAACACGCAGAAATGACAGTTACACCTGCTTCTATGGCGTTTCCTTTAACGCCTCCGTGGTCCAGTGGTTTAGAGCGCGGCTCTTAACTCGGAGGTCTGGGTTCAGTTCCCGCGTTGGAAACATTTCCCAGTTTGGTTAGGACAATGCAGGCTGATCAACTGATTGTCTGATAAGATGATCCATGCGTCGGATGGGCATGTAAAAAGTCGGTCCTGCGCCTGATCTCTCGCCAGTCGTGTCGGTCTTCCGTCCCACTGGGTAATATGAGAATAAAGAAATAAGTGCTCTTGTGTACTGCGCACACACTTGGGCACTATAAAATTACTCCTGCGCAAGTGGCCTGATTGCAATGAAACTGGCCACCGTCACTGAAACCGGTGTGGGATTTATTGTTATTATTTTAACGAGGTGTCCAGTTAACTTCAACGTGATAGAAATATTAAATATTTACAAAAATAAGACAAATTGCTGGAATTTGCAAATGTGAAAGTATTTTTATGGTTCACTTTCACGACATGCACTGATGACTGGTACTTAATTTTTTAATTACCTTTAAAATTACTTTGTGGCGAAATCCTTGCTACTGTAACCTGATTTTAAAATAATTGCAAGAAATTCGAAAAGACAGTAAGTAACGTTTAAGAAAAATAATAATTTATTTATAAGCCCAAGACGCTTAAACATATTTATTTATTTATGAAGCACCTAAAAAGGTAGTATTTCCAATCCATACTAATATTATAACTGCGAAAGTGTGTATGTCTGTCTGTCTGTCTGTTACCTCTTCACGCACGAACCGCTGAACCGATTTTGCTGAAATTTGGCAAGGAGATTCTTTGAGTCCCGGGAAAGGACATAGGATAGTTTTTATCCCGGAAAAATGTACGGTTCCCGCGCGATAAACGAATTTTAGCGCAACGAAGTTGCGGGCGTCATCTAGTAAGAATTAAAAACATACATACAAATAGATATTCAGGAAGAAGACAACCTAGAATCAGTCTTTACGCGATACGCGACCGAAACTGCAGCGTTCGTGATGTCACCCTATTAAATAGAGCTTAATAGCGGAAACACTAGGTCATTCGGCGCCTGCAGCTCTATAGGCGATCGTTTGGCTCAGATTTAGGTTCTCCGTGTGTTCTTCCCGATAAGGAAGCGGTTGAGTGTAATTAAACCGAGAACATATTTTATACTCGTTTGATACCCGTGAACTAGTTTACCACCAGAACAAATTATGTTTAAAGCATTTTAGACCGTAGAAGTTAAAATTTCAATAGTTTTCTAACCGTTTAATCGATTTAGATCAGCTATCCCCAACCCGCGGCCCGCGGGCCGGATGTGGCCCGCCTGGACTTTGTCCGTGGCCCGCGTGATGTTAAACCATTTTGAAATTCACGCCCACCGGCAAAATAATGTAAACTCGTCGTGAAAGTCGTGAAATTTTTTCCACTTTTAAATCGTTTTTTTTTTGAAGATCGTATTTTTTTTCCCTAAAAATTTTTTGTTGCGGTCCGCGACACTAAGTTAAAAACATGTTTGTGGCCCGTATGAAAAAAAGATTGGGGACCACTGATTTAGATGAATTCCTTTACGGGACTTTTTAACGACAAAGTATATTATCCTGGTAAAATGTACTGCTTCCGCGAAACTGATAAAATACTATAATATAAACTGATAGTTATAATAAAAAGCATTTTTGAAAGTGTTTTGCAACTATAAAATACAATTTAATTTTAAAAATAACTTTTCGCAGTCTGAATTACATTAGGTCATGATTTGCTACTGCTATAAAGACTTATTCAAGATAAAAAATACACATTAATCTCGAAATAAAAGACAAAATTATTTTGCCCTCTGCGATTCTAAGATTATTATTGCCCTTGTAAATCTTGATAATGTAATTTTCTTACAATGTCAATGAACTATTATAGAGAGCACAATTCGCGTGAAATCTCAACAGATCCAAATTAATTTAATTTTAATGGCCGTTAAACATAATTAATTTCTATTTGCAGTTTCGCTAATCAATTGATTGAAAGCTCCCCGACTGTCGACGCAAAATGATTTATTTGGATTCGAACGTCGTTCGGTTTACCGTACTACATGGAGAGCTTCAGGATTTCCGCCATTATCCCGGAACGCAATTTAGCTGTTCAAGAGCTTTACAAACCATACATTTGCCCGGGATATTTTAAACGAGACAATCGTTACATATTGGTCATATCTCGGCAACGGCTACAATTGTAATTAGGCAAGTAAAAACTATATTGTATCCAGGTTTCGCCAGTAGTTTTGATTTATTATTTCACTAGAAGACGCCCGCAACGCAATTGCACCAAAATACGTTTATCGCGCGGGGACCTATATTTTTTTTAGGATGAAAGGATCCCATGTCCTCTCCCGGGACCCACAGTATCTTTAAACGTTTCAGCAAAATCGGTTCAGCGGTTTGGCGTGAAGAGGTGAAAGACAGGCACACTTCCGCATTTATGATATTAGTATGGATAAACATAAACGGCTAAACAATACAAGCTATAATGTTGTTTTACTCTCATGAGTTAAGACAAGCTGATGGTTAAACGATGCTCTATATGATTAATTGCATACAGACCATCGTTTAACCTAATATAATCATGAACTAGATTCTTGCAGATTAATAAAATTATTGAAGCTCATATTATAATACCTACAGTATATTATACAGTATTTATTTTGGCTGCAAAATTATAATTATATGCTTATTATATAATTTAAATTGACGCAGTAGCTTCATACCTCGAAAACAGAAAAGCAGACAAACTATTCAAAATGTTTTGAAAAGCTGAGACCAACTCTCTGTATCTAAGCAAACATGTAAGTTGTAACCTTATTATATTCTTTAGAAAGCATAATATAATTAAACTTACTGAATACTTATACCAGTTTCACATGATCGTAGAATAACCTCCTCTGCATGGTTTCGGAGAACAACTAGGAATCTCTGGCATAGTTCTATATCAGTAATTGATTCAATTTACTTCCTAATCTGACCTAATCCACGATATCAAGCTACGCAATTGTGGCTACTTTGTATTCTATTACGGGCGCACTTAAAATGGGAACCCCAAAGTTGACGGAAACTATGATTTCTACAAATTCCCTGCATTAGTTGTATCTGCTGTTACACTGTTAAAAAGGAGTTTGTGTAGTATACACGGCAAATAAAATCACCTCGTGGTAATAGCAGGAAGTATAAATTATTAAGTTACACAGCAAGACACCTCTGGCTCTGCCTAGAAACTAATAGCATTAATATTGAAGTATAAATATTACCTACTCGTAATGCACACTTTTTTAATTAGCCAGATTACTAATATAAAGGCATGTGTAGACGATTTAAATAATTTATTTAAAGCAGTTGCTTATATTAAGGTGACGCCGCGTTAAAGTAAAAAAAAAACGTGTTGGATATGTTTTAGATTGCTTAGAGATTGCTAGAAGAAATGGAGCAGCAAGAAATGGAAAGGGCGTAAGCGACAAAATGGTTTTTGTCGCGTAATTTTAAAAATCATAAATATATTTCATATTTAGGGAAAATTAAAGTGTATGTTGAACCAATCCATGTAAAAATTTTGGAAGCTTACCTAAATCACTCTCTTCACTTTGTTGGCAAAATTAGAATCCCTTTTTTTACAGAGGTATTTTTGATTGATTATTCTGTGTCATAAAAGTTGACCAATCGTGTTATGCTATGGGTAATTCAAAGACAAAGACATGATGAATACTGACAATGAATTTTAATTTCTTAGCTTTAGTCATTGCTGAGAAAAATCGATATCGCTACAGCCAAAGTATCAAGGCGTCGCTTTAAAGGGGAGTGACTAAGGCCGCACAACTTTGGCCGCACGGCGCAAATCGAGCAACCAAATGGCAAAAACTTGCCATTTTTTTGCAATATAGATTTTAGACGGTCGATTTTCGCCGTACGAACAAAAGCCGCACAACTTTCTACACAACTACACGGATGATTAGAGTCACCCGTGTAAGCCCCCCTCAGCACTTCTACACAAAACCTACAATGACTAGATAAACGATACTATAGAAAAGGGATAAGTGTTTTAAACGGCAATAAATAGATGACACAGATAATCCTGCAGCATGCTCTGATAAATACGTCGGTCAGCATCGGTTTAACTGAACCCCCGGTTAACTCTATTTAACTGTTGCGTTTAAACTGGCTTGACGTTAAAATCGTGGTTTCTTTTTACTGCAGAATAAAGCTAATGTATTGTCGTTAGTTTTTGGAGGGGCGTGATTTTGTTGAAGTTATGTTACTATTGTTATGTACAGTTCAGATTTAAATTTAACTTAAAAAGTTTAAACCACATTTACACATTGAAATATTTCTAATAACATAACCTAGGTACATGATATAAAAATAGGTTATGTTTTGATATACTAGCTTTTAGCATCACACTTTTAAGGGATAAAACGTAGTGCCTGTTTTGATTCTGAGCCCTGATGCCTGCCAATGGCGTTTTGTGAACATATTATAAGTTTATTTTGGCACGTATACATGACGTATACATTATAAAAAATATAATTGTTGTATGACATAAGAAGCACCTGTCAAACGGTAATTTCGCCCGCGCAGCCACAGGTGTGAACTTAGTAACTGGCCATAAATCAGGATTTATGTGTAACACACACACGGATTACGCGGACGGATCATAAAACTTGTACACAACTGTGTACACGGTCAACATGGTACAAAGATTTCGTTAAAATAATATAATACAAAGGTGCTCCCTCACCTTTATTATATTATTTTCATTAGTAAGGGCCGGGAGAGCCGAACATTACAAAGCGCACCTTGTAATGATACAAAACCGAGCATTACAATCTTTCTAGTTCGACCTATATACAACTTGTAACGTCAACTAGCTATGGGATTCTCATTCGAATCTTTAATGTTAGATTACACGTGAATGCTCGTCGGTCAGGGAGGTATTTTTGTAAAGGTGGGTTTACACCAAAAGAACATACAGCAAGAACAGCACAAGAACATTCTTTCGTATTCGTTTAGTGTAAACTATAATTCGTTACAACATACTTTAGATCGTTTACACCAATCGAATCAACAAGAACATCAAGAATATGAATTTTTGACCTATAGATGAGAATCATATAGCTCCGTTAAGACCAAACGAGCGAATGCTCATTGCTCATTCGTCAACGATAAGTAGTTCATTTATTTTTATAGTCATCAAAGGTTGGATCCCATAAACATCTTTTGTTATGGTATAATTCTATCATTTGTAAACATTTTTCATTACTCCAATCCATATTTACGAAATAACCTTTGATAAACTACCTAAAACCAGCCGCCAAAAAGTAAAAATATCAAGAACACTAGAATCCCTTTGAAGAGACCGCCTCGAAGAGCGAGCACGTCCGAACACGAAAGAACGCTCTAGGCAATTGCTCGAGCGCTCTTGCGTCGTTTACACCAAACAAGCGAGATTCTTAGAGCATTCTACCTATTTACCGCCGAACACGTGGCGAACACACCAGAACAACAAAATAATGCTCGTTGTTAGTTTACATCAAAAGAGCTTTACTAGAATGAGCATTCGCTCGTTTGGTCTAAACGGAGCTTAATGTAATGCTCAAAAACGAATCTACAATGTTAGATTATACCTAAATGCTCTTGCACCCGTAGCATGGCTACAGTAGAAATACGAAAGTATAGACAAACAGCGGAGATAAACTGAAGGTGACGTTCCGATCTTTACCGCAGCTAGCCGCGATCGTCAAAAAATCAAATATAATGCCACTTTATAACATAGACTATAGTCCTAAAAAATATATAATCCATTTTTAATTTGTCAACTTGTTGTCAACAGACTTCATCCATAAATAAAAGAGTATAATTCGTATGTATAGGCTTGCCACTGAAAAATCTGTCATCTTTCTTAGTAGTAGTGCAACGTGATTTAAGTGTCTGCAACGTTTTATTTTTTAAAAAAGACGGGTTGCACTCCGGGAGTGCCAGCAGAAGTGAAAACGTGATTATTAACGTTGTGCATTTTTTTAACCCATTTTTTATGAAAATCGATTATTTAAAAAAAACGATTTTTTTTATTAATCGAAACCCTTACAATCAATTCGAGTTCGAGTTCAAGTTCGACACAAAACACTACTCTCCAACGGTCTTAGGGTTTTTCCAATGTTTTTCGATCAGCACGAGAATCTGACGCGAGTTTCATAGTTTTTACCCATCCCACAAAAGTGCTCAAAGCCGGTAAAGAAGTTTTCACTTAAAAAATTCAAATGAAATCCTACTTTATGACGTAGCATAGTATAGTCTATGTCATAAAGTGGCATTTGAATAGAATTTTTGACGATCGCGGCTAGCCGCGGTAATGATCGGAACGGCACCTTCAGTTTATCTCGGCTGTTTGTCTATACTTTCGTATTTCTACTGTAGCCATGCTACGGGTGCTGGTGAGGGAGCACCTTAAGATTTATTGTAGCTAGCCTTGATACGATATCTGATGATAAGGCGACGGCGCGAACGTGTGGTTTGACGGCTACACCGCGAGATTACAAGCAATTGTATGTAACGAGTTAAATAGCGGCGTGGTCACGCTGTCATTTACATTTTTTTTGACGTGATAACGTCTTATAATTCGATATGGGGTTACCTCGCTCTGAGGCGTTCCATATAAGGCTTGAAGTGCAAGCGAGAGCGCGGAACGAGCGACAAGGAAGCACAATCGGCCTTTGCGTTCGGCAGCGTTCGACATCCGTCTCTCTCCTAAGTCCTACTTGAGTGAGCGATGCTTATATTTTAAAGAAAGCGAAAAGTAAGTATTGCCGCCGCGTGGAAGCGAACCTTTTTTTTTTTTTTTTGACGCAGTGAAATGCTGTGACGCATTCGACGCAGGGGATGGGGGCTTCCGCTGCGGATATGTGGGGCTCGCCGCGGCCCTAAATACTAAAACACTGCGACGTTCCCTCGACACGCTGGACCGAGTGCGAGCGGTAACTGCGACATGGGTCCGGGACTTGTCCGGTGGACGCGAACCTGGAACTTGGCGCTGTGATATCTAGCTTGTCCCGCTGGGCCAACAAGACGCTTACGTAGTGCTGCAATTGTCGATATCTTGCTACTCGAAGTTGGTAGTGAGGTGACACTTGTAGTAATTACTATTGTTTTTACGTAACATTTTTAAATTTTTATTTTTTTTTTATAAAATGTAGAGGTCCGATAGCAGTAAAAAATACAATAAAAGTACTTTGGTGATATATTCAAATAGAACTTTGTTCTTTGCATAGGTCGATTTGAAAGAAATACATCGAAATAACTTTAGGTTACAGTCGAGAAAGTTTGTTTCTATTTATAGAGATTCGGAAGCGAGGGTTAAGGGGTTAAGGATAGTTGAACGTGACAATGTCATACGTTGTCACGTTCAACTATCGTCAGTAAACCGACTTTACAGATAACCGATTTTTTTATTAAATAAGGGGGCAAACGAGCAAACGGGTCACCTGATGGTAAGCAACTACCATCGCCCATGGACACTCGCAACATCAGAAGAGCTGCAGGTACGTTGCCGGCCTTTTAAGAGGGAATACGCTCTTTTCTTGAAGGTTTGCAGGTCGTATAGGTCCGGAAAAACTGCTGGTGACAGTTCGTTCCAGAGTTTTACAGTGCGCGGCAGAAAGTTACGCGAAAAACGCACTGTAGAAGACTGCCACTCATCAAGGTGATGAGGATGGTATGTTTTTCGCGTGGGACGATGGCGAAAAGTTGCAAGTGGTATGATTCCGAACAATTCCTCAGAGCACTACCCGTGATACAACCGATAGAGGATGCAGAGTGAAGCTACATCTCGGCGTAATTCTAAGGGGTCCAAGCTGTTTGAAACACTATGGCAGTCAACAATTCGAGCGGTCCTTCGTTGGATACAATCCAGAGGGAGCAGTTGATATTTTGGCGCCCCTGCCCAGAGATGAGAACAATATTCCATATGAGGCCGAACCTGCGCCTTGTAGAGTTGTAGGCGTTGGTCCGGACTGAAGTACTGTCTCGCTCTGTTAAGAACACCAAGCTTCTTCGAGGCTAATTTGGCCTTACCCTCTTATAGATACCATCGGAACTGGACTTCGCTCGATATGTTGACGCCAAGTATCTCAATGCTAGGGGAGATGGTTAAAGATGTGCCCTCGAAACGAGGACATACGACCATTGGTGACTTTTTAGTGGTGAACGCGCAGACTTGTGTCTTGGCGGGGTTGAATTGGACCAAGTTACGTCTATCCCATTCAGAGACCTTCTCCAATAAATTCTCCACCTTAGACACAAGTTCGTTTCGACTCTCAGTGACATTTTGCCGAGAGATATTGGGGGAGCCGGTATATACAGCATCACCTGTACTGTCATCCGCATAGCAATGAATGCCGCTGGTCTGCAACATATCATTGATATGCAGTAAGAATAAAGTAGGCGATAGCACACAGCCCTGAGGGACACCAGCATCAGCAGACTGAGTTTCCGAGCATTCGCCGTCAACTACGACCTTTATGCTTCTGTCTGCTAAGAAACCAGTGACCCACTTACATAATTTCTCGGGCAGCCCGTATGATGGAAGCTTAGAAGTTCGATAGCAGCGCTTTCTCATAACTGCATGCGGCAGAATCTATACGTAGTATACGTAATAAATGCGAAAGTATCAGGTGTCTGTCTGTTTGTTACCTCTTCACGCCCAAACTGCTGTACTGATTTTGTTGAAATTTGTTATGGAGTTACTTTGAGTCCCGGGAAAGGACATAATAATAATATTAATTTAAATTAAGATACTTTGCATCCCCGAAAAACATATGGCTCTCACGGGATAAACGAGTTTTGGCGCAACGGAGTTGCGCCAAAACTTGTTTATCCCGTATTAGTATAATATGTATTAATAAATGAGTACGAGCGATTACTGCTTTGAATACTCATCTCTTAGCTCCATTACCTAGGCATCTCAAAAACAGAATGAGAAAATCAATCCATGTTTACAAATTGTTTGGGAGTTGTGTCACGACTCACGAGTTAGGGGGTATTGTAAATTGTACTTCCCTATTGTACGAAGGGCCCTGAAACTTTCTGTATCTGTGTCTCACAATACTCTCGCACAATTTGATTTAACTCGACGAAAACTTTATACTTGTAAGGATCGGCACTATCTCACAAATTTGTAGATTATCCTGTTAATCGTTGTTCTCCTAGGACCTAGAGAAAGGAAGTAATGATTTTCACAGTCCATACATTGGGTATTTATTTATAATGTATATTTTTTTATTCATTACGTTTGTTTGTTATATTTAAAAAGTCAACATACTAGACCGTTGTATCTCTTTCGTATATAAAAATGGATTTTCAAATGTGTTAGTCGCGCTAAAACTCGAAAACGGCAGAACGGATTGGGCTGATTTTAGTCTTAAAATATTCGTAGAAGTCCAGGGAAGGTTTTAAAGTGACACGAAGTTCACCGGGACAGCTAGTTTCTATAATATAATATGTGACCAGTATTTATGGCATTAAAATTGGACTCATTAAAGCTGCCAATAGGGATTATTGTTTACATTTCGATATAAATAAATTTAAACCGAGAACTTTTACTAAAAATTTAAATGGTTGCTTGTGAAATCAACTTCTGGAATGCTGGGAGAATTTACCTAAATGTCTCGGCATATTACGCTCTCATACTCACATAACAATCTAATAAAAACCGAATTTCATTAAACTTTCCCGCGCCAGATACTTTAATAGAGCCTCCACGGACCCATACACTTATCCAATCGAAAGTTTGATAATAATGAATAATGTTACTGTTTTATTTGCTACTAGATGTTGCCCGCAACTCAATTGCGCCAAAACTCGTTTATCGCGCGGAAACCGTGCATTTTTCCGGGATAAAAAGTATCCTATGTCCTTTCCCGGGACTCAAAGTATCTCCATACCAAATTTCAGCAAAATCGGTTCAGCGGTTGGGGCGTGAAGAGGTAACAGACAGACAGACAGACAAACAGACAGACAGACACACTTTCGCATTTATAATATTAAGTAATATTAAGTATGGATGGATTACGATCGACTTTTAATACGTTTCCCTAATATGGCCCCAGATTAAAAGGTTGACGACTACGAATAACAAATGACGACTATAAATTCATTAAATCAATGAAATCTCCAACAAAACTACGCATTTATTATGATAGATTCAAATGAAATATAATTGTGAAAAAAGAAAGAGAAATTAAATAATACTGATTTATTGGTAAATGACGAACCTACCTGTCTGAATCTGTATCTTCGCATTTACATATTATAGTACGAATTTAAGTTTCATAGAGTTTGGGACATCAGTCCTGCCAATGAAAAATAACAGTATTTCCATAAGTTCGATAACGGGAAAACGGTTGCCAACTGTCTCACTGGCTTATCATACGCCAGTTACTGGAACGAAAACTTGCCAAATGTCAAAAGCGATATGAAAAAGTCGTTACAATATCTTGAGAGGTAATGTCAAAAATTTGACTGCACTTAGTAGGTATGTTTTATTATGTACGTAACTTTAATTAAAGATTTTGATATAAACTTCATCTATTTTATGCCAATTCTAAATTAAATATCTACAAGTATGGTCAACAAAGACGTAAAACGGCTAGGTTTATCAAACACTAAATTACATCTGCTTTTCTAAGCTACCTAATAAATAAGGGTTGGTGAACATTATTTGTAATTAAACTAAGTATTTTAATGTATCCGAGCGAGCCATTATTTCTCATTATCTGTAAGTACAATTACACCAGATACTAGTGAGTTATGTTCGCCTCTGGACACGTGTGGTATTGAAATAACTTGGTACCCTATTCTAAAACACAAATAATAGCCGGCTTTTTGAGGATCACGCTTGAGTTATTGGTAATTTAATAAGGGATTATGACAAGCGTTTAAAGTTAATTATCGTTAATTTTATCTGTGGACATGGTTCATAAATCATGTTTGAGTTATTTGTGGCTTAAAGAAAGTTGGTAGGTATGTAATTGGTATCGACGGGGTTGTTGAAGAAGAAAAAAACGCCACTGCCACTTCGAATCGAGCCACTGACACTTATGCATGAAACACACCAATATCACCACGCCGGTATACGGTGTATTATGTAGATCAAGGCTGCTCAACCTTTTTTACAGTGGGGCCAAACGGTGGATTCCGACATTCATAACGGGCCATTAACTTAGGCTTAATTAAATATAATACCAATCAAACTTCAATGGGTTGGTATAAGCACACATTTATTTTTGCAGTTGTCTTTGTCTTTTAACAATTTATTTATGTTGGGTGATAAATCTGATGTTGACAGTACCAACAAGTCAGAAATATGTTGCTCAGTTAATGATGTGCGGTATTTATTTTTAACATAATTAAGGTCTGAAAACACTTTTTCACAGACATAATATTATGTTGATCCAAAACTACATAAAAACTGTAACGCTAGATCAGTTATTGCAGAAAAGTCTTCTTTTGGTGCCAATTTCCAGAAATCTGCAAAATCTTCTGAAGAATTTTAGGTTTCGACGACACTTTTTCGACAATGATTGATGATTTTGCAGTTCAACGAGTTCTAACTGAATATTGGCAGGGTAACTAATTATGTCAGTCAAACTGATTAAGAAAGGATTTATGAAAATGTATAAGTATATTATCCTTCGCGGCAGCCAATTAGGGGGAATTTCTCAGTTTGGCGGGATATTCAAAACTTCCTTGTGCGGGCCATTTAAAATTCTTTCGCGGGCCGTAATGTGACCCGCGGGCCTGGGGTTGAGCAACCTTGATGTAGATTGTAGAGTCTTATCGGCATCTTGCACTACTACTTCTACTCCTAGTTAAAATACCACTTATGTAGCACTTTACTAGTATTAACTAGTAGTAGACAACAACTAGATGAAATATTACTGCAACAATGACTGCCTTGCGGCTTGACCACTATGTCCGATCAAATTGCATTATTCATAAGTCGCATTCAACTGCAGCAATTCGGTGAGCCATCGCAAATGTACTAAACACTATAACGATATCAACCAACATTCGTCCGAAGTTCCTTGAACCCGCTTTAATTGATGTACCCTATTGCTGGGGAATACAGGCTAGTTTCCCCTGGCGGAAAGCTGGCCAGATTCGATTCTGATTAGGGTGTAGACGAGATTTATGAAGTCTTATTTGTTCCGGACAAAAGATCTGCTGATTGATCCTATATAATTCTTATGGGTTTGAAAAATGGCCGTCATTTGACGATCATAAAGTTTGTCTTGATAATTTTGTACTTCCGTTGCCGTAGTCCGTTGCGGTATAATTTACCGCCATTGTAATTTTTGCCTAGCTTTGCGAGTTGTTTTTGATGTACTAACAGAAAAAATAGCTACGTAATTTAATCAGGTACCCTGAGCAACTATGGGTAAAGCCTATATTACTTGAAATAACCTGTCTCTGTCACTATCTGTTTGTGTGTCCTCTTCACAGTTAAGGCTTCTTACAGACGAATGGCACTTGTCGACGGCACACGTCGATGGCAGCCGTCTACAAGTACCGTTCGTCTGTAAGAAACCTTAGCCGCTGAGTTTGAATGAATTTTCGCATGAAGATTGTAGATACTCACGGCTCCGGGAAGAGACTTATTAAGGGGGTGACAGACGTGCGAGTAAGAACGCGGACTTATGGCTCGACGATCTTAATCGTCTGTGTGTCAGCAAAGAGCCGCGAGTCGCGAGTCGCACGCCACGAGCCGCGAGCCTGGGAGCATGGTAATCCAGTGTGAGCGGTTCTCGTGTGTCACCATCCACCGACGCGAGCCGAGTAAGTTCGCTAACTTAAAACCCGCGTACTATAAAGTTCGCGCGTCTATCAGGCCTTTTAGTTATTACGATAGTTTTCATACCAGAAATATACGGTTTCCGCGCAGTAAACTAATTTCTGGGCAAGTCTGCAACACCTTGTTCCTTATATTTGTTGAAGGGTAAGTACTGAGCACAATATAATATCAAAGGATATATCATTCCTTCAACCATTTTCATGACGATCGTCGATCGAGGGTGTAGCGTGGGGCTATTTGCACATGGGGCGTCTTACAAAACGCAAGTTGTTTGGGTGCAGTCTTGCACTAATCCGGGAATCCATTACACCGATTATTCGGTGTGACTTGTAACAGGCTATGCACAACTTTCAAATCAGGGCTGCAAAAATGGTGGGCACAATACGCACAAAATCTATCACCTAAATTTTTCTGAGCGTTCCTTGTTCGTCCTATACCGATATATTGATATTTATATCAGCACACAAACAAATTGTTTCAAAAGTGTTATTTCTCATTAGACTGTCAATTCGTTAACGTAAACATTAATTTCTTTGAGCAATTTACAGCGGGGCCAACTCGAAAGTTTTCTGTCAAAGTAATGTTTTAACAAAATTCAAAAAAGGAATAACAATAATTATGTAAAAAGTTTCGGGAGATTAATTTGTGGGCGAAAAAGCCTCGCGTATTTTCATACCGCAAAGTTTAAAACAAAAGTTTTCGATTCTTTTTTTAATATTCATTCGGCGAATTAATTAAGCTCTAATAAAGGAATTAGTGAAACGCAGTTATTTGGTACTTCATAAGTCACGTACTTGTGCTGCATATATTATCCTTGCTAAGCACCCACATTAACCATTAAACGATATATAATCGAATAATGTCCAATGAGCGTCTTAAGTCAATTTAGTTTTATTTATTGTTCAGACTATGCAGTAATGAAATAGGCTGAGACAGAAATAGACGTCACGAGCAATTACGTGGGTCGCCGACTGTTATTTAATTTGACGCGCTCGCTTCGGTGTGATAGACGGCCGGTAGTAGGGTGCGTCTGGGGCCAGGTCTGGGGTAAAAGTGCTGGGGACTACGATTGTTGCCATAGTTACGGCTTGCTCGCTTCGACGCTATTTAATATGAGTCTTATTGCACGAATCGTTGCAAACTTTTGATATTGCTACAGCAAATTCTTGTTTATGTTGGATATGAATGCGAATTCCGAGTATAATATTGCACGGTGTTTGTATTTTTTATTTATGTTGTGACTTGCGCATTATCACATGTTTATTATACATATTTTTTTCGGTATTTATCATGCATGCTAAATGTTTAAAATTTACTTTGCCCAATGTTAGGCAAGTTAAAACCAATATACTATTAAATGATGAGAAGATGGATTTGGTGGACACCACTGTATTCTTAGGCATTACACTAGATAGTAAACTACAGTGGGGTCCTCATATTGCTAATCTTGCAGATAGGCTCAGTTCTGCAGCATACGCAGTCAGAAAAATACGGGAAATTGCTGACGAAGACACAGCAAGACTAGTTTATTTCAGTTATTTTCATAGTAGAATGTCGTATGGCATCCTCTTATGGGGAAACGCTGCCGACATTAATACGATTTTTGTGCTGCAGAAGCGAGCTATACGTTCAATTTATAAAATGTCAGCTTTGAACTGTTGCTTCTCAATACATTTTGGATAATGTTTTATATGTTAGAAAGAATCTTAGTAAATTTACAACCAAAAGTGACAGTCACGGAAGAAACACTAGAAATAAGTATAAACTAGAAATACCGGTGATCAGACTTAGTAAAGTTAGTAAATCTTTTAAAGGTCAATGTGTACGCCTTTACAATAAAATCCCAAAAAACGTTCAAAATCTTTCCATTAATAAATTTAAAAAAGTAGTCAAAGAGCGTTTGTGTGCCAAAGCCTATTATAAGGTCAATGATTTCATAAACGATGGCACATCTTGGGAGTAGGATGGCTGCTTGCAAGGCTACTTCTACATTATTTTATGACTTACAATTATGTATGTATGTTGACATTGTATAATTTTAAGTTACAGCATTGTAAACTTTATTTTAAAAGATTAATTTTTTAATCTTATCTTATCTTTTTAATCTTAAATTTGTAAATAAAGTGGGCCCCCTGCGAGTTTCTTACGCCGGTTTTTCTCGCCGGGTTAGTTCCCGAACCGGTGGTAGGCATCATGTAGACTTTCAGAAAATATTTGCAAAAATTTATTCTGAATAAAAAATTTTGAGTTTGAGTTTGAGTTTGCATGAGGTAAAAAGTTTTATATTACCTGAGGTGCTAGAATCTAGATTAATCTAAAACTATAAGGCTATGTTAATATTAATTAATATTGACGATGAGTTACAAAATAAAATATAATACCTTTTCTTATCAGTTACCACTGCATATCGAAGTTAATGACGCAGGGGAGCGGGGGGCACGTTGTTACAGGGGTAAGAAGTTACACGCGTTTTTTACCGGGATTTTAAACTCTTTGGTAGACATGATTGGACTCATTTGTTTTCTTATAACATCGTTCATTATATAAAAACAATCAGTGACCCGTCAAGCGCTCAGCTGCTAGGTTGCGAGTATGTGTCCCGATTTTAATCAAGTAAGTAAAAAAATCCTTTACAAAATCTTTGATTCCCGAAGACTATATCTTTTATTTTGTCAAAATTTTTAACCTTGAACGTTCATAATATCTGCCTTTCTTTTACAATATTGTTTTATTCTACTATCGATATCCATTAATAATGATTTCAATTTATATAAAAAAACGTGCCATGGGGCAAGTAGATACAATTGTTTGGGGTAAGTTGTTAAATACAAATATGTTACCCCAAAAATATTACCATATCCTGGTATTGTACCATTCGTTTTCTTATTTTACAAACTCAACATATTCTTTGTTTTTTTCAGAATGAGAAACTATGAAAGAAAAACAGAACAAGATACAACTAGTAAAGAAGTTTATGAATGTGCTGTAGCAGAAAAGCTCAAAAAATTACCATAATAGACATTATAATTACTCATAAATGTTAGAAGACTGTATAAAGTGATCTCTATTGTTTATATCGTTTTGAAATACTAATAAAAAATTATATATCACTGATGATTTTGTTTATTTATCTACCGTAACACCGTGCCCCGATGATGTAACAACTAGCCCCAAATCCGGGGTAAGATGTTACAATCTACTTGTTTTGTTAAATTCTCCATTGTGAAAAAATTACATACATTTTAGTAATGTTTCAGTCCTAATTTTATAGCTAAATAGACACACTAACATTACCAGTAATCAAATGTATAATTTATTTGATAGCTTTTGTCATATTAACAACTATCTAAAAATTGTAACAACGTGCCCCCCGCTTCCCTACCTGGAATAAAGAAAAAATTAATTAGAACACAAAAATGCATATAATTGTGAAGTAACTCATGAATTTGTTACAGGTCTGTGTAAATACGGCACCTCCACAGTTTTGCACCATCAAAGTGCTGTCAAACACTGAACTACTGCGTCACTAAGAATACTGAAAGTATTTTTATACCACTTAGTGCAGTCGCTATTTTTATTCAAACACTCATTACGCAGTTATGTATCACGGAGTCTCCCCTAGTCGCTCACCCCAATATTACACCGATAGATTAGAACGAGGGAAGCTTGGAGACTAAGAGCCGAATAATCATGGCTTATCGCCACTATCGACGTAAATCCCCCATATACGGGAATGCCGAATTCGGACCGATCGAAAACAGACCAGCGCGGCTGCGGGGCTAAAATGATCGCTTTGGAGAATCATATTATGAATCATAATATGAATTCTTTTTTCGCTAATTACACTGTCTTGGCAATTCAGATGTCTAAATTCGTACTAATTTGACATTCGTGAGTTTGACAGTTTTGACAATTCATTTTGTGGATTGATTGAGAGGAATTGCTAAATGTGACCATTTTAGCCCCGCTGATCGGACTTATTTTGTGCTTTCCCATGTAAAAACACGGAAATGCACATAATAAGTCCCAACTCTCACCAGGTTTAGGGGCATTAAATGACGATTTCCGTATGTGTTGCAGTAAGTACTTAAATACTGTCTGTCTGTCTTGTCTGTTACCTCTTCACGCCCAAACCGTAGAACCGATTCTGCTGAAATTTGGTATGGAGATACTTTGAGTCCCAGGAAAGGACATAGGATACTTTTTATCCCGGAAAAATGTACGGCTCCCGCGCGATAAACGAATTTTGTCGTAACGGAGTTGCGGGCATCATCTTGTGGAAAATAAAAATAATTAGATATAGTAGAAGCCAGACGGTATACTTATGTGTGCCAAATAATGGTTGCTATAGTAAAGACGTATCTATGTTTGTAAGAATTTGCAGCTTCTCTATTTTGAAAATGTAATCATAGATCGATCATCAAAAATGTTGAGTCCCCAGTCCTTACATAAATAGTATTCTGCCTTGTCTGCCATTCTATCATTTGATCCTAACATTATTATTTTTCCAGTTTCATAATTTTATAAGTGACATATCCATGGTATATCCTGAGTTTTAAGATGTTTATTTCCCAGGCGTTGGAGCAACAAATTCCAGCAACATCTGCTTAGATTTACTCATCCGGAGCTCAACTTGTACTTAAGTCTGGAGTCTTAGACAAACAACTTGCTTCCAACGTTGCATAAACTTGCTAAAGGAGCACACACAATACACGAGTCTTTCATGAGTTCGAGAACTGTGAGAGGTTTTTATACATTGGCAATATATTATGTATAATCCAAAACACTTTTTGACATTTAAATTATAGTCATATTTGTTGCAGTTGTACTGGAATACCAATTTTTTTATTACTATCGTATGCACATTAACTTATCTACTTCATCACCTGGCTAATATATATTTGGCACATAAAATGCACAGTTTTTTGTGTCAAATCATTTTTTCGCCCCTTTAATCTTTGCGCAAAATAAACGACAATTTTTTATTGTTAGTTATTGTGTTCGGAAACTCAAGTCTTCATTTATGAAACGATAAAATATGGCCATCCCTTTAGGGTTTTGCGCGTCGGCAGACGCGCAATGTGTACGTTCCTTTAAACAACTCTTTGGAAAACTTATTTATATTGACTCCAATGAGTCGATGATCCAACGAGATAATTATTAATGCAAGTGTTGCCGAACTAAATCAAATCAAATCAAATCATTTATTTCGGGCATCAGAGGCCCATATAACAAATACCTTAAAATCTAACATACATATTATAATTATATAATAAATACCTTAAAACTAACATACATATTTTATATATACTTAAAAAACTAACACTGTCACTTGTTGCCGGCGACGTGACTCGCATCGTTCCGGAGTCTCCCCCGGAACCTCTGATAGATCCATCGGCCAGAACTCCGGCGCCTCGAAAGTCGACAGAAGATTCGTCGGTACTCTCACCACAAAGGAGCTAAAGTTAACCTTGTGGCGAGCCTGCAGACGCTCGACCCACAAGCGCAGTGTCGTCTTCTTCTGGATGTAGTCCACGACGTCCTCGACCTCCATGGACCAGTGCAGGCGGGATATGTACAGGGGCGACGCCCCGCACCGGGGACCTCGCTCCGCAGACGCAGCTCAGGTACATATGGTGCGGTGCCGCGATGGTTGCGGGCGGCGGGCTTCTTCCTCCTCTCCACCAGTATGAAGCCCTCCTCATCGCACCTCCGCAGACTCCACCTTGCGGCTCTTCGTAGCCTTGCGGCTCTCCTTAGTCTCGCGACTCTTCAGAGCCTTGCGGCTCTCATTCTCCCCTTTAGTTTTCGCCCGCGGGGGTTGGTGCGGGGCGACCAGCAACAGTCGCGTAGTTTTGTTGTGTGACAAAGTTTTAAAGGTGTGACATTCTTAATTATCACTATCATTATCGTCGTCCCTAAATAGACAAACATATTTTATTGATGATAATAATATCTCATCCTCATAGTGGCTTTCAAATAATTGGAATTTAGCAATATTATGTAAGTAGTTCTTATTTTCATAACTAGTGCATAATGTGTTCAAAGAATTTTAGCCCTCAAGTAAGCTGCCTGATATATTTATGCCTATTGATTTGTGCTTTAACATAGTAATTTTCATCAGTCAGCCAAGGTGTGACGACGCGAGCCCTCACATGGCTCAGCTTTAAGCTAGTATTATAAAATCTAAGATATTGGCACTTACCCCAATCGTCGTTGTTATGTACACAAGTGGAAAGTATTATCCAAAATATTACAAAGTCACAGCCTCGAGTTAAACAACTTGACCTGAATTTTTGTCTATTCAAACTTTAATATCGTGAAACGGTATAGAAAACTTCACTTACCAAACTTCCAACATAAAAGATAGTTGTGGAAGTTTGAGCAGATTTTCAAATTCTTCGTCTCTTTGATAAAATTAGACGGTTCTTTGAGAGGTGTTCAGAAGAAATCAAAGTTACCTATACCTTTGATTAGAGTAAAGCTCGTGGCAGCCGAAAAACAAATATTTTCGTATTTTAAAAATTCTTTAAATCTCGAGAGTATTTAAAAAAACCGGCAAAGTGCGAGTTGGACTCGCCACTGAAGGGTTCCGCAGCAGCAATAAGGTGTTTATTTCTATAAAATTAAAAGGATTTTAATTTATTTTTATATTTTAGTTCATTTAATGAAAGTTAAATTAAGGTTTGCCATTCATAACGTATAAAAAAACTACTTGATAGATCTCGTTCAAACCAGTTTTCGTTGGTAGTTTTTATAGTAATGTACATCATATATTTTTTTCAGAATTATCATGCCTTATGCCATGAATTATTATGCCTTACTTTAGAAGTTAGAGGGGGGGGACACACATTTTACCACTTTGGAAGAGTCTCTCTCGCAAACTATTCAGATTAGAAAAAAATGATACTGGAAACCTCAATATGATTTTTGAAGACCTATCCATAGATACCCTACACGCGTAGGTTGGACGAAAAAAAAATTTTTTGTTTCAGTTGTACCTATGGGGACCCCTAAAATTTTTTATAATTTTTCCATTTTTGTAACAAAATCTTGATGCGGTTCACAGACTACATCTGCTTCCCAAGTTTCAATAGTATAGCTCTTATAGTTTCGGAGAAAAGTGGCTGTGACATACGGACGGACAGACAGACAGACAGACAGACAGACAGACAGACAGACATAACGAATCTATAAGGGTTCCGTTTTTTGCCATTTTGGCTACGGAACCCTAAAAACAGTTAAAATGGTTTTGGAACCATGATGGAAGACACCGGTGTCAGCTGCCATTTCACACATGTTCACAAGAACCATAGCATACAACATTGGAACCATTACCAAATTGCGAATTAAATATAAATAACAGGTTAACCTTGCGTTAATTCACAATGTGACTCGACTCAGATTCGAAAACATACAGCGCAGTTATTGGTCAAGATTGCCAATCTTTCTCCAATAACTGTTATCTTTTTTTTTATTAAATAAGGGGGCAAACGAGCAAACGGGTCACCTGATGGTAAGCAACTACCGTCGCCCATGGACACACGCAACATCAGAAGAGCTGCAGGTGCGTTGCCGGCCTTTTAAGAGGGAATACGCTCTTTTCTTGAAGGTTTGCAGGTAATTTTAGTAAATTATAGGTCCGGAAAAACTGCTGGTGACAGTTCACTCCAGAGTTTTACAGTGCGCGGCAGAAAGTTACGCGAAAAACGCACTGTGGAAGACTGCCACTCATCAAGGTGATGAGGATGGTATGTTTTTCGCGTGGGACGATGGCGAAAAGTTGCAGGTGGTATGATTCCGAACAATTCCTCAGAGATATAGGATGCAGAGTGAATCTGCATCTCGGCGTAATTCCAAGGGGTCCAAGCTGTTTGAAACACTATGTCAGTCAACAATTCGAGCGGCCCATCGTTGGATACGATCCAGAGGGAGCAGTTGGTATTTTGGCGCCCCTGCCCAGAGATGAGAACAATATTCCATATGAGGCCGAACCTGCGCCTTGCAAGTTGTAGGCGTTGGTCCGGACTGAAGTACTGTCTCGCTCTGTTAAGAACACCAAGCTTCTTCGAGGCTAATTTGGCCTTACCCTCTAGATGATATCGGAACTGGACTTCGCTCGTTATGTTGACGCCAAGTATCTCAATGCTAGGGGAGATGGTTAAAGATGTGCCCTCGAAACGAGGACATACGACCATTGGTGACTTTTTAGTGGCGAACGCGCAGACTTGTGTCTTGGCGGGGTTGAATTGGACCAAGTTACGTCTACCCCATTCAGAGACCTTCTCCAATGAATTCTCCACCTTAGACACAAGTTCGTTTCGATTCTCAGTGACATTTTGCCGAGAAATATTGGGGGAGCCGGTATATACAGCATCACCTGTACTGTCACCCGCATAGCAATGAATGCCGCTGGTCTGCAACATGTCATTGATATGCAGTAAGAATAGAGTAGACAGCCCTGAGAGACACCAGCATCAACAGACTGAGTTTCCGAGCATTCGCCGTCAACTACGACCTTTATGCTTCTGTCTGCTAAGAAACCAGTGACCCACTTACATAATTTCTCAGGCAGCCCGTATGATGGAAGCTTTGAAAGCGGCGCTTTATGCCAAACCCGATCAAAGGCCTTCGCAATGTCCAAACTAATAGCCAATGCCTCTCCCTTCGACTCAATTGCCTGAGCCCAACGATGAGTCAGGTACGCCAAGAGATCACCAGCCGAGCGACCCTTACGGAACCGGTATTGTTTGTCGCTTAGTAATCCCTGGGCGTCCAAGTATCGAAGTATGTACTGTCACATTGGATCCCCTCCTCCTTAATATGTGGATGGACCCTAAGACAAAGGGATGAAAACGAATCCGGTGACTACATTAATAAATTACCAACAACAATGAAGGGATAAGGACAAGACGATAGAATACTGATGACCTCTCATCACGGGGTTTGAGCCCGCTAGCGTCACTAGTCGATAGAATTACATTGATTAGGCGACCTGTGGGCTTATAATATGAACATGTTACTGAGAAGACAACATGACTTGAAATTATTTTCAATTTATTAGTAGTAAAACATTGCTAAAATATTGTTTTCAGGCTTAGAGTAGCTTGGGTAGGCCGTAGGTATATATAGTTTAAACTTTAGAGCAATCGAATACTGTTTACAAAGAAAATTGTACGTGGGTGGGGTTGCAACCCTTGCAATAACCAGATGAAACGAAAGGCAAACAGTTTATCCTCAGGTTCACACGAAAGCGAGAGAATAAGCTTGCGTATAACGGAACCCTAAAAAATTAATCAAATTAATCCTTCGAGCGGGGATTCTTGGAAATGCTATTGTATTCTATTGTTGTCGCGATCAGCGGTGCTCGTACGGGGCTTGATGGGTTAACGACACATCAAATGGTAAGATTGCACGAAACCTGACGTTCCCTTACGCCGCTGACAGGACAGGGCATTAGTCACTTTTATCATTATCAAGTTAAATCGATTGTCCCTTTCCACTAGACTGACTAATGAAGCTCACATAAATCCTTTAATCCACTGTTCCATTCAATTTCCCTAGATCTAATCAACGTATGAGATCTTCGAGTTCATTTCGAGATCTTTAAATGAAGATTCACTAAGTTACAATTTAAAGATAGTTTTTAATCTTAAAGATAGTTTTGCTATTGACCCTTTTTTAAATTTCCTGTTATATAATTATAATATTTTACCTGATAAATAATCAAACAAATTACTATCATAGAACTAAAAGGCCCTAATAACTGTTAAATAAATAATCAACTAATAATATACACACTAGTCACTATAATATACATAATATTATATGTTATGCTACGTTTGACCTGCCTACAATTATCTAAACACGCGTAATTAAATGCTCATGTTACTTAATTAATAATTAATTGAAACAATTATTTATTGTAATTACGCACAAATCGTAACTGTGATTGTAAACCATTGTGAATTTTAATAAGATAGTTTGACATTTTGTAAATTAATGCGTAGCTAGGGACATCATTAATTGTGTAAACACATCCGTACAACGTTATTTTATAAACAAAACTCAATTAAAATTTTATTATTCATTGTATAAATTTTAAATAACTAACCACATTTCAAATAGATCATATTATAATTTAACTAGACAAGTTATTAACAATAAACCAATCAACATCTCAATACACCGAAAACTTCTATAAAAATCAAAACGAATGTTTCGTAATAATAGAGATTTGACGCTCTCCGTGGCGCAGTGGTGAGCGCATTGGTAGCTCAAGCCGGAGGTCGCGGGTTCGAGTCCCGCCGACGGAACAAAAGTTTATAAAGTTCCTGGGTCATGGATGTGTATTATGTGTATATAATAAAAATCTTAAATATATGTAGGTATAGTATAAAAGTATTAAATATATTTCCGTTGTCTGGTACCTGTAACACAAGTCCTTCAGGTACTTACTACGGGGCCAGGCTGACGTGGTGTGAAGCGTCCATAGATATTATTATTATAATAGAGGAGTAGTAGTAGAGCTGCAGTAGAGTCCTTCCTTGACCATTTAGATTATTTGCGAAGTACGCAACAAACTCCTAATAAACGGAACCAAACCACCAGGCCGCAGAAATCTAGAACAATCTCCACCACAAGTCCAAACATAAGATCATAAATAACCCGGTCTAAGCCTCAAACTTCGTATGCACCACCCTGCACCGTATGCCAAGCCAAATTTTACTAATTAAGAAACTTGTGGGCTTCCATTCGCTGGTTATTCGGACTGTATTCCCGAAAGGAGTTCCGTTGCATTCGTCCATTAGGGGCTGGACGTAATTACCGCCTATTGCAGCTATAGCCGTTCATAAACTATTACTGGATGTGCGTTTTGAATATAAACGAGCGCTGAGGCTGGTACTGTATGAATACATCTATGCGCTTCAATGAAATTTCGAATAAAATTGACGCAATTATCAAATATTTTACCAAAACCTATTATAGCATCTTGTTCTTAATTCCTTTGAATTTTTAAATCATATCTCTCAATTACCTACCTTATATTTAAACCCAAAAATCGTCATGTTACATTTACAGAAGAAGTCTAATATTAAAAATACGTAAGTACCTAAATATCCCTTCTCTTTTATACGCCTAAACATCTGAACTAATTTAGTTGAACGGCATAGATATGATTTCTTGGGAAAAGACAGGATGCTATTGCCACACCAGAACATACGTAGCATCTGTTTTGCGGGCAACGTCTAGTACTATTGTTTCCTAGTTCCAGCCTGTATCCACAATAACAATGCAACAAATAGCCTTATTATTCCACCCTCGTATCGTAATATCACTAAGCGTTGACTTCATTACCAGCGGGCCGCATAAACACCCATTGCTTCCGGGAACAACGATCTAATCCAGTTACGGGGCACGATAGTCCCCGCTCCACTAGTCCCGACTCCCACAGGAGCCCCCACTCCACCACGAGCCCCCTCACCTGTAGTCCCCAGGGACGAGTTCACGAGAGAACGTTCCGCAAAATCGATTTTAGATTGCTCGTTGGTGGAGTGCATTTGAATAATATCTAGCCCGCGGTGAGTGCAGGAATTCTTCGACATAGATTCTCGGATTATATCTTACCACTGGCACAAAGGTATTATCTGCTTCCAATGTTATAAAGATACGACGTTATGAATTAATAGCGATACGTTAACAACCAATAGCAACGATGTCGATTTCGCGTAAACCGCATGAAACATCAATATCGAATAAAACCACTGATTCGTAACACAAATCCAACAGGTCTCCTAATTATATTTGAATCTGATAAAACATGGTTATATTAAGTCGTCCATGTTTATCGTCACTCCTCTTAGTCGACTTGAGCAGTATTCAATGCGTAGGGCTTACGCTGTCGCCTATCTGTATGGTTTTTATTTAGAGACAGTTCTCAAATCTGCTTAAGTTTGATATATCAACATTCCCTACCTTATGGCTCTAAATATTGGGTAATATAAAATGTATGCTTTTGGTAATGTTTTGATGGCAGGGTTTTGTTTACGGAAATATGGTAAGGAAGTGCTGACGACGGCGCCGTGGGCGCTTAGTGATTTATTGTTCTTGGTGCTAAGGTATATTGAAACGTCAATATTGAGCTGATCAGCGAGGCTAAAATTGTCATATTTAGCAATTCCTCTCAATCAATTCAGCAAATGAATTGTCAAAACTGTCAAACTGAAGAATGTCAAATCAGTACGAATTACTGGATATTACTTATTAGTCGCCAGAGATTTTAACCTCCGAAAGTTGTAATAGTGAATGGATTTTTGTTTTTGAGGTGTCGTTTTCTTTTTTACACTATAACTTGCAAAGTTTACCAAAAAATTTTTTGGTGCTTTTAGTTTTTTAGTTACTTAATTAAAAATATACATTTCACCATATAAAACCGGTCCAGAAAAAAATAATCTTATTCCTGTTATTTAATGACTCTCATCCGATTGTTTACGTTGAAAATTAACCAAATACACAATTTTCAAAAAAGAAAGTTTGCTTTGCTAAGCTAAATACAACTATAAGGTTTTTGCAAAGTTTTTAGAGATTAACGCTCGTCGTAACCAAGATAAAAGGGTTTGGGTGGATTTAAGGGTGGTAACGAAAAGTGTGTTAAACTTACTTGTTGTGCGTATTTAATTTTTAGAGAAATGATAACTTTTAAGTACTTAAAAACGTTTAAATGTCTCCAAAAATGTTTTTACACATTTTTGGACCGAAAACATTTTTCTATATTTGTTGAGAATTTTTTTAAGTGAGAGCTAAAACATTAAATGCATCGACAAATGAAAGACTTTTTCTAGTCTTTGAAATATAAGTATTTAAACTTCCTAGTTAAAGCCAGAAAAAAAATTGGGTGCTACAAATCTCACGTACATGCGTCTTTACGCATGCTGCGACCTGTTTGGAAAATGCTTACCTGAATACAAAAAATATCAGTTCTTAACCTAATTTGTATTTTTTTCCTTTAAGTATGTTTTAGCAAATATAATTATTGAAAAATAAAATATTCTGTAAAGACCTAACCAAAAGAAATAAAATACAGATTTTCTTCGAAATATCCGTGAAAAGTTTGTGCTACATTTTCAAAAAATTTAATCAAGTAAGAGCTAAAAAGTTAATACACATTAAGAAATAGAAGGCTTTGTTAAGCCTAAAAAATAATTTTAAAGTTCCTATTTAACACCAAAGAAAAATAGGAACGCCATTTACCTGGCGAGGCACACAACAAGCACATTTGGAGGTATGCTCATCTACATACAAAAATATTAATTTTAAATCAAATTATATATTTTTTCAACTTATTTTCTTTCTTTGGAATATAAGCAATACAAATCAAAATAATAATAATAATATATTTTATTATTTTGCTATATATTTAAAAGAAAGAAATATGCAAATTTTCTTCAAAATTTTAGTTTATGAGTTTACTTGAAGTGGAAGAAAATAATTTAAAAATCAAAAGCACAACTTTTCAATAGGTAAACTTTATTGTTTATGTTATCAGCTACACAGGAATGTGTAGCTGATAACAGTTTTTCTTTTCAATTTTCATCCACTATTGCAAAAATCGGAGGTTTGCACGATTTTTACGCTTTGGGAACTCCACTATATGTAATTTGCAACAGAGTGACTATTTTGCGTTTAAAAAAATAATAATCATATTATGATTCATAATATGATTCTCCAAAGCGACTATTTCAGCCCCGCTGTAAGTAAATTATTCACCTCGTTGTATATTAAAATTTATCCATACTTTCATACTAATTACTTATATTATAAATGCGAAAGTCTGTCCGTCTGTCTGTCTGTCTGTCTGTTACCTCTTCACGCTCAAACCGCTGAACCGATTTTGCTGAAATTTGGCATGGAGATACTTTGAGCTCCGGGAAAGGACATAGGATACTTTATCATAGGCTGAAGAGCCAGCTTTGAGTAGGTATATGAGACAGACTTAAAAATTGTACAGAGCTGGTTACCATTGAAGAAGCTGCTGCAGGCCTAGTCTCCGTTATCAATAATTATTCTACATTTATGCGTAAGAGCGAGAAGTGGGCTTGTGTTTTTGTGGCATCAACCGAGATATTTGTAATCTTAGGTAAGTATACAATAATTTAGGCAAAAGACGTGAAAATGACTCATAACACCCAAACTCTACATCTCGGTTCTTACGATGTGGTTTCAAGGTATGTGGTCAGTCATAAAGCATTAAAATAAATTAAAGCTAAGGATAAACCTTCTAAATATAGATCTAGCGGTTGGTTTTATGAGCTGACCCGGCAGATGAGGGCGATGTATCAAAGTCAAGCCGACCACAATCTCCGCAGGATACAAATAGTCCGCGATAACATCGCCGATCGACCGATCTAGCTGAAACTCTAGTCTATTTTAGAAATCTCCACTCATTTATTACTGCCTACATTACTAGACAAATGAGACGAAGGTCTGGCTTTCAAGGTTGATCTTAGATGTGAATCACCTAAAAGTTAAGCGACATGTCATGTCTTCCCCTATCGGCTTAGCCTTGGAAAAATAGGAGTCCTACTATGTTCCTTTTTTACCACACAAAAGTAACTACCGACAAGAATATTTTGGCGCATCGATGATAATTTCATAGGGACGTGGATGCAGCAAAATCAATTTATATAACGCCAGCGTTAGTTAGCTCTTCTACGCATCAAATTGGTATGTTAGATGACACGAACAAAATATCAAGAGTCTGAAACATCTCTTCTTCATTTAACACTGAAGAATATGTATTATAGCAGAGCTAATTCTAATTTTGAACTTGCACTTCAAAATCTAAGTCGTTGCAAGCTAGCACCATCATTATTATGAATTTCCACCATGAAATCTGGCGAATAACTGCCAGAATCAAATAATCATATTACCAGAATAACCTACATAGCGAAGATGCTACAGTAAGAACACTGCAAAGTGTTCTCGTCACAAGTTGTGCAGTATTTAGCTGGTTCAGTGCACTCCTTTGTGAGGGGACTTAGCTCGCATTACGTGCATTAGACAGTGTGCTGCATAATTCATGGAGATTAGGACGATAATTGACCGATTTATAGCGTATACTGGGGATACTGAGGACCTTAATTTATAGTTGATATAATATATTGAAACCACAGTATTAATATTATGTACAGTATACCAAGTTGTATTTTTGAAATATACTTGCACAGTGACAAGGTTCAGGCGTGCGTGATACTGTATTGTTTTGTCAATTTAAGTTTTTTAGAAAAACGCAAAATTTGTGTGAGTGCCCGATTCGGCGGTCTACTACATATACAATGACAAATGTTTGGTGCATCGATAGCGTATCATGATCTTAATGCTATAGCAAGATCATGATAACTGATAAGTTAATTTATACATGGGAGAGCCATGCTTCGGCACGAATGGGCCGGCTCGACCGGAGAAATACCACGTTCTCACAGAAAACCGGCGTGAAACAGCGCTTGCGCTGTGTTTCGCCGAGTGAGTGAGTTTACCGGAGGCCCAATCCCCTACCATATTCCCTTCCCTACCCTCCCCTATTCCCTTCCCTTCCCATCCCTACCCTCCCCTATTACCCTATTCCCTCTTAAAAGGCCGGCAACGCACCTGCAGCTCTTCTGATGCTGCGAGTGTCCATGGGCGACGGAAGTTGCTTTCCATCAGGTGACCCGTTTGCTCGTTTGCCACCTTATTTCATAAAAAAAATACCATTACTTTTAACAGTAATCTGTAGATAACTGTAAAAAGTAATGGTATTTAACACCTGGAGGAGATCGGTCATCTTGGCGTTCATTGAGAGAGGCCTATGTCCAGCAGTGGACGAATATAGGCTGATAAGATGATTTAACACCTTAAATAACAAATATTATAATTATTTCTGGACATAAATGGCATCATGTAGACGGACAGACAAGAACACATTTTACCCGCAATTCTTCGTAAAAGTCGCGAAGCTATACTGTCCGAAAGTAACGATAAGGCGTAGAGCCAAGTAGCCGACCTCTTCAATTAACGACTCCTCGGGAATCCCGAACCGATAAATGTTTAATACATTGAGGTAGGGTTGCCGGGCGTCCGAACAAAGCCGGAATCGGGCTTTTGAATTGCGTGTCCGGCAAAATAGGGAGTCCGGTTTTATAGAGTTTTGTATCTATAATTTTAACCCATCAATCCCCAAGCGGCACCCGGTTGTCACATAACAATTGAAAATCTATTGTGTCTGTTATTCCCACGATCGAGTTATTAAATAAAAACCTTACTAAAATTAGACGAGTAAATGTAAGTAAATGGTAAAATTAGTACGGGCAATGCCGAATCTTTATACTGAGAGTTGAGAATTGAGATATGTACTAAAATATCCACTTTTGTGTAATATTATCTCTTTGTAATATAAAATTGTAAGGCACGTACTGCGGTTTGAACAGCTTCATAGATTTTAGCTTAAGAGTTAAGAAGTGTCGTTAGATTCTTGTTTACAGTAAGTCTGCAGTGACACTGGGTATAGATATTAATAATTTAGCAACCCTAAGTTGAGGACGGGAGCAAATACCGCAAATACTGCGGCCGCACTTGTTGATCAGTTTGCACGGAAACAATGGTGAGCTTACTGTTTGCATTTAAACTGTGGTTGTACTTATTTATTTAATTCAGCTTATAGACTATAGTTAACCGTTAACTATAGATAAAAATTATAAATGCAACTTCGGTACTGTAGCTACTTTTTTGCAGCTTAAGAAACAGTTTCACAGATATAAAAGACAACACTTTACCAGAAATTAGATCGTTGTTGAATATTCCCTTAAAAATAATATTGTAGTATGTGTATTCATGGTACAGTTTTTGTGGAGAATTTCGTTGTATACTTTAATTAACATGAGCGAAAACAAGCGCTCGATTCGTTTGTTACAAGGCCTTTTCAGACATAACTTTTTTTTATACTTCGAACCCTGCTAATAAAAGTAAAGTAGTGACCTTAGAAAAAATGCGGTAGTTTTTAAAATGGTGGTAAAAATCAGTATCCATACTAATATTATAAATGCGAAAGTGTGTCTGTCTGTCTGTCTGTTTGTTACCTCTTCACGCCCGAACCGCTGAACCTGAACACGCTGAACAGCCAAATGCTGAAATTTGGTATGGAGATACTTTGAGTCCCGGGAAAGGACATAGGATACTTTTTATCCCGGAAAAATGTACGGTTCCCGCGCGATAAACAAATTTTGGCGCAACGGAGTTGCGGGCGTCATCTAGTTACTGATATAAATGCGAAAGTGTGTCTGATATCTGTTTCACCTTCAAGATTAAGTTATTTAACTAATTGTGATGATATAGATAGAACCATAAGTCATGACTCATGTCATGAGGTTACTAAAAGGATATAATACAGTATAGTTTTTACCCCGAAAAACTATCGATTCGCGAGCGATTGACGAATTCTGAATCGACTTAGTTGCGTTCAACATCTAGTATCTATCAAAATATAAAATATAATTTATCCTATTTTCCCTCCCCTATTACCCTATTTCCTCTTAAAAGACCGGCAACGCACCTGCAGCTCTCTGATGCTGCGAGTGTCCATGGGCGACGGAAGTTGCTTTCCATCAGGTGACCCGTTTGCTCGTTTGCTCCCTTATTTCATGAAAAAAAAAACAAAGTGTATTTCTGATTATTCTCTGAAGATCTCGAGTTTCTGTACACGTTTCGTGTACAGGGTTCTAGTTACCAAATAGTGACGTCACAATAGATGCGAACCTATTGTGGCTATTTGGGTCTATTTTGGCTCATCTATCTGAGCCGGACAATAGATCGTCACGCGGCGACAATGGCCGATAACTGTCCGCTCGAGGCCGGTGCCCAATAACTGTGTTAGCCAATCAACGTCCAATGCCCAGATTGTATCTGCCCGGACCACTTGGCATATTGGAGACGATGGATTTTCACTTGATCTATATTGACAGAGATGTAAGGTATCGTAATATATCATAATATTCTAATGATCTGATCATATGTATGGGATTGAACATCGCTAAATGAATGCTAGGCGCTCTCGATGTCTTGTGTCAAACCAAAACATTTTGGACTTCCAACTTAACATAATTTTACTATTTTCAGAATTCAGATCGCTTTATAATAATGTTATAACACAACACTAAATACTTTTTTGTTGAACCTTAGATCACTCTCCTCGAAATGAATAGCTAAAAGTGCCTAAAAGTACTTAGCAAGAAATAAGGCATTAAACTTTATATTGACACACAAAATAGCATTCCGTGGCGCGCCTGTTTTGACTTTAGTCCGAACATCAAATTTGCATCCATAGATACAATCAGAATAATTCTACCACAGACCTTACGAGCCTAACCCTACCTTCGTCCTAGAACTAAAAATATTCAAACATTTACATAAAACAAATTCGTTAATGTTAATAAAATAAACATGTTATGGTAAAAGGGGTAGCCGATATCGACCAGCCTCGAGGGATCTTGAAACAAAATAAACAAAATTTTAATAAAATCCTCAAAGTTTAGGATTGTGAAGCGATTCCCACGCGGGCCGCAACAGGTGCCGTGAATAATTACCCCCACCCGGATAAGTTTTAGACTTCCGAGCGCCCTAGTTTTTCTGGAACCTAATTTTTTTCATTTTTTTTTTAAATATCTATGGAAGCTTCTCACCACGTCAGTCTGGCCCCGTGGTAAGAACCTGAAGGACTTGGGTTACAGGTACCAGACAACGGAAATATATTTAATACTTTTACACTATACATATATTTAAGATTTTTATTATATGATACACATATTTAATACACATCCATGACCCAGGAACTTCATAAACTTTTTGTTCCGTCGGCGGGACTCGAACCCGCGACCTCCGGCTTGAGCTACCAACGCGCTCACCACTGTGACACGGAGGTCGTCGTCGTAAATTACATTGTAGAACACTGGATTTAATGAAAAGGAGAATGGACGATAAGGATTCAGGATTAGCGTTCATTACATTCTTAGATTTTCTTGGCAAAGTAAAAGTAGCTTCGGAGAATTTATTTTCAATCTAGCCCAGATTTATTCCCTAGCTACAGGACTAAAGATATCAGACCTTATACGTGTGTTTGTGTAAACACCGTCTTCCTTGAAACCATCAAATGAGCCCGTCAAATCTACAGTGCACATAATGCACCAACCCTCTGATACATGTTGGGGGTAAAATATTCCCCACGATGGCGCCGGGAGAAGTTGGTGAGTGTCCGGAACCGTCTGCGGCGGAAGGGAGGGTGCGATCGGTGCAATTTATCGCCTGCAGGTAACGCTGGGATGCAAATGACCCCCGGCGGAAGGACCAGCACAGCGTCATAATTCAGTCTAGGGTTGAGGAACGCGGACGTGATTTACACTGATGACAGTACGATACTGTGAAAGCTTTAGGCCATTATATTCATGGTATATGTATACTTGAATCGGTAATCTGCCTCGCATATTATAACTCTTATATTTTAGGGAATGGAGACTTAACTTTGAGGCTGATTTAAGTGTCGCGCTGACGACCACTACCAAAATGTATGAAATATCAGCACTGAACGCTACGCGTTATTTCAAAACACTTCCTAGAAAATACGCTTGCAAACGCCGTGTGAATAAATTCAGCCTAAACACTTTAAATCAACCCTAACTGACAAATCTTTTTGGCTTCGCTAAGACCACAATACATGTAATTAGCCAATTACTAAGCAGCTTGTACGTTTAATTAATCCCGTATCTAATGTCCACGTAATCGAGACGTACGTGGAACTGCCCAATTTCCTCCGCATGGCTCGCGTGACACCACCTGGTGCTTGAGGGTTAATATACCTTGAAAATAATGAGTCAGCAATCAGCATCAAATGGATAGGGTGGAAAGGGTAGACTTCATTATCGAATGCATTTAGGCGCGGTGGTTAAAAATATTGTAACGCCACGCATGGTAAGCTGCTTGGCAAACAAGGTTTGAAGGATACGTTTGTTAAAGGCGCAAGCTTTTGTAAGATGTGGATAAATAATTAATAATTCAGGCGTTAAAAAGTGTATATTTTTATGGTAAACAATTGAACTAATTAGGTGCTGCTTATATTGTAAAGTGGGCAGTATAATTATATTAATCAATTTATTCACGGCGAATAGAGGCAAAATTTAAGCACTTTGCAGTATAAGCATTCTTTGCTTGGCTTTGTACATTTTCATGTGCGATATTGAATACATGATACAACATTTAAATTTTTTCCCGATAAATATGAAAGGAAAATGATAATTTATAGAGGTATTTTAATTGAAATTGTTTTGCGAGGGTGTGAGTGAAATAATTTTAAATGAACGCACTACCGGCCTGGACAATAAAATTGTAACAGGCAGACAGACATATTTACAAATTAGTATGGATGTGGATGGATAGCTATAAAATGAAGTAAAGTTGAAATTCTATTTTATACTAGCTGTCCCGGCAAACGTTGCTTTGCCATAATATAAAGTACCTATTTCGCCCATATTATTTTTTGAAGTGACTAAATAAATATGTTACCATGACAACGTCTATCGCTATCCCGTCGCACAAACAATGGTCGCCCTCAGTCTCGAGTTGTAATAATTTACTATTATTTATTCAACAAATGCACTTATCAATATAAAAAGTAGATGTTATCCGATTCTCAACCCTAGCCGATATGCTCGCTAAGATTCACGAAAATCGGTCGAGCCGTTTCAGAGGAGTTCAATTACGCACACCGTGACACGAGAATTTTATATATTAGATTTTCTATTAGAAGGATAACAAAAAGTTCCATTGACCGGGTTTACATAGGGATATTGTTTTTCTACCTCCATTAGGTTAATCGGCGGTTCTTTACTGTCGCTCGCGGCGAAGAGTGCCGTGACACCTAATGGCAGCTCACACAAGATGGCGCGTGTCACAAAATTGCACCCGTCACATTAGCCCGGAGCTAGCAGGGAACACAATCACTTTGTGAGATACCGCATAGACAAAACAAAATCTCCAGTGGAAAATGAATATTGAAATTTTGTAGTGTTTATTGCCATTTAAATCTTTTTCGAAGTATTAAACTTAAGTTGGTACAACTAATATATATTCTGTGACTTAACCTATAATATTTAGACAACCATAAAGTAGTTTGCAGCTTGTGTTCTTTATGATGGTAAATCAATTAATACCTAAACAAACCAATTTTCTTTTTAACACTATACTTCCTGTATAATGTATATTTTTAGTAAACCAAACAGATTCCCCACTAAACCTTCAAGAGAGAACGGACGCGACGTGAAGAAGCAATTACCTGTGTCTATCAGTCAGTGGCGGGCGAGGTAAACACGGCCTACACGCTCGCACTTGAACCAACATGTTCGGTATTCCCTCTGACCAGTCTTTGGATCGATCTTGTAGTCGAGTGCTCGAGTGGCGAATGCGTAAACATTCATTTTCCTTTTACGTTTGATCTTATACCAGTTATTGGATTAGCTTGCCGAGGGAAAGTGCAGCTTTACAAGACCGTTTTAGTGTGGCCAACATTAAAATTAACACCGCCATCTTAAAATGTATCTTTTGAAATACAACAGCTCTTTCACACCAGCCAATTTCAATAAAAGCTATCGTTGTCATTTTAAGTAACAGCTTTGAATCCTTACCTAATACCCTCGTCAAATATCATCTTAGTGCCACAATCCAAGATCCTTGTATGTTTGACCGCGGTTTAGGGTAGACCGCGTAGTATTAGCCATTATCTGGTCATTACACTCACTTGTCTGTATCTCAACGCGCGTCATTTGAATGAGCTCATGGGGTAGAAAACACGTCACAACGTCATGTTAACCACATGTGACTGATGTGTTTGTTTTGACAACAGCAAAAACGACAACGGCGGGCTGATTATGTATCTTTAGCAGACGGTTAGCAGACAGCAACCGGTCGCGCAGTTGTCGCGCAATCGGTTGTTAGTCGCTGACAAAAATCGTATTATCTAAGCCTGTTGCTCTGCTGTTGTCCGCTAGCTATTAAATGCATTTTTAGCGACAAAAAAAGCGCCACTAGCGATCTTGTAGCAACACGTGGAACTAATTTAAAAAGTCAAGTGTTTTGTTTACAAAACGTACAAGTGAATTCTTAGTTATTTAATACAAAAAATGGGCTGGAGTGGTGAGAAAAAGTGGATTTATTGGCTCTGGAAAAGCACTCGAAGCAAACTTTCAAGAACTTATACGTATGCAGGCAATAAGTGAGTATTCAGTATTATGAGATTTGTTTTCACCGTGGTTGGTTCTTTGAGATATAATCGCGTACAATTTATTGTATTTGCATTTTTTTTAGTATAAAATGGAACACAGAGTCTCCAACGCACAGATTGAAGAACTGTTGGACCACTTGGCTGGTCATTCGTCATTAGCCAAAGGTGTTGGTCTTGGGGCAAGGTCGAAAGAGACCATTGACAGAGAGTGGAACAACCTTGCCCAAAAATTAAACGCTCATGGGTCGGGAGCTAATAAAAGTGGTCAGCGGTGGAAACGTGCGAGTATTCTTTACAAAATATAACTCTTTTTACTTACTAAAAATTACTTGCAAGTGAATTTTTATTGAGTTCACCTCGGTTAAGTGCAAATTTATTATGCAATAGGTACATAATTTATTCATGAATACCCATTTCTTCGATATAAAGTTGTGATAATATTCATCTATCTATATAGAATCTATAATATTCTTTCCTTTGAATTCAGTATTGGGCTGATATAAAACACAAAGCCAAGTCAAGAGCTGCTGCTAGGCGGCGAGATGCTTCTGGCACAGGTGGTGGACCTTCAAGGGAAGAAGATCTCTCTGAAACAGATCGAAAGATCTTGGGGATAATTGGGGATGCTGCCGTGTATGGAGACTCTCAACACCGAGTGCCCGTTTTTGTCAGTAATCAGTATTAAATTAATTAATTATTGCTGAAAAAATATATTATTACCATCTTGCATAGTTTGCAGGAAATCCAAAATGAACCTCAGACTGTGAATGTAATAGAGGATATTATAGTACATGAGGATGTTGTGCCTGTAAGCACGCCAGGTATGTTTAATATACTTAACACATTCATAATAATATAATAAATACAAAATATATTCTCTGCTTTGTAAACAAAATTATATAGATACCTATTTGTTTTTAGAATCAGCTCTTGCAACAGTGGTGTCACCTTCAAAGACTGGGCGTACAAGCACAATAATATGTAACTAAAACTTTACACCTTATTAAAAACACTACTCCCAAATGCTTTTTACAATCAACATTGTAATTTTTACAGACACTATGCATACACCACCAGGGGACAAAAAATCTAATGTGTGTGAAGTTAAAACTGGTAAGGTTACTACTATAAAACAGTTAATATCTAATTACTGCTGTATGATAATTCAAACTTAAAAATGTTATTCATTTCAGCAACGGCAAGTCCCGCTACATCCAGGCCTCTGAATCGTTCACTGTTCCAGGACTCAAAGATTAATAAAAACTCCAATAAGTCAAGTAAGTGTAATACTTTTTCAGTATTATTGTAAAGGGACTGATTATTATTATCAATCTATGTATGACCAAATTTTTAAATTGGAGTTATGTTCTGTAAAGACTTAGATTAATTGATAATTGAAAATCACTATGTTATGCTATTTTAATTTTTATCAATATATCATTGCAATCTTCTCAAAGGAAAAGTGCCTAATATTGTAACTATTTAGTAATTTGTGGCAGAAATAGTTGTAAAATTTAACATAAATTAATTGTCATGTTACAGATAGAACAAAAGTGGAACCTGCTTGGGTCGTGGAACTGGAGTCTAGGCGTGTTGCAGCAGAGGAAAAATTAGCCAATGCTGCAATGATAATAGCAGAGGCCTCCCGAACAAATGCAGAAACTGCTCGGTTAAATGCAGAATGTGCTAAGATGCATTATGAACTCATGGCCAAGTTGATAGAGACTATAAAAAAGTGAAATGTGACCCTATTTTATTAAGTTTCATAATAGTACATAAGAATCTATTATCTAAGCTTAACCTGTTAATAATAATTGATACCAACCCTTAATTTAAGCTATACTTATGATATTTTTATATTATTATAAATTATTGTATAAATAACTTATAAATGTGTTTTCTCACTATTAATAACTGTACACACCTAGTACTGTTAATTTTCTTTATGTTCTCCTGTATCGGGTCTACTGGAAGATATTCCAATTTACAATAAGTAGTACCATTGTACTAAATTGTATCCTAGTTATAAGATTTCATTGTTTATTATTGTGTACATAAATTGATAAATAAGACTTTTGTACTTGTAATAATTAGGTACAACTTCAAACAGTTAAAAATTAGTAGAAACTTAGCTTATAATTAATTTATTAAGATTTTTACCAAAACATTGTGCCTCTGGTGCATCCTGCTTCATTAATTACAATGTATGTTATAATTAAAGACTGTTCTTATTTATAAACTTTTATTTAAAATAGATACCTAAAAAGGCCAGAAAAAGAAGTGTTTATTGCATAAAACTGTACTAAAGTTCAGATATTAATAAAGAACAACATATTATCATAACATTTTATACAAACACTTTAACTTTAGTTTGCTATTTTAGCTTACACAAACATAATAATAAAAAACATTATAAATGACTAATTATAAAAACAAGTAAGAAAAACATGAAATCAGAATAAGAATACAAAATGTAGATAGATAGATAGAAAATTCTTTATTTGTACAAACTAAACTAATTTACAATTTAATATAAAACAATAGGAATATGTACAAACAGGCGGTCTTACCGCTAAAAGCGGTTTCTTCCAGACAACCTTGAAATAATAATACAAAACAATATAAAATAAAACAATCTAATCATATGGCTAAAAATACTACATATTATTATATGTCATGTAATGTAAATACATAACTAAATAATTCTTATCTATTCCTCCATAAGCGTTGTACAATAAGTTGTCTCTGTTGTCTGCCACTTTCCAGCTGTTGACCTTCCTCAATGTATGGCTGCCGAGGTACCAGGAAGTCTGCTTCCCTCTGGATATAATTGGAAGGTAATTCAGGTACAGGAAGCCTGTGCTTGTTGGTGATGTTGTGTAATACAGCACATGCATTAACAATCTTAGCCACAACATGGTGATTGTAATGTAGTACTCTATGTGACAACAGACACCGCCAACGGGCTTTCAATACCCCAATACACCTCTCAACTGTGTTTCTTGTTCGGCAATGCATATTTGTGTAGTTCTCTTCTGCACTGCCAGGTTGTGTGTTAACAATTGGTGTTAGAAGCCAAGTTCTCAATGGATATCCAGAGTCACCTGTTAAGAAAATATATTTTATAATAAAGTAGGTTACATATCTGCAGGAGATGGGGTAAACACTGAGATATTTGAACTTAAATCAATGAATTTTATAGTAAATAGAGCTCCATTTATATGAATCAACATTAAAATAATTTGCAGAAATTAAGTGTGAATGAAAATTGCAGATTTATTAGTATTTTGGTTCGTGGTCACAACTTTTTAAACAGCAGGTAAAAAATACCCCATATCTTTAAAATGAAAATGTATGACTGTAAGTGTAGAGACAAAGCAAATTTGTTGGGTACCTATAATAATATAATAATACATACCAAGAAACCAAATGCTTTCACCATTTTGATTCAGCTGCTGCAAATGATTGTGTATTTCTGAATTTTTCCAGATATATGCATCATGGGTAGCACCACCAAACGTTGCATCAATATTTAATATGTTCAGATCACTATCACAAATCTGTAGAAAAAGTAAAACTTAAAACAAGATAAAAAAAAACATTTTCAACTAAGCTTATCAAATTATTATAGAAATAAGTATTGAGAAAATTATTTCTATACTGAGCTACAATGTAGCAATGCAGTATTATATAGCTGCTACATAATCAACCTACTGCTAATATAAATACTTACAATTTGAACATTCCTGGAATGGTAGTGCTTCCTATTAAGAAATCTCTCCTCGTGTTCACTTGGCCTGACCAAGGCAACATGTGTGCCGTCAATACACCCCAAAACACCAGGAAAGCCAAATTTATTTGAAAACCTGCCAAAAATAAAATGTAAGTTTTACGTGGGTAATTTTTTAAAAATACGCATCAATATGATGAATATAATTTTAATAGTACTGACCCATTTACTATTCTTTGCCTTTCTTGTCTGGTTTGAGGAAAATGGATGTGCTTTCTCAATATAGACGGGTGATTTAAGGCCATGGTCACATCTGTAATTGCCTTAGACACGCTGCTCTGACTAAGTCCATGCAAATAGCTCATACCTACAGGTTTTTGATATGAGCCACTTGCATAGAAAGAGAGTGCTGTTAACACCTGCAAAAGTAGTGTATATATGTAGGATTATCTACACTTTGCAATTAGGTACTAATAAGGAATATAATGATAATTGGGTATTTACTTACTTTACATTCTACAGTAACTTTTGTTTTCCTACGAGTTCGAGGCAAAAAGGGTTCGAGTTCAGTGCACAATTCAGCGAACAACTCTTTACTTAACCTGTAATGTGCACTAAAGTTAGGAGTCTCCATGGGTCTTGCCTCATTCCTCAATCGTCGTCGTAAACGTCTCACGCGCGTGTTCTCGTCTAATCTATTTTGTGCTTCTAATGCCTCCTGAATGAGAAAAGCACGAGACATATCGAAATAAAACAAATAACCTAAAAAAAACAGAAAACAATTACGAAAGATATTTATGTGAAATATAGTTATGTGATAACACAGGAAGTAATAATACACTTCTACACTTTGATTTTGAACTTTTGTGTTAATATGTGCAGAATAAATATCAAAAACACATTAGCAACAACTTGGCAACAACCTAAATGGGCTGTCGCTCTTTGACAATTCAAATTGTTTGCTAGCTGCTCGCTATCTGCTGTCGCGTTGCGGTCTCACTCATACGTAATACCGATTTTTTTCATTACAATGAGCTTTGATGCACTTTTAGTTCCTCAATTGTTCGCTTGAGCGCGCTACCATCGATTGTCCGCTATCGCGTCGCTGTTGCTAATACATAATACAAAAATTATGTTTGACAGCGATATTTGTACAATTTACGCCTGTCGCATTGCTGTTGCAAGATACATAATCAGGCAGCCGGTTGCACGTGATCCGAATTGTCGGCAGCAGGGAGCTGGTATACAATTTCGGAGAAAGAGGGAAAGTGTATGACTTTCTCGCCTACGCCACGCCGACGGTCTTTTTTTTTATTAAATAAGGGGGCAAACGAGCAAGCGGGTCACCTGATGGAAAGCAACTTCCGTCGCCCATGGACACTCGCAGCATCAGAAGAGCTGCAGGTGCGGATGGGAAGGGAAGGGTAGGGGATTGGGCCTCCGGTAGACTCACTCACTTAGCGAAACACAGCGCAAGCGCTGTTTCACGCCGGCTTTCTGTGAGAACGTGGTATTTCTCCGCTCCCCCACGTATATACGGTCTACTCTATTACCGTCTTACGAATTTTTGATCAGGTCACTTTTTCTGAGTCCTAAAGAGTAAAGCGAGTTAACTTTTTACCTGTCCAAAAAGGTGCAAAACGCCGGTAAATAAGTTTTCTTCATTTCTGATAACAGTAAACAGAACTGTAGATATTTTTTGCAAAAAAAAAAAACGCAAAAATATAAATTAGGCATGATTATGAACAACGAGCAATATGACATGGGCCACACGCCAAATAGTAGGGGAGGTCGCGCTCGGTTTAAAAAGTCATTTCATACCGAGCGAAACTCGTTACAATAATAGTATTCAATTAATACATAACAGCTTTGATCGTCAGCCACTTCATAATGGGTGGAATAAAAATTGAGAGCATCTCAAAGTTTTTGTTGGGAATCGTATTGAATTGACATTAAAAAGATCCCAATTCGCACCTATTAAAGGTTCAAGAAGTTAAGGTTCAAGATTATACACGTTTAGGTTCGGTAGGTGTTATTTTAGTTTTAGTAAATAACAACAGATGGCGCTTTTAAAGTAAAATGTATATAATTCTTCTTCACAAATATCATAACTTATATCGCTGGCTGACGGTTTTTCCACCATCGTATTAGCGACTGACGGATTTCTTTATTATTTACAAAGTAGAAACATTCACCTGTATAAAATGACTTTATATTAAAAAAAAATTACATGTTCAGTAACGCGACTGACGTTGAATCCCCCTTCTGCAATACGGCTGACGATGATTTTTTGTTTAAACATGACCTCAATAATCATCCATCAAAGTTTCATTCGGTATAAAATCACTTTTCGCAACTATTTTTTTCACAACTTTGAAGTACTCTCAGTTAACATTCCACCACGGGTGCGGCGACTGACGCTGATTATATTGATTGATAAATATTAAGCTACCGCTGGACAAAAATTTGGTCGGTATGAAATGACTTAGCGAACGCTAGCACTACCTCCCCTACTAAAACTTTTAATACAGATAATAATGATTATAGTTTGTTCGTTTTATGATGATATGCGTGACACATTATAATTGACAATAGTAGGGAAGTTACCTTAAAAAAATTAATCGAATAATTTAAAAATATCGAATCACCTCGTAAAGGAATTGCAATCGAAATTATCGATTTCGTACTGATGTTTCAGAGTGACGCCGACGATTTAAGATGGCCTTCCTTTTTTATCGATTTGATTTCGATTCAACTGTGTCAATCTCTATTGACATAAGTTCCGTTTCATGCATCTGATATTTTTCAAATATTTTCGTAACAATAATTTTATACTCCTATTTCAAAGTTAATATTTATAATTTTATATCAATAAGTTAGCATTTAGCAACTTTTCATTTTTATTCATTTACAATTACAGGAAACATTTATTTTTGTAGATGGAATATAATTTATTACATTCTGTTTTTTTTTGTTTTCTTGTGAAAAAATTCCGTAGCAAGGAATATGAGAACTGTCACCCATATCATCTTAGAACAAACAAACTATAATGAGTATAGATTCTCCATTTTCCATACATATATTGTAATTAGATATTTTAGACATTATAATATCTTCAGGTTATTATGATCGAATATCAATTAACCCTATATTATAACCCTCTATATTAACCCTCTATAACTCCCTGTACAATTTCCTGCTTGCTTAAGTAATAATCAATCACTTAAATTATTGATTTTGAGCATAATATTGAGTGATTTTAGGCAATAACATGATTACTTCTTAACTTCAATAAAGTTTATTAAACTTTAATCAAGTCAGTTAAGTTTTAATTACGTCATGTGTGTTAATTACGTTACTAAACTTTAGTAAAGTTCGTATTCCGTATGAAATTGTGTCAAAATAAATTGTTGTGCTTTTTTATTGCACTTTTTATTTGAAAAACGCATTAATATTTTCAGTACTACAAACTAGCAAGTATAGTCAGTAGTCTTCAAAGTAATCTCTACTACTTCCATATGAGAGTTTTAAACTTAAAATAGACAATTAAATTAATCAAGCAAACACACAATATATTGTGAAAAGAGATCATTTTCAATGCCTCAGGTCAGGGCCTCGAAGCGCTTAAATCTTTGTTACCTCAATAGACTACTTTGAATAAAGCCATCTCAAAGAGTTAAGGTTAACAGACATAAAGAGATCATGCTCGAGACGTTTAGCATAAATGCAGGTCGCTTGTGTCAGACAAGTAAACTTTTGTTTCGTGTGGCCTTGCGGATCGGAACGGTTGAGGCTGTTTTCACAATGATGGCGCGCGGCGGGAACCGCAAAAAGGCACATCGCACACGTCAAAAAGTAATGCAGTAAATATGCATCGAGATGTCTGCATCTACATGTTTTTTTCGACGTCGTGTCCAAGGAATAGGGAGGAGAAAATGTGCAAAATCCCCGCATAAAAGTTAACTGCACCTGGGGTTGCCAGATCGCTAAACCGAAAAGCCGAACAAAGCAGTCAGCTTGGCCGGACATTAGTACGATAAAGAGTCGCTATCGAGTACTTAGAATCTAAATTTTTTATATAGAAATTATACGTTCGGAAGCTCGTATATACCGTACGAATTTTCTGTTTTATTAAAACAGTCTAACATCTAATAGCTATACAATTTTACATCTCATTAGGTGTAAGACCGTCTAAAATTTGTGTTTTGAGGCTCTACAAAGGCCGGACCTTGGCCGGACACGCAAGCAAAAAGCCTGACTGTGTCCGGCTTTATCCGGACGGCTGGCAACCCTAACTGCACCTAAAAATATCCATTTCGATATCTCTGAATATAAATTCCCAAAAAAATTCTAAAAAAATCCGATAGAAAAATATTACGTAAGAATTTAAAAAATGGTGGGCGTAATAATCTCGTTCCTGGCGCTCGATGACGGATTGCCATCAATCGCCAGATCTGCGAGAATTGCGAGAATGGTCAGACCGTTTCACCGTTTATATCTGTTCAATACGAGTGAGCGGACACGCGGACATGTATATTTTTTGTTCGAACAAGTTATTGTTTTGTAAAGCGGCTCTGTGTAAAAAACTTTTTGCTTGCTCTGTTAGAATCTGTTGTCGACTAGAACAATAAAATATAACCACCAGCGTTCCTACAACTCTATTCCTATCGACTTCCGTTACGTACCGCTTACAATATTGTCTATATTATACCTACATATATTATTAAAGGCTAAAGAGTTTCCTTCTGAAGAAAAGTCAGCATTTAAGCAACTGTTTCCAAACATTATAGACGGCATATACACAATAAAAAAATATTAGGTATATCAACAGTCAAATGTTACAAGGACTCTACTGCATATCTATACATATAATAAAACTGTAGAAATGAAAAAATAATAAGCGGGGGGTGTTACTGCATCGCTATAGAAGCCAAAAATGTGGTTAGTTTTTTTGTCTGTCTGTCTGTTTTTCTGTCTGTCTGTCTGTCTGTCTGTCTGTCTGTCTGTCTGTCTGTATGTTTGTTCCACTATCACACGAAAACTACTGATCCGATTTGAATGCGGTTTTCGCAGATATATTTGTCTTCTTGCAACTTAATATCTGGTCTATAAAAAATATTCCCCCCACCCCTCTAAAGGGACGAAAGAGGGGGTGAGATTTTGTATAAGACTTTTGCTTTAACACGAAAACTACTGATCCGATTAGAATACGGTTTTCGCATATATATTTGTCTTCTTCCAACTTAAAATCTGGTGTATAAAAATCCCCCCCCCCCTCCACCCCTCTAAGGGGAGCAAAGAGGGGGTCAGATTTTGTATCAAACTTTTTTCTCTAATGGACTTACTTCATATTATTAACGGTTTTTTTAACTTAATATCTGGGGTATAAAAATTTTCCCCCCACCCCTCTTAGGGGACAAAAGAGGGGGTAAGATTTTGTACCAACTGATGAAGTAGAAATACTTTGAATGGCAAAACAACGTTTGCCGGGACAGCTAGTACATAATATACATATTCAACAACAATCGAACCCCCAGCGGCAAAGCCCGCAACACCCGTGGCAAAACCCGTGCACCCCGCGAAAAAGCGCACTCCCCCCGCGAATATAACCTCCAATTACGGAGACGACCTGCGTGACGTGACCGACTTCCTAAGCCTCATAAACCCGTCAGAGGTAGCCGAATTCTCCTACGGACTACGGACGGCTAGGACTTTTTCACAATTATCCGCCTGTCTGTCGACTTACAACGATTTGATCCGCAGGATCAATTCTCTCAATTTATCACTATCGTTTAACTAATGGATTCAACCGGAAGAATAAAACCGCGCTCCCTACAGGTAGTTACGTTTAATACAAACGGCATACATAATAATATAGACGAAATCCGCGAATTCGTCATAAACCACAATGTCGATATTTTACTAATGCAGGAGACGTTCCTTAAGCCTAGTAGAAAAAGCCCAAAAATAGCTAACTATAAAATAGTTAGAAATGACAGAACCCGATCCCAACTCGGAGGCACAATGATTTATTACAAAAAATCATTGCACTGTGTTCCCCTAGAACCCCCATCCCTAACTAACTTAGAAACTTCTATTTGTCACATTAGCATGACAGACCATCAACCTATCATAATTGTATCTGCCTATTTAGCCAGCAAAATGCCCATAACTTCTAGCGAATTAAGATCGCTATTTAATTTAGGCAATGCCGTCATTATTGCCGGCGACCTAAACTGCAAACACACAGAGTGGGGCAATGTCATATCTAATACGAATGGCATTAGATTATCCGTCTTAAGCGACTCCTTAAATTTTGCAATTTTAGCCCCTAACGACCCCACTCGCTACGACACTGCTAGCCGTAGTAACAACCTTATTCATAACCCTAGTGTTATTGATATTGCGTTAGTTAAAAACATTAACCTCAACATCTCTTTGGAAACAATCCACGAGCTTAACTCGGACCACAGACCAGTTAAAATTGCGCTTGGCAATTCTAACCAACTCGCTGCTAGTACTAAAAAGATAATTGATTATAAATTACTAGCAGATAACCTAGAAAACCTTCAATCGAGTCACCTCGATCTCATTCCCGATTTCATCGAAGACTCTAAAGTGGCGCTTGAGGCCTCTCTCCACTTGACTGATCATCTGGTAGAGAACATCGAAAAATCTTCTAGGGAAATGCCAACGATTCATGAGAATCGCTGGCCTCTCCCAGATGATATAAAAGAGTCCATCAGACTCCGTAACGCGGCTAAACGCACATACGATCGCTACCCATCGGAAGACTGGAGGAGGGCCCTCCGTCACTACGAGAGGGAAGTTAAATATAAAATCAAACAACACAAAGCCGAGAGGTGGGATCGACTTCTTAGCGAACTCGAACCGTCTCACACGGCCTACTGGCCGCTCGCGAAGTCCCTCAAAAAAGATACGGAGAGCGACATGCCTCCACTAAACAGACCAAATCGTCCTCCTGCACTGGAGGATATCGACAAAGCCGAATGCTTGGCCGACACCATAGAAAATCAGTGCCGACCTAGTACTCTCCCGACCGACCCTGATCATGATAATCTAGTCAATACCGAGGTAGAAAGCCGACTCATGGCCCCACCATCAGAGCCTCTCAGGCCGGTGGATATGGAGGAAATCAAAGATATTATTAAAGATTTGAATTCCAGAAAGGCCCCAGGCCTGGACGGTATCTCAAATAAAACCCTTAAATTACTACCTGCCACTATAATTGAATTGCTCGTGAACATCTTTAACGCCCTTTTACTAGGATGTTCATTCCCAGATATATGGAAAGTAGCTATAATAATAGGTATCCACAAACCGGGTAAACTCCGGACGGAACCAAGTAGTTACAGACCAATTAGCTTAATTAGTTGCCTCGGTAAAATTTACGAAAGAGTTATACTAAGACGCCTAAAAGACGTCATAGTTGATAAAAAACTCTTACCTGACGAACAATTCGCATTCCGCGAATTCCACAGCTGTCCCGCTCAGGTACACCGCCTAACGGAGTACATATTAGAACAAAAGAACAATAGGAGACCGACTTGCGCTGTTTTCTTTGATGTCGCAAAAGCATTCGACAAAATTTGGCACAATGGGCTAATTTATAAACTTTTTAAACTCGGCATTCCCGATAGTCTTGTTATAATAATAAGTAACTACCTCAAAAACCGTAAATTTCGTTTCAGAGTCGAAGGCATTCTGTCTTCACTTAGAGATCTAGAGGCTGGAGTACCGCAGGGCTCGGTTCTCTCCCCGACCCTCTACAATCTCTACACGTCCGATTTGCCCACCCACCCTCGAGTACAAAAAGCGCTATTCGCAGACGACACGGCCCTGTTCTTTGCTCATCGCCAAATAGCTTTCGCGTCCAAAAAACTCCAAGAAGCAGTTACCGAACTCGGTAAATGGTTCGCAAAATGGAGAATCGAACTAAACCCCGACAAAAGTCACGCTATATTATTTAACGGACTAAAACGTAAGAAAATGCAACCTATTAGTCTGCACGGAAAATTAATTCCCGAAGTCACGGCTGTCAAATACTTAGGAGTAGTACTAAACAAGTCGATGTCATTCACGAACCATATATCGAATACCGTACGTAAAGCGAAATTTGTATTATACAAATTATATCCTTTACTCAACGCGAGTAGCAAAATGTCCTTAAGACATAAGCTCACCTTATACAAAACATGTATAAGAACGATACTCACTTATGCGTGCGTCTCTTTCGCACACATAAGTGACAATCAGATGAACCAATTGCAACGAGTTCAAAACCGTTTTTTGCGCATGGCAACAGGTGCCCCCCGTTACATGCGAAACATCGACTTGCATAGAGACTGCGAGCTTATCACTATCAAAGCCTATATCAAAGAACTCTCGGAGAGATTCTTTGAGAAAGGAAAAGTACATCCCAATCCGCTCATTCGTAAGGCTGTGGACTACGAACATGACGCACCGACATTCCGATACCCCTTCAGGCGGCCTAAGCATATCTTAGCCGACCCTGTAGATCCCATCACAGAATACGTAACGTACTGTGTACAGTTACGCAAACACAAATCACACTCACCCGCGTGGTTAGTACTGCACCGGGGACGACGCCGGCGCCTTCCCCGAGGACTTAACACGACCCGAACGACAAACAGACAGACCGACCGAAATCCGGTGCCGAGCTCGATCCCGGGTTCGAGTTCGCATGCGGATAGCATAGGAACACACCTAAATCATGACCGCGACCGCGACATTGTCGTAGAGAGCTCTACCAATTACTTTGACATTAGAACATACACGCGTATGTCACCCCAACCGGACTCGGAAGGGGAGAGGGACGGCCCTCTTTTATGCAATAACATTAATAACTTGAGCTCATCTACCGCGATAACTCGTACGCAGCTAGTTTGTGCTACCGCGCGCGAGCAGCCTCACTCGTCAGAGAGTGAGTAAGGGGTCGGACCCCTTAAGAGCAGGGGGGATCCGTGTCCCCACGTCAGATGAAAATAGCTTATTTTCGTAGCTCTCCCCAATATTGCCCGATTAGAATGTCACACGTGTGACTTTAGGGGAGGGGGCCAGGCCCCCTCATTGTTTATCTCTAAACCAACTAGCAACAGACTAGTTATAGCCACGATTAAACTACCACGGTCTTAACCAGACCAGTAGCTTAGACCCTTTCGAAAAAAAAAAAAAAAAAAAAAAAAAAAAAAACAATCGAACATAGCAATCCCTCAACTTGCGATCGGTAGCAAGTAGCAACCTCGTATAACCTTTACTACCATCACAAAAAAATAATTAAGCCATAAAAATATAATGCTTCCGTGTCCCATGGGCAATAAATACCGCGCGTCACGGTCACAAAACCGCCAAAATGAATAAGCCAAGTGTACGGAACGAAATAATATTGTTTTGGAAAACACTCGCTTTATTACCGTTTGATTTATACGCCGTTTTTACCGCCATTTTGGGGTTGGTTTGTTTAAAACTGAATTACGTACCTAATGATAAAATGAAAATGTTTTGTATGGAATAAAACCGACAAACGAGTCGGCCAAATTCATACTCAACACGATAGTTACCATTGCATTTCCGTTCATTAATAAAGCCAATAAAAACGCGACAGTCTCAACTAGACAGAGTGCAATACAAAGCACAATAAGGTGAACACATTTGCCATAATCTGTCCATTGTTTTTCGCGGCTCAGGTGAGCGCCAAGTCCTCAAACATTAAGGGTGAGTTGCACCAGAGGCGTGGTTAAAGTTAAAGTTATAGTTAAGGCTAACTTAGCTTTAACTTTTACTTTAACCTTAACTTTGACCACAGAAATTGGCAGATGTCTGTTGCGTTTATTTTTAAAGCTACAGGTAATGGGATTGAGAGTATAAAAAATTGAATTATTCGTAAAAATCGACAGGAAAAATATAACACTGTGAAACATAGTAAATTTTCACGAAAAAATTTAGATAGGTATAAGTATGAGCGGTTAAGATTAAATATGGCGTCGGACCCCATATTTTACGATAGCCAAAGATTTGACATTTTGCACTGTAGTTACAGTTAAAGTTATAAGTTAAATTTACAGTTATAGTTGAAGTAAGTTGGTGCAACCCACCCTTAAATTTTAAATCAACAATCACTTAGCCAACACACGTATTTTAAGTTTTTCCTAGCCGGCCCATTCCTGCCGAAGCATGCTCTCACACCGAATCTCTGATGTTATAAATGACATGACATGACTTGTGTTTCGAGCATCAATTACGTTAATCCGTTTTGTCCTTCATTAAGTTGGGGAACAAATAAATCGTCGGTGGAGGCGGCCAGTAAATTACTTAAAACTTTTTCGATTATCGCTTTCGGGTTAATTTTTCAAGAACAAGAGGTTACAATTCCTAACAGTAGACAAAGTTGAGATTACATTGACCAGACCGAGTTGGGGGTTTTAATAGGACAAAATAAATGATTGAAGCTAAACTAAGTCATTGCAGACTTTTTACAAAAACCGGCCAAGTGCGTATCGGGCCACGCGCAATATAGGGTTCCGTAGTACCGCTAGTTTTTAATTTTTTTGTATCCTCAATGAACATTTGTAACGTGTTTTACACTACTAATAACAATCATCTCAGTTACTTTCAAAGGAATTTGAACGAAAAGTTCCTTTATACTTCGCCGAATATTTTTTTTTAGTTAATCAACTATTACTCAATAATTTATGAAGTCTTCATAGCCGTGATAATTTTCCTTTCAAATTCAGCATATTTCCTACTCCCGTGAATTTTTTCACATTTCTAGAAGCAACCATTTAGCTGGTAGAAGGGGGGACACTGGACTCTAACGATTTTTTCCACTTTAAAACTTAATATTTCACAAACGGATCCCTAAATCGGAAATTTATCTATGAATACTCATATTTTTTAAAAACCTATCCAACGACACCACACACGATGGGGTGGACGCGAAAAAAAAAATCATCCCCGCTTGATGTGTAGGGAAGGTACCATAATAAAATATTTTTTTAAGATTTCATGTACCATTTTGTCGGCATCATTTATATGTGCATTTATGCCAAATTACAGCTTTGTAGGTCCTATAGTCTCTGAGCAAAACCGCGGACAGACAGACAGACAGACGGACGGACAGACCGAAACTATAACTACGGAACCCTAAAAACAAAATGAAATTGGAAGGCAAATATATCTATAATCAAAACCTCTTTATGCCTTTATTTGGAGACAAAACTTAATTATATTATTTATTAATAAAATTAGTCTCTACAAAGCTTGAGGTGAATGAACTAAAGCTCTCGGTTAGGTAAGTATCTTAGCTACATGATATTATAAGTTTAAACACTTACGGATTTTGTCGCGGAGCACTTTCATTAATCCCGACGTCTCGGCTACTTTACAGCGGCCGTGGTCACGGTCGGACTGAGGTGACAGGTGTCCAATTTCTTGAAGTCATCCAACTACCCTACGATTCATCAATTTTTGTTTGCGTTCCGATCTACGCAGAACGAACTCACAGTGTCTCGAAGCCGAGGTGTCATAGATTTGTGCTTTAGTTTGTTTATCACTGGATCCCAACTAGATGGCAGCACCCAACCATCTTCGCGGTTGAAATAAGGGTGTTTTTTAATTTCTATGGCCTCGCGTATCATTCTTGGGCGGTATCGTGCTTCTTTTGCCAGTACTTGTGGCTTATCAAATCTTATGTAATGGCGAGGTTGATCCAGTGTGTGTTCACAAATTCAACCTCGCCATTACATAAGATTTGATAAGCCACAAGTACTGGCAAAAGAAGCACGATACCGCCCAAGAATGATACGCGAGGCCATAGAAATTAAAAAACACCCTTATTTCAACCGCAAAGATGGTTGGGTGCTGCCATCTAGTTGGGATCCAGTGATAAACAAACTAAAGCACAAATCTATGACACCTCGGCTTCGAGACACTGTGAGTTCGTTCTGCGTAGATCGGAACGCAAACAAAAATTTATGAGTCGTCGGGTAGTTGGATAACTTCAAGAAATTGGACACCTGTCACCTCAGTCCGCCCGTGACCACGGCCGCTGTAAAGCAGCCGAAACGTCGGGATTAATAAAAGTGCTCCGCGACAAAATCCGTAAGTGTTTAAACTTATAATATCATGAGTGATACTCGCGAAAACTTAAGAAATCATTATATCTTAGCTACAATTAATTCCAATCTAGACTAATGCTGTCCTTAATAGCATTACACTTTTTGCGCTGACGACTTGAGATCCCAGTCGCCAAAGGACTCTGGGAATGGTTTTAAAGAGGGAACTGAAAGCACCAATGGTTTACTTTATTATAATTGCAATAACTCTACGAAAGGCTTGAATAGCTTTACTTGGGGGCGTTGGGGGAGGGAGGTACGGAGTTTGAAAGCATACTCCAGCATTGCTTGGCAATCCTTAAGCCCGAAATACGAAAACATCAAACTGCTTACAATTGTGTAAAGTTTTAGTACACACAGTATGGACTCAAAACTACCTCCACGACAACTCGAAGTAAGCATGAGGGGATAAATCAACTCGTCCTCCTTGGCCCCCGGCCAAGTGTGCCACAATACGAATCTGCACTTCCTTCCACCGACTTCCAACATTTTTATTTGCATGTTACAATATAAATTTTGCTGTAATTATACTTTTTCTGGGAGAAAAATGAGCAAGCGAAAATTTTGTGCCAATTTTTTTACAAGTTTTTTAAAAAAGTTTGTATTTTTTTAATTTAACGTTGAATTTATGAAAGAGATTTTATTTGTCACTGCGGAGCAGTATTGCGTGGTCATTGACCTTAGGCATAGCCTCTCAGCTTAAAATATTTTTTTATAGTATTTGTCAATCGTTACTCTGCAAATTTATAAAGTACTCACTTAAACTCTCTGAAACCTCGAAACTGTAACTAATCCATAAAAAACTGATTGATTACCTGTAAACAAACAAAAATCCTTGAAACATATCATGTATATGCATATAGCATAATCAGTTTTAATTAATTTGCATATAATATGTAATGACATAATTGCAGGCACTTGGTAGAACTACTAGAAACTAGATAGAGCCAGTAACGTCAAGAAAAAGAGTATATTCCTCTTGAACTCTACTTTTTCTGCGACGAAGTAGCCTTCATCCTTCCAGATTCTCCCTTTATCGGTATCAAATTTCATAAAAATCAGTTCAGATTTTTGGAACCTATTCAGTGTAAACATAAAACAAGCAATCACATATTCTTCTCTCGTTATTATATTAGTCGAAACAGCCTATGTAATCTATGGAAATGCATGCCATACTAATTGAATGATGCCATACGTGGCGCCTACAACGTCAGCACATCAAGTTGCTATAAACATTTGCATTGAGTGTATTAGCACCATAAACGTAAAACTACAGCTAATTCTGGTCTTCCTATAATCACAGTTATGGTCAAGTTACATAACAACTTGAAAAGGCGATGCGATATAAATATAATGTATTTAAGCTATTCAAATTGCAAGAGCCCCTACACTACCGTCATAGTAAATTATTGTGAGGCAACCCTAGACAGAGGGCGGTGTCTGTCAATTCGATGTGTACGAGTATCTTCTTCTCTAGTAAATAAACTTCAGTCTTTGGCCCATTTGGCCCATCATATAGCTAGCAATTATAGGTTATGCGCACGGTAAAATTGTCTGCGTCGCCCGTTTACACAGACAGCAGCGACAGTTTTGTCGCCCGTCCGCAAAAACTTTGCTACTACTAGTTAAAACTACAAAAAAATTGAAACACTACTTTATAACATTAGAGCCCTTCCACTCTTCAGCCCATTCACAAACCCACTCTGCTTGTTAATATGACAAGAACAGCATGTGTAAGCGCCACTTAATTTAACCAGTGTTTCCGTTTACAACCGTAAGAGCTTTTAAACATTATGTGATGCGATAAGCCGTAAACTCCCTTAGGTTTTTGGTGCTATTTTTATACTAGTTTTATGTACGATATCACTGACAAAATTATAAAGTATTATGTTTCAAATAAAAGTATAATATCCCTGTCATTTTAACACCTATGCGCTTTATCGCTCCGATATCGTTACGATATCGTATGTCTCACTCGCTTTAACTATAGTAGGTTTCTGTAAAATTATATTCAATTGTACAAGCCACCAGTGACCCGGGGCTGTGCTGTACCCATTTCGTTTAAGGCGACTTTATGAAGCCCCTTCAAACGCCCAAGTCTCGTTTAAGGTACACCCTTCAACCCTTTGAGGGAATTAATAACATCAAACTCGAGTAAGGATTAAATTTTAATACCTACGACTTGATCCCTGAAAACATTTACAAGCGACGGAATTAAGTAAAATGGCATTTTAATCTAATGGCTGGTTTACACGTATTAAGTAGATAAGTAGTAACTAAATTTTAACTTAATTTTAAGTGCCTGCCCGAAATATGTCAAGTCACAAGCCCCGCCTGCCAACTAGTCAAAATTCTAATTTCCATGTTTAGTACTTAAATAAATTTTAACTTGCTACTTGCTACAAATTTTGTGTTTACATGCAATAATTATTTTAAAATTAAGTTAAAATTTAGTTAACAACTTATCAACTTAATACGTGTAAACCAGCCATAAGCGACCGTACGCGACAAGCAACAGGCAACCGCGACTAATTACATTGACAAGCGACAGTTTAGTCGAACTTGTTTATAACAGTTAACCCGACAAAAACGTGTAGTCACTAATTTTGAGATGAAAACTTCTGCAGCGGCGTTGTGCACTTTTTGGGATGGGTAAGTAGTTAAGTACCTACCTGACGCCAGTTTAACATTATAAACTCGCGTCAGGTCACATGACTTGATTGAAAATTCGTAAGATAACAGTAGTCCACCGGCGCAGCATGGAAAAGGTTTACTAAAATGTCTCATTTAAAAGGTAGATTAACACAGAATATAAAACTAGTTTCCTGAAACACATTTTCTTAAAAAAAACTAATTTCTGCTCCGTCATGTGTGACGTATAAAGGAAGCAAAGAAAATGCCTTCGCTAGAATTTAACGTCCATTTCCTAGCTTTTAATTTAGCTGCTTAATCGACTAAGTAGCAGCTATTGAAAAGTTAAATCGATTGAACATTTAAAAACAAATCAAATCTATTTTAAAGCGAGTTGTAAGTTTTTTCAGCATGTTTCAAAATAATACAAAATGATTCTGAAAACACATTAAAATTAAGTGTAAAAGAATAATTTTACTCGGAAGATCAGCATTTTGAGAATCAGCAATTCGAGTATAATATTTTCGGTTCCAACACGAATAAAAACGTCGAGTCCATTTATTTTAATGTTTAAAACGAAGAAGCGGGGAAGATCCTTTTACATCTTGAAATTCATTTTGATTGCGTATTGAATTTGCGTAATATAATGAGTGTAAGTTTGGGCCAGGTAAACGCGGCCCCTAGGGGTACGCCGTGGGTACCTTGTGGGGCTGCGCGGGGCCGAAAGGGACCGAACACACATTTGTCATTGTCATGCCGCGCACACTCACCAATTTCACACGGTTTACAACTCAAACTAATATTTTAATGAAATTAAACACATCCCTAACTTTTGGTGGTAGAGTAGGGGTACGGACACTGTTTATGCAATGAATGTAGAGTTATACGACTAAGTTATATAGTTAACAAACTCTAAACAACAAACCGTAACGTAAACCTAGATTAGTCATGACTCATTAGGTAAGGTTGAAACCTACTTTAGATAAGTTACAATTATTCTTTAATTGACCTAAATAAACAAACCCAATAAGATTTACCCAGCAACTTGTATTATATCGATCGAGAAAATAATCCCAAATATTAATCCCCATAACAAACAATTTCAATTTGAGTTAAAGCTATTACTCGAAACGAACTTTCAAGTTCTAAACCTTTACTTCTTTGAGAATTTCTCCTTTAATCCGGTGATTACGAAGTAAACGGGTCTCGGAATTTAAAATTATGTTTATTACATCCCCATTGCTGATAATTACTGGAATGAATGGGTTTCGTTAAAAATTCAAACGACAAACTGCGGAACTGAGCTGTTGTTTCACCCCTTTGGGAACTCTTTGTACACGAACTTCAGCTATATTTAACCAACTACAAAAATTGGCATGGTACTCGTAATCATATAAACTAAGAATAATGAGTCGTGGGATTGGCGCATATAGTAAAAATATTTGTAAATTGAAGCACACGATATAATATTATTGCTTCTAGTCCTTTTGAATCCTGTAACTTTTTAACCGACTAAAGAAAGGAAAAAATATTTAAATACTTGTTAATAAATTAAATTTAATTTACGTTAAAAGTAGAGTAATCGATTACATATTTATGCAATAAATAATAAATAAAATAAATATGTAATCGATTACCTACTTTTTATATTTCTTGGTAAAATATACGTATAATGGACCGATTTCAATGTGATCTGGCACAAATATAGAGAGTAGATTTCGGGAAAGAACTAAAGCTTTATCACGAAAATGTCCTGCGGTTTTCATCACCTCAAGATAGTCCTAGAGCAAAACAAATTGAAGAACGGAAATCTGAGAAATATATAGACTAAACAAAACTTTAAACTATGTTACATTAAGTTCCTAACCGACACCGAATTCTGATTCCGTGTCGGTTAGGAACTTAATGTAACATATTTCAGACGTTATACCTGTATAACGCCTGAAATATGCAGAAGTATTTATCCGATTGCGTCTGAACTGTGAAGTATGCTGGAGTTGGAGCTTAGAGCTTAGCTACACTTGCAGTAACTCGATTGGAATTCTCAGCGAAACTGGAGTGACGGCTGTACTCCGTAGACTGTAAGACGTGTGAGCAGTGACGTGAGCATAGGACGGTGCAGACGAGCTAAAGTACGAGACAAGACGAGGTTAAGCGAAGTGTGTCTTAGCAGGCCCCTGGACGAGCAATGTTATTGCGCAATATTATCACGTATTGCGTGCGTAGTTATATTATTTACCGTCTAAGGTTGATATTGAACATCGCGTGCCTTCAATCTAATGGTCAAAATATAGATTGTTCAATAAAATTGGAGCGTGATATTGCACAATACAATTGATCGTCTAGGCCCTAGGGTACAGCTCAGTTGTCTGACTTTGTTATCGACAAAAAATCTCGCCCGAGACATGCATTTTCGTGTGTTATTATGTAGTCTTTATTTGTCTCTGGTATCCCTCTATATCTATAGGTACCAAATTTTATCAAAATCAGTTAAGTGATTTTACTTTATTCGATGCATCATGCAACCAAACATTTCTTCTTAATTTGGTATTTTTAACAAACTTTAAATAAAGACCTAACGCATTTATTTAATCCTTCGATCGCGGATTCTTGGAAATCCATTGTTATTTTATTGTTGTCGCGGTCGCCGGTGTCCTTATGGGGGTTGATAGGTTATTGTTTAGCAAAAGATTGTTGAGTGTTATTGTGTAGCAAAAACGATACTTCGCCTCAGTTAATATTTTAAAGTAAATTAAAAACAACAATTATCTACGCGGCAATTTGAGCAAAATGTGCCGCCAATTGACCCGCTTGTTCAAGGTAACGAATTAATTGCAGGATACAAGTTGTTAAACGTTATACTTCCGCGGGATCACTATCAACAAAATAGTTAGGTACGGGAAAAGAGACAAATTAAGGTTTTATTATAGCTGCACTTTACCCCTACTTAAATTTGAAGGATCTTAAATTTAACATGCTGTTCATGGTCATGGTTTTAATCACACTGGCGACAAAAATACAACACAATTCGTATTGTCATGTGTGAGACTGTAGATCTTGTCAGTCGCTTTTTTGAATTTCGAATGTGCTGAAGGTGAAGGTTCCCATATATACGGGGAGGCCGATTGATCCGGTCGACTGTTCACGCCAACCCGACCCGCGTCCTTTTGTATTCGCGTGTGTGTGCTCGAGTCCGGCCAGGTCAGCCTGTGAATTGTGATCAGCCCGACCGAATTGGATCGGCCTCCCAAGTTGGGCGGCTTCAAGCCAAGTCGCTCGTTTGCGTGTGTCCGTAGTTAAATTATGCAGAGAAGAGCGTGTTGATAACGTGATAATGTTTGAGCATCTCCTCACTCCTAAGACTTAGTTGAGTACCTCCTAACTCCTACGGTTCAGCTTAGCACCTCCTAACTCCTACGGCTCAGCTTAGCACCTCCTAACTCCTACGGATCAGTTGAGGACCTTCTCAATCGCAGTAAGCCGCTTATCAGCTTCATTTTCTTTGTAATTGCATCGGATCTGCCGAGAATTTTGGCGTTTAGCATTTAAGGGTTGAAAAGGCGTTTAACGCATCAGCTGTTTACTATCCGACTACGCAACTCAAAGGAGGATAAAATTGTGTTAGGAGGGTAATAATTATAAAGCTTGGATAATCATAAGTATCCATATTAGGACTCTAATTTTTTACATAGATTACGATCTATACAGGATTTTAAACGAGTAGGTATAGTCTGTAATAAATATTTTTTTTATTATAGTATAATAACTAGTATAGCGGCTCTGCTTTTACCAGTTTTAGGTACACTAAAGTGGTAGACAAGTAAATAGTGCAAGTGTATATCAAACCAAATATACAAACCTTAATCACATGTTAGACTGCGGGTTACAATATATTAGTTAAACGGAAGTGGCTGCCGAAACATTGTTTACTTAGAACTTATTAGTTAACTTGCTCCCAATTCATGCTCACGGCCAACTTTACCTGTGAGTTAGTCGGCGTGTTACAGTGTTAGTGCCAACTGCCAACACCCACCGAGAACAGAATTTTCACTTGGTAAAAATTTCGCGTTGTTTCTTCAAAAGAGTGAAGTTACTGGACGTTAAGGCTATCCCCCGAGCAAACGACTTTTTTTACTTGTCTTAGTTCAGAATTGACCTAAAAAAAAAAACGTGGAATATGTAGTTTATGATATTGTCGATCTATTGGCGTGTGTTTCAAATAACAGTAATAGTAGGGGAGGAGAAGAGGGGATTTCGGGAGTAGCTCGAGCGTGTCAGATTAAGCTTGTACAGGCTTCCGACATCTGTCTAGTTATCATGGTATAGAAATTAGATTTGTCGCGTGGTGGGTTCAATTTTTTTTTTTATATTGATATGTCATCCGATCTGTCAGATTAAGATAGGGGATGTTTAGTATACCCTAAAGAAGCTTCCATAAAAAGCACTGAGGATTCAAAGGTAAGGTAAGCCTGTAGGGACATTTTAAAATATAAAAAAATAAACCTTATATTTTCTTAACTAAACTTCGCAGATACTTTATTTTGCATTAAACGAAATGATTTTGTCCTTGTTGTCTAAAATATATTTATAATTTACCTAAATAAGCGATTTTCTGAATATATTTTCTCTTTCAAAACTATAAAATGGGTGCAGTTTCAGAACCAACCGCTAAAATAAAAAACACTCTTATTATTTTTTTATCACTTTTACATAATGTAAAAAACCTACTATGTCTCCATGACTCTCGAGTGACTACACAAATAGCACCCTCCCCTCCTCTACTATAATTTGTAAATACTAAGGAGATACTGAATGTATACTTGAATTTTAATAAATCGGTTTTACTTTGGAAGCTGATATCATTATTATAATAAACAAATATAATAAATTTAAAACGTGGAAAGGAATGTTGAAATGCTGAAGATTATTGCTGTATTTTTATTATAACTTTGTAGCTTTCAAATTATAAGTTTATAACCCGCTAAATACGGTAAATTACGGAATCTCCGTAGGGAACGCCCTTAAGTTGGGTAGGGATTTTTAGGAGATTTCAATGCTATGCAGTTAGCAAAACCAGAGGCGCTATATAATTTGTACCTCCTTTTGTCCGTGTATTCGCCCATAACTATAGCATAACACTTCTTACTCGATTCCTAGTTCTTCAAAATAAGTTGTAGGTGATAATCATAATGGTGATTAAGGTCGCCCGTCGAATTGATGTGTCAGATATTCTAATGTCTTTTGCCATAAATTGCAGGGAGATCAGATAAATAAATTCACTTTTGGATCATTAAGCTTAGTCTTTTAGCATTAAAACCACGGTTACTAAACTTTTTGAGTTAATGAATTTTTACTACTAATTCCGTTTCAATCCATCTCGTTTAAATCAATTAATGTGCCTTGGTATTTCTTACACACGTGTCATTTAAATTCGTAGCATTATAGAGCCGCCCGTGTATTTCGTTTACGATAATGATTATCGCGAATTGGAACAGAGTACAGAATACAGGCAGACCCATACGTTTTTCTGAGAATATTCGGTTACACCATTTTAATTTACTTAGTGATTTCAAACCGCAAGAGTTGTAACTATGCTAGTATTTGAGACGAAAATGGTTTTCGAACATAAAAGTAACGGAGGAATTTTGAATTTCCACAGGGATTCCAGACTTTGGCATCGGTTGTTTTACAAAAGCTACGTATTTTTCGCCCCGAATCCATCCTTTTACAGACACTCAAGAACGACAGGAAAAAATACTCAGAAATGCATATCTGTGAATAAGCGGGTAGAATAATATTATATTACCTATATCTCGCATTTACTTCGTAATGTCGAAGAATCGCGTCAAAATTGTAAATTTTTTTTCAGTATGATCGAACACAAAGTATCTCCTTATCAAATTTAATTAAAAAGAGAATATTTATAATATCAAACATGAGTAATATTGTTGCTTAGTTAATCATTTAGAGGTCAGTCTTATAAAGGGAAAACAACTCGAAACTACTAGTTTAGAGGCCATATTCCATGAGAGTTCCACTCCATTTAGAGTCCATCAAAATATCCATACTAATATTATAAATGCAAAAGTGTGTGTATGTCTGTCTGTTATCTCTTCACGCTCAAACCACTGAACCGATTTTGCAGAAATTTGGCATGGAGATACTTTGAGTCCCGGGACCTTTCCCGTATCTCCTTACATAGGATACATAATACATTTTGTCCCGAAAAAATATACACCAGTTTTGGCGCAACGGAGTTGCGGGTATCATCCAGTCAAAACATATTCTTATAAGAATATATTTTGCTTAGAATGGTTATCGATTCTAGAAGACACTAAAATAAGGCAGTCTAAATTCGTTCTCAATAGATTTATTTATTCGGCTCGTAAAAAGGTCGATTGCTTTGTTAGGGCTCGCCCTACCGCCTTTACTGCCGGCTGCCCGTACATTCGCAATAACCGGAACCTTTATTTTATTTACATTACCAACTACAATATTATACCAAACTATTACTTTTATTTCTTCGGAAGCTGTTACAAATATGTTCTTAGTAAATAGTAACTTTTTAGGTAATGGTTAGTAAATAACCGCGATGGAAAATGTGCAAACAAAATTCAGGCTTTTATCACGCATGAATAACAAATACAGAAATACATCTGACATAATAATATTACTAGCTATATGACCGAGCTTCGCTCGATATTCAAAAATTCATAAAACACACATAAAATGACATTTTATGAAAATGATTCCTAGCTAGATCGATTTATCGCCCCCGAAACCCACTATATACTAAATTTCATGAAAATCGTTGGAGCCTATTCCGAGATTCCAAATATATATATATATACAAGAATTGCTTGTTTAAAGATATAAGATTATCTAGGTCATGTTTAAATTTTTTTGTTTACAATTAAATTATTTTAGGATCGCTTGACAAAATTAGAAGTGTTGACCTTCCTGGTGCAGTTTTAAATTTTCGGGATAGACGAGCAATTTTGTTGCGCAAAATCACGTATTGCGTTGCGTAATATTATTGGCCGTCTAGGGTTCATATTGAACATCGCGCACCTTCAATCTAATTGTCAAATAAACTGTTCAATAAAACTGAAGCGTGATATTGACAATACGATTGATCGTCTAGGGGCCGGCTTAGACTCGTAGGTACGTAGGTAATAGGTATACGGTATACCTATTTAAATAGGTATACCGTCTAATCTACTTAAGTAGATTGCCGTTTGCCGCCAAGATGAAGTTGCAAAGTGCGATACAATTATTTGCGCGAACTTTCACGAAGAGTGAAAAAGAAATTCTATTGCGAGTTAGTAATTCAAATTTTTCTCCGAAGTTAAATTGTGAGCTGGAAGTTGGCTTCTACGTGTGCTACTACAAACAAAGACATGAACGGATAAAGTCGGTAACTAACAATTTGAACTGACGTTTTTTGCATACACGGAGGCTTTAGAACCGGGAAAATTGTTTGATATCTAAAAAATGTGGATTCTATGTATGGCTAGATGATGAATTAGGTAAGTAACAAGGTTTGTTCAAAATAAACAGGAAAAAATGAGTAATTGCTCTTATGTTGTAAGAATCTTAGTTACCCAGTTCATCCACTCGTGTCTTCAAACACGCTTTTAATGTACCGCGGGCCGGGGCAAACACTTACCAACAAAAGATTTATTCGCCCCAACTTTTTCTAAGTTTCATACTCGGAAAATGTAAATGGTTCAAGGTACTTGATTGCACTTTGATCGCGTTTTAAGAAGGATACGAAAATAAAATATAACATATATAAGTACTTACAAACAGTAATATGTAAAAGCGTTTCTTATGTCAATGAAAATGAAAAGGGAATATAGGAAATGTAATACATTTCCCAAATAAACTACCTCGATAAATGGAATATTCTAACACTGAAGGAATTTTTCAAATCGGACCAGTAGTTCTTGAGGTTAGCGCGTTCAAACAAACAAAATCTTCAGCTTTATAATATTAAGCATATATTCTCGGGTCGCAATGTATAAACTCCTCCGACACAGCTGGACCGATTTTTATGGAATTTATGAGAATCGCCTTAATCTATTTTTAATAGCCGAAATAACGTACAGTCAACGTTCAAAAGTCCAGTAGCATCGTAACGACTATATTCGTTTGCCGGTACAGTGCATATTTATGTGTGCGCCATGTTACCGTGTACACACTTAAATGTCGTACAGTATCAATACAAGAAAGTTGCGTGTAGTGGATGAAAGACAAAGATAACATATATTATGTTTGTCTTCTTCATTCATTCTTCTTCATTTATTGCACTGCACTGTGTCAATAAATGCAAAAATTTCATTAGACACGTAAGATAGATCATAGCTAGGACGAAAAATGGTCACGGTTCAAATCTCAGATTATCATATTATTTTAAAGTTTTCATGTTGTTTTTATTATCTCAGCATTTTTGAAAACTTAATGAAATTACTATTTTGAAAGTTTTATTTAATAAAACAATATTAAATTATAACATAGTGATAAGATAATATTATAAATGTAAAAGTATTTTAGTTAGATAATTATATATTATAATAAAACAACACTTTAAAAAAAAATATTTTTATTTCAATGACATAACAATTATTATTGAACAATTGAATTGATTGACGGATGATGGTAAAATCTTTAATTCACAGGTCTATCAATATAAAAATACCTATATCTATTGTGTTATCAATATTTCATATTGTTGAGGTTATAGTTTAATTATTCGTGTTCCGAGGAAAAGAGGATTAAAACTTAACCTCAACCTTAAAATCTTAAACCTACCAATTACTGGCCAGCACGTTCCTTTATAGAATGCCCAATTGAAACTTACGAAATATAAATATTATAACAATTACTTTACACTTATTATTGCGACATAGAAATACATTTTTAATAATATAAATTATATTTCTTCGTTTCATTCTTCGATATATTAATTAACCAGGTAGTCCTTTGTTTATTTGCTAGGCAATCAAACAAAGGACGACGAGAAGCGACTCATATAATAATGATCGAACTTCACTTGGTAAGTTCGTTTGATCATTAATAATGATTCTTAATATTTTATGTAACCTCCATTATTTTCAATACAACTAAGAAGACGTCTGCGCATGAAAGCCACAATATTCTTACAGATATCTGTTCCACGTAAATCCTCCCACAACTGCATGCAATGAGATTTGAGCAGCTCCGGACATCTATCATCGCGTGCTCGCCATCTTTGCACCATTAAACTCCATATATTTTTAATCGGGTTTAAGTCTGGGGATCGTGCTGGCCACGGAATAACTTTAATATTAGAATGTTCACTGAACCAATTGCGAACTATGGAGGCTCGGTGAATTGGACAATTATCATGCACAAAACTTATTTCGCTATCACCATACACATTTCGCACAGTAAGTAACATAATGTCCTCTAACACTTCTACATAATTTGCACTGTTGGCTCGAGTAGGTATAAATTCAAGTTGGCCCTTGAGCCTTAATCCATCCCCACATGTTCACACTTATTCTGCCAGATTCAGAGTTTGACACCACGTTATTTTCACACCAACGGGTGTTATCTTTACGCCATAAATGTAGTCTTCCTTTGTGAGAGGATTTAAAAGTCTTCTCATCGGAAAAAAATGTTGTTTCCCAATCAAAATCTAAATACTCTCGTGCAAAGCGTAGCCGTTCGTCTTTATGCCTTTGAGTCAAAAACGGTTTTTTCGCCGGCTTTCGGTGGTGTAATCCCTCGTCATGAAGTGCACGACGAACGGTGACCAATGACGTGTTAAATTCATCGGCAAAACGACTTGTCGGTATGAAACCACATGTTTCATACTCCGCTGCCATATAACGCCGCTGAGTCTGGTTAATAAGAAGTGGCCTTCCACTTCGTTTACGACTCTGCAAGCCACCTTCTTCCTCGTATCTTTTCACCCATCGACTTACAGTATTTCTCTAAAAAAAGAATAAATTGTAAAAGACGATTTTAACCAATGAAAAAATACACATCACAATAATAATATAATTAATTACTACTTACTGAGAAGCCAGTTTCGTTAGAAATTTGAGAAATATTCAGGCCATTCGAATATAGGGCCACAATTTTAGCTCTTGCTCCAATAGTAATATTTGCTTGCATATTGGATAAATTGTATCGCAACAGTAAAAACACAAACACTCGTAGCTGAGTTCACCAACCAACAACATTTTAATATATTGTTATCTTCAAGCAATCGTTCCATTTTATTTTAAATCTACCCTTCACATTCTTTGCTGTGACTAGAATGTTACGTTTCTAACTAAACGTTACTGTGCTTTTAGTTAGAAACGTAATTTTTTATTCCATAGTTGTATCAACATTCATAATCATAATAATTTATAAATAACTAGCTGTTCCGGCATACGTTGTTTTGCCATATAAAGTATTTCGCCCATATTATTTTATTGAAGTGACTAAATAAGTATGCCACCATGGCAACGTCCATCGTTATCCCGTCGCAAAAACAATGGTCGCCGTCAGTCTCGAGTTGTAATAATTTACTATTATTTTTTCAACAAATGCACTTATCAATATAAAAAGTAGATGTTGTCCGATTCTCAACCCTAGCCGATATGCTCGCTAAGATTCACAAAAATCGGTCGAGCCGTTTCAGAGGAGTTCAATTACGCACACCGTGACACGAGAATTTTATATATTAGATATTTCTCAAAAATTGTTTTACGTAAAAACGACGCAGACTCAATACGGGTCGAATTCGATCCTGCAATTTAGCTGATGCAGATGATCTTAGAATAAACACACGCACTTGCTTAACCACTAGGCCACGGCAGTGCCCACATGTTGATGTTGTGCAGCTAAAATTATATAATATTTTAAAGTATAAGCTACTACTACCATAAACTTTACATCACTGAAATACACAACGCCTGTTGACGTACTGTACAGCAAAGTAAGTATGTTTAGCACATAACAAACACATTAGGTAATTTCCACGGTAATGTAGAATTATGTTGCCATTCTAAAGGAGATTTTGGCGGAAAATCATTTTAAAATTAATTTTCGGTACCTTCGTCAAGTGACCGCAGCTGGGTTGCGACTTGAGTGTCGAGCGGATAAGCTGATTTTGAAATAATAAGGGTGCAAATGTACCTAGCGACTAGCTGTTGCTTTACGGTTTACAGCACAGACATAGATCAAGATAGATACCGCATGTGTATGTACTTCGCGTGCCGTATCGCATTCCCAAACGACGAGCATTGCTCGTCTTTCGAAAGTCTGCTCTTTAGTCTAAGTCTGTGGTTTACAGTAATTGCACATTTTTTTTTAATATTTTGTACCATTTTTATGCGACTGGTTCCAGAGTAAAGAAGGGATTTGTATTGCTCATGTATCCAGAGTACATAATTTTTGACTGGTATCTTCTTTCGATACAAATATGTAATATTATGTATTATAAATTTTAGTTAGTGTTCTGCCTGTCTTTAATGTTTTCATGCTAAGATCATTGCGACGATTTTTGTGCAATTTGGTGTACAGATTAAGAGCCCGTAAACGAAATTTGCCGATTTCACTGATTTAACAGACGTGATTTAACAGTTAAAATACAGTATTCCTATAACTTTTAATGTACAACATGTAAGATCATTTCAATTATTTAAATCTAATGTTGGAGCTAGATTTTTTTAAAGTATTTTTAAATAATTCAACTTAAACCCGCGACATTTTTGTGATTTTTGCTGTAAAAGGCTTAGAATATCACCTGTTTATGGATTGTATTGACGTCTTAACGGTATGAAAAAAATACAATGTACTGTTGAGAAAGTCGTCTATACAACGTTGGAATTACTTTTTACCACTTTAATATGAAATAGTTGAGTAAAAAAATATGTAACTCGGCAAAATTTTAGAGAAAATGGGCAAAGAATTGCTGTTAATTTCGGCAACTTGGATTTGTAATTCATAAAAAGAAAACGACAGAAATAATCTATAGATAAAATTCTATCCAATTCGAGAAAAAAGAAAACAAATTGTGCCAAAAAACACGATTCAAAACAACCTAAATCTCACATCATAGCCGCAAGGCTCGAGTCGGCAGTCCGCGCTTAAATATATTTTTAAATCTAATAATTAATATATATTTTTTTGAATCTAATAAGGGGAAAAAACCAAATTATATTTCTGTAGCGAGCTTTTGCAATTTCATATTCATCGGCAAAATTTCGTATACGGACTCTTAATATGTTCCAGAATATATGATAGAAAACGGAGGAGCCACGTCTAAAAAAAAGCATAGTAAGAGCTAAAGGAAGTTTGAAGTAAGAACTGAACACTTTTTATTGTTCTTTAGTAAATAAGTTGGAAGACAAAGGAAAATTAGAAACCTAGGTGGGTCCTATCAGGTAACGAAATTTCATTCCAGATAATTAAAACAATGGAGGGTTTAACTACTTTTGAACTCGGAGGATCTTTGTCGGGATCTTGGTCTGTTATGCTAACAAGAGGGTTGACTGAGGGTGCTATCGACAAAGTTCACGCTCGACTATTCTCAACACTGTGCATTATGACGCGCAAAAATATTTAAAGTGGCCGCAATGACCGAGAAGCGAGCGTATTCTCAAAGCCGATAACGCACCTGCTTAGCAGCTCTTATAAGTTTGCGAGTGTCCATGGGCGACGGTAGTTGCTTTCAATCGGGTGACCCGTTTGCTCGTTTACCCATCTTATTTTATATTTAAAAAAAATATTGTTAGCGTCGCAGTAGAGTGAAAATATAATTAATTAGAAGAGAAATGTCAACGAAAATTCTCTACATAAACTTATTCAGAAACCACGCATACATGGACTAGTGCTAGACGTGATTATTATTTTTAACAAAAAATTAAAACCGACTTCCTAGGTAAAAACAATAATAACATCCTTATAATATGAACTAAAAAGTATTTATCTCATGCTGCCTTTTTCCGAATTCGGCTAAAACTCAACTATTTCTGTACTCAATCTTCATAATTTTGAAGTCGGTACCAGATATAGCTGAAACCTGATGCCAGAATATTTGAAACATTTGTAACTGGCACCGACTTCAAAATTATGAAGATTGAGTACAGAAAAAGTTGAGTTTTAGCCGAATTCGGAAAAAGGCACCATGAGATAGGAAAAATTATTTAATACTTTTTAGTTCATATTATAAGGATGTTATTATTGTTTTTACATTGGAAGTCGGTTTTAATTTTTTGTTAAAAATAATAATTTCACTCTTTTAGTTACCTAGTAAAATCATCGCGTACTATATAGATTAGGGCCGATTCACGCCGAATGGCAAAGGCGAGGCGAGCAGTTTCAGTGTCATATGATTTTAAACTTTATCTTCATTATTGTAATACATAGTATCGCTTGAGAAATCGACGCCGCCGGCGGCCGCAAGAGGCCACGAGCGTCCACGGGCGGCCGTAGATTTCTCAAGCGATACTATCTATTACAACAATGAAGATAAAGTTTAAAATCATATTATGACACTGAAACTGCTCGCCTCGCCTCCGCCATTGCGGTGTGAATCGGCCCTAATACACCTGTATACTATTCTACGTATCTTATTTCAATTTGTTAACAGTCACACTTACAAAATATTATAATATTAGCTGCAGATAATTTTAACAATACATTTCAAAAAACCGAAGAGGACACGTGGTAGGGCCGCGCCAAACCGGAATTTTAGCAGCGGTGCGGGCGAGGCTTTCAGTGTCATATGACTTTAAACCTTATCTTTATTATTGTAATACATAGTATCGCTTGAGAAGTCTACGGCCGCCCGTGGCCGCGATTGGTAAGTGTGACAGCTGTGCACTCTAGCATGTTACTTGTATTATCGAAGCAACTTACTTCTCAGAAGTAATGTCAAATGTGTGCCTTACGCTCTGGAGATAAGGTTGAATATTTTGTTATGTTCAATTTTGGTGACATTGGTGACCCTGACGTGGTAATGATGATGATGATGATGAATGTAATTTGTATAGTAGCATATACTTTCAGTTCTTAAAACAGCGCCTAAACCCCCAAACTTGTATCTATAAGGAATCCGGAGTTCTCTTAGTATATTCGGAACCACAGTATATCTTGGTGCAGAATCTTGCGTTTTGGTAGCATATGCTTAGGATGCTTCTCATAAAACCAAAATCACCATATGTTTGCATATAAATTTCGAGGAGTTCCCTCGATTACTTATGGATCCCATCATCAGGTCACCACTTTCGTGAACATGGTACCAAATTGGAATGAAACCTAATACAACAAAACCAAAACTTCGAAAATCGGTTTACAAACGGCGGAGTAATCGTTGAACATACAAAAAAAAACCACAGCCGAACATACAACCTCCTCATTTTTTGGAAGTCGGTTAAAAAGACGCTGACACGTAAAGTAGGCCAAGCCTACTGCCTGTCGGTCTTCTGCCTGTAATTATATTATAAATTATAATCCTATGTTAATCCTTTGAGGAAAACTCTACTTTCTACGTGTTTTCTAGCTATTTTCTAGTCAGGCTTCTTAAGTAGTTTTGTACGCGCAAATTTAAATAAATGGGTCAATATTAAACCCAAGTTTTTACTCTACAAATGAAAATCTAACGGTCCCCCGAGAACTAGTGCATTTTTCCAGAATAAAACGTAGCTCTCGCTTAGCTTGCCGAGCTTTAAACCTAGGCCCGTACCACGGAAAGGTTTTGAGACTCAAACAATCGTACGATGATGTTGCGTCCTACTCTAACAAACGTGAAATGACGTAGTTAGAGCAGGATTCTCGTCCGATTGTTTGAGTCTCAAAACGGTTTCGTGGTAGGCCTAATGGGTTCGTTTGTCAGTTTTCATCGCTTGTGCACAACACGCTTATGCGAATGATGCTCGGTTTTAAATGTTAATTTGGCTTTATTCACTATATTTTGTTTATTCACTATTCAACGACTTTCTAGGGCCAACCAAAAGAGTACATTATCTCCTGTGCAAAAACCGTACTAAACCGTTGGTCGTACAAAAAAATTATCGCATACATCAAATCCATACTAATTACTAATGTTGTAAATGCGAAAGCGTGTCTTTCTGTCTGTCTGTTACCTCGTAACGCCCAAATTGCTGAACCAAATTTGATGGAATTTGGTATTTAAAGATACTGTGTCCCTGGATAGGACATAGGATACTTTTTTATGAATTTTGGGGTAACAGGCGACATATTATCTAGTAATTTATACGATGAGTGCTCATTTGATGTTTGATGGAATTTGGATTTAAGGATACTGTGTCCCTGGATAGGACATAGGATACTTTTTTATGAATTTTGGGGTAACAGGCGACATATTATCTAGTAATTTATACGATGAGTGCTCATTTGATGTTTGATGGAATTTGGATTTAAGGATACTGTGTCCCTGGATAGGACATAGGATACTTTTTTATGAATTTTGGGGTAACAGGCGACATATTATTATCTAGTAATTTATACGATGAGTGCTCATTTGATGTTTGATGGAATTTGGATTTAAGGATACTGTGTCCCTGGATAGGACATAGGATACTTTTTTATGAATTTTGGGGTAACCGGCGACATATTATCTAGTAATTTATACGATGAGTGCTCATTTGATGTTTGATGGAATTTGGATTTAAGGATACTGTGTCCCTGGATACTTTTTTATGAATTTTGGGGTAACAGGCGACATATTATTATCTAGTAATTTATACGATGAGTGCTCATTTGATGTTTGATGGAATTTGGATTTAAGGATACTGTGTCCCTGGATAGGACATAGGATACTTTTTTATGAATTTTGGGGTAACAGGCGACATATTATCTAGTAATTTATACGATGAGTGCTCATTTGATGTTTGATGGAGTTTGGATTTAAAGATACTGTGTCCCTGGATAGGACATAGGATACTTTTTTATGAATTTTGGGGTAACGGGCGACATATTATTATCTAGTAATTTATACGATGAGTGCTCATTTTCATGATTTTTCGTAAAAACCAACGTTTTTAAAAACTCGAACCCACCATTACAGAGCTAGAGGTGTGTATCCTTCGTACCCCCCCCCCCCCCCCGGCATTTTTCAAAGCATAAAAATAATATTAATATAATATTAAAAGGGGTATTTTTATCATAAAAATTTTTATGAAAAAGAATCCTTTGTCGTGTTGCTTTATTAATTTAATTATGACAAATTTATTGTTTTATCAAAAAATAGGCAATGAAAACAGCAGTGTTAGATTTTAAGGTGTATTGACATCGCTTTGTTTTGTTAAATCGAAAAATTAAGAACTAAGAACTTTAAATTAAATAAAACCTCATACATGTAAATTGTAAATGTCAATGACGTCAAGACAGAACGTGTTTAACTAAAAATGACGTCAGGTGGCGGTTCCCTCACACGTCCCTCAGCACTTGGGGAGTCAATAGAGAACAGAGGGCCCCCGGTGTTACGATCAATTAAAGTTCTACGCTTGATTGAGGCAAACAAACATACAAGTTACAAGTATACAAGTTGATTTCCGTAACTCCGTTGTGCAGAAATTAGTCATTTGCGCGGGAACCGTATATTTCTCCGGAATAAAAAGTATCCTACGTCCTGTCCCGGGGCTCAAAGTATTTCCATGCCGAATTTCAGCAAAATCGGTACCGTAGTTTAAGCGTGAAGAGGTAAGTATCAGACAGACAGACAATACATACTTTCTCAATCATAATATTAGCATGGATTAAAATTAATTAGCAACATGCATTCTCCAGCATTGTGATCCAGTTAATGGGGTGACAGACACGCGAGTAAGTGCGCGGACTTCTGGCTCGACGATCTTAATCGCCTGTGTGTCAGCAAGGAGCCGCGAGCCGCGAACCTGGGGGTTATCATGCCCACAGGCTCGCGGCTCGCGGCGCGTGTGAGCGATTCTCGTGTGTTACAGACGCGAGCCGAGTAAGTTCGCGAACTTAAAACCCGCGTACTTTAAGAAAGCCGTTTCGGAGGAGTTCGTGGACTAACATTGTGACACGAGAATTTTACATATAAGACTAGCTGTCCCGGCAAACGTTGCTTTGCCATAACATAAAGTTAAAAGTATTTCGCCCATACTATTTTATTGAAGTGACTAAATAAGTATGTCGCCATGGCAACGTCAATCGCTATCATCACCGTCGCATAAACAATGGTCGCCGTCAGTCTCAGGTTGTAATAATTTACTATTATTTATTCAACAAATGCACTTATCAATATATAAAGTACCCAGTAGCCGATTCTCAGACCTACTGAATATGCATATAAAATTTGGTAAGAATCAGCAAAGCCGTTTCGGAGTTGTTGGACTAACATTGTGACACGAGAATTTTATATATAAAATAATACAAAATCGCACTGAATTCCGTGATACAAGAATCGGTCTCTCGTTCCTCAAATATACACGAAACTCATTTGATCCTAGGATGACAATTGCAGTTAGTTAAAAAATTAAGCATTTAGCAAAGCCAATTTCTAGCGCATAACTAACGTAATCACTTTGTTTAGTTCACCGAAATTACGGAAGCGGACCGGCACCAAAGTTTTGGCGGCCAATGTCGGCGCTATCTAATTCCCCATCTCAAAGCTTTGTTATACCGCTTAGTTGGCACAAAATATTGTCCTTTATAATACAGTACTCGCGCTATCTATGGTAATAAAAAAGCGAAAGTTTGTCTGCCTGTTTGGTTAGGTTACCCTTGTAGTTGTGCTACCACTTAATCTCAGATATCAGAAGGCCGCAAAGGAAGATCTTCCGACCAAGCTAGGACGTGCATGTAGCATACTTACGGTATAAAAATTTGCATTTTTTTCTCTCTCTTCAAAAGTTACTACTTTTGACTTACGCGGTGTTAGAACTTCAAGGACGCTATGTTTATATCGTATACAAAAGATTACAGCCTCCGTCTAATTCCCTATCATCTCATTCAGGTATAACAAACGCAATAGGAATATCAAAATAAGTAATTGAAATAAAAATGCGTTTTCTCGACGAGGCGGAAAGTCGCGAGGGTGAGATTTACGTACAAAACGTGCGCCGTCGATGGTCTAGCGCTAGAATAGTCATATTTTTTATAAAACTAGGGGGCAAACGAGCTAACGGTTCACATGATGAAAAGCATGAACACTGGTGCGGTGCGTTACCAGCCTTTTGATTGTAAATAAATAGTCGTAGAATAGGAATTACAATAAAATAAATAAATAATAAGCCTCGTGCTTATTATTTACTAGCTGTCCCGGTGAACTTCGTGTCACTTTAAAACCTTCCCTGGACTTCCACGAATATTTTAAGACTAAAATCAGCCCAATCCGTTCAGCCGTTTTTGAGTTTTAGCGCGACTAACACATTTGAAAATCCATTTTTATATATAAGAAGACCAGCTGTCCCGGTGAACTTCGTGTCACAGGACATTTTAAAACCTTCCCTGGACTTCCACGAATATTTTAAGACTAAAATCACGCCAATCCGTTCAGCCGTTTTCGAGTTTTAGCGCGACTAACACATATGAAAATCCGTTTTTATATATAAAATTTATTTTATTGTCATAATTTTCAATTTTGTATCGCCATTATACTTAGTACATTGTCATTACATCTCATTAAGAAGTAAACTGACCCTTAAATTGAAGCCATAGAAAGTAACCTTATGATTGTAACAAAAGCCTTATTATAATGTAACACAAATCGGTGGTTAGTTTCACAAGCAGGCAGCAGCATCTACATCTAATACATCGACGTAGTTTATCTGGGGGTTAATACGGCAAGTCGTAGATATGCACAATTATGTAGAGCCGATCCCTAGAATAGGGTTCAGTATAAAAGAAGGCAAATAGTACCATTCAAGCGCCAAAGGGTGCCTTGATTACAATAATTGGAAAAAAATTCCCAACCCTATGTAGGTAGTATTTTGGCTTTGTGAAACACGCACCAATTACGCGTATTGAAATTTTGATGGTTGGGAATGTAATGAAAAGACTTTAAAAGCTGATATCATAGACAGAGTGATCACGAAATACGTGCTAGTATTCAAGATTGCAGGGTGTGGGTTAGTGGGGGCGATACCGGTCCGTCCACGTCGTGTCCCTGGGCACCTCCCCCGTACCATCGTGAGTTTTTTCACGGGGACACGGGGGGGGTGGCTGAACGCCGGTATGCGTGTGTGAGTGTGTGTGTGCTTGGCTGCGCCCACAGTGTGACGAAAGGGCCCGCGACCCGGGGTGTCGGAGTTTTGTATGATGGAAGGTCGCAGCAAAGAAAATAATCTCCGGGTGGGTCCCGGTCCCGATGGGGCCGGAGAATCCCATACGTCGCCTTCGGGTGACGGGCGGTCCGCGTATACGGAGGGGCCACTTTCTGCGAGGAAGGACGAGGGGGCCGCTAAGGCGGTGAAGAAGAAGGGTGGCGCTAAAAAGCGCGTGGATCCCAAGCCGGCGCACCTAACCGCGCCGGCTAGGGATTGTTCATCTGAGGAAGTGACGTTGTCCACAGAGGATACGGATCCTGCATTAAGGGAATCGGTGCGTCGGCTGGATGAGGTGCTTGCCGGCCTCCCATCCCGCTTTCGCCGCACCGGCTTTGACAGAGAGATCTCCTACTCGTCCGGCAGCAATATGTCGCTGGACGACGTGGGACGGCCCGCACCTACCGGACGGAGGACGCCTATTAAGAGGCGACTACTGGCGGAAGACGAAGCAGGGCCGTCTACTAGTAAGGAGACGGCACCTAAACCTAAAAGGGGACGTGGACGGCCACCAACAACCGGCCGGTACGTCGGCTACGCTAAGGCGCAGACCAAGTACAGGCAGAAGGAGGAGGCCCTCAGGCTAGAAGCCGAAGAAGAGGTTGCCGAAGCAGCGCAAAGGGCTAGGAGGACGTGGAAGGACACGAGTTCCGCCCTCGCCGCGCTCCCCGCTTCATCTCCTGCGCGAGAAGAGGCGTTGGAGACGGCGGGCGCTGACTTGGCCAAAACTGTGGAGCAGGCGTTGGAGACCATTGAGATGGTCGGCAAGAATTCCGCCAACCTTAAGGGAACCTTCCAGAAGTACCTGAGGGAGTCGGTGTCGACCATCGCAATGGTCTTCGACGAGATGAGGAGTCGCTCCTCATCAGAAGAGATACAGAGGCTCGAGGCCCGGAACGCGCGTCTCGAAAAGCAAGTGGCGGTTCTACGCCAGGAGCTGGACGAGATGCGCAAACAAGGCTCGCAGCCTGCTGGAGATGGAAGCCTGCGCGAGCTATTGGCCGAGGTCTCCCGTGCGAACGTGGAGACCTTCGGCAATATGCTCAACGCCAGGTTCGCCGGACTGGAGGACCGACTTCTGCCGGAGCCGAGGCGGAGGCCACCGCTGGCGTCGGACGGGAAGGCGAAGGCGAAGAAAGCTCAGCCACCTGTGGCAGCAGCTGCCCCACAAGAGGCCCCTGCCGCGTCGACGCCGCCCAAGGGCAAAAAGGCCCGTAAAAAAAAGAAGAAGCGGCTGTCAATGGCCGCTCAGGAGGCGGCGCAAGGGGGAGTGAACACCAGCTCCCCCCGTACAGAGACCCCTTGGACCACGGTGGGTCCGAAGGGTAAGAAGAAGAAGGGGGCGGCTACACCATCTACAGCCGCCCCGAAGAAGAAGAAGAAGAGGAAGCTACGTCCGCTCAAATCAGCCGCCATCACTCTTACGTTGGAGAAGGGGGTGGACCAGCGCGTGACGTACGCTTCTATCTTAGAAGATGCGAAGAGCCGGATCGACCTTGCAGAGGTAGGAATCTGCCAGGGAAACAAGGTTCGATTCCGGCTAGCGAGGACGGGTGCCCGAATACTCGAGATAATCGGAGAGGACGCCCAGAAGAAGGCGGACGCCCTCGCCAACAGGATGAGGGACGTCCTTGACAGGGACGTCGTTAGAATCGACCGCCCTGTCAATAGAGCCGAATTGCTAGTCTCCGGCATGGACGACGCAGCGACCGCCGCCGATGTCACCAAGGCGGCGGCAAAAGCAGGCGGTTGCCCGGCCACCGACATCCGGTCGGGCAGAATTACGGTGGGTCCTAGGGGTGCTCGGAGTTTGTGGCTCCACGTCCCCACGGCTGCTGCCAAGAAGCTGGTGGCTTCTGGGCGGCTGCAGGTAGGCTGGGTCATGACGAAGGTGGTGCTGCTGGCCGCGAGGCCAACGCGGTGCTACCGATGTCTTGACGTCGGCCACTTGGCGTCGAACTGCCAGTCCCCGGTAGACCGTAGCAGGAATTGCTTCCGCTGCGGTAAGCCGGGGCACAAGGCTGCCGACTGCGTGGAGAAGCCCAGCTGCTTTTTCTGCGCCGAGCTCGGCAAAGAGAGCAACCACGTGCTGGGGGCTGTATCACAGCAGCCAGCAAGCCGCCCGGCACGAGGAAGAAGCGCAAGGCTCCTTCTAAGGCTCAGCCGCGTAAGCGGCCTGGAGCTGATAAGGCCGGGGCGAGTGAAGTCGCCCCCGCTATGGAGGTAGAAGCCTAAGCCTGTGGACGGCTGATCGGGGGATCACCGCCCAGAATATAGGCCTCGAGGAGAAAGGCTCCCCCGATGCCCAGGGAGCCTCTCGGTGAAGGCTGGCGGCGGCATAGGCCGCTGCAGTGATGCGGTGCCGGAAGCGGCAAGCGCTGCGGAGGACGCGGCGCGTTTTCGATCCCGCGTTCCTCCGCGTGTAGCGTTGACGAGGGCATGAAAAAAAAAAAAAAAAAAAAAAAAAAAAAAAAAAAAAAAAAAAGGGTGTGGGTTAGTAATATTACGCAATTCAGAAATTAAAAAACTATACACGCTCGGCTTTTGTAAACGGTAAACCTTTACTAGAAAATCTACGAGTATTTGGTAGCACGTTTCTCTGGCTAAAAAGTAAACGTCAAAACGCTTATATCCATCAACAGCTATTTACTAGCACGTTTCTCTGGCTAAAAAGTCAAAACATCCATCAACAGTTCGATTAGCATTTAATCGAATAGATAAACTCCTGCCTGATTCTCAGAAACCACGCAGGTCAGTTATATAATAAAATCTAAAGAGGATAACAATGCAACTAGACTAGGTTGATTCAAACTTCCTCGGTTTAAATTACAAGTTAAGTCACAGCAAACACCACCACAGCGCACACGTACCGCTCTTACTTCACGAATTTTGGCATCCATAAATAGCTAATACGCTAGAACTTTGTGGAAGCATTAGTATATTAAATATTTAGGTGCTCACACAAAACATAAAACTTTTGCATGTACCTAAATAACCTCAAAAATATATTATTTACTACGCGTGGCCCGTGGGCGATCGGTTTTACATCTTTTGTTAAAAGCCAAAACAATAGAGGCTGAAATGTAAAGACGTCTATTATAGTTAAGTAGCCTTTAAAGCGAACAAATCCTCTTTAATAAATAAAGAAACAAAAAAAGTAGCTAAGGCTACTTTTTTTAAGGCTACTTTAGCAAACTAAAGAGTTTGCTGCCAAAGAGTCCATAGCATTAGAGCCCTCGCACCAGCACGTTTAGCAATACAATGTTACTGAAAAAAATAGTGCTTTATAAGCATCGGGCAGTGGCATATTGTCAAAGGAGTCAGCACTCAGCTTATTATAAAATCTGTCAGCGATTCGTTTCTTTCGCATATGTACTATAGTATGTACGTGTTGTAGACATCAACTACGATAACTTGGCGCGCCCCTCCAAAATTCAAAACGTTTGAAGTGCGTTGTCAAAACGTTTGATGTGCGTTGTCTTGCGCGGTCGGCTAGTTATTAGTCGACCAACAAATTTTGATAATATAGTGACATTAAGTGAAATATTACGTGTACTGTGATTGGTTGAATACTTACTACATACAAACTCTTTCATAAGGATGTGACTGCACACATTGAAACAGTCATTTGGAGGGGCGCGCCCAGTTATCGTAGTTGATGTTCTACTACGAATTGGCTTTAAAAAAACTAATGGTTCTTGAAGTCAGCATAATATGGCACTAAGCCATAATATTATTATGACGTCGCATTGTATATACGCAAACCGTATACGTATGACAGTAAAGGGCCCCCGAGACGATCAAACGGTTTGACTCAAACACGTAAATTTTGGTTTGACTCAAACCATTTTGATCGTTTACAAAGTTATTTTGGACGGTTTGTCAAACATTTACGTGTTTGAAGCTCGTTTGATGAAATTTCATATTTTTGTTGTGTTTGACGCACCGTTTGATCGTGTTCCGATGCGTTTGAACAAACTTTATACCATTCTTTGGAGTAGGTACATTATTTGTAACCGACTAAAAAAGAGGAGGTTATCAATTCGATGCGTATGTATGTAATATTTCCGGAACTGCCCAGTTTTCGTATATAATGTTAGTCTATATCAGCATCTGAACAAATATGCAAAATTTCAAAAGTGTGTGTATGTTTTTATGTTTGTGTTCACATATCTCCGGAACTACAAGTCCGATTTAAATATTTTTTTGTTGTACTATAATAGGTATTGTTTAACTTGGGAGACTTCTGCAAGTTTCATCAAAATAGGTTTAGTAGTTTTTAAGATAGGGAATTTAATTCTCAATTTCGTACAATTTTTAAGTCGGTTTTATCTTTTAAAAAATAATATTTATTCGTCACAAGACGTGTACTCCACAGCGAGTATTGAACCAAACTGCGCAGTTTCGTTTGACAAACCGTTCAAACCGACATCAAACGGTTGCATCAAACTCGTAAGTTTTTAATCAAACCGTTTGATCGTCTCGGGGGCCCTTTACAGTCCGTAGGGTTTTTTTTTTCTAGCTCCAGAAGTAGGTAGGGCTCTAGTTGTCTAATGTCTTAGTTGTGCTCATATGCCTAATATCAGCAAAAATCAAAATCATCTTTTTTTATTCAGAGTAATTTTTTTACAAAAATATTTCTGAACGTCGAAACTAAGGTGCCAACTAACGGTTCGGGAACTAACCCGGCGAGAAGAACCGGCGCGGCGTAAGAAACTCGCATGGGGCCATCTTTTACTAAAAAGATGGAAAATTACAATTTAAAGCATTATGTAGGTACAAGCTGATGGTTATATAAATAATAATTAATCGGTCGGGTAAAGAGACCACAAAAATAATATGATACATTATATGCCGTGCTTTAAACACAAGTATGACACAGGCTAAACGGTCAAATTTTCATCAATCTGATCCATCAATCCGGTAAAGATTGACGAAAATTTGAATGACCCACGGATTGATGAATTGATCGTATTTTTAATATGAACTTTTTATAACCATCAATATTCCGTCAATCAGATTGATGGATAAAATTGATGAAAATTTGACCGTGTAACCTGTAACTATCGTCAAGGTGTAATGCACCTCGAGACAATCCCAAGCTCATACCTTAACCACCTTAACTTAAGCAAACACTTAATAATGCTATTGTAATAAAGTATAAAATTATAATTGAAATATCTTAAGTATGATGATGAATAAAATACCTGATTGCGAAGACAAAAGAGGTATTGTAAGCGAGGCATCCTTCTCAAAGAAGATTAGATGGATGGCCTGATCTCATTGTGCTCGAGTAATTGTTTACGAGCCTCTAAAAATATATATTCATTTATTTATTTTACGTAAAATATATATTCGACATTTTGAGGCTTATTTTATACCTAAAATATAAACATGGGTAGCGGTTGAAATGATACTCGAATGACTGATGATGAGTGATGACACATCTACATATAAATAAAAATTACTATGTTAAAGCACAAATCTATTAGGCGTGATAGTTTTTCGGAAAAGTGTACCACAAAAAGTACAGGTTGTGGGATATACAACTGATAAACGCAAGAGCGTATCTGTCTATCTTTTTGCCTGTTTGGGTGTGAAGAGGTATTACCCTCTTCACACCCAAATCAGTGAACCGATTTAGCTGATTGATATATTTAGAGTCCCGGAAAAGGACTAAGTCACAGGTTACATGGTCAAATTTTCATCAATCTGATTGACGGAATATTGATAGTTATAAAAAGTTCATATTAAAAATACGATCAATCCATCAATCCGTGGGTTACACGATCAAATTTTCGTCATTTTTTACCGGATTGATGGATCAGATTGATGAAAATTTGACCGTCTAACCCCGCTATCCCCAAGCCGCGGCCCGCAGCCGCATGTGGCCCGCCGGGACTTTATTTGTGGCCCGCGTGATGTTAGACAACTTTGAAATTCACGCCCACCGGCAAAATAAGTAAAGTCTACGTGATAGTCGTTAAATTTTTTCCACTTTTAAATAGTTAATTTTTAATAATGTTATTTTTAACCCTAAAAATTTTTTGCGGCCCGCGACACCAAGACCAAAAGATGTTTGTGGCCCGCATGAAAAAAAGGTTGGGGACCACTGGTCTAACCTGTGTCATAGGATACTTTTCATCCCGAAAAAATGTACGGTTCCGATGCGGTACCCGCGATAAACAAATTTTGGCGCAACGGAGTTGCGGGCGTCATCTAGTTACTTTTTTTTTATGAAATAAGGGGGCAAACGAGCAAACGGGTTACCTGATGGAAAGCAACTTCCGTCGCCCATGGACACTCGCAGCATCAGAAGAGCTGCAGGTGCGTTGCCGGCCTTTTAAGAGGGAATAGGGTAATAGGGGAGGGTAGGGATGGGATGGGAAGGGAATAGGGGAGGGTAGGGGATTGGGCCTCCGGTAAACTCACTCACTCGGTGAAACACAGCGCAAGCGCTGTTTCACGCCGGTTTTCTGTGAGGACGTGGTATTTCTCCGGTCGAGCCGGCCCATTCGTGCCGAATCATGGCTCTCCCACGTATAAATTTAATTCACTTCAATTATATATTATATTATTCAAAATATTAAGATGCTACTTGATGATCACGATCATTATCATGGAAGATTCAGAGGTTAGCTGGTTCATTTTTAAGCTCTTGTGCTATATTTTTATACTAGCTGTTGCCCGCGACTCCGTCCGCGTGGACTTCAGCTTATATAGCGCGCGGTAGTTTCCGTTTTCATCATGTAGTTCATCATGTACTGCAAAAGTACCACGACAAAGTTGCTTCTGCGGTACGATTACTTCAAATATCAAAAATCTTTTAAAAAATTAAAAAAAAAAAAAAAAACGTGATACAACAATTTATCCTTACCACCTCTTATAGAAACACGTATGAGTAAGCGCGACCCACAGCGCCATCTATTATGAATTTTTGGAACTAACTTAATTTTAACTTTACGCAAAAACACCCCCTAACAACCCCTTTTTCCAGTTAAAAGGTAGCCTATGTCCTTTCTCCGGCTTTAGACTATCGGTGTACAAAATTTCATTACAATCGGTTCAGTAGTTTTGGCGTGAAAGCGAGACAGACAGACAGAGATACTCTCGCATTTATAATATTAGTATAGATTGGCTATATAATTCATCAATTTCCACCCACACCAGCAAGAGATCTGAGACCATCTCAGAGACATTTCACGTCAAGATTGTGCGCTTATTACGCTAGGCAGAATTAATAAGCCGTATTTAAACTTGACGAGCCCTTTGAGCTCTCAAAGTGTGTTTATTAAAGGTGTATTAGCGACTCTACGTTATTTGTATAGCTAATATTCTGAGAATTCTATCATTACCTGAAGTCCTAGAATGTGTCGAACGTTATTTATGTATTCAAACGTTAAATCATTTTACATTAACGTGCTCAAATTCCTATCAATTTGTGACTAAGAAAAATGTTGTTATGTCCTACATTTTGCGATCATTTCAAGAATGTTACATGGAGTCAAATAAATATCATTCTTGAATTGTTCCCTATACCCAAGACGGTCAGAACCCTTGACAAATAAAAGGGCTCCCCTTGACAGAAAAATAAAGTCCGTAAATTCAAACCAACATCAATCTTATTTATGTATCTTCACGTATCTTCAAATTGATAACATCCTCAAGTAAACAATGCGCTGTTTAAATATTCAAATGTTATGTAAACGATATTAATATTAACATAGTTTATTGTGGAGCATTGTTCGTGACCATGCCCGGACGCGCGTTTCGTGATCGTCGTATTTCCCGTCTACACGCACTTGTGACTCCTCTGGTGTTCTCCAAGGTAAAAGTAATTGTTTATCAACAATCTCTTTTTCTCTATCCCATAAAAACAACTTGGGAACTTCCTATAGAAGATGAAAGAAGCGCAATGAAAAGCATTGGTATAAGTCATGGGTTACTCGGTCAGTCTGGCATTAGTTCAGTCCATCAGTTTGATCCAGAATGACGAAAGAATGATCGTGCAACCGTTTGATTGACAAACTCTCCGTACTACACTCACTTTCATCCTTCTGGCCTTTCCAAGTTGGCACTGATGGACCAATACAGGAGACTATAAACGGAAGATATAGGTATTCAGTTCAACTATGTTGGCTTAGGTTGGATTGATGATATCGATTGGACTTAATTTAGACAGCTGGCCAATCATGTCACACATGGCTTAACGCAAGTAGAGACATTACTAGACCAAGCTTAAGTCTGGCCTGAATCTGACGCATCACCAGGTGTCTGATGATACCCCGTGACACGCCGTGACGCCGGGTGACAGCGTAATTAGTGTCAACCCCGTCAGCCAATTTGGCGTTCCGTTTCGTCGACTTCGTTGAGTAAAAATAGCTTTTGGAGCCAGGACAATGCATCACCTAATTAGGTATGGGGAAACAAGAAAACGAAAATACTTGGCATATTTGAACTGTCACAGCCCAGGGTAGTGAGCACTGTTTTACTCTAGCGACTCGTAATGCAAAATATGAAGTTAGATCGAACCTTCAATTTACCCGCAATGCAATGTATATGTGCCCATTATCTAAATAATTGGTCCAAAGTCGCTTTGAAGCCTATTCGATGCATACATACATACATAGCTCTTTATGGTATTAGTATTGAAATACATAATATATGTACTTATATGTCGCAGTAGACTTTAAAATAGCCGTTCAATCAAACAGCTAGCCCTTTGACTGAACAACGCCATTCAATCACACGGCTATACGTCGTTTAGCCGACTTGTTGACTGCAACGTTCAACACTACAGCTAGACGACGCTTAGCTAACAGGTTAAAAAGCTAGACGGCTATTTTAACTAGTTGGCTGCGACTTATACATTGAGTACACTCAATAGGCAAATGAAAAATAATTAAACAGGTGATATGAAATCATATTATAATGCTGTGGCATTGTGGCTTACTATATTATATAGGTCACCAACGAGGGTTGCGGTGAACACACAATGACGATCGCTAAACACTGTTTGTAGTGCGGATTGATGCCCGTTGTGGTCTACCTAAATATACAAGGGCATGATACTATATGATTACATAACTGATACACAACGATCTCGGTGTCGTTGGGCATATTTGTCGAGAGCGAGATGGGTGACTTTTAATAATTTGTCCGTCTTGGCTGCGGACCATCAGATTGTTAAGTCAACTAGGTCCAGTTAGTTCACGGCATATCGCATTATATATAAAATTTAACGAACGTAGACAAAATTGAGACAAGTCGGTAAGGCCATGAACTAACTGGACCTAGTTAGTTCATCGCCTTACCACCTTGCCTCAATTTTGTCTACGTTCGTTCAATTTTATATATTTTAAAGAGCGATTCCTATGTCGTCGTCAACTACCTCTGAACAGACTGCAGGCGCACAATAAACAATAATAAACGAACTAAGAGCCTACTAACAAGACCGTCCACCAACGGACGTTCACGGACATACATTTACTCAATTTAAGCTTTATGTAGCCAATAAAAGCAGTACTTCATCCCACGCGCCAAACATTAAAGGACAAGGCCGAGTTCTTAATACTTATTGTATAGATATCTCGTTCTACGACCTTAAAGCCTACATTCTGATAACAGCAATAAAAAATAAAAACATATTACGGCTGTAATGGCCCCAGGACGTCGTTTGGACAATAATGACGACGTAATACCGAGCATCGCTCGAGGCGCTGCCAATATCATAGACAAATGTTTGTCGAATAAATTGTCGGTGGTCGCCATGTGCGCTTTAGTACAGGCTGCGCGGTTAAATCCATTTTAGGGTTACATTACTGGTCTTAGAGAACACTTCAAACTAAAACTTGTACGCGCAAGCGAACGACAACTTGTCGTGGCGATATTTTGGTCGCTGCGAAACGGAAAAGTACAGTTTACATTGAGGTATGACGCGCCCATGCATATTTAAATGAGCATTTCGAAGCTGAAATTATGAACTTCAATTACCTACTGTACAGACTGAAAGCGCCCGTGGTGCTATCTAGTCTATTTTTTATTGTCTCGTTTAAAATGCATCGCATGGCCTCGTCACGTTGCAATCTGATCTGGCTCTAAATTGTCGATAGACGGGTAACAGTCGCCCGTATACTCCGATACTTCACTGATTTGATGCTTACAATTCTCTCACAAATGTACGCTAAAACAAATAATATTTCATGTGTGTTTATGTAACGAACTTCGGCCATAAAATCTGGGTAAAAATATGCATAAAAACTTTGAAGATAAAAATGTATGTCCGCCGCGACTCACGGTTATGACGTAAAGAAGCTACTTTACGTTACAACAATTTTCCGATCGCTTTTAAACTTCAAGCTTAGTTATTTTAACTTGAAATTATGCAAAGAAAATTCTAAAATACGGTTATTTAGAGGAAGCTTTTATTTTCTCAATTCTCAGTGACCGTGGCTCAGAGCACGGCGCGCACGGGCGACAGTATTAGCGACAAAAGTGTTTCTGTCGTCCACTTTTATATTTATTAATTTTTTCACTTTATGCCGAATAAATATTTATTATTATGGATCACTAATATTATGTTACTATATCTTTACTAATCCGGGTTTTAAAACCTTGTAGGACCTACACAAGAAAATACTAAAATAACAAATCCAGTCCTTAGGGGCCTACCCTACGGAGATTCCGTAATTTACCGTATTTAGAGCCTTATAAACTCATAATTTGAAAGCTACAAAGTTATAATAAATATACAGCAATAATCTTCAGTAAGTATATCAGCATTCCTTTCCACGTACCCCTTGTAAACTTTATGGTCAATAAACTGTTACTGTTACCTTTTAAATTTTCTATTTTTGTTTATTATACTCACGATATCAATTTCCAAAGTAAAACCAATTTATGAAAAATTCAAGCATACATTCAGCATCTCCTTAGTATTTACAAATTACTTTTATTTGAAACACACGCCAATAGATCGACAATATCATAAACTACATATTCCACGTTTTAATTTTTTTTTTAGGTAGAAGTAAAAAAATATGGTTTTGGTGCGATCTCGGCAACGCGGCAAATGTATGGTCAAGGTCGTTTGCTCGGGGGACGGCTCAATCTTACAAATTATAAAGCAAGATAAAGAAACTATTTCAATCAGCAGACCGCATTATGCCGAACGGAGCCAACATTAAATACGTTCTATCAAACTGAATTAACCCTGCGCTGAGCAAACAAAATAGCGAACGACGGCGACAGGCGACAATGGCTCGCTAAATGAGACCGTTCACAGTAATGGCTACCTTCCGCCACCGAGCCGCTCTCATTTGTCCCCCGTTTTACATGGATTTTTGTATAATTTGCATCCAAATTAGCATAATGCCCGCTCTAATTACGTTTATCCATTTTGATAGATTTATTTATGGAAAATTCTGAATTAGCGGAGTATACTAAATTATAATAACTTAAATGATTAAGTTTTTACTGATTCTAGGAAAATAATATTTAATATTGTAGACCAGAGGTCACCAATTAGTTTCGCTCGGAGTCCATTTTAAGAAATGAAATGACCTCGCGGTCCGCACATTTTATAAAAAAAATACGAAACAGTGATAATTACGGGAATAACAAAGGTAGGTATTTATTTACTTATCAATGAGAAAAGTATCAAATTTTTGCTTGTTTGGAGTGAAATTGGTGCAAGCTATTGACATTAAATCCTGGAGATGTTCATCAGTAAGTAGAGCCCAAAATTTATTTTTAACGAAGTTCATCTTCGAAAATGATTGGTCGGTGATCCGCACACAATGGGTCGGCGGTCCGGATGCGGACCGCGGTCCGCCATTTGGTGACCCCTGTTGTAGACTATATTTTATTTGATATGAAAGCATTAGCATAATCAAATTTTTTCTTAATTTCGCTTATAGTGTTCAATATTAGTTATTACCTAGCCATTTATTTAAACGCTTGGTGCTTAAAACATAATGCCGTTCTGACGGCGAGTCGATACTTCTTAACGAAGATTAATAACATGAAGGACTTATAAATTAATTTAGTTGTTGTTGCTCTTAGCGATTACCGCGGGGAAAGATTCACAAAATGTTTGTTGAGCCGCGCGAGCCGTTGGATTAAACGCGATTAACTTTGCTTACCCGTCTTATCACTGACCGAGATTTGTTTTACCAAAGTCAGTATTTAGTTTAGGACTTAGGACAAAAATAATGGACACTTAATTGGGCATGTTTCATATTTAAAATGTTCAAGGTTGATAACGAAGGCAGAACCAGATTTAAAATAAATTTAAATAACGTAGTCAGTCCGTCTACCATAATTTAATTATACGTATAAACTTTTCCGAAGAAAATATGAAAAGCGAAAAGTTACTAGGCCTAACCCGGATTCAGCTCAAGCCCATATTATCGTTTAGGATCAGTTAGGCTTCGGGTTAACCCGAATCGTTTTAGGCTCAACCTGAGCTGTTTTCATGTAATTTAAACTAAGTGGCCAGCCTCAGGATTGAGCTAAGCTTAATTAAAATTTTGTATACCTACCCTATTTAACGTACCCTATAGACGTGGGAATGGCCCGTGGTAACGGGCTCACAGAAAACCGGCGTGAAACAGTGCTTGCGCTGTTTCACCGAGTCAGTGAGTTTACCGGAGGCCCAACCCCCTATCCTTTTCCCTTTCCTACCCTCCCCTATTACCCTATTTCCTCTCTGCTGCATCTTCTGATGCTGCGAGTGTCCATGGGCGACGGAAGTTGCTTTCCATCAGGTGAGCCGTTTGGTCGTTTGCCCTCTTATTTCATAAAAAAATAACTAAAATTAAAAACAACACATCTAAATATGGTGGCAAAAATATTGTTTAATTCGACCCAAGAGAATGGCTATTCATTCAGAATTCGTTCTTTGAATAACGTAATAGAGAGCACCTAGGATATAAATAGGTATACCGTGTGACGTGTCAAAGTGCTGCAAAAGGGCCCGTTCTTCCAAATTCACGTTTCTAGTGATGAGTAATTTTTAAGGAAAGCGTCATTCAAAAAAACTGAAAAATATATACATGTATAGATACATCTTTTAACTAGTGACTTTTTTGATTAAAAACACAATACAGATAATTTTACTCGATAAAAAAAAAATCCGAAACAACCTCGATTTTAAAAACATTTTGAGTTTTATAGGACTTACAGGGACTCAATCAGAAAACAATTTGGACAGTTCGATTACTATTAAAATTTTACAGGGAAATGATTAGATACAATATGTTTAGTTATAATATATATATTTTTTCTAAGTAAATAGGTTTTTTCTCCTATTTCGCACTATCATGGACGCGGCGAGCGTCGTAACCGCCACCGTACAAGGCGCGCTGATATGAATGTTATTTTAATGTTATTTACGTCGATATTCGCACTGACAGACAATCGACCTGCTAATTTAGGAAGAAGGGGCTATTTATTCTTTGTTTTCAATTATATTTCGTACAGTTTTAGGGTCTCCCTATATTGGTAGCGCTGAGCACGCACGAGCGACAAGAACAATCACTCCTTGATAATGATTGATGAAATTCATAATTCCTATAATATGTACCTCTACCCAGTAGAGTGTAGACAATCAAAGTACTTCAGTAAAATTTTAAATACAATTAAAACAAAACACGGCCACGTCGAATTCAAACATTGTTTTGCAAAGAACAAAGACAATTTCTTAATTCTTTTATTTCCGTTTATCTGCTTCCGTTTTTATTAACACAATTCCATAATCAAATTGGCATTCAAATGATTCAGAGAAATTGTATTTTCGTACATTGTTTGAATTTATTAAAGAAAATGTTTCTAGCTATCCGAACTTTACCTGTCAAATGTCAAAAATACATGTTTATAATAAGAGGATAAGTTGAAAAGCAGAATCGAGACCCTATTAGGTTACAAGTTTGGGTATGCAAAATATGAGGACCGCATTGTGTGAATAGGTTGAACTCAAAAATATTTTTATCAACACTTACGCCTTCTGGCAACGTCCTTAATCTGCATGCTTTTTTTGGTTCAACCACATTAGCAGAATGCGGTTCTCATATTAACAACTCTACCAAGCACACTTTACAAAACATCATAATCATGTAAAATGTCGTTTGAAATTCAGTGCCTCGTTATTTTGATTGTACCTTATCTTCATTTATTATGTTAACAATAATTTATATAAAATGACACGTTTAATTACGACGTTGTTTTCGCAGTCTAGCGTCTAGAGTCTAGACGTTAAGTTATCGCGTTAAGGCGCTATATTGAAAAAACTGTCCTTTTTGACGTAATACTATAGGACCCTCAGAAATGTTACAAATATGGTAATGAGATATACATATCTTCATAGCCTTATCTAGGTTTGAGAAGAACCAGAAACACGATTAATGTATTTTGTCTCAAAACATTTCTCGATCGAAATGACCTCTTAAAAATAAGAAATTTGAAGATTATTTTTAAACGAAAATAGATGTATTGTAGGAAATTAGTCTAATTGATATCGAATAGAATTGAATTTGAATCTATTGAATCGTATAGAAGCATTTTGCTTAAATGCTCCTACTTATTTTTTAAATAATTAAAATTACGTTTTTCGCATGTTTTCCGAGCGAGACGATAGCTTCTGGCCGCAGCGTATTCACGACTTTGTAGTCATACACATTAAGTATAAAATTGCCCTTGCGGTAAAATTACTTTCAATATAGCGCCTTAAGGTACAAAAGATCATTACACGAGCGTAAAATATTTTCTCACATTCTTAAATTGTTAAGTTTATATTTAAATAAAACCTAGACAATACATGACATTTACCACCCAAGAATCTGATCCCATGAGACCTCTGAAGGTCATTTCAAAAGTTTCCCAAAATGTATAAGATCATAGAGAAGTCACTTTATAAGATTTAGCGTAAGGGTACTATGTCTACGTTTTACGATAATTCCAAGTCTCACTTTGTGATAGTTGTAGTGGTCTCTAAATGAGAGCGGCCGATAAAGTCATTTCAAACAACAAAACTAATGCAACACTCAACAGTCATAATCGTCAATTAGACGACGTCCAGCGAATTAGCGGCAATTACAAACATCTGCTGTTCAGACAGAGGATATGCCAGCAATCTTGATAAATCATACCTTGTTATGCACTTGTTTAATCCTTGTTAGGTAATCAAAGGTAATTTACACATTTGCATAGTAGTGATATAAATTACAACAAAATACTACGTACAAGAACATGATACCTTATTTATATTGTAGAGTAGAATGGTTTGCTAACAAACAATCTATACTAATATTATAAATGCGAAAGTATCTCTGTCTGTCTGTCTGTCTGTCTCGCTTTCACGCCAAAACTACTGAACCGATTGTAATGAAATTTTATACACAGATAGTCTAAAGCCTGAGAAAGGACATAGGCTACTTTTTAAGCGGAAAAAGGGGTTGTAAGGGGGTGAAAATGCGTAAATTTGTTCAAATTAAGCTAGTTCCAAAAATTCATAATAGATGGCGCCGTGCGTCTCCTACATCGCGCTATCGCTTGCTCATGTATCTTTCTATAAGAGATAGTACCATGTTGAGTAAAGTTTTCCGATTCATTTGATTGTTAAACACGTCAACAATCAATAACTCACTATTATATTATAGTGACGAAACCCTAAACCTACCAATGCTAAATAGTTTATAGTTGTGTAATGGGGGGAGGCTAAATAAGCTTTAGGTTTAATTTAAAAAAAATGAAATATTATGTGCGCACTGCACAGCTGTTTTTGGGTATTTTGATTTAAGGGGTACCAGTAGGGTACCAGGGTTTTAAACCGCGCGCTATAAACTGAAGTCCACGCGGACGAAGTCGCGGGCAACAGCTAGTACCTCTATAAGTATTAAATGGATATCCTGGACCGATTTTGATGAAAGACATAAGATAATTATAAAATAGATCACAGACCTAAGCTACTCTCCACGGCGGTAAAGTAAACGGTTCCCGGGGATTTATTTTGTGATATAATACGGATTCACAGGAATAGAGATGTAACATAATATCACATAATATTATGTTAGAGTTATGGATTGTTTATCTTGATTTACTACTTGACCTTGTGGTCAAAAGTAATATAGAAATTGATCATTCTCCTTTAAATTTTTAGGCAAAGGAAAAAAGAAAAATTTCTTCAAGACTTTTTTGCTAGTACTTTTGTACCATAATACATAATACATTATTATGTTAAATTTTCTTGTGTGTTTTAATCCGGCGATTCGTATATCCGTCTGAAATGTTGTAGTAATGGAGTCATAACTCATAGACCTAAAAAAGTTTTGTCAGAAAAAAACTAACAAAGAAATAGCACATAAATTCGTGTAGACAAGCATTGCGCCGTACGACAGTGAAAAAAGTGTAAGACGTTTAAAAATATATCCCTTACCAAGAAATGCCGAGGTTCCTTGCTTAATGGATTCACAGCTGAGGGAACTACAAAGTGAGCTTACCTGAAAAAAGAAAACATTATACATATTAATATAACTTGTAGAACAATAAGTATAATGCGGAAAAAGGCTATCTGGGCATCGGAATTACTAAGAACGATTTAAAAAATTGTGCTGATCAGTGTAATCATCATAATCATTTCATAACATTACACATACAAAAGCCTTGCCACGGTATTAACCGTGATAGGCCTTATATCTTACTATCATTAATTGAAACTAATGCTCTTTTAAAAGGCATACACAGGAATTATACACATGATAACACATTGTATAAAGTGGACGTCATACATTTTGGGCACTATCGCCATCTCTCTCTAGCCATCTCGCGACAGCTGTTGCCGCACCTGGTGCATCCGATATCCCCCGATATCCCGGTACCAAAACATCGATATTGCCGATATCGATACGCCATTACAGATTTATACGTGCGTTTTACTGGCGTTTACTTTTATTGCCGCATTAAATCGGGACTCGCGAAGAGATTTTATTGCGTTACGAACATAAAAGTTCACGCACTTTATAGGAATTTTGGTCCAGATTGCCTAGTGAATGTTCCGGTGGATTTATAAGATTTGGCATTTTAATAACTCATGGCCTACCTTATTGATGTGAAACTTATCACAATGTGAAGTGAACAGGTTAAATATTTGTTATAAAAGTATGGCGAACAAAGTAGAGTAATGGAGTAGGTACGCCAGAGGCATTCCTATCGAGTTTACTTTTACATTTTGATGAATACCATCCTTATCTCTACCTATAATTGGGTTTTAAAACAGGCTATAATTGGGCTTTAATTTTAGCCTGTTTTAGGCCTTTTGGGCTATAATTCTATGGTGAAACATCCTTCTTAAATGAACTAGTTACCCTCTAAAGTAACAAGGGAAATAATAAAGAATTTTATCGCAAATTGTCCCACTTATCAATGATATTTAGAATGGTTCAAATTAATGAAATGAAGGTATCAGGATGATCAGGCCACGGAGAGTGGAGCAGGTAACGGTCTAAGACATTTATACCGACGACTTATCTGATTCCGTAGTGGCGTGGTGTTTGAAACAGTCAGTTTGTTAGAAATTCCCTAAGTAATGCGAACGGCAAGCCGCAATTTATATCTTAACCTTAAGAAATTACTGCAGTAGACTTCAAATTATTGTTTTTAATCTCTTGATATGTATGACAAACATGGCTCGTTTAATAAAACAAAATAAAGATTACTAATGAATTAGCGGAACAGTAAGTGAGGTAAAGAGAAAATAGCAGCTAAGGAATAAAAAGTTTGTGCAGTTAATCTCGGCCCTCGGGCAAACCACATTTCAATGAAAGGAAACGATCGACGAATTAGTTAAACGACTGAAAATCTTTACAGAACCAACCTCCAATTGGCCAGTTTAAAGACAATTTAATCGTTAAAAGGCAAGCCGTAATTGCGATCCCAAACAAAAAGTTTCGAACGAATCCGAAACATTTGTCGATGAATCCGATTCCAACAAAGGATCCTGGGACGGCCGTAGCTTCTCGTTTCGTTCCAGCGGCTAGATTATTTTACAATAAGAAAAATCTACGGTGCCTCCGAGCTTTACACCGAGAGCCCGTACCTTTCAGAATTTTCTGCAGTTCAATTTGCGGCGAAATTGATGGCAAAAGTTGATTTGGCCTTGGCAGATAAACTTGTTTGTCTGGCCAGAAGACTTTACTGTCAAAAGTGTCTGGAATCTTTGCAGTCGCAGTATCAACTTTTAAAAAATCTATATTCATAGACGGCAGAAGTTATCGTTATTGTCCTCGGCACCCTTCATTTTTATGCGGCATAAAACGTTTTATCTGGCATCTAAACGTCTGGAATAATGCAGCATTGGCAGTCGCCGGCTCTTGGGCCATTTTAAACTTGTTACAAATCATCCTTATTCCATTTGGAATGGGGAACGGATGCAAATGAGCTCCAACTCAGCGTCTTAATGTTCTACCATTACTATTGGATGTTATGAACATTTCTATGAATACTTTTATGAAGCCTCTCCACGATAAATCAATTGCGGAGATCTAGAGGGGATATGTTCGTCTATGATTGCCCATCGATCGCGCATGCTACAGATAGCTTTGCAAAGCTATCATGGTTATTCATCATGCTTTGGTACCTAATACTTTGTTTTTGAACCCAGGTTTGATGACAAAAAATACATTTGTAATTTATTATGTACAACTGTATACATTTTTTGTCGCAGTATTATTTTTTTAGAAATAATGTCATATGGGTATCGTTAAGCTTGGAATGATTCATTAACTTTTACAGCTATGGCGCATTTACTTAATGGAGACTTGTTAGCAGTTAGCACATAAATAAGGTGTGGCTGGTGAAAATAAGAGAAAACTTAAGCTAAATTGTATATCCATACTTATTTAATATTATAAATGCGACACGTCTGTCTCTCACCTTTTCACGCCCAGACCTATCCCTTGTTGGGATCCCTTGGTAACGTCACCTTTTTATGATAATTAATAGTGACCGACATAATATGACAAAACCACATTAATAAATCACATGGTAACGTTTTCCACGGAGACTGAGTGATGATGTTTAGTTATAACAATATTATAACAATTAGCACAGGTGAGGATTAAGTGAGAGTATAATTCTCGGGGAGATGACGGCTTTAATATTTGAACAAGTGATCTCGGCGTAAATCAATGTGAGGTGTAATTCGAATGCCGTGCGACAGAATTACTACAGATTACATACCGGATTACAAGATTTGTTGCTATTACCAAGAACAGCCGAAAATAGGGTACACATGCCCAGTTTCAAGGCTTTGTCCGTAGTTTATCTATAGCGATTTTTATTGGCTAACGTCAAAATACCTTATGCTTAGTACTAACATACGGTTTTGCTCGATAGTTTTACTTCAAATCAAGTAGTAATTACTGTGTGGACCGCAAAACTGACAGCTCCAAAGCTCGCATCAAGCCACTCGAAGGCTCACATCGAGCCAGCTTCATGAAATTAAATGTATCGATTTAGAATAAAACTATCGAGCAATGCTGAATGTGTGGACGAAAGTCCGAGCCGCGGGTTTTTCTTGACGTTATTACTCAATCGAGCAAAACCGTATGTGAGTACTTAGCATCAGAAAATGTTCATTAAACACAACTATAGGTCTACCAGGATCTGATAGCTGACAGCAGATTTTCAAAAAATATACTTGTTCATTGGATACATTTTTATATTTGCATGTTTCACACATAGAATTTTGCTTATTGCGTCAGTCAATTTCTTTTCTCACTTTTTTCCATCAGATTCTGGTAGACCTATAGTATTTCAACAGTGAAGGTATCAGAAATGTATGGAAAATAAGTTTTGACACAAAGCAACGCACAACGTTGACCAGCTACCGTTTGGGAATTGGGATTCTTTTTATATCAATTTTGCTGTCGAAACTATAGAATGCATTTTGACTACGTTTAAAGCACCACTACATAAACATTAGAGGTGCGCTCACGGTGCGCTATATTATTATTTATTATATTGTGTGATGTGGATTACGTAATGCTCATCATAGAAGCGGTAAAGCATAATTTCCTCTTCCAAGCTTTAAATCGGCGTTGGGAGGTCACAAATTGAAATATAGCCATCGGTAATATGCACCTGGAACGGGACCAAAACCTCCGAATTAGCCGGAACTTGCACGTAGGCTGAAATATTGCAGGTGGAACTACAGTATAAACACAGTAGAGTAACTAAGCTGTGTTTCGAAAACTAGCTTTGACAGACGCAAGATTAACGTGCGGGAGACGTGATTCTCTTCACTACGAGCCATCGCCTTCGTGTAGACGGGGTAATGGTGTATGATGGCGGACGATGGCACTGGCCATCCACTTGGATTGCTAGGCAGTAATGAGCCATGCGCCATTGTGTTTAACTGATGTTAACACTTGATAAGTGATCGTAGTCAACAGTTCACGATGGCCTGCTGTGTGCTTTCGTAGGCCATTGTGTATTGGCGGCTTTACGTATTGCTACTTGAAGTTACCTGAAATCTCGCTAAAGTGTGGTGCGCCGATTACGTGCACGTGTGCAGAATATGGTCTACTGTATTATTCATATTATGGCGGAAGCTTCCCAGCTTGAAAAAGCTCCCGTTAATAGTTCCACAGTGCGCTTATTAAAAACTTTATGGCCGCGAACAACGGAGTGTTTAAGCTTGGAAAAATTCCGCTTTGCGATTTACGTGCGGTTTTATTAAAATAGTTTCTATCAATTGTGAATTGTGATAGAGGAGGCTAGAATACTAGATAGTGTTTTTGAAATGATAATGGCTCAAAGACAAGTTTTCCTTCATCTCATCAATCGACCTCCCTGTGTGGAGCACTTTAGAGATCATAAAATACTTAGAGGGCGACTAACCCAAATAATCAAACATCGTCCTCTTTGAGCCATTATCATTTCAATTTCACACCATCTTCACACTCACGCCCGTTTTTGCCAGGTGAAAAAGGACGACGCGGATTCATCGCCAAATTAGCTTTTTCTCAATAACTCCATAAATAGACAACATTTTAAAAATCTGCTAGGTCATTTTCACAGGGGGCGATACCGGTCCGTCCACGTCGTGTCCTTGGGCACCTCCCCGTGCCATCGTGAGCCTTTTCACGGTGACACGGGAGGGGTGGCTGAACGCCGGTATGTGCGAGTGTTTGTGTGTGTGTTTGGCTGCGCCTGCAGTGTGACGAACAGGCCCGCGACCCGGGGTGTCGGAGTTTGAAGATATGGCAGATCGCAACAGGGAAAGTATTCTCCGGGAGGGTCCCGGCTCTTCAGGAGCCGGAGAATCCCACACACTGTCTACGGACAGTGTCAGGCCCGTGTATACGGAGAGGCCAACTGCTGCGAGGAAGGAAGAGGAGAAGGAGGAGAGGAGGAAAAAACGAAGCGCCAAGAAGCGCGCGGATTCCAAGCCGGTGCACCTAACCGCACCGGCCAGGGAACCACTTACCGACGAGGACGTCAATTTCTCCGTGCCGCAGCCCGATGCGGTGCGCCGGCTCGGAGCATTAATTGACAAAAAGTTGCGATTGGCGATACGGACGGCATAAGACTACTTTGAGTTCACTTATGGTCGTCCGGTTCGTGATTGGAGTAACACCGACAGCGAGGGCTGTTACTCAGGGTCCGGCAGCAACATGTCGCTGGACTCCTGGGGACTGCCCGTACGCTCTGGACGAACGACTCCTCTCAAGAGGAGGATCCCAGATGAAGACGAAGTGTCGCTGTCCACCAGCAAGGTGACGGCGCCAGCACCACCCAAGAGAGGACGAGGCCGGCCTCCTACGACCGGTCAGTACGTCGGCTTGGCGAAAGCTAAAGTCGACAACAGGGAAAAGACGGAGAGCCTCCGGCGGCTTGCTGAGGAGCAAGTTGCCGAGACGGCTCGGGCGGCGAGGGAGGCGCGAGCCTCTCTTCGCAAGAGCCCCACACCGGCTGCAGATGATGCAGTGAGGACGAGCGCGGCGCTGAGCACAAGCGTGGAGAGATCGCTGGAGACCATTTCTATGGTCGCCAGCAAATCCTCCAACTTAAAGGGGACTTTTAAGCGGTACCTCAATGAGGCGGTCGCCAACATAAAGGAGCTAGTCTCTGACATGAGGGACCGCTCTCAAAATGAGGAAATACGAGCTTTGGAAGCGCAGAACCAGCAGCTCCAACAGCAAATCGGTACTATGCGCCGGGAGCTGGAGGAGCTGCGTTGTCAAGTCTCCAAGCCCGCCACGGAGGAGATGCAAAAGCTGTTGTCGGAGGTCTCACGCTCCAACATCGAGACCTTCGGCAACATGCTGAATGCGTGACTCGCCGGCCTGGAGGATCGTCTCCTTCCAGAGCCCAGACGGAGGCCCCCGCTTGCTTTTGATGCAGCGGCTGCTGACGTGGAGGTGCCGGCTGAGGGAGGACCGCCGATGGCTGCAAGTAGGCCACCGGCTAAAAAAAGTAACAAGAAGGTGAAAATGGAGGTGGCGGGGCCATCACAGGCTCCCGCCGCCAACGCGCCGCCTAAGGAGCCCCCTCCTTAAAAGAAGTGAAGAAAAAAGACGATGGCCGCACATGAGGCCGAACAGATAAGGGCAAGAACACCCGCCCCGTCTGCGTCTGACCCCTCGTGGTCCACGGGGGAGGAAAAAGAAGGGAAAAGGATCTGCCAAAAAGGCAGCCCCCAAGAGAAAAAAGAAGAAGAAGCTGCGTCCGCGAAAGTCCGCCGCCATAACTCTTACGTTCCAACGTAAGAGTTATGGCGGCGGACTTTCGCGGACGCAGCTTCTTCTTCTATTTTCTCTTCTTGGCGGTCTTCTTGTCTCTTCCCTTCTGGTCCACCACCTTCTCCAGAAGGTGGTGGACCAGAGCGTGACGTACGCTTCCATACTTCAGGAAGCGACGAGCCGGATCGACCTTTAGGAGGTAGGGATCTACCAGAGAAGGAACAAGGTTCGATTCCGGCAGGCGAGGACAGTCGCCCGGGTACTTGAAGTGTCCGGAGAGGACAGTCAGTCAGTCTATTCGCGAGGGCGGACGCCCTCGCGAATAGACTGAGGGAGGTCCTCGACAGGGAAGCAGTGAAGATCGCTCGCCCTGTCCAAAGGGTGGATGTGCTCGTCTCCGGTATGGACGACGCAGCAACCGCCGCCGATGTCACCAAGGCGGCGGCAAAAGAAGGCGGCTGCCCGGCCACCGACATCCGATCGGGTAGAATAACGGTGGACCCTAGGGGCGCGCGGAGCGTGTGGCTTCACGTCCCCTCGGCTGCCGCCAAGAAGTTGGTAACTTCTGGGCGGCTGCAGGTAGGCTGGGTCATGACGAAGGTGGTGCTGCTGGCCGCGAGGCCAACGCGGTGCTACCGATGTCTAGACACCGGCCACCTGGCGCCAGACTGCCAGTCCCCGGTGGACCGTAGCGGGAATTGCTTCCACTGCGGTAAGCCGGGGCACAAGGCCGCCGAGTGCGTGGAGGAGCCCAGCTGCTTCTTCTGCGCCGAGCTCGGCAAGGAGAGCAACCACGTGCTGGGGGCTACCGGCTGCATCTCAGCAGGCAGTAAGCCCAGCACGAGGATGAAGCGCAAGGCTCCCTCCAAGGCTCGGCCGCGTAAGCGGCCTGGAGCAGATGAGGCAGGGGCGAGTCAAAACGCCCCCGCCATGGAGGTGGAAGCCTAGGCCTGTGGCGGTTGTTCAGGGGACCACCGTCCACAATATTATAGGCCCCGCGGAGAAAGGGTCCCTCGATGCCCGGGGAGCCTCTCGATGAAGACAGGCGGTGGCATAGGCTGCTGCAATGATGTGGTGCCGCAAGCGGCAAGCGCTGCGGAGGACGCGGTTGAATGCTTGCGTTCCCGCTCCTTTCGCGTGTAGCGTAGGCGAGGGCATGGGGGGGGGGGGTTTAGTCGGTAGACCTCTGCGGAGGGAGTCCGACATACCCCTGCCCTTTCCCCCGAGGGGGCGGGGGATGCGTAATGCATTTCCCCTCCTAAAAAAAAAAGGTCATTTTCTCAATGATAGAATTTTATACAATATGTTAAAATATTAACTTATTTCAATGCACGGTTATAGCAATAAATGAAAAATTCGTGAAAAATCTTTGTGATTTTTTTTCCATCGAGAAAATTTTAAGATTATATAATATATTATGTAAGTATTCGTGTTTTTGCTCAGATCGAATTCTTGGAAATATAATGTACATTTTAGAAAATGAAACAATTCAGGGCTTATTTTCAGGTATAAAAATCCATACTATAAATGTGAAAGTGTGTCTGTCTATCTGTCCGTCTGTCTGTCTGTTACCTCTTCACGCTCAAACCGCTGAAGCGATTTTGCTGATATTTGGAATGGAGATACTTTGAGTCCCGGGAAAGGATATAGGATACTTTTTGTCCCGGAAAAATGTACGGTTCCCGCGCGATAAACGATTCTTAGCGCAACGGAGTTTCTTTTCGGGCATCATCTAGTGAATTATAAAATCGAAAATTTTAGGTTAGTCGCCCCCTTAAGTGTGGCACTCGGCAATTGCCGCGGTAAAGCTATTGCATAGCATTTTTTAACAACTTATGCAATTATAATATTACGCATAGATCTAGTCGCACGCACACAAACACCGTGCCGAATTCTGCCGCGTTACGTCAGTTGAAATGAAGGGTGTTAGGTTTTCTTCGTTACGGATTTTCTTGAATCGGTCGCCGCACTCAATGCCTTCGATAAAAGCTAGCATAATGTTAGGTATAGTAAGTACCTAATCTAAGCCAACAGTACTATTAATATTTAATTACTTAGGTATCTACTTTAAGTAATATTACCTCAAGTACTAATTGAAATCTTTATTAATTTCGAAGGCAAACTACTAACTTAGTAATAGTAGAGGAGGGTAGGGTGCTATTTGTGTAGTCACTCGAGCGTCATGGAGACCTACTAGGTTTTTTATATTAGGTAAAACTGATAGGTACAAAAATAATAAGAGCGTTTTTTTATTTTAGCGGTAGGTTCAGATTAACTGCAGCCATTTTAAAGTTTTGAAAAAAATATAATATTCAGAAAATTGCAAGGACTAAATCATTTAGTCTAGTGCAAAATAAAATATTATCTTGGAAGCTTGGTTCGCTTTTATATTTTAAAACGTCCCTACAGGCCTACCTAATCTTTGAATCGTCATTGCTTTATTTGGAAGCTTCTTTGGGGTATACTAAACATAATATCTTATTCTGACAGATCCGATGACATTTCAATATTCAAAAAAAAATTTTTTAACCCACCACATGACAAATCTGATTTCTATACCATGATAACTAGACACATGTCGGAAGCCAATACAAACTTAATCTGACACGCTCGAGCTTGTCCCGAAATCCCCTCTTCCCCTCCCTAACTATAATTTAGAAGTGTAATAAATATAATTTAATTAATCGTTGTAATTTAGTCCAATGAGAACTTTCAATATAAAGAGTATCAAAGAACAATTCAATTAATTAAGTGTAAAAGTAAATTCTATTCAGTAATTTTAGCTCTGACATCTCTCACTGAAACCTAGAGACAAAATTGCCGTTTCAACCAGACTATGTAAAAATGTTTAGCAGCGCCGTGAAATCGGGCTCACGCACGCTTAGATATAAAATACCTACATAGTAGATACATTCATATTTTATATTATTATAAATGCGAAAGTGTTACCTCTTCACGCCCAAACCGATGAATCGATTTTGCTGAAATTTGGCACGGAGATACTTCGAGTTCCGGGAAAGGCGTGAAAAATGTACAGTTCCCGGGAGATAGACAATTTTTGGAGCAACGGAGTTGCAGGCGTCATCAAGTATCTTAGTTTTATATGAAACCAACGTCCAAACCAAACCAAAACTAATTTCTTGAGAATTGTTTTGTGTATCACTAATTATTGTGTTTCAATGCATAAGGTTATGAAAACTTTATTTTTGTAAGATTATTTAGCAGAGGTCTAGCAGAAATTTTATAACATTGTAGGACCTACTTTATGAGTTGGCACTCGGGGGCGACGGGCTTGTACATTTGTTTTACAAAGTTAAAAGATTTACTGTTGAAGCGAAATAAGCGGAACAAAGGAATTGCAGCGACAAAATCAAATTGTTGTATGGAATTTGTGTTGTGATGGCTGATTGGTGGTTCGCGGGTTCAAAGACTGTGTGACACAAAATAGAAATGCCTAGACGGATATTTAACGAATAACCACACACATACGTCATGTGAGTAAATTATTATTAGAAGGTGAATTAACACTTCCATACTAATTACAATACCTATTCTGTCTATAGGCAGGTACACTTAACACCCTAACTAGCTATAAAATGTTCTAAGATTATTTGGCTAAAATGTATGGAGGAAGGTAATTGCGTTCAGACTATAGCTGCGCGTACCTATAGGAAAATACATAGATTTTTTATTTATATTGCAAATTGTAATGTGTTACAACTTACACACCCTGTAAGATGGTAACAAACTTATCATTTTGTAACTTAACTTTAAGTTATAATTATATCGGTTGTTGTCGTCTAAAATATTATTAATTGTACAACTATTCAAAGAACAAGGTCGCGACTCGAGGTGGTAAAACATGACTAACTTTATATAAGTTCACACATTAAATATTTTAAAGGTAAATAAAATAATAATATTTAATTATAATGTAGTATGCTGCATGTACCATCGAGGATATTGAATCCTAGGCAGTTGACAGACCAACGTCACGTCGGATCGTGTCAATTCAATGTTATTTGTGATCTGTAGGCTCACGGCTGGGTTTGACATAACGCGAACAAACTACGTAGCTCCCCCATCTGAATAGGAATCAACTTCACCGATAGTACAAGAAGCACCTCGCAACTTCGTGAATCGTGAGTCGAAAATCGTTCATGATCAACTGTGCATTATTACCAACGAAACAAGCCTATCAGCAGCAGCTGTCCTCACCGTGGCCGAATATGATTCTTTTTTTCTCTAAAATAAGGGGGCAAACGAGCAAACGGGTCACCTGATGGAAAGCCATGTACACTCGCAACATCAGAAGAGCTGCAGGTGCGTTGCAGGCAAATTCTCTACATTTCATCAAAATCGGTCGAGTAGTTTTTAAGAGCCCACTCAATGCGAACAATAGAATTTCGTCTCTTTATAATATTCTTGTACATATATTATTATGTATGTTCTAATTCATTAAAGTAATTATAAATGAATAACGTGTTTGGTAGTTATAATACAAACGCTGACCTAAATTTTATTCAAATTGAAATGCATTGTTATCATAGGACAATGTATCTTGTTTTTGTTGTTTGAATTTGATTCATAAATGTTTTACTTACTAATTATGATAACATATCTATATAATGTATATTGATAAACCCTTGCTAAAATAACAAACATTTTTTACTGAGATAGTAAATAACTGTGTTTTGTCTTTATTTAGAAAAATCGCACTTGACAAGGAAATGCAAAACATTGTTAATCATTATTATTGCAATGTTAATTCCAAACAAGTGTAATTCTAGACCACAGCTTTCAAGTAACTACCAAAGGAGCATGTAATTATACGCATTCTTTAAAAAACCCTCCAGTTGCAATCAGATTAAAACTAACAATGTTAAGTGAACAAAAATAATTTCATGAATCTTTTATCTGGGTCTTCAAAAACGAATTCTCTTGATATATTTAAAACGTTTTAACTTTTATAGTCAGTGAATAACTACTGAGTGCCTAATTTCTTTCAAGTGTTCATTTAAAACGTGTTTCTTAAGTGAAAAAAGAGAGCGTGAGCATCAAATTTAATTTTCCTTTGAAGCGTCTCGAACGAGGTTTTTCAGAACCTTTTAAAACTTCGTGAGGCTCAAAGCCTGCATGCTGTTGAAATCAATTACCAACTTTATGAGGTCGAAGGGAACAAGCCCTGCGACCTTAAGAGCCTTGTCACACGTGCCGGTTGCCGGCTAGCCGACGCCGACTGTCCGGTAACAGAGCTTTCACACGACCCGACAGTAGCGTCTTTGTATCGGGCAAGAGTACAGTCTCGTTCTTCAAAGATGGAGGATGGATTGAGCAAATAATTGCGGCCGGCGCGTCTGAAAGCTAGTTGCGTGTTCCACACACCAGTGTCAGTTCGGCCGCCGTCCAACCGATGCCCGGGGACCGGACGCACAGTGGTGGATCCGGCGCGCACCCGGCGACCGCCGCGCCTGCCGGATAAATAATTATGCCGCCGGTACATGTGAAAGCTACGGTACACCATACATGCACATACACTTCACCACCGGGTATCCGGCGCTGACTACCCGGCAACCGGGACATGTGTAAAGGCACTAACAATGAACAAACCTTACAAATCTTTAATGGGGTAAAGTCAAACGCCCGATGAATAGTGATTCCTCCGTAGTAATCGATATAGAAGTTGAGTACGTTCTTATAAGATTTTTTCTATTGTTCCATACCCAAAAGGTTTAAGCCTTTTTAGAGATGCTTGGCTGTTACTAAGACTTGGCTGGCTTGGCTACTTTTTAGCCGCCACCACTATTTCCCAATCGAAATGGACTTGGTCCATATTTCGGACGAAAACATGTTAACTAATTTACGGCAGTCTTGTCTGAATTGCGCACAAATACTTACACTATGTTTGTGTATAAATTAATATTTACATCATGGTTCGATACAACAAACGTATTTTAAGCAGTTTTGTAGGGAACTCTACGTGCGCGAGTTCAGCTCATGCTTAGCAGTGTTTTATGTACATTGTAAGTAAACAGTATATTTTGGCATGCGATGTGTATTTTTCAGACTGCAGCTAAAAGGTTTAGAGGTTTGCGGTTGTAAGTTGATCTGTCTGAGCTCATAAGTCATGTCGGTCGTGCGATGAACTAACTTAAAAATCTCTTGTAGTTTGATATAGCTACATTATAATAAGTATTTTTATCGAAGCCTGAGTACTATAAAGTAGCACAAAAAATTGCGTAAAACATTTTGAACGATCCTCCTGATGGTAAATCATTTCATGAGGTTCATCAGGACAAAAAGATCGACAAATTTTCGTATTTATTATAAGTAGGTATACGCCTGCAACTATGTTACGCCACAAATCGTTTATCGCGCGGGAACCGTATATTTTCCGGGATAAAAAGTATGCTGTGTCCTTTCCCGGGGCACAAAGCATCTCCATACCAAATTTTAGCAAAATCGGTTCAGCGGTTTGGGCGCGAAGAGGTAACAGGCAGACACTTTCACATTAATTATAGTATTAGTATGGATTTTTGTGCGATGGTTTCGGTATTCTATGTATAGATACCAAATAGACGATAGCATCAAAGTTTTCTTAGCTGGCAAACCGAGCAAATAATATCACAAGTGCGATATCCCCAGTTTTACCCCAATTTGGGGCAACAATAAGCAATCACAGCAACATGACTCGGCCGATACGTCATTACAAACATCGCCTGATTCGTTTGATTAATTTGTTCTGGGTCTTGTGGTCTCAGCATTTTTGCGCAAATACTGATAAAAATAATTAATTGATATCAAACATTGATATCGATGTCGTGTACGCAGTTATTTTAAAAAGTGATTAAGTAATAGAATAGCAAACAAATTCAAGTGACAAACGTAAGCTAATTGCATAAAAACTAAAAAGTCAAATATGAGAAATCTTCAAAATAAGTAAAAAGTAATTAAGAGGCAGATTGAGAACCCACGTAATTCGGTTGAGTTATTTTAAATCAATGCGTGAATGGCTGGGCTTGACATAACCCGGTTAAATTACGTAGGTCTCCCATATGAATATTAATTTCTCTAATTTTAAATTTAGTTGGTAAAATATTTAATATTCAATTAATGTTCCCAAATTTTTTGACGTTCGTATAAATGAATTATGATTTGTAGTAGACTAGTGAATAGTGATATAATATCGACGTAGACAGCCTATATTCGACTTTAAATTTTTAATTGTATCAATTCCATGTAATCAAGAATACCTAGCTGATATTACTGACGTAATATCGAGATTATTAAAACTCGTACGGTCTATTATTTAATAATACCTACCTATAAAATGGATTGTTTAGCATCACAACATTCGTCCTCTTTAATAAAATTTAGAACATTTAGTACGACCCAATATTCTTTCCAGGGATTCAAAGTACTTCTATAATATCTACTACCTTCTACACTACTAATACTTCCCTCCTTAATTTTTCATCAGTCAGTTCTGCACTTTAAGCGTGACAAACAGACATACTTTCGAATTTAATATTACGAGTCCTAATTAAAATTACCTTTGTAAATGCCATGGCTGAAACGGGATAAAAATGGTAAATCGTCACCATTCGGCCGGCTTAGCCCGGGATGACGGAGGTGGTGGGACGTGGGGAATAATCCACGATAAATCACACCCTGCCAGCCAGCCGGGTTCCACGGAAACCGGGTCATGCAGCATCATTATCAGACCATCAAGTTTGTGGTCGAATGGCATGGTCAAGGTGAACTCCCCCGCCCTTCCCCTCCCCGCCTGTAGGGTTAAGGACCTTGATCATTGGGGGATTCCTTTCTTCCTAAGGGGAGAACTTCGAGGTTTTTGAAGACGTGGATAAGATTTAAGGAACAGCTGACACGCTTTTTCTATATCGGCGTCAGTTCTAACTTTAACTACGCAAAAACTATGTAAGTCTGTCACTTTCAATGGAGATCTTGCTCATATTTTCCTATTCTTGCTATCGTACATGAAAATTATCGAACAAGCGCGCCATAATTGGTGAACTAGGATTCAGAACGGGAAGGCAATAGTTCTTCGTTATGAACCAATTTTCAAATTGCGTTTTAATCAAACTTCGTAATACACGTTTAAATACAAGTATACAGTCAAATAAGAACAACATTTTGGGTAGTCGGTTAAAAATGGAGACTCAATCTAATTTTCTATTTACTCGGTAATGTAACATTTATATTTGAACAACTCTCTTGAGTCTGGCTAGACATATTCATACATCACTGTCGGCTTCTTCAACTCAGGACTGTAATACTAGGAATGCAATCTGACTGACTGAATGTAACTAGAATAACTATTTCTTGTATGTCATGGTATGCTAGAATACTTTAAAATAGACCCATTTTGAAGAAGAAAATACTTGAAGGGAGGAAATCTCTTGAATGCTGGAAAATGGACTGTAGAAATATACGTTATTAGGCTTGTATTAGTTATATAAGTTTACGTGCATAAGAATATAAATGTTGTAATGATGGTCATTAGGGGTTAGTTCCCAAACAGGTGGTAGGCCTCATGCAGAGATACTAAAAATGTAAATTTTTAACCGTTAGAAATAAAACATTTTCATTTTCATTTCAAAAACATAAATTTGAATTCTGGAGAGTAATCATCCTCTAATTCTGTTGCTCTTCTATCGGCAGATGAAAAATCCCGACAATGGTACACTATTACATACAAGAATAAAACCTGAAAATATGCCCTGCGGCCGCGATCGCGCGCCCCGGTCGTACGTCATGCGAAAATGGACTTTAATTCCACTGCACACAACGCATAACCCCGTGAAATAGTGCACTTTATACACCATTCAAATATAAGTTTCTTATGAATAACAGAATAAGGTTGAAATTCAATGCGTGTGGAACAACAATGCATCGTTTCGAAGCTGAGGCGCGTAAACCGGTGCGACCAGTGTCTGGCCGGCAAGGCGATTGCTCTCATAGCAAAAAATAACTACGAAACAGTTCGAGTCAGGATTATTCACCGGTTGAAGGTACTTTCACAATACATAATATTATGTATTAATATTATTATAATACATACAGTCATAGGTTTTCCGCAACTATAACTGTATGTATATATATATATATATATATATATATATATATATATATATATATATATATATATATATATATATATATATTATAATACATAGCACACGCGTCCAGCTTTAATTTCAAAAAGAGACAGACGACGAAATTTTGACAAAAATCTACTCTTGTCAAAATTGTCTGTATTGAGCGAGCATGAGTTGAAATTCACTGCTAAGTTACTCTACTGTTTGATTTTTATATTATGGCACTTTCGTCATTTTAACTACAATGGGCCTCAAATAATGCCTATTATAACTATTTAGGAACGAGAGAAAGTTAAAAAGGTTACATGCGACCTTTACCAACTTTCTTGTCGGATCAGCGCCGAATTCTAAAATGTTAACCCTTGTACTTCTGCTGGGTCAAATGTAATCTTAATGTGCAACTTTGTACCAAGAAGGTGATTTTATGACGTCATCACTCATCTGAGTGATATCTAACAATAATATATCCTCAAATCGCGGAATTCTGCCTGTAGCGGTCACTGAACCCCTGTCAAAAAACCTGTCATATTTCGTCGTTTTCTAAACAAACCGAAGTTGACAATGAAGTGACAGATGTTTCTAGTCTAAGGGCGAAATCGTATTTTGCATACACTATGTGAACACAGCAGTGGCGAGGGGTGAATATTTTGAGAAGGGAAGCCGGAGTAAAAAATCTACTTACCAATTTTGGTAATTTATAATTGAATGACATGCTTTTAATTTTCAAAACTAAGTTTGGAAAACAAAGTTTCCTTCGACAGCAAAATATAATCTGTCAGACAACAGTCTTTCTGAATTAATGCCATATTTTCCGAACTACGCGATTACGTCGTACGACTCACAATTCACAAGTCATAATATAAATTAATTTAATTCACGACACTCTTCTAAGTTCTAACGCTAAAACAAAATTTAAATTCGACAAAACAAAACAAACGACATGTTGTTTACAAACACACTATCCGCCATATTAATATGTCAATCTAAAAACCAGCAAAATAAAAATGTATTACGCGCCTGTCATATTTAGTACCGCTAAAGGCATTCTTAATAAAGTCGTATTACAAAAAATCCTACCAAAATAAAATGTATTACGCGCCAGCAAAAGTATAATGTCGCTACATTCATTCTTAAATTCGAATCATAACAATTTTACTTCATGACTCATCTATCTCGCTTGCACTTGTGCGTTGCTAATTAACCTTTCTCCGTAATAACTCGTCGGGCATCGAGTTATTTCCAAGTATATATCGCGCGTGCTAGAACGAGACAGAACATGACGACCAGTTCACAGGAATGAAAAGGACAGATGCTTACTATGAACTGTCGTTGTATGGAGAAATAAGCCGCTAATCCACGGCTTGATTCTCTGCGCCCGCACATTGCATTGCCTTTTAAAATTTATAGGCGATAGTTATTAATTCAAACTATGTATTTCAAGTGAGAGAAAAATTTATTGCATATAACATTGTGAATTCAAAGTTTTTTAAGTAGGTATGTAAAATATTTATTAGATAAATATGTCGTTGGCCCATATATTCGATTTTTCTAAGCCCTAAGGGAAGCCGATGGGAATCGGGTTATATGGACGCTTCGCCACTGGAACACAGTATGAATTATACATTACTTAAATCTTACTAGTTAGAGATCATGAGCCAAGATGTTTTCCGGTGAAACTGTAATAATCTTATATAATATGTCGCAGGGAAAAGAGGATATCAGGGATTTCACGATATCCCTAGAGAACTAGAAACACGATTAATGTATTTTGCTTCGATACATTTAATTTTCGAAATGACCTCTTAAAAATACGAAATTTGAAGATTATTTTTAAACGAAAATAGATGTGTTGTAGGAAATTAGTCTATCTAATTGATATACACCTTTGCAACTCAAAATCGTATAGAAGCATTTTGCTTAAATGCTCCTAGTTATTTTTTAAATGATTATAATTACGTTTTTTTGCATGTATTCCGAGCGAGCAGATAGCTTCTGGCCGCAGCGTATTCACGACTTTATAGTCATACAAATTAAGTGTTAAATTGCCCTTGCGTTTAAATTGCGGTAAAATTACTTTCGATATAGCGCCTTAATATAAAAGTCGGTATATTAATTATAGTCTCTACAATCAGTGCTATTGGCTGTTAGCGAAGGCGATGTTGATACTTGATTGTTGTTTGCTGTTAAACTATAGATTACAAATAGGTGACTATTACAAGTCGTTGTTTTACGTTTGTGTTTTGCTGTTTGACAGGATCCAGACTAGATCGATACTTTTATAGCGAGGACAATTTAAGGTCATTGTCCTTTCTAATCTTGGAGCTATGTGAAAAATACTCGCACTCTTTCTGTTATAAGCCTAAGAATAAAATTGAATTCTTACAATGAAACTAGATGTCCCGGCAAACGTTGCTTTGCTATAATAATATTATAAAGTATTTCGAGCATATTATTATTTTATTGAAGTGACTAAATAAGTATGTTACCATGGTAACGTCCCGTCCCGTCCCGTCGCACAAACAATGGTCGCCTTCAGTCTCGAGTTGTAATAATTTACTATTATGTATTCAACAAATGCACTTATCAATATAAAAAGTACCCAGTAGCCGATTGTCAGACCCACTGAATATGCATATAAAATTTGCTTAAAATCAGTAAAGCCGTTTCGGAGGAGTACGCGGCCTAACATTGTGATACGAGAATTTTTATACATGTTGCAGCCCGCAGGGAAAAGAGTCTTCTTATTAAAAATGTTAAATTATTCGTGTCACGTGTGGGAACTACAGCGAGCGAGAGAAATGAGTGGCTCGATTTTTATTCGGCGGTATCCGCGTTTCTGACATATCACTAGATATTTTTAGTAAGAAGACGTAACAAACAAGAATATTCGGCATCTACCGGGAGTTCGTGATATCCCTAGGGATATCGTGAAATCCCTGATATATCCTCTTTTCCCTGCGGGTTGCAACATGTATAAAAATTCTCGTATCACAATGTTAGGCCGCGTACTCCTCCGAAACGGCTTTACTGATTTTAAGCAAATTTTATATGCATATTCAGTGGGTCTGACAATCGGCTACTGGGTACTTTTTATATTGATAAGTGCATTTGTTGAATACATAATAGTAAATTATTACAACTCGAGACTGAAGGCGACCATTGTTTGTGCGACGGGACGGGACGGGACGTTACCATGGTAACATACTTATTTAGTCACTTCAATAAAATAATAATATGCTCGAAATACTTTATAATATTATTATAGCAAAGCAACGTTTGCCGGGACATCTAGTTTCATTGTAAGAATTCAATTTTATTCTTAGGCTTATAACAGAAAGAGTGCGAGTATTTTTCACATAGCTCCAAGATTAGAAAGGACAATGACCTTAAATTGTCCTCGCTATAAAAGTATCGATCTAGTCTGGATCCTGTCAAACAGCAAAACACAAACGTAAAACAACGACTTGTAATAGTCACCTATTTGTAATCTATAGTTTAACAGCAAACAACAATCAAGTATCAACATCGCCTTCGCTAACAGCCAATAGCACTGATTGTAGAGACTATAATTAATATACCGACTTTTATATTAAGGCGCTATATCGAAAGTAATTTTACCGCAATTTAAACGCAAGGGCAATTTAACACTTAATTTGTATGACTATAAAGTCGTGAATACGCTGCGGCCAGAAGCTATCTGCTCGCTCGGAATACATGCAAAAAAACGTAATTATAATCATTTAAAAAATAACTAGGAGCATTTAAGCAAAATGCTTCTATACGATTTTGAGTTGCAAAGGTGTATATCAATTAGATAGACTAATTTCCTACAACACATCTATTTTCGTTTAAAAATAATCTTCAAATTTCGTATTTTTAAGAGGTCATTTCGAAAATTAAATGTATCGAAGCAAAATACATTAATCGTGTTTCTAGTTCTTCTCAAACCTAGATAAGGCTATGAAGATAATGATATCTCATTACCAGATTTATAACACTTCTGAGGGTCCTATAATAAGTGTTACGTCAAAAAGGACAGTTTTTTCAATATACCGCCTTGCACATAAAATGATGTTGCATACTTTTAAATTTAATTAACTCTACATTATGTAGAGTTGAAGTCGGATAGAGCTAAGTACAGAACTTTTACGTAACTCTTACGTAAAATACATCATAATATTTTTTTCAATACAATACTTTGCGGGTAAAAAGCAATTGGAATATTATAATCAGGAGGTCACGCATTTCGTGCTGGAGTGTAATTTAATAAATATTTTGAAGTAATTAATTATATTCACGTGTAAGTACTACTCGACAATCAGCACAGTATCAGCTATCAGACCCACTTAATCGAGACAATTATATTAATTACATTTAAGCAACACCGACAATTAAGTTAAAATAATTTAAATTTGAGTTTTTGGTCAACGGTTATTTTATATTATTAATAGCATGTTAAGGTCCGCCTCCTCGAATAACCATAAATCCATGATTGCCATCTCACAGTATGCACAATCAATGTCAATCATGGCTATTTAAAATGTTTGAGGCTACCTGTTTTTGTCCATCATGAGCCAACTTGGAACACGATCAAATTGACAGCTGCTCTTCTGTGACTACAGAACTCTTGTGTGTACACTGTACATAAGTAATAGTACATGTTTACTACCTACCTATGCAGTTAAGACATACTCATTGTATTTTCTGCAACAATAAGTACTGGCAGTGATTCATCATCAGTTATCAGGCAGTGAGATCTGGACTATTCTATAACAAAGACTCCTACGTTTGATGTCGATAGTGATAGCTATCCTATTTAGAATTAAATTACGATTAAAGATATTAAAATCAAAAATAAATATAAAAAACTCAAGAAAGATAATTAAATCATTATAGGCAGGAAGAAAAAGTTAGGATCTTGATGTAGAACGTCAAGCTCGTGAAGCGTACTCCAAATATCAAAATTGCTTGAAATAAATCTGAAGCAGCGCTATCCATTTGGCTAATCAAAGGAGATAACTTCCGCAAAACTTTTGCCTGCTTTCAATTTATGATGAACAAAACAAAAATATTTCGAAACGAAATTCTTTTCGAGCTTTTCGCAAGCTTTTCTCGGAACGTCACCAAAATTTTACGATAGAGTCCTAGAGCAACTCAACTTCAACAAGCGAAACAGCCAATAAGGTAACTGGTAGATACCGCCAGCAAACTTACAATTCCATCCGCATTTTCTTTTTAAATCTCGTTAAAATCGACGCAAAGAAGCGAGCGGTGTAAGGAATTTCCAACTACCTTCAATTTAATTAGCGTCCATCGTTGGATTTGAACGATACCGTGCTATCGTTCGTTCACGATGCAAATCCATTCACTCAGACAATTGGAATCTTTTTCTAACGTTCATTCGATCTGCATTTTTAAATTCCCCCGATGATGCTCTGCACTAAAACTGGATTCCGAAAGCTTCGGTGCCTTTTACGTGTTTTAAAGTTACCTACTCGATATGCAAAGCTATATCTATGTTCTAACTGTAGTAGAGGGGTACACAACAAAATCGCGAAATAATTACGCATATGAATTTGTTTAATTTGGATTTCTATGGCTAGTATTGTTGGTTTCGACGCAAGCCTTAAAATGAATAAAAAAGAAACTCGATTTTCAAAAACAGTCCGTTAAAGTGTAAGACTCGACTCCAGAGTTGTCACCCCAAGAAGAACCTTAATTACACGGTAATTCATTACCAAATTTACCAAAATAAACTGTTACAACTTGTGGCAAAAACTATATTTTTGTTACTACCTCGGCTCTACCACTATTTTACGACCTAACCCTGAAGAAAAACCTCCACGGCGTCTCGCGTCTCAAGTCGCCAGAACGAGACAAATTGGCAGTATCAATAGTTGATTCAACTGGCTCAACAAACGAGCACAAACTAGCTTAACTCAATGTAGCGATCGATCCAAGTGAAAAACTTCTGACAAGTTAATTGCCATTAAGTTTTCTGGCCGGAGCCGCGCGCTCGTTTGCCAAATGCGTAACATCTTCGCCTAATCCGGCACACTGTTCGGTCGGGGAAATCGGTGTTTAGCATGCGTTATGTACTATCACAGAAGTTGATTCACAGGCAGATGGGTTCCTGCGTAATTTGGTCAAATTACCATTGGATTGACATGATCCGACCAAACGACGTAGACATCCGTCAACCACCTATGATTCAATTTCCTCGATGATACCATCAGAAAAAAGTAGGCAGATAGCAGTTTGCATTGTCGGCTTATGTCAAGTTAATGTTAGTGATACCTCGCTTGGGCTTATAACCCTACCAAATTATCATCCTTACTAATATAAAATATTATTATAAAGTATGCAAAAGTGTGTCTGTCTGGTTATCTACTCTTCACGCTTCAAATGAAATTCGGTATAATGATAAATAAGTAGGTATATTAACGCTTCAACTCCCAAGTGGCCGTGAGAACAATAGATTTCCAAGAATCCGCGATGGAAGGAAATTAGGGACGGACAGGAGTCAGGAGTCAGGACATAGTAATTTATGTTTCGAAAAAAAAAAACGGCTCCCGCACGGTAACCGAATTTCGGCACAACGAAATTGTGGGTCAAAAAAATCAGTAGTCTTCATTTCAACCTACGTTATCCCATTCTCTACATGACTACACAGCCATGCAGCCTAACGAAGCCAATTTCATTGGAGTCCAGCTAATCACTCAATTCCCAAACTGTACGTAGTATTGTTTCGTGGGATTACCCGGGACGTGCCTCCGCCATTATTGCCGAAACGTGACATAACGCGAGCCGATACGAGCCGTATTTTTGGCAACACACCACTTACATCTCAACGTCCAGATAGATTGATTCCGGAGTTTTCATTATTAACTTGAAGATTTTCCAACTTTGGAATGGATGGATTGAAAAGAAGCTCATATTCGCTAAAAGGTTCTTTGCCCGGCTTTGAAGGAGTGCGCGCCGTCGCGGGCTCTCAGTTTTACGCCCGCGCTGCGCTCGTTAAAGTCGTAACAGACCAAAACTAGAGCCAAAGTTTGGAGCACTATGTGCTTTTTAACCGACTTCCAAAAAACGAGGAGGTTATATGTTCGGCTGTGGATATATGTTAATAAACTGGAAGCTATAGGAGTTAGAGGTAAACAATTAGAACTCTTCAAAGATTATCTCACGGATCGATCCCAAAGCGTAAAAATTGAAAATGAACTAAGCGATGACTTGCCTGTGAGCTATGGCGTTCCTCAGGGAAGTATATTAGGTCCAACTTTATTCTTGATAAACTTAAACGACCTTTGTAATCTAAGTATATTAGGCGGAAAAATTATATCTTACGCGGATGATACTGTCCTTCTTTTTTCTGCAGAAAGCAAAAATATGTTATTTAAGCTTGCTCAATGTGGCCTCAACTTTGTCACCCATTGGTTACAGAACAACTTCCTTACACTAAATGCAAGTAAAACACAATTCAGAGCCTTCTCTATCCGAAAGCAAAAAGAATTAGATACCACCATAAATTTAACCGCCCACTCTTGTTGCAATGAAAATAAGTGTTCGTGCTCCCCTTTAAACCAGGTATCATCTCTAAAGTATTTAGGTGTCATCATCGACAGTGCACTGTCTTTTAGTGCCCATATTGATATGCTCACGTCAAGACTTAGAAAATTGACATATGTTTTTAAAAATCTACGACACATCGCTAATAAAAGTCTTATGAAGCATGTGTATCAAGCACTAGGGCAGTCTATAATCCAATATTGCATTACGATTTGGGGAGGCACTTTTAAAACAAAGATGAAGCCACTTGAAGTTGCTCAGAGAACACTATTAAAGGTAAGCAGCTTTCGTCCATTCTTGTATCCCACTTCCTTACTATACCAGTCCTCCGAAGTACTATCAATCCGCCAGTTGTTCATAATGCAGACAATTTTGAGACAACACACTAAACAACTTTTTCTTAAAGATCTATACGCTAAAAGACGAAACAAGAATATTGCAGAGGTCCCAAAATTTAGACATGCCTTTGTCAACAGATACTACTGTTTCCTAGGTCCATTCCTATATAATAAAATAAATAAAGAAATAAATATACACCCTTTAAGCAAATCAAGATGCAAACAAAAAATGTTTAAATACCTACACCAACTAACGTATGATGAGACTGAACAACTGCTATTAAGTAAGAAATAACATGTAATTATGTAAATTTTTTTTTTGTATACTAAAGCTAAGTACATGTTTCAGATAATTTACAATGCTTTATTTTAAGTCCTTTATTTTGTAAAATTAAATACCTAGTACTATGATCCTGAAATTTAAGTAATGATAAGTTATAATATGCATAATAATTTATTTAATTGTATTATTGTAATATTTTAGTAAATTAATTTAATTACTGTAAAATGAGTCGAAATAACGTTAATAAGCTTACAACTTGTTTCTACTAAATTATAGAGTCATTGCAAACTGAAGAGCACTGTGGTCCGAAATACAGACTTGATCTAGTTCGGACACAGATGACTTACCAGTGTACATTTTTGAATATCAAAATTATTATAATGTCAAACTTTTACTTGTAAGTGTTTTCTATGTGCTATATATGTAATTAATTTTGATGAGTCAATAAATTATTATTATTATTATTATTATTTATATAAAGAAATAGTAGTCTCGGCTGTTTGCCGGAGAAATGACTCAGGTACGGGCATAAACCAAGTATCCTGATTCATGTTAATGATGTGTTATGATTGGAGTGTAGGGAAAGATGAGGATGGGTTTAAGAAACGGCGAACTAATGAACATGTATCTATGATAATGGATTTTTGAATTTGGATGTAAGTGTTTTTATGTAGGTCCAGAGCTTTCAGTACAGCAGCGAGTGTTTTCGGTATTACTCCGGTTGATGAGATGATGATCGGGATAATTTTGACAACGTCTTGATGCCACATCTGTTTGATTTCATCTGCAAGTGGGATATATTTTTGTATTTTCTCATTGTGTTTCTGTTTTAGATTGTTGGTGTTGGGGACGGCGATATCTATGAGGTAAGTTGTTTTTTCTGGTTTTATTGTAAGGGTTATGTCTGGTCTATTGCTTAGGATGGTACGGTCGGTGACTATGTCACGATCCCAGTAGAGTTTAACAGTTCTATTTTCAAGGACATTGCGGGGTTTGTATTTATAGTATGGTGTGTGTGTATATATGAGTTTGTATTTAATTGCTAGTAATTGATGAATGTGTTTGGCTGCGTTGTCATGGCGGTGTGTGTATTCTTTAGTAGCTAGTGTGCTGCATCCTCCGGTAATGTGATCAATTGTTTCGGCGCTTAGGTGACATAGTCTACATTTATCAGTATCTAGTGACTCTTTAAGAATAAACTTTGAATAATTGCGTGTTTTTATAATTTGGTCTTGGATCGCTATCATAAAACCTTCTGTCTCTGAATATAAGTTGCCTTTGCACAGCCAGCTATGTGAGGCTGATTGGTCGACATGTTCTTGTTCCAGTTGGTGAGGATATTTACCGTGTAGTGCTTTGCTTTTCCATTTTTGTATCTTATCCGAGTCTTTCAGTATCTTTAGTGTTGGGTTGAATTGGCTGTTGCTTAGCTGTAGTGGTGTACCTTTATGGGGAAGTCTTACTATTGCATCATGTAATTGGCTGGTTTGAGCTTTGTTAAGGAAATAAGATCGCATGTTGTTTATTTGGTTATAATGTAAATTTTTTATATCTATAACACCTCGGCCTCCTAATTTTCTTTTAAGTGTGAATCTTTCAACTGCTGAGTGAATATGATGGATGTTATGTTTGTAGCTTAAAGTTCGGGTTGTGGTGTTTAAGGCATCAAGTTCCGTATCTGACCATTTAATTATTCCAAATGAATATGTTAAAATAGGTATAGCGTAGGTATTTATGGCTTTAACTTTATTTCGAGCAGATAGTTGTGTAGCTAGTATTTTGTTAAGTCTCTGTTTATATTTAGATTTAAGAGTATTTTTGATATCTATGTGATTTATTGCTATACTTGGTGAAAACCCTAAATATTTATAAGTCTCTTTTGTTTGCATGCTATCTATTATTCCATTTTGTTGTTCTAAATTTAACGGTTCTGTTTGTGTATGCTTTCCTCGTATAATGCAGTTAATTTTACATTTATTTATACCAAATGTCATTTTAATATCTAAACTAAATTTTTCTGTCAATCTTATTAAGTGTTCTAGTTGCTGTCTGTCGCTAGCGTAGAGTTTAATATCATCCATGTAGAGCAAATGTGTTATTTTAGTATTGTTTGTTTTGTTTATTGTATATCCGTAGCCTGACTTATTGAGGATTTTAGTAAGTGGATTCAGAGCCAAGCAAAACCATAAAGGACTCAGTGAATCTCCTTGAAATATACCGCGTTTAATTTTAATTGAAGATGAATTTAAGTCGCCATGTACAGTTCTTAAATTAAGCCTAGTAGACCATGTTGTCATTATATATTGTAGGAAATGAATTAATTTACTATTTACCTTATATATTTTTAAAACATGTAGAAGCCATGAATGAGGAACACTGTCAAAAGCCTTTTGATAATCTATATATGAATAGTGTAGGTTTTTATGGTTTTGTTTGGCTTGATTATGTATCTCTGAGTCTATTATAACTTGCTCTTTACATCCCATTGACCCCTTAGCACATCCTTTTTGCTCTTCAGGTATGATATTATTTTGAGTTATATGTGTATTTAGTTTTTGTGCAATTATTGATGTAAGTAATTTATACATTGTTGGGAGACAGGTGATTGGGCGGTATTTTGTAGGATTAGTTGTGTCATTATCCTTCGGCTTTAAATATGTAATTCCTTGCGTAAGGAACGGAGGTATTGATTGTGGATCTTGTATAAATAAATTAAATGAATTGGCAATATAGCTATGTGTTGAAGTGAAATATTTAATCCAATAATTATGTATTTTGTCAGGTCCTGGGGTCTTCCAATTTAAACTTTTCTTTATAGCGTGAGTAACATCTTCTCTGTGTATTATTATGTCTGGCATGTTGTCAATATTTTGCCATTCTTCAGTTTCTGCATCAATCCAAGGAGATTGTTCTTCATGTAGGGCTGGATTTGACCATAAGTTCTCCCAATAGCTTTTAACCTTCTCTAAATCTGGTGGTTCTGTAATCTTTATATTTTCTACACTAAGATTCTGGTAAAAGATTTTTTGATTATTAGTAAATAACATATTATGTCTTCTTCTTTCATTACTTATTTTAAGTCTTCGTAGTCGTTTTGAGTTGGCTTGTAATTTTTGTTTCAAATTATCTAGTTTATCTGCAAATTGGTCTATGGGGTAATTATTGGGATTGACTTTTTGTTGATTTCTTGTATTAAGATTACCTTTAAGATATTGTGTTAGTTGCCCTATTTCTTTACGTAGTTGTTTTATTCGGTGTTCAATCCGTATCTGCCATTTTGGGTTGTTATAGTCTATTGTTTTATTGGTTGGTTTGTTCGTGTTTGTTTTTCTTAACTTGACATGTAGAGTCGTAGCAGTAATAGCCGCGCAATATATTGCGCTTTGGATTTCTTCTATATCAGTTGTAACCTTTTCTTCGAGATATTTTCCGATGGCATTATTCAATACCGTTATTGTTTTAATTACACTACGCGAGATTCGCAGTTTTGGGATTATGGGCCTTAGAGAGGGATCACTACCAGAGTATTTGATTACCATTTCTTTAAAAACATTTTCAATTTTTTCATTATCTATTAGGTTGGAATCGGTCGGTGGTGTGTTCGAGATGTTTATCTCTTGTGTAGTTGTATCTTCTACGATATCATACGAGTCTAACGTATTTAACTGATATGAAGTTTGAGCAGGGGGATGGTGAGGAGCTGTGGCGTTTGTGTTTGATTGGGTAGATTCTGTATATGGATTAGCAGGGCTTAAACATATTATATCTGTGCTTTGTGAGCTACTTTGAATGCTAAAAATGTCCGATGTTTGAGTTAAGTTAGCTACATATTGTTTTATTAATTCTCTTTCATGGGGAGCAATTCTATTATTCCTATGGATAACTCTAATTTGATCTGCTAGTCTTTGTTCCGATATGTGTCTTAATTCCGGAAAATGTTCAATGAATTTTTGATGCAGTAATGGTCTGAATGCTGTGAGATTAGTTTCGCATGATGTGACTGTGTAGTAACAACGGAGAAGTTCTCTATTTATTTGATCGGTCCATTTCATCCGTTGCCTACGTTTACCAGAAAGAGTGGTTGGAGGAAGCATGTCCTGCAAAACACTTGTTACTGGTGTGTTGATTAGGTGTGATTGTAGAGTATGGTGGTCTACGGGGTGTATTTCAATATTTTGTGAGGTACTCGTAGACGAAATGGTGTCAGAGATGGGCATAGGGTAAGTAGCAGATGCTTCCTGTGCAACAACGTCTGACATTGGGGAATGTGAAGTGGATCGTGATAATGACGATGATTTATCAAACATGTAAGATCTCGGCGAAGAGCGAGGTGATGGAAACAAGCTGACAGATGAAGTGGGTGATGTAGGGTACGGGAGTGTGCTGCTCGTTGTTGAAACGATGTTTTCTGCAGCAGTGCCAGACTGGGCAGAATGAGGCGATACGTTGTCCCCCCCAGAATACGAGGGACTGCCCAGGCCCGAGGGCCCGGGGCGGGATTCTCCATTGCATTTTGCGCCGGTACCCGCCTGGGGTATATTTCTATTACGTAGTCGCATGTCATTGGTTTTTATATGTAAACACAAAATAAGAGTTAACCAAAAAGGAAAAATAGTACGAGATGAAACAAAGGTGGTGAAAGATAGGCAAAACACAAATGAAAACGTTGCAAAATAAAGATCGAATAATAAAAGACGATGAAAGGATAGTAAAGATAAGGATGGAACCGACGATCTGCCACATGGTTGCGCCACCCTGCAGTGGACAAGGTGGCGCAGCCATGTGTTGCCCGGGGACACTAACTAGGAAGAATCGGCCTCACCCCCTTATTATTATTATTATTATTATTATTATTATTATATATTTTTAATATATTTTTTTTTTTTTGTATGTTCAACGATTACTCCGCCGTTTGTGAACCGATTTTCGAAGAATAATATACAGGTGTATTATTCTACGTATAGTACGCGTTTGCTTACTAGGTAACTAAAAAGAGTGAAATTATTATTTTTAACAAAAAAATAAAACCGACTTCCAAGGTAAAACAATAATAACATCCTTATAATATGAACTAAAAAGTATTAAATAATTATTCCTATCTAATAGTGCCTTTTTCCGAATTCGGATAAAACTCAACTATTTCTGTACTCAATCTTCATAATTTTGAAGTCGGTGCCAGTTCCAAAAGTTGCAAATATTCTGTCAGAGAACAGAAGATTCATCTGGTACCGACTTCAAAATGATGAAGATTGAGTACAGAAATAGTTGAGTTTTAGCCGAATTCGGAAAAAGGCACTATTAGATAGGAATAATTATTTAATACTTTTTAGTTCATATTATAAGGATGTTATTTATTGTTTTACGTTGGAAGTCGGTTTTAATTTTTTGTTAAAAATAATTACTTTAATAAATAATATTTATAATGATTTATGACACATCGAACTGATCACAGGGCGATCTGATCAGACTCATGTGTGATCGGCCAGTGAACAATCCGACTGGAGCAATTGGCCTCCCCTGACAAACCGTATATATAACCGATTTCGATCTTTGGTATGAAGATACTTTATGTCGACACAAGACTTAGAATAGTTTTAACAAAGAAAAATTATTTCTTCCATTACACATATCCTTCGATCGCGGATTCTTAGAAATGCTATTGTGTTCTATTGTTGTCGCGATCACCGGTGCTCTTATGAGGCTTGAAGGATTAATCATCATTGTTGGAAAGTAATTTGATTTTGTACCCTTAACCTTAAGATTGTACACAGCTTAATAATGAAACTAGAAACATTTGCGCAGAAAGCTTATTACAAAATATCGGAGCACCTCGGGAGGTGCCTCAAGGACGTCTGCTAACTTTACTTTAATAACATTTTATATGGATGCTGTTAAGCATTGGTGTACCATTCCACATAGAACTAGTATTGAGTAATCGGCGTTTTAAGTTTTTTTTGGATTATCTTTATTTTCTGCTTATTTTATGCAAAAAAATGTTAATGTGCGGTATCATTTTTTTTTGTTGAAATTTGTAGATTATGATTATGGAAAAACATTTTAATTTTACATTCAGTTTTAAGAGAAAACATATAAAAATGGTTAATGCAATATTGTTATAGGGCTTATTACATAGCTTTAATGTCCTTTGTGATATTTCACATAAATGCAATATTCTGATTTGTTCTTTCAATACAAATTTAAGTGCTTATTTTAACAAAATGTTATAAAATTACCTCGTCCCGCCCAAACCACTGAATCGATTCTTCTGAAATTTGGTATAGAGATACTTTGAGTCCCGGGAAAGGACGTAGGGTCCTTTTTATTCCGAAAAATGTACGCTTCCCAGGCATTAAATAAAAATGATTTCTGCTTATACCGCTACGTGGATTTCGATGATTTTTAGTATACAGATACGTTATGTCTCGGGAAAGGACATAGGATACTTTACATCCGGGAAAAAGGTACCAGTGTAATAAACAAAAAATGATTTGCGCCTAAACCACTGAACCGATTTTTGATGAAAATTGGTGTGCACATACTTTGACTCTCGTGAAAGGACACAAGATAATTATTGTCTTGAAAAATGTACGGTTATAAAATGTACGGTTACCGCGTTATAAAATTACCAATTTTGCGCCTAAACCGCTGAACGGATTTTGATGAAACTTGGTATGACTTTGAGTCCTGGAAAAGGCCATAGGATCCTTTTTATCTCGGAAAAATGAATGGTTCCCAGGCTTAAATGAAATGATTTCTGCTTATACCGCTACATGGATTTTGATGATATTTGGTATGCAGATACGTTATGTCTCGGGAAAGGACAGGGAGTTCCCGCTTCTTCTTCCCTTCCCGCGCTTCCCTCAGAGTGCTCTTATGTATTGCGCACATATTTGGGCACTATAAAATTACTACTACTTAACTGGCCTGTTTTCATTGAAACCAGAGTGCTCTTGTGTATTGCGCACACACTTCGGCACTATAAAAATACTCCTGCTTAACTGGCCTGGTTTCATCCAAAACCAGAGTGCTCTTGTGTATTGCGCGCACTTTGGGCACTATAAAATTAGTCCTGCGTAACTGGCCTGGTTTTATTGAAACTGGCCAACGCCACCTAAACCGATGTGGGAGTTTTTTTATTTATTATAATTACCAGCATTGGATATCCATACTTCCATACTAATATTATAAATGCGAAAGTGTAACTGTCTGTCTGTCCGTCCGTCTGTCTGTCTGTTACCTCTTCACGCCCAAACAGCTGAACCGATTTTGCTGAAATTTGGTATGGAGATACTTTGAGTCCCGGGAAAGGACATAGGATACTTTTTGTCCCAGGAAAATGTACGGTTCCAGCGCGATAAAAGAGTTTTGGCGCAACGGAGTTGCGGGCATCATCTAGTTGGACATAATTATTGAAATACTCGTTAGTCTAATTAAATTATTAATCTTATGATTGCAAACTAAAATTAGAATGCATTATATACATAATATTATTTTTAATCAACTTACGGGTAATTTCAGATGCACAATTACTTCATCAATATGATTAATTTGTAATCTGATTAAAATTACTAATTACTTTTTGCCCAACTCTGCACGTGATAAACTAATTATTTATACATTAACTAAATTTATTCAAAATTGGTTCAGCAGCTTAAACGCAAATTAATAAAGTTTATTGCGTGAAAACCGAACATTTTCCATGATAAAAATAATCCTATGTCCTTCTCCAAAACCTAACGTAATATCTACAATCTACATGTACCTGCTCAATATCGATATCATAAGCCAAATTCATTTTTGTTGACTGCGCAGGAACCGTATATTTTCCGGGACAAAAAGTATCTAATGTCGTTTAAATTGATTCAAAGTATCTGCATACAAGCTTTTATCAAAATCGGTTCTGCGGTTAAAGCGCAAATCATTTTAGAAACATAGTACATAAATGCTATATACAAAACCTCACTTAGAGGAATAAGCATTAACCATTTTGTACTCTAGAATATGCTACAGTGGGTTTTCAAAAAAAATGGATTTCACTGTCGTAAACCTAATGTTCTAAAGAATAAAACTGCATTATTAACTCAAAAACCGATTTTATGTGGAATGGAACACCAATGCTAAACAGCAGCCATATAGTAGATGCCTGAACTATACCTCCTTCAATTACGATTATTGTGTACCAGCATCACTTTTTGCTGCTAGCTATAAAGTTAATGTTCTATTTTTTCGGATTATAGAGCACCTAGAATCTAGATAATACATTAAAATACATGCACAGTGCACACCGCAAAAATACATGCACAGTGCACACCGCAAAAATGAAGGCGTAGTTTCGTTACATATTGTGTGCATGTCATTCGACACAGCGAGGCGTAGTTTATGTACTTTGTGATTTGTTATAACTATTAACGAGCTGGGATCGAGAATAACTTTTTTTTTAATATAAAATAAAGGGGGGCAAACGAACAAACGGGTCAACTGATGGAAAGCCATCGCCCATGGACACCCGAAACATCAGAAGAGCTGCAGCTGCCGGCCTTTTTCCCATACGCTCTCTTCTTGAAGGTTTGAATTGTCTGGTGGTATTGGTCCGGAAATACTGCTGGTGACAGTTTGCGCCGAAGGATTCCCTTACTTTGGTGGAAGTCCGGTCCCTTATGAGGTAGTCCGGCTGCTCATGGATGGTGGTCCTGTGTTTGACAGATTCAAGACACCCATCGTTATACGGCTGATGGCAAATCGGAGATGGAATTAAGATATCCCGACAAAATTACTCCACACTGTAATAATTGTGCTATCAATTTCTCTGATCAACTCATAGACAATTATAAAAACAATCACTCGATCTATCGACACGTTGATTGGGTAGAGAACCCTTTGAACAAATATGCATGTGAGGAACACGCGCAGACAGATCGGTGTAAACAATATGGACTTGACAGCTGGGCCATACTGTTTGCGTTTATTGCAGTGCGTTCAAAGTTATTCTACCCTAGACTTTCGTATGAGATAGTACAGTATAAATATCATACAGTAACTTAGCCGTATAATTAAAATTTAAATCAAACTCGCTCAACACAGTGACTAATTTACAAAATCTAGCTTCTGACAAAACTTGCACTAAGCAGCCTGTCTGCATCAAGGAAATCAACGAATGCCTTTTGATAACAAAAGATAATACAAACTACTAGATGACGCCCGTAACTCCGTTGCGCCAAAATACGTTTTTCGCGCGGGAACCGTACATTTTTCCGGGATGATAAGTATCCTATGTCCTCTCCCAGGACTCAAAGTAACACTAAATCTTAAAATGAAATATTTAAATCGAATTGAGCACCATATATTTCAGAATATTAAAGTAAGTAGGTATATATGTATATTCTAACATCATTAATCTCAGAAAAAACGAAGTCAAAGCAAAATCGCAAGATTCAAATTAACCCATCAAGCCCCATAAGCTCACCGGTGAGCGAGACACAATCTAAGAATAACAATAGATTTCCAAGAATCCACGATCGAAGGATTAAATTAAGAGAACATCTTTCCAAATTATTTCATGAAATAATTTGGAAAGATGATAACTAAATTAATGTTACATTCTTGATCTATGTCTGTGTTACATTCCAGAGATAATTAAATATATAAAATGTTATTTTAAACATAATTTCTTTCTTCATAATTCATTTCTTCTTCTTCTTTATATATATAAAACTCAAAGGTGACTGACTGACATGTTGATCTATCAACGCACAGCCCAAACCACTGGACCGATCGGGCTGAAATTTGGCATGCAGGTAGATGTTATGACGTAGGCATCCGCTAAGAAAGGATTTTGATCAATTTTACCTCCAAGGGGTGAAAATAGGGGACCAAAGTTTGTATATAATAGTACTTCTTAACGCGAGCGAAGCCGCGGGCAAAAGCTCGTATACTATATTATCCTGGGGTCCTTTGACCCAAAAACGAATTGATAATGGTTCTTTCACTTGGAAAACGAAACGCCGAATAAACTTAGCATTGAAATAAAAAATAGCCGATTTCAAATATTTTTGGTAAACTATTCACTAAGCCGATTCTATTCTCTCAACCAAATCTATTTTCTTACTCGAAGCTGCGTTTGATAGGTGGGTTTAAGATTTATTCGTATGTAAAATTGCGATCGCTGCCGGGGGCGAGTCACGACCCAGGGGCAGAGTTCCGATTCTCATAAATCGAAAAATGTTCACTCGCGCGGGAGAGACCTGTGAGCGAGGCGCGGGCGGCCAGCGATCGTACCAGCGCGGCGTAGCCAGATTTTTTTTGTGCCAAGTCGGGACTTTGGAACTTTTTGAGTAAAATAGTGGGATTTTTCCGTCAAAAGCTGGACATATTATAGTAAAAAAAGTATCAAATGTTTTCGAAATTTTATCTTTTCGTTTAACTTAAAATTACGTTTACGTGACAATAATAGCAAAAGTACCCATAGATAATCCACCCCTCTGTCTCCAACACTTATCTTTTTTCTTAGCACGCTGCACGTATGTTCGAGTTATCCCCGAATATGTCTCGGGCGGGACATTTAATTTTGATCTAAAAATCGGGACGTCCCACTAAAATCGGGACGTCTGGCAACGGTGGATCGTATCTACATTCGAGGTCTGAGAATCGGTCCCCGAGCAGGTGCTCCGCCGGTGAACGAGCCGCAAAATAAACCGGAATATTTGCATAACGTGAATTACGGGGCTTACAGACCCATGTGTACGTGCCTTTAGTGATATAGAACACCTGGAGCAAATCTTTTACCGACTTGGAGAACGATGCTCGTACCTCTGAGTGAGACATAATTCCGATGCCCACATATTGTACTATCAAAGAAATTAAGTCATAGGCAGATGGCGGACCTACACCCACCCTTCTGGGTAGAATAAGGGGGAGAAGGTGGAACTTCTATCAAGCCGAACATCCGGACACCAGAGGAGTAGGTCCTATTAACTTATATTGAATATTTCTTGCATACATAGGAAAAGATCGGATATTATATTATGCATATTGTATTCCGTGTTTACAGTTGTGCGCCATAATAAGTAATAACATTTGGTGAAAATTTACATTTAGTAACAATTCTAACTGCTTTACCAGAAATCGAAAAATATATCTACAAATATTTAAACATATTATATCTATACTAATCACAGACATAGATCAATATCTATCTGTGATACTAATATTGTAAGGCGGAAGAGTTTGTTTGTTTGAACGCGCTAATCTCCGGAACTACTAGTCCGATTTGAAAAATTATTTCAGTGTTAGATAGGCCATTTATCGAGGAAGGCTATAGGCTATATCTTATCACGCTAAGACTAATAGAAGCGAAGAAATAGAGGAAAATGTGGAAAAACGGGGGAAAATTATTTGAATTTGGGCTTATTTGAATGCGCTAATTAGGCTATTTTTGTGGACTAATTTGTCTGTGAAATATCTAATTTACGCGCGTGAAGCCGCGTGGAATATCTAGTATTAAATTATTATTATTATAATGATCCTAGCTTACTCGCAGCTGCGAGTACAAAAGGAAAACGTAATCAAATTCAAGTCAGGAATTTTTTCGATTATGTGAAGTTTGGGAAAAGTTCGCAAATGACGGAAATTGCTAATGAGCTCTCTGACGTTGACCTCATTTCATTTCTGATACACAATATTATTTTTAACACCTAAAAGTTACAACAAAATATTATATAAATCCATAGCGTACCGTACGGTCCAAACCACGAGGGGATGCTTAGATGATGTTTAAAATTGTATTTAAAACTATAACCAACTGTAACTAAATAACTTTCTGCTTTCTGGAAGTCGGTTGATAGTAACAAAGTACATTAATCCTTCAGGCCTCGCGCGAGCACCGGTGATCGCGACAACAATAGAATACAATAGCAATTCCTGGAAATTCCGACTGAAGTATTAATTAAAATAAATGATAAAGAAAGTAGGTACTTAGCGACGGTTATATCGATGCGAAATTACGAGTTTTTTCTTCGCGAACGGCAGAAAAAGATCCCCTAATGTCATAATCTCGAGCATTTATTACCGAAGTAGCCATTTAAACGCGGGAAACGTACAGGCAGAATGGCGGACGTTTGAAAAGGACACGGCAATAAAGTAAAAAGTCGCGCATTATCGTGACGGGCTCGCGACCATGCCACACAGGGTTGCCAGTTGTCAATGAAACGGCAAATACCCCAAATATTGGGAGAATATTTCGCTCTTACTACTCACAATGCAGGTTTCACAAAGCTTGTAATGTATTCAATTTTAGAACTTTTACAAAGCAGCAGAATCCAAAATTCATATCCGATTAATGTAAATATTATATAAAACCCTTGGAAGTAAAATAATTTCCATATTTTTAACGCTACATTTTATAAAGCTAGACAAAGAGAAAATAATAAGAGAAAATATTGCGAAATCCCCGTAACGTTTATTTGAAAACGGAAAATTATATTCCCGCGTACTTCAAAATTAATGTTCCAACTTCCAAAGTAAAACAATGGGTAGGAGAGTTAAAAATAGAGAAAGTTCCGACTGAGGAATAGTTCCACCTAGCACGTCCTTTCAGCGTTTTGATTCTAAAACTCGGTTTGTCCGGGAGTGCGCTAAGTGTATTAGCACGGAGCCGGCTAACTATAATAGACGAAATTAATCCTCTAAAGCACACCAGCATCCCCGGTACCTCGTTATGCATTTGCTTATGTTACGTAAGGAAATGGAATCGCAGATAATACATTAGCCGCTACGGGAAACAAATGGCGGCATTAAACTAGAAAGTGTTAAGAGTCCGTATACGAAATTTGCCGATTTCGCTGATTTAACAGACGTGATTTAACAGTTAAAATACAGTATTTCTATAAGTTTCAATGCACAACATGTAAGATCATTTCAATTATAATCTAATGTTGGAGCTAGATTTTTTATTTTTTTAAGTATTTTTAAATAATCCGACTCAAACCCGCGACAGTTTTGTGATTTTTGCTGTAAAAGGTTTAGAATATCACCTGTTTATAGATTGTATTGACGTCTTAACGGTATAAAAAAAATACAATGTACTGTTGAAAAAGTCGTCTATAAAATTTTGGAATTACTTTTTACCACTTTAATATGAAATAGTTGAGTAAAAAAATATGTAACTCGGCAAAATTTTAGAGAAAATGGGCAAAGAATTGCTGTTAATTTCGGAAACTTGGAGCTGTAATTCATAAAAAGAAAACGACAAAAATAATCAGATAAAATTCTATCCAATTCGAGAAAAAAGAAAAAAAAAACAAATTGTGCCAAAAAAACACGATTCAAAACAACCTAAATTTAACTTAATTTACTCGCCGCAAGTTCGAGTCGGCTTTCCGCGCTTAAATATATTTTAAATCTAATAATTAATATATATTTTTTAAGTCTAATAAGGGGAAAAAACCTAATAATATTTCTGTAGCGAACCTTTGCAATTTCGGCAAAATCGGCAAAATTTCGTATACGGACTCTTAAGGATAATCCACATTGTAAACCGCAACGTAAAGCAAAAAAGAACTCCGAACAATGGTAAACCTACCGCATTGCGTCGACGCAACGCGACGTATGAAAGTTATCAATTAATAAGTATGCAAAACCGTGCAGGGACTCCGGGTGCTGCAAGGCTGACGCAACAGTCTATAGGATGCCTTGGAGACGTCCAGACGGTGCAACATAATTTGCATGGCTGACAGTGCGCAATGTTTGCATAACGCATCGAGACGTGCGAACTGGCCCTTAGGGTGTTATGGAGACACCAATTCCGATAAAATGATAGTAGATACGACTAGGAATATAATATTTGCGAGAGCTCGCACATGTCAGATTTAGCCACAACCGAAACGGGTTTAACGACTACCCGCAAAGCGGTTCGACCTGAGCTCTTAATGCAATTTGATTGAAGAGCTCGCGCCAATAAATTCTATTCAAGATTATTACCACCTAAATAGAAAATACCCTGCAATTGCGGATTCATTGTGCGCTGGCCACACTGGATGGCGGACGCCCCGAGGTGCTATTAGCATTTACTACACATTCACGAGAGTGACACAATTGCGGTGCGGAACCTTGAATTCTTTACCTGCCGATGGGTTTACAAAAATTCCTTTGTAAATTGAAACGTCGGGAACCCCGGTAACAGTATTGTTACAGCTCGGGCACTCGGTAAAAGATCTTAAACTGAGTAAGCGGGATTTAAACGTTTCGAGATTTCATTGAAATTCCCGAGCTTTTGACAGTCGATTCGACGTTAACAAACTTCGAATTGTTTTTTACAGTTTAGCGATTTAAAATGTCGATCGAGTAGTTTGATGTCCGCTGATGCGCATAAAAAGTCCAACTACCCTCGAATTATATAGGGTTGCGTACATTCAAAAGCCTGTAACTGGAACAAAAACACCGGCAGAGAGTCGGTTTTGCGGCGGATACTTTTTCAAGCCCGGCAATTTATTATCCATTGTGCGGCAACATTACTGGATGGACATTCAGCCATTGTTACACTCGTATCGGACCAATAACTTAAGCCACGCATTTCGCTTAAACCATCGGCGGCGCTGACGTTTTTCCCGGTTTTTATACGTTCCGGTACAATGCGTAAGTCAACTTTAATGAATATTATATTTACTCCACGTGGAGTGACTACAGTGATTAATGGATGCGTGTTTATTGTACATTGAAGATACACGAAACTTTTGGAAGCCCTGTTTTCATCTACACCGTTTTAATAATTATATTGAACTACCAGGTCTAAGGTAAAATCTAACATCACAATTGATGAGTTTTGATTATAAAGGCAGGTCACTCAACCAGGCTACGAACAATCCGAGATCAGGGTGATCTAAAGTGGATACTGATTCAATTTGCCTGACCTAATCCAATCGGCTCACAAACGGGTCGGTTGTCCAAGGCGTTCTGCAGGGCATCGTTTCAATGTAGTTCTTTGATCCCCTTAAGAATAATCCTCATAAGGTGTCAACTTTAAGAAGATTGTTCTCAAAGTAGAATCATTCTTCACTTTGTTTTGGTAACGAGTATGCGCCAGAACTGACAAAGAGAAAGGTACAGTGCCCTTTCTAATCGTCAATGGTCGTGAGCCTGTGGCCTGTAATCACAGTGTCCACGATCGACGAACAAAAACGCCAATTACATGCACAGTAGAATTACCATGGATTGAACAACGATGTCAATACTGGATTGAAGAGAGCCGTTGTAAATATTGGACGACAGAATCTGTTTGATGTCACCAATTTCGTTGTTTTTGTTACCAACTTTTTAACAAAATTTGCTTATACATACTTTCAATTTTACCAGATATAGGTATCAAACTTCTCGAAAAAAATCTGTCTATGGGCTAATTACTATGATTATTATCGGTTTAACCCATCAAACCCTATAAGCTCACCGGTGAGCGAGACACAATAGAATTACAATAGATTTCCAAGAATCCACCATCGAAGGATTAAATTAGGTCTTTGAATAATAGTCGTGCTTGCTTACAGAAAGGCTTTTAACAATATATTCTTACAGATTTTTAAGTAAAGCTTGTATTATGAAGTACCTACGCTCTGTCTGACGCCTTAACCAAAACTGATGATGATGATGATAGGTTTACAACTTTACATCAATACGTATGCGGTGTGCCACAGATATCGCACGTCGAACTGATAAGCAAACGATAACTTCAGATAAACCCGTCCTTCGACCTGACTGCATACACTCCCCGACTCTCACCTCTAAACCCGTGCAATACGTACGAGAATACCCTGCAGACTGCTTCACAAATATTGACTTTAAAAAGGTGTGGCTATCTTCAAATTGCTTAATCGATGGATGTATCGAGTTATTGGAAATGCATTTTGGTTAATGGATACGTTATTTGATAACTATGTTGAGGATTTAACGGTTAGTTTATGACGATAAAAGCAAGATAGGAGTTTTATAACGTAGATTCAAATTTTGATTCACACGTTGATTAAAATACATTTAATTACCATAATATTATATCTATTCCTACGTGCATAAATGCGCAAGTGTATCCGTCGTTCTGTAGTCCGTACCTCCTTACCTTTTCACACATAAACCGATTGGACCAAGTTGGATCAATGATGTATTATCCTTTGAGTTTCGGGAAAGGACATGGGATAGTTTTCGCTCTGGAAAAACAGTAGCGCGAAAATAATTTTGGCGCAGTTGCCCCCGCAACTTACTAAAGTTGCGAGCGACCAAGTCGGATAAAAATGGATATGTAGATCCTTTTAAATCCAGGAAAGGACATGGCATATTGTTCATCCAGAAAAAACGGCGCCAAAATAATATTGGGCCAAAATAATACTGGCGTAGTTGCCCCCTCAACTTGGTAAAGTTGCATTATCTAGCAATTTTATGACAGAAATAAGTTATTTAATAGTCAATGAGGACACTGAATTAACAACTTAATAAAGTCTATTAATATTAACGGCTATGATATCGATGAACACAAAGACAGGCAGCTAAGTAAAATTACAACGCCCTCTCATTGTAATGGATAGTATTATCAACGGGAAATTAGTATGGAAATTAACTCCTTTCTGCAAAGTAACCAATTTTATCGAGAAAGAATTAATTTCACGGCACAGAGTGGCACACCGCACAGGGCAGGGCGGTGTATTAGCATTTATCAACCTTGTTAACATTGTTAACCAAAAGAAAATATACTTTGATATCTGCTTGTTACGTCCACAGTCTGCTTGCTAACTTTGATATTGATAAGCTATGTCGGTGGAAGAAGTGATGACTTTAAAGGACGTGACTATTTTTATGACGATATGACTAGTAATGACGGTGATCGTGATAGTCTGTAAATTTCTACAAAACAATAGAACGTGCGTGGTATTTGCTGAGAGTTACAAAGGTAGCGGCCAAGTTAAGAACTAGTTCAGTAAGCTATGGCCCTCGCTACTCGCCCGGGAAATTACCGCTCCACAAAACTTTGTATTTACTTATTTGCACGTGTCTGAAGTACACCTGATGATTGTTGCAAACTCTATGAAGTAGACACGGGTGTAACATTAAATCACTCTTGTTTAGTCTAGTAATTTGATTAGTTACCTAATTTAAAACGTATAAAACAGCCCAAAAGAAATAAAAGTCATAATAAGTGTTCCGTCATAGAATTTTTATATCCAAACATAGTAATAAACAAGTAGGGATAGCCATGAATTTTATCATAAGCGCGGCATTAGCATATTCCTCCAGTTTGCCCATCGGGGTCCAGGAGATAAGCCGTCCCGAGCCTTAATTCCGCGCCTCTTGCTCCAGCAATCTGCTAAATAACGCCCATTCGAGACGCTCGCTTACGAATTTTTACAAGAACTGCAGAATCACGGTTATGGGCCGAGATTTCGCATGATAAAGCGAGCGAGGACAAAGGATAATGACTGGGTGTTTCGGGTTTACACAATTTTGGGCTCGCGGATTGAAATTCTGCTTTGAAATTGAATACATCAACAGCTGAGGATCAAATCCGATCGCTTGGATAGAACTAGCGATACAGATAGTTTCGGTACATGATGCTATAAGTAACCTGCAGATTTGTAAAGATTCCTTTTGAAATTCGTAGCGCATTTCAGATTCGGCATTCGATCTTAAATAAATATTCAAATATTCAAAGGGGAATGAAACAAATCGATGCACGAGCATCAATAAGTTATCCATAAAATATCTATTTCAGAGAGCGAGTTTAACGACACAATCAGTTTAAATTAGACAAGTGCGCGACAGGTCGTAACGGACGATTTACGACGTAGACAGTCGACGTAGCCGTAGACAGCACGAGATACAAACTACCCCCCGACTTTACTGCGACGGATTAAATGAGATCTGTACAACGGTCGTGGACATTTCATTTGAGATCCTTTCGGATTAGCAGTAAATCTTAGTTTGGTGTCAAAACATTAGTTTATTCACTTTCACTTGAAGGGTATTTTTAAAATTTAAGTATTTTTAACGGATTTAATGCTTTTAAAAGGTTTTAGGGACTTGAGAAAAAATGTGAAGAATGTTCTTTCAGTCACTTGCACTCTAATGGTGTTTGTCAATTCCCAGTAATTTCCAGGGAAAGATCTAAGGGATGGAGATATACGCGAGAGCTGATAATGAGGGGAGTTTTAATTTCGTCGGCGGAGCTGACGGCATGTTAGAGATTGCTTTGACAGCGGCGATAAACTAATTTGCATTAATGCAGTTTGCCCGCGCCAATTACCGGATGTTTGTAAACAACTGACAAAATTTCGGACATCTGACGCATCAGCTCCCAATTTATCGTCGTTCCTTGGCGCTGCGGAAAATTGGAGTTTAAAAATACAGGTAGAATTTTCAGCCTGTAACTTTTCGATACTGAATTCTTTTGTGCTCGTGAAATTATCGTGAAAAAGTACTGGTGGTTGGGTTTGAAATCTTCGACTTCTCAAAAATCTAAATTTGAAACTAAGTCCTGGTGCTGATGGTCATAATGCACCAGTAAATAGAAGTGCAGTACCAAGAATAACGGTGAAATGAATAATACAGCTCGCGTACCGCCCAGATGCTGCGAGGTGCAGGCTATATTAGGAATATCAATATTTTAATACCTATTGCCTGCGGGCGAATTTGTACTATAAATCTTGCAATAGACATACACTAGGTTCTGCGAAAGGCTCCGGGCTACGCCGGCTCTCTTTCAAGCTCAATTCTTCAATGCGTCTAAATTCCGAGGCACGAGTACAATGAAACATTTCCAACAATACTGGGGGCTTATAAAGTTTTAAGTAACAATACAAAACGATAGCGTAGTTAGGAAACAATATTTTAAATGGTATTTGTGGCTACGATTCGTCGCTGAATCACTTGGCTTATTTCGTTCGTTTCCTTCATAATAGTTTTGACAGTGTTCTTTGTTAGGTTAGCGCCTCCTCAGTACCGACTACCCACTACCAAGAAAGATCGCACCGAAGCTAAGCACAAAACATAATATTTTCCATTATTATGTATGTGGGTTAAAATTTGAATGTAAATTACGAGACAATATGTAAATAGTGTAAAGAAAATATTGGATAAGCAACACCAACTGGAAAAATAACAAATTAGCTGCATGTCTTAACTCTATCAGAAGGTATTCTAATTGCAAATACGTCTTACACAAAGATTTCTACATCAAAGAGCTTGCCTTTGTTTTTTTGCAAATAAGCAAACGTTAAGCGTTAACCAATGTATAAACTATAAATTTACAAAGACGTATTTACAGTGCAAACTGTTTTAAAGCGGCGCCTTTGAATTGATTTACCGCGTGTAAGTACTCGGTCGGTTCCGCAGAAAACGCTGCCCATCAGGTAAAAAGATCGCCTTTCGCAGCGCAATTCGTTTCAAAATATGTTTTCAAACGTTGCAGTTTATTAACTTTAATGAAAACAAACACTTAACTAAACTTCTGCTATCGACATATTCATTTACAAGGTTTCATAAAAGTTGCCTGTTGTGGACGTGAAAGGTGGCCAGTGGCCTACCTCAGGGTGATCCCGCATCGTGGTATAAAAAAGTATTTCAGTTAATTTCAGGATATCCCTTCAATGTTTTCCAGTATTTCTTAAAGGCTCTCAGAAGCATGGACTATTTGGAATAGAAAAACCGCTATATTTTACCAGTCAAGTACGTAAGTACAAGCTAAGTGACGTACAGCACTCTAGGCATGGATATCGAAACCTTTTCGAGTGCGCCCTTCCCTTATCACTGAGTCACTAGACGTGCTCAAGGGCCGATAGGGTGTCATTTTACCCTCTCATTTGTGGGCTTTCGAAATATAGGTGAGATGCTGACTCGGGGTTCTGAAGATGCTTTGTTGTGACATTTTAAGTCTTGTTGAATTTTAGTATTCTTGCGAGTGACTTTAATTAAACGAATAAAAAAAATCATAAAAATCTTTTATTTTTATTAAGGCAGTGTTGATTTTTAACATGTAATAATTTTGGCAAAAACAGATACTATTTTTACTTCTATTAAGTATTATTGTATAATGTCTAATAGGGATTTTGAAGGAGAAAGTTTTTTGATATTATAATCAGATTATATCGTATAGAAAAGCATGCTTTTCTAAATTAATGAATATTTTATTTTAAGTTCTGTTCTATGAGGTTGAAATTAAAAGTAAGAATACCACGAATCGTAGATTATTTTTAAAGTTCAAAACCTCAATAACAACAGAACTATTCGATAACAAGTTACAGCAAATTGTAGGAAATATTTAATAGTTTGGGAACATTTTCCCAGTGAGTCGGGACTTAAGTGCCCTATCAAATCAAAACTTCGCCGACTTTTGTCGACTTTTTTTTTTTTCAACGAAAACCTAACCCTATGTCTTCGTCTCCTAGAACCATAAAAATTGCTTTGTCTGAAGAAAGCTACAGGGTCTTTTAAAGAGACATTTTTAGATAACAGTCTACAAAATTTAAGAAAACTCAAAGATTGCAGCCGATACGAGACTTCTAGGAGGCGCTAGCCCACTCTACTGGACTCAGGCACGTATTTTTGACAAATCATCAAAATCAGTCCGACGTAGATAGTATCGAAGTTAATTCAATGCACAGTACAATATTTAATGCAACTTCTAATATAAAATATTAATTAAATAATAATTATTGTTTAATACTTAAATCAATTGCTGTAAAAATATTAAATTACAACCATGGACACCTTTAATTAAGAGGGACATTTTTAATATTCAATAATGTCTTGAAGCAGTTCATTATGCATTCTATTTCAGTAATGACGGGGGCGCGGGGCGGGGGAGCTTCAGGAGCGCAGTCAATTAATGCCCGCCGCTGTAATGAGTTCCATTACGACCTGACATTCCCCCACTGTCCGACATCTGACATGTTATTTCTTCCGCCATTCTGACTGACTAAAGCCCGGTTTCAGAGTTTTTTCGACAGGCGTTTATCTATTCAGTGGTGCGTTCGATTGGCTAAAGAATCAACTACATACGTTATAAAACAGATAAATTCCAGTAAAAAAAACACAAATCGGACACCAGTTGGTATGGATTTCTCAGAAAATGTTTCAGAAAACGTAATTCAACAAAAAACTGTCAGTCTCTAACTTTTGCTGGTATGTAGTAGCAGAGTAGGGGAGAGGGGGGCTAGTTCTAACAGATTTTGAATATTGTCATTTATCTTCTTAATTTGAAAACTTTATGTTATTATTTTTATACCCGAGTAACGGAAATTTATATGGCTTGCTTATACTTAGCTAAAAATTCATCTAAATTACTTGGATTCGAAGGGAGACGCATCTTTTTAAAAAAGGCAGCGGTTAAAACTTGCCCCGTTTCGGGGGAAAATATTAACAGTGACGGGGTAAGCATTAACGGTAGTATACTTATTAGAATTTCATTTAAACATGGAAGTAAAAAACATAACAATATTAAGAAGATAATTTATTTATTTTTTGACATACAAATGTTAAAGAACAATAATAACTTCTGTCAAATAACATTAATTTCCTTTTATGTCATCCACCCTGAGCTGTTTTTAGCCCCTATGAATTCATCCTTTTATGTCATCCACCCTGAGCTGTTTTTAGCCCCTATGAATTCCACTTGCAACAAAAATTGAATCTGATCCTCCGATATATGAACATCGGCGGTATTGCCGGAGTGCCGCCAGAGTGATCAGCGTACCTCCTTCGGCAGATGTGGTAGCTCCAACTTGCTTGTAATACCAAATAATACCGAGGACCTTTTTGGATATAACTAATTATTATTAAAAAAAAACTATAGGTATATTTACTAAAATAACACGGAAATGTAATTAACAACTAAATAACCATTAATTATATAAAATCTGCAATCGCAAAACCAAATAATTAAAGCATGAATCAAAAAAATTCGAGACGTAAAAATGTCCGCTCATCTGTAATTTTGCACCGAGGTACAATAACTTCACAACGCGATGGCCGGTGGGCAACACACTTGTCGCAAATCGTTCGCCGACGTTGCCCGAACTTACAACATTGAACGTCTTACCGTATCGTTATTTAATTTAGTAGCTATAGGCTTATTAATACTTACCCCTGTTAATTCTAGCCTCCCTCTCCCCTAGTAGACGTACTAGTTGGGGAGGGGAAGAGGGGATTTCGGGAGTAGCTCGAGCGTGTCAGATTAAGCTTGCATAGGCTTCCGATATGTCGCTGGCCCCGGGCAATAAAGTGGTAAACGCCGGTTACGCCCTTTTTAATGTTATTCGATTTTTGGCTTCTCTGAGTATCGGTCTATCACCCCAATTTTTTTCATATTTTTAAATTAATATTTAGTTATAATAAATTACTATGACAGCTTTATTGAACGGAAAATTCTCTGAAAACTAAAAATGTATTCATACATTACTCTATGAAAAATAACACAAAAAATCGGTGAACATCTTAACACTACATATCTTAGCAAATAATAAGAGTATTGAAATTAACCACGTTTTAGGTAACAAACGTATTACAACATATTACGCCGTACTAGCTATTACGCCTTTCTTCCCGGTTTTTTTGTAATCCCGGCGCCGTACGGTCATGTTACGCTGAACGCCGGCATCACTTTGACTTTTACGTATACTTTCTAGTATCGTTTACGTAAACTTGTTAGCACGGGAAATTCAAACTTTCGACCTAGGAACATTTCGCATAGATCTGAAAATTTGTGATGTTCAGTATACCCATAAACGTATGATGCAGTATATATTATAAGTCTATGAGTATACCATTAAAAATAAAACCTCAAAAGTCCCCGTTCTAAAAAAATATTTAATGCCAAATGTACGAAAATGAGGTTTTATTCCGTTTTTTTCAAAAGGTAAATCGTATAAAAAATAATGTACCACAAGATTGTAGATCATTAAAAACTCTATAAAAAATTACATATTTATACATATTTATATTCTATTTATACGACTTACCATTCATTATAAATAGTGGGTTTAAAGTTTGGGGAAATCATATAAATCACCTGGTTATGAAGTAGAAGAATTTGTTTAAGTTTTTTGTTCTAAAAATAAAAAATAATTTCTGCGTTGGGTAGTCTCTTCATCGAGGAAGGCTTGAAGCTGTATAAAATCACGCTGCGACCTATAAAGCGAGGAATCGGAGGAAAATGTGGAAAAAGTTGGGAAAAATATTTGAAAGTGCTTAACTCACGAACTACTGGATGATTTTTCATGATGCTTGGCACAGCTATAGAGTAGAGTATAGAGTAGTGGACCACGATGAGGGACATAGATTTTTTTTTTTTTGCAGGAAAATGTACGATTCTCGTTAATTCCTAATTTACGTGGGCGGAGCCACGTGGAACGTCTACTATATACGAGGGCTGTTTGAAAAGTTCTCCCTGACATACTTCTGCGTGACTTATAAGCGTGTAACTTATACCACATATGCAACCATTCCTAACTATCTTAAAACCCACGCTTTTTGTAGATTGCTTTGTTAGGAAAAATTTTTTTGAACACCCATCTACGCCAAGTCAGAAGAAATATGAAGGCGCGCGTATTAAAGCAGTTATGGCGAAATCAATATAAAATTGGATTTTAACACGAAATCTGTCATTATAAATAAGTCTTGTTTATCTTTGTATATGTGTGAATGATTTTAAAAAGCGATTTAACTGTGTAAATGGCAAAGGTAGGTCATTAAAAATGAGCCTAACCCAGTAGTTAAAAATCGGTAACTTGTGAAGAAAACACTTAAAATTTCAAAAAATTGTTACAATTTCGGAATGAATAAATTGATAACAGTGAGTAGGATAAACTTGCTGCTTTAAAGTTATATAATATTTGTTTAACAATATTATAAAGATACAAAAAAGGTACTTATTTGCGAAACCAGTGCCGCGTTTGCTGACAAAATCAAAGTGCCAATATTTAAATTTGTACTAAAGAGATTCAAATTATATTTATTTTAAATAGTTATTTATTAGTATAATTTTATAATCGTTAAGCCTAATAATATTATCCTAATATTTTAATGACGATTGAAAATTGGACCATAGAGAAATCTTCTTGATAAAGTGGGTGTTACAGATTAAGGCCATTCTTTTTGTTAAGGAGTAAATGCTACTAAATTCTTATTTTCTATAACTTCAGTTAATTTAAAAATGATAATAGTAATAATATCTTAGGTTACTTCCATATAAATTTTGTGCAGTAGAGCACTATTCGTTGTTGGCAATGCAGATGCTGGGCGCGCCTTTACAAGGCTTTCTGTAAAAATAAATTAATGTGTAAAATAAATTTCATTTTAGTTTAGACTTGGTAGCAGTAATATTATATTTTTTTAATGTCAATTACATAATATGATTATAAGGAACAGAAATATTCACATTACTACGAGATAAGCCGTAGTCGAACTCAGGGATTGTGTGGTTTCCCAAATTTTAATATTTAATAAAAAGTATGTCATTTCATAGGTTTCTTTAGGTCATTATCATATAAAATTTAATTGAACAAAAAATTGGTAAAAACACATAAAGATACGTATTAATTTCATAGACTTCCAAAATCCAAAATCCACAATCCAAAATCGGACATTACAATGATTACATAAAAATATGATTCATTGATAGGATTCTAAAATAGCGATTAGAAGATGATACAGCTAAGCTTTGGTTATAAGATTTCCCAGAAGAAGGTGGTAATCGGCTGGTACGCTCGAAATCTAAAGTGAAAAATACGTCGTATTATGTTCTTACAGTCGTGAAACTCGGAGGTTTGGTGTATCAATAAAGTCATGAACAATGTTGCAATTGAAATAATATCGATTATTATTTGTATTATACATTTTTTCAATTATTTCAATGAATAATTACACTATTACAATTATTTTTATATGGTTAGATTGGTAAAAAAATTAGCTTCCTTATGACACTTCAAACGCTTGTTTTGGACCACTGTACGCTGCACTATAAACAAATTAGCTTATTCTGTCTCTCCTGAACAAAACGATTTTTGATATTATGCCTTGATTGCCCGGGGCCAGCGATGTGTCTAGTTATGGTAAGAAATCAGATTCCTCACAGGGTGGGTTAAATTTTTTTTTAAATATTGAAATGCCGTCGGATCTGTCAGATTAAGATAGGGGATGTTTAGTATACCCTGTTATATACCCCAAAGAAGCTTCCATATAAAGCACTGACGATTCAAAGGTTAGGTAAGCCTGTAGACATTTTAAAATATAAAAAAATAAAGCTTCATATTTTCTTAACTAAGCTTCGCAGGTATTTTATTTTGCTCTAAACTAAATGATTTAGTCCTTGTTGTCTAAAATATATTCATAATTTACCTAAATAAGCAATTTTCTGAATATATTTTCTTTTTCAAAACTTTAAAATGGCTGCAGTTTCTGAACCCACCGCTAATAAAAAAACGCTCGTATTATTTTTTATCAGCTTTACCTAATGTACAAAACCTACTAGGTATCCATGACGCTCGAGTGACTACACAAATAGCACCCTCCCCTCCTCTACTATACGTAATTATTATGTTTAAAATCTAAATATTACCTACAGTCTTATCTTAAAATTTTCATAGTTAAAATATTATGGTAGTTTGTTCGTGTCGGAATCGGATGTTATTGTGTAAGAAATAATCTTAAAACATTTCCCACGAAAATACATAAAGACATAATTAACATAAAATATTCATTCAATTCGTTATATTATGTCTTAAAATATTGCATTAAAATTTTAAACGTTTCATTTAATATTTGGAACACTTACGTAATATAAAGAAACACAATTTATTAACTACTCAAAATGGAAATGATTAGGTATTATAACGCTTGAACGACTGGGCCGATTTTGATGATGTAGATTGTAATTTGTAGATAGTGTAGAGCAGGGGTTCCCAATCTTTTTCAGCCTGCGGCGCAGTTACACGTTACAATCTTTTGTCACGACTCACGGTGCCCTACTCTACCTAGCTATTAAAAAAGATACATAAATAAACACCTTTCATGATTATTAATTTATTATCTAAGTTAACCATCTACCTGCTTTACATAATTTTATAATTTTATTTTATATACATAATATATGTGGTTTCGGATAATGATGGAGGATCGACTCACGGACCACGGCGCCCCTCTTGCCTTTCCACGGCGCGGGCGCACCAGGGCGCGCGGGCGCCGCGGCGTATAGTTTGGGAACCCCTGCCGGGCTAGCACGGTCACCAGTAGAAATGCGAAAGTATGGACAAACTGTGGACATAAACTTAAGAGCCCGGGTTACCCTCGAAATTCTCATACATGCGTAATACCAAAATCATTTTGTCATACGAAAATATTTAACATGTTTGAGTTATTTTTCAGCTTAAAATAGTAATTACCTAGGTTCCTGAATAAAAATTAACTTCAAAATATTTAAACACTAAAAAAAAAAATTTTGTGTATAAATTTTTTTTACTAAATTTACTACTAAATATTTCAACTCTAAAAAATATTTTTTAGTATTAAAATATTTTGTAGTAAATTTACTATTTATTTATATATTTTTTAGTGTTTTACTCTATTTTTTAGTGTTTAAATATTTAGTAGTAAATTTAGTAAAAAAATTTACACACAAAAAAAATTTTTTTAGTGTTTAAATATTTTGAAGTTAATTTTTGTTCAGGAACCTAGGTAATTACTATTTTAAGCTGAAAAATAACTCAAACATGTTAAATATTTTCGTATGACAAAATGATTTTGGTATTACGTTTGTATGAGAATTTTGAGGGTACCCGGCCCCTTAAGGTCCGTTCCGATCTTTACCGCGGCTAATCGCGACCGACAAAAATTCAATTAAAATGCCACTTTATGACAGACTATAATATACATAAAGTAGGATAAGGAGGGTGAGCCATGTAAGGCCAATCTAACGGGAAAATGCTTGTTATTCGTTTATTAACTAAATAAATTAAGAAAACAAATTATCAAGTAATGCTCTGTTTCATAAGGTATCATATTATTAATCTCTTTTTTACCTAGCTTCAATAGCCATTCAATAAACTTAAGTTTTGCTAAGCTCTACCAAATGGCCTTGCAAGTAACACAGCTCCAAACAAGGCCAATGTTATACATCAGTCGTTTAACTTGAAAATAGAGTTACAATTATTTATTTATTTGCTTTTACTAAAACGACACTATAATTTCTTTCAATTAAGCAACACATTAAATGCTCAATATATTTATATCATATAAAAAAACTATAACGAACATTGCTTGAACATCATCTTATAACTAAGAATATATAAATGGAAATTCTTTAAAAATAGTAGCAATGAGTATCACATTGACACCTTATAACTAATTGACAATGCGTTTTATAATACAATCAAACATTTTTTAAATCTAAAATGGCCTTCTTATGGGCCCGTTCTTTATAAAGCCAAAATGTTCAATATGCGTGTATAAGTTTAATAATCCTAATAAATAAAGATGTTTTAAAAAACAACATTACTTTAATTGTTGCGGTACGCATTTATAACTAAAAATAACTGTTTATATGTTAATGATGTTTAGATGCTCCTTGTAGAGTTTATGTTCCCTAGCAAGGCCAACTATCAAATATTTGGTTGGGCCTTATAAGGAACCACCGGCCTTCCTAGGAACATTACCAATATTTTAACGTAAATCGAGGCATAAGTAGATTTTCTTTTATTAGTACCATACATACATATATATTCCCTATACTATAATGCCCTGCAAAAAAAATTGAGATAGATATAGGTTATGTAACTAAAAACTAAAGTTTTTCGGAGTGCGGAAATTACAATTGTAGCCTCGACAACCAAAGTCTACAAACAGTGTTTTATAGTCGTTCACTGATACAATAGCGGCGCGATCGACTCGCCGTCGCGTTTGTGGTCATAAGTTTGATGGATCTAAGTGTGTAGTAGAAGGAAAATGTCTTTACATGACGATAACTGCGACTTTTTGATAGTTGGCCTTCAAAGGAACATGGCCTTACATGGCTCAGGGTCCTTATTATTTGAATTTTTCGGACAATAGTCTGTCATAAAGTGGCATTTTAATTGAATTTTTCGGAACGAAAAAAGATCGGAACTTCACCTTAAGTTTATTTCCACAGTTTGTCTTAGATACTTTCGCATTTCTACTGGTGGCCGTGTTAGCCCGGCTGGTGTAGAGTGTAGACATCGGAAAAGAACATTAGAAGTCTACTTTTTATAGTGGTTCCTGGGCCCTGATTCACTATGCATATTCGACTATCTGGTTCGGAAACTTCACCGTGCGACATGCAATACACCCGTTGACCAATGATCGCACGCGAAGTTTCCGAATCCGAATCGAACGGAATCGAGAATCAGCCCGCTGGAGAATACAGTTTTAGGTGCACGGTGACGCGATAGGAAAACCTAGTTCAGGGGTCACCAATTAGTTTCACTCGGGGTCCGTTTTAAGACATGAAATTACCTTCACGGGCCACACATTTTATAAAAAAAAATATTATTAAACAAAGGTAATTACGGAAATTACAAAGGTATTTATTTAGATATTAATGAGATGAGATAAGAATGAATCTCTCTGAAGTTTGGAGTGAAATATTGGTGCAAGCTATAGATTTTGACATTAAATCCTGGAGATGTTGAAGTCCTAAGATGAATGAAGATCATCTTCGAACATGCTTGGTCCGCACACAATGGGTCGGCGGTCCGGATGCGGACCGCGGTCCGCCATTTGGTGACTCCAGACCTAGTTAAATAAAAGTACCACAATTCACCTAGCAACAGTACCGCGTTGATTACTGAGAATGTAATATGAAACGTTAAACCAAACAATTTAATATTTAGTTACGAGTTGCGACGAATAAGGCAAATAGTCGCGGTGGCCTTGTGAAACGTAATATTACGTTATATCAGTGATGTGACAACGTAGCTAGAGCTACATATTATAATAATTACGACACTCTAGTGAGTAGTTACGGGAAAACTATAAATTTTAAAATCCCGTATTGGTCATTGAAAAATTGATAGTTCTTAAATAATTTTTTCCACAAATAAGGATCTTCTAGTTTTATTTTTAACTTTTTTAGATTATTAAAAGTAACAGTGTAATTAATTAATTAAGTATATTAATGTCGCTTTTAAAATCCTGGTTATTTATTTATTTATTTAATAAGTACTACCACATCATGTACATTATCACCTTAAAACTAAAATCTCATACGGTATTACGTCTAATGCACATGACAACAACGGTGTACATAGCATTTCCAAAAAATGTGTCTTACATTTAACTTAAAATAATTATTAATGATTCCTTAAAATTACATAAAATAATCTATTATTTTTTTGGTATAAGCATTATAATTATCGTGATAAGCATCGAGATCTGTAATTTCACTATTTATTTTGTTATATTCGTTCAGAATTTTAGAGATTGGAGGACATAGCCCAACGTTTGTTTTATACGGGGTTATATAAAACGTTTTAGTGATCCTGTGTCTGGGATATTTGAAAGGTACATGTAAGCCTATACGATCGTGAAGATTGCTGCTTTTAATTGATCCATGAATAATTTTATGTAGGAAACACATGTCTTGAAGTATTCTTCTGTTACGTAGGGTCATCATGCCAAATTTAGTATAAGTATAATTTTAAAGGTGGAAAATGACAAATATTATATGTTTGATTTTTTTTTTTTTTAAATATTAACTTATATAATTTATTGTAAATGTTTATGAAATGACTTTTAATAACTAAGTATACATATTATTATTAGGATTTAATATTATGTATTTTAATAATTATAAATTCAATTCTAATATTATTGTAAAATGAAATTACTTGGATGTGTGCTCTATGTTTTCCCTTTCATACAAATATTGCATGCCCGAACGGGTAAACTGTTGAAACAAACAAATCTATAACACCATTGTAACACAGTTTATAGCAATAAATACTTCTTTGTCTTCTTTGTCTTTCGCAAACGTTGTTCGTAAGGCTGCCTGTATGAGAAATTATGAGTGCCGAAAGCTAGATATGTGAATGCTCGCTGTATGCTTTCCACGCGCTGGGAATGGATTGTATAAAAAGGACTCCAAACTATGCTGCCATATTCGAGGTGGCTACGGACTAGAGCGTTATATAATAAGGTTATGGTTTCCGGCAAAACCGAGCATGCGTGCAGCTTTAGTTACAACAGCATCAATCTGTTTGTTAAATTTTAATCTACTGTCGATAGTAACGCCTAGATCTTTAACAACTTCAGCCTCTTTTAATGCAATGCAATTTTGTACACGGAAGGTATGGGTTTTAATTTGCGAGTATATTTTATATGACAACATTTGTTAACATTAAACACCATGCAGTTCGAGTCGCACCAGGATTTTATTGCGTCTAAGTCTTTTTGGATTAAGGCAACATCAGAAAAGTTTTTGATTATTTTATAGATTTTCAGATCGTCTGCGTACAAGGATTTATAGCAATATTTAATGCGTAACGTGATATCGTTTATGAACAGTAGAAAGAGGACGGGACCTAGGTGAGAGCCTTGTGGAACGCCTGACTCAGCATAATATGTACGTGTTTCAAAGCCATTAATAGCTACGCTCTGCAGTCGATCCCGGAGGTATGATTCGAACCACCGTAGAAAGGGGCCAGTGAAGCCAAGCGTTCTGAGTTTATTCAGCAGTAGACGATGATTTACTTTATCGAACGCGCTACTGAAATCGGTATATATGGCGTCAATTTGTGCGCCGTTGTCTACATGCTGGCATAAGTCAGAGATGAATGGTACGAGGTTAGTCATAGTCGATCTACCAGTTCGAAAGCCGTGCTGATGATCCGTTAGGTCTAGTTCAGTGAATGCAGTGATGGTAGGAAGTAAGGCAGCCTCAAATAATTTGGAAAAGCAGGAGAGTATAGAAATGGGCCTATAGTTAGATATATCAGATTGGTCGCCCTTTTTGTAGACTGGCACAATTCGAGCCTTTTTCCATTGCTGCGGGAAAGTTCCTTCTTCTAGTGAGCGGTTAAAAATAGTTGTCAACGGTAGTGCTAGGGCTCGTCCACAGCGTTTAACAAATATTGGAGGAATGGAATCAGGTCCGGTCACTTTATGACTGTTGATTTTTTTAATTTTATCTAAAACGTCACTCTGCTTTAGTTTGAAAGATGAAAGAGATTGACAAGAGATAATACTATCATGAGAACTGTAATCGATTGTGCTAGGTGGAAGTGCTGTATTAAATACTGATTGAAAGTGTTGAGCAAATAGTTCCGCGATAGAGACACCAGAGTTAGCTACTGCATTGTTTAGATGCATTTTTGCGGGTATTGTGGAATGACCACCACGATTATTTTTAATAAAACTCCAAAAAGCCTTAGAGTTTTTAGGTAGTTGACTTTCAATTTGATTTATGTAGTTAGCGTAACATTCATTATATAGTTTATGACAACGTGATCGAAGCAGATCAAATTCAATTTTGTCTCGAGGGTTACCAAATTTGCGATATTTTCTACGAATTTTATCTTTTTCTGCTAAGAGCTTGCAAAGATTATTAGTAAACCAGGAGGGAGTCTTTTTACTTCTTATTTTATGCTTGGACACATGTTCTTCAATTGCTTTGTTTAATACATAATATAATTCAGTTACCATATCATCGACACATTCACATTCTAAGAACAAAATATTCCAGTTAACACAATTGAGATCACGTAGTATGCAGCTGTAGTCAGCTTTATAAAAATTATATCTATCATTATTAATATTTGGACGAAGATAATTACTTTGGCTAGTATACTTAATACTAAAAAATAGGTTTGGATGGTTATCATAAATCTTACAAAGATTGCTTAACGGTCTAGAAACTGTCGAATTAGGTAGATTACATAAAATTAAGTCTAAAAATTTGTTATCACAGTTACTTATTGGATTTATTTGGTGCAAGTTATGTATTGCAATAAAATCTACAAAATGTTGCCCTAAACGAGCTATAATTAGAAGGGTTCATGTGGTTATCAGGACCGGCATGGGTCCAGTCAATAAAGGGAAGATTAAAGTCTCCTAGAATTATAAGATCATCTATTTCGTTAATAACTTTTTCAACGCTAGCTAAAAATCGAGTTAGTAATTCCAGTTTTACAGGAGGTGGCATATACGTTACACAGACAGTACTGGTTACATATTATTAGAAAGTTAAGTATTAATATAATTATGTTAAAAAGACTTAAAAAGACTCAATTGATTTTAAACATACAACCTAGAGTATAGTCTTACATTATACATAATAATTATATAAGTATAGTTCTATACTCTGTATTGTGCTCACGGGACCTAGAAATAAAAATTCTACAACCTAAGACCTAAGTCCCCCAAACAAACACTAAAACTGAATTCGGAATGTATTTTCAATAGCGAGTTGATTTCAGATTTCAGATCGAATGGCTGCTCGAAACGGTTTGAAATCGTATCTCCAGCCGTAATGAAAATCGAAAACAGACGTATTGAGTGTCGACTGTCGAGCCTCGATGTCGATAGATACGGTACATCCCTAACAAGTTAGCAGGTGGACAGATTCAGTTACTTTTAAAATGTTGCGTTATGTATAAGTTGCGAAATGTAAGGGCCGGGACACAAAAACACGGTACGGCGCCGTGTCGTGGGAATCCACGACGCGCGTCGTAAAAAACCACGGCACGGCACCGTACGGCGTCGTACGTCGTCGTGCCGTAGAAACTCGCGTAGAAATTCAAGATGAGGCGATGTCGTACGACGCCGTACGGCGCCGTGTCGTGGTTTTTTACGACGCGCGTCGTGGATTCCCACGACACAGCGCCGTACGACGGCATACGACGTCGTGCCGTGTTTTTGTGTCCCGGCCCTTACGCTATTGAGACCGCAACGCGACGTGTCACGTGTAGACTGTAGAGTGTAGATGCACATTTTGTAAATTTGTATGGATTTGACAGATTTGAGAGACGTCTCACGTCTATCACGAAATCTGTCAATTCAGTATAAATTTAGAAATACATCTACGCGTCGCATCACGTTGCGGTCTGAGTTGACCCGGGTGTTCCGATCTTTGCCGCAAGAGTTTGCGAATAAAATGCCGCTCTATCACAATAGGGCCTACAGCTTGACAAGGCTTTAAATGAACGTGGGTGACATTGACGGGAGCGCTGCTGGTAAAGGAGAAATGTCAAACACATGTCAAAAATGACGTTTTTGTATGATAGAAGCGTTGAGTTCCTTTTCTCGCCATGTTCATATAAAGCCTTGTCGAACTGTAGGCGGTTGGCCATAGGTTTCGCGGCAAAGGTCGAAAAGTCACCTTTACGTTTTCAGACGTTTTTTCGCGATTCGTGACATCGTTGTGTAAACAGCCTTATATTTTACCAGCGCTATAGAACTAGAAAAAATGTGAATGCTGTACATTAATTTATTTTTAAAATGTTAAAGTTAAAATAAATTAAGAACTACTTATGAGGGGGCAGACTACAAAAACAAATGTGTGACCCACGGATTTTGTACCCCACGCCCGATTTTGTACCTACCTCAGTACAAAATTCGTCCACTAAGGGGTCTCTTTGTCCCAAATTTCAAAATCCAATAATAAGGGCAGGCGGATGGCTCAGGGGCACAAAAGCGGGGCTCATAAATTATGACATACGGAAGTAATGTGAGAACCGATTTCAGGAATTTTATTTTCACAGGGTGTATTTATAAGGGAGTAATTCAAGACGTGAGTGGAAGAATAAGATAAATAACATGAAAAAACTTTCCGTTTTTTTTTTCTGCTTAAATGGAGGCCTTAGGGCCGGAAAAATTATTTGAAATAGAAAAACTATGGATTATATGTGTAGCCAGATTTATTAGATAGGTTATGAAGTAGATAAGTTTCAAGTTTTAATAAAATAATTAGGGAAAAAATGAGTTATTGTCCGAATGTTACGAAATGTTACTTGTTCGATTCTTCCACTCACGTCTTCAATTATAATTATTACTCCATTTATTCATTGGTCCAAGGTTGCCAACTTAAGAAAGCGCACATTTTTAAGGGACGCAGCAGGGCGGATTTCTTCACTGACCTAATACTTAGGTAAAATCTTATTAACTTGATTTTAAAACTAGATATTTAAAGAAATCATTTGACTGCGTATGAAGAAAATAAATTCTCATTCCAACGTGGACCATACATCTTTTTAAGCAAAAAATTAGCATTCCGCGGTCTACTCTACCTGACCAGACCGTAAGTTCGGTACTATTCGATGCATTGCATGAACAAACTTCAATTACAATAAGCCCCATTTTCAAAACTTCCTGATAAAGTGCGAGATAGGCTATCCACAACTTTTTTGACAGAATCTCCATACTCTATCTGTCAAGTTAAGTCGTGGATTTTGTTGATTGTGGATTGTGAAACAGGAAAAATACAGTAAAAGGAGAAATATCTCTTCACTTTTCTAGCCTCAAAACCTTACTATTACCTGACATAATAATACATATTAGAGCAGCTATCCCCAACCCGCGGCCCGCCGGGACTTTATCTGTGGACTGCGACCCGCGTGATGTTAAACGATTTTGAAATTCACCGGCTGCATAATAATGTAAAGTAGTGAAAGACGTGAATTTTTTTTCAAATTTTAAATCATTAATTTTGAAGAACATTATTTTTTAACCCTAAAAAAAATTGTTGCGACCCGTGACACCAAGACCTAGACATGTTTGTGGCCCGTATGAAAAAAAGGTTGGGAACCACGGTATTAGAGTAATGGACTGCCTTGTATCGACAATACCGACTTGTAATTATTATCGACTATCTTTTAATTAGCGTCTACTAGAGCTAGGAAGTAGGAACGGATGCCACTAATTAAGTACACTACGTCATGTCATGTGAGCTAATTATGAAACTTCATGTGCGTCCATTGATGCTGTAATAGTCGAGATGAACGTTTTCATTAATGGACAGTTATTATACGTAGAAGCGTACGGTTTTCAAATTAAATTTCCTATGGGATCTTACATAATCAATAACCGCCGTACTCAGGGACATTTAATGATAATTAAACTTCAATTTAACGTAGAGTTTGACAGATTATGTATGGGGCTAAAATCAAAGTCTTCAATTGTACAGTTAAATAATTAGGCTAAGGTTTAGAAACCTACGCGAATTAAATGTTGGTGACATGGGTTAAGGAGGGTTGTTTTGGGTGAAAAGAACTCCTACTTACCACTTCCACCGCCATAAAACCCCCCCAAATCCCCCAAATTTGAATTTGAAATTTTCGTAATTTTGAGATGAGGTCATCTGTTTTCTGGTGTTTAAGAAGTGTTTTCAAGGCATCCCAAGGCTGTGATGAGTGGGGGACGATTATTTTATCATTCCAAAACTATATAATTCGAGGTTTCTTGATAAAAATTAAGAAAAACTATCAAAATTCACAACGGTACTGTATAGTAACCACAGATTACTAGTATATATTTATAGTAACTGTATGGGGTTGGGCTTTGGTTATTAAATATATGGCTTCTTCTTCTTTTTTTGTTTTATTTGCCTGGGATTTGGCACATGACCTTTTTAGTTTTTAGTAATAATTTATGATAGAAATATAACTTATGATGGAAATATTATTCTGGTTTGACAGGTTCTTGTTTGAATAAATATTTAGTTGTAGGGAATTATTTTCGGCGCCGGTTGCCGAAATTGCTGCCGGCGCCTATTCGGCAAACATCATTTGTTAAATGACAGAAAAATGATCAAAAACATCAGTCTTACATAACTACTTAGCCACGGATATCGAAGCGGGGGGAAGGGGGGGAGGGGGCGGAGCCCCCCAAATGGGGGCTCGAGGGGCGCAGCCCCCCCGCCAAAACAAAAACAAACACAATCCAGAAAGTCCAAAAGTAGGTTAGGTTAGGTTGGAACTTAGACCACAACACGCAGAACAGGAGCCCCGCGCAGCGGGGCTTCGTCAACTGATAATTGAAGCTAGTTGTGCCATATTGAGGATCATTGGTCTCTAGGTATGATTGAGGATGGATCTTAAGATCTGAGGTTGAACCCCTAGAGTGCAATTCCTAAGCCGAAGGCTTAATTGTCATAAAAAAAACAAAACGTCAAAGTAGTGCCATAATAAGAAAAAGATGACGAAGAAGACAGTAGTACGTAGTGAATTTTGTTATTAATTTTTATCAAAAAACCTTGATTCACATTGTTAACCAAAATTGAAATTTTAGTTCTCCACTCACAACAGCCTAGCGAGAGGTATCTCTCCGAAAAAACACTCCGTAAATTGCCGAGAATAGAATAAGTCGTAACCTCACAATTCCGAATTTCAAAGGTGAGTAGCTCCAAAACTGGGGGACTTCTTGTTGTGGTGTTGGTACAGGGGGGTGATTTACCCCTCCCCCCCTCCCCCCGCCCCGCCGTTCCCCCAATTTTAACGTAGGTTTCAAAACACCTACCAATAATTAATATTTGTCTCTGATTGCGACAGTTATGTTGCGTGCAAAAACAGAATTTCACGGAACCGTACATTTTTCCGCAAAAATAGCCTATGTCCCTCCACGTGGTCTATTCTTCATGTGTGCCAAATAACATAAAAATTGCTTTATAACATAAACAATCCCTTATGTTATTTGGCAAATTACAAGCTGATAAAGGATACATACAGACCATTAATTTTGTTAAGCATTTAAATAAGTATAATAGTATGTAAAATGTAATCATCATTGTAGTCGCTAATGACCTTGGCTGTTGAAAAGCGACTTAAAATAAATAAATTAATAAAAATTAAAATTGCTCCAGTAGTTTTTAAGATATTAAGCAATTTCATATAATTTCCCCCATTTTTTACACATTTTCGTATAATTCTTCGCTCCTATTAGTCTTAGTATGATAAAATATAGCCTATAGCCTTTCTCGATAATTTGGCTATCTAACACTGAAAGAATTTTTCAAATCGGACCAGTAGTTCCTAAGATTTGCGCGTTCAAACAAACAAACTCTTCCGCTTTATAATATTAAGTATTAGATAATAATATATTCTTTCTCCGTGGTCTTCTCAGATCTCTGTACCTATGAAACTTATTAAAATCGGCCCAGTAGCTTCGGAGCCCACTAAAACAAATGACTCTTCTCAAATAATAATTGTAACTTGTACGTAGCCTGTGCAATTATACAGCTCGTTCATAGAAAGATAAAATTCATAATAAACAAACAACAATACGTGCATTGTTTAGTGTGGTTTACGTAACCTTGATTACTGAGTAACTGAGGTAAAACCTGAATGAATAACCTAACATAATAATCACAGGCAACCAGTTACCTAACAACCGCGGCAGCTAATGAACCGTCTCGCCAAGGGGCTAATTCTGATAATTCGAATATCACTTCGGTCGCAGGATGTTCACTCGCACACAATGTAAATAGGGGATTTCGCAAAGGTCGGTAGGGACTCGGTGCAGAGGGCACTACTAGCACTGTATAGACCAGGGGTCACCAATTAGTTTCGCTGGCGGTCCATTTTAAGAAATGAAATAACCTTCGTGGTCCACACATTTTATTAAAAAAAATATAAAACAAAGTTAATTACGGAAATTACAAAGGTATATTTTATTTCCATATCAATGAAATAGTGACAATTTTTGTTGCTTGTTTGGAGTGAAATTGGTGCAAGCTATTGCACAATTGCACATCAGATCCAGCCGGTCTAAAAGGGCCCATTCACTATCCTGCTGCAGTCCGCCGTGCAGGCCTGCAACACCATTCACTGTCCTGCGTGCAGTACGCCGGCTTATGCAGGATAGTGAATGGTGTTGCAGGCCTACACGGCGGACTGCGGCAGGACTACAATGCAGGATAGTGAATGGGCCGTTTTAGATGCACAAACGAGGAAATTTCGAGATATCTCACTCTCGTGTGTAGTTATATTGTCGATAACGACATAATGTCAAAATCATTTTTTGACATTATGTCGATAGATTTTGACGACAGATCTACACGAGAAAAAAATTATGTCATGTTAGGGTCAATAGAGATGAAGAGAAACGCCATCAAACATCGAGAAAACGTGTAGACAAAATTTTCTCGTTGGCGTATGCTAGAGGGGCTGGAGATGTTCGTCAGTTAGTGGAGACCGGAATTTATTTTTAACGAAGTTCATCTTCCAAGTTCCAACATGCTTGGACCGCAACTCCGCACACAATGGGTCGGCGGTCCGGATGCGGACTGCGGTCCGCCATTTTGTGACCTCTGGTAAAGAACTATCTGACAAAAATCCGACATGTTCCACAAAGTGCGTTCAAAGTTATCTTATCATGGTGATTCTATTAGTGCAAAATTATTATTGATTAAAAGAGCATTAATTTACAATCATAATAGCAATCTTGGATGTCCATCATGGTCTATGAATCAACGCACAATGTGGTGAAAGATTTAGAAAGCACTGTAAGTTGTAACTATTTGTATCATCATTACGGTCAATTCTAACTTAACTAACATAAATAACAATAGAATTTCAAGTACATAATGTAACATAATGTCGTTTAAGAATATTTAATATGAACATAACTTTCATCCAAAAGTTCTCATAGAGAGATATGCGGGCTATGCTGCCACAGTATAAAAATTATACAGTAGATTATATTTAGACTCATCGTGCTGTCAGGTAGTTACACAAATCACAATATAAGCGTGAATTCAGATAACTTTCGTGAGCAAAACAATGCAATATTATAACGTCAAGGCGCGAAAGACTCTAATCAGTTTGTTTGTGTTTGATTGTGTTCTGTCCGAATTTGATTTCATTCACATTGGCTTAGTAACTTCTCTCATAAATCTGGAGTGTGTTCCTAAACTAAAATTGTGATGTACAAAATACAAATCGCTATGGAATTGACGAAAATATATTTTTCCTTCTTATTTAAAATTGTATGTTTTTAATTAGTAATAATTTAAATAGTATTTCTGGGTCAGTTTAGAACCTCTTCATCTAGGAGTTCTTCTTATTTTTTGATCTTGGAGTTTTGGCTAATCAGAACACGTTTTGCGTTGGTTTAACATTATGAATGATTTATGAATTTTGGACATTTGGGATATTCCAAGTCCAACTGTAGAAAGTTGCAATAATGTCGACATACCTAATTGAATTAGGGTAAGAGTAGGGAATGCAATCTCGTTCTCGCGAGATCTCGTTCTCGCGAGATTTCGGCCTTTTTTAGCGAGATTGATCTCGGACGAAAAACAGGCGAGATCTCGCGAGTTTTACGAGATTGCACTTGAGCATGAAAACGTCTTATTCGAAGCGCGGACTGACACGGACGTAGTTGCGATCACGGAGTAAAAACAAAGAGGAACTGGCCTAGGCAACTGCACTGTGATTTTCAACTAGGTCCTGAATTTTGACTTCTCGTTGTTTTGTGAGTTATAATAAAAGAAAACAGTTTTATTACTAAAACATTTGTGTTTGATAATGTGCGCTTTTATAATTCTGGACGTCACGTTATCGTGGACGCCGGCTTCCAAGATAAAACGTTGAGTACGTTAAATGCCCTTTTGAAGTGTAGACGTCGCGTCGTGATGTCCGTGCACGTTAAAAAGTTATCGTCGACGGAAATTTAAAAGCGTTTTCATATAATATTTTCATACATTTTACTTCCCTATGTTATCGTTTTACCGCGTCCACGGTATTACCGCCACGTCCACGTGCAAATTATAAAAGCGCACATTAGAAGAGAACACTGGTTGTTTCTTTCATTTGTTATTAATTGATAGATAGTAGATACGTAAGTCAAAGTTTACTACTTAAAAATTATAGACAGGTACATCAAACAATGTTTGATGCATAAAATTCTATTGAAAAAAATCGTGAAAATGAATGTTAATTATTATTTCTTTATAATTATTATTTTTTGTAATTTATTCAAATATTGTGATTATTTGCAAAAAAATCCACAAAACTGCTAATCTCGCGAGATCTCAAAATTGGCGAGATCTCGCGGTATTGTATTGATAAACTCGCGGGATCCCGCTTGAACTCCAATCTCGCGAGATTTGCATTCCCTAGGTAAGAGCCTACGTAAGAGCAAAGGTAAGAGGTATAGGTACGTACTACTACTATCAGAGAAGATTCATAGGTAAATGGCGGATTTATGTAATTTGGTAGCGTTTTGTCAAGCCCAGCTGACAGGACGAATTAGTGTGACAATTGACAACTATTGGCGCCAGCTGAACATCGTGTCCTAAATATCTTGACTAAGTTGTGACCTTGTACAATAGGCCGCTTTACATTTGAATACAAAGCATTCATTGACCGGTAACTTCCGAACTAAGCAAACTGGCATGAGGTAGGGTTGCCATCACCTAAATTGCCATCGCCGATCAGGCACGACAAAATTCCCGAACATTTGGCCGAAATGTGGTTATTTCCCCGGACACGTCCTCTTAAACTGTTAATATTACAATTTACGTCTCGCCAATTTTTGCCTTTCCAACAAGAATTTGCAAAAATCTGATTAACTCAAAGACCGTGCAAGAAACCGTGTGTATGCTTAACGTGTTTATATCTTTCGTTTATTGCTGCATGAGTCACGACTAAAAAGTTAATTTCTCTCAACAAAAGTGTCCGGATTTTACCCGGACACTTTTCAAAAACCCTGCCGGACGCTCCCCAGACGCCCTTTAAACTAGGACAAATCCGGGGAAATCCGGACGGATGGCAACCCTAGCATGAGGTAACTGCCAAAGACTACAGTTACTAGCTAGCAGCCTAGCAGTATCCTGTACTAATATAAATGCGAAAGACAGACACTGTATGTCTGTCTGTTACCTCTTCACGCCCAAACCGCTGAAGTCTGAACCGATTTTGCTGAAAGGTATAGCTTATGCCCTATAGTATAGGAGATGCTATGAGTCCCGGGAAAGGACATAGGATATTTTTTATGCCAGAAAAATGTAAGGCTCCTAAGGCAACGAATTTCTACAGTTTAAAACGATCATCGGTTTCCTTGTGCCTGTAAAATGTTGCTTTTAGCTAAATTGATGGTTCCCAAAAAAATTATTCGCTAGCTAGCCTCTGATGGCCGGCTTTTAAGGTTTATTGACAGGAGTAGCTATTCACTAGCTACTAGAGACTAGCTCCACTCATTGAAATCAAGACTTAAACCAGCAAATGTCTGGTTTGTGAGTATTTTAATGGAGCTTTATATTATATTCGCTAGCTTTTTCAATTGGTTATCGTCAAAAGTAAACTAACAACGCTATTGAAAAGATAAACTACAGGAGTTTACAATGAACTTCTCAAACTAGGCATTATGGAAAGAAACTGTTTGACTGAAAAAAAAAAGAGATTGACCTGGCACTTGGCAGTAACTCGGCATAGTGGTTAAAAAAACCTCTGATCTTGATACACGATACCACATCGAACGATATGATTCGATCACTCATGAATTCATGATTCACGCGAGTCGCATTTCTTAAAACTAGCTCCAGACGTACAGTTAGATAATACTGTGTCTCGGAGTCTTGTAGATAATATTAATGACTGCAAATAAAGGATTGATAAAATTCCGTATTGAAAGTGCGGCCATTGACATTTAAATTAACGTTAACGGCAGATAAAGACTTCGGACACGGGCAGAACCCCTCCTTTCGAGGTCGGTATATTGTTTCGTGAATAACGCGCCGTCATACATCGCTTGTCGCGTTTTGACCGTAGTAATTTGAAGCTTACCTTATTCCAACTTTCCTCCGACTACGGCCGAAGTCTGACCATATCCTTTAGGTACAACAACTTAAGAACACGTATATTATGTATATCTACACCAACAGAACTTCTCGTTCGCCACAGATGAATCACCAAGAATGCACTGGACGAAACTTCAGAAAACTTTCACAAAGTAACACAAAACATAACCAGTAACACCACGATACGACTCAGCATATTTTGAATCGATTATGGAGACGCACTCCCAAATATTCGATAATGACAAAGTTTTCGGAGCGAAAAACGTGACGCAAGCGCCCCGCATCACACCCGACGGCCGACTGCTCGACTTGTCAAACGAGTATAACCCGGCCGAGTCGGAAAGACCCACGCGCGCGCGATCTTTCTCGTTATCTCAGATCACCTCTCAACTTTGTCGCGTTGGCGCAAGTGAAACTATAAACAAGTTAAAAAAACTTTTTATACTTTTGAGCGCTTACTTACTTTTAAAATTCATTTGTAATAATAATATCAGTTTATTAAAATGGTGCGTGATTTTAAGCGTCAATACAGTAGGATCGTGTTTTGTTTTTGTAGCAGGCACGAACTTGGAGCTATAAATAAAGCCAAGTTAGTTTTGTACAAACCCTATGCTCGAGCATGCACAGAGTTCGCGATTTATTTTTATTGCTGGCGCCGCGTTAGAAAGAGAAGGGTAGCTGTACCTGCGTTTTATGGCCCGGTTTTTTGGTCCATAAATTATTAACTGTACCTAGTCTGCACCAGTCTGCAAGATCTTCAACAAAACAATACATACTTACATGTAAAACAAAGGATGATCTAAATATTATGTAAACTCCTCCATAATTCCAGGAATTTTGTAGGGTCAGCAACAACTGGCGATGATAGAAATGGCGTGCCTTCAGCTTACTACAATATAGATTTAAATCGTTCTATGCCTTAAAAACTTTTTTTTTAGGATTTTTTTTTTAATTTTAGCTGCTCAAAACTTAAAACTATGCCGTGTTGGATGTTACTTAGGCAGTATCAGTCATCAGAGAAGTTGATTCCTAGGCAGATGGGGGACCTACGTAGTTTGGTCGCGTTATGTCAAACCAGCCCACAGTCCATAGATCACAATAATTGACATGATTCGACCAAATGACGTTGGTCTGCCTAGGAATCAATTTCCTCGATGGTAGGTACATGATACCATGGTCCATGATACATCCAAATCGCATAATACACAGAATACAAAATGTACATTTGATATCCTGACTCCTGACTCCTGACTCCTGATGGAATGTTATTACTACGGCACGGCTGCGGCACCCATAGCACAGTATTACCATAATATTATTGTTATACTGTGCCCATAGACACACAAGCCGCATTGAGATATAATGTAGGTAGTAGGTACCTACTAATATTATACTTAATTTATAAATGGAGACACTCAGGGTCCCGGAAAGAAAGAACGATTATTTTCATTACGGAATTTCTTGATTCGGTAAAAGCTATGCAATAGCCTAAATACTTTGTATCCTGGAAAATGTTTGGTTCCGTGCGAAAAACGAATTTTAGCGCAACGGAGTTGCGACTTGATAACATTTCGCCATAATAATATATTTCCGCCGCGGCGGATCTTGCGGTGTGGAATCTGGATATCGAAAATTTGTATGACTATAAAGTCGTGAATACGCTGCGGCCAGGAGCTATCGGCTCGCTCGGAAAACATGCGACAAAACGTAATTATAATCATTTAAAAAATCACTAGGAGCATTTAAGCAAAATGCTTCTATACGATTTTGAGTTGCAAAGGTGTCTATCAATTAGTTATTAGACTAATTTCCTACAATACATCTATTTTCGTTTAAAAATAATCTTCAAATTTCGTATTTTTAACAGATCATTTCGAAAAGTAAATGTATCGAGGCAAAATACATTAATCGTGTTTCTAGTTCTTCTCAAACCTAGATAAGGCTATGAAGATATTATGTACTAAATGTTGCCCGCGACTTCGTCCGCGTTAACATAGTATAATAACAAAGATGGATAGTTTTCCCCTTTTTGTGGATCCTTATACAAAGGGTAAAAACGGAACCCTATTTAAGCAAACGTCAAACGCAAACGTCAATAAACTTCAGACTTTCATTCAAACTTTCAACCATAATTTCACCCCTTGGGGGTAGAATTTCCAGAAACGCTTAAATACGTATCCATTCATTTTTAATCAGTAGCAGTAGCATATTAATCAAATGACACTCGAAAACTGTATGCTTAGTTTAAGTTACACAATTTCACTTTTAATTTTTAACTTTGTTTCTAAACATAGAGAATCGAAACTCTACACTAACGACGCAAAAATATTTCCAGGAGGGGGGGGGGGGGGGGTAGGGGGGCGCAGGTTAAAATATATTCAATGTACAGAATTAACTTTCCTACGATTTTATTTTAAGCATAGATTTATATCAGGATACGTAACATTGGCAACAGCTGGTAGGCACTTGACAATTATATATATGACTGCAAAATACTCAATTATTTGTTCGTCTTAATTTATTCGTTCCAATAGGTTCAAAATTACGCCCTCCATAATCTCTTATTTTATCCTCATGGGGGTTGAATTTAAATATCCTATTAAAGTGCACATCTTCATCATAGAAACTCAAATCTTTAATAATTTCAATTCAATCAGTCGAAAGTCTAAGAAAATGTCTAAAAACTTTCATCCCCTTAGGGATGGAATTTATTGAATTCCTTTCTGAGGGGATCCCTACGTCATAGTAACTTTATGCATACACAGTCTCAGCCCGATCGGTTTAAAATTGACAAAGTTTCATGCAAAATTACATCTTCTATTTTACCCCCTTAGGGGTGAAATTTTTTAAAATCCTTTTTAGGAAACGCCTGCATTACAGTAGCTTTATGCATGCAAAGTTTCAGAGCGATCGGTTTAAAATTGACAAAGTTTCATACAAACTTTCAACCTCAATTTCACCCCCCTTGGGGGTAGAATTTCCAAAAACGCTTAAAGACATATTTATTCATTTTTAATCAGTAACTCAAAAATAAAGTTTCATGTTTCTAACTCAAGAAATGACGGACTTTAATTCAAACTTTCAACCCCAATTTCACCCCCTTTGGGGTAGAATTTCCAAAAACGCTTTAATACGTATTCATTTATTTTTATTCAGTAGACCAAAAATAAAGTTTCATGTTTCTAACTAAAGAAATGACGGACTTTCATACAAACTTTCAACCCCTATTTCACCCCCTTCGGGTTAAAATTTTCAAAATTCCTTCCTTAGTGGGTGTCTACTTAATAAAACAACCCTATAGCTCTAACAGTTTTTGCTCAGCGATGATGAATCAGTCAGTCAGTCAGGCCATGTAATTTTATAAGCATATAAAAAGATATCTCATTAGTCATTACCAGATATGTAACATTTCTGAGGGTCCTAGGTATAGTATTAAGTACGTCAAAAAGGACAATTTTTTCAATATAGCGCCTTAACTAAAAAACTAATCTTTGTAGGTTGTAAATGTACAGTAATCCTTTCGGCTTTATTTAGGTCCTCTTACATTTTGATGGCTGCATTGCGATTGATTTATATTACGCTAGTAATTTAATATTTAAAGTCATTTATATTACGCTAGTAGGTAATAATTATAAGTCAATTAATGACCGGCTTTCCAAAATGAGTATGAGTCCTGTGCTAAGCTAGGGCCCTATTTTTTAAATAAAAATTTAATGATGAACCAGCTTACGCCACCGCAATACTCTTAAAGGCTAACATTTTCGCGGACTGGTTTCAATTCGCAAATCATTTGACCGGATTTTGAAACTATAATAAAGTAAAAAGGTTAGGAGGAAAGATTTTCTTTATTAAAATTTAAATATTTTTATTAAAGAAAATCTTATTTATATAACAGCTATAGAAGTAAAGTGTGAGATTCCTTGAAAGCAATTTCCTTGCGCGCTTCAAGGTGTAAATCATCACAGAGGTCCGGTGTACAGATAAATAAATGTTTTATACGCTTTTATATTGCATCTAAGTCCCTTCTTCCGTAAACAATCTCCAATAAATATACTTTTATTCAATAAGCGAAAAGTAAACAGCATTGAAATGAATAAATTCCGTTGTATTTCAGGATGGATGCTTGCAAAATAAAAATAGCAATACGCATAAATACATTGAGCACGGTTTAACGCCTCACATAAATAAATACAGGCGCATTGAATTGCTCATTTTTAAGGGATAAAATAAGTACAATTAAAATTAAAATTTAATATCATTGTTAAATTTTCGCCTCGTTAGTATCACATGCTAGGACAAACCGTTGCTCATATTTATTTGTGATAAAACAATAAAATTATTGAGTGTTTAATGAATCTCCGAGAAGTGACATCCTTTTATTGGTTTTTTGTGAGAGTCAACTTGTTCAAAGAAAGGAATAGAAGATTCAATAAATAGAAGTGTCAGGGTCGCTATAGCAATTGAATTTTGACGCCGACTACTTCTTGGGTCTGTTGAGTTTCATAAAACCTTTTAAAAAAATAATTTGTGAGTGGTTGACCAAAAAGGGAGCTGAAGGTAAATAATTTGATTTTGAGTAAAACGCGTTTGAAGTTTCGTGTTTCGACTCGTGCGCGGTTCACGAAAAAATTCATTAAAAAAACCACGGCACCTAAAAATATTCTGGTTAGACCAAAAGAAAGCTAAAAGACCACGGATTAAAAAAATAAAAATATTAAAGAAAGTACCTAAATAATTTGATTTTGAGTAAATCGTGTTTGAAGTTTCGTGTAGAAACAAGTTACGACTCGTGCGCGGTTCACAAAAAAATTCATAAAAAAAACTACGGCACCTAAAAATATTCTGGTAAGACCAAAACAAATCTAAAAGACCACGGACTAAAAAAATAAATAAATAAAAAAACCGTTTCCAATCCTTCAGGTCCCTTTTTGGTCAACCACTCATTTCACGAAATAATTTATTTTCATACAAATAAATCTTGCAAATAAAAGCTTAAAATAATTTGGAGTTGACGATTAGGCGTATGTGATACGGGTGGCTTTATTGCCTTGTCAAATTTCTCCGACTGTCCTTCGTCATACCCAAACAGGGCCCAGGGAGGGCCAAGGGAGGGCCAGGGAGGGCCAGGGAGAGCCAGGGAGGACTTAGGCCCTAATATCAATTACACAGCAACATATACGCGGATTATACAAAATCACAACATTAATTCAATTCTGCTCGATTAGGGGATTTAAATAGCAACAGTATTTGGATTTGTATAATTAAATTATTAGTATTTGTGTTATCGAGAGCCCTTGGATGATAAGCGCGGTCACCAGTTCGAGTCCGCGGCCATGGGTTTTAAATTTACTGTTATTACATACTGAGTATTGTATTGTATCTTTTATTAAAAATCTTATCGAGTCCCGAGAAAGGACATAGGATACTTTTTATCCCGAAAAAATTTACGCGCAATATACAAATTTTGGCGCAACAGAGTTGCGGGCGTCATTTAGTAATATTATTAGTTATAATTTAAAGGGGAAATTTACGATAGTTGCAGTGCGATCGAGGAAGTTGATTTAAGTCTGTTAACATGAAAAACTACAGAGTACTAATTGGTACTAATGCCTGATGTAGTAGTATGTAGGAGCTTGCGTTCAATAAAACTAATAAATGGAAAAAGCGACGGTCTACCTACTACAAGTTATAACTACCAGAAGTAAATTCAAATATCACATAACTGTAAAAAAATATATTCAACATTACAGCTATCACAGTTCGGTTTTGATGTTGCAGATCTTGTAGTAGTCGTGTTCGGGGAGGGCATACTCCAGGGTGCTCTCTCGGAACCGGTCGAAGCTGGTCTCACCGCTCGCGAAGTGGAGCTGCTGGACCCTGGACTCGCCGGCGTGAGGGAGGTAGATCGGCTGAAAGATTGGTTTAAATGAGAGGTGTAATTATATAAGATGTTAAGGAATAGGCATGTGCATAATGTTAGTGCCCGTAAGTGTGGATTTGCACATTAAATAAGTTTCGATTTCTGAAGAATTTCGCTTCGCTTTTCTACGCTAGTTGAATAATTTCACTTCTGATAGGATATTCTGTCCGACAACATGATCAAAAGCCAATATGTACTATCATAACAGCTCCGAAGAAAACATTGCAGAATATGCACTTTCAGAGAAGAGCCAGCAGGCGCTCGCCGGTGGAGCTGTGGTATAAGCTCACGCGAGCCCGCGGTTCTAATAGTGGAGTGCCGCCGAGTTTTTAGTGGGTAGGTTCTGCGTCCACCACCATCTTCAGACGCAGTAAAGACCCACAAACTTGCCGACAGGACTCCCGATCCCCCGCAAAGAGGTATGAAATCATTTTCTCGTCAAAAAAGGCTTTATTAATATTCTGTATACTCACTAATACTGTCAGTTCTCCCGTGCTAATGGATCTATACAGCTCGAGCCCAAACAGCGAGCCGTACTCGGGGATGCTCTGCTCCTGACGCTGCACCTTCGTCACCTCCATTAGCGAGCCGATGTTGAAGTCATGGGAGGAGAACATGCGGAACCGCTTCTTGACGGTCTTGCCCTCGGCCAGGGCGCTGGCTGCCTCCAGGAAGTCGTTGAGGATCACGCCTGGAAGGTAGACGCGGATGAGAGTCAAGTCAGTGGAATATCGCTTACTCCATGCATTTTCTACCACTAAGTCGAAAACACGGGTGGAAAAAGACAATATCAAATTTTAGGTAACTACAAAAGTCTTGATTTCATTTCCACCACAGCGCCTAAATTTTATAACGTTAGATACGTAAATAGCCTTTTGGGTTATTGCTAGAAAAATATTAGTTGTGATACATTGCAAATGTCGTCATGAAATCAATATGGAGGCAATTAGCAAAATCGCTGGCCTACCTCCGCCAATTTTCTTCATCTCGTCTGTTCTGAAGTATAGTCTGTACGCCAACTTGGCAGCTTCTTCCAGTCTTGGCATCAAGGGCTTTGCCCATTTTGGAATTTCCAGACCCATGGCTACCTGCAAAAGAAGAGTTCAACTTGACCAAAATACATTGGCCGGAATTGTATTTTTGTGAGAATAGGCCGCTTTATTTTCGCTTCCCCATGTACAAAATCTGTGTGCCCCTAGGACGCTGCCGTCCCTTGGCCCAGGCCTAGCCAGTAGCCGAGGCGTAGCGTCCGGCCTATTTATAAATGCAGGGCTGCCAAAATATGGATTACTCTTAATGATTTAAAAAAAATGCCAACATAGCTTTGCATATTTTTTTTTTCATTTTTCGAGGTAGCCAATGTAATAAAATATCCAAACCCTTAGCTACCACAAACATTCATTCGAACAAAATTCTATAAGAGCAGTCGGATTTATTTCGTCTTTTATTTAATTAGTAATCTTAATAACCTTTGAGACGCGATAGAGATATCAAACTAGCATGATCTCGTGACCCTTGCTCGGGACTCTCTAAATCCTATTGCCTAAATTCCATAACCATTTAATCCAATGATATCCCAACCTAATAGCCCATAAACCCCGACCCCCATAACTCCGCATACTCAAAGGAATAAATCACACGAAATCTGTATTCCAAAGTATCAATGCTGACTTGAAGATTCGATGTGATAAACTGCGGACTTGCTAAATCCTAATTTGATTGTGGTTAGTACTAAAGATAAAGCACTAAAGAATGATAATTATGTACTGACTACTGATATTATTTATTTAAAAATTTCTGATCCAGAAGACGTGATTTGCCAAAAAAATAGAGCCTTAATGAGAAAACTAACGAACCCAGAGCTGGCGCTTACTTCGGTCAACGTAGTCTTGCGATACAGCGAGGTAATGCTGCCAGCCTCTTGGGTAGTACATTGCCCGCAGCCTCCGACTTAGATTTAGTTTTTTATATATTATAGTCCTTGTTTTATATTTTAGCATATTTATATAGTTATTATTACAATATCTTTATAATTTTTGTATATGTTACAAAATTATGTAGATTATTCTCCTCTAAAATTTAATATAACAAATGACAAATTGTGTTAAAAGAGCCTTAGTTGAACTTCCAGCAAACTTGTGATCATGTTTCACATTTTTTGGGTTTTCAAGTGGGAATTTCAAGAAGAGTAATTATAGCATCTACAAAAGCCTTCTCTTCCCGTCTAAACTGCTGAATTGATTTTATGAACAAGTTATCCATTTAGACTTGGGAAGTTGAGAAAAAGCATAAGATAGATACTGCTCGGTTTTCGCGAAAAACGAATTGTTGTTGACTACATCTAGTAAAAACTCACTTCACTCCGGTACAAATCGAACAAGATCTGGAACAGGGTGACATCTTCAGCGAAGTCTCTTCCGGTGTTGGCCTTGATCACGGCGATCAGGTCGGTGTAGTTTGCGAACTCCTCGCGGAGGGCCTGGGCTTTCGCGTCCGACATCAGCTGCTTGAAGTGCTGGCAGTTGGAGTAGTACCGGAGCTGGAAAGAGAAAAACGGTTACTGCACTCTTTATTACATGAGTTTTAGGGTTCTCGGCATTTAGATACGAAAATAGCCGAACAAAACCGGTCATCCACGAAGCACTTACAGTTTACACTTAGTAGTAGGTACTAGTAATACGGATAATTGGGTAGTAATTTAAACTTCCGCTATTTTCGTATCCATTCGGCCCGCCTTGCCTCGGGGCAGTTCTAGATGCCGAAAACGCTATTAGATAATATAAGTACCGTAGCAGGAATAAGAGGTTGATGCTTATTCTTTATTTTGTCTGGAGATAGTAGCGCGGCAAATAATGTAAACATAATATTTTGCTCTTTTAAAGTGGCATTGAAGCTTTAATAGTTGGCAATTATAAAAGGCTAAAGGCTGCAGGAAGTCAAAATATTTAAGTCCCAAAAAGATTTCTTAAAAGTCTAAAACGAGTTCAAATTTGAATTTATGTTTGAAGCGGTTTCCAGATATAATATTATTTCCTCAACTTAAATTCACCTTTAAAAATGTTACTTTGACATTCGGCTACTGAAAGCTTAGAGAAATTTGTAATCCGCATTTAATGATCGCCTTCAGGCGACTTAAAAATACGGATTATAATATAATGCCGAAGAATATAACTTTGAGGTAAACGTTATTGGCAGACGCAGCATCGCCTGGAGATCAAGGCTACTAAATATTTATAAGCTATCGGCTCTATCAGCTATCGCACGCTCGTGTTACATTTTATACATTATGTAAAATACGCAATATATGTGATATTGGCATTTACCACTGAATCGGAAAAATTATTGATTGACGTGTAGCTAGACGGGTACGAATTCTGAAGATATTTTATGACGTGGCCTTCATTATCTTTGAGGTCATAGGGGCTAACAAGCAGGTGGAATGATGACTGATATTATGCAGTAATCCTGAATAGATGACACCTGAAATATCAATATCTTTTCCTCAAAGGTTTCATTTTCGTTAAGGTGATGCAATATTTAAAAGTTACTCCTACGTTTTGCTCTTTTTATCGTCGAAAAACTATCCTAAGGAAAGATGAATCTCTTACGGCTTAAGCTTGTCTCCAGTTATTGTTATAAAAACGTAGGTAAGGCCACAAAGATTGAAACTCCAATCCAACTATGCTAACCAACTAAGAGTAGGTACGCCTTGGTCAGCATCTCAAACCATTTCTTTGACTGAGTTACACTTCCATAACACTAGAAGTGTTACTCAGTCAAAGAAATTTTGGAAATGCTAGGTGTCGAAATAACACACGTTATTTCGACGGTTCACTTACGTAATCTTCAGACAGCGGTATGGCGGTGTACGGCACGGGCTGCCAGACCTTCCCCAGACCTTCGTCCCACTGCTGCTCTGGTGCCGGTGGGTACAGCGCCGACATGGCCATCATAGCGGTCATCTTCGTCCGCTCCTTGTCGGTGCTCCTCAGCATGATCTCGTCCTGGAAGTAGATGTGGGAGAGCAGCTTCCAGCCTTGAGGCCCGTAGCGCTGACGCAGGAATTTGCCGATCTGGTATGCCCTGCGTTTGCCGACCTGAAAATTGAAGTTTTTAAAACTTCTATAATGGAAAGCCAGAAATAAGTTTTTTTTTATTTGACTTGGGGCCGTCTATGGGCTCTTCGCCCATAACCCTGTTTTGTTATAGATAACAATAGGTTTTTGAGCCAAGGATAATTTTAATATGTACTGTATAATTATTATATTATTGTAATTGTAGTTAGAAATAAGTTGGAACTTACGAAACGCTCCTTTTTTTGTGGACTTTTAACATGGGAACGATTTAGCATAGAATTAAAACGTAAGGTATCAATAATAATGATCAATGTTGTTAGGTAGGTACTACAAGTAATCGGTAAAAACCTCTCATTGATTAGGTCAATACGTTCTGCTCGACTGATGCTCAAGGAAATCGAAGATTTGTATACTTCATACTACAGTTTACAATGTTCTAGATAGAAAATGAAGTATATACATTTTGATGATATAAATGTTGTCCTTTTTCGCAGTCTTTTTTATCTGTGCCAAAATTAAAATCGTGCAGTACCTTTGGAACTTATTCAGTGCAAATAAACAGTTATTTCCTTTTTATTGTAGATTGTAAAATGACGGAAGACCTTTTATTTTGTTAGGGCTGATACTTGATAGGTATTATTCAAAGAATGGTTGAGAACTTGAGATCACTCACATTAGTGAGTCCCTCCAGTCCCTCAATGTAGGTTATATTCCTGATCCGCTCTGGTTCCTCAGCCAGGGACAGCTCGTCGGCATCAGGAGACCGCTCTCCGTGCCTGTTAACCTGAAAACATTCAACGAGTATCTCTTTAACGGGTGCATAAAGGTCTTAAACCAAATAGTCTGTCAGAGATGCAATAGTAGCTGATCTAGTGGAATATGCATCGCCGATCCATGAAGCCGAATTCCAAAAACATTTAAAAACATCCACCAAAACAAATCGCAAATATTTCTTCTACAAGAGCTGCTGGCCTATTTGTGCCCAATCAATGCAGATGAGGATTTTTTCAGAACAAAACCGCATTATCACCTATTTTGTTTTTTCTTTGTATTAGATAACTGAACAATAACATTCTCACGTCATTGACCGAGGTTGTTCGCGTATAGATATTATTTTTCTATTATGTTACGTGCATCATATAAATGCACAAAGCAAATAAAAACTTGAGTAGGTATGATATTTTTTATGTTTGTATAAATTTTAACATCATCAATTTGAAAATGAAGCACTCAAGAGCTGAAAAGATTGGTTAACATAAATAGAAACATAGAGCATCGTGGCATTATAATATGTTTTTGTTCTTTTTTATGAAATAAGGGGGCAAACGAGCAAACGGGTCACCTGATGGAAAGCAACTTCCGTCGCCCATGGACACTCGCAGCATCAGAAGAGCAGCTGCAGGTGCGTTGCTGGCCTTTTAAGAGGGAATAGGGTAATAGGGGAGGGTAGGGAAGGGAAAAGGGTAGGGGATTGGGCCTCCGGTAAACTCACTCACTCGACGAAACACAGCGCAAGCGCTGTTTCACGCCGGTTTTCTGTGAGCGCGTGGTATTTCTCTGGTCGAGCCGGCCCATTTGTGCCGAAGCACGGCTCTCGCACGTCTCGCTTTAAAAACGAATCTCGAATAAGTTGACGGATGAGTTGACAATTCAGCATATTCGAGTTATGAGATGAATCGACGGCCGTTGCAGCGTGCCTATACACAATTCTTCAGTTGATCTCCAAATCCTTGACAAGTCGTACTCACCACGAAAGCCAGAAGCATCTCCCGATCCTGGCCTCGTCGGCTGGTGACGGAGGCATCCGTCAGCTCCAGCCGCACCAGCGCCAGAAGAAACAACAGGAACATCATCGTCTGGAACAGAATAAGTATAGATTATAGAGTGAAAACTAGTTGACCCGATAAACGTTGTTTTGCCACATAAATTATTTATAGTATCAATATAAAAAGTAGATAAGAACATATTTTCAGGCCTAATGGATGTACATTACAAAATGCAGCAGAATTTCGGTTGACTGAAATTCTGCTGCATTCAGTTTCATAGAAAATTCCTACTTCATTCACACGAGCGTAAGTTTGTGAGTCATGATTAGTATGCAAAATAAATTACGCGACCGAAATAATTCCGCGACGTGTCTACTTATTTTCTGTTGAGTCGGTGCCTAGTAAAATTGGAGTTTCATGAAGCCATGCAGATTTCTTTAAATCTATTGCTTTATAGCCGTTAGATGCCTACTTACTACTGTTTGCGGAAAATCCCTAGCAACTAATGGAGATAGGTGAGAGGATACAACTGTAACATTTGTTGTTAGAAAAAAAAGGAGAATAATCAAATGATACAGGAACATACAAACGAAGTCACGTGTCAGAACTAATTAGCAAGTAAAACCATTGTTAGGCTGGTATAAATAGTCAGTACTCAAGATGCATCTTGGTCTCAAGACACGATTCAGGCTCTGTGATTGGTTGGCTGTCAAAATTTGGACCAACCACAGAGCCGAACCGCGTCTTGAGACCCGGGTCGCATCTTAAGGTGCAGTGGTTGTTGCAACTACGTAAAATGGGTTTTTTAAATACTGTTTTATGTAAAGGAAATGACATTATTTAAGTATAAAAGAATACCGTTTAAAAATTAAGAAAATTTCCTATACGCAAAGGTATATCAGCAAAAAAACAAAAATTATAGTACATTTGTCATAACCTAACCTAAACGATTTGATACTTATATATTTTGATTTGTGTAATACTAAAAACAAAAGGTTTTTTCTCCTATTTCCTAATATCAAGGCACGCGGCGAGTGCGTAAACGCCACAGTACAAGGCGCGCTGATATGAATGTTATTTTAATGTCCTTTACGTCGATATTCGTACTGACAGACATCGACCTGCTAATTTTAGGGACTACTGGGCCTTAAGTACTGACTATTTATACCAGCCTTAGAACTGTGAAGTCTTGATGATCGAGCTAATCTGCACGTGTTGATACAATCAGTTGACCTCACCAATCATCACTATCCGCACTAAATACGTCGCTAAAAATATGATAAAACACACAAGTCAATGTAATGTAAACATAAGATAGTGTATCTCTTTTTTAATAGGCACAATAAATGAGGAACAGTTACTGAAAGAACAGTAAAATAGAGTAAAAAGAAAAAAAAGTGAAACTCAATCATCATTAGTGATAAACAGCTAAAATTATAACAGCAAAGGCTTGTGAGTTTATAAGTTTCTTACTTGTAGTGATTTAAATAAAATTTTGAAAGGTGTTTTTAATATATATTAGTTGATATCGTGGGATGTGGATAATGGATTCATACATTCGCAACTTTTTACTGCGGGAAAATATCATACAGCTAGTATATTATTTACTTAAGGCGCTATATTGAAAAAACTGTCCTTTTTGACGTAATACTATAGGACCCTCAGAAATGTTACAAATCTGGTAATGAGATATGCATATCTTCATAGCCTTATCTAGGTTTGAGAAGAACCAGAAACACGATTAATGTATTTTGCATCGATACATTAAAAATACAAAATTTGAAGATTATTTTTAAACGAAAATAGATGTATTGTAGGAAATTAGTCTAATTGATAGACACCTTTGCAACTCAAAATCGTATAGAAGCATTTTGCTTAAATGCTCCTAGTTATTTTTTAAATAAGGGAAAAGACCTAATGCTCGACACTGAACTAATAGATGACACTTACGGAAAAATACCATAAAATAAGAATTATATAAATTATTTCTTAACACTGTAAATTTTATAAGATTCTCAAGCTATCTAGTATCTGTTGATGTGAAAAAAATATTATGGACGCCTTTAGAAGGAAAATTTTAAATGGGATCAGTTTTCGTAAACAATGTGACCGAGTCAACACGCGCTCGGCAATTTCTTAGCAAATAGGTTAAGGAAGGCGTAATTTTGCACGTAAGTTCTGAAATACATTTATTTAATTTTTTTAATTTGTATTGATTTCATTGGATTAATGATCATGTTCTATACACTAATTAATGTTTATTTTGATTTTTTATCCATTTTCCCTAACAATATAAAGGGTGTCTACTATTAGTTCTTGAAAATGTAAAAAAACCTAATAGATGACATGGATCTCATCTTTTAGTTTTGCAATACATACTAAAGTTATTTTGTAGTTTATTCTACTGCAAATATCATCACTATTCTCTGAAAATATAATTCTATTAACTAACTAACAACTTAGAACTACTGTATCGAAAAATGGACATGGTGTCAATTATTAGACCTTGTACTGATCTAAAAATCGATTGCTTTAGTTTTTCAGCAGTAAAAAGAAGAAAAAGGAGAGCTGAGAAAAGAAAGAAGAAAAAAGAAAAGGCAAGAGAAGCATGGAGACTAAAGACTGAAAATAAATTTGCTGGGAAAAAAATATGAAAAATAAAAATAAGAGGAAAGATAGTTTCAGCATGGAAGAAGAATGGATAGAATATGGAGACAACGTGGATAATATTTCTGATGCATGTAGTTACTATGATTAAGTAAATGAAATCTTTTGAAAAACTGCAAATAAAGATCTAAATAATAGGAAAAATGTAAAATGTAATGTAATGTTCTATGTAAACTATTAGTTCATATTGGTGTCTACTATTACTTATTAGTGATGTTCGTTTTTTGTGATGTCATCCATTAGGGTTTATGACTAAGTTTACAAAAAGACCATTAATATATATTTTTTTATTGATTTATCAGTGAATAACTATAATAGTTTTAATTTGTTAAAGTTACAGAAGACATAAAATAAGATAACAATCGTTTATTTTCATAAATCTACATTTTATAACATTCAAATGTTTCATGTTTCCTTAAAGTGTCTGCCATTAGGTCTTTTCCCTTAATTAAAATTACGTTTTTCGCATGTTTTCCGAGCGAGCCGATAGCTTCTGGCCGCAGCGTATTCACGACGTTATAGTCATACAGATTAAGTATAAAATTGCCCTTGCGGCAAAATATAGTAAAATATATAATTCAATATAGCGCCTTAATTATAAATTCGAAAACGTCTATTTTTGAATGTCTGCTACGTCTTTACACTTAAACCGCTGAACCAATTTTGATAAAATTTGGTTTGGAGATACTGAGTGATTGCCGTTTAATGTCACAATAATTATGTATGATGTGCATAAGTTATAAAATGTTAGCCACCTCATGCACTTACGTCTTTGATTATAAAATATGTCTTTTTGTTATGATCATCTCTTTAAATGAAGCTTTAATTCACAAGATACACAAATCCACAAACTTCTGAAGCGATTATTGCACAGAAGTTTCAACAACTAAGAAGTTAGTTGTATTCATTTTGTGTTCGAATCGTAACTTGAGATACATAATAACCTAAATCTGCTGATGTTAATGGAACTACAAACTTTCGTGATTCAGAACTTTGTCGTTATAATTAATGCAAACATAAGATATGAATTATTACTGACTAGATGCCCGCAACTCCGTTGCGCCAAAATTCGTTTATCGCGCGGGAACCATACATTTTCCGGGGTAAAAAATATCCTATGTCCTTTCCCGGGACTCAATACCCAGCCAAATCGGGTTCAGCGGTTCGGGCGTGAAGAGGTAACAGACAGACAGACATTACAGACAGACAGACAGACAGACACACTTTCGCATTTATAATATTAGTATGGATTACGCCCGCAACTGCGTTGCGCCAAAATTCGTTTACCGCACGAGAACCGTGCATTTGTCTATGAGATACCTATACGGTATACCCTACTAATATTATAAATGCGAAGGTGTGTCTGTCTGTCTGTTACGTCTTCACGCCCAAACTGCTGAACCGATTTTGCTGAAATTTGGCATGGAGATACTTTGAGCCCCAAGAAAGGACACGCAGTACTTTCGGAGCTTTTTCAGAGCAGACAATCTAAACAAAAAAAATATTATTATACTTACTAGTACCGTAATTTATTATTTGAAAAATAAAAAAAACATTCTGAATAAACATTTTTGAGTTTGAGTTTTTGAACTTTGAAGTGAAAACTTCAAGCACGTTGAGCACTTTTGTGGGATGGGTAAAAACTGTGAAACTCGCGTCAGATTCTCGTGCTGATCGAACAACCTTGGAAAAACCGTAAGACGGTTGGAGAGTAGTGTTTTGTGTCGAACTCGAACTCGAACTCGAATTGATTGTTAGGTTTCGATTAATTAAAAAAATCGATTTTTTTAAAATCGATTTTCATAAAAAATGGGTTAAAAATTTAATCGATTGTAAGGGTTTCGATTAATTAAAAAAATCGATTTTATAATAATCAATTTTCATAAAAAAACGGGTTAAAAAAATGCACAACGTTAATAATCAAGTTTTCGCTTCTGCCGGCACTCCCGGAGTGCAACCCGACTTTTTTTTATCAGTGTAGGTTCATCCATGCACTAATAATTATTAAATCTCACGCTGAATGCTGATAATCATAATGATCTACTCTACAAAATTAAAACAATCAGGATAAAATAATTCCAACATCGCAAATACCATTAAACTTTTGTTCAGAACCTTGACTGCAAGTTGAACAAGTTAGGTTAACATTAAAGTAATTGAATTACTTTTAACTCCTATTGAGTAAAGTAACTACGAAAATTGTACAATTTTAACCTTTACTTTAAAATACATTTGCTTTAAATCTGGAGGATTGAGATTTTATCTACTTACCTAGTTAATGTTTTACAGATTCTTAGATTCATAGTTAGACGTATAGTTACCGTGAGGTACTAATTATGTATTCTGTGGTATAGTATAGCTTACAACTTACAATAATTAATTTCCTAATTCTTTTAAGGCCCTCCCCCGAGCAAACGAGCTTGACCATACATTTGCCGCATTGCCGAGATCGCACCAAAACCCTATTTTTACCCTATCTTAGTTCAAAATTGACCTAAAAAAAATTAAAACGTGGAATATGTAGTTTATGATATTGTCAATCTATTGGCGTGTGTTTCAAATAAAAGTAATTTGTAAATACTAAGGAGATGCTGAATGTATGCTTAAATTTTTATAAATAATAAACAAAAATTTAAAATTTAAAACGTGGAAATAAATGTTGATATACTAATATAAATATATTATTCCTGCATTTTTCCTGCATTTTTATTATAACTTTATAGCTTTCAAATTATAAGTTTATAAGGCTCTAAATACGGTAAATTACGGTTAAAAGAAGTAGGCTCTACCCGTGGCTTCGATCGTCTATTAGTATTCCTAGCATACAAACTTTGATGGAACGTATTTAACTCATTCACTGCCTTTTCAAAAAGTAACGATGTGACCCAGGTGCCGCCATACCATATGCCGCCCATCGGCGGTCCCGGCATCTCGACTTAGATATTGTATTCTTGCCCGCCCATTGGTGATTGGCGTTTTCGGCATGAAGCTTCAGATTCTGACATGAATCTCTGTTTACATGTACTTTATCGTGCGTAAAACGTGTATGTGTAGTTCAAAATCAACCCGCCCATGGGCGGTCTCGGCATGTGAGTTAAAAAACTCTGGCTGGCTCGGCACTGAATGGGTTAACCCTTTTAGCGAAAAAAAATTTGGTTCATGCGCGTCGCGATAAACGAATTTATAGTGAAGTTGCGGACTTCATCTAGCACAAAATATAGTAGCTAAATATAGTCAATCGAAGACGTACAAGACTAGATAACGTAATTATTTTGTCAATAATAATTAGGCTGTCAATCAAATTTAATAATTGCAATTATTAACAAAATTAATTTATATGATACGGAAGCCGTTGTCGAGCGTTGTGATAACGAAATTATTAAATGTATTCAATTAAAAATATGAATATTATAGTCTTTTAAGTATACTTATATCTATATTAGTCTTTTAAGTATATATAGTCTTTTAAGTACTTAAATGATTTTTTATTATTATTAAAAATACCTATATATGTGTGCTGCGATTTACTTTTTTATGTATTTACTAGCTGTTGCCCGCGACTTCGTCCGCGTTAGCATAGTATAATAACGGAGATGGGTTTCATGTTCCTAACTTAAGAAATGACGGACTTTCATTCAAACTTTCAACTCCTATTTCTACCCCCTTCGGGGTAACATTTTCAAAATTCCTTCATTAGTGGGTGTCTACTTAATAAAACACACACTCACCAAATTTCGTGGCTGTAACTTCAATAGTTTTTGCTCAGCAATGATGAATCAGTCAGTCAGTCAGTCAGGACATGTAATTTTATAAGAATAGAATAATAAATTTTATTTATTTAATCTTGTATGGATATTATTTTATTCTGGTATAACTTCTGTTATAGATATTTATTTAGAGGTAAAGTCGTAAGAATGGATGTCAAATGGAAGTGTGCACTAGCGTCTAGCTCTACCAGTAAAATCTAGGTCACAGCCGACACCTAACACTACATCTCAAATGTCTGGACCTAAACTGCATCGGACTTTTGCATTCCCGCAATGGATTTGTGGCTTTTTGACTGTATTTAACAGTATTTATTACTTTTACAAGCAACAATATCATCATTAATTATATTATTTATATCCGTTTTTTCAGTTAATAGGTATAAACTGATGGATTTGTGGCTTTTTGACTGTATTTTACAGTATTTATTACTTTTACAAGCAACGATATCATCATTAATTGTATTATTTAGCCGTTTTTTCAGCTAATAGGTATAAACTGACAAGCAGTAAGCAGATGATATTAAGCTGCGCCCAAAATCCATCAAAATCGGCTGAGGCGTTCAGAAGAGAGGAGAAATAGACAGACACGAAAAATTTACAATAACACATCATCTGTTGTTCAACGACAGTTTAAAGCAGTTATGTTGACATGGTGATTGTTTTGAATAGTTAACTTGTATTTTAAACTAGCTGTCCCGGTGAACTTAGTGTCACTTTAAAACCTTCCCTGGACTTCTACGAATATTTTAAGACTAAAATCAGCCCAATCCGTTCAGCCGTTTTCGAGTTTTAGCGCGACTAACACATTTGAAAATCCATTTTTGACCGACTTCCAAAAAGGAGGAGGTAATACGTTCGGCTGTATGTATCTTTTTTTTTTTGTATGTTCACCGATCACTCAGCCGTTTCTTGTCCGATTTTCAAAATTCTTTTTGTGTTGTATAGGGTTCAACTTGAATTTGGTACCATGTTCACAAAAGTGGTGATCTGATGATGGGATCCTTGAGGAATCGAGGGGACTCCTTGAATTTTGTATCGAAAGATATAGTGATTTTGATTTTTTCAGAAGCATACGAGGTAAATGCTACCAAAAAGTAAGATTTCGCACCAGGTTATACACTGGATCCGAAGGTACCGAACAGAACTTTTGAATGCTTATAGGTACAGGTTCGGGGATTTCGGCGTTGTTTAAAGAACTGAAAGCATAAGCTAACACATCAATTTGATTGGTCATCATCATCGCAACCATAATTATACCATGGGTCATCACACTATGACCCAATTATTGGTACTTCACGTGATATTTTGCATCGAAGCAGATGTTTTTGATGATGATTTCGCAGTCTGAAAACAGATTTTCAAAATTCTTTTTGTGATGTATAGGGTTCAACTCTAATTCGGTACAATGTTCACAAAAGTGGTTATCTGATGATGGGATCCTTAAGCAATCGAGGGGACTCCTTGAAATTTGTATGGAAACATATAGTGACTTTAATTATTTCTGAAGCATTCGAGGTAAATGCTACCAATAAAGTAAGATTTTGCACCAGGTTATACCCTGGATCCAAAGGTACCGAACAGAACTTTTGAATGCTTATAGGTACAGGTTCGGGGATTTCGGCGTTGTTTAAACAACTGAAAGCATAAGCTAACACATCAAATTGATTGGTCATCATCATCACAACTATAATTATACCATTGGTCATCACACTATGACCCAATTATTGGTACTTTTCGTGATATTTTGCATCGAAGCAGATGTTTTTAATGATGATTTCGCTGTTTGAGGACAGATTTTCAAAATTCTCGTGTTGTTGTATAGGATATAATCTTAATTTTGTATACTTAACAATTACGAAAGTGGTGGGCTGATGATGGGATCTATGAGCAATCGAGGGAAATCCTTGAAATTTATCAAAACACTCATAGTGGTTAAAATGTTGTTTCTAGTAAATTAAACATAATTTTGTGTTACGAATAAGAGAAATTTCATACAAAGGTGTCTCTTTGTCCAAAAGCACTGAACAGAACTCCTGAAACTTTAAAGATAAAAGTTTGGAAATTGCAGCATCGCTTAGATAACTACAAACATTTACCACAATTTCGCTTACAGTAACATAATGTGAATAGTTAACATTCGTATTGGTTATATACGCATAAAGCCTTATTTTGTAGATACTTAACTAAAAAGAGTGAAATTATTATTTTTAACAAAAAAATTAAAACCGACTTCCAAGGTAAAAACAATAGTAATATGAACTAAAAAGTATTAAATAACTCTTACTCTTTAATAGTGCCTTTTTCAGAATTCGTCTAAATCTCAACTATTTCTGTACATATACAGTCTTCATTAGTTTGAAGTCGGTGCCAGTTCCGAAAGTTTCAGATATTCTGACATTGAATAAACTCACGATTAAATTAGCTGGTACCGACTATTGTTTTTACCTTGGAAGTCGGTTTTAATTTTTTTGTTATAAATAATAATTATATATAAGAAGAAGACTAGCTGTCCCGGTGAACTTCGTGTCACTTTAAAACCTTCCCTGGACCTCTACGAATATTTTAAGACTAAAATCAGCCCAATCCGTTCAACCGTTTTCGAGTTTTAGTGCGACTAACACATTTGAAAATGCATTTTTAGGGTTCCGTACCCAAAGGGAAAACGGGACCCTATTTATGAGACTTCGATGTCTGTCCGTCTATCTGTCCGTCTGTCTGTCTGTCTCCAGGCTGTATCTCAAGAACCGCTATAGCTAGAGTTCTGAAATTTTCACAGATTGTGTATTTTCGGTGCCGCTATAACAACAAATACTAAAATAAAAATAAAATTAATATTAAAGGGGGGCTCCCATACAACAAACGTGATTTTTTTGGCCTTTTTTGCTCGTAATCAATAATGATAAGAGGTAGGCACTTGAAACTTTCACGAAGGCCTTAACCCCTCAACTGTCCATAAAAAAAAAAAACAATATGGCGCATCTGTCCACGTCAACGTGGGTGGTCGCCCGCGATGACGTCATAATGATGATTATGATTAAAATGACAATATATTTAAAAATATGTATCAAAGACATTTGTTTTTATAAATCTGTAGTTTATTAGCTACCTAATGATTATAATTTATTGTACCTTTACCTACACATAAATTGCTAATTCTAAGTCCAAAGTGTAGGGGGGGAGCGCGCGATATGGCTGACGATATCTATAAACAGATTACTTAATTTCTACCCATAATCTTTGTCTGAAACACAAGTAATGAATAGAAAACTGTTTATTACTTATTCTTCTATGATGCAAACACAAGATATTATACAATAGCACTTAATACACACTTCAAAATAGTAACAATAACATACGGATCGTCACCATAAGCACCACTTAAACACCACTTGTAAACAATGTCTCAGCTTACACCGAATCGTACTCATGTTCCGGCGGGAACATGTTGGACATGTGATTGGTATATTCTATCCTTGTCTTACTCTCCGTATGTTTTGCAAGTTTGAGCAGGATAGACACAGTTTTTAAAAGTAATTTCTGCAAATAAAATAAGGCGGCAAAAATCGGCCAGTAGCTGGCGTTGGACAGACGCGCACATCTAGAAAAAACGCCAGGAGATGGCGCGTGGACAGTCAAGAGGTTAAATATATGTGTTATTTAATAATTCATAATAATATTTCAATATAATAAAAAATTAAGGGGGCTCCCATACAAAAAACACAATTTTTTATCTATGTTTGCTCTATAACGGTACGGAACCCTTCGTGCGCGAGTCCGACTCACACTTGGCCGTTTATTATATCTATACTAATATTATAATTGGGAAGAGTTTGTTTGTTTGTTTGTTTGTTTGAACGCGCTAATCTCAGGAACTACTGGTCCGATTTGAAAAATTATTTCAGTGTTAGATAGCCTATTTATCGAGGAAGGCTATAGGCTATATTTTATCACGTTAAGATTAAAAGAAGCGAAAAAGTAGACGAAAGTGTGGAAAAAACGGGAGAAATTATTTGAAATGGCTTATTTGAACGCGTTAATCTCAGGAACTACTGGTCCGATTTGAAAAATTCTTTCAGTGTTAGATAGCCTGTTTATTGAGAAAGGCTATAGGCTATATTTTATTGCGCTAAAACTAATAGGAGCGAAGAAATAGAGGAAAGTGTGGAAAAAACGGGGGGAAATTATTTGAAAGGGCTTATTTGAACGCGCTAATCTCAGGAACTACTGGTCCGATTTGAAAAATTATTTCAGTGTTAGATAGCCTATTTATCGAAGAAAGCTATAGAATATATTTTATCACGTTAAAATTAATAGAAGCGAAAAAATAGAGGAAAGTGTGGAAAAAACGGGATAAATTATTTAAATGGCTTATTTGAACGCGCTAATCTCAGGAACTACTGGTCCGATTTGAAAAATTCTTTCATAGTTAGATATTCTATTTATTGAGGAAGGCTATAAGCTATATTTTATCACGCCTAGACTAACAGGAGCTAAGAAATAGAGGAAAGTGTGGAAAAAACGGGGGAAATTATTTGAAAGGGCTTATTTGAACGTACTGGAGCAATTTTTATGTTATTTGGCACACATAAAGAATAGACCACGTGAAAGGAAATAGATTTCTTTTTTTGCGGAAAAATGTACGGTTTCCGTTACATTCCTAAATTAGGCGGGCGAAGCCGCGCGGAACATCTATCATATCATGAAAGTATATTGTCCCACACAATATACTTTTATGATTTGCGCATTAACCATTCAATCGATGCACGAGAACAACTATAAACTAAAGTCCACGCGGACGAAGTCGCGGGCAACAGCTAGTATAAGATAATTCTAAATACTTATTTTATTATTTGTAGTTATAGTTGGTACAATTAATATATATTCTGTGGTTATAGTTATATTATGATTTTCATTTCATTTTTATTACAATTTTCGATTATCATGATCGCATAAACTTTTTATAATGTTTTCGATAACAGTTATCATTAAAGCGAGTTACCCGATCCAATTAAATCGTTTTTCATGAAAATCTGCTAACAGTCCACTTTAGAGCAAATAAAATAAGTAGTGAAGATGGAAGCGTGTTCGTAATATTTCCTTACATACACAATATACTAATTAAACACACACAAGAATACTGATATTCTCTCTTCCTTATACTAGACGTTCCACGCGGCTTTGCCCGCGTAAATTAGGTATTTCAGACAAATATTAGTGCATTTAAAATAGCCTATGATCCTCCACGTGGTCTACTTCTTATCTGTGCCAAATAACATAAAAATTGTTCCAGTAGTTCATAAGATCCCTTTCAAATAATTTCCGCCGTTTTTTACACATTTTTTCTCTATTTCTTCGCTCCTATTAGTCTTAGCGTCATAAAATATAGCCTATAACCTTCCTCAATAAATGGGCTATCTAACACGGAAAGAATTTTTCAAATCGGACCAGTAGTTCCTGAGATTAGCGCGTTCAAACAAACAAAAAAATTCTTCCGCTTTATAATATTATATTATAGTATATAGATTATAATATTATAATATTATAGATAGTACCTAATCCAAGTAGGACATAATAGACCAACAAGATTGGCATCAACTTCAGGATTGGCATCACTGCACATTTTCATATTGTCAATCAGATGATCGTCAATCAAGTGATCGTCAGTGCTGCTCTTTCTTACTTTGGTAGACCAAAGGTAGAGCAAAAATCGGACCCACGACCGCTGACTCAAGATCTAATGTCCAAACCACTGTACCATGAAGGCTTTAAAACACATAATATGACAGTGTTCAGCTCAGAGCAATAAAGATCGGTTTGCAAGGTTTTCTGACCCGTGTAAGTTTCTTACGCCGGTTCTTCTCGCCGGGTTAGTTCCCGAACCGGTGGTATAGGCATTAGGCATCATAGTTCCGACGTTCAGAAAAAAAAATGTAAAAAATTTACTCCTTTCCTTCGATCGCGGATTCTTGAAAATCTATTATTATTCTATTGTTGTCGCGGTCACCGGTGTCCTTATGGCGCTTGATGGGTTAAAAATTATTTGATTTGACCGGAATCCGTGAATTGACTATACCGCTTTTGATTGGCTAAGCTCTAACCAATGAACAGCCGCGCTATTGAATTTACATATATTACTTATTAAACTCCTGTCAGAAAACTTCACAAACCTGGCATTAGTCGGCCGTTAGTTAATTATACAATCTGTTTTGACACGAGATCACGAGAGTAATGTTAATAGCGTAATGCACTATGTTAATTGCCAATTAAATTGTAATTATTGATACTGCTATACCAGTTAGGGAGCACACAAATTGTAACAATAATAACATTATATAATTAGGAAACTTGACTTTTCTTATTCATAGTTATAGAGGTTGAGTAGTCTATAATATAAATTATAATATTACACACTTTTAAAGGCTAGTGACTAGTGCAAGAGCCAGCTGCGTCTTGTTGTAAAAATCGTTGAACTATGTTAAATACTTTAGCCATTTTTATAGCATGATTTTTTTCTAATAAATTCATCTATGAAATTTTAGAATAGGTATATTAAAAATTAATCAAGGTGGCTTGCTTAAATCTAAATAAAATTAATGTTTCTTACTTACTGTAGTTTGCCAATTACTCCAAAAAAACTAAACTAAATAAAAAAATAAAATTTTAGATATAAAATTTAGTATCAGACCGGCGTGTGCGCGGTCGTCTAAGACACTGGCGCATGCGCAGACTCGTGGTCCCGACCTTATATTATGCGTTATCTATTTCGCATGTACGAAAATAAGGAAAAAAACACGTGGACACTATTAAATTACTAAAAAAAACTTGCAGTACATTATGGAAAAATTCCTAATAGATTGTTGATAGGTTTTATTTTTCTATCGTCGACGCCATCTACTGGCTGCTTCTGTCTTTAAAGATAGCTTGTTACTTTCCCGAATTTGTGAATTAAACCAAGTCAAGGTCTCAACGGATGCTTCAAAAAGGTTAGAGTAGGGAAAAACTACGTACTACGGAGTACGGGAGTTTCATAGACTGCGTAACAAATTTCTTTTACTGAAGCTGATACCTATCGACGGTTTTTCAATTTTATTCAACATTTTTCACTCCAAATATAATATTATACATTCGAAATTCTTTAAAGATTTATTATTCTTTAACAAAAAATTATACCAAACTTCTTAGGTACATACAAACAATAAAAATAGAAACCCTGGCTGGAAACAAACTAAGAGATTTCCTCAGTCAATGTACCACATTTTGCATTCTTGTATACGAAAAACGTTTCTTTGGCGGTCATGCTTAATTATCAGGAAGAACTTGGGGAAATGTTTTACCTGGCAAATTGAGGACATAGGCCAAAGTATGTGGCACTGTCGAAGCGTGGTGTCCCCATATTTTAAATCTCATGGTGCTCCCCTACCCGCCCAAAGCATGATAAACCAACCGCAAAGAAACACCTACCATCGGATCGCAATTGGTAAAAAAGGGCACGAATCACGTGCCATCTTATACTAAAAGCTTGGTGTTGTTTTTAATAGTTAATACCCACAAACGTTTTATTACATAAAATATAAAACATCCTTTACCTATAAATAACGTGCAGAACCCGTCCGACAGAAAACATTTAAAATGCTTTTAAACCTAAATCATTATTTCGTTTCACCGAAATGTCACCGATGGTTATTTAGGATGTTTTATTTTAAAAATTAAATAAAATTATTTTCCACATCGTTAACATCAATTTTCATCGCATGAAATTTTCGTAGAATTTTTGGTAAACGTATCTAGGGCGTTCAAAAAATAATTTGTACTACGAATAATAAAAACTATAGTTGGAACGAAGTTCCTTATTCGCGCGTTGAGAAAGGGGGTTAGACAAAAAAAATTAAGACCAAAAAGTTGTAACGACACAGTTTTTGCCACAGGCATATATCAAGCTAGATACGGGGCTACCGCGTGTGAATTTTCTGTAGAGGCGCTAGTGCCGCGCGAGGTCCAAAAACTTCTATTTTGTAGTAGTTTTAGCGGTCTTCGTGACATAAATTATTATTATTTATGCAATTTGCCTGTTGAAAAGCGATTTCCTTCGTAAAATTATCCCAAAAAGTATTATTTAGCGATCAATATAAATGCTTTGAGAGCGAAATTAAGAAAAGAAATAATAATCGTATTAAAAATATTCGGTTATTAAAAATAAATTAGCAAAAATAAAGGAGATTTTATTTAAATTTAATTAAATAAATAAACGGGATTCCAAATTATTATAAAATCGACTTTATTAACTATACTTTGGACCTTAGTCGACAGTTACGCTATGTATTCGTAGATTTAACATAATACATATGTAAAATAATCCCACCAAACATTTTAATGTAAAAAAGGAGAGCCAAGTTTAATACAAAAATTATGCTTGGCTGTGAGCTTCGCCGCAAAAAGAATGGAGATCTAAATAAGTGCCAAGTTCTATGCAAAATCGAAATATATTGTACTTATAGGAATAAAATAACAGAACAAGTATTAAACTCAATAGAGCTTAATACTTGTTCTGTTATTTTATTTATATTAAGAAATATTAATTATATTAAGAAATATCTTTGCTTTATTGGATACCAATTGTAATAATTGCTGTTTTTAAAAAATGTGAGATCTTTTCCTAATACGTCTAAATAATTCCTTGTAAGGTCTGAAAACTAAAAGCCTTTTTATGAGAAAATCTAGACATTAATAGCAATTATTAATAATTATAAAGAGCAAATAATAATTAATAATAATTATGTTTTTCAAGCAGCTAAAATTTTTTATCGCATCTAAAATGTATACAAAAATTGAAAGGCGACTTAATTCACGGCATTTTATGTAAGTATGTATTTTAATATTTTTGAGCAAGTAAGTACCGAGCTGACACTTACATAAGCAAAACATAAGCAAAGCAAAACATTACCAAAATAGATCTATGCCGTGAAAGTCGTGAGTTTTCAACACGCTTTTATTAACTTGGGCTCTATATTGTATGTGAGGGAATCTTTGAACACGATTTTTAACTATCCTGTAGTCTTATTAGTTCGAAACTTTGGATACGTATAAAGAGCCAATGACAATGCAATAAATTGTTAAAATGTTTTATTTTATTTAAAAAGCGTGTTTTATAATTTATTTAAACTATTATTTATTTAATTATTTGAGTTTATTTGACTTTAAGTCAAAAATGTTACATAACGTAATTTTAAACCCTAAAAATTTTTGGTTGCGGCCCGCGACACCAAGGTCCAAAACTAAAACGTGTTTGTGTCCAGTATAAAAAAGGTTGGGTACCACTGATCTAAGTGATATACAGCCTGAAGGCTGTAACCAAACAAAGTAATAATACTTTAGAGTTTAGAGTGTGTATGCGGCCCTTAATAGTTAAATAGAGTTCACTGTGAGAGTATAGCAGCACTGAAATAGCATTTTTGTGATTTTTATAGGCAAGCGCCCCAACGTCATGAATTTCCACAAACAATAGTTTAAAATTACTCTTTCAGCGCCGCTACTTTCACAGTGAACTCTAAACAGGGCACTCATTGAAACCTCAAACCCTGCTATCGCATTGTTTTTCAGGGTTCCGTATTTACAATTCGTATTTCTCAGGTGTAATGTAATCAAATAAACACGTATGTTTACTTACTTTTTTTCGATAACATCACGATGTTTTTTGTTCCTCTAGTTTTTGTAACCCACCTAACAAGTATCGAGTAAACCACTCTTCAAAACGAGTTGCCAAAGGTTACATTTAATGTCTAACCAGATTTTAATATTAGCAATTTTGAGTCTCATTTGCATAGATCTAGATATAAATGTTATTTTTAGAAACTTATTACAATAACAAACATATTTTTGCAAAAAGAATGTATAGAGAGAACTACGTTCGTTCAAATTTTAAACGATTTTAATGTTTTTATTAAAAAAACTAGCTGTTGCCCGCAACTTCGTTCAATGTTATTATAATAGAAATTTAGAAAATTTAAGACCCATCTACGACTATTTTATTTGGATCTATTACACACGAAATTTTAAAACAGTCCCCTCAGGACAGGGGAAAGAATCATGTGACGGAGATAGAGGATAGATTACAGAAGACAGAATTTATTGTAGGCATCTATCCCTGCGGACGGAAACCACGGAAGACGTGTAATAGACTCTCGCGTCTTCGTCCTGCGCGGAAGTAGGAACACGGTCGGGTTTTAGTGGGTACAGCTGCGGCCACTTACCATCTCTTCGGCCGTAGCAAGTCCCACATACCCCGGTGGTCCTCTCCCAACGCTGCCGGGGATGCGTAATAGCATTTCCCGACCAAAAAAAAAATATATATATGATCTCAAGATACCCGAAGAACAATATGGTCAAACTGGTTTGGGACCCTCAAGTAATCAGAAAAAAACAGAAGTGTCAAGAATTATTGTAATTGAGACAGCAAAGTTGCAGTGACCGAATGTCAAATAACATAAAGAGCACCACAGCAATAAACTATAATCATAATAATTGTGACTACTAAGCGATAGCTAAATTATTAACCCATCAAGCCCCATAAGAGCACCGGTGATCGCGACAACAATAGAAAGGCTATTCAAGTGTCTCGTTTTTCCACGAGTTCCTATAGCGCTGTCCACGATATCATCGTAGTATGCGACGTCAGATTTACTCGCACGGCTCCCTCTGTGTTGTAGTCTAAGTTCTAACCTAACCTACTCGTGGACTTTCTGGATTGTGTTTGTTTTTGGTTTGGCGGGGCTTTTTTTTTTTGTGACGGTCGCCGGCTACTGCCGCAGCACGCTCGCTGCTCTCGCTCGGCTCCCTCTGTGTTGTGGTCTAAGTTCTAACCTAACCTAATCTACTTTTGGACTTTCTGGATTGTGTTTGTTTTTGTTTTGGCGGGGCTTTTTTTTTTTTGTGACGGTCGCCGGCTGCTGCCGCAGCACGCTCGCTGCTCTCGCTCGGCTCCCTCTGTGTTGTGGTCTAAGTTCTAACCTAACCTAATCTACTTTTGGACTTTCTGGATTGTGTTTGTTTTTGTTTTGGCGGGGCTTTTTTTTTTGTGACGGTCGCCGGCTGCTGCCGCAGCACGCTCGCTGCTCTCGCTCGGCTCCCTCTGTGTTGTGGTCTAAGTTCTAACCTAACCTAATCTACTTTTGGACTTTCTGGATTGTGTTTGTTTTTTTTTATTTGGCACAAGTAGACCACTAGAAGGATCATAGGCTATTTTAGTGGACTAATTTGTCTGAAATATCTAATTAACCCGGGCGAAGCCGCGCGGATCATCTTATAAGGAATCAGGGTTCCGTTCAGCAACGGAACCTTCAGAAGCCCTATACCCTGGGATATGTCTTAGTGAAAATCTTACTTTTTGGTGGCATGAAATGTTAATTTTACTTAAAAAAGTAAAAATTACTGTAATGTTTTTGTTTTTAGGGAGTTCCGTCGATACCTCTCGATCCCGAGAAAATCAATATCAAGTCACCGTTTTTGTAAACATCATATTATCAAATTCGGGTTAACAATATATACAACAAAAAAATAATTTTGAAAATTTGACCACAAACAGCAAAGTAAACATTAACTCCTCCTTTTTTGGAAGTCGGTTAAAAAAAGTATCTAAGATGTTGACCAGGGATGTAAGGTATCACCATGCCAAATTTCATTGAAATCGGTCCAGCGGATTCAGAGATTAGTCTGTACAAACAGACAAACAGACAGAGAAACAAAAATTTCAAAAACAGGTAAAATGTGTTGTACTACTCTTCTAACATGCCCCTGACTCGTTTTTTCAAGTTTATTTTCAATATACAAAAATTTTACCTCTACGATTTTATTATAAGTATAGATATATAGATAAAGTATTTACGTCTTATTTCAGACTGAGTATTGAAATTAAATGATTTTTTTATTTGGTTAATAATATGATACTACTACTTATATGTACAGTATACAACATAGTACATAACACTGTGAATTTCTTTTATGGAAAAATTCTATTCCGTCTACTCTGTTTATAATTATATTATAGCTAAGTACGTCAATTTACATGAAAATGGACACAATAGTTTCGTAATATATTAAAAGTAAACAAATAATTACTTTTTACTATAGCATAGTATAGTAAGTACTATATACTTACTATAATATATATTAGTAAGTACTAATTCAAAAAATATTATAAATGTTTTACCCCGAACAATCCTTTTAGAGTACTTAATGAAAAATTACGTTTTGCCATGTAATGTTAATTCAATTAATGGTTTATATGTCGGCTGGGTATTGCTTAATTGTTATTAAAATTGTAATGTAAAATGATATTAATAATAAAAGCTTACGAAATGTTTACTGACTATAGTAGATATAGTCTAAAACCTCAGGAAAGAGCAACATCGGGAAAAAGAATAGTCAACAGAGTGCTAATGACTATAGGTACTGTTGACTTTTATAGGCTTAAATAGAATAGAGGTTACACTTAAGCCCGTCACAGACTTAGCTATAATATATATTAATATTTTTATAGCTAGGCATATTACTATATATTTTCTATACTAATTTTCGCGTGACCGCACACTCAGCTATAATATCTATATATTTCTGTGACATGTGGATTTAGTATAGAAAATATATAGTAATATGCCTAGCTATAAATATATTAATATATATTATAGCTAAGTCCGTGACGGGCTTTACAACTCTTACGAACTCTTTTAGGATTAATAATTATAATTACGTATTATGACAGTAATATGCTTTTAAGATGTTGGTACCACATCTAAAGACAAATAAAATAATAAAATTTAATGCTACAAAATTAAACTGAGTTATACATTCTAACATTATAAATGCGAAAGTGTGTCTTTCTGTCTGTTACCTCTTCACGCCCAAACCACTGAACCGATTTTGCTGAAATTCGGTACGGACTATATCTCCGTGATAGTTTGAGTCCCGGGATAGGACACACGATATTTTTTATTTCGAAAAAATGTACGGTCCCCGCGCGTTTAATGAATTTTGGCGCAACGGAGTTGCCAGCATCATCTATAGACTAGTGGCTTTATAAAATAGTTAAGGAAGTAAGTGGATAAGCAAGATCAGCTCTATGTATTTAACGTCGTAAATATTATACCATCAAAGTCTTTGTCTCAAGTAATCCTCTGGAAAGTCTAAGAAAATCTTGTATAAAAATGAAAAACTCACAATAAAAGCTAAAGTTAAAAAGCTCGGAGCCGGTTTCTTTTTGTGTTTGTTTTTTTCTTTTTTCGCTTCTTCGTTTATTAATTTATTCAGTTTACTGGTTTTCTTCGCTTCTTCGCGCCCGTTTCTCTGGCTTTGTTCTTTCGAGGGTCTGCGTTTCGCTCCCATTTTGAAATTTCTACAACTCGCTAACGTCTGAACTATAGAACTTCATTTTGTATCACAATTTTGCGCCACAGTAAACTTACAGCAGTTCTTTCAAAACACAATATCAAAATATAACATAATTAGGTATTTTAGCACTCACAAAATACTCTCCAAAAACAAATATCAACTAGAATACTAACACTATTATTTAACTGTCATCTTTTCTCACTACCACTACGGAACTATTGCGAATATAATTTAGGCAGCTGAATTAGCTTCCTCATGACGTGATGGCATAACTTAACATAATATATTAAATAAGTTTGTTATCTCTGTGTGTAGTGTGTTCTGTGTCACGATCAAGGCCACGCAGCCGGAGGCGGAAAACTAAACCAGTTGTCTTTAACTCTTGAAGGTTTTTTGGATCCTCTGGTATACCTATATTATGATTTCAATATAATATAGTACTTATCACATCACACATATTATGTATGGCCAGTATGGGAAAAGTCATCGGCGGTTAGCCGGCAAATGTTCATAAAAGTTTCCCCGGCGCTGCGGGTGTCGCTTATCATCAGGCAATTCATTTGCTCGTTTGGCTGTTTTAATTTTAACTAAACCGGTTTGTGGTACGGGGTTAATGGTGACCATTTTATGCATTTTTTTAAATTTAAGTCCAGTGATGCTTAGAAATACAAAACAGCGCCATCTATGACTGTCAAGAGTGTACCTGTAACATAACGTGTTCGGTATTGTATAGGCCACTGTATTATTTTTAAATAAAACTACCTACCTCACATCGTAGTGTAGGAGTTTGCTGACAGATGTCGCTTCTTAAACTTAAGGGTTTTTAATAAAATTCATTAAAAATACATATTAATACTAGCTGTCCCAGCAAACATTTCTTTGCCAAATTATATAAAGTATATCGCCCGCATTGAGATGTAATCGCCCGTATTATTTTATTGAATTAATGACTAAATTAGTATGTCACCATGGCAACGTCCATCGCTATCCCGTGACCCGCGTCGCATAAACAATGGTCGCTCTTTATAGACAAATAATTTGCAATAAAATAAAATTGCGACTTTAATTAAAGATCTAAGCTATCCTATCTCTCAAGTTGGAAAAAAGCACACGTTAAAAAACAAAAAACATTAAAATCGGTTAAGTAGTTTAGGAATCCATCGCGGACAAACATCGTGACAGGAGATTTATATATATTAGATATATACTTATAATTTTTTAATTTATCCCACAGGTCAGTTAATATGAATAAAATATGTACTCTGATTAATTAGTGTTATTTTATTTAGATTTTTGTTTTTAACTATTTGGATGTTTAAAAAAATATTGCTAACTATAACTTGAAAATCTGCGAAGTGTACCTAAGCCTTAAAATTATTGATTTGTCAAAAAAGTATACCTACCAAGCACCTACTTTCTTTAAGTTCTGTCGTACTTGCAAAGTAACATTCAGACCTGAACTTCCATTTAAAAAAGCACATGAATTTACATTACTGCTTCCGAATATTGTGGCTAAAATCAACCGCATTCAGACACCTTCAGACATGCATAAAAAGAAAAAAAGTGAAAAGCAGCGCTGCCGCATCACTGTAACGACTTAAAAAGAAAGTAATGACAGTTCGGCGGCAAACGATTCCCGAAAACTCTGTATTCAGTGTTCACAAAAAGAGAAAGAGCTCGCTCTGGGAGTGAGAATTCAGAATTATTACGAAACCCTTTACATTATACGATACGATTCGGAAGCGATTGGTTATCGTAACATTTTAAACTTTCGCGTTGCATTATAATTACAACTTATTAATCGGGATTCGGGACTTAACGCGACTTATTCTAATAGTAATGCTAAGTACTACGAGTACATACTCGTTAAGTCCCGATTAATAAGTTGTAACGATTGGTTATCGTTTTCGATTTCCTGTCGTTTGCGAATCGTATCAATAAACCGAAAACCGAAAGTATAATATCAGTTTTAAGGAGGCACTTCGAAATGTTACCATGCAAGAGCAAAACTTAGACTACAGTGTGCTCTAAATTATAAATTTTACGACCTGTCGACCTGCACTACGAAAGAAGTGAAATGAGATAATTGTACCTACCTATTGCATATTTTTTGGTGCCGCCGTTTTTTTGCTAAACTTACGTTTACCTACAGTGTACTCAGCACCGCGCCTAGGCCGAGGCCTATTTAATAGCGGCTTATTTATAAATCCGGGGCTGAACTTTAATTTTAAGTGAGTAAGTTATTATATTTACAAAGTTTTAACATTGTACTATACTAACTTGTTTATGTTACACCCAATATTATGGCAATAATAATTATTCCTGTCGATATTGAGTGTGCCCTCAGTGATATTATAAAGTTTACGTACAAACTTTACGATCAAACGCATTTGATAGAATTCAATTTGCAGTTTATCACGGCTCGGGCGACTGTCGACACTAAATTATAACTTTTTACCCCTCTTTATGGACGACGCCATATTAAAGCTCGCAAGTTAGAAACCAATAGACTTATCTGAAAATTACGTTATGCGGGGGTATGTAGACAATACTTTATGTTTTTTGAAGTGAAAACTTCTTTAGCGGCGTTGAGCACTTTTGTGGGATGGGTAAAAACTGTAAAACTCGCGTCAGATTCTCGTGCTGATCGAAAAACCGTAAGACGGTTGGAGAGTAGTGTTGTAACATCGAAGTAGATTAATCGACAATCGATTGTTTTTTTTCGATTGTCAATATTTTTTAATCGATTGTTTCGATTAATTAAAAAAAAAACGATTTTTTTAAAGTTTATTTTCATATAAAATGGGTTAAAAAAAATTGTAAGGGTTTCGATTAATAAAAAATAGATTTTTTAAAAATCGATTTTCATAAAAAATGGGTTAAAAAATAATGCACAACGTTAATAATCAAGTTTTCACTTCTGCCGGCACTCGGAGTGCAAACCGTCATTTTTTTTTTACATTTGGGTTGTACCTAAACACAAAGAAGTGATACTTTACTATAGCTACCTGTAATTATTATTAATAGTAAGTATGGATAAATTAGTACACAGTAAACTCTATTAGAGTATAATGTGTCTATCTAGACTAGTAAACCTATTTCGTAGCCTGCAGGCTCAAGGCTGTGACGTCATGATGTAACTGCGACGTACTGGATATACCTGTATCACGTGCAAAGGGATGTGCCTTATTATCCCCTGTTTTGTCACCTTTTTTTTCTCAAGGGGACCATACAGGTTTTGGGGAAGAAATATAGTAACTATTGCGATGATTTTTCATTGTTATTTTCTATTCTATTTTGTTTTTAATGATCTTGGAATTCACGTTTGAAGTATCAACACTAGCTAGCAAGATAAGAAGAATAGGACAGGACCAAGAAGTAAGTAATACTCCGATTAAGCTTATTTAAAAGTGCCCTCCATCATCCACAGTGTCAATACTCTTGATTGCTGATAAGATAAATATTAATTAATAAATAAGTAAGTTTAAAAAATAAAATGTTTCAAAAACGACGTAGGTAACATTTTAATTTTGTTGAAACTTTTAGCTAGTGCAGCACATCCCTAGTCGGCAGACAATTTCCCTGTTTACGAGTCTAGATTCGATGTGAGAGTATTGATCACTCGTCTACGCTCCTAGCTCATCTGATTATACCTGGAGACGGTATTCATCTAATTCCTATCTACTTATAAAGTTATATACATTATAAGGTCAGCGCAGACAACGGAGAAAGGAGAGGATTTGTCGATCAGTCCCTCTATCACACGGTTACAACATGATCAATTCTTTCGTCAGTCTGGAGTCTGGACTCTGGTTCAGACTGATGAACTAAACTGATGCAAGACTGACCGTGAAACCCTAGTCTAATGGTTTTTTGTCTTTAGTAATTATTAATAATTAGGTAATTACTTATTACTTCAATTTATCTCCATATTTTATATTCAGTCTTGTAGAACATCAATCTCACTACGATTAAAAATGTTAATACAGTAAATAATTATTATTATCTAAATTCTGTAACTGGTAAAATTATAAAATAACCTCCTCCTTTTTGGAAGTCGGTTAAAATATCACTTCACACTAGTTTTGCCCTAAGTAGCCTAAGTACATGATTCTGCTGCCATCTACAGGATAAACTTGGTAACTATGCTAACCAAGTAGTCCAACAAATCACCACTAGGTGTCGCTACAACGCGTTAAATACAAACTATCGCTTGCACGATATAATGCTATTTAGTTTGAAGATTAGAATAGTCCACGTTTTCAAATAAAACAAACATACATACATACATACAGATTTTTGGACAGCAGATCACTCAGAACTCGAGCTGATTGGAGTCTGCTACGTAAAACTACCAAACGAAATTGTAAGATGTGTAGCTTATTTTCAGTTATTTTCCAATCTTTCTTTTTTTGCCATTGACATTCCAAAAACATTATTGAAGTGAAAACTTCTTTAGCGGCGTTGAGCACTTTTGAGGGATGGGTAAAAACTGTGAAACTCGCGTCAGATTCTCGTGCTGATCGAAAAACCTTGGAAAAACCGTAAGACGGTACTTTTTAAAAAATCGATTTTCATAAAAAATGGGTTAAAAATTTAATCGATTGTAAGGGTTTCGATTAAGTAATTAAAAAAAATTTTTAATAATTGATTTTCATAAAAAATGGGTTACTTAAAAATGCACAACGTTAATAATCAAGTTTTCACTTCTGCCGGCACTCCCGGAGTGCAACCCGTCTTTTTTTTTTAGAAAACAGAATGTTGGATCACTGGGATGGATTTTAAAATATACTACAAATAATAATAATTAAGCTACTAAAAAGCTGAAATTTTTCCTGTATATGACCCATATAGAGGTAAGAACGACCAGCAACTATCGGTTTTCGGTTACTTTAGAACAGAGGTTCCCAAACTATTTGGTTGTATAGACCACTTTTCTGGATCCTTTGGACCCCATATTATCAATTCCAGAATCTCCTTAAAAATAGAGATTAGCTATATTATGTATACGACATACATATTGTAAACTCTATTGAAAACAAAATATTATTATTATGTTAATATTAAGCTTATAAAATAACATTTTCATGCACTCCCAGGTTAAAATTATTGTGGACCCCCAGTTTTGTCACGCACAACGTAGTCTTCGAGTCTCCCGTGGACCTCTGGCGCCTGGGGGTCCACCTGGACCACTTTGGGAATTACTGGCTTAGAAAGTATCCAATTCTAAAGGTCTACCTGACCTTCGATAAAGAGTAAAGATAATTTTTTTTCTTCAATAAGCTATTTTAACGTGAAACCTAAAATGAGAATCTTAACATACTATAATATTACTTAATATAAGTACTTACTTAAAATCTGATTTCGTTAGTGTATAATATGTTATACAAAATGTTTGTTTAAACACCGTTGTCCTTGAAACCAGTTGAGTTTTTGAGTTCCCAGCATTGTTCTCATAGAAAAAGTTGTTCATTTTGACGGGCTCGTTTGATGGTTTCAAGGACGACGGTGTTTACACAAACATACTGTATTGTTTACACGGCTTCTATGTCGGTAAGCAGGCACTGTGTGTAATTTGTTATGGCAATGTCTCTGCGCCGTATGCTGTATTGTGGGACACACGGCTGCGAACACTGGCGAAAAAGTATTCGTAGGTCTGACTAACTTGGACTTGGAAACATGTTATCTCCAAGTTTGGTTAGGACAAGGCTGAGCACCCGATTGTCAGACAAATAAGATGCTCCATGCGTCGGATGGGCATGTAAAAAGTCGGTCCTGCACCTGATCTCTCGCCAGTCGTGTCGGTAATCCGTCCCACTGGATTATGAGAGTAAAGGAATAGAGAGTGCTCTTGTGTACTGCACACTCATTTGGGTACTATAAAATTACTCCTGCGTAACTGGTTTGGTTTCAATGAAACCGACCAGCGTCACCGAAATTGGTGTGGGAGTTATCAAGGCGAGCGAAGCGAGCATTTAACATTTTGTGGTACACTTCACGAAAAAACTATCACGCCTATTTATTTGTGCTTTAACATTGATGTAGTACGTAACGACGCGAGCCCTCAGAAAACTCGGCTTTTAGCTAGTAGTGCGCTCGCTGCCATGGGCGTACCCAGGATTTCAGCTGGGGGGGGGGGGGGGGGGGGGGGCAGCATGGTCTTGCAAACCCCCCCCCCCGCGCTGAAGTCCGGTATCGGGTCAGGTATAATAACCATGATATTCGGTCTGGTATATTGAAATCTTTTATCAATCTGCGGTCTTGAGGCGAGGAGCAACCCCATTGCATACATTGCATACACATTATAAAGCATAATATTTAAAAGGTTTCAAACCAAAAACATTTTAATAAAACTTTTGCTGTAACTAATTTATAAACTCACTTCCGACAAATATTATCTTTGTCATCTAAATATATAAGTATTAACTAGGATAATATACATGTTATTTGAATAAATTGTTAGTAATTAATCTATATTAAAAAATTCTGAACCGAACAATTTTGTTTCTTGATATTGATATATTTTATTTCCAAAGATATTTTAAATAAACATGAAAAACAGAGAAGATCCGCCCCTAGTAACTACTTCCAATTTTATGCTAAGATAAAATGAATCTTATTGCGATGCGTATACGCTTGGTCTGTGGTTGTATGCAAGGTTATCGTTTTGGATTGAGATTAATCCCCGCCTTAGGGCAAAGCTGTCCCTAAAATTTGTAGGTCGATGTCTGTCAGTACGAATATCGACGTAAAGAACATTAAAATAACATTAATATCAGGGCGCCTTGTACGGTGGCGGCTACGACGCTCGCCGCGTCCTTGATAGGGCGAAATAGGGAAAATTATAGATTTTATTTTATTCCTAATGACCGAAACATTTATTAAAAAACTATTTCGTTATTTCCTTAGAACTATAAAAAAGCTATCCTTTTTGTAAAAAAAATACAGTCATAATAATATCATTGTCATTGAAAATTACGAGATATTTGAATTTGAAGCGTATTTTATGGTGATTTTCAAGATTTTTAAATTACAGAATTACCATGCCATTTTTCAATATTATGTTCGGTTATTTTTTTACTTTGTTTCTTTTTGAGTCTACGTCAATTTTGGTGTAAGAGAATTCCACATAATTTCTTAATACTGGAAGCTTAAAAATCAGTCTTTTCGAACTGGCCGGGCCTTAAAAGATATTTTGTTTCCTCTATGAAAATTGACGTTTATTTTACCTTCCAGGGGGGGACAGCTGACTTCCAGGGGGGGGGGGGGGAGTTAAGCCCCCCCCCCTCGGTACGCCCATGCTCGCTGCTCCTCCTGCCCGTATGTATCTAATATTGTTTGTCCCCGCTATCTGCGGCCAGCACTCCCCGTTTATGGCCTACGAGCTGCCCATCGCAGTCCGCAGCCCGTCTTAATGGGGGAATGGGGCTAAATATTATTGGGTATCGTAGCTATTGGAGATCGATTATGACCATAGGCATATAGGACCTGTTTGTGATTCTATTTCATTGCATTTCCTTGTTTAAATTGATTTAATGGCAGGTGATAAAAAAAAAGGAAAGAGGTTGTGTCCTACATTAATTAGTCGCATTATGTCAAGTCCGTGTTAGTCCTAGTGGCTGGGCTTGAATCTTGATATAACTCGACAAAATTGGTGATATTACGCCATATTAGGCTTATGAATACTCCACGTTATTTGAACGGGTTATCTCCCTGAAACGCAGACTCGTCGAAATGTGCATTCTGCCCATCCTAACCTACGGTGTTCAGACCTGGTCATTGACTGAGTCGCCCAGCTCGGGGTTTGCCAAAGAGCAATGGAGCGCCGCAGCATGTTAGGTATAAGACTAGCTGACCGAATAAAAAATAGCGCTGCGCTCCAAAACAGGTGTTAAAGACGTCGACATGACAGATGCTAAATTAAAGTGGGACTGGGCGGGTCATACCAGCCGCATGCATCCTGACCGTCGGGCAAAGGTCACCACAGAGTGGGTACCAGTGGACGGACGACGCCGCCGTGGACGGCCTCCAAGAAGATGGCGAGATGAACTGGATGCATACAAGCCAGGCTGGTCTGCGGTGGCGTTGGAGCGAGACAGATGGAAGACCTTAGGGGAGGCATTTGCCCAGCAGTTGGATAGTATAGGCTCATAAAAAAATACACTGTAATTATCTAAGTCCCTTATAAAGTGATATTTTATTTACTATTACAACAGGAATCGGAAAGTGATGAAGACGTGCTACGACGGCTGCTAAGGAGTGCTACGGATGCTACCTGAACTTCTTTTGCAAAGCTATATTATTGTAAAGTTTCATTAAAATCCATTCAGCAGTTTTCGCGTGAAAGAGTAACAAACATTCATACATCCGTCAACTACGATAACATAGGCGCGCCCCTCCAAAATTCAAAACATTTGAAGTGCGTTGTCAGAATTAGCTAAAATATTGATTAGTTGAATACTTACTACATACAAACTCTTTCATAAGGATGTGACTACACACATTGAAACAGTCATTTGGAGGGGCGCGCCATGTTATCGTAGTTGATCTCTACATCCGTACTCACAAGACACAAACTTTCGCTTTCATAATATTATTAGGACTAGTAGGATAACTAAAGTAACAATGCGACTAAATAACGTAGGTCCATGACTCAATTTCTGTGACGGTATATTGTTCATTTACATTCAAAGTTTAATCACAAAAAGTAAAGGTAATATTCTACTCTACATGATATTAGCTGTAATACAATTTGTAATAAAATCCAAAGAACAGCGCCAAAGTTTTCCTGGCAAAGTGGAAAACTTGAAACATAAACTCTTCTCACATTTAACTGGCTATAACCATAATAGGACCATATTGTATGTATTTTAAAAGGTTTTTAAATAAAACAGGAGAGTTTTAAATAGGTATTTATTATTTTCGAATAATTGTTATGTTTCTACTTCAATTATATTTTGTCGTTCTTGATTGTCTTGTCTAATTTTCTTCTTTCTTTCTTCTTGCTGTTTTCTTTTCTCTCTGCTTTTGTGGGTTATCTCTATTTTAGAAACCGCTGTACTTATCCTTCCAGTATTATTAAACCGTCTCTACAAATGTAAATAAGTAGGTACCTAACCAGTTTTTTGGAAATTTCTGATTATTGTTTTCCTTGTTCATTTTTGTTTTACTCCATCATCACTTCAAATTTTTTATGAATATAGAATATAGTTTATTCTAAAACACAAATGCATAAATAATATAAATATTGATGAACAATAATATTATATCGGTGAATTAGAAGAAGGTAAGTTTAATAATAAATATGTTTTATCCTCATCTAACAAGTGTTTTTTTCTATCTAAGACAGGAACAAAACAAATTATTTACCGTACAGTTTATCAGTTATAAATACCATTTTATTAGTTAGTGTTATATAACTTACCATAAAATATGTATATATATATATATATATATATATATATATATATATATATATATATATATATATATATATATATATATATATATATATTTACCTATATGTATGTATATATATATATAACTTACCATAAAATATGTAAAACGAATACATATTTAAAATACAGAACTAGCGCTACTTTATTTTTTTTGCATTTCTTTTATCGATTTTCCACGCCGTTTCTCGATTGTCATTTGGCGATGAGGTTGAAGCTTTCATTTTACAGCGTCAATGTATCTGTAAAGAAAAAACAATATTTTATTAGTTGGTAAAAACACGAGCTTACCAATAATATTTGGAAATTTCTAAAATCCTCTGGCATAGGCAAGTCACATCAAGTGGATCCACCTTTGACAATTAGTTTGGAAGATATTAACAAACGCTTTTCCACAACTCACAAGCTTGATGTTGAAACCCAATCACGGACTATTCGCTTTTTAGATAGTTTACCTCGACGTAATATATCTCTCTTCCGATTTTCTCCAGTTAATACAGACGAGATCAATAAGACCATTATGTCACTAACTACAAAAGTTGTGACACATTAAAGAAGAGATTTTGCCCGTTATAACCCACATTGTAAATTACTCCCTAATGGCTTCCGAATTCCCATTTCAATGGCGCAAAGCTTATGTTCGTCCCTTACCGAAAATTCCTAATCCCACTAATCCTTCTCATTACCGTCCCATATCCATCCTCCCTTATCTATCTAAGATCCTCGAAGCCTGTGCTTTCAAACAACTGTCCAGGTTTGTTAACCTGAACGACATTTTATCTCCACTGCAATCGGGATTCAGGCCTGGACACACTACGACTTCTGCACTTTTAAAGGTTACTCATGATGTAAGAGTGGCCATAGAAAACTCTGAAATTACTGTTATGGTTTTAATAGATTTCTCCAATGCTTTTAATAATGTAGATCATGGAATTTTGTTAGCTATTCTCTCTTGCCTTCCACTCTCAACCGAGGTTCTGAAATGGATCTCGTCATATCTTCGAGGGCGCCAACAGTCGGTACGCATGGATCAGTCTGCGTCATCCTGGTGTGATCTCGACACTGGCGTCCCCCAAGGCGGTATTCTCTCTCCTCTGTTCTTCTCACTATTTATTAATTGTGTTACTCTCAGACTTCAGACTCAGAATGGTTGACGGGTAGAAAATGCCCTATGGCATTAAGTCCGCCATTGTACATCGTACATAGAGTGTAAAATAAATAAATAAATAAGATTTGCCTATTTTTTAAAACACAAGATGAGTTTCAAAACTTCATATTTAATTGGTTATGTTTTATTTTTGTTCAATTGCTGTTTTTTTAGTTAGCCTATGCTGTGCTACTGCTGGGCAAAGGCCTCCCTCAGGGTCTTAATTTTTCTCGCTCCTGTGCTACCGTTGGCCAGCCGGGCTGGTATGCCTCCAGCTCATCGCGCCATATCTTTCTTGGCCGGCCACGGTTGCGTCGCCCGTCTTCGGGTACCCATTCAGTTGTTAACTTTGCCCAGCGGTCGAGATACATGCGGCTAATTTATTATTATTTTGAGAAATTTTGTGACTCGTCTCGTGGTATGGACCATAGCTTAGTTGTATCGTTTGATAGTTATCGCAGTTTATATTGATAGTAGATGACTCCCGCAACTCCGTTGCGTCAAAATTCGTTTATCGCGCTGGAACCGTACATTTTTCTGGGTTAAAAAGTATCCCATGTCCTTTTCCGGGACTCAAAGTATCTCTATTCTCCATACCAAATTTTAACAAAATCTGTTAAGTGGTTTGGCCATAAAGAGGTAACAGACAGACAAACAGACACTTTGGACTTTATTAGTATAGATTGGTAAGATACCTATTGTACAGACGAGACTTATCGTAGAACTCTGTGTTAGACAATTAGAATACTTTAATTACTGTAAAAAAAGTTAAAATATATTTCCTTTACTTGCTACTTTTTTGTTTATGTTAATTTATAAACTAGCGACCCGCCCCGGCGTCGCACGGGTATAAAATATACATATAGCCACTGAAAAAATGATCAAAATCGATTATCTGTGCCAAATAACATAAAAATTGCTCCAGTAGTTCGCGAGATCCCTTTCAAATAATTTCCCCCGTTTTTTCCACATTCTCCTATACATTTAACATAATAATTATTATGAATATTGAGTCAGCAAACAAAATCTGTTAGCAATGTAACTAGTAACACATTATGGGTAAATATTGTAATACTGTGACAGTCCACATGGTATTCAACCTTCTAAGATAAATATTTGTTTATTGAAATAATACATCAGATAAGCAAATCCGCGTAAAGTGTGCCATTTCTGATAAGCTGATAGCGAACAACATAGTACATTATAATATTATTATTTCATCATCATCCATATTTCCATACTAATATTATAAATGCGAAAGTGTGTCTGTCTGTCTGTTACCTCTTCACGCCCGAACCACTAAACCGAATTTGCTGAAATTTAGTATAGAGATACGTTGAATCCCGGGACGGGAATAGAATACTTTTTATCCCGGAGAATTGTACGGTTCCCGCGCGACAAACGAATTTAGTATCACGACGATTGCAACAACGAGATGAACTCAAAATTGGAACAGGTATTCACTACGAGAATCTGTCAATAGAATATGGATCTTCTGTAATAAATAAAGTTTAGTCTTGAATAGGTTATTTAAAATTTATATAATGTAAATTGATCCAAAGACAAATGTTATAATATCTCAAGCTCTAACGCTAAAAGCTCTGGATTCAGAGCTAAAAACTAGGATTCTACTTTTAGAACGTGCCGTGAATATGTTACCATTATAAAAACATACGATGTAACACTCTAAATTATAACCATCATATAACCCTTCATCAGGTGAAGTCGTTTAAAGAATCGTAATGCTCACAAAGTTTATTTATTTTGATAACACAGTCTTAGAATTATTGTTTTTGATAATTAGATAAAAGTAAGAATCTAACCTTTTACTCCTTTTCTGGTTCGGGAGCCATTGCTTCATCACCGTCCTCAGCATTGGAACACTCCTGACAATCATCAGCTTGACCAGAAGACTGTTCTTTCTCCTGCTGTTCATTGGTACACTCCTGACAATCACCAGCTTGGGCAGAAGATTCCTCTGTTCCTTGCTTCTGCTCAATGGTACAGTCCTGACAGTCTGTTTGCGACTCTTCTGTCACCTTGGGAGCATCTTCTATCGCACTTATCAAAACCATCAGCAGTTCCTCCTTGGACCAATTCTTGAAGAGTTTGCCCTGACCGCGTCTGCAGCAACGCTTTTCTGGTCCATGATCACCGCCATGGTGGTGTATTCCATGCCCATGACGATGGCCTGGTCCGTGGCTATGCGGTCCTTTATGACCATGTGGTCCTTTATGACTATATGGTCCGTGATGACCAGGTCCACCATGATAATGACCAGGAGGTCCGTGGCCATGTGGTCCGTGGCCATGTGGTCCGTGCCCATGTGGTCCGTGGCCATGTGGTCCGTGCCCATGTGGTCCGTGGCCATGTGGTCCATGGCCATGTGGCCCATGACCATGTGGTCCATGAAAGCCATGGTGATGACTCATATGTCCATGCCCCTCAGCTCCATGATGCCAGGAGCCATGGCGGTGTCCATGTCCCCATTTATGAGGCTTTCCATGGCCGCGTTTGCAACCCTCAAATTCAGGAGCAAAGCCAGGACCAAACTTACAAGGACCAAAACCCTTTGGTCCTCTCCCATGCTTCTTCATTTCACGGAACAGCTTACACTTGTGGTGCCTCATGATGTACTGGCGACAAGGGAACGCAAAACGCTTTTATATTATGTCGACGTATTTCATAACCTTTTGCAATGGCTTCATTGAGGCTGAGATCGATAGGCGATGTTTTATTGCAATGTTTATTATTGTTTTAAAGTGAGTAGTGTTTACTGATATAATAAGTTGATAACATGTAAAGGTTTCAAGGATTAGCTAAATGAATATTTTCTCATAAAACTTGTAGGTATAATGTTTACTAATATTATGTAATAAATGTGCAAATCTGTCTGTTATATTTAACCTTGAACCGATTTAGACAAAAATTTTTTATTAAATAATCGGAAAACGAGCAAACGGGTCACCTGATGGTAAGCAACTACCGTCGCCCATGTACACTCGTAGCATCAGAAGAGCTGCAGGTGCGTTGCCGGCCTTTACGCTCTTTTCTTGAAGGTTTGCAGGTCGTATAGGTCCGGAAATACTGCTGGTGACAGTTCGTTCGACAGACCTGAGACACTGTAATAGTAACTTAAAGCTTTATACAAAGTAATGATCAAATTATGTACCTAAAATCTATTTTAGCTAGGGCCCTTATAATATTTTCTGGTTTTGTTAAATTCTCTTTACAGCTCATTGCAAACCTTCTATTTTATTCACTTGTGTCGATCACCGGCTTTATGTTACAAAACTTTATTTTTTTTGTTTAGCTAAGTACATAAGTAGTTTTAGTGAATACCCTCAAATGCTTTCGAGAAACCGTGAAAATGACCGAAAATATTTAGCCACTTTAAGGCCTTTAAACCCCAATTTGTTATTCCGTGACTTCCGGTTTACCTAGTTCCAATATAATAATGAAATGTAAAAAAATATGAGATATAAAGCACAATATATAAAAGACTTTAAACCATAAACATTTTTATAAAACGTAATACTTTGGCTGTAATTAATTTACAAACTCACCTCCGACAAAAATCTAATTCATCGAAATATAAGTATTAACTAGGATAATTATACATTTTATTTGAATAAATTGTTAGTAAATCTATATTAAAATATCTTTAACCGAACAATTTTGTTTCTTAATATTTATTTCCAAAGATATTTTTAAAAAACATGAAAAATAGAGAAGATCCGCCCCTAGTAACTACAGTTTTATGCTAAGCTAAAATGAATCTTATTGCGATGCGTATACGCTTGGTCTTTGGTTGTGTGCAAGGTTATCGTTTTGGATTGAGATTGATCCCTACCTTAAGGGCGTCCATAATTGACGTCAGACGTTTTTAAGATTTTTTACATCCCCTATGACGTGAAATTTGCCTCGACTCGTATCGTAGACGTACTATAGTTTAAGCGTAGCGTTGTACGTTTAATATAATAATTATAAAAAATATATAATACATCACAATTTATACTACTAGTAATTTTAAAAAAAATCGGTTGTCTGTAAAGTCGGTTTATTGACAATAGATTATAGGAATGACTCATCTATATGACTCATCGGAACGATTGCACAATGTTTTGCAACATAAAAGTAGTACACAGATAATACATTATACAGTACTGATGCATTAATCGACACAATAAAAGAGAGTTATGCTTATTCGTGGTTTACGTGGCAACTTTTATATTATAACTAGATGATGCCCGCAACTTCGTAGCGCCAAATTCGTTTATCGCGCGGGAACCGTACATTTTTCTGGGATAAAAACTATCCTATGTCCTTTCTCGGGACTCAAAGAATCTCGATGCCAAATTTCAGCAAAATCGGTTCAGCGGTTTGGGCCTCAAGAGGTAACAGACAGACACACTTTCGCATTTATAATATTAGTATGTATTCAGGCCTACAATGCCAGATAGGATTTTGAAGACATCAAGAATCCGCAAGATTGCCATTTCTATTTGCCAGGCGTTTTAATTTTTATTCGCAGTGTCCTTTTTCAATGTCATTCCTTCTTACAAAGCATTCTATTGAATACACGCAAGTTTGTATTACGGGCTTTCATTTTGCTCCCTAAAAGTAAAAAAAAAGCTCCAGTCCAGTCCTAAAACTGAACAGTATGGATACTGCGAAGTACCTATTTGCATAAAAATTTTAGTGGTCATTGAGATGTATTAATGGTCTTAACTTTGCAAGAAGTCATCATTATGGCTGCCAAAATTACAAATTAAGAGCGACAAATGATAAGCTTGCACTTAACACGAATTAAGTGTTATTAAATTGGTTTCAAAGTTGTGAAACCACCATTTCGATTTATGTAAAATGAATTGGTGAAAATGAAAATGAACTATTAATCAAACAGTTATGATGAGGCCACGCCATATCCGATACTCTACACAGAATAATGTACAGACAGAAGATACATAATTACATTGAAATGAAATGAAACGAAAATATTTATTTCTAAGTAGGTTTAAAACAAAGGTAACACTTTTAGAACGTCGCGTCTACATGAGGCCTACCACCGGTTCGGGAACTAACCCGGCGAGAAGAACCGGCGTAAGAAACTCGCACGGGCGGGCCACGGGGCCACCTTTTACCAAAAAGGTGGAAAATAACAATAATAACTACATAATAGCATTGTAAACATACATATTTTTTTCCTATTGCATGGCTTTTATCGCGGGCTTTGAACGCGGCGACCGAATCAAGAGATTCTGTAACGAAAAAATCCTAACACCCCCCACTCTCACCGGCACAGCGGTGCGGCATTGCCGTACCGACTTCGGCATGGTGTTTGTCGGCGTGCAACTAGACGTATGCGAATTAAAATTGCATAAGTTGATAAAAATGCTATGCAATAGTTTTACCGTGGCAGTCTTTGAGCGCCACACGTATTTTTTATACCTTCCCGATACGCCTTGTTTAATATAAGTGTGAACTGACCCTAAGCTTCGCTTCTCAGTCCACCTACTCTGTGCGATGCGGTCGGAGTATTGAGGTGTTGACTCTACTGCGGTTCCATCAATTCCGTTTCATTTCGCATCAATTGTTCTACCTGTATGGGCGGACATGACACAGGAGAAATTACAGGAAGCATTAAGGTGTGAACACCTCATTGAGGTAGAAATTGTAAAACGTAGACCTAAGAACACCATTGTATCAATTTCTCGGAAATAAAGGATATATTATGATATGATATTTTTACGGATACGGGCAGTTGTTTACCTGCGCGCGACAGTTGCGCGTACTTTCTAGAAAAGTCCAACCCTTGTTTATTGTGTGTTTACGTAAACAATCCAGAATGGAACGTTCCAGAAAGTATGGCGGGCCATATAAAAGGTAAACAAGCCGGCAATCGACTCAGTTTAATACAAGCGATCATCAAGGCGATTTCGAAGTGAGAACAAGTGATCAATAGTGAGATTGCGACAGTGACCTACGACTCGGCTACGACCTAGGACAGTGATAGTGCTCAGTGATTTGGACCTAGTGCTTAGTGTTTGAACTTAGTGATTTGTGTGAGCTAGTGTTTGTGAATAAAGTCTTCAAGAGAGTCACCAGGTCTTTCTCTCCGAATCCTCGAACCCTAGCACGTAACATTATGATATGAATATTCCTAAAAGTCTGCAGTTCGTATTACCAGGGCTTATTATGTATTATTATACAGGGTGTAACAAAACTAAGTGATAATACTTTAGGGTGTGTATACTGTGTCCCTTGTATAGAGTTCACTGTGAAAGTAGCAGAAATAAAAATAAAATCAAAACTACTTGGAAAGTAATAGCTGGTGAGACTGGAAACGTCACCTGTCGTAGCTCTGATTTTGAAATTTATTTTGAAAATAAAAAGATTACCAATGATCATGAGGTTGCGACGGTCTTCGAAAAATTTTTTGCTGACATTCCGGTCTCAACTACGAAAAATTTAAACTCCTCACCTGCAGCTGCTGAAAAACTACTCAGAGACAATGTAAAGGAATGTAATGTCAATTTTAGGTTTAGAGAGATTGTCCCCAAAGATATCATTGATACTTTTAAATTAATAAATATTAAAGATACTACTGATCTCTGGGGCATGTCTACTAAAATTATCAAATCAATAATTGACATCATAGCTCCTCATCTATCAATGATATTTAATGACTGCATAAAGAGTGGTGTTTTTCCTGACTTGATGAAGCACAGTAAGGTTGTACCTTTATTTAAAGCGGGACTTAAATCTGATCCAACTAATTATAGGCCTATATCGATTCTACCGACTCTAAGTAAAATATTTGAAAAAATAATTTTAAATCAGTTACTGTTACATTTTAACTTAAATAATTTATTGCACAAAAATCAATATGGTTTTACTAAGGGTCGATCCACAACGGATGCTGGTATAGGTCTTCTTTATAGTATATTTGAAGCATGGGAGGACTCGCAGGATGCCCTAGGGGTTTTTTGCGACCTCTCCAAGGCTTTTGACTGTGTTGAGCATGCTACATTAATCAGGAAATTGCACCACTATGGCATTAGGGACTCAGCACTCAACCTTTTGACATCTTACCTCAAAAATAGAACTCAAAGGGTTGACATTAATAGTAAAAGGTCCAATGGGACCAAAATAGAATTAGGCGTCCCACAGGGATCCATTTTAGGTCCATTCCTTTTTCTCATCTACATAAACGACTTACCTTATCTTGTTAAGGATAATGATAATGAGATAGTACTTTTTGCTGATGACACTTCACTTATTTTTAAAGTGAAGCGACAACAGTCAAATTATGACGAGGTAAATAGTGCTCTCTCAAAAATAGTACATTGGTTTAACGTTAATAACTTACTTCTAAATTCTAAGAAAACTAAATGTTTAAAATTTACTTTGCCCAATGTTAGGCAAGTTAAAACCAATATACTATTAAATGATGAGAAGATGGATTTGGTGGACACCACTGTATTCTTAGGCATTACACTAGATAGTAAACTACAGTGGGGTCCTCATATTGCTAATCTTGCAGATAGGCTCAGTTCTGCAGCATACGCAGTCAGAAAAATACGGGAAATTGCTGACGAAGACACAGCAAGACTAGTTTATTTCAGTTATTTTCATAGTAGAATGTCGTATGGCATCCTCTTATGGGGAAACGCTGCCGACATTAATACGATTTTTGTGCTGCAGAAGCGAGCTATACGTTCAATTTATAAAATGTCAGCTTTTGAATCTCTGAGAGAAAAGTTTAAAGAAATTGGTATTCTAACTGTTGCTTCTCAATACATTTTGGATAATGTTTTATATGTTAAAAAGAATCTTAGTAAATTTACAACCAAAAGTGACAGTCACGGAAGAAACACTAGAAATAAGTATAAACTAGAAATACCGGTGATCAGACTTAGTAAAGTTAGTAAATCTTTTAAAGGTCAATGTGTACGCCTTTACAATAAAATCCCAGAAAACGTTCAGAATCTTTCCATTAATAAATTTAAAAAAGTAGTCAAAGAACGTTTGTGTGCCAAAGCCTATTATAAGGTCAATGATTTCATAAACGACGGCACATCTTGGGAGTAGGATGGCTGCTTGCAAGGCTACTTCTACATTATTTTATGACTTACATTTATGTATGTATGTTGACATTGTATAATTTTAAGTTACAGCATTGTAAACTTTATTTTAAAAGATTAATTTTTTTCTCACTTTTTTTGGTAAATAAAGTGGGCCCCCTGCGAGTTTCTTACGCCGGTTCTTCTCGCCGGGTTAGTTCCCGAACCGGTGGTAGGCATCATGTAGACTTTCAGAAAATATTTGCAAAAATTTATTCTGAATAAAAAAATTTGAGTTTGAGTTTGAGTTTGAGTTTGAGAACTGAAAGAGCAAAATATTATTTTTGTGATTTGTATGGACAATCCCGGATTTTTCCATACACAGGTGAAAAAAGTTACTCTTTCAGCGCTGCTACTTTCACAGTATACTCTATACAAGGGACCCATACACACCCTAAAGTATTATCACTTAGTTTTGTTACACCTTGTATGAGCAATACCTACGCACTCTAAAGTCACTTAGTTTTGTTATATTAAAGTACCCTTTTTAGTTTATCCAGGAAGGCTATAGGCTATATTTTATCACGCTAAGACTAATAGGAGCGAAGAAATAGAGGAAAATGTGAAAAAAAAACGGGGAAAATTATATGAAATTGGTTATTATTATCTTAAGAACTACTGGAGCAATTTTTATACTTTTTGGAACACTTGAAGAACAGACCACTTGAAGGGACATATGCCATTATTTTCGGAAAAATGTATGGTTTCCGTGAAATTCCTAATTTACGCGGACGAAGCCACGCGGAACATCTAATATCATAATACTTATCTCCGATAGTGACATTGAGCACTGAGCAGTTAGCAGGTATATGAGCTATCACTCATGACTGAAATTGGTCGGTTTATAGCGGCAAAGCTCTGCAACAATCTCGGAGCTATAAACTTTACAAATGTAGAGCTTAGGAACTGTAGAGATGACAGTTCAAATTATCATTCTGTTGCTTTTAGTCTTTAAACTGCTGAACCGATTCGGATAAGGAGATTCTTCGATCGTGGATTCTTGGAAATCTATTGTTATTCCTTCGATCGGAGGTTCTCAGAATTGCCATTGTATTCTATTGTTGTTGCGATCACCGGTGCTCGCGTGGGGCTTGATGGGATTGTTATTCTATTGTGTTTCGCTCACCGGTGAGCTTATGGGGCTTCGTGGGTTAAGACATGAGAAAGGGTAAGTAATAAGAGCGAATCATATGGTCCAGATAGATCTTAATGACGTAGGTCTACCGCAACCTAGATAGATCTAGGTTGAGGACAACGTCTAGATGTATTTTATTAGACTCGTCTAATCCTACTAAAATAAATGTGAAAGTCACTTTTCACGCCCAAACCGCTGAACCGATTTTGCTGAAATTTGGTATGGCGATACTTTGAGTCTCGGGAAAGGACTTAGGATACTTTTTATCTCGAAAAATGTTCCCGCGCGATAAACGAATTTTGGCGCAACGGAGTTGCGGGCGTCATCCAGTTTAAGGTTCAATGGACATGGGTAGTTGGTAGTCCTGATAACAAAGTTATCCAAAAATATTGAAAATATATTCCAGGATTATTCTACTACTAGCGACCCGCCCCGGCTTCGCACGGGTATAAAATATATAGCCTACTAGATGACGCCCGCAACTCCGTTGCGCCAAAATTCGCTTATCACGCGGGAGACGTACATTTTTCCGGGATAAAAATATCCTATGGCCTTTCTTGGGACTCAGAGTATCTCCATACCTTTCAGCAAAATCGGTTCAGCGGTTTGGGCGTGAAGAGGTAACAGACAGACAGACAGACAGACAGACAGACAGACAGACAGACAGACAGACAGACGGACAGACAGACAGACACATTCGCATTTATAATATTAGTATGGGATTTTAATGCAATATTAGTGCAGCTTTTTCGATCGGTCCAGTCCATCAACATTAAAAAAAACTGTTGTTTAACTTTCGTTGTAACACCGTGTATAAAAAATATTTTTTGCCGTTTGTTCAGAACTAAATTAAGCATGAAACGAAGATGCATTAAAATAATAAATTCTGTTATGTATTATTGGAACTGAGTTCCTTTTCGCGCGTTGCGAAAGGGGGCTAGGCCGAAAAAAACGACGCTAAAAACGACACTTTTTAATTAGTACCTGCATATTAGGGGCAGAGGGCGTTGCACGTTGATAGTATTCCTGTGCGTCAATAGATGGCGTTTTTAATTTTTTTTTAAGTATAATATGTACAGATTTTTTAACACAAGAAATAACTCCATTCTATTCGGGTGTCCTTTTACACAGGCTCTCAAGTTTTTTTTCTATTCTGTCCAGTCTATACCTTTCTAATCTACGTGATACAAACATAAAATAAATTATATAAATGAAACAAACTTTAACGTGTAACTCTACCTTACGGTTAAAAAACCTATTTCGTAGTATTACTCGTATTTAAACGTAAAATAATGGAATATGTTACGTTTATTTTTATGTTTTGTAATAAAAAGTGCGATGTTTCTTGATTAAGATTATAAATATACGTATTATATTTTATAACATCTTCTATTTAAATAAAAATGAATTTAGTCTCGCTAAAACTCGAGAACAGCTGAACCGATTTTGCTGATTTTAGTCTTGAAATTTTCGTGAAAGGTTTATGAATTTGCCGCCCAACACCGCGGTCGGCAAGTCTGTCAATTTAATTTGTATCATTTGTAAACAAAATAAAATTAACTTTAGAAGAGCTTAAGAAGCGCTTACATGGGCAATTAATTGCGGCAATAATTGCCGGCGACACAAATGGAGCGATCTGGAGCAATTAGTGGAGCAATATGGGGCAATTTTAATAAATTATGGCGATTATTTCGGCGATATTGCTCCATATATTTCATAACGCTCAATGTCGCCGATACGAATTGACGAATATCCGATGGGCTCGTGTATGACAGTATTTGATGAAGTTGCGCCATATCGCTCAACTGCATTGCGATGTATTGCGCAATATTGCTGCTTGTTGCCGAAAATTGCTTGATGTAGTCGTGACGTCAAAGTTGACGATAATTGACTGGAGTGGAGCAATTTAGTTGCCCGTATAAGCGTAGCTTTAGAGGAGTTTCGTCATTGCATCACCTCGTCAAATTATGAAAATGAAAAGAACGAGCTAATTTCACGAACTACTTAACCGATTTTGATGTAATTTGGCACAGATATAGAGTAGACCTTGGGGCAATTTTTTAAATTTCCGGTTTTTGTGAAACTCCTTATTTACGCATTCAGAGCTGCGCGGGATATCTGGCTGTTTATATTTAGATTGAATCGAAACTGAACGATGAATGAAGCAGAGTGTTTGCGCCAGCACAGGCGAGTACGCTCGAGCCACTTGCATGTTCCAGTGGACTTGCCGCCAGTCACGCTTGCCAGCACTGATGAGCTAATCGCTGGCAGATGACAACACACGAGGAGATATTGTAAGATCTATATAATACTAGGTGTAGCCTGAAACTTAGTTCATTACGTAAAAACCGTACACGGAACATTAACTGCCCCTTCCCCTCTTTCAAAGTAAATTCATTCCAAAAATTTAAATTGGTTCAGCCGTTTAAGCTTGAACTTTATTGCATTCCACAAAACTATTTATGTGAACAGTATAAGCAGGAAAGGACAATACAATTCGCTTTTAAACGGTAAGGCCTCCAGAATAAAATATTAGTAAAGATATACAGGTGTCTTCGCGAAGTTTTATACAACTTCAGCGAGTTTGACGTCTGCCACCTCAGTCCACCCCATAACCCGCCGGCCTCAATATCTCGAGATCTCGAGCTGTTAAACGAAACCAACATTGATTTACGTCTGTGTGTAAAAATATGTTTACGTATACACTTACACAAGCATCTTTCTATGAGATTAAATTGTCAACGTGCCGATAAGTGCCGACTGGGCGTCAAAAATGAGATGTCACGTCTCTTTTTACCACGCAGTGCTACTGATAGTGACATCTCGCTTGCTCAGGCCTTTGTTCCTCTATTCCGCTAGGTATATTAACTTTATCTCCGTGACTGCGGCCGCTGGAAGGCAGCCGAAACGTTGGGAATAAGAAAAGTGCTCCGCGACAAAATCCAAAGCGATTAAAGCATTTTGACTATATTTGCTACTTAGAAATATTTCACTAAATAAGTCTATACTTATTATTAGCATAATGTACTGGCATAACTTAACTTTCATATTTTTTCTATTTCCATTTAATATTAACGGAAAACTTCCCTGTACATTTTCAATTTTCCCTGTTTGCATTTTCACACTGCATGGGCACAGATGAGTACAGAAGATGGAAAGGAAATAGTCTTTATGTCCTTACAAATACAGTTGTAAATGCGAAATCTTGATGCAAGGCATTCGCATAATCTAGCGTATAATTAAATAAACTGGGAAGTACTCGGCGTAATCTGTACGGGCTGGTAATATATACTATGGTTGAAACCGAGAGACGAGACACATAATAAAAATAATTAAGATAATATTAATTTACAATAAGTCACATGCTCGGCAATCTTACGGTAAAAATGACTACCTATTATTGTTTGTCCGTCTGTATGTACAGTGTACACTGTATCTCGTGAACTGCGATAGAAGAGTTAAAACTTTTCACAAATTACATTCTCTTGCCGCTACAACGGTGCATAATATTGCCATGATAAGAAGTAGCTTATTTCTTTTCCCGCAATATATTCTGCATCTCTGCCAAATTTTATCAAAATCGATCTAGTAGTTTCGGAAGAAGCGAGTCACTTGTTGAATGTAGCACGTTCTACAAAATCTTTCGTAGCACCCGCTACGAAATACGTCTACGACTTTCACTGTATTTCAGCGAATCAAATAAATAATATCTATGGACGCTGCACACCACGTCAGTCTGGCCCCGTAGTAAGTACCTGAAGGACTTGTGTTATGTCGGCACTACTAATAGGCGAACGCGTTGGCCAACGCGTTGGCCAACGCGTCGGTCCAATGTGTAGAACAGGCGTTCGCGCGTTCGCGGTAGGTATTTAGACGTTGGCCAACGCGTTTGCGAGCTTGCCGCGCGGTGTCGGAATGATCAAAGGAAATTTGTCGCAAGGCTTGTCGCAAGGCTTGCGTTCCGTCCACACATAGGCCGCGCGATCAGTTCGCCTGGAGCAGCGCTGAAGAGTGCACGTTTCCTTCTTGTGGCGAATTAACATCTAACTTGACGAAATAGCGAACAATATAAGTATCAAGTAAACATTTAAATTTATTGAGTTAACTATCAGAGTAAATCTTCCTGTGGAACAAAAAAATCATATCAAAAGTGCTAAAAAAAAAAAAGGTTCTTGGATATGCTATTTTACTCACGATGTTTTTTAGGGTTCCGTACCCAAAGGGTAAAAACGGGACTCTATCCCTAAGACTTCAATGTCTGTCTGCTTTTCTGTCTGCCTTTTTGTTCGTCCCTCTGTCTGTCTGTTTGTCCATCTGTCTGTCCGTCTGTCTCCAGGCTGTATCTCAAGAACCGCTACAGCTAGATTTCTGAAATTTTCACAGATTGTGTAAGTACTTATATATTTGTTGTCGTAATAGCGATACACAATAAATATACTAAAAACAAAATAAATTAAATATCATTATTAATATAAGTATATATTAATCATGATAATTATAATTATTATAAGGTAATAATTATTATTATAATGTAATTATAAGCTGTGAATAAATATACAGCTGCAGCTGTTAGCGACTCAGCATCCATTTCGAATGACGAATCCGTCCGCACATTGGCGCGATCCAAAGCATACTGAATGACCTTCCAATGTGTGGATTACTCACAAGCGCCGTTGCAAACGCACCGCCGTTCGCGTTGGCCAACGCGTTGGCAGTGTGTTCGTCTATATGGGGAGGCGGCTTTACAGGTACCATACAACGGAAATATATTTAATACTTTTATACTATACATATATTTAAGTTTTTTATTATATGATACACATATTTAATACACATCCATGACCCAGGATAACTTCATAAACTTTTTTTTGTTCCGTCGGCGGGACTCGAACCCGCGACCTCCGGCTTGAACTACCAACGCGCTTACCACTGTGCCACGGAGGTCGTCAAATATTATGCAAAGATCGAAGCAAAGGGCGCTACTGGTACAAACAGTAAATAATCCTACCAAAATCCGACATGTCGCACACGTCTTATCAGAATATTGACAGAAACGTTGTCAAACGCCGAACAAAATTTTTTGTTACTGTCTGTGCTGGTGCTGCCTCTAGCGATGCAGTAATATATCGTATTCGTTCAGTGATTTGAGCGTGTGTTGTATTACAAACAAAACGAAGCATTAATTAATCCTGCATGCATTATTATCCGGGCCTTCAGGAATGCTCGCAGAATCAACACTACAGAACTCTGTCGTGTGTAAACATCCCGATGCGGTGACCACTCCTTTAAAATTTGTAGGATTATTTGGGACTTTTTATATAGGATAAAATCCTTAATTGTTGGTAGTCATCCTATAATTGGCATTAAGATTTTTGTTAGAAGATATACTATACTGCACTCGGCGAAACATGGCAATAGCGGTCATTGAGTACCTACCTGTCAAAAACTTGTCATTTTCTATACAAAGCCACGATTGACAACATCTGACACTTCATTGTCAATCGCGTTTTATATAGAAAATTACATGTTTTGACAGGGAGTCAATGACCGCTACCGCCATGTTTCGCCGAGTATAGTATAGGACTGCCCATAATATATAATTTTGTGTAGCAAGCACTTACAAAAGTGTCTATTATCGGATGTTTCACCATATTGTTAAGTGACTGTTAAATCACGATATTAAGGTAAACTTTGACGCACACCGAAATTATCTGGGTGCCACGAAATAAGTACCTCAACATAATATTATACCATGGCAATCCGCTTGAAAATCGCTTTTTGTACACAAAGAGAACACGTATGTAAAATATCATAAAATAATATACTATAATGATATCATACATAATATATTGAACGCATAATTTTTGTAAAATAATGTCAATACGGTGTTAAAATAACTCTATATGAAATAAATCCAAAGACTTGAGACTACGCCTACTTTTCCACTTTTGTGTGCTTGTGTTGGATATAAATTGTTTAATTATATAATTAATTAAGTAGCCCAATAGTACTGGTTGGGAAAATCTGTATTTTATCGAGTGTAATATTAAGTCATTGTGGTCACCCTACACAAAGGTAACTTCGGACTTTTAAGTGCCTACGTGATGTCACGTCCTTGACTTCCTTTCAGCGGGAAAATGAAGTGTAAACCTTGACACGTTCACATAAAGTTCATTTTGCAACAACACTTAACCGTCTTCAGGAGACTTGTAATATTTTCACGGAAACATTATGTATTAATAAGAAAAATAACTCCATGCTTGTATGAATACATCGTTATGTAATTTATAAGAAACTTCATTTACATTGAAGGTATTTCTTAAGTTTTAGGCCACAAGAAAACCACTAGTTGTGGTTAGCCGAGTCACTTCTGAGTTCTACGACCACAAAATACAAGGTGTAACAAAATTAAGTGATAACACGTGCTTGTAATGTATATAATATGTCCCTTGTATAGTATATACTGCGAAAGTAGCAGGGCTGAACGAGCAAAAATTTTTTTTGTGACATGTATGTACGTTAATTTTTCCACACAAATGTAAAAAAATAATAATTTTTCAGTGCTGCTACTTTACAGCGAACTATAATATATAGGTACACCCTAAAGTATTTTCACTTAGTTTTGTTACACCCTTTATATTCATGTTAATTTCTATTAGGTAATGTGTATATTCATAGTCAAAATAAAAATCTATATTTATTATAAAACAAAGTCGCTTTTTTTCCCTCATGTCCCTTTGTTCCCTTTAATCTTTAAAACTACGCAACAGATTTTGATGATTTTTTCAGTGTTAGATAGCCCATTTATTGAGGATGGTTATAGGCTATATTTTATCACGCTAAGACAAATAGGAGCGAAGAAATAGAGGAAAATGTGGAAAAAACGGGGAAAATTATTTGAAAGGGCTAACTTGAACGCGCTAATCTCAGGAACTACTGGTCCGATTTGAAAAATTATTTCAGTGTTAGATAGCCCATTTATTGAGTAATAGCCTATAGTAGTTCGCGAGACAAGCCCTTTCAAATAAGGGGGAATTAATTATAATTTGAAAGGGCTTATCTCGCAAACTACTGAAGAAATTTTTATGTTATTTGGCACAGATAAGAAGTAGACCACGTGAAGGATCATAGGCTATCGATTTTGATATTTTTTTCAGTGACTATATATTTTATACCCGTGCGACGCCGGGGCGGGTCGCTAGTAAATAAATAAAATAAAAATTATCTTAAGTATTCGTTATAACTTATAACTAATGGCTTCACGATTACCTAAGTATCTGAGTAGCCATTAGCCAATCTACGGCATAAAGGCTTTGCGGCTTCTATAAAACGGTGTCGATTACCGTACACCTTTGTATTTGGGCAGCTTGATATTCAAATAGCTTGGAATAGCTCGGAATAGCTTGGAACAGCTCGCAATAGGCGTGGAGCGCGCTATCGCTAAAGTACTGTAAACCACACCTCGACTCCCGAACGCTAAACTAAATGCGACTGTTTGTAGTGCATCTATTTTAATGCTCGTTTCTATTCGATTTAAATGCAAATATGTATTGATAAAATGGAGGTGTGTTTTTCTTTTGCTGACTTTTAAATTGTAAGCATACAACAGTAAATAAGTAGATCAATATGAATTACATATAAAAACAGGGTTTATTTTGATAGCACCTTGCAGTGAGTTTAAATGTAAAATTGTGCTTGTTAGAAATTTGAAATTATGAAATTATGAATCAAATTATGCAAAAGTCCCTTTTCTCGATAGTAGTAGCGTGTGTACGGTAAATTATACGGCTATTGCTGAACCAAAGATTTCCTTTGGTAGGACTGGTCCTTATGGCCCAAGGATGGATTTAAGATGTGGAGCCACCGCGATTTTTGATGTAATTTTTTTAAAATTTTAGCAGCTTTTGCTCTGGAGGAAAATAGAGTCTCAATCTGTATATAGGCATTAATTATGGTAATATTCCAAGTTCGGTACCATATTCGGATGAGTTAAGAATGCTTAATTCATTTTAGGACTCATATTTGCACGATAAAGATGTTAAACAACGTAAAAAGAAGAAGAAGAACCATTATTTAAACGCGCTAATCTTAGTATGAGTCAGTAATTACTCGTCCGATTTGAAAAATTCTTTCAATGTTAGATAACCCATTTATCAAGGAAGGCTATAGGCTACATTTTATTACGCTAAGACTAATATAAGCAAAGAAATAAAGGAAAATGTGGAAAAAACGGGGAAAATTATTTGAAAGGGTTAATATCTCACAGACTACTAGAGCAATTTTTATGTTATTTGACGCGAATATATAGTAGACTGGGTAATTAATTTGTGAAAAATATACGGTTTCCGTGAAATTTCAGATTTATGGGGACGAAGCCGCGCGGAACGTCTAGTATTATTAATATGTTTATTGCTCCATTCATCACCATGTCTTTGGCATGCAGAATAATGCGGCTATCAGCCTTCTTATATTAATTAAGCTCTGTCAACAGCGTTTTCGTTGGTTGAAAATCATATATTCTGTTTTTTTTTTACTATCTTTTATGCAAATATTATTCCAAAATTGGCATTTAAACATTCGATTCAATCGAAAATGATACCAAACTCGACTATATACCTAAATCCCACGCAGTTTTTGACCTCATACCTTGTTAAAGCTAAAAACCCCCGCCTCCCCCACCAGCATGAGATATTCAGGTGGCTCCACATCGTAAACCCATCTTAGGGATATAAAGATCAATCCTACCAAACGAAATCTTTGGTTCAGCAAAAGCCGTATTCCTCGTTTTTTTGTCTTGTGACACGACTATAGGTCATACAACCATAGGTGTCTAAACAGTAAACTATTATTGCCGCAATTACTAAAAATAATTTAAAAAATTGTAACTTGGTTTACGTCTTTAGATCTGTATATTTACTTATTTTATCTGATATAATCACGAAGAAAAAAAGGCGGATGGAGTCTTATTATACACAGAACTGTGTCTTCAGAGTCGGCCACGCACACATTCTTACGCCTGTCAAATGGTATGGACTAGCGTAAAAATGTGTGCGTGCGGACTGTGTACATGCAGTCAGCTGGTCGACTCTGAAGAACAGAGTTTTTTGTATGGTGTTACTCCGTCGGCCTTTTTTTATACGTCCATGAATAAAAAATGGTTTCCCTTTAATTTGTTCCTGCTAAAAATATAATACCAACATTTTTCAGCTCCTGATGCGAAAGCATCAGTACTTTCCTACAAATTAGAGTTATATATCATAGTGGCTCTCCGCTATTAACCCCCAATTTTATTTACATAAGGTTTTGTTTTGTGTTATGACTTATGAAAGAAGAAAAATATTTTGTATATATTTTTTTTTTATTATAGTGTATTTTTGTTTAATTTGATATTATAATATTATAAAATAGGCACCATATATTTTATAGGCACCTTATATTGTTAGAGAATAGAGTATTAATTTTTGTAAAATATAACCTAAAATAGTTAAATAAAAACTTTATATACATTTTATTTGAATAAATTGTTAGTAAATCTATATTAAAATCTCTTATAAAATATGTGTTACAAATATCGCCAACAAACTGAGATTCAGTTTGGCGGTTTTTAGAGTAAGAAATAATTTTGTAAAATAATTGAATAAGTACTCAAAAAAAATTTCAAAGGTTCTTTGTACCAGAAGAATTGACGCGCAAAAAGCGACAAATTACAATAACGTATTAGTAGTCTCACGGACGAGTGTTTGTGAGTAATTCGCGTCGATTTTCCGGTGCTTAGACAGTGAAATTAAAAATATGTTAAACAACTAGGTAGGTACTGGAGCAACATTTTGTTTATCAGGTCGTTAAACCTGTAGACAAATTTTTTGTTCGATTGCCTAGTCAATTTTAGTTAGATCGGAACTCCATTATAAAATTCAAATGTAATTTTGCACTCAGGCTTTTATCTTCAGGTTAAGCTGAAATGTAACTAACAAATAATTTTGACAATAGAATATTTTAATTACAAAATTCGTTTATCGCGCGGGAACCGTACTTTTTCGGGATAAAAGGTATCCTATGTCCTTCCCCGGGACTCAAAGTATCTCCATAACAAACTTCAGCAAAATCGGTTCAGTGGTTTGGGCGTGAAGAAGTAACAGACAGACAGACAGACGCATTTCGCATTTATAATAATACTAGATGATGCCCGCAACTCCGTTGCACCAAAACTCGCTTATCGCGCGGGGACCGTACATTTTTCGGGATAAAAAGTATCCTATGTCCTTCTCCGTGACTCAAAGTAATTCCATACGTAACTTCAGCAAAATCGGTTCAGTGGTTTGGGCGTGAAGAGGTAACAGACAGACAGACGCATTTCGCATTTATAATAATAGTATGGATCTACACAGCTAATTTGCGTGACTAAAGCCCGTCCTCCATGCTGTCGTATGCACATTAATAATCCGAGCATAGTGCTAATTCTACCACGGGCCGGGATTGGGGCTGTGGGTGTGATCACTTTATCGCGCGCCGCCTGTGCCCGCTGTATCAGTGCCTGCCTAGCTCAGCCAGCAATTACCTTAGTAGGATACATTGTGTCCCCTAAATCTTAGATAGTTGAATACCATTGTCTCAGAGAAAATATGAGATATCCACAGAACAATCTGTGGAGATTTCCATGTCGTTAAGACTTGATGACTAATAGTAGGGGAGGGGAGGGTGCTATTTGTGTAGTCATTCGTGCGTCATGGAGACCTAGTAGGTTTTTTACGTTAAGTAAAACTGATAAAAAAAGCGTTTTTTATTCTAGCGGTAGGTTCAGAAACTACAGCCATTTTAAAGTTTTGAAAAAGAAAATATATTCAAAAAATTGCTTATTTAGGTAAATTGTGAATATATTTTAGACAACAAGGACTAAATCATTAGTTTAGTGCTAAATAAAATATCTGCGATGCTTAGTTAGAAAAATATTAAGCTTTATTTTTTATAAGTATTTTAAAATGTTCCTATAGGCATAGTATAGGCTATAGGCTATTCCTACAGACATAGTATAGTATAGGCTTACCCAACTTTTGAATCGTCAGTGCTTTATATGGAAGCTTCTTGGGGTAGACTAAACATCCCCTATCTTAATCTGACAGATCCGATGTCATTTCAATATTAAAAAAATAAATAAAATTAACCCACCACGTGAGAAATTTGATTTCTATACCATGATAACTAGACACATGTCGGAAGCCTATACAAGCTTAATCCAACACGCTTGAGCTAATCCCGAAATCCCCTCTTCCCCTCCCCAACTATAATGGAAATACGAAATTAATATCTTAATCTCATTAGATATTTAATGGCAAGTAGTCCGTCACAATTTTTTTTTATGCAATAAGGGGGCAAACGAGCAAACGGGTCACCTGATGGAAAGCAACTTCCGTCGCCCATGGACACTCGCAGCATCACAAGAGCTGCAGATGCGTTGCCGGCCTTTTAAGGGGTAATAGGGGAGGGTACGGAAAGAAATAGGGAAGGGTAGGGAAGGGAAAAGGGTAGGGGATTGGGCCTCCGGTAAACTCACTCACTCGGCGAAACACAGCGCAAGCGCTGTTTCACGCCGGTTTTCTGTGAGGACGTGGTATTTCTTCGGTCGAGCCGGCCCATTCGTGCCGAAGCATGGCTGTCCCACGTTAAGGAAGTATGCTTGACAGGAAGAACTACAGAAGAGGAACTCAAAGGAAGAACTGACGGCCGAGCGTCGAATTGTTATTTCAGGCATTCCTTTTTATGTTGAAATTTAAGACAGAATTTGCGCACAAAGCCCCTTCCGGCATCCTATCCCGGCATACATTATTCTGGTGAAATATGTTGTAATTTTCAATTTCATAATATTGAGTAAGCAGCTAGTTTGAAAATATTGCAAAAATATTCCGCTTTCAGTCTCTCTTTCCTAATATACTCAAATACTTAGACATAATAATATCTAAGACTACAATAAACTGAAAAAGTTTTGATAACAAATACCAAAATAAATAATTAAAACAGTGAACATAGATCGATGTGTCAACGGAAAAAGTTTTCGATAATAGAACCAGTCACACCTTTGCAAAATAATTCCCAAATTTTCAGTTATCGCCAAAACATTTCAACCGATACGAATGAGTCACACGTTTCAAAACACCACACAATTCCTACGTTATAACGTATAAGCCGATAGCTTATCGAGTAGCGTCAGTATCATTTTGTCTTTCGTGCAAAAAGTTTGAGTGTCAAAGACCATTTGAAGGCCCAAGACCATGGGGTCATGCTGAAAAGGATTGCGCTAACGACTTGGATGGGTTGTCCAATAAGTAATGGATCTAAAGATCATCACGGACCTTTGCATCATGAATTTTGGCATCACGGACCACCTAGAGGCCACCATGGATCTCCGCATCATGAATCATGATATTAAGGACCACCAATAGGCCGCCACGGACCTCCACCTCATTAATTCTGGCATCACAGACCACTTATAGGATACCACGGACCTCAACATCATAAATCCTGACATCACGGTTCACCTAGAGGCCACCACGGACCTCCACCTCACGAATTCTGGCATCACGGACCACCTAGAGGCCACCACGGACCTCCATCTCATGAATTCTGGCATCACGGACCACCTATAGGATACCACGGACCTCAACATCATAAATCCTGGCATCACGGTTCACCTAGAGGCCACCACGGACCGCCACCTCACGAATTCTGGCATCACGGACCACCTAGGAACGACAACAGACCAAATCATTACGGTAATTTAAGATCGCCTTGCGAACATAACTATTGGGGACCACCTAAGCACGGTTGCCCATTTAATAGTTCGCCACACCATGGATGTATGGAACCATCCAGGCACTTTGGACCACCTAAAGATGCTTCTCACCAAGTACCAAAACATTTTTGGGGACCACCGAAGCATTGCGGACCACACCATAGCCCTCCACATCGGACCTGATCATCATAGCTCTATGGGACCACTTAAACACTGTGGACCACATCATTGTCCAGATCGTCATGACCCTATGGGACCACCTAAGCACTGTGAACTACATCATGGTCCAGACCATTTTGGTCCTATGGGACCAACTGAGAACTGCAGTGAACAACATCATGGCCCAGATCGTCATGGCCCTGTAGAACAACCTAAGCACTGTAGACCACATCATGGACCGCCATCCCATATGCCAGATCATTATGGTCCAACGGGACCATCTAAACATTTTGGACCATATCATGATCCTCCAAACCATGGACCAGATCATTACGGTCCTATGGGAATTCCTAAGTACTTTGCGCCACGTCATGGAGCACCAAACCATCAACCAGGTTATTATGGACCTATGGGTCCACCAGAGCACTGCAGGCCACGCGATAGATCTCCAAACCCAGAGCCAGACTGTTGCAGACCTACGGGACCACCTAAACACTGTCGACCACAACGTAGGCCACCACACCTTGGGCCAGACCGTTATGGCCCTATAGGACCTCCGACAGAACATGGTGACTTTTGGGGTCCACCAAGGCATAATAGACCTTTCGGTGATCTGCCACATCATGGACCACCTAGGTATTGTGATCATCCAGATCATTATCGACCACATTATAATGATCAAGCATACGAAAGACCAGAACACCACAATCGTTTAGGATCATCTAGAAATGGACCGCATCATGGACCTAGACACCACAATTCCAAATGGCTGCATGGAACAATTAGAAAGTTACGTAGAAATCGCCACATGTACGTTCTTCACTTAAAATAGGTAATTATTGTGTAATGGGTAAAGATTTGTAAATAGTAAGCTGTTTAAAGTAATAAAGTATTGTCTTAAATTTTTCAATTCACTGTCGGAACAATTCTTAAGGATATATTTTTTAGTAACAGATGTCTAACAATGCCTTTAAAGACTCTTGCATGGGAATGGATATGAGAAAGCAGATGTTTGTATATTGTTCTCAGTTCACAAGAGTTTCGCTTAAATAATGTATACAATTATAGATAAGTATTTTATTTAAAAATGTTAATGAGCGTATCTCGCCGATAAACTTCGGTTTGGCGAGGTTCAATTGTATTAGTTTTTAAGTTTTTTTAAATAAATAAATATATAAAAAAAATATATAAAAAAAATGCAATTGCGGACCACCTCTTCATCATGATCATGGACAAAGCAATAATTGTGAACCAGATCAACCAATCTACACGGTTACTGTAAATGTGAACCTGGTAGAAACTACTGTGATGAAGGAAGACCCTGGGAGCCTCATCAAGCAGAGCGATGTTGTACCTACTAATCAGGAAGCTGCACCAAATGAACAGGAGATATTGCATGGTCCTCCGAAATCTGTCTAGTATGAGACATGTGTAATATGCAAGAAACGAGACTGGATGTAAGACAAAAGAAGAACCAAAAATCAAGATAAAACACTACGATTTAATACAAATTTTCGAGAAAAAAATAAATAAAAGAATTTCAACACCTATCTTACATTTTTTATTTACTGTCCGATTTACTTTTATTAGAAATAATATTAAATTAACTAACATTAGAAATTACCTTCATTTCATTAATTTTTATTTAGTTTCTTTAATTGAATTGCGAAAAAAATATAATTAAATGTATTTCCTACAAACACAGTATTATGAATATTATAAATTTAGCGCCGATTATTTTAAGTAGATAGATTTAATTGCTTAATGTAAAACATTATATAATTAATAATTTATTACCATATACCATACATATAGACCTAAGATAATAATAGTAAGAAAAGCTCTATATGGCGTAGTTTGTAAGAAATACTTAGATTTACCTTTGTACTTAAATGTATATTTAAGTATTTCGCTTTTAACAGATTTTGTGTACATAAATTATTAAATAAAAAAATAAAAATGAATAAACAACCAATAGACGACTCTCATTTGCATTAAAAAACGTAATATAGAGTTTGAGAATTTCCATCAACTTGGTCCAATATCCTATGAACACTTGCGAAGTGTCTTCATTTCTTCCTGATAAGGTGTAAGCGGTGAGGTGAAACGATTTAAAATATCGAGCTCTCTGCACCTGTCATAATATAATATTATACAGTAGATCATCTCAGACTGCTAGATTTAAAACAAATAAAAAAAACCTTCAATCACTACGGATATTAAGTCTCCGCTGACTGTTAAGTAGGCAACAGATGTTGATGCCGGTATTTTAATAGATCATAGAGATATTCAAGAGGTCTATCCACACAAAACATGCATAATAATATAGTATAACTTAAATGGTCAAACAGTTTGGCGGGTCGAGAACTAGACCTCCCGAATCAGGCGCACGCACACATAAGCATGATTTCAGATTGCTTGAAGTATTTATAAAATGCGAAGCACTTGACATGTAAACAGGTGTTTGTATAAGGCGAGCTTCATTTCAAGGACACGAGTTACTTTACTGTATGATATCAATTATACTGGGGCTCTGTCGTCGGTTTTTTATTTTCAATCTCATTTCTCTCGATTATTCCTCGCGTTGATAACGCGACGCTGCTTGCATATCATTTCGTGAGCACATAGATGGGTTTATTCTAGATATAGAATATCAAAGAGCCCATGGCTTCCCAAACTGTGTTCTCTTGCACGACGCAAGGCAACCAAGAAAAATTAGGTTTGGAAAGTCGTGACATCCATCCATACGTCAGAAATGTGAAATTGCGTGTGTCTGTCACACTATAAAATCATTAAATGGATTGAGTAACGCAGCCTCCTAATTTTCTTACTTTCTAAACTTTTTTAATTTTTGTACCCTCATAATACAATTAGGGTCAATTCAGACCGCAACGTGACGCGTGACATTTCCAAAGTATAGATTTGACAGATATGCAAGACGTCTCACACTTGAAGTTGGCCTATTGGACTTTAGGGCCAATTCAGACCGCAACGTCTGAATGACCCTAAAGGTTAGTTCTTAACATTTTACAAAATGTTATACTCGTGTCCTACTACTATAAATACTACAATATTATGTAACACACACTACCTTCTTAAACTCACACACTTTAGTCGTGTATCTATAATATCTACACACGTCGCTGTCTTATATTTCTGAGCTCAGTAAAAACTGTGGGGTTCGATACCACGCTGGGGAAATTTGCTTAGCGCTTATTGGCAGCTAGAGAGCTCGGTGCAGAATTATTTACACTGAGTCTACTTCATAGCTCGGTATAGGTACTACATATTACAAATAGTACCGAATATACGTCACTTTATTTCCGCTGCCCCATGTACGAAACCTGTCGGCACTCGGCCCCATAGCCTATTCGGCCTATTTATAAATCCGGGGCTGAGTGTAAAGACGCTTCCTACTGCCTATCATTGCATGCAAATCATGCATATTGTAATAGTATAACGTTTTACTAAAAACCGGCCAAGTGCATATCGAGCCACGCGCAATATAGGGTTCCATAGTACCACTAGTTTTTTTAAATTTGTGTATGGTCAATGAATGTACATTTATAACGTGTTTTACACTACTAACAACATCATCTCAGTTGCTTTTAAAGGAATTTGAACGAAATGTTCCTTTATACTTCGCCGAAAACATTTTTTTAGTTGATCGACTATTACCAAATTATTACTTAATAACTTATGAAGTCTTCTTAGCCGTGATAGTTTTCCTTTTAAATTCAGCATATTTCCTACTCCCATGAATTTCCATTTCCAGAAGCTACCGTTTAGCTGGTAGAAGGGGGGGACACTGGACTCTAACGATTTTTTCCATTTTAAAACTTAATATTTAACTAACGGATCCCTAAATCGGAAAATGATCTATGAAAACTCATTATAATATTTAAAAAAAAAACTTATCCAACGACACCCCACACGATGGGGTGGACGCGAAAAAAAAATTCATCCCCACTTGATGTGTAAGGAAGGTACCATAAAAAAAATAAGATTTCATGTACCATTTTGTCGGCATCATTAATATATGTGCATTCATGCCAGATTACAGCTTTGTACGTCCTATAGTCTCTGAGCAAAACCGCGGACAGACAGACAGACAGACGGACAGACGGACAGACGGACGGACAGACCGAAACTATAAGGGTTCCTTGTTGACTACGGAACCCTAAAAATGTGGAACGTATGACATTATACAAAACAAAGTTTATGAAACTAGCTTGGGATAAACATAGTCATAAAGTCTATAACGGAGTGCGCAAGAGTGTCTGTTTGATACCTATTCACAACTTAAACTGCCATAACCTGTTTTTATGAAATTTTAAAGATATATTCTTTGAGTCCCGGGATCCGAGTCCCGGTCTTTGAGGACTAAGGGAATAAAGATGTACGGTTCCATCGCAACAGACAGTGCGACAGTTGCGGGTAACATCTAGAGCAAGGGTCACTAAATGGCGGACCGCGGTTCGCATCTGGACCGCCGACCCATTGTGTGCGGACCAAACATTTTCGAAGATGAACTTCGTTAAAAATAAATTTCGGTCTGGACTTACTGATGAACATCTCCAGAAATTTAATATCAATAGCATGCACCAATTTCACTCTAAACTTTACAGAGATGGTGATGGTGGTGGTGGTGGTAGCTACAAAAATGGTCACTTTTCTCATAGTAGCTACCGTATGTAAACCTTTGCAATTTTCGTATTTTTTTATAAAATGTGCGGACCGCGAAGGTCATTTCAGTTCTTTAAATGGCCCCCGAGCGAAACTAATTGGTGACCCCTGATATAGAGTTTGATTACAATAAGGATCAGTGTACACTGAGACGCAGCTCTGCGTTTTCAATGTAGTCGCGTTGCTCGGTGTCACCTAACCTTAAGATAATGTAGAAACTTCTAAAGATTACTTCAGGCGTTAATTTGCTAAAGGCAATTCGAGCCATCTGTTGAATTATCTTAAACTGTTCTAGAACATTCGAATTTCAAATACAATAAGTAAAAACTTGTAAAACTCAATTTTAATATTGGTATTCTAATATTGAAAGTTTATCCAATACAAGTTGTACGAGTTCCTGCAAGTTCGAAATCGGCGATATAATGCGCTGTACTAGCAAAAGTTTTATTAAAATCGGCCCAGTAAAGTCTTTATAGTAGGGTTAAGACGCCGAGTTGGATTTCATACAATTTTAAATATAAAATGAAGGATATTGCTCAATGTTAAATTAAGCTTTAGAGTAAAATTAAAAAAAAAAAATGTTTTCTTTAATAGCTTGTGAAAAAGTGAAGAACATTGTATGTTGGCTACATGTAAAATACTCATTCTCTAATAACAAAAAATACACATTGCGTTTTATAAAATTTTTCTTCTCTAATCTCTTATCTGCCGAATGATTTTTATCAGTATCTTATCATGATTTAATTTTCATACGTGGGAGAGCCATGCTTCTGCACGAATGGGCCGGCTCGACCGGAGAAATACCACTTTCTCACAGAAAACCGGCGTGAAACAGCGCTTGCGCTGTGTTTCGCCGAGTGAGTGAGTTTACCGGAGGCCCAAACCCCTACCCTATTCCCTTCCCTACCCTCCCCTTCCCATCCCTACCCTCCCCTATTACCCTATTTCCTCTTAAGGCCGGCAACGCACCTGCAGCTCTTCTGCTGTTGCAAGTGTCCATGGGCGACGGAAGTTGCTTTCCATCAGGTGACTCGTTTGCTCGTTTGCTCCCTTATTTCAATTAAAAAATAAATAGATTTCGTTTTTATTCTTTAAAACGCCTATAAAACATTTCAGCAAAACTTTAAAGTATTGTTGCTAATTTATGATTTATAACTTATACCGTATACGTCAGTCTCTGTGCCTATTAATTTTTAATTATCAAGTCTTTATATTACCTACACCGCCCGAGCACCTTAGCCTGCGGGGCTATTCACTAAAATATAAGTTTAGTTAATCACTGTGAAAATGGTTAATAACCAGCTTTTGTTTGTAACCCACCAGTTCCTTAATTTTGTATTCAGTATCTTTTGAGTTTTGACGGCAGAGTGGCTAACTCAAATGACGCAAATTTATCGACTGTAATTCGGCTAAATTGAAAAGTACCGTCTGTGAAGGAGTACATTGTGGCGGTACCCACAATTCGCCTAACAATCCTACATCGCGCTATCGAAGTTTCGGCGAACGGCAAGATATATACAACGTCTGAAATGACGTCAGTGGGCTTCGGCCTGACCGAGCATGCTATCTCGCTCGGTCGGAAGATCTTCCTTTTCGGCCACCACGAACAACGTTAAATTGGTGACCACCGACAAGAACACGCATCCTTCTGGACATCAATCATCATCAACACTCCTCGCCCCTCCGCACCACGTCAGCAGACATCAAGCACAACCGGGTCGCCTCGACCTTAAGCCGCGTTGGAGGTCCGCGCCGGTCGAACCCGTGTCCGGCTTGAACGGGGCAGCCATAGGCTACAACGACCGGTCAGCAAGCAGAGCACGGGGTCCCTCTCCTGGTCATTGCACGCGTAGCTTCGGCCCACACCTGACAACACAAGCGCATCGAAGAATACCACAGGTCTTCGGGGGGGAGTGGTGTGGCGGTACCCACAATTCGCCTAACAATCCTACATCGCGCTATCGAAGTTTCGGCGAACGGCAAGATATATACAACGTCTGAAATGGCGTCAGTGGGCTTCGGCCTGACCGAGCATGCTATCTCGCTCGGTCGGAAGATCTTCCTTTTCGGCCGCCACTAACAACGTTAAAACATTATAAAATGTTAGGACCTTTTAATTTATTTGGATAACTATTTATTTTGTTGTCTGTGGCCTTATGTTATCAACTATTGCTTGTCAAAGTCACAGATTAATTGTCACTTGTGTCATAGAAGAGTAAATAATTGGTTTTTGAAAAGTTGAATTTAATAAGTTTTTCCTCTGTTCTTAATAAATTAATTATTCCTAACTAGAGCTCCTGGCACGTCAAGGTACAGCAAGTCACAAGTGTAACGACTTATTATGTCCGCTATATACCTAATTATAAGTTTAAACTCTCACTCTCAACCGGCATAAAGTGTTACCTACAAACTTCGTTGAGACTTGAGACCCACCGTGATTTAGTAAGGCCAATGGGCAACCAGGCTTCTAGACAGGCCTGGCAAAACTGGCCCTCAAACTTAATTCTCTGGGAGAAGACTTGGGAGCAATGGCGAATGGTAAGTAAACACAAGCTTATTTTTGTAACACATTGTAGGTAAGTATATAATATATAAGTATATTTTACTTACTAACTGTATTCAAAGTTTTGAAAAAAATATGTCTTAGTATGTGAAATGTGGTATAATATAAAATAATACTCAAAGTATTATGTACTTACATCATTGATAAATCTAACTCAAACTTAACTAGCTATCTTTAGCTCATTGTACCTAACTGCAAACTTTAAAATGTATACTTACTAACACATCTTTTTATTCTAGTACTGGGTAGAGTGGAAAGTTTAGAAAATAAGTACATCATAATAAATAAATATGAGAGTTATAAGAGAGTTGTGAGGAGACGGTGGCTTCAGGCTAGGTGGCACAAAATCTTGTTTGGAGGTCATTTTAGGAAGCTGCTGGACGGACGTCCATTGGATAAAAAGACAATGACGACTAGTGCAAAAAAAAATATTTTTCAAAAGTTTTAATGGAATTTTAGAACAAAAATTCAGAATACAAAAAAGTTATTAATGTAGTATTTGAACTCTCTATTCTAATAATTGATGACTAGTTTGAACAGGATTTTTTAATGTTTCAGGTTTTCATCAAGACACCAGCTGTGCTCCATGCTGGGCATATGAATTGGAAGAGAGGCGTCTTGCCAACGAGGAGCCCTCAGCGGCAGCCCTTGAAAATGTATCAGCACATCTCACTGAAATTGTAGACCATGCTTTAAATAAAATTATTTTTGCAATTGAAAACAAATGAAGTTAATTTAGAAATAGTAGATTCAGTCTTGGTAGGCAGGTTCATTGAACTTCATTTTATGAAGTCTCAATGAACCTGTCAATCATATGCTAAGTACTGACATGCGGTTTTGCTCGATCGAGCAATAACGTCGAGCAAAACCCGCGGCTCGAGCTTTCGTCCACACATTCAGCATTGCTCGATAGTTTTCCTCTAAATCGATATATTTCATTCCACCAAGCCGGCTCGATGCGAGCCTTCGAGTGGCTCGATGCGAGCCTTCGAGCTGTCAGTTTTGCGGTCCACACAGTAATTATTACTCGATTTGGAGGTAACTATCGAGCAAAACCGTATGTGAGTACTTAGCAATAGACATTTTTTTATTAATTTATTAAATTGTAAATTACAGAAACGTACTAACATACTTTTTAAGTCTAACAATTGTCACTAACACTATGGATCACTGGTCTGAAAATAAATGATTTTTATTCTATTTTATTTTTATTATTCCTTTTAGAACAGAGATACTCACTAAGAAGGGTAGAATGATAATGAGTAATTATAATAATATGTGGATCTTTTATTTTTTCTTTATCTATTACTTTATTGAACTATTTTTAAACTATCTAGTTAAAAAATTGTTAAGACCAATGATGTTTTAATAATATTTAGTAAGTTAGGACTGATTAGTAATTAGTAATTACAATAATATTGTAGGTCTCAAATTATTTATTTTTGTATAGGAAAGGTGCTACTTAAAGACTATTTATTGTACAAGTATTCATTTATAATGCTTGTAAAGCTAGTTAAAATGTCTTAAGTCAGATTAGTTTGACCTTTTATTTTTGTCTAGGATAATGGTGCATAAAGATTTATTGAACAAACATTTTAATGATTAACAAGCTAAGGAAAAATGTCTAAAAGACTGATTGATACTGTTAGTTTATTATTTTTTAAAACTTTAAGTTCTTTATTTCACACAGACTAACTTACAAGCACATATTTTATGTAATCACTGTTTTACAATGGCTCTTAAAAATTAATCCTTCCAAGGTTTCACTTCATATAAATAATCCTCGGTGAGTAATTAAATATATTAAGATTTTTTGATGAGCTCCTTTTGGTTAATTTTTCTCCAAGGGAAATCTGAAAAAGAAAGATAATTATGTTACTTATATGCGTTTGTTTACTATTGCTTTTATTGATATTATCAAAGCGCACGGAGTGCGCAGCCAAGTTCCAGCAGGCCGCGCGTATGCCGTGCACTATTTACATGAACCGTTTCGACGCCGTTTTGACCCCCCTGTAGCTCAGTACCTATTGCGAGTGCAAAGATAAAATTATACCTACGTAATTATGTACTAGTACTTAAGCAGTATACCAAATTTCATAGATATAGCTTCGGTAGATCCTGAAATAGGCTCCTCCAAAAATAGCTAATTTTGGCACTGACTCACTGACCGGTAATCAAAACCTCTAGGCCACTTCCAGCTGTCGTAGCGTTATGAAATTGGGCACACAGGTTGTGTGTTATATGGAGATTTACAAAAAATTGAGAAATTTAAGAAATCGGTCAAGCGTGAGTCAGCTCATCTACGAATTTGAGATAAAAATTCTTGTACAAGTGATACACTGAGAACACGATGAGGAGGGTGGGAGGAGGAGAGGGGGGGGGCAAAAATATTGTCACGTGTAATGCACACTGTAGGTATTGCTTACTGTTTACGGTACTTAAAATTATTTGGCTTGTATTGATAGTTTAACAAACACTACTAGCGCCATCTATCGAAAGTATTATTTATAAATTATTTTCGACAGATGTCGCTAGCAAAATTGCTCTGAAATGCAAAATGACTTCTTAGATTGTAGTAGGGGAGGAGTGCTAGCGTTTGCTAAGTCATTTCATACCGACCAAATTTTTGTCCAGCGGTAGCTTAATATTTATCAATCAATATAATCAGCGTCAGTCGCCGCACCCGTGGTGGAATGTTAACTGAGAGTATTTCAAAGTTGTAAAAAAAAAATAGTTGCGAAAAGTGATTTTATATTGAACTAGCTGTCCCGGCAAACGTTGTTTTGCCCATATTATTTTATTGAAGTGACTAAAATAATATAAGTATGGCGCCATGGTCGTCCGACCTGGATCTCTTAGGCATTTTCAAATATTTAAGAAAATAATTGAATGCACTAATACGACAGTTGAATGAAAGAAGATGACGAAAATTGAAGATGAAAGTGCACAGTGTGGACATAGCTATTTGCTATAATATTATTATGTATATCTAAAACTACCCTCTCGCACGCGCATCCCTGCCTTAATGACGCCCACTTCGCAACGGGCCCTGCAGTAGAAATCGTAATATTTTAATTATTTCGCCATAACTTCAAAACCAAACGGCCAATTTTAGTCATTCAAAGACCAAATATTATATACATAAGCTGTGCTTAGTGATGAAATAATATATTTTGATAAATATTAATAGTATGAGTAAAATAAATGCGTTTAAATGTAGTCCAAAAAATTCAAGATTTTTTAAATAAAAAAACGGTTGTTGTGCCTCACTTGACATAGATAGGCATAGTGTGTCGCGGACTTTTTTGTAGATATTTATAAAATCTACAACTAATTGGAACATTTTATGGTTCTATCTTTTATAGTTAAGGCAGCGTACGCAAAATAAGTAACTTTTCTGGTTGATTTTTGACACCTTGTGTCCGAAAAACCCAAATATCTTACGAAAACCTATTTTTTCCAAAATAAAATGTAGCCTATGTTACTTGTGGATAATGTAGCTTTCGAATGGTGAAATAATTTTTAAAATAGGCCCAGCAGTTTTTGAGCCTATTCATTACAATTATACAAACAAAGTTTACCTCTTTATAATATTAGTGTAGATGAAACTTTGATGGATGATTATCGAGGTCATGTTTAACCAAAAAATCACCGTCAGCCGTATTGCAGACGGGAGATTCAACGTCAGTCGCGTTACTGAACATGTAAAAATTTTTTGAATATAAAGTCATTTTATACCGTACAAAATGTGTACAGGTGAATGTTTCTACTTTGTAAATAGTAAAGAAATCCGTCAGTCGCTAATACGATGGTGGAAAAACCGTCAGCCAGCGATATAAGCTATGACCAATATAGCTCTACTTCGCGCTCAATGTATCCTAGGGCGTCGCGTAGACGATATTTACACCTGCAAACAACCAGCTGACGGCGATTTTTGTTTGAATTAACCATAAAATTATCTCACATAGCAATTTTAAGTAATTATTTCGATAGTCAATATTTGTGAAGAAGAATTATATACATTTTACTTTAAAAGCGCCATCTGTTGTTATATACTAAAACTAAAATAACACCTACCGAACCTAAACGTGTATAATCTAGATATGAACCTTTATTGGGTGCGAATTGGGATCTTTTTAATGTCAATTCAATACGATTCCCAACAACTTTGAGATGCTCTCAATTTTTATTCCACCCATTATGAAGTGGCTGACGATCAAAGCTGTTATGTATTAGTGGAATACTATTATTATAACGATTTTCGCTCGGTATGAAATGACTTTTTAAACTGAGCGCGACCTCCCCTACTATTGACAATGGATGCGGGCGTGGCACAAAAAATTTGGTACGATTTCTTGAAAAAAGGTATTGAAATCCCACCAAAAACATACCTGTTAAAAATGGGGCCAAGTTCTTATTGGCTAATTGTTCGTCTTAAAAAAGAGTTGAAATCCAATCCAATGCCAAGTTTAGATGCACTTCAAAATCGATCATAATCATCTTCTTCAACAGCCTGATCCTTAATACTTCTAGATTTGAACTCGGTTGGTTTTCATGCTATACGTAGCACTTGATTAATTACATAATTAAATTTAAATATTAGATATTTATGTCATTAAATTAACCTGCCAAGTTCAAATTAGAAGTATTAAGGATTAGGCTGTTGAAGAAGATGATTATGATCGATTTTGAAGTGCATCTAAACTTGGTATTGGATTGGATTTCAACTCTTTTTTAAGACGAACAATTAGCCAATAAGAACTTGGCCCCATTTTTAACAGGTATGTTTTTAGTGGGATTCCTTATATATTACAATTAGGGAAGAAATACCTGCGACCAAGCTCTTTTTCTGAATCAAGTACAGAGTAAATCAAGGTATTGTATGAGCGAGATTGTGTGGAATATTGATAGCCCACTGGGCCGCTGGCAGGACCCAGTTGCTTAAAAATGTAACGCTGCTAGTACCTTCAATAGTAAAAAGTACCGTACATGAAGACTGAAGTAGTCAGTAGACAAGAAAAGGTACTTATTAGTTAATAAGCTATGCAAACATAAAAGTTTCTCATAAGAGTAGGGAAATGAAAATTGATAATTTTACTAATATAATATGTACATACTTTTAGCTCCTTACTCCTGTGTTTCTTCGCCTGGCTAAAAGATGTTCTATGACATCATTTAGTACTAATTGGTAGCCAGCTTTGTCGAGCCAAAAGTGAGCAATAAATCCCGACTCCAGCAGATCCACGGGTTATATTTATCCCGCAATCTGCGCCTTTGGATGCGCCAACACTTTTTTCTACGCATTTCTTCTGCATATACAATTTTATAACCTAATACAATTATACAACGCACGAAAACAACTACTCTTTAGCAGTTGCTAAAAATGGGTTAGTCACTTCATTGAGTTTGTAACTATGAATGTCATTTTGCTTTAGTGAATACATATTTAATGGTAGTTAGGAACTATCGATAAAAAAATATAAGGCAAAATGCATGCCTCTGCCCTGAAAGTTAACGACTAAGATTTGGTTAGTAACCGTGCCAAATCAGTTGGTAATTTGTGCATAGTGAATACAAAAGTGACACTTTCCGTTACTCACTCCTCAGTTTCGTTAATAACTGAGTGATTAACTCACAAAATGTACGATACAGAATAGGCATGCTGATTTCAATTTCACATAACGAGTAGCAAACAATAATAATTATTGACCGTATCCACCGTATCACGTCGCACGCACGTAAAACTTGCCTCTGTGTTGAGTGAGTTTGATTTCAAGGACATGTGTATTTAAATTCATATTTTAACGAAATTTGAATAAAAAATGTAAGTTCATGGAAATAAAAAATGGGTACTGAAAAGCGATGATTTTTTTTACTATCATCCAGAAAACCAGCTGTTATGGTTTTTGATCATTCAATTTTTGGCTATTACAGGACTGAAAATGAATTATACAAGATTCTTACATTTGAAATGTTTTACAATGCACTTTTAAACTCCCACATATTTCACTTAAAATAGCAAGAATGCTCAAGATTGCGCACAAGCCAAGGGAACATACAAAATCATATATCGTCAAAGATTATTGAAAACGTAACAGATATCGGTTAGTTTATAATATCTCGAAGTCCTCATCGAAATAGGCTACGTTAGATAGGCTACGTGGAGATAGGCAGTAATTGTAGCAGAATTGGGAGTTATGCGTTTATTACAAGATTTAACTTTGATTTAGTTTACAACTCCTCCAACTTCGGGCGGTTCGTCTTGGTTATCACACGACGCACGCTTGTCGCTGGGTTTTAATAAATTAGGGTTATTTATTATTTTGTTAACAATAAGATACGTAGACCACGGATGTCAAAAAAAAATACGGATGGAGCATTACGCTATAAAGAGGTGAAGCATGCAAGGCACGACAATTTCGTCACAATTTCGTTTATTGTACACGTGACCGACACTCACACACGCAACTAGGTACTACAACCCGCTGTCATTGTACATAGAGTGACGGCGCCAATGACACGCACACATCCTATACGGGCGGCCATTACTATGCTTCACTCGGGATTAGACAAGGTTACGTCCCTATTTTTTTGAAGTCTGTGACGTAGACATTGTATTTATACACAATGGCAGCACCATTAAACCCGGGTTTGTCTCGGCGCGGTGCCATATTTATATTAAACTACAACTGAGAGTTCAGTGTGCTATGTGTAACATACACATTATATATTGATATATTTTGGTATGTTTACCTTCATACGGAAACTAGTGAATGTCTTTGGATGCAAACTGGGATAGTATTGCTTAAGACTTTGAATTAACCCATGGACATTGAATATCTAGAACAAGTATTCCTTCAGTATTCTTTTGTTTTGTATAAATTGTAATAAAAAAATTCCGGGGTCTGGATTTTTAAACATATTGTGCACAATTTACCAACAATTTTGATTAGCTTAAGTCAAAATAATTATAAAGCAACAAAGTTGTTGAACTTATATTGCCAAATCCTGCCAATACCCTCAGAAACTCGGTAGGTGCGATTAATCGCGATCATTCGTCGCAGTGTGATAACCACCTCAGCAGAATAATTAAAGTAATATTTCATTCCTGTCAATATTAACGAAGGTACATGATCCTTTGAGCGATCACAAGGTTTTGAGAGTTTACTTCTAAGAAATTAGCCCGTTTTAATGTGATAATCACTGTTTGCGGGGTATTTGACACCTTCGCGGCCTTGGGCTGGTATTAAGCAGCGTTTTTGTGTTGGTAAAGAGCTTTATTTGTTTTTCTAAGAAAGGGTCGTTTGAGTCGGTTTTGAAGAGAGATAAGTCGATTTTCAGTAGCACTGTAGAAGCTTGTAACGCAGCTTCATAAGCGTAAAAACACAATACAACGTGTTTTGACACCAATTAAATTTAACTCGTATACCTCTAAAAATTCCTTTGATGAGCTTTTCTTGAAAAGTCTGCCACCATTCGTTCAACCCGCCGAAAAGAATTGATTAACAAAATTAGAGGCGAAAATTGTGTATTTTTCATACAAATGTATAATTAAGTAACTCATGCTCATGTAATAAATTGCTAACGTCAAAATTAAAGTTAGCTCACGAGGCAGTTTAATGCCGATTTGACAAATGGTTGTAAAACACAGACCACGTGCGCGGTCGCCGCGTTATTAAGCGCTAAGTAATTACAATTTACTCGATATTAAACGGAAAATGGTGTGGAAAATAACTCTTTCAGTCTATGTAATACACTTGTTAATATACATAGTTATATACTCCGGTGTTGGGGCGAAACGCGCGTCGAAGTTTTCAACTTGCGTGGTGGTGAGGGGCCTTGCGGCTTGCACGGATTTGCCAACATTATTGCTTGTATGGTGATGATGTTTGCACGTTCTTACATGCGAGTGTACGCATAGGCAGTGTGGGAGGAGGGAGGTGCTGTACGCATGCCTATGCGTACACTCACTCATTTACTTAAAGGTTGAGGTTTATTTTGTGGGATGTTGCTAAAAATAATAACAAACTGAATTTAAAATCTAATTTCCTTACTCGACGCGAGCCGTCGAGCTTTACTCAAGCCCTACTAAAGCGTGTGAGGTTTGCGGTCCACACGATAATTTTTACTCGATTTGGAGTAAAACTATCGAGTCATGCTGCATGTGTGGACGAAGGACCGAGCCGTGATTTTTAATCGACATTCTACGTGATTGCTCGATCGAGTAAAACCCGTGGCTTGGGCTTTCGTCCACACATTCAGCATTACTCTATCGAGTGACGCTTGCCGTTCAGTATTCACCGAACCGTTCAAGCCAAAAATCGTTCAAGTAAGGAGACGGTGACGACATTTAGCAAGTTTCATATAATTCGTCCACACACTTGAATAAAGCTCGATAGCTTGCGATGTTCGATGGAAATAGATGAATATTATGTCCATTGTCCTCTACACGTTTGATTACAAACATTGTTTGTTACCGTTTGTAGGGGCAAATTCAATATAGACAAGCGACGAGAGCGACGACCTCTGTGGCTCAGCTCTGGGTTCGAATGCCGCCGACGGAACAAAAAGCTTTCAAAGTTCCTGGGTCATGGGTGTGTATTAAATATGTGTATCTTATAATAAAAATCTTAAATATAAGTATAGTATATATAATAATAAATATATTTCCGTTGTCTGGTACCCGTAACACAAATCCTTCGGGTACTTACCACGGTGCCAGACTGACGTGGTGTGAAGGGTCCATAGATATTATAAAAAAAGCGATTACACTTGTAAAATATTGTGAAATACAAAAATTATAACCGGTTTCGGTGACCGTCGTGACCGGTTTTATTGAAACCAAGGCAGCTACGCAGGAGTAATTTTATTGTGCCCAAGTATGTATGCAATACACAAGAGCACTATCTATTTCTTTTATTCTCAAAACCCAGTGGGACAGACGACCGACATGAATGGCGAGAGATCAGGCGCAGGACCGACTTTTTACATGCCCGTCCGACGCATGGATCATCTTACTTGTCAGACAAACAGGTGATCAGCCTGCATTGTCCTAAGCAAACTTGGAAATAACATGTTTCCAACGCGGGAATAGAATCCACGACCTACGAGTCAAGAGCCACGCTCTGAACCACTGGACCACGGATATAGTATCACACAATATTAATAAATAATGAGGCATGTCTATTCCATTGTCCGAGATTCGCAATGCGACAAAATCTAATAAAATAGAGAGCCAGTCACATTTATGAGTACGCTCTTACATAAAATATTATTGACACAAGGCCAGTATTGGATCTGAAATTCTGGAAAGAGGGTAGTTCTTTAGGAATGAACAAGGAGGGGTGAATTTGGGATGTCTGTCTCCTTGTGAATGGGACCCCTTTCGAAAGAGAAATCGCTTTATGTTTAACATAGTGCAAATAATAAACTAGACTCTAGTCCTTCGAGCCCCAAGCGGTCGCATGCGACCGCGATAACAATAGAAAGGCTATTGTGTCTCGTTTTTCCACGATCGAAGTAGGTACTAGAGGCCGAAAATTCGTCGCGGTGTTTATCACAGGGAAACCGTACATTTTTAGGGTTCCGTACCTCAAAAGGAAAAAACGGAACCCTTATAGGATCACTTTGTTGTCCGTCTGTCCGTCCGTCCGTCTGTCAAGACCCTTTTTCTCAGGAACGCGTGGAGGTATGAAGCTGAAATTTATATCAATTACTCAGGTCTACTGTCCCTTGAAGCTGTGAAAAAATCAAACTTCTAAGCCAACGCAATCAAAAGATACAGCCGTTTATGCCGCAAATTTTCGACACTTGCAAGGGAATCAAAACCTACAGGGTGCTTCCCGTGAACTCAGAATCTTGAAATTTGGTACGAAGCAACGTCTTATAGCATAGATAAAGGAAAAATTACGAAAACCATAAATTTTTAGTTACATCACATAATATATATTTTTTTAATAATTTTAAACTTACTACCCATTTCCTCATAAACGCGTAGAGGTATTAAATTGAAATTCATACCAAATACTCAGGTCTATAATACCTTTAAGCTGTAACAAAATCAAACTTCTATGTCAACGCAATCAAAAGAAACAGCAATTTAAGCTGCATATTTCGAAACTCGCAAGTACTCGCAAGGGAATCAAAACCTAAAGGGTACTTCCAGTCGACCTAGAATCTTGAAATTTGGCATGAAGCAACGTTTTATAGCACACATAAAGGAAAAATTCCGAAAACCTTAAATTTTTAGTTACATTACAAAATATATATTTTTTAATAAATATAAACTTATTACTTTTTTCCTCATGAACAGATATTGTAATGTTATGAATTTCATTTTGCAATAAAAATACCATAGTTATGACTCGATTGTCGTAATGAACGAACTTTGTAAACCTTGCAGGTTTGTACGGAACCCTCGGTGCGCGAGTCCGACTCGCACTTGGCCGGTTTTTTATAACTACGTATACTTTCGGAATCCAAAATATTTTTATACCTACTATATTTCCTCAAAATCAGCAATAAACAGACAACACAATATTTTCGCAAATCTATATATATTATAAAACAAAGTCGCTTTTTTCCCTCATGTCCATTTGTTCCCTTTAATCTTTAAAACTACGCAACAGATTTTGATGATCCTTTCAGTGTTAGATAGCCCATTTATCAAGGAAGGCTATAGGCTATATTACCGTACCGCCACACCCTTATAATATAGAGTTCACTGTGAAAGTAACAGCACTGAAAGAGCAATTGTTTTTGTACCTGTGTACGGAAAAAGTCATGACGCGGGGACGTTTGCCCATAAAAGTCCATAATTCCATACTAATATTATAAATGCGAAAGTGTGTCTGTTTGCCTGTCTGTCTGTCTGTCTGCCTGTCTGTCTGTTTGTCTGTCTGTTACCTCTTCACGCCCAAACCGCTGAACCGATTTTGCTGAAATTTGGCACGGAGATACTTTGAGTCCCGGAAAAGGACATATGATACTTTTTGTCCCGGAGAAATGTACGGTTCCCGCGCGATAAACGAATTTTAGCGCAACGAGGTTGCGGGCGTCATCTAGTAATATAATGTGTTTGCTCTTCCATCGCTGCAACTTTTACATTGGATTCTGTATCATGTATATATACATACATATACATATACATACACATTGCAAACCCGAAATTATTATCACTTAATTGGTGGCACAATCTGTAGGTATATTGTTATAATATGTTGTTGCTAGGAGCAGCAGGTGTTTCAAAAAATATAATTACCCTATCATAATGTGACGACGTGTTGTAAACAATCCTAATTAGTTAATTGAGGATTATTACGATTGATTATGTTGTGTTCGTTGTTTATTGGAATTTTTGGAAATGATAAGCTTGTAAAGTAAATAGGTAAAAACAATTCATGGAAACGTGACCCAAAATTCAAAAAATAAAGAAGCAAGGTTAAATAGTTATCTTATTACAAAAAGCTAATTTTAATTTTATCCAACTGCCAATAAATTATAATATTTATAATGCCGCCCTCCGTAATATCTTCTTATACATAAAATTCTCGTGTCACAATGTTAGTCCACGAACACCTCCGAAACGGCTTTACTGATTTTTACCAAATTTTATATGCGTATTCAGTAGATCTGAGAATCGGCTACTCGGTACTTTATATATTGATAAGTGCATTATTTTGTTGAATAAATAATAGTAAATTATTACAACCTGAGACTGACGGCGACCATTGTTTGTGCGACGGGATAGCGATCGACGTTGCCATGGTGACATACTTATTCTGTCACTCCAATAAAATAATATGGCAAATATATTATGGCAAAGCAACGTTTGCCGGGACAGCTAGTTAAGGTGAACGCAGATTTGGCCGCACCGCACGCACCGCAGTCGCCGCATTCGGAATACTTTATATGAAGTTATAGGCAAGATCGCATACCTACCCGCGCCGCAGTCTTCGCAACTTCTACATTCTTTATATGAAGAATTCCGAATGCGGCGACTGCGGTGCGTGCGGCGCGGCCAATTCTGCGTTCACCTTTAGGGCGCTATATCGAAAGTAATTTTACCGCAAGGGCAATTTTATACTTAATTTGTATGACTATAAAGTCGTGAATACGCTGCGGCCAGAAGGTATCGGCTCGCTCGGAAAACATGCGAAAAAACGTAATTATAATAATTTAAAAAATAACTAGGAGCATTTAAGCAAAATGCTTCCATACGATTTTGAGTTGCAAAGGTGTCTATCAATTAGACTAATTTCCTACAATACATCTATTTTCGTTTAAAAATAATCTTCAAATTTCGTATTTTTAAGAGGTCATTTCGAAAATTAAATGTATCGAGACAAAATACATTAATCGTGTTTCTAGTTCTTCTCAAACCTAGATAAGGCTATGAAGATAAGTATATCTCATTACCAGATTTGTAACATTTCTGAGGGTCCTTTATTATTACGTCAAAAAGGACAGTTTTTTCAATATAGCGCCTTAATTTATAAAAGACTCAAGTTTAGAATGAAAATAAATGCGTTATAATATTATTAACTAGATGATCCGGTGAATTTTGTATCGCTTTGTCCTGGCATAATTATTTCTCGCCACACAAACCTTCCCTAGTCAAATCAAGTTTTAACGAGACTAACAAAATTTAATTTAATTTTTGTTTATTATATCATGTCATAATCAAACGAAGGATCATCAATTCCACCGTATCCACCAATCGCGTATCGAGAAGTATCGTAAATACGAAACAAAACAATTAACTTCGCTTTGATATGTACAAACGAATTTCAGATGTGTTTACAGTTTAAGGAGCTCTTATTTGTTTTATTAGTTCATTATTGGATTTCGCTCTCGATACGATTTGAGCGCTATATTCTGTGAAATTGAACATTTTCGAGCGCTATCGAGCGATGCACTTTTAGGTTTACACAATCTGTGTACAGGAATCGCTAATTAATTTGCGATGTATCGAAAATTAGATCGAGGGCGTTGAGAGCTTATTTCAAAATGATTTTATGATAGAGTAAATGTTTACTTTTAATGTCATAGCTCTAAAATCCAGTATTTTTTCTCCAGACGTATAATCAACTAGCTATAACTAACATAAAATAAAAAATGTGTCAAAATAAAAAGACATATAATATTATTAACTTATGACATAATCAGAATCAACGTAAATCACAGATTAGCCGAACAGCTCCCGAGATCTTTTTGCGCCGACGGCGATGCCCGCCCAGGTCTCCTCGCACACCTGGGGGATGTAGACGGGATCCAGGTGGAAACCCCAGGTGCCGGATGCGAGGCCGGGCAGCTCGTAGGTATAGGACAGAGGGACGCCCAGGAAGTGGGCGTAATCTTCAGATGCACCTGACGCTCCATACTGAATCACCAGGGCCGAGTTGCCGACCTGGTACCTGGGGAAGTTTGGTAGAGCACGCTCGTGGATCGCATTGGCCATATTGATGCCGACCGTGTGAAGAGCGAGCGCTTGCTGGGATAAGGACCCGTCGTGGCCCCAAGGGTACAGGATCATGCTTCCGTAGCTGTGCATAGTCAGGTACAAGGTCATTCTGGTTAAATGTGTATTGATGATTTCGGCTACAACCTGCGTTTCGATCTCCGACAGCGGCTTGCTGCCGGCGAAGATATCTGAACAAGGGCTGTTGCTGGTGCCGACGGTGTTCCAAGCGAAGTCGTAGTTTCGGTTCCCGTCGACCCCGGGGCAGAGAGAGCTGAGGCTGTGCTGATCGGTTGAGCGAGTTTTCCTCCAGAAGCGGCTCTAAAATAATAAGCAATATTAGTGATCTAATCAGAAATATTAAAGATAAATTTGTGATATAATAGTGTACTATTAAAGAATAAATCTAAAGTAGCCTGGAAATCGTCCGCCATCACAACAAGCCATCGCCATAGTTGACGATGGCTTGTAGTGGGCAGCATGGACCATTATGAAGAGGCAATTTAAAGCAGCCAGTACACAAGGGCCCACTGCAGGCCAAGTCACGGCATCGTCCGCTATCATACACCATTGGGGATGGCTTGTAGTGGGCCATCATGGACCATTGTGAAGGGGCACCTATAGATGGCGAACCTACATCTTTTGTCAGGTTATGCCAAGTCAATGTTAATCGTGTTTCGTAGACTAAGCTTAAAATAGGTCAAAAAAATTATGCAAGTCTGCCATTTCCTTAAGAATCAATTTCTCTGATAGTACGATCCCAACTTACAGAGTCATGGGAGTACTTGTAGCCGTCCGGGTTGACGATGGGTAGGAGAATCCAGTCGAAGTTCTCCAGGAGATAACGGTCAGTCACATCCTCGGTCAGCTTATGGATGGCATAAGTGACAGTCGGTGGGGAGATCCATTCCCTTGAGTGGATGCCTCCGTCGATGAAGATGACTGGCTTGCTGCGATCCTCAAAATTTGTGGTGGAGATCTTAAGATACTTGATGGGACGACCTTCGAAGGAGTTGGCGGGCTCCACCAGGGTCACGGTGTCTGGGTATTTCGCTGCGATCTCATCGAGGTACGCGTAAATCTAGGACAAAGTAGTTTATGTAATGAATAGATTCCGTAGTGTATAACTGTTATTGTTGTTATTATTATTTCCTTTTAGTGGTCTACCAATATTTTGTCTGTTTAGCGACTTTAATGTTAATTGATTGTTTGAAGATTCAATTTTAGGTCTACTTACAACATCTAAAGTCTGGTAGTTGTCGTAGGGAAGACTGCGGCCGTTTCTCGCGCGGGTCTCACGATTTCTACTCTCAATCAGAAAATCATCGAAGTCCAGCTTCCTGAAAGTAACAAATAAAACATTTAATAATAAAAAAATATACGATAAAAAACAAGATAGTGAACGGTTTAATTATAAAACTGCACGTAAAGAAAAAATGTCCTTGTGTGGACGGCTTATGGACTATTTTGCAACTACAATTTTAGGTCGCAATCTTAATGATGCTAATCCAATTACTCGTTATCATTGAAGAATGCAAAAGTTTCTTATATATATAGCATAAAACATCATTATTCGGGCGATAATTAAATAGCGCTGATAGAAATCATCTACTGATTTTGGTTGAATATTCATCAAGCATTTGGAAATTCAAGTACCGAAAGTCGTGATAACTTGTGATATATTATTACTATAATTTTAATTAATTACCTTAAAGTCGCTGTTAATAAGGGAAAAGAAACAAAATATAGAAATGATTTTATGCTATAAAATATGCAGTTAAAGAAATTTTTAAAACTGCCATAATATTTATATAGATTTTCTGAATAGAACTCAAAAATAAGGGCACTGAACAGTAATTGTTTTGTTTGTAAACTAGTCACATGTTCTTTAAAAAACTTGAACTTAGTTCTTTAGAAATGTTGAAACAATCTTAACCATTTATGGAAACAGCGTTAAGTTCAATATAATTTACATTAACTGCTGTTTAATCTACCCAATATCGTCAGACCGTTCGTCGCTTTTGGCTCCAATGAATTATGAAGCTTTTATCAGCGACAAACACCTTCAAAAGAGGAAAGGTGCATATTATATTATAAGGATAGAAACAACATCTTTGCGTGCTGGTTTTGTTTCCCATTGTCTTATTTTTGGGGTTCGTACATCAAAATAAATAGCGGATAAACCGACCTTTTCTCCGTTCCTGCCGTTTCAATCAGAATAATAATTTATCGGTTATGTTATAATATTAAAGAAGTTTGAATATTTAATTTATAATTATTAATTAAAATCTGTCAGATTTTATAGAGTCTGCCTAATTTTCGAATAAAAAACTACATTATGTAAAATATTGTACACTAATTTATGTCGTGCAGATTTTTCCGATGCATTTTTTCTAGTTTCTTCTAATGTGGTTATTAACAATTTTTATTTTATTTTATTTTATTTACTTATTAACACCGTATAAATCGTACATTTTCTCGCAAAAAAAGCTTATGACCCTTCACGTGGGGTTTTTCCACATTTTCATCTGTTTCTTTGGTCCTATTATTCTTAGCGTGATAATAAATATATTACAGTCTTCCTCGATAAATGAGCTATCTAATATTGAAATAATTTTAATATTTTTTAAAATCGGACCAGTGTTTAGTAGTTCCTGAGATAAGCGTGTTCGAGAGTCTCGATCTAAAAGACCATAACCATATAATAATATAATCATGGGACGATGCATGGTAAGTATAATATGGTAGTGATGATGATGATGATAATGTAATTTGCATAGTAGCATCTGCTTTCCGTTCTTAAAACAACACCGAAACTCCCAAACTTGTATATCTATAAAGAGTCAGGAGTTTCCTCAGCACCTTAATGAGCCATGATGTACTTCGGTGGAAAATCTTACTTGTTGGTAGCATATTATTATTATGCTTCGAATACTTCTCACGAAACCGAAATCACCACATGTTTCCATATAAATTTTGAGGAGTTCCCTTGATTACTAATGGATCCCTTCATCAGGTCACCACTTTTGTGAACGTGGTATTAAATTGGGATGATACCAGTGGCGAAGCGTCCATATAACCCGATTCCCATCGGCTTCCCTTAGGGCTTAGAAAAATCGAATATATGGGCCAACGACATATTTATCTAATAAATATTTTACATACCTACTTAAAAAACTTTGAATTCACAATGTTATATGCAATAAATTTTTCTCTCACTTGAAATACATAGTTTGAATTAATAACTATCGCCTACAAATTTTAAAAGGCAATGCAATGTGCGGGCGCAGAGAATCAAATAAGCCGCAGGATTAGCGGCTTATTTCTCCATACAACGACAGTTCATAGTAAGCATCTGTCCTTTTCATTCCTGTGAACTGGTCGTCATGTTCTGTCTCGTTCTAGCACGCGCGATATATACTTGGAAATAACTCGATGCCCGACGAGTTATTACGGAGAAAGGTTAATTAGCAACGCACAAGTGCAAGCGAGATAGATGAGTCATGAAGTAAAATTGTTATGATTCGAATTTAAGAATGAATGTAGCGACATTATACTTTTGCTGGCGCGTAATACATTTTATTTTGGTAGTATTTTTTATAATACGACTTTATTAAGAATGCCTTTAGCGGTACTAAATATGACAGGCGCGTAATACATTTTTATTTTGCTGGTTTTTAGATTGACATATTAATATGGCGGATAGTGTGTTTGTAAACAACATGTCGTTTGTTTTGTTTTGTCGAATTTAAATTTTGTTTTAGCGTTAGAACTTAGAAGAGTGTCGTGAATTAAATTAATTTATATTGTGACTTGTGAATTGTGAGTCGTACGACGTAATCGTGTAGTTCGGAAAATATGGCATTAATTCAGAAAGACTGTTGTCTGACAGATTATATTTTGCTGTCGAAGGAAACTTTGTTTTCCAAACTTAGTTTTGAAAATTAAAAGCATGTCATTCAATTATAAATTACCAAAATTGGTAAGTATATTTTTTACTCCGGCTTCCCTTCTCAAAATATTCACCCCTCGCCACTGGATGATACACTATACACCAAAAGAAAAAAATTCAAAATCGATTCACAAATGGCGGAGTAATCGTTAAACGAACATAATACCTCATCCATTTTGAAAGTCGGTTAAAATTGTAGCCTATGTGTTATTCTGATGTATAAGCTATATTATTGTAATTAATTAAAACCGTTCAGTAGTTTTTGCGTGAAAGAGTAACTAACATCCATACATACATCCTTACTTCGCCTTTATAATATTAGTAGGATAAATTTTTACTCACTCTTTAATATCTTCAGCGTGGACTTTGTACTCTACTTCCAACTTGGCCAATGCTGCTATGAAGTTGGCCTGGTGCTCCGGTTTGACGAGGACCACACCCTCGCGGCTGGTGGTGGCGTGGCTGAGGAAGTCCAGCTCGAGTTCCGGCTCCAGCTGATGAAGAGCCTTCACCTGCTCCAGGGTGGACGGCTGCACGATGTAGGATTTCCATCTGGAGGAAAATATGTTGATATAAAAGAGAATTTATGTGAAATTTCGATATTTGGATGTTATAATTTGTTCAATTTTTGCGTTGAAACATTTGATTAGAACAATGATTCTTAACCTTTTTATGATGCGACCCCTGCAGGTATGAAAAATATTTTGCGAAAGAACTCCTGCGTAGTATATATATATATATATATATATATATATATATATATATATATATATATATATATATATATATATATATATATATATATGTACTTAATCAAAAAAACGTGGCACAGAATTTCGTACAATTTAAGACATTTTATATAAAGTTCTTTACCTCCATTCACCATATTTTAGACTTGAGGCTACTTAACAATAATGAGCACTCACCCTATATACTGTTCGTGCTTGGCGCACACGGCCGCCACCGTCAGTAACACTAATACCAAAATTTTCATCTTTCCACATTTTGCTGCTTACGGACAGTTTTATAACACTCTCAATAGATAAAGAAAATTGTACGATGTTCGCATGGGCCTAATAGGTGCCCGCAATATTCACCCTTATGTCTATGAAGCAGAAACAGAGAATGGAGTGTAGATATTCTTGTTTTGAACCGATAAGGATCTGAGATAACGCGTAATTCTGTTGTCAGCTACGTAAAGGCCAAAGGGCCTACGTCAATCTATAAGCAATTTTGATCGAAGTAGTATTTGTTTGTATTTTACTGTCAAAACAAAACAAATGTTACAAAAATGTTATTTTATTCTCGTTGTTATACTTTTTATAATCCATGAATTTTGAAGTTTGGCTTTTGCTTAATTGACTGGGAAGAACGATGATCCTTGCGTCGGATGGGCATGTAAAAGGTCCTGCGCCTGATCTCACGCCAGTCGTGTCGGTTATCCATTCGGATGGATTTTTTTTATAAGATAAGGGGGCAAACGAGCAAACGGGTCACCTGATGGAAATCAATTACCGTCACCCATGGACACTCGCAACATCAGAAGAGCTGCAGGTGCGTTGCCGGCATTTTAAGAGGGAATACGCTCTTTTCTTGATTTTAAGAGTAAAGGAGAGAGTGCTTTTGTGCATCACTTAAACACTTATAAAACTACTATTCCGTAGCTAGTCTATGTTTAATAATAAAATGAAATCTGTCATTGTCACTGAACTCCGAAACCAGCGAAAACGCTGTACCGGTTAGAATAGGATGTATTATGTTTTTTCGTTACGGAAATTCTTGATTCGCTCGCCACGCACAAAGTCCTCGATTAAAGTTATGCGATAGCTTAAAAACAGCTACATTATTACTCACGTCTGCTGTAGTCAGACAGATCACTGGACAGCAGAATGATGTACGATCGAAGAAATTGATTCATATGCAGATGACGGGTCTGCGTTATCTGGGCGGGCTATGCCAATTCAATGTAAAGTACCCTGTAAGCCACTGACCTCCATTATACTAGTACGCTGGACAGATGATACCCAGCTGTATTTTCTGCCTATTTGAAGCGGAATCAGCGCCCCTAAAATCGGGGGAAGAGAACTAAATCTGACTAAATCCGTACTTGTATAATTGAGGTCAGTGCTGTAAACGATCAAATCGTTTGTCAAACTTTACGTGTTTGTCAAACAATTTGATAGTGTTTTTCTTGAAGCGTTTGTCAAACAATCTATGTGTTTCAGCTGTTTGAAGAAAATTTAGATTGGCGTAACGTTTGACAAATGTGTTTGAACGTGTTCCGCTGTATTTGTCAAACAAGATCTCATGATCTTAAACCGATTCTAGCTAATGGTTTGACAAACTTGTGTGATGCACGTTTGTTTGTCTGCGCCGCTGTTTGATGAAAACGTAAATTACATCAAACAAGTTTGTCAAACAAATTTGATCTTTATAACAGGGTACTTTAGTTGCGATCTGTCGACTGGGTTTGACATAATGCGGCCAAATTACTTTGCTCCGCCATTTGACCATTAATCAACTTCTCAGACAGTACTAAATGACTACTCGTCGTTACAAGCATGCAAATTGCAAACCTTTACTATAAATGATCAAACGAACTTACCAAGTGAAGTTCGATCATTATTATATATATGAGTCGCTTCATTCGAAGATGTATAATTATGGTTAACCAGCTCTTATCATCATTTTGATGTTATTAGATTTATCCAGGGGATATTCTTTAAGCCACAATTATTGCGATAAGTGAAACAATAATGTTGCGTAGTAAATTATACAATCACTGTGATGCCGAGTCATTCAAATAATCCCACCTACGTCTTTGCCTACGTTGTCACGTAGTACAAAATACGCCTAACTTTGATCCTTTTTTACTTCTGGCTGACAAAGTAATAAGTAGTAGAATCTATTGAACCCGGCTACGTAGAAATATCCCAAGAGCCAGCAATAGCTAGACGTTTGTCATTGCATAAAAGCTCAAAAGTTTACCTGTATTTGACCCCCATAGAGGTTTTTACCTCTTTAGGGGTATTATAATTCAAGACGTCAGTGGAAGAATAAGGTAAGTAGCATGAAAAATCTTCCCGTTTTTTTGCTTAAATGGATGCTTTAGGGCCGGAAAAATTATTTTAAATAAAAAAACTATGGATTACATGTGTAGCCAGATATATTAGCTAGGTTATGAAGTAGATAACTTATAAGTCTTATTCAAATCATTGGGGGAAAAAATGAGTTATTGTCCGCATGTTACGAAATGTTACGTGTTCGATATTTTTATAGTAAGAACTACCAGCAACTATGGAGTTGCGGTCGCGGCTACTTTATGAGATCCAGTTCAAATGTCTTACCTAACCTTCGATAAAATGTAAAGCTTTTTATCTTATTTTCTTCTGCATAAGCGTAGGAATCTCGTCTCCCACTTCCAAACATTTTTAACAGTTGCTTCCCATTGACCTTTTAGACGTGTGTAACTGTTAGAGACCGGCCTTTACTTATTTTAACTTTAACTTAACTTTAATTCTGAGATTTAAAAACTTATATTTTTGTACTTTTTAACGATATTATTAGTAAATTATACACGAGTGATACGTAGTTTAACAAAATATATAATATTATTATAATGAGTGGACCGTGCCAAGCCAAGTAATTGTGGTATTTTAAAATGTTCAGCACCTTTTGGCAGTAATTAATAATAATTTATACACATTTTCAGGTTTATCTGCTATGTTGCATATTGTGTTAAATAACTCGGTTTTGCCGTATTCGTTCGCGTTAATAAAGTATTAGCTGATGGAAACTCTGTCCTATTTTGTTATGAACAGTATGTGTTGTTCGAGAACTTACTAATAGCATAACATTTCATCAAAGTCCGTTCAGGAGTTTTCGGTAGTTAACAAACATCAATCCAAGTTATAACTTATAATTAACATATTATACTACATTTTTGCTGGCCCCTAGCTGGCCCGTTTCAAACATTTGGCTAAAACAAGCATAGTATAGCCTATTCTAATATGGACGTAGAATATAATACCATTTCGAGAATCTTCTAAAGAAAATAAGCGAAAAAAATCGTCCGGGCCACTTTTGTTGTACTGTGGATATTCAAAAACGCCTCCGTGGTCTAGTGGTTAGAGCGTGGCTCTTGACTCCGGAGGTCGTGGGTTTGAATCCCGCGTTGGAACCATGTAGTTTGGTTAGGACAGAGCAGGCTGATCATCTGATTGTCTGACAAGTAAGATGATCCATGCGTCGGAGGGGCATGTAAAAAGTCGGTCCTGCAACTGATCTCTCGCCAGTCGTGTCGGTCTTTCGTCCCACTGGGTTACGAGAGTGAAAGGAATAGAGAGTGTTCTTGTGTTGCGCACACACTTGGGCACTATAAAACTACTCCTGCGTAACAGGCCTGGTTTCAATGAAACTGGCCACCATCACCGTAACCGGTGTGGGGAGTATTATTGTTATTATTCAAAAATATATCTGTACGTATTTTTAGGTCTTCAAAACTGGCTACGACATAGGCTACGATTTATCGCGACAGTGGTAAGTGTAAGTTATGGCGTGTCGGGCCCAGATATTGCGGCTAAGTGGCCCTCTGATTTACATAAATCAAGCCTACAGCCACACACTTGCGTGAATCCTTACTAATAATATTATAAATAAGTTTATCCCACTGTCTGTTGAGAAATTTTGATCAAATTTGCATACTTAGTAGGTACTTACGTAAAACTTTTACATTTGTATGTATAACTCGTAATGGTTTCGGTGACGTTAGCCGGTTTCATTGAAACCAGGCCAGTTACGCAGGAGTAATTTTATAGTGCCCAAGGGTGTGCGCAGTACGCTACGCAAGAGCACTCTCTCTTCCTTTACTCTCATAAGTCATAACTAAGTGGGACGGACGACGGACACGACTGACGAGAGGTCCAGGCGCAGGACCGACTTTTTACATGCCCATCCGACGCACGGATCATCTTACTTGTCAGACAATCAGGTGATCACCCTGCATTGTCCTAACCAAACGTGGAAATAACACGTTTCCAACGTGAGAATCGTACCCACGGGCCACGACCTCAAGAGCCACACTTTAAACCACTGGACCAGGGAGCTTCTATGTATAAAATATATTGATATAACGGATCAGTTATATGCGGAATGTAATTGTCATACATCCCTTCATCCACGTCAGGATGGCAATTGATGGAATTTAATCAAAATTTGGCTCAACACGGTTTATTTGTGGGATCAGGCAGATCCAATTAGAGCGGCCGTAGATCGAGGTGATAAGTTATCAGTAATTACAGATGGAGATTACTTGATGAGCGCTAATATGTAGTTTCACCTTAGATAACAACTGTATTAAGGCGAAACTTCACTAGACAACACTACGCTTTTTTGTCGGTCTTTATTTGAATTTTTGTCGGTCGCAGTTACTCGCGGCTGTAATTACAAACAGATAGACCCACATATTATTTTTTTATTTCATTTATTTTTATTTATTTTATATACTATAAGAATACAACCAAAAACTTAATCTAATACAGTGTAACATAAACCATTACTGGTTTTTCCGCACACTGCCATTCGTCTTCGAAAGCTCTTTTTAAACAATAATACTAAGCTAGTAGTGTTTAAACTTTAATCTAATAGGACTAGTTAGTTAGGATATAGTTTCGTATTCACAATAATATTAGCAGGGACTATTATAGTAATAGTAATAATAGTTTATTGTCTCTGTAAAAACATAATAAGCAAAATGATACAAAAACAAAAGATAGACACAGGAATTTACAACAATAAGGTGCACAACTCCTACACTAAGATTGCTGTAGGGGTTGACTAAATTCGATGTACGTAATAAATGGATATTAAAAATATTTGATAATATTGGCTCTAAGTAGTGAAACGTTACGTCTGTCGTTGATTGAAAACAATCAAATTAATCTACTCCTCATCTAATACAAACTACGCCACTTGTTTACATGTGAACCTGAATGAAATGGCTAAAATACGTTTTCTTCCATCAGCTAGAACATTTTATTGATTTATTTATTTACTAAAGTTAATGAATCATAATTGAGAACTTCTACAAGGAGATAGAGCTTTTGTATTTGAGCTTTTTAGTCTTAAAAGAGTTAATCCCTACTTCTATAAAAATTGTTAAAGTCTTAAATGAATACGGGTATCACTTTACAAGCATACATAGTGCAAATTGCACACATAATAATATAATGAGTAGCATTATATGAACACTAGATGACGCGGACGCCCGCAACTCCGTTGCGTCAAAATTCGTTTATCGCGCGGGAACCGTACATTTTCCGGGATAAAAAGTATCCTATGTCCTTTCCCGGGACTTAAAGTATCTCCATGCCAAATTTCAGCAAATTCGGTTCAGCGGTTTCAGCGCGCAGAGGTAACAGACAGACACACTTTCGCATTTATAATATTAATTAAGTATGGATATGGATTATTATTATAATACAATATTAAAAGGGACGTAACCTTGGTATACTCGAAACGAGAATTATTAATTATTTTTTAGAATTATTATTATATTAGTCGCATATCACTTTTTTCCATGTCAGCTGCTTTTTAGCAGCGGGGTGGGGTGAGGATTTCCAACACACAATCTTATTTATATTATGCTTAATCCGAACCCTGAAAATTGACCCCCCTTAATTTATAGGGTATTTTATATAAAATAAATCGAGTGGTGAATCGAGTGAATTTATATAAAATAAATACTGTATACTACAATCTTCATTACTTTGAAGTCGGTACCAGTCCCAAAAGTTTCAGATAATCTGACATTACTGAACTCACGATTAAATTAGCTGGTACCGACTTCAAAATTATGAAGACTGTAGTATACAGTACAGAAATAGTTGAGATTTAGACGAATTCTGAAAAAGGCACTATTAAAGAGTAAGAGTTATTTTATACTTTTTAGTTCATATTACTATTATTTTTACCTTGGAAGTCGGTTTTAATTTTTTGTTAAAAATAATAATTTTAAATTCCGTTTGTACGCTTTTATAATTTTGGACGTGACCGTAATATCGTGAACGTTCACGGTAAAACGATAACATAGGGAAGTAAAATGTATGAAAATATATGAAGACGCTTTTAAATTTCCGTCGACAATAACTTTTTAACGTGTACGTTAGAGGACATCACGACGTCTACACTTTTCTGAACCGCACAAAACGTCCGCGGTGCGTAAAATCAAAAGGGCATTTAACGTACCCAACGTTTTACTGTGGAAGTCGGCGTCCAAGATAATGTGATATCCGGAATTATTATAAAAGCGCACATTGATATTAGTTTAGGTAGTGCATTGAGGCTGTGAAGATAAACATTATTTTTCGAAGTTTTCGAAGAAATTGACATCATAGTCCTTTTTTCGCTTCGAAAATTTAAAGCGTTAGTTAGAAACCTTAAAATGTTGTATTATTTTATTGAATTTTAATTTGTCACACTCTAGCAATCTTTTCTAACATGAACGTTTGATTAAAGCCAAAATAAAAATAGGGCATCTTTCCCATTATAACAACTTTTCTCGTTAACAGTACTTTACCAATACAATTTTATCAATTACGTGTATAACAGATTAAAAATCTGTAAATTTTAATCCCAAAGATATAAGGATTAATACCAAAATGCTTGTAATGATTTTAATTGGATTGTGTGACCAGACGTGACCGAAAATGCGCCTGTTGCTAGTCCTAGCCCTGGTTTGTTCCGTTTATGGAAAAAATGAAGAATTGGAAGGGTAAATTATTTCAAAATTAACATGTTTGATAAAATATCTTAAGAGCCCGGGTTACCCTCGAAATTCTCATACATACGTAATACCAAAATCATTTTCTCATACGAAAATATTTAACATGTTTGAGTTATTTTTCAGCTTAAAATAGTAATTACCTAGGTTCCTGTACAAAAATTAACTTCAAAATATTTAAACATTGAGAATGAGAAACATGAGAATTTCGAGGGTAGCCCGGCCCCTTAAGTCCGCTCTAAGTACGCATTGGGCCAACGTATGGGAGCCAGCGAATTGGGCTTACTTGGCCGAATAGTTGGGACTTGGGAGTAACTTTCGTACTCTACACGTTGGCCCAAAGCGCTGGCTCATAAGTTGGCCCAATGTGTAAGTCGGGCTTCACAGGCTTTTATTATTCTAGTATAGATGATTATTCATAATACGAAGTGTCTATCTGAGTGTGCAGGTTATAAACACGCTTTTTCAGAGGACTTCGTACTTATTTAGCTGTACATAATATTTAGTTTCGTTGAACCGTTTCGTTGGTACAGTTGCCAACGAAACGACGCCACCTCTAGTATTCTACTGTTTTGTCTGCTGTGTGTGAATTGTGACTAAACTATGTAGTTCTGCTATTTTCTATATTATCTGGCTACCAATCTAGATGATGACTGTACTTGTATAACTAAAGAAGCTTGCTTTTGCCTTATTTCCAGGGATTCCCTATACAAAATAAGGGTTCAGGATGTAGATCAGGCACAGACTTTGATCGAGCTGGTCAACATATTCCACCTGGACGTGTGGTCTCACCCTCTACCAGAAAGGGATGGGTATATCCTAGTTGACCAACAGGATAAGCTGTTCTTCGAAAATGAACTCAATGCTGCGGGGATAGGGTACGAAATTGAGATCAACAATATCAAAGAGTGAGTATCAAATTGTAATAACTTTATTCAAACTGAAGAGGTTCATAACTTTCATGAATAGGAATTAGAAATATACGTAATTGAGGTTTTTCGAAACTACCTTTATACCAATTAAAGTTGAGACTTTAACTAAAATTTCAAAGGCAAAATAAAAATTATTATGTAAGCGTAAAAGCCTATGTTGTCGGGCTATTAATTCCTAGCCCTTTTCATAGCAAATGTAATAGAATTTGATACTTAATGCCTTATATTTGTCAAATTACAGCATAACCCTATTTTCCATAAATTACGAATTTCCCATCACAATACTTGACGGGGGACGAATTTTACAACGATTAAGGATTTAAATAATTTAACAATGGCCGATAATAATTGAAAAGCAAATTCGTCGCAAGTTCCGATTCGATTTACATTATAATTAATTAATTCAATTCAATACAATTAACGCTCCAGCTTGCTGTTGATTTGACCAAAAATAAGTTACTATTGCTTTAGATTTGCAAAAAGTAATTATTGCATTGTTTTTTTTAATCATTGCCTCTGGGACTCGTTAGGAATCTTTTTAAAAGATTAAACGGGAAGAAGAAAATGAGTTGACATTCGAAACGATTAAAATAGAAGCTCTTTTTAGTAAGGTATTTCGGTATTCCCCTGTGTGGACAGTAAATGGCAAATAGGAAGAGTGGATTGGTATGCGTTTTATGAACGGCCTCTTAGAAGATTTCCTAACGTGATCCAACAACAACAGGCTGATTTACACCCAAACGGACGGACGTATTTTTACTTCCGTTTTGAGTGTTGACCGGCTATGGTAATAAGAACGTACTAGGTATATTAACTTCATGGAACGTACACACCAACCCTGTCGATATGGTAATGATGATGGTCTTGGTTTTGATTACATAATCATTGATCATTTCAGTTCAATCGACCTGGAAGAGCAGCTACTGTCGAAAACTGTAGGGAGAAGCAACGTGTCAAGTTTCGGTGGTTTCTTCGAAGAAGTTCGTCGTTACGATGAAGTGAGCGATAATTATTATTATCAGAGCGAGAGAAGCGAGCCCTAGTATATCCTACAACCTGAGCACTTTTGTGGTACACTTTACGGAAAACTATCACGCCTACAAATCAATATTTGTACTACATAATCATTTTTATTTGTATGTAGAATATAGATGTGTTTTCATTGGTCAGTTAAGGTTTGGTTTGGTACTTTTAAAATATAAAAACTGTTTTAAAGATTATCACGTAGAAAAACGACGCGAGCCCTCAAGAAGCTCGGCTTTTAGCTAGTTTAGCTCTTAGGTTTCTTTTCAAGCAATTCAATATAATTAATGTAGGCATAATATACTAAGTTGCCAGAACGCCGTGTATCCCTGTCGAACCATTTGGACCTTTAAAAATACAATTCTCAAATATTGGTTACTTAATCGCACAAGAGATAATCCATATTATCCATACTTCCATACTATAATATTATAAATCCGAAAGTGTGTCTGTCTGTCCGTTTGTTACCGCTTCACGCTCAAACTAATGAACCGATTATGCTGAAATATGGCATGGACTTACTTTGGGTCCCGGGAAAGGACATCTAAGGATACTTTTTATCCCGGAAAAATGTACGATTCCCATACGATAAACGAATTTTGGCGCAACGGAGTTGCGGGCGTCATCTAGTATTCTCATAAATCATCTACAACGGATAAAAAATATGTATCTTTTTGCTGTACAAAATTATACTGTTGCGTAACTATATAATAAATGTATGAAAACTAGATCCATAGATAGATCTGAGAAATTCGCTAAACTAATCGAGCAAAATAGGCATCCCATTTATAGGTCCATTTAGGCTTGAGAGGATACCTGGAACTTGGAAGGTTTGCTACAAAAGATAGACATTGATACTAGTGACATCATCAGCATCAGAAAAAATACATCAATAAAATATTAAAAAAAAAAAACTTTAAAGGTGCCAAAGCAAAATAGTACTGCGGCGTAAACATGATGGTCAGGAAGACATAATATGTACATCCTTTGCATTTAGATTAATATACAAAATATAAATAATTAATGCAGTTTCTCACTCTTTAAATTTGGGTTTCATTACAGTAAAATAATTAAAACCTGCCGTAGCGGGCAGCATCGATTCTAACAGAATCTGATATTTTTAACTCGTTTTATGAGACTAACTGCAACTATACTGTCGCCCATTAATACCAACCTGGAGGAGTCGTATGTCGGCCTTTTGAGGGATAGCTCTCTTTTCTTACTACATTCACAATTTTCTCTAAGTATAATTGTCAAACACGTCTTACACAATTTATGAATACTCTCTTTATTATTTTTCCAGGTTGACAGGTATCTGGTGGACTTGGCGAACAGGTATGACCACGTAAAGGTGGTCTCCGGAGGCAGGAGCTTCGAGGGTCGCGACATCAAGTACCTAAAGATTTCCACCACCAACTTTCAGGTAACTACTCAACTTCAAAATTTAGTGTCTTTCAATTCAATTCTTCTAAAACTACCAAGAGTATTGAACATAATAATATGACCATAAGAACTTTGACTTAGGTGAACTAAAAGGTAGATTAATATTTCTTAGCAGTTAGCGACAACACATAGGAGATAATTATTACATTACTAGATGACGCCCGTAACTTCGTTGCGTCAAAATTCGTTTAACGCGCGGGAACCGTACATTTTTTCGGGATAAAATTATCCTATGTCCTTTCCCGGGACTCAAAGTATCTCCATGCCAAATCGGTTCAGCGGTTTGAGCGTGAAGAGGTAACAGACAGACAGACAGACAGACAGACGGACAGACAGACAGACACACTTTCGCATTTATAATATTAGTATGGATATGGATTAACAGCACCATTAACACACGTATAATATTTTATCATGTTGGTAGGTATACTACAATCTAGATTCGCGGTAGTTGTCAAACACCAAAAACCTACTGTCTTACCACAAAAGATTAAACATATTCTGTTGAACAGTTGTTTTGAGACCATTTTGTAAAGATTTTTTCTTTAATCAACTGTTCAACGGGCTAACGTATTTAACTTTCTAATATGCACACAGCACATATAAATCCCAACATCCTACACCCGTGCGCTGAACAAACTCGCCTAGCAATAGACCCGTAAAACGTTGTTGAAGTATTATTTTATTTCGCATTGTACAAGTTGCCCGACGTAAAAGTACAAGTAATCCAGCAAAAAGGTCAAGACTTGTTTCACGGAATTATAAAAAGTCTAATTTTCCCTTTTTTGTTTTCGCCCCGGCCCGGAGTTCATTATTTTGATTGTGCTCACCCCTGCTTTATGTTTCATCTGAGTTCTTGTTTTGAGTTATTTTAATTTTTTTGTATAAATCAGGCCTATATTTGTTCAACGGGAAACATGGTTAGTTCAATTCAAGAAATAAAGGAAAATGTTGAGCGAGATTTCTTTTGGACGAATTGTTTTGTTGTTGCTTACGCGAGCATGCTCGTATAATAAAATGTTATGATATTAATAAGTATCAAATTCTGCTTTTGCTCTGTTGGACTTGAGCTAGCACGGCTGTGATTTGATTGGTCACTAATAGTTGGGGAGGTGAAGAGGGGATTTCGGGAGTAGCTCGAGCGTGTCAGATTAAGCTTGTATAGGCTTCCGACATGTGTCTAGTTATCATGGTATAGAAATCAGATTTCTCATGTGGTGGATTAATTTTTTTTAAATATTGAAAAGTCATCGGATCTGTCAGATTAAGATAGGGGATGTTTAGTATACCCCAAAGAAGCTTCCATATAAAGCACTGACGATTCAAAGGTTAGGTAAGCCTGTATCCCCATTTTAAAATATAAAAAATAAAGCTTCATCTTTTCCTAACTAACCTTTACAAATATTTTATTTTGCACTAAACTAAATGATTTAGTCCCTGTTGTCTAAAATATATATAAATTTTACCTGAATCAGCAATTTTCTGAATACATTTTCTTTTTCAAAACTTTAAAATGGCTGCAGTTTCTGAACCCACCGCTAAATTAAAAAACGCTCTTATTATTTTTTTTGTCAGTTTTACCTAATGTACAAAACCCACTAGATGTCCATGACGCTCGAGTGACTACAGACATAGCACCCTCCACTACTATAATGCGTCACACGTTTTCCCGAGAGCGTTGCTATTGATTATTATCGTCAATACATAGGTAACCTCTATTACGCCACTCCATTCTGAAAGATTCTATTCCAATTTTTAACAATATTTGAATTCAATAATACAAGATGAAATAAATGGCTTTATTTATAATTTTAGGATCAATCAAAACCTGTGGTAATGATCGAATCCCTGGTCCACGCTAGGGAGTGGATCACCCTGCCGGTGACCTTGTACGCCATACACAAGCTGGTGGAGGACATCACTGACCAGGACCTGATCAGGGACGTGGACTGGATCATCCTTCCCATTGCCAATCCCGATGGATATGAATATACTCATACCACGGTAAGATTTTCGTTGGGACCCCTTAAGCAAATTGTTTTCAAATTGACTTTCAATAAACAACAACTTTGGAGGAACATGATAATCGACATAATTTTTTTACATTCATAGTCCTTTTCATAATATCACGCTAGGCACATCTTAAAATAAACATTTCTATTAATTACAGAGTCGAATCTGGCGCAAGAACCGCGCTACTGACTATGCGGGTTGCGATGGCGTCGACCTGAACCGGAACTTCGACGCCAGCTGGGGAACAGCCTCCAGCTGGTTCACCTGCATGGACACCTTCCACGGACGAAGCGCCTTCTCCGAGCCGGAGACTCAGATCATCAGGGATATCCTCAGCGAGCACAGACACCGCCTCGGCTTATTCCTGGACATCCACAGCTTTGGCAGCTACATCCTCTACGGCTACGGCACTGGGCAGCTGCCTCCGAATGGCCTGATCATCCATTTGGTTGGAGTCAACATGGCTAACGCCATAGACAGAGTTAAATGGGCCACCAACCCCAACTACCTAGTTGGTAACATCGCCAGCGTGTTATACCCGGCATCCGGTGGTGCTAGCGACTACGCCCAGATCGTTGGCAACAGCTTATCCTACACTTACGAGCTGCCAGCTTACAAGAACCAGGTCAACACCATCCAGGGATTCCTGGTCGACCCTGAGTTCATTGAGCAGGCAGGTTACGAGACTTGGGAAGGAATCAAGGTCGCCGTACGCTACGTAGTCCAAAACTTCTGAAATTGCGAAGTTATATAATAAAATTGTTATTATAATATGCTCTGTTTTAACCCAAGATTTTCGACGGATAATAAAGGATAATATTGTAATGTTATGCTCCATTATTTACCCAAGATTGTCGATGAATAAATATTGAAATAAAGACTACCTTTTTTTCTTGACGATTTAGGAACGTTCAGATTGTACCGATTCATGTAAATGGCTAACCTTTTTCCAAAAACAAAAGGATTTATTTCAAAGATTTGATGTCTCTTATCTAGGATAATGCCGTGCGCTCGGAAAAAACTCCGAAATCAAATTTTCTCCTCAAAATACCTCGATCTCCGAATATTCAAAAGAAATATGAGTGATGCGGATATGTTTTCAACCAAAAGCGGATACACTCCGTACACGAATCGGTAAAGCGGGATAAATAATGCAGTACACTATCTATATTCGAGCGCTTCTCAAACACAACAGCTCGGTTCCCGGCGTTTTTCCGCGCAGGTAAACTGTAATGGGTAAATTCGGGATTGTGTGGAAATACGGGGAATGTTTGGCGAAGACATTTTAAACGACGTTGATATACGTGCGTTCGGCTCGTGATCTGTTTATGGGTTTCATCATCGTAACCTACCTGAATACGGCTTATCCAAAAGGAAGGCTAAGATTTTCTATGATATAACGGTCTATAGTGCGTATGTGCTATCGTAACAACTAAACTTCTGGTCCTGGTAATGTAGTTGCAGATGATATCCATATTAAGTATTATAATAATTGCGATATTTTGTCTGTCTTTTTGTCGACTGTCTGTTACCTCTTTACGCCGAAATCTCTAAACTGACTCTTGGAACAAACCTCATGGAATTATCACAAAGGAAAACACATTTGAGAATACCTAAACAAAAGCTTGTACTACAACTAATAAATGTAATCTCAAATAAATCCGACTTAACCACAATTCCAAACTAAACCACGTTCAGCTAAACTTCCGTTAAAAATCGCACAGTATTCCTGTAAGTAAACCGGTCCGCAGCCTTCTGTGTACTGAGAGGCGTAAATTGTAACTCAAACAGCTGATTCTATACTGAATAACTATTGCGTTCACAGTTGTTTTACCTGTGAAATCACCCTTATTGTAAGGACATAAGGGTGATAGTAGGTGAGGTCAAACTGCCGAGCACGCCTTAAACAAGCCGTTTGTTCTGTTTAGTTGATGCTTCGGCTTTCCGATTTTGGTTTTAATTTGTTTTGCCAAAAGGATTTTAGAATTAGGTTTTACAATTTAAATTTTGAAAATCCTGGACTGAGTGGAATGTAGCCTAAAAGTAGCCTAATTGAAAAATGTACCAAGGGTCAATTCACACTAAAACAAAATGAAACGAAACGTGACGTGACTCATAAGGGTTGATTCAGACCGCAACGCGACGCGTAGATGCATTTTTAAATTTGTATGGATTTGACAGATTCGCAAGATATCTCACGCAATTGAAATCTGTCAAATCCATACGAATTTAAGCCGCGTCGCGCCTAGCCTCGCCTGATCGCGTTACGGTCTGAATTGACCATAATAGTGATACGAGATTAAATTTTCAAGCGGCTGCTCTGACGTATCGATTCTGATTTGTATTTCTAAATTGATATTTTATACCATTTTTAACCGACTTCCAAAAAACGAGGAGGTTATATGTTCGGCTGTGGATATTTTTTTTTTTTTTTTTTTTTTTTTTTTTTTTTTTTTTTTTTTTTTTTTTTTGTATGTTCAACGATTACTCCGCCGTTTGTGAACCGATTTTCGAAATTTTTGTTTTGTTGTATTAGGTTTCACTCCAATTTGGTACCATGTTCACAAAAGTGGTGACCTGATGATGGCATCCATGAGTAATCGAGGGAACTCCTCGAAATTTATATGGAAACATATGGTGATTTTGGTTTTATGTGAAGTGTACTAAGAATATGCTGCCAAAAAGTCAAATATTGGGTCAAAGTATACCATGGTTTCGAAGATGCTGAGAGAACTCCTGACTCCTTATAGATACACGTTCGGGAGTTTCGGCGTTGTTTTAAGAACAGAAAGCATATGCTACTATGCAATTCATATTCATCATCATAATCATCATCATCATCATCATCAATCATCACCAATGTCTCATGGCACAGAATTAATAATAGTACAAGGCATAGGTATGGGTATACTAATAATAATAATTATGTACTGTATAACAACACCTGTTTGTTTAATACATGGCGGTCGGCGCCGCAGAGGCGACGGCGTCGCCGCGCCGCCGCGCCGCGTGGCGCGTGGCGGCAGACAACAGATCGAATACTTTACTAATTACTTTATAAAATTTAAATACACAAATAGAATTAAAATAAAGTTATTTTAAAAAGAGCATTTACACAAAACAAAGTCATTAAGTGTCTTTTTAATCAGTTATACTTATTAATCGATAGATGGCGCACTAAGTATCGATTTGAATTCTTGATTAAGCGCTTATTCCACTTATCCTAGCTAGGAAGTCCTAGCTAGGGTCCTAAAAAATTTAGTCAAGTGGAATAACATTTAGAAGCTAGGATCCTAGCTAGGATCCTAAATCGGAAAAAATTTAGTCAAGTGGAATGACATTTAGAAAGCTAGGATCCTAGCTAGGACTTCCTAGCTAGGATAAGTGGAATAAGCGCTTTACAAGAACAGAGCTGTCAATAATTATGATAATATTAAATATTATGAGTAGCTACGCTACATCCTATGCAAGTTTATACAATTTTTTATCTGATAGATCCTTCGATCGTGGAAAAACGAGACACAATAGCCTTTCTATTGTTATCTCAATCGCCGGTGACCGCTTGGGGCTTGAAGCATTAAAATTGTTAAATTACTTAGCACAATCTGTTCACTTCACTGATAATATATGATTTTGTGAGTGTGAGTTGTGACTCTTGACAAATTGTAATAAGATACGTAAAATATACGCGAAGGTTTACCTACTAGTGTAACTAAAAAGAGTGAAATTATTATTATTTTTAACAAAAAATTAAAACCGACTTCCAAGGTAAAAACAATAATAACATTAATATGAACTAAAAAGTATTAAATAATTTTTACTATCTAATGGTGCCTTTTTCCGAATTCGGCTAAACCTCAACTATTTCTGTATTCAATCTTCATAATTTTGAAGTCGGTGCCAGTTCCAAAAGTTTCAAATATTCTGTCAGAGGACTGAAGATTCAGCTATCTGGTACCGACTTCAAAATAATGAAGATTGAGTACAGAAATAGTTGAGGTTTAGCCGAATTCGGAAAAAGGCACCATTAGATAGTAAAAATTATTTAATACTTTTTAGTTCATATTAATGTTATTATTGTTTTTACCTTGGAAGTCGGTTTTAATTTTTTGTTAAAAATAATAATATCAGTACTAAATAATATCCAGTGTACCTAAATAGTAAATACGTATAGTAATAATAATTCAGAATCTATTTACAGCCTTTATGTAGACCTATTTAATTGGCAATATAACAGGTTAATATAGGACCTTTCTCCAGGGAATTGTCGAGGATCATAAAGTTTTATTATGTAATGAATTTCATCATCAAGCCGTTTTAGACACTCTGCCTTTACAAAGAATAAACGTTTTAGAGTCTCTGAGGAATTGTTCGGAATCAAACCTCCTGCAACTTTTCGCCATCGTTCCACGCGAAAAATATACCATCATCATCACCTTGATGAGTGGCAGTCTTTCACCGTGGAATCGCGTAATTTTCTGCTACGCACTGTAAAACTATGGAATGAACCGTCACCAGTAGTATTTCCAGACCAATATGACCTCCAAACCTCCTCAAAGGCTGGCAGCGCATCTGTAGCTCTTCTGATGTTCAATGTTGCAAGTGTCCATAGTCCATAGCGACGGTAGTTGCTTTCCATCGGGCGACCCGTTTGCTTGTTTGCTATTTTATAATAGTACTCACCGGTTTTTGTTTAAGATGTTGATCCAGTTGTAATTTTCCTAAATGAACTATTTTACTTTGAGATAGATTTAGAAACTAGTACAACCGAATGGTACTGATGTTAAGTGAGTCTGACTTTTTGTCTTGTTGTCTTATATACAGATAATGAGGTAAGCTGAACCTATTGAGAAGAAAATATAAAGCATTTAGATTTTAGTATGTAAGTTTTAGTCCAGCGAAGCTACAGGATAAAAGATCACTGCACAACGAAGTTCACGGGATATATTTTGAATTTTTTGTTATTATTTTTTTCTATTTTTGGTTACACTCTGTGAGGAGTGAGGTAAAGTCATATTTTAATTACCTACAGCTCTGTTTCATCGCCTACATTACAACCTACCTACTTCTGAACAACCAATTAGTGGAAAAACAACAATTCGAGTGTAAAGTGACCCGAGTGCTATTGTATTAAGGCATATTAAAATACTACATACAGCGCACCGCGCGCCGCTGGCGGCCAGGTTAAATTGAGATCTCGAAATTCTCCAGTTATTGTAAGAGCCAGCGACAGCCCGGCAAGTTTAAAATGGCAAACCATTTTAAACTTCCTTAAAAGTTACATCGAATAAAATAAGATAAAAAGAGCTCTTCTCTTTATCGAAGGTCAGGTAGACGTGACTGCCACCGAAATTCCATAGTTTCTGGTCGTTTTTAACTCTATAGGGGTCATAACTCATCAACAGGTAAACTTCCAGCTTTTATAAAATGACGAAAATCTTGGATACCTCCTAAAGTAACCTTTATAAAAACTCCATAGTTTCTGGTCGTTCTTATCTCTATTGGGGTCATTCACAGGTAGACTTTCAGCGTTTATAAAATGACGAAAATCTGGCTGTCTCTGGCTCTTGAGCCAAGTGCTCAGGAATGACGGATTAATTTTCAATTTGGTGATATTGTTGACTCCGAACTCAATATACTCAATTACCACTTTACACTTAAACTCGTTGAAAATTTAAACTCATTACGAATATTTACATCATTATCTTTTTCGCGCATGTCGAAAGGATATAATTAAATATTTAAACATTTCAACGATGATATTTTCGAATCCATCAAAGAATATTATCTGAAATTATTTTAGTTGATTAAATTTTTCCAGCTCCAAATTTAATTTTTCGTTGCAAATTCTTGCTATAAATTGGACTTTAAAATGTCTTGTCTAATGGATCTAGATTAAATGGACTTACGGTTTTGTTTATCTTGTATTTTTTAAATAATATTTTGAATTATTTCGAAATGTAAATTCTCGTTTAGTAAATTTGTTTAATGTTATTTTCATATTATACTTCTATGATCGAAACTTGTGATTGAATAACTTTTTGATAACTAGGTTTTAATTGAAATACCTTAAACATTTCTATTAGCACATAAGAAACCAGACAGTTAAGAAGCTACTACTGTATTAGCGACCAATGCTACGGCTCTCCACACCTTATCAACAATAGTAACAATATCAGTCTCTGGTACAATCACTCCATCATCCCCCTGTCCTTCTATATTGATGCTAAAAGTGTACGTCACGTCATAATTCATTACATAATCAGTGCTGGTTCCTGACGCTCGGTCTCCAGCAGCCAAAGATCCAATGTCTAGTATATAAGCTTCCCCTAGTATCCTCCTCATTTCTCTTCCGAGTAGATGGTGCTGTCTGAACATGCCACTGGCTGCTCTTTCGTAGTGCCAAGGATAGGCAATATAGCCTCCACCGTTTTGCAAGGAGATATACATTTTGATTCTTCTGCCGTTCTCCTCGACTAGTGTCTGGATAAGTCTCGTCTCTGGTTCGGAAAACGGTTCGATTCCACCGTAGAGGTGGCTGCATGGACTGGAACTGGAGTCAGAGAAGAGCCAGTCGAAGCCGAAGTTCCTGTTGATGTTCACACCGGGACAAATGAAACCAAGATTGCTTTTTGTGCTTCTTGTTTTTGACCAGAGCCTCAACTGGAATGTAAAAATATATCGAGATTTAAATGATAACGAAGCATTTGTCCATAGACTAGCAATTTTGTCAATTTTGTTGTTATTGATAAATTGTTAAATCTAAATCTTCACTAATGATGATGATAACAAAATGATTGTTGATTAATATAATTACATACATGTAATTACTGTAAGTTTTGCTATTTATTAGGAATGTTAACCTTTTATTACAAAAGTAAAACCTTTATTACAAAAGGAAGAAGGATGTTTATATAACTATTCAAAACTAAGGATTTGAGGACTCTTTGTGTACTATGCTTGTTCTCTCTACTTTCACTGTAGGAATAACTTTAAAATTACTTACATTTGTGTGAGTGTATTCATATCCATCAGGGTTCAGTACTGGTATAATTATCCATTTTAGTCCAACCAATAATTCTCTTTGATCAACTACTTCTCTTGCTATGTTCAATGCTGCAGATACTGTAATCCATTCCCGTGGTATTATTGCTGCTTCTACTATAGCAATAGGTTTGTCTTCGTTGCCATCATTGCTTGTTATTTCTAAATACACTAACGGTCTGCCTTCATCAGTGAGACCAGCTTCTACGTAAGTTACCTTAATATCGTTAGAATGTACATATTCTTCTTCTAATGCTCTCATGTATTCTAGTATCTGTAAATAAAGTAAGAGTTTGTGTAAGCCTTGTTTATTTTGTAATGCTTTAAATGTTTTCATTATTGAGGTATTGTAATTTCATAATATGTGATTTAAAATGTATTTACACTACTTGATCGTTCTTTATTTCATTCTGTGACCTTGGCAATTAATTGCAACTTACTTGATAGTATCTATAGTATCTAGTAAAATCGAAGTCACTGCTTCCGTCATTTCTTGGAGATTGTGTTTTCGATTCTTTGTCCTTCAAATAACTGAAATTATGGGAAAATCAATTAAATATTTTAGTGTGATAAGTTATCATATAGCTATTGCTAATTGTGATAAAATTTATGAATATAATAATGTGATTGTTAAGATTTCTCATATAAAATAGCATCTGAAGAAAATGTGGGTCGACCATGTCTGTAGAAGCACAGAGGGTGAATAGAGCGTCAGCTTCGTCGAGAGGCTGATGATGATGCTAGTGCTAGCTAAATACTAGCTTGCAACTATCCAAATATTAAATTATTAAAAACTTACTTGTAAACATCCTCGATATAAATATCCTTTTCGATATCCAACTCTTGAAGTTTCTCCTCAAACCACAAGTAGTGAGAGGGAGGCACCATGGCTCTGCCCGTCACATTGTGCTTGAAGTTCGGCTTCCTCCAGTAGTCGACAATGTCACTCTTCAACAGGTAGAACTGATCCTGTTGCTCTTGAGTTGTTAACTTCACATTGTAGACGCGGTGTCTGAAAATTGTACAGACATTTTTGTACCACTCAAAATTTTCAATTTTGAATTTATATTTTATTTTATTTTTGTATCACTTGGAATTTTCAATTTTGGGTAATGATTAGTTAGTACATCAAAGAGTTCAATATTTTTATGTAAAGTGTAATATATAATATATAACTTTTGTTTAGCACAGATGGTTTCAAGTTTAGCTTAGGGACTCAGTTCATAATATTAATAGGTTGACGATTTTCTAAAAGTATTGTGTTTCTTTCTACCACGGCCACACAGTTTTGGAAAGGTCTACCTAATACTGCATCGATCTTTTCTAATTTTTCATCGAGTTTTCATACAAAAATCTTCATTACCAAAGACTTACCCCATATAAAATTCATTTTTCGCAAATACACTCACAAAAGCTACCACAAAGTATATTAAAACAAACATCTTAGAACGTGTGTTTGCTTTGAATAGTAATATGTTGTTTTATTTCAATTAATTTATCACTTATCCAACTATAAGATAAATTTTATCAGTAATTCTGCTAGGACTGTAGATAAATGGAATTATACGGGTGTAAAAACTAATCTAATGGATATAAGTTTTGTCAGAGAAGATAATAAAATATAATGCTTACATGTTTTGAGGTTTATTAGCCTTATCCAGTTGTCTAATTTTAAATTTGTGGGAGTTGGTAGTCGTTTAGTCACAGAATACACATTAGTACAAGGCTTAGTACAATAGCAATAATATCTTCACAATCTACGCCACCTTATCTTTGACTTTCGATAACACTATCGTATTTCTGTAGTCGAGATAATTATTATGATTTATGGGTAAGTGCTGAAATGCAACAATAAACAATAACAATAATTTTGATGAAATGGATTTTTTTTCAGATTGTTTTTTTTTTCGTAATATACATATATATAAATTACTAGATGACGCCCGCAACTCCGCGCCAAAATTCGTTTATCGCGCGGGAACCGTACATTTTTCTGGGATAAAAAGTATCCTATGTCCTTTCCAGGGACTCAAAGTATCTCCATACCAAATTTCAGCAAAATCGTTTCAGCGGTTTGGGCGTGAAGAGGTAACAGGCAGACAGACAGACAGACAGACACACTTTCGCATTTATAATATTAGTATGTAAGTGTGGCGGTACCCACAATTCGCCTAACAATCCTGCATCGCGCTATCGAAGTTTCGAAGAACAGCAAGATATATACAACGTCTGAAATGACGTCAGTGGGCTTCGGCCTGACCGAGCATGTTATCCATAGATAAAACAGTATATAAACTGAGAAATGTTATCTCTCTCGGTCGGAAGATCTTCCTTTTCGGCCGCCACTAACAACGTTAAATGGAAATACAGAATTATGGAAGTACGGAGGGAGGTATGGATGTGGATTGTGGAGTATAATAATTTTATTGTATGATAATAATAATAATAATAATAATAATAATAATAATAATAATAATAATAATAAATATTCTTTATTGTGCACACAATTATAAGGAGTAAAAATACAACAATTATCAATTACTTATAACTAGTGTACCACAATGGCGGCCTTATTACTAATAAGTAATTTCTTCCAGGCAACCACAGGCAAAGGACAGTATGTTATTGAAATTAGATGAGTGTGCATTACTTAGATAAAGATATAATATTTTGCAGTTAATCATAATATGATGCAGTTAATCATAATATTATTATTATATAATTATCGAAGTTTGTCTGAATGTCTCAATCATTGCTCAGTCGGAAGATCTTCCTTTGAGTGTCCATAGAAGATTCCTACAACGTATGTGGCAAAACAACGTATGCCGGATCAGCTAGTTTGCCCATATGCGATGTGTATCTAAAATGAATACGTTTTGGAAACAATTAATTACATGTTTACTGATGAGTTATGCCGCGTCACAACAGAGCGCCACGTCAGCTCCGGCAAAACGTACGGTGGTTGCGGGCGATTTATGGCAGCGCTCGCCGCTGACTGGGCATGATTTAGACAGCACGGTCGCGGATACAGACAGTTTAGTGACTTTGAACCTTATTAATACTGTATTACGGTCGAAATAATGTACAGTTCTCTACGATGTACAAACATGATATTAAATCATCACGCCCAAACTCACTTATTTAGTTCAACAGCTATGCGCTGACACACTGACGCATAATCTATTATCGTCTATTACATGACTCGATTCAATGTTTTGAAAGAGTTTTGGGCCATAGATAATCCGATCGCTATATTGCAGAATAAGTATAGTATTATACGTACTAAATAAAAACTATTCTATGTCCTGTCTAGGGACACGAATTTTACAGTATCTCCAAACCAAAATTTCATAAAAATCGGTTAAACGGGAATTTTATCCCATATTGTCGTAGGCGTAATGAGTGCTACGCACGCTCGTTATGGCATGTGATAGGTGCTACGAGCTGCTACGAGCTACGAGATACGTTTGCTGCTGCTACGCATTATATTATTAGGACCTTACATAATATGAAATTGGCGTTCCGCGTTTTGTATGGGAGGAATATAAAGCCGATTTTTTTTGTATAATATATATATATTTAATTAATCAAGGTATGTATCATTGTCATCGATGCATTTTTGCCATCTTAAGGGTAGTTCGTTGATCTCTTTACTAAAAAACCGGCCAAGTGCGTGTCGGGCCACGCGCAATATAGGGTTCCGTAATACCGCTAGTTTTTTATTTTTATTTTTGTATGGTCAATAAATGTACATTTATAATGTGTTTTAAATACTAACAACATCATCTCAGTTATTTTCAAAGGAATTTCAACGAAAAGTTCCTTTATACTTCGCCGAATATATATTTTTTTAGTTTATCGACTATTACTCAATAATTTATGAAGTCTTCTTAGCCGTGATAGTTTGCCTTTTAAATTCAGCATATATTTTCCTACTCCCGTGATTTTTTTCACATTTCCAGAAGAAACCGTTTAGCTGGTAGAAGGGGGGACACTGGACTCTAACGATTTTTTCCACTTTAAAACTTAATATTTCACAAACGGATCCCTAAATCGGAAAATGATCTATGAATACTCATAATATTTTTAAAAAATCTATCCAACGACATCCCACACGATGGGATAACCGCGAAAAAAAAATTTCATACCCACTTGATGTTTATGGAATGTACCATAAAAAATATTTTCTTAAGTTTTCATGTACCATTTTGTCGCCATCGTTAATATGTGCATTCATGCCAAATTACAGCTCTGTAGGTCCTATAGTCTCTGAGCAAAACCGTGGACAGACAGACAGATGGTCAGACGGACAGACAAACGGACGGACAGACCGAAACTATAAGGGTTCCTTGTTGACTACGGAACCCTAAAAAATACGGAGGGACAAGAGTCAATAAATTCTTTGAATGCGGTTTGGACTGCCACATCAGAGTTGATTATTTTTCCTTGTAGGAAGTTATCCAAATTCCGAAAAAAATTGTAATCTGTTGGAACAAGGTCCGGGGAGTACGGTGGATGTCGCAGACATTCCAATTGCAGCTCCTTCAGTTCTGCGGCCGTCTGTTGCGCAGTGTGTGGTCTAGCGTTGTCCTGAAGCAGCAGTGACCTAGAGCGATTGACCAGCCTTGGTTGTTTGGCAGCTAGTTAATCCATCATGGTTTGCACAATATATATTGATATTGATAATAGATATCTGCCGTAACCTTTTGGCCAGACTTCAGAAAGCTGTAGTGAACGACACCAAACGGCACTAGTTCACCAAACACTCACAAGTAACTTTTTCCGAGTCAATTTTCACACAGGGCAGGATTTGGCTGATTTTCCATGGGACAGTCATTGCGATAAACGCTTCCGATTATCGCAAAGGATCCATTTTTCATCACAAGTTCATCCGATTTAAAATCCCTTCATTATTGTGTCGGTTGAGCAATGTAACGCAGCAGTCGACGCGTGTTTTTTTGTTTGCTTCACTCAATTCATCAGATACCCAACTTTCAAGTTTTTTTATCTTCTTAGGTAATTTGCTTCAAGTGGATTAAAGCAGTTTTATCACTTACACTGAAGCCTGCTGTTATTCTGAAGTGGTTTGCGATGGATCCGCTTCCACAATAGCCTTTAATTCTTCATTATTCATTTTGGTCTCGGGTCGTCCACGGGGTCTGAAGGTCGAAATTTCCAAAACGGAAACGTTGGAACCAAAACCGTACCGTATTTTCTTTTGCGACACCAGCGCCATACACATTGTTAATTCTCTGAGCTGTTTCTGCAGCACTCGTGCCACGGTAGAACTCATATTATTCGTAAATAAAGCGATATAATATGAAAGAACGACTCCAAACAAAAATAATCATGAAAAAAAAAACAAATGAATGACTGTTTTGGAAACTCAAATGTACCAAATAAATGAATATATAAATTTGAATTTGGAATTCTTAACCAAAGAGGAAATATTTGAGATCAAAGTAGGCTACAGGCGTCCTGTTGTACACAAGATAACGCCAATTTCATATGTAAGGACCTAATATTAATACCTTAAGGCCTTGGGCCCGTATTAATAAATAAATTACTCTCATATTCGTGATATTCCTGTTGTACACTGTTGACTGATTAACGTCAGCATCTAAGTTAGTCTTTATTTATTAGTTAAATAATATAATAATAAATCTATGGACGCTTCACACCACGTCAGTCTGGCCCCGTGGTAAGTACCTGAAGGACTTGTGTTACAGGTACCAGACAACGGAAATATATTTAATACTTTTATACTATACATATATTTAAGATTTTTATTATATGATACACATATTTAATACACATCCGTGACCCAGGAACTTTATAAACTTTTTGTACCGTCGGCGGGACTCGAACCCGCGACCTCCGGCTTGAGCAACCAACGCACTCACCACTGCGCCACGGAGGTCGTCAAATATTAAGAGACTTAAGTTTGACCCTACTCAAGGAACAGTCTCTCAAGAAACGGTACCGTATTGCGTACATAAGTACAATACTTAATAATTCAAAGTAGTTTTTTATTACATGCCATAAGCATGACATTCTACTAATCTTAAAATTAAATTACAAGCCCGTAATTATATCTGATTATGTTAATATTTTTAAAACAATCGAAAATTAAAGTACATACTTAATTGCCTATTAAAAATGATGTTTATATAAATACTTGAATAACATGTAAGTTAATCCTTTCCATTTATAAATATTTGATCGCGGCCTTTAAAATGTCAGAGTATCAATTATCCCCCATCGACGGGGGAAGAGAAATCAATTAAATTATTCATTACAAGAACTGCTCTCGCGTAAATTAAATATATTTTGTGTTAAAAGTAGACGCGACGTATGAAGCCAAGTTGTAATTTGATGCCTTGAGGTGAGGATATAAGTTTTGGACAGGTCATCTGTCACTTATTTGACAGATAAGAGTATGGAGTATCTGTCAGATAAGTTGTGTATAGTCTATCCGACACTTATCAGGAAGTGGTGAAACAGGGCCTTAGTCCTATTTACGCCAGTCTGAGTGGAGTTTATTGCTTTAATATAATGTCCTTTTATTTTGCGTATATTATATTAAAAATACATGATTTTTATCAAGGTATGACTCCCCCTACCAAGGTATGAACAAGTTACAGCTCTCTTTTTGTGGATGTTGGTTAACTGAGTTACCCGCACCCCGAAGTCCTACTTTCTCACTTTAGCTGCTTATAACATTTTTCTATGGACTATTACATAGTTATAAGAACAATACATGTAGATAATAAAAAGTTACAAGTTCACATGATGAATGTCATCAAATCTTCTTTATGTTAGTGTACATATTATATTAAATTTTAATACTTTTTCTAGAGGAAAATTATTTGCGGGACTTATGCTGTAAAGTGTAACCTATATTGGACTTATGCTACAACCCTCATCTAAAGCTATATTGTGTTGCGGTTGAAAAACAAAGTTGAGAAAAATAAAAACAAAAAAAAATTTCAAACACCTATTTGTGTTCTCAAAAAGTTATAATTTTTAATTAAAATAAATTAAGAAATGCTTATTGTTAGGAGTTTAAACAGTTTAATAAATTAAATACACTCCGCGTACAAACTTCGAGGAATTATTATGGGCTTGGAGAATGGTCGAGTATGGCCGGGGTCATCGAACACCCAGAAGCCTAATTTTGCTATAAAATCTTCCACTCTCCATTTTCATAGCTCCTCGTAATTCGTGCACAAACCATAATCAAACTAAGACTGGGTACAGATTTTAAGATCTATATCTTCTTATATATAAAACGGCTAAACGGATTGGGCTGATTTTAGTCTTAAAATAATCGTAGAAGTCCAGGGAAAGTTTTAAAGTGACACGAAGTTCACCGGGAGAGCTAGTTTTAGATAAAATTTTATGCCGGACTATACCCATATTACTATTGGGTAAAATATTTTACGCAAGGTATTCTTAAAGAGCCTTAAACTGTTGTTTTGTAATTCATCGGAAAGCACGAGGCGTCGCCGTGAAAATTATCATATTTTCCTTCTTTTGTGCCGTCAATGCGGTACAATAACATTTTTTAATAAAAACGTGAACGTGACTCGCCAACTGGCTAAACAATCGCGGCGTGACACCAAACTCTGTTGATTAAAATACCTTTCAGCCACGAAAACCATTGTGTGTTTACAAGACATTACAATTAAGGTATGTTTCACGAAAAAAAAATATGAGTTACTTTCTGGCTGAAATTTTCTGATTCTAAAGTCTAGATGAAGTTTGGTGGAACAACGTAGAATCAATAAAAGGGTAGCCTGAAAAAAGTAAGATTTATTTGCTCTAAATTTTCTTGTCTGTTACTTTTCACACTAATTGAAAAAACTATTTAGATGAAACATAATATACATAGATAACAAAAAAAGACCACAAAAACCAAAAAAATGTAGTCGACTAGCCTCCTCCATTTTATAAGTCGGTAAAAATAAAATTTCCGCACCAAATTAATACGAATTTCTGAGTAAACGAAGGCCACGTATTATTAATTATAATACAATAAATAACATTAAACCTACGTGAATGTTTCATAAGTAGTGAAATGTTGGGATTAAAATATTACGAGTTCGGAAATTCGGGAGAATTCGAGAATATTCCATCATTAGGGGAGAGCTACATTGTACCAATTTCGCAAATCAGGATTTGTGTTCCAGCGCGGCTCATGAGGTTATGAAATTGAGTTTTGTGTTATTCGCTTAAACGCGTTTTAGATTGGGTTTAGAAAATACTATACTGTACTCGGCAAAATATGGCGGTAGCGGTCATTGACTCCATGTTAAAAACTTGTCATTTTGTATATAAACCGCGATTGACAATTGGACTACAATAATTCATTGTCAATCGCGGTTTGTATAGAAAATGACAAGTTTTTTGACCGTCAACCGTCACCGTCACCGTCAATGACCGCTACCGCCATGTTTAGCCGAGTATAGTGTAAATAAAGCTCGCAACTCCGATGCAGCAATTAGTTTATCCTGTGTCCTTTCCCGGGACCCAAATTATCTCCATCACACGTTTCAACAATATATATTCAGCAGTTAAAACATGAAGAGGTAACAGACAGACGGACACACTTTTTTCTAATCAGTTTCAAACTTTCAGAAAATAATCGTGTTACTTTTTGATCTTATGATCTCTTCTTCTGACTATTGTTGCTTTTAGGCGATCATTTTTTAAAGAAGCAAAAGCTTATGACGTAATAATAATAGTATAACAATACTATTATTTTTTAATAGAAAACGACAAAATTTAAAATTTCAGCCATTTTGATATCAAAATGGCTAATACCTATTACATAATATTTATAATATCGTAGGTGGAAATTTCAAATGTCGTTTGTCGTAAGTACACTTTATATACCATCCGATAGCATTTTTTCTCCTCTATCGATCTGTATATTTAAAATTTTGATATCTCTTCAAATATAGGAAATATAGCATAATTCACTTTGTCGTAACATACAAAAAAAATTAACAATTATGCCGTAAGGGTCATGACCTTGATAATACTATTTTTTTGGCGTCGTAAGTCTTTGTAACTGTGAGGAGAGATATGTGTTGTAACAGCCAATCTAAACTAATATAGCCCCTTACGACATATTTTAAAAGGTATTTTTTTCTTACTATTAATCATGAAGTCCTTTACGACACTAAGTTCAGAAAATAAATCTTAAGCAACTGATGAACTTTGTCGTAAGTTAGTTAACCTAGGCTATAATAATTATTGCAACATGTTACTTACGACAGCCAATAGACACTTGAAATATTCACAAAATTTTAAATTTTACATATTTTTTTCATAATTTATAATAAAAGTAACAAAAAATAAATATTTAAAAGGGGTTTCCACACAAAAAACTAAATTTTTGCTTATTTTTGCTCGGCCCTACTCGCACTTGACCGATTTTTTTAAATTTCTCCTGAGATTACACACAATTAACGAAGTGAATTCCTTCCTTCTAAATTTCTATCCTTCATAAATTTCAGCCTTCTAGGTCATCTAGAATGGATTGGAATTTTAATATATAGATTAATCAGTCAGTCGCCAAATTTGTCACGTTTATGTGAAATAGTTTCTGAATTAAGAGGGGGTCAAAAGTGACTGCAAATGGTTCGTGTAATATTACATACGGTGCTGCTCGCCAGTACTGTTTTACTTGAACTTGGCTTGGCACGCTACCGCTGTCTGGATGTCAAATATTAAATAAAAGAAAAATCTACTCCTTTATAATATAATAAAAGGAAAAGGGAAGGGGAAGGGAAGAGAAGAGGAAAGAAAAATGACGTGAGTTCACAAGAGCATGCTCAGTATCCGGATAGTGTAGTAATTCCTATGAAACCTCTGTACGAAATAAAACTACTAATTTCAACTCCAAAATATACAGATTTTCATCATTTGACTAAATCCCCAGATACGTAGACCCTTATTTTATTCCTATTTAAGCGAACGTCTTCATCATAGTTTAGCTTTAATATTTAATTTCAGTTCAATCAGTCGAAAATCTAAGAGTCATACAAACTTTCATCCCCTATTCTGTAGGGGTGGAATTTATCAAAATCCTTTATTTGGGGATGCTTACGTCATAGTAACTTTATGCATCATACATGCAAAGTCTCAGCCCGATCAGTTTAAAATTATTAATATATCTCCTTTATTAATTATATCATATTATATTATTAATAATATCCCCTCGGGGGTAGAATTGATCAAAATCCTTCTTAGCGGATTAAGGAGAGCCCTCCTTAATCTGCTAAGAAAGGATTTTGATACAACAAACGTGATTTTTTTTAATTTTTTTACTCGTAGGTAATCCATAATGGCAACATGTAGGCACTTGAAGTAAGCACAAAAATTATATCATATTATATCATATCATATTATATCATATTATATTATTAATAATATCCCCTCGGGGGTAGAATTGATCAAAATCCTTCTTAGCGGATTAAGGAGAGCCCTCCTTAATCTGCTAAGAAAGGATTTTGATACAACAAACGTGATTTTTTTTAATTTTTTTACTCGTAGGTAATCCATAATGGCAACATGTAGGCACTTGAAGTAAGCACAAAAATCCTTAATTATGTTCGTTATTTAATAGTAATAAAATAAATAATTGAAGGGGGCTCTCATACAAAAAACACAATTTTTTCGCTTTCTAACCGTACGGAATCCTTGTGTCATTCTTGGAATACTCTAAAAATGGGTTAGGTGCGAGTCAGACTCGTACTTGGCTGATTTTTAGAGTATTTCAAGAACCCAGCTATTACATACCAAATAAATTATAGTTAAATTAGGAAGCTCATGAAAATTTTACCCCAGCCAACTCATATTTTGTAGTTATAATTAAAATTTAGTATTTCGCAATCTCCTATGATGTAATTTCAATGAAAACAATTATGTTCTTGGAAGTTACTTCATTATCTTGATTATTAAGTATGCTTTACAACATTAAAATGCCAGATAATTCAGACTATTCGGTGGTTACAATAAAATACTTCAAAAAGGGCCACGTGTAAGGGACGTTTGTTCTAAAATTCCCGTGTGTAAGGGACATCATCTCCTAAACTATTGAGTTTTTCTAGGATCACTTGACTTATAGCTGTAAATGATGTAATTCGAAACAAAACTGTCTAGGAATTATTTTAATAGGTTGTAAAATGAAAGAGTTATGCCAGTTTGAAAGTAAGAAAAATGTTTTTTTGCTCTCCTGTAAAGTCGGGGTTTGTCCCTTACGACATTTTAAATTTTCACCGTCGATATTATCTAATAGTATAATATTATAAATAATTTATAATATATTTTATAATATTTATTACGTAAACATTTTAGAGAAGATACTGTTACGGTAAAAATAATACATTCATAAGTTTTTTACACACATTTTTTTAGTGTCTAATATATAAAAACATTTTGTTCGCAATTCACGACGCTCAATACAGTCTTTCTCTTTACTTTTACTTTAGCCCATTCATCCCCACTTTCCTCTTTCTTTCCAACGACATATTCATATTTAAATTTATGGTGGAACTTGGAATAGTTAGGGGCAGAGACGAGGCAATATAAGTTGCGCTCATTGTTCTGTAAAGTTGCCACTTTTAAAGTTATGGCCGGTTTGTTGGGAGTTTTGCAATATCAAAGCAGATAAGTTATGAGTTTTTGTTGGTTCTATTGGCTTAAACGCTTATTGAAATTGTTTGTTACGTGGGTAGTGGTTACTTTTTGTTTTGATGAGCCGGTGTTTTGGCTGAGTAAAATGAAATAAGTTGGGCGATAGATGGCGCTGGTTTCATTATTTTTACAACAACAATATATCTTATATCTTTAAGCGAGAAATTCTTGTAATTGGAATCTCGGAATCGGCTCCAACGATTTTCATGAAATTTAGTATATAGAGGGGGTTTCGGGGGCGATAAATCGATCTAGCTAGGAATCACTTTTAGAAAATTTCATTTTATTCGTGTTTTATCGAATACCGAGCAAAGCTCGGTCAAATAGCTAGTTTTCTTAATACGATTTTTTCATAGGAAAATGGAGTATTTTCGTTACAAATATAAAGTAAATACGGACAGAAGTGTGAGAGAGATGAAAATTAGATCCTCAAAATAAAGTATTGACCCTAAAATCGTTTAAGTATCTCTTTTTAGTAGCGTGTGGTTAATTTCTATGGCTTATACACAGTGTGTTCTAAGGTTACCATATGTGTTTCGCATAGACTTGTCACACATTCGAATGCTAATTATAATTAAAACAATCCTCAGAGCAATAAGGCTTAAAATTTGTTCTTCGCATTGTCATATCACGGGAAGTTAATTTTCATAATCATGGGATTAAGGGTCGTCTGACACAATGGAGTAGGCAGCTGCTTAACGACTATTTAATGTTCTGTCCTTTATCTGTTTCTTATGTATTCAGCCATAAAATACTGAACTAATTTTGATGAAATTTAGAGATACCTACTTCGAAATTTGCCTACTTAGAAAAGTGGGGTGTTATAACTTATAAGTTATAACACCCCACTTTTCTCGTCGGAGGTTAATAATTAAAATGTGAATCGTAAATATAGTGCGAGCAGATTTATTTGTGACATTCCAATAAAAAGTAACACACGTGCGATGAAAAGCCATCAATGACATTTTTTTGTCACTTTTTGTGCGAAATATAAAACGTTCCATTAAATATCCATACGGGCCGATTCGGGTCAATTATATTTAAAAGTGCTGGATGATTTTATAAAAACGTAATCATAGAATTGAAAATTTATATTATATAGTAGCTAAATTGAAGTCGCATGGGAAATATACATTTTTCTGGAATAATAGCAATGTTTTTCATGTACCGAGTCTCTAAATATCTCCATTTTAAATTTCATTCCAATTAGTATATTATGCGTAAAGAAGTAACAAACAAATATAACATAGAAATACAATTTCGCATTTAATAAAATTAGTATCCAGGACAAAAATCATCTCGATTAATTTTTTTTCGTATAAACGAATTTTACATGTGGCAAGTGGCAACATCGGGTTTGTACCCGATAGTAATAGGTTTATGTTTTACACGAGCTAACGCGTCGAACAAGTATTGGGGACGAACCACGGCATTGTTCCCAAATTGACCCACACAATACCTTCATTGATGCAACGATAGGTGTTGATATTGTTTCAAAACGAATGAACATTTCAAAGTACACAAAAACGAAAGTTAAATGGTGAAAAGTTGAAAACATTTGTAAATTAGTGAAAACCACACATTTGTGTGGTTTCAGATAACTTTGAAGAATAGAACTATGTATTGTAACACCGTCTTGAAAAGATAGGATAAACTTAGGAGGCATACAAGAAAGCTAGGAATCTAAAGTACCTAATACAAAAATAGATCATAAATATCTTCACGATGTATTTCCACCTCTATTAAGTTCAAACATCATAAAATACCAAAAGTAGAACAAAGAGGATTCTTTACTACATTCACAGTGTTTCCGCGAATACACGTGCGGTCCGTTCGAAGTTATATTACGCTTTGGAAACCTTTATGCCCGCCACACAAGGATCAACTTCACAGAATGATGTAAAATATCTCTGAGTATACGAAGTGCAACATTTACTCTGGCCGATGCAATAATGGCCTGGGGCGGTTTTGAATAGTGCCTGTAAATTCGTTCGGGCTTGCCACAAGTTAATATTGCGCTTGAGGAATAAAAGTGCCATGTTTGGTTACGTGATATCAAAAATATGGCACAAAAAATGGAAAATACGGTAAGACTTACTTAAATAGAGAAATAGAATAGGAAAAAAATGTGTATAATGCTGGCAATAGTCGTTGCTCTCCTGTTTTACCAGGCCATGGAGGAAAATGCTACGTACCACGTAAATTATAAAAGTTGTGAAAGGTAAGGAGTGCTCTCGTCTGCTGTTCTTAGTTAGAACAGGCGACAGAAGTTTGGCTAAGGCTATAAGAAAAGGCGAAAAATGGGGTGACATCACCATTCATTCAAAATAAAAGCTGCTTTGCAGCGTTGAAAATGACATCAGTGCTAGTTTTTGTTAGCACCAATTCACACCACTTCACGACTAGGAAATACTACGCATAATAACAAAATATATTATAATCCATTCAACGTTGGATTAGGCTGCCTAACATCGCAACGTGACTCAATCAAATATACTAAGCGTCATAGGAGTATTGAAATCTCTAAACGCCCACTTTTATCACTCGAGGCACACAGCTGGTCAGTACGTCGCGGGTCTGATGAAGAATGCTATTCAACAAACATCCAACAATTCCGAAATGATATTAGCTCCACCGTCAAATCCACGGAAAACCTGCTTAATTGAATTCAGATTACAATTCCGATTGTTTGTTACAAAACTTGTAATAGTATCGGTTGAAGCTATTTTTAATTGACTTCCAAAAAGGAGGTGTATTTCTTATTTCGACCGTATGTCATATTATGTCACTATTTTTTTATATTTGTTCGCGAATCGCGGATAACTCCGCCTTTGTGGACCGATTTTATAAATTATTTTGTTGTTGGTTATTGATAATTATATTATATGTAATGAATCTGAATTTTTCTATAATTGATGATCAATGGATAATAACAAGTATTAGTTTTGAATACTTCTCTTTGAATAGTAGTAGTAGAATTCTTATTCAAGTGAGTTATGACTTGAATAAGAATTATCTACTACTTCCTTATGAGATGTACTTAAAACTAACACTTTTTCATTTAATAATGTTACTATGAAAATAGTTGCTCTTTTTATTAAAATAATGTTTCACATTTAATTGGTTAAACTTTGTACTTTGTAGAGATTATTTTATAACGTAACCTCAGTAATGAGAAACAAAAGCACAGTATCTAAGTCTTTACTGTTATAATGAAACGATTAAGTGTAGTGATGTGCCACAAGAAGCTTACGAAATATCGATAATAATTGTATATTATAAAGCTAGCTATAGAAACGCTGCGATTAAGTACATTACGCCAAAATTCGTTTATCATTAGAAAATAATGCCAAAATAAGTGGCTTTATTCTACTAAGCTAGATGACGCCCGCAACTCCGTTGCGCCAAAATTTGTCTCGCATGAACCGTACATTTTTCCAAAATTTAAAATATCCTATGTCCTTTCCCGGAACTCAAAGTATCTCCGTGCCAAATTTCAGCAAATTCGATTCAGCGGTTTGGTCGAGTGAAGAAGTAACAAACATTCACATTTATAATATTAGTATGGCCTAGATGACGCCCGCAACTCCGTTGCGCCAAAATTCGTTTATCGCGCGGGAACCGTACATTTTTCCGAGATAAAAACTATCCTATGTCCTTTTTCGGGACTCAAATGCCAAATTTCAGCAAAATCGGTTCAGCGGTTAGGTCGTGAAGAGGTAACAGATAGACAGACAGACAGATAGACAGACAGACAGACAGACAGACAGACAGACAGACAGACAGACGAACAGACAGACACACTTTCGCATTTATAATATTAGTATGGATATGGAAGTATGGATTAAGTACGGTTAGTGTAACAGGTATGTATAACAGTAGCAGAATAACGTGTTATCGATGATAATGATTCACATGAAACTAATATTTATGGGGCAATAATAAAATACAACAGAAAATTACAGCGACAATAAAAATTCGAGCGGATAACACAACACAAATCACTTATTCTGTTAGAGAAAAGTGAGTAATACGGTGCAAGCAGATGTTCATTAATTAAAATGTGCTCCATTAATTTGGTGCTGCGCTGTCTGCGGCCCGGTGCATATTACCGGCTGTTACCGGCTTTCTTTTGACGACATCTTACTAATACTCAGAATCTCTTATCTCTATTTCCATTTGGAGAGATAGAATCACAAAGGTGACCTGAAATAGTATGCCGTGATATATATACGATACTAAACAATACAGTTGTAGCTCGATTTTAACGCTACTAATTGTTGTCGATAGGCATTCGGATAACAGAAAATCCGGATATTCGAATGTATAAGAACAGCAGGTTCGGTGCTTATGTTCAGTAAGTAACTAAGTACTTAATATCACGAGTTTGTTAAAAAAAAACAGGAAATCAATAAAGCTTGTTAATAATTTATTAAAGCAAATATTGTCCGATGATAGTTCAGATCGCGATAACTGAGGGCTGGCTTATCGAGTTTCCACAGTACTATTTTAATGCAACACGAATATTATAGCTTCGTTCCATGTGCGGTCCAGTCCGTTTTTAAATAGGTCTATCACATACGTCAAAAAAAAACTTAAACAGGCTGTACAAAACTACAGTACCCGGCAATAAATATTGCACGTCGACCTTTGGAAAGTGACAGTCGGCTAATTTCGGTTTTGTAGAGCGTTATCTCTTACGCACGAAATACAAAAAGTCCGGTATATATTAGGAGCTGTTAAAACAATTAAGGTTTGCTTCTTTTGACAATTTTATTATTATTTGTATAAAATACACCAAATTTTGTTATGTTTACATTCGGGTACATGTCAAGTTATGGCTTTACATTCGGGTAAAATAAAATAAAAAAAGGGTGTTCAAATTATGTTTACGTACTTAAAATTCAATTTTTTAGGGGTGTTAACAACTCTAGATATATATTTTGAACTGGACGCGACTGCACTCTATTGAATTTGAACAACGACTGACATAATGTCAAATAGGTGTGTGCTACAAAGATAACGCTCTATGAAACCGAAATTAGCCGAATGTCTCTTTCCAAAGGTCGATGTGCAATATTTATTGCCGGGTATACAATAAAAATTACAATTTATATTATTACATATAGTAGGGATAAATCTACGAATAATAAAAAACCTTAAAATACTCTATAAATAAAATATACAAACATATACAAACTTAGAATATAAAATTATAAAAAGAAAAACTTCCCCATGTCGTCCACATCTGGCAGAGTGCCCAGCAAGCTGACAGCATTGCCACGTTGGATTGCAATTGCTATCCGCTGTGCCAGGTAGCTCCCGGCTCTGGGGTCTCGGGTGGCTTCAATAAGCCTCTTAGATATTTCTCTAAAAACCTTATGTGCCCCCTTCTCTGCTTGGTTGGCGGCTGCGCCGGGTATTGTAAGTGATAATACTTTAGGGTGTGTGCGTGTTCCTCGAGTAGACAGTTCACTGTGAAAGTTGCAGCGCTGAAAGTCCATTTTTTCACTTTTGTATGGGGAAACTCGTGACGCTGGAGCGCTTGCCCATACAAAAGTGAAAAAAAACCAGCCAAGTGCGAGTTGGACTCGCCCATGAAGGGTTCCGCAGCAGCAATAAGGTTTATTTCTATAAAATTAAAAGGTTTTTGTTTTATTTTTATATTTTAGTTGATTTAATAAAAGTTAAATTAAGGTTTACCATTTATGACGTGTAAAAAAAAACTACTTGTTAGATTTTGTTCAAACTAATTTTCGTTAGTAGTTTTTATAATAATGTACATCATATATTTTTTTTAGAATTATCATGCCCCTACTTTAGAAGTTAGAGGGGGGGACACACATTTTATCACTTTGGAAGAGTCTCTCTCGCAAACTATTCAGATTAGAAAAAATGATACTAGAAACCTCAATATGATTTTTGAAGACCTATCCATAGATACCCTATACGCATACGCATATGTGGACTAAAAAAAAATTTTTGTTTCAGTTGTACCTATGGGGACCCCTAAAATTTTTAATATTTTTAACATTTTTGTATCAAAATCTTAATGCGGTTCTCAGACTACATCTACTTCCCAAGTGTCAATAGTATAGCTCTTATAGTTTCGGAGAAAAGTGGCTGTGATATACGGACGGACAGACAGACAGACATGACGAATCTATAAGGGTTCCGTTTTTTGCCATTTTGGCTACGGAACCCTAAAATGGTCTTTCAGCGCTGCTACTTTCACAGTGAACTTTCTACGAGGAACACATGCACACCCTAAAGTATTATATCACTTAGTTTTATTACATTCTGTATACTTTTGAATACATGTACGTGTAAATAAACTAAATCAAAGCTATGTGTACGTCGCATTAAAATCCATACTAATATAATAAATGCGAAAGTGTGTGTGTCTATCTCAGTCGTGTGTCTGTCGTTTATGTTACCTCTTCACGCCTAAATCTTTGAAGCGATATTGTTGCTAAAATTTAGTATGGCGATACTTTGAGTTCCGGGTAAAGTCTAGGATACTTTTTATTCCGAAAAACGTAGGCTCGGCGCAAGTCGCAACGGAGTTGCGGGCGTCATCTGACAGGAGCATAAAGCCACTTATTCTGGCATTATCGCCTATACGACCATTTCCTAATGAAATAATAACGACAAATATCAATTATGGCCGACAACGTGCCAAGATGGCCGCTGACACTGATTAATGGGGCATGTATTAATTGCAAGAAACACATTGCACCGTAGCCATGCATACTGTGTTATTGCTTATTAATATTAAGGTAAAGTTCCCAGGGTAGGGCATGGTTAAATTTTAAAATAAAAGCATAAGGCAGTTGTCGCTACAAGGTAAAAATACTTTAAGCAGCGGTTCGCAAATTTTTTTGTGGTGAAACCTAAACGAAACCCGTTGAAAAAGTGTAATTTTTTACTGATCCCAAAAAAATTGTATGATAATAATTTAACTCAGAAGATAAAAATAGTGATACTTAATACTTTAGGATGTACTTACTGCATTATACATGAGTCGCCAATATAGACTTCACTGTGAAAATAGTAGCGCTGAAAAAGTAACTTTTTTCAACTTTTGTATGGGCAATATCATGACGCTGGCGCGCTTTGCCCATACAAACCACAAAAATTGGCTCCTTCAGCGCTGCTACTACCACAGTGAACTCTGTATAAGGGACACAATATACACACCCTATTAGTAGTAGGTACTTAGTTTTGTTACAACCTGTACATAGCAAAACAAGTTTTAAATTGTTACAACTTTAGCCTTCATTAAAAATACTAACATAATATGTTTCAAATCCCAGCAGGCAACTTACAGTACTTAGTGTAAAATTATGACTGTTACAACAATTCTCCTTTGTTTTTACGACTTTGTAACTTTTAATTATTCTAGATTTGAACAAAATATCAAATAACAGTAACAAAGCGGGGCTGGAACAAAACAAATGTAAATTTTGTAATTAGCACTTTCGCGGTATAACTTTATGGTTTTGTCTGTAATTATTTTACGTAGCAAGCAGGGTTTCGGGCAGTCCATGGAATCACAATAAAGATATAAGTACAGTAGACCAGTGGTTCTCAAATTTTTTGATGACGGAACCCTTTTAAGAAGAGAAATTATTGACGAACCCTCAAAAAATAATGTGTTATCTTTCCTTTAAAATGGCTGCTTTAAATGAATTGTCTTCATGATGGATGTGAGTTCGATTTGAAGATCACCGTAGAGTTTACTGTGTGATATTATAAAGATTGTTCACTATTTAAATATTTTTCTGAGAAGTAAATAATAGTTTATAAGATACAGTGGAACATACATTCCCACCTTTTTTTGCTTAAACGTCCTTTGGGTATAAATAAGCGCAATTTCATTGTGCACTCATGAAAACAACAATAGAATAACACTTTACAGATATCCCATTTCCGCCGCATTCCTGAAATTTCCTCCCCGAGTGACACTCAAAAATTCGCCAACGGGTTAAAAAGACATTATTACCTGGATGACGAGCGGAACAGTGGGAGGGTTAACACTGAGGACGTGCCCTGGGTCACAAGTGCCCCAAGGTGAGAAATAACTTTCGGACTTTAACGGGTTTGTTTCGTAATTTAAGGTGCAGGAAGACGACCATTCCCGTTGTTAGTGCTGAATTCTAATAGTAAACAGTAGGAGGAGCTGATATATTTTTCAAAGAGTCAATTATAATATAAATATTAACGTATTCTAAAGTTTCAGTAAGGAATCAGTAATTTTAGAGAAAAAATTATAACGTGCATCTAATTTTAAAGTGGAAACTTCTGTTGTTGCATTGTGCACTTTTTGGAACGGTAAAAATGTTTAAGTCTTCCTTTGGAATTGATTGAAAATTCGTGATAGTGACTTTTTAATGTAACAAATATTTCTCTTGTATCTCGACTATAACGTAAGATACATTAGATTATATTGTAATTTAGATTTCATCTATGTTATTGTTGATGATGAACTTAGCTTCAAATAGCGTACCTACATTGTATACCCAATTGTCGCAATTTCAGAAGTGGCGGCGTCAAAGCAACCTTTGTCCTTTGAAACGTGAAAAAAGTAAACGCGTCTCATACTGCACTCACAAATGAGCTGCGGCGAACGTATTTTTGTTTGTAATTAGCATTTAGGTTTAGCGCAGACAGGATACTTTGCTGGTGGACTGGTGGCAGGAGATTGATTATATTCGTTCGTTGTAATACTTTATAACACTTCTAGATAACGCCCGCAACATATCTCCATAACAAATTGCAGCAAAATCGGTGCAGTGGTTTAGGCGTGAAGAGGCAAGAGACAAACACACTTTCGCATTTATAATATTAGGTATCTATTGCAGTTGTTTGCATTCAAGATAGTATTATGCAATTTTAACTTTTTTAGGGTAATTGTTGAAACATGCACGACATCTGAAATTCGCTAAAATCAACGATTGTGGTAACATGATTTTGTTTGTTCGAATACAGGTCATTAAGAACCCTATTGTTCCTACAACCCTTAAGTTCTTCGCATAACAGTTAAAGCATCCCCATCCCAATGCTGCTCATGAATTGAACTACGTTATTGGAGCTAGACGAATTTCCTCTGGAAGAATATTGTAGCGCCTGAGGTTTTACAAGGTTATGCTTTGTTGTATAACAAACAAGATACAGTCTAACGTATACTGTATCTACTACAGGCATGTTGCAGCACATAGGACTTAAATTTTACAAGCTTACTTCATAATATATCAATCATCTGATACTAAATTAGTTACAAAACATTATGTAGGGGCAAAACTTCGAGTGGACGGTGTCGCTCGTCTGCACCGGCCCTTGACTCACTCAACCTAATTACGTGGTCCATTTAACTGAATGTATGCCAGCTATTTTGGTACGAAATTCACTTTCAAAAACACCATTTTTTTATGTATTTAGCTCATCAAAAGCCTCGCTGCAGCTTACTCAATTTATTTACGTTCACAGCAAATTTTACGTCCAATTCCTAACACGATTACCTATTCGCCGAAACGATTTGAACCAGCTGATTGAATTAATCGATCTACGGGTATAAGTATCACGACAAAATATTCTATTGACGGTAGTATTCACGTGAATAAATCGCTGAATCATGCGGATCATCGATGTCGGCAATTCACATTGCAGTGATGATTCGATTAGATGCATTTTTAAAAGAGTAATTCAACATTAGAACAATCAACAACCCTACACCGCAAGCGATAAAGGTACAAGTAGGAAGCCGGCTACATGAAGCGGCAGCAGACGACGTGTCGTCGCGACACTACTGGTTTCTATGCATTTCTATGAAATACCCTCTGCAGCTAACGACTCTTTTCATAGAAATACATAGAAACCAGTAGTGTCACGAGTCACGGCGACACGTCGTCTGCAGCCGCTTCATGTCACCCGCTGTCAATGTTTTCACCAACTTATAATATACATGGTTTTCACGCTAGACGGCAGCACCAAGACAGATAACAAAAACTTTTGTGTGACGTTTGATAACGATTTTGTCAATATTATAATAATAATATGATGCGTATAAAATATAGAACTATTTACCGTAATATGTACTATAGCGCCCTTTGCGTAATATTTCCTATTCAATGCAACTCAATAGATAAAGTTCAGTAATGGAGTATTTGAAAATGCATCGCATTGCCGCTTCACGTTGCAATGCGAACTTACCAAATTGTATAACGATGCAGTTCTGAACTTAAATCAATAAAGTAATTTCTTAGAGCGAATATTTGAATCTGTAAGCCTGAATATGAAATATACCTTTAAAGCCCAAATTTTCAAAGCAATTCGGGAAATAGATCCTGTGTGATTCCAATCTTGATATTGGTCTTGGTGTGTACGAGGCGGAACGATCTGTAAGGCCAATACATCTTTTATCGCTTTTGGTCTTTATGTTCCTACACGAGCAGGCGATAGAGTCCAACATGCGGTTTTTGATTAAGTAATTCATTACAGCTCTTGTTAATAAGTGTCATTTTAATATGGCTTGGTATGACTTTTAAGGTTTTTAAATCGTGCTATTATTTTTGGGTCGGTACTCGTCTTTCTTAACATTCTGAAGTTTTGATTATAGTGCCATTTTATTAACCTTGTAGCTTGCTTGTATTTACTGTGACAGGTCACACGAGGACAAAACATGGTAAATTCTCGTAGATATACTCGTATTAACAACAAACGTCAATTATTCACGGACTGATTTTTTAGTAGAGAGTACTTTAAAAATAAAAGGAACACATTTTTAAATATCGGTAACACAGCTATAAAAGTCTTTTATAATAAAAATTATTCGTCACATGAAATTTCAATAAGCTGCCGGCATCCTGCGCTACGATTTCGTCGCTTTAAAATATTCCTCGAACATATTTTTACACACCAAAGCATATTTTCTGGAGGCGCTCGCGTGGATAAATTTCGATTTATTATTCGAAAGCCGTGGTTCTGTACACCTGCTGGACCGGGTATTATCATAAAAGTAATATTATGGCGGACTAGGATACAATGGCTCAGTAGTTACTGACTACCCGGACTCGAACCGCAAAAGTTTGGGTTGCCAACTCAAGAGGCTTGTGGTAGAGAGTGATAGATTAGCAGTAATCTTCAGTAATGACCAAGGAACTAAAGTGCTTATTTATATCAGAGTGGAAAATATGTCTGTTATTCATAAAAAAGGTTCCGTAAATAATTTCGGCGCCAAAAATGTACCACTACCCCAAGCTTTCCTTCCACAAAACAGCGAAATCGAACGAAGTTAATCTTTAAATAAAGTTTTCATAATATGGAAGACTCATCAGATCTATGATAGAAAATGCATCCCCCGTGTAGATTTAGGGTTACGCTTGGTTTAGAATTTAGATCATTCCCTTAAGTCTAGGCACGTGTAAGTCTAAGAAATTAATTTCTGATGTTGAACTACAGCTTCTTATTGACGGCCTTAAGTCTTTGATCTGACTAAGCAAACTTTTGACCCCGCCTAGCTTATTTAATTAGGGCCAGATACTAAAATAGACCTTAAAAGTGTAATATGAGGATTATGATAACCTTATTTTATTTTATTTAAATAAGGCGCCTAGTATGACTCTCACGACAAACTCAAGAATTTGGACTCCTTTAGGCTCTAACATAATAATATTATATAGGTACAAAACACCTGCAAGAAAATGCTACTCTTCTTCTGGTACAGTCGGTTAATAGTGGAGTCAAAATATTTTTTAAATTATTTTTCGAGCGTGTACAAATATAACGTGCAGCAGAACATCACCTCTTTTTTTTAAGTCGGTTAAAAATAATGGTGGTTAAGATTAGCCTTAATAAACTAGATTAAACTAGATTAATTATTAAGATATTAAATGTATTGTACAAATTAATTTTAATTAGTAATGAAATGGCTTTTTATTTTTATTTTATTTATTTTATTAAGATTAGCCAAAATTATAATACGCCAATTTGCAATTCCGACCCTCGGAAACACCGGCGAGTGGCAATTGAAATGTGTTCAAAAATAACAACATTATTTTCCAATGCAGAGACCCGTCTAATATTCTAAGGTTTTCTCAAATAAAATGAAATCAATTTTGCAAAGGGTAGCGCCCAAGTTCGGGCGGGCGAAGTTTAAAATACTTGGTGCTTGTGCTAAATTAACTAATTCTAGATTTAGATTGCTTTGGAGTTCTGAAACAGTACTATAGTTTGTTTTCTAAAATAACTTTATACAGAGTGCTTTCGAATTGTTGAATTCTGTCAAACAGAAGAGGTTAATAAAATAAATATATAAAATCTAATTGAAGTCTGAAAATATAAATAGCGAAGCTAACGGTTATATTTATTTAATTCGATAAGCTGCAGCTAATTGTGTTAGTAATAATAATATTGGGTCCAGGATTGGGAAATTTATTGCCATTTTTAATGAGGTGCGTAAATCCATACTTCCATACTTCCATCCACACTATAATATTAATAATGCGAAAGTGTGTCTGTCTATCCATCTGTCTGTCTGTCTGTCTGTTACCTCTTCACGCCCAAACCGCTGAAGCGATCTTGCTGAAATTTGGTATGGAGATACTTTGAGTCTCGGGAAAGGACATAGGATACTTTTTGTCCCAGGAAAATGTACGGTTTCTGCGCGATAAACGAGTTTTGGCGCAACGGAGTTGCGGGTATCATCTAGTTGACAATAAATACTACTGAGTAACATATTTAATGAACATCCATTCAAGTTAGTAACATTAGAAGAACGCTTAAAAAATCATTTGAAAAAATACATTTTCATACATTTCCTATGAGTTTCGTGATATTTTATTCATATCACAGAACTCTCATAATATGGATAACATGTTAAGTCCGCTGTAAGTGGGGCCACACCCCACTCTCCGAGGGCGTAAATGACACCATCTTACGACGGAAATTATCAGATATGAAGCAAATGGCGTCGATACGTCTTATCTCGAGCTCAACGGGGAACATAATATAGCGAGGAGTAGCGAGGTATACCTACCGTATAGAGAAGTATACTGTTGGAAGTTTTCGCTTACAAATTGAAGTTTTCTAGACCAGAGTATGATGGGATATTGTTGAGAATCGAGTTCGTTTTCTGTTTTCCTACGTTACGCGTGGCTTCTAACGATGGAAAATTCATTGAAACTTGGTTAGCTACAGGAGCTAGTTTTTTATTTTTTTTATTTTTTATTTTTTTTTATTTAAGGTCGCTTGGAACAACAGGGTCATCAGCGACCACAACATAACAACAACAACAATAACTATCTTAGATTAAACTGTACAGATTACAAGACTTTAGAAATCTAAGTACATTATTACACATGTCAGGATCACTCAATAGTACATAATTATCGTTGGTAAGGTTATACATCTGTCTTTCAGTATTATAACAATTAGAGTCTAGTAAAACGTGGTTAACTGAGAACGGAGAGCTACATCTCAAACATGTTTTGGGATTGCTTTTCGTGAAATAGTGAGAGTGAGATGCATTGGTATGGCCTATTCTAAGTCTACTTAAAACACACTGATCCTTCCTACTAGATTTATTAAATTTAAATTCACCTTGTAAACTATCTTTCCTAAAAGTATGTAATTTAGAGTGTTCATTTTTCCAAATTTGGTTCCACAGCAGATTAATTTTTTTTGATAAATCACGTTTGGCGTCGTGCAGTATGATGGGAATGTCGTTATTCGTATACGGGGTCGAACTAGCTTCCCTAGCTATCTGGTCAGCTTTTTCATTACCAGCTATTCCTTGATGGGAGGGTATCCATGCAAGTACTACATCAACTGATTGTTCTTTTAATTTAAAAACGACAGAGTGTATTAGTTGGATAAGTGAGTTACCAGAAAAGCAGTTATGTAAAGCCAGAAGGGAAGACTTAGAATCAGTGAAGATGACATAATTTGAGTTGGTAGGATTCATTAGGATCATTTTAACGGCGTGATAAATTGCATAAGCTTCGCAAAGGAAAATAGAATATTGTATGGGTAAACTAATGGCGGTGCAATCTGAATCTACAATTATGGAGCAACCGGTTCCGTTATCACTTACAGATCCGTCAGTATAGATTATTTTATGGTTATGGTAGTTGTTAAGAAAATCTAAGAAGAGTTTGTGGTAAACTAAAGTATCAGTGGACTCCTTAATGTAGTTACTTATGGATAGATCCAATTTAATATTGTTTTTCGTCCACGGCGGAATAGGATGGATATGTCTTGTGTATAGTTTAGGAAGGCATATGATATTAGACGTTTCTAGATATCTTCTTAATCGTAGTCTAAAGGGGATCGGCAGTCTTACTTCTTTTGAGAAAATATCTTCCAGGTATTCGACATCAATTATATTGCTTACGGGATTACCAGGTGTTGAAGTTACGTTATACGCATAACAAAGACCAAGTTTGATTCTTCTTAGCCATAAGGGGATTTCACCGGATTCAACAAGTAAGCTATTGGCGGGACTCGTTTTGAATGCTCCTAAACATAATCTTAAGGAAGAATTTTGGACCGAATTTAGACTATTCAGTAAATTTTTATTAGCCGAATCATAAATTATCGACCCGTAATCAAGTTTGGACCTAATCATCGCACGGTAAACATTCAGTAAACAATCTTTATTAGCTCCACACGTAATAGAGGATAAAACTTTAATTATATTTAAGTGTTTGTAACAGTCGGCCTTTAATTTCTTAATGTGAGTTTTCCATGTATGTTTACTGTCAAATAATACACCAAGTATTTTGATTGAGTAAACTCTAGAAAGCGGATGACTATCGAGATGTAATATAACATTATCAAATGGATTATTTCGTCTAGAAAAAATAATGAACTCTGATTTTGAATTAGAAAATTTAAAACCCATTTTGTGGGACCATTTTTGTAGTTTATCAAGTGAACTTTGAATCAGTTGTGTAGTAGTCTGGATATTTTTCCCAATGCAAAACAAAGTTAAATCGTCAGCGAAAAGCAAACCCTTGACAGGACTTTTTAACATGGATAGTACATCATTAATAGTTATTAAAAATAAAATTACACTAACGACGGAACCCTGAGGAAGACCATTATCAATAAGTAGGGGATCAGAATAATTATTGTCAATTCTGACTTTAATTTTTCTGTTTGTAAGTAAATTATTAATAAAGAGAATAACATTTCCAGTAAAATTAAGTTTTTTTAGGGCATTTAACACCACTTTTTTAGAAACCATTTCATATGCCTTCTCAATATCCATTGATACCGCCATCAGATGGCCCTTCAGAGCTAAAGCTTCACAAATAGCAGTATCAAATAATATTAAATGATCATTGGTCGATCGAAACTTACGGAAGCCACTTTGAAAGGGTGACAAAAGCTCTTCATGTTCTAGCTTCCAACGAATTCGATTTGCAATCATTTTTTCTAGGATCTTACAAAGGTTACATGTTAATGCAATGGGTCTGTAATTGCTGGGAAGAGTATGGTCTTTACCTGGTTTTGGGATAGGAATTACGATAGATGTGCACCATATTTCAGGGAATAAATTATTTTGCCAAATTTTATTGTACAAATTAAGAAGATATGAAATACCACTTTTCGGTAATTTTTTAATTAAGCAATTGGGGATACCGTCCGGACCAGGTGAAGAATTTTTGCAGTTGTTTAAAACGAAAAGAAGTTCCTCGAGAGTAAGTATATTGTTAATTGAGTTATGTTGTTCTGTACTAGATACTTCATTGGACAAGTCTATATAAATATTTGAGGAATGTGAGATGAATTCATTGCTATAATTCGAGTTAGAAGAATTTTTAGCAAAGCTTTTAGCTAATACGTTACACTTGTCAATTTTATTTATAGCTTTATTTAAGTCGTCATCAATTAAGAAAGGGGGAAATGTATTTAAGTTACGATTTTTTAATTTATTTATTTTGTTCCAGATTTCAGAAGACGGAGTTTGGGGAGTTATGGAAGAAGTGAACTCATGCCAGGATTTAAGCTCAGATTCTTTTAGGAGCCTTCTAGCGAACGATCTACTTTTTTTGTAATTTATCATATTTTCAACCGACTTAAATTTCAAATATTTCCTGTGTGCCCTTTTGTAATCTTTTATTGCAGTTCGACATTCGCTTGTAAGCCAAGGTAATTTTTTACGAATTCCATTGCTCCCTTGGGACTTTGGAATGGCTAGGTTTGCGGAGTCAATTATTAATGTATTAAATTTCGATAAGCACAAATCAATGGTAGTTTCATTAACTAATGAAATTTCATATAATTCTCCAATATTTCTATCTATAGTTGTCGCGTACAAATCCCAATTAGCTTTTTCGAAAATCCATTTTGGAACTTTAGAATTATTTTCTATGGGAGAATTTGAGTGACTTATAATTATTGGATAATGGTCGCTGTCGTGTGGGTTATCTAAAACATTCCATTGAAACAAAGGAGCGATCGAACAGGAAGATAACGCTAGATCAATCGCGCTCGTACAAGCAGTGGCAACATTAAAATAAGTAGGTTGATTTTCATTCAGAATAGTTATATCATTGAAAGAATCTAATATATTATGAATTATCTTACCTCTGGAATCCGTTTTACTGCTTCCCCAAGATAAACTGTGGCTATTAAAGTCACCGATTAATAAAAATGGCTTCGGTAATTGGTTAATTAAATAAGTTAATTCTTGCTCAATTAACAAGGTGCTATTCGGTAAGTAAATATTGCATAAAGTTAACTTGGTAGGAAAATTAATAATGCCGGCAATGGCTTCTAAGTGTGTGTTAAGTTTAACTTCAGATACAAAGATATTAGATCTAATGTAAGATACTACACCTCCACTTGCTTGGGAAGTATTGGATCTGTTTTTGAATATAGCTGTATATCCTGAAAACTGATAACAGTAATCATTTTTAAAATTAGATTCCTGTAGGCAAATACAACTAGGATTCCTTTCGGACATTAATATTTTCAGTCTTTGTTTACGTTTATAGAATCCATTGACATTCCATTGCAGGATATCTAACCTAGACATTTTTGTATAATAATTTAAGTTTCCTTTGTAAACGGGTGATGCGGCTCTTTATACTACGGTTAGAAAAGTGTGGGTATAAGTCCGTTAACATATTACCTATAGCAGAAGGGTCCTTAGAGTATTGGGCACATATCACACTAATATCTTGCAGACCGTGAGTGTTCTCTAAAAAACTCTTAAATTGTAGTGGGTTCATTGGGTAACAATAGGAAGACGAAGTTATAATGGAATTGATCTTGTCCCAGTCTTCTACCATCAGATTATTAGTTGAAGATGTCTTCTTCTTTTTCCTCGAATTCTTCGCTAAATCTATTGATGCTGAAGAGTCACTGAAGACTGAATTATCTTCACCCATACTATCATCATTATCTTGTGGTAAGGTGTTTAATTCAGGGGGATCTTCAGTCTTATCATGGTGTGTAGTAATAGAATCAGTGGATGGGGGATGCGGGTGTTTGAGTTTCGAGCGCGATTCTTGAGAGATATCTAACTCAGCAGAGGTGGCTAAAAGGGCAGATCGGTTCGGGACAATTTTTGGCAATATGCCCAATCTTTTTACAAGTAAAACAATGCATGGAATCTGATGATAAATAAATCCAATAGTTAGTATTATCGAAGTTGACTTGCATTGAGTCTGGCAATTTATCACTATCTTCAGGTGTTACATATACCTGCCGTCGGAAGCTTAAAATGTGATTGAAGCCCGGTTCGGTGAATCCAGCTCGTAGAAATGTTATAGGTGATTGTGGAACAATATGGAGGTCTTCTAGACATTTTTTGATAACATCGTGGGGAATCACAGGGCAGACATTCGAAATCACTATTCTTTTGTTACGAGTGACGAGCGGTCTGATAGTAATGTTTTCTCCTTTCACGAATAATTGTTTGTGATTATCTACTAAATTATCGGCTATTTCCTTCGTGGCGACGTAGACGCAGATCCTGTTATTAGCGATTCTCGAAATAAATCTAATATGTATAGGTTGAATTACCTTTGATAGGGCCTCGGTGTAGTCTTTTATCAAAGTGTTATCTAAGGCATCTAATACAATAGCTTGATCTTTCTTCGGGAATACATCACTTTGGGTAACGGCAGCATAGCTGGCAGATGGGGTCAATTGGGCCATTTTCTCCGCTGAGTGGTCCCTGTAGTCAGAGACCAAAACAGCACACTCCACGATAATAAGATAACACGCGCGTGAGTAACTTATTAATTAGTCACAATCCGTACGTGCTTATCGTATGAACGGCAAACGTTCACTCAGGAGCTAGTTTTATGGTGCCCAAGTTTGTGTGCACAATTAAAGACATGAGGAGGCTTTAGGGCCGGAAAAATGATTTGAAATAAAAAAAAATGTGGAGATAAATAAGCCAGACGATGAAGTAGGTAAGTTACAAAGTTTATTTAAATTATAAGGGAAAAAATGAGTAATTACGTTATAAAATGTTAGTTATCTGGTTCTTCCACTCACGTATTTAATTATTTTCTACTCGTAACCTAACTCGGGCAGACTGATAGACCCTCAGTCTGATGTGGCATCTCCGGTTTGGCCTATGATTGATCAAAACAAGTAATTACGAAATTGTTGATTTCCACGATCGACGTCAAATATGAACGCTAAGGACAGACAGACAGCAATAATTATGTCTGTCCATAATGCCCCAACTGGAGAAGGGCCTTTTACCCTTCTCTGGCTTTATAGATAGACATTAGACATCTAGACAAAGGTATGTCTGATAGACAATATTTGTTTGTAGTCTGTCAGGTAGACTCTTGATTGAAATTGAATTAAACTAATCGGTAACGGTATTACATTGGTGTTTTCATTTCGTCACCACAGATCCGCAAATACTTATTTTATGGTCGATCGTTTGTTCGATGGCTCCTCATTTCCTCGGCGGGATGATCTCTTCTGCCCTCCCTAGACCTACCCTTCGTCTTAATACCAACTTTCTCTCAACTTTTGGTATAATTGACACATTCATTTGCCGCTCTAACTGAGTCGATTTGTGCTGCGGATAGAGGGATAAAATATATCAAATGAATACAATACCTACTATGATCGTTTATCCCGTGGGAACGGCACATTTTGCCGTTAAACTATTTTGTGTCATTTCCTACAGTACCTCTATTATAGTCTATACTCTATACCCAAATTCATTTAAATCTGTTCAGCGGAACTAAGTAGACTGACAGACATGTTTTCGTATTGTTAATACTATGGGCTACTAGATGACGCCCGCAACTCCGCTGGGCCAAAACTCGTTAACGCGATTAACGGGAACTGTACATGTTTCCGGGACAAAAAGTATCCTATGTCCTTTCCCGGGACTCAAAGTATCTCCATGCCAAATTTCAGCAAAATCGGTTCAGCGGTTTGGGCATGATGCGGTAACAGACAGACAGACAGACACACTTTCGCATTTATAATATACTAGATGACGCCCGCAACTCTGTTGCGCCAAAACTCGTTTTCGCGCGGGAACCATACATTTTCCGGGGACAAAAAGTATCCTATGTCCTTTCCCGGGATTCAAAGTATCTCCATGCCAAATTTCAGCAAAATCGGTTCAGTAGTTTGGGTGTGAAGAGGTAACAGACAGACAGACAGACAGACACACTTTCGCATTTATAATATTAATAAGTAAGTATGGATATGGATTAGTGTGGATGGAGCATGGATTTTATAATTAACTTCTGTTCATCATATGCGTAGCAATAAAATTATTGCTTTATTTATTTTTAAACAAAACAGGATCTAATAATATTAGACTGACATTAATTTATTTTGAAGGTTATCTAATTGTAAAAGATGTTTTTTCGTATCGCTAATGTTGTTTCCTCAAGTATTATCGTCTCCCGTATGGTCTAGTGGCTAGGATACCTGGCTTTCACCCAGGAGGCTCGGGTTCGATTCCCGGTACGGGAAAATAACTTTTTGGAAGTGTAAATAAACCGTAGCTAGGTCTGGTTTTGATCAGAATTAATCTATCTTTAAATTAATTTATCCATACTAATATTATAAATCCGAAAGTGTATGTGTCAGTCTGTCTGTCTGTTACTTCCTCACATCCTAACCGCTGAACCGATTTTGCTGAAATTTGGTATAGAAATACTTTGAGTCCCGGGAAAGGATACTTTACATCCCTGAAAAATGTACGATATAATAATACCAAACATCTTCTTCGAATTTTTAAGGTTTCGTACCCAAAAGGTGAAAACGGGACCCAATTATTGCGACAGCGACTGTCCGTCTGTCTGTCTAGGCTGTATCTCAAGAGCCGCTATAGCACCACGGTTCAAAATTATTTCAAAATACATTATTGATGATTCGGCGGTTTTCTACGCGCTGGCTGCATATTATGTGTGTGATGGTAAACATGTCTGGATATATGTGTGGATCAAGCAAGCCGCGACGGAACGTGCAATCCAGGAGATTGCTGGGCTCACCTACCCCCGCCTGCAGCTCAGACAGTGAAAATAGTTGCACCAAAACATCGTGAAAGTGTTTTGAGGGAGGAAAAAAAGAAGGTAGAGAATGGGCCCATCCGAGCCTTGATAATTTTCATCTTATACATAAAATTTTCGTGTCACAATGTTAGTTACCGTACTCCTCCGAAACGGCTTTACTGATTTTTACCAAATTTTATATGCATATTCAGTGGGTCTGAGAATCGGCTACTGGGTACTTTATATATTGATAAGTGCATTTGTTGAATAAATAATAGTAAAGTATTGCAACTCGAGACTGACGGCGACCATTGTTTGTGCGACGCGCGACGGGATAGCGATGGACGTGGTGGGCAAAATACTTTATATGGGAAAACAACGTTTGCCGGGACAGCTAGTATTATTATAAAAAAGACGATTTCCACTTAATTTTTGTTTAATTAATTTGTGTTTGAGACTACAAATAATAAAAACTAAGGAAAAGTAAGTCCGTCAAAAACCATGTTCCACAATTATACTTGTCAAAAATGTGTACCTTAGGTAGGTAGTTAGGTATTATATTTCAATATATTTGCAATATTTAGGCGAGCCATTAAAGCGGTAATAGTAGATAATTATGGGAGTTACGTTTCCTTAGTTTTTATTATTCGTAGGTTTGAGATAAGTAGGTAAAATGGAAACGAATAAATTAGTGTCCTTAAAAAGATCCACACCGAATAGCGTCAATTAAAGTAATTTTTCATTTTTTTTTTGTTTGATACCGTAGGGCCTAGGCCCTAGACCATGAACGTAGAAAAAACCCTAGACTAGAACAATCACGCAATGACAAGACTTTGTAATATAATATAAAGTGTTTGTAATTTTTTTTTCGTTATATAATTACCGAAATAAGTAGGCGAAGATACAAACGGATGGAAGCAAATTCTAAGGGCTCTTATCAGACATCCGAATTCCGAACAAGATACTGTATTTTAATCCGTTGAGTTTCCAACATTGTGTGTAAAGTGAAACTTTATTTTTCCCCTGAAATACATTATGTAGTAGCCGACGAAGTTTCTGATTTCTTCTGAGATTCTTCTTTTGTTGGAGCTGTAAATCGATACAAGCTATACATTCACAATCGAAATTCGATTAAAAACTTTCCAATCTTAATACAATGTAAAAATAATTTATACTTAAAGAAGTAGACGAAGAATATAAACGTATTTAATATGGTGGTCCTTATTCCTAAGAAAAAAAAAAACTTTAATTTCGCGGGCACTACGTAATTTAGTTATACCCATACCGAAACTATTTCAGTATTTTTTAATGAAAAAGTCAGACCTTTCGGACCACTTCGGCCTGATTCTCACACCTCGAATGTCGCTGGAGGTAGTCTGAGTCCAGGGAAAGAACGAGGAGGGAAGCTATCCTTAGCTCTTATTCCGAAGCTAATAAAAGAACCGATAACTGCGCGATCAACGAATTTTGGCGCAAGTTGCTGTAAATATTTATATATTGGCATATCTATGATTCTGGTATAGCCGTCCGACGGGCGTCGTCCCGTCATAGTATATTATATTCTGTGATTATTGTCAAAAGCGTAATAGCTTTGTCCACATTGTGCCTTTTTCTGTTCGTCAAGGGCACGCGTTATGGCGCAGTCAACAGCGAACGTGAGGCATGCCCGCGACGCATGCCCTCTGACCGTATCCAAAAAACAAAAATGACAATGTTGGCGTTGCGTTCGTTGACGCATTCAATGATTGAATGCGCCAAAACGAAAGTTGAATGAAATAAGATGACGAAAATTGAAGACGAAAGGGCATAATGTGGATATACCTAATGACCTTCACCTTCCTTTTCATTCTTCCATTGACATTAAGTGGGCGACTAACCCAAAATTGTCAATTTTATAATTCATTTTTATACTTGAAAATAATTTCCAAATTGTTTCATTTTCTAAAATTAGATATTACATTATATTTTCAAGAGTTCAATCTGAGCAAAAACAAATATCTTAAAATTTTCTCGATAGAAAAAAATCGCAAAGATTCATCTAATTTTCACGAATTTTTCATTTATTGCCATAACAGTGCATTGAACTAAGTTAATATTTCAACACATTGTATAAAATTCTATCATTGAGAGATCGACCTAGCGGATTTTTAAAATGTTGTATATTTATCGAGTCAACTTATTTGGCGATGAATCCGCGTCGTCCTTTTTCGCCTGGCATATGAACGACGGGCGTGAGTGTGAAGAGAGAAGGACGATGTTTGATTTTTTGCATTAGTCGCCCTCCAAACACAATAAAAAAAATTGGCGAAATCGGTGCAGCCATTCTCTGATTAGCGCACACACAAATAGCGAATCACTATAATATATATATATATATATATATATATATAATAGATACCCACTTGACTTGACATTTTGCATTGCTCATACGCACAAGGTCATTAGATCCGTTCTAATTACACCGCATGCAATTTTATGAACAAATCGCGACTTATCATCATCTCCCGTATGGTCTAGTGGCTAGGATACCTGGCTTTCACCCAGGAGGCTCGGGTTCGATTCCCGGTACGGGAAACTTTTTTTTTGTCCATAATCTATGCAAGGTGTAAAAAAAACTAAGTGATATTACTTTAGGGTCTATATGTGTTTCTTATGTAATAGAGTTCACTGTGAAAGTAGCAGCACTAAAATAGAATTTTTTTTTGTGATTTGTATGGGCAAGCGCCCGCGCGTCATGAACTCATGACTCGTAAATTTTTCCATACAAAGGTGAAAAAAAAGTTACTCTTTCAGAATTCAGAGCTTCTACATTTACAGTGACCTCTATAAAAGGGACATAATATACACTCCCTAAAGTACATATATCACTAAGTTTTGTTGTTAGTTTCGATAAAACTCGAGACTGTCTATTAAACCGATTTGGCTAATTTTAGTCTTGAAACATTCGGAAGTACAGGGAAAGTTTTACATATGAAGGAAAGTGATAGTTCATCGAGTCATCAAGTATTTATTACAAAACAGATTGAAAGTTTCTATTAATACTTTTTATAAAGCTTAAGTCTCGATTTATATGCGGCAGCGCAAACGCGCGGTTTGTCCGCTACAATTAGGGTTGCCACCTTTTATTTTTGCATTTAAAATACATCGGCTACTCTAAGTAAGAAAAATAAAGTACACATTATTTTTCTTTAGTATTATATTTAAAGATATATGGCGACATCGATTCAAAATTAATCGATAAATTTCGTTTAACGAAAACTACTTACGATTTCAACAGAAATCAAATTACGAGGAATAAAGTATTTTCGCGTACTTTATTATTGATATAAAGTACAGAGTACAATAATTACCTTAAATAAAGTACGATACTTTATTATAAAGTACGGGTGGCAACCCTAGCTGCAATTTCTAGTAATCTCGCGGTGTGGCCGCCAAACCGCGCATTCGTGCGGATCCGTTTAAATCCAGCCATGAAATTCGACCTTATGATTAACAAATCATTAAATTCTGTCACTCGCAAAGCAACAAACAAAGTTAAAATTACACCTTTAAACTACTTTATTATTCGCCTTTAAACGACTGTCTCAAGTTATTTCTGTTTCCCGATGACGTTAATTGATGGTTGTTAAGCCGATTTTGTTTTGGTTATAACTCGATCAGCCCCGTATGAACACCGGTGATCACGACAACAATAGAATACTTAATGGCATTTCCGAGAATCTCCGATCGAAGGATTAATATTTTTTTCTTCTACTAGATGACGCCCATATTTATAAAAAGGATTATAATATAAGTATAGATAAAAGTATCCTATGTCCTTTCCCGGGACACACATTATCACCATACCATAGCAAAATCAGTTCAGCAGTTTGGGTGTGAAGAGGTAATAGACAGACGAACAGACATACAAACAGACAGAAAGACACACTTTCGCATTTATAATATTAGTATGGATGTATCGAAGTGAAAACTTATTTAGCGACGTTATCCGTGCAAAGTGCACGTTGGGGTGGGAAAAAAACCGGCCAAGTGCGTGTCGGGCCACGCGCAATATAGGGTTCCGTAGTACAGTACCGCTAGTTTTTTTAAAATTTTGTATGGTCAATAAATATACATTTATAACGTATTTTACACTATTAAAGTACTAACAACATCATCTCAGTTACTTTTAAAGGAATTAGGACGTACTTCGCCGACTACATTTTTTTTAGTTTATCGACTATTACTCAATAACTTATGAAGTCTTCTTAGCCGTGATAGTTTTCCTTTTAAATTCAGTATATTTCCTACTCCCGTGAATTTTCTTACATTTCCAGAAGCTACCGTTTAGCTGGTAGAAGGGGGGGACACTGGACTCTAATGATTTTTCCACTTTAAAACTTAATATTTCACAAACGGATCCCTAAATCGGAAAAAGATCTATGAATACTCATAATATTTTTAAAAAACCTATCCAATGACACCCCACACGATGGGCGGACGCGAAAAAAAAATATTCATCCCCGCTTGATGTGTAGGGAAGGTACCATAAAAAAATATTTTTTTAATATATCAAATATATCAAAATATCAAATTTTTTAACATGCCAAATTAAGTACAGCTTTGTAGGTCCTATAGTCTCTGATCAAAACCGCGGACAGACTGACAGACGGACAGATGGACAGACGGATGGACAGATCGAAACTATAAGGGTTCCTTGTAGACTACGGAACCCTAAAAATGTGAAAATCGCCATGTCACCTGATCGGAAATTCGTAAGACGGAGGGAGAGAGGATCCCCAGCGAGGTGTAGGAGAGAATCTGAGATCTATCTCTCTTTCTACCGCATGACGAAAAGAAAATATTATGTGCCTGCTATAGTAAGTTGTTTCTTTTTCTATGCAATCCGTTATTTTTCTATTAAATTAATCTAAAAAAGATAAAAAGTAGTATCTTAAATAAATTAATAAAAAGCCTAAAATGCAGCTTGTGACGCAATTTACTAAAAACTTCTCTTCTGGCGTTGTAAGTTCCATCAGGTGACAAATTTGCTCGTTTACCTTCTGTTATTATAAAAAAATATCCAATAAGTACCCTGACATTCATCTAACCTTACCGAAAATCCAATTTCTGTAGCAAGTAATAACTTAATTAACTTAATGTGTATAACTTATATTAGAATAAACCGGAATAATAAAAGTGTAATAAACTATGTAATAAAGGTAAAAATAAAAGGGCTCCGAACGAGAATAATAATATTATGTAACAAAATAAAGTTAAGGCCTTTTACTACCGGTTTGATCAAAGAGTTCAGACGAACGTTCTAGAACGACGAAGTTATACAAAAATTATGATGTCTAATAATAATTTTTGTATACCTTCAACTTTCTTCAAAAATTCGTCTGAAAACAAGATACGGATAACGCCCGATTGCTCAGATTTTCTGACTAGCATAGAGAAGACTAGAAAATATAATATTTTTGTACATTTGATCGGCTAGCGTAATACGGTGGCCGAATAAATTGCAACCAGGCCAGTTACACAGGAATATTTTTTATAGTGCCCAAGTGTGTGCGCAGTGCGCAAGAAATTCCTTTACACGATCGCGACAGATCAGGCACAGGACCGACTTTTTAAATGCCTTACCGACGCATGGATCATCTTATCAGCATTGTCCTAATCAAACTTGGAAATACCACGTTTCCATCGCGGGAATCGAACCCACGACCTACTACATGCTACAACTAATTAACAACACTATTGAAAATTTAAAAGTGTCAAAAAGCTTCCGAACCCAAGCGTGAGTTATAATATAATTTTACTAATATTAATATCAAAGGCACACATAAAGTAATTGTTGATTGATTCTAACATCTGGCGGCCCACCCATTACGTTCTTGAAACTTCCCAAGCCCTATTCATACTTTAATTATAACTCCTATTTATAATACTACTGGGATTTCGTAAACAATTTCAGCTTAATATTTCATAAGGTAAATTAGATGTATTTGCTTAAGGAAATTAGGTTTGCCGAGTTTGAGAGTATGCCAAATATTAAGTCGATGACGTTGAAGAGTTAAGTTATTATAGTTAGCTTGCTTATTAACTAAACTGCGTTTCAATTAATTTTGGATGTAAGCGTAAGTAACTATACTACTGCTATACTGCTCCTGTACTGCTGGAAATTTCAATAAATATAGCAGTGAACTTGTTTCATAGACAGATGGAAGACCTCTATTATAATTTGGACGGGTCATGCCAAGTTAATGTAATTCATGATATTCTATCGACTGGGATTGACATAACACGACCAGATTAATCCTTCGATCGCGGAAAAACGAGACACAATAGGTTATCGCGGCCCACTTGGGCCTTACGGTAGTTGAGAGGGAGGAACTCCTTAAGCTACGCTTATACGGGCAACTAAAATTGCTCCACTCCAGTCAATTCTCGTCAACTTTGACGTCACGACTACATCAAGCAATTTTCGGCAACAAGCAGCAATATTGCGCAATACATCGCAATATAATTGAGCGATATGGCGCAACTTCATCAACTAGTTACTAAGCAATACTGTCATACACGAGCCCATGGGATATTCGTCAATTCGTATCGGCGACATTGAGCGATATGAAATATCTGGAGCAATATCGCCGAAATAATTGCCGCAATTTATTGAAATTGCTCAATATTGCTCCACTAATTGCTCCAGATCGGTCCATTCGTGTCGCCGGGCAATTACTGCCGCAATCGTTGCCCGTGTAATGGCGCATTTTCACTGGTCGATAGGGCCCGCATGTGGGGTGCGGGAGATTTCTAAAATGCATGCCACGACCAATCAAAATGCGCCATTAGTTGTCATAGGCTCCCCGTATGCTGTATACCGCACGAGTTAACGACTAATGAAAATGCGCCCTAAGCGCTTCTTTAATCTGGTTGGGTTATGTCAATCCGTCAAATCCATGATGATTCAAAGGCATGTAAAGGCTCGTCCACATTTGTATCAGTTGCGCGACCAGATCTCCGATCAGATCTCCGTCGCGATCATCGCGCCGTATCAAGTAGGTATACGTTTCATTCTGTGGACGCCTATTAGATCATTCTGCTGATCATGCGCGTATTTGGAATCGCGCGCGATCATGGAATTATTATATATTTGCAAAAACTTTAACCTGTTAAAATACACTGAAATCCAATTTATATTAAATTACAAAAAGAGGAGCTTATTACAATCTATGTGATTTATACCGTAGAGACAGTGTATATTTAACAAGTCTCATTAAATACATTGTACGGTTAAAGTACTCATTAACTCAACATTAATTTGATCGGGACGTAATTATGATATTAAGTTGGAACTATGTTAAAATACGAATGTGTTTAAGCCTATAAAAAGATACGTTTATATTTTACAGAAAATAAGACTATCATATTTTGTCCTTAACTGGGACTTAAACGGTCTTACTACAAAAGATTTAAACATTGAACAGTTGATAAGGAAAAAATCTGACATACTTACCTACATAATGGTGTCAAAACAACAGCTGTTCATAGATCTTATGTGGTAAGAGACAGTAAGACCGTATGTATTTTCCTACATATTATAATATGATGGTCGCAACTGCTAAATCCTATGCGTAGAAATTATAGCCCTAGAACAAATTTTTTTGTAATTAATAATAAGATAATTTTTTGTGAGTAGTGATATTTTGATAAGACGAACAACATTTTTATTTTCGAAAAATCTCGTAAGTGGTAGATAACAGAGATAGAAAGGATTTTATATTTTGACTGGATGGTCCTAAAATATATATTGTTTTATTTGTAGGACAAGGTAACTCTTAAATTATATAAAGTACTAGCTGTTGCCCGCAACTTTGTCCGCTTGAATGAATGTTATTATTGTCTGCCTGCCTCTGTGTTGTGGTCTAAGTTTTAACCTAACCGAACCTACTTTTGGACTTTCTGGATTGTGTTTGTTTTTGTTTTAGCGGGGGGCTGCGCCCCCCGAATCCCCCTTTTCTTTTATGATGGTCGCCGGCTACTGCCGCAGCACGCTCGCTGCGCTCGCTCAGCTTCCTCTGCGTTGTTGTCTAAGTTCTAATCTAACCTAACCTACTTTTGGACTTTCTGGATTGTGTTTGTTTTTTTTGTCACGGATAAGAAGTAGATGATCCTTCACGTGAAGGATCATAGGCTATTTTAGTGGACATATTTGTCTGTGAAATATCTAATTTACGCGGGTGAAGCCGCACAGAACGTCTAGTCTTCTTATAAGGAATCAGGGTTCCGTTCAGCAACGGAAGCTTCGGAAGCCCTGTAACCCTGGAATATGCCTTGGTGCTAATTTGCTCTTTCGTGCTCTTTCGTGGCATGTTAGGTTAATTTTACTTAGAGAAAGTGAAAATTACTGTAATGTTTTTGTTGTAAAGGAGTTCCGTCGATACCCCTAGGATCCCGAGAAGATCAATATCAAGTCACCGTTTTTGTAAACATGGTAATTCAAATTCGGGTTAACAATATATACAACAAAATAATCGGCCAAGTGCGAGTCGGACTCGCGCACGAAGGGTTCCGTATCATTATAGAGCAAAATTAGGCCAAAAATCGTGTTTTTTGTATGTGAGCCCCTCTTAATTTTTATTTTATTTTAATATTATTATTAAATATTAAAATACACATATAACTAAGGATATTATGAAAAAGTACCTACATATACGATATACACATTCTGTGAAAATTTCAACTCTCTAGCTATTACCGTTCTCGAGTTACAGCCTGGTGACAGACAGATGGACAGACGGACAGATGGACAGACAACGAAGTCTTAGTAATAGGGTCCCGTTTTTACCCTTTGGGTACGGAACCCTAAAAAGAATTTTGTAAATCTGACCACAAACAGCAAAGTAAACATTGACTCCTCCTTTTTTGGAAGTCGGTTACAAAAAGTATCTAAGATGTTGACCAGGGATGTAAGGTATCACCATGCCAAATTTCATTGAAATCGGTCCAGCGGATTCAGAGATTAGCCTGTACAAACAGACAAACAGACAGAGAAACAAAAATTTCAAAAACAGTTAAATTATGTTCTACTACTCTTTTAACATGCCCCTGACTCGTTTTTTCAAGTTTATTTTCAATGTACAAAAATTTTACCTCTACGATTTTATTATAAGTATAGATAGATATAGATTAACCTACAAATATACAAAAAATCAGCTGGTTAGGGTTCCGTTTCAGGGTTCTGCGATCAACAAAACTTGATTGACTACTGTACCCTAAAACGGAACCCTGACCAGCTCAATTTTTGTATATTGGTAGATTAACAGTTATATAATTTAAGAGTAACCTTGTCCTACGAATAAAACAGTCTATATTTTAGGACCATCTAGTCAAAGTATGAAATCCTCTCTATATCTGTTAGCTACCACTTTCGAGATTTTTCGAAAATAAAAATGTTGTTCGCCTTATCAAAATGTAGCTACTCACAAAAAATTTGCTTGTTAGTAATCACAAAAAAAATTGTTCTAGGGCTCCCCTCACTACTAGTTTATCAGACAGACACACTTTTGCATTCATTTTAATACTGTCTGTCTGTTACCTCTTCACGTCCAAGCCGCTGAACCTTTTTTGCTGGGTAAGAAGATAATAATAATAATAATAATAATATCTATGGACGCTTCACACCACGTCAGTCTGGCCCCGTGGTAAGTACCTGAAGGACTTGTGTTACAGGTACCAGACAACGGAAATATATTTAATATTTTTATAATATACATATATTTAAGATTTTTACTATATGATACACATATTTAATACACATCTATGACCCAGGAACTTCATAAACTTTTTGTTCCGTCGGCGGGACTTTCTTTCTTGAAGTTCTTTCATTCAACTTTCGTATTGGCGCATTCAATAATTGAATGCATCAAGGAACGCAACGCCAACGTTGTCATTTTTGTTCAATTGCAGTGTCTGTCAGCTTATGTGCGACGACCGACGCGTCGGTCGTCGCGACGAGAACATTTTACGGGGTGGAATATGTGCGCCTTATTTGGTCATAAGAAATTCCAGAAAAAAGAACAAGGCTAAAGTTTTGGATACGGTCAGAGGGCATGCGTCACGTGCGCTGTTGACTGCGCTATGATGCATGCCCCTAATGAACAAAAAAGGCACAGTGTGGACATAGCTATTATAGACTTATTTTTTGTGCGCTGTCGACACATTTAAAGTCTAAAAACTTTAGACTTCCTTGCGTTTGCTGAGCGTTCAACAGTCAATTGCGTTTGTATTGATACAAACAAGCGCAAAAAACGTCGTTCCACACGACTTATACTTACGGGCCCTTACTAGCGTAATTGGCGCAATGGAGTTGCGAGCGCCATTTACTATTATAATTTGAACATATTTTAATTTAATAGTTTTAATATTACTGTATAGAGTTCGGTGGCACAATAAGGTAATTAATATTAATTATAGTTAGTTGTCCGGACACAACAGCCGGCCACACGTAACTTCGCTAATTACAATATAATTTACTGTCAAATAATTCAGTTACGGCATAGTTGTTTTTACTTCCGAAGTTTGCTACCCGTGGGCGTAATTTGGTTTATAATTTTCATATTGTAACCAATAACTTTATTTTGCCCACGGCTTCATTCGCCAATACTTCTCGGGAACTCGTTACTTTATAGCAGCAGGTGTCAAACTTTTTTGGTGGCCTATGTCACAGGTTACACGGTCAAATTTTCATCAATCTGATCCATCAATCCGGTAAAGATTGACGAAAATTTGATCGTCTAACCCACGAATTGATGGATTGATCGTATTTTTAAAATGAACTTTTTGTAACCATCAATATTCCGTCTGTCAGATTGATGGATCAGGTTGATGAAAATTTGACCGTGTAACCGGTGACTTTAATGAAGTGATATTTTTGACGGACATCCCAAAAAAAAATATGCTTTTTTTTGGAATGAATTGTCTCCATGCTGATTGCTGGTGTCTGATGATATTGGCTATTGCTAAAAACAATTCATGTATCGCTCACAGAGCTCCTAAAATCCCTTTGCAGAGCCCTAGGGCTCTATGGATAGCTGTTTTATGAGATTGTAAAGTCCAATAGGTCCAACCGTACAAAACTTCATTTAAAATACCAAAAGTACGAAATTATGCGCCTTGTTACTTCGATGACATCTTACTTCAAAACATAAAAAGCAAGTTCCTGTGAAATAAAGAAAAAAATCGTTTGGTATCACCCCAGTAATGCAGCAACGAAATGACCAAATCGAATGGAATCAGCGCCGAAAGTAAATGGCCATTTCGACGGAAATCATTGAATCAAAGCAAATCACATCGACATTCGAAAATCGAATAAAAATCGAAACAAAACCAAAGCCCGGTTGAAAGGCAATCACTAAATTGGCTGAAAAGGAAGCACCGGGAATATTTATCCGAGTTCTGGGCCTTCCACGGCGGTTGTGTACCCTGATTCTACCCAAGATTGATACAGTTACTGTCCAGTCTGGTTGCTTTTAAACAGTTAAAATGTTTATACAATATACATGTACCATGCAATACAAATATAAAAATTACTGATAAGAATATTAAATTTTACACAGCGCATAATCTACAATAATGTAAAAGAAATTAAGACGCTGATAACTGCCAATGACCATGCCGAATTTCCGAAAACATCCGAGACATTCGCATGTCTCTCGCACCTGTGTCGATTTTCATGACAGAGAGACAGAGATGTGAAATGTTCACTCGGTAGCGTGGATACATTTTTCGTTTGTTAGAGGAAAAAATAAATATTATGGGAAATCTAGATGTCAGAACCGAAAATTAAATCTTACAAGCTTTGCATTTTTGTAAAAGGCATCAAACAAACAAATTTTTAAAAGCTTGTATATTATTTTAGTTAGAACTGCTTAAAGTTCCTGGAAGATGTGACTTTGGTGCTTTTTTTATCCAGTAGGAATACATTATTTTATTATAATAAAGAAGCTTTTTAAAATATAATCAAAAATCACTTTTTTTTTTGTGCCAATCAATTAAATATATACGTGTAGAAAACTTCACAAAGATGTCGAATTGGCAGTTGTCTTCGCCTTAAGTGTATTCTTGTCTTCGTCTGGCATATTGCAAAGTCATATTATGAAAGGCAAAGATAACCTTGAATAGCTGCAAATATCTTTATTAACAAGAATAGCTGTATTTTAAAAAGATAAAATCGACTTCAAAATCGTAATTGAAAATTAAAACTCCCTATTTCCAAAACTACTGAACCGATTTTGATGAAACTTGCGCTATTCCCCAAGTTAAACCATACGTAGTACAACAAAAAAAAATATACTGAAATCGGAATGGTAGTTCCAGAGATATGCCAACACTAACATTAAAACATACATATTATGTACATACATATATTATTATAGCACTTTTGAAAGGCACATTTGTTCAGACGTTGATATATACAAAAATTGGGCAGTTCTGGAAATATTACATGCGTCGAATTGATAGTCTCATTTTTTTGAAGTCGGTTAAAAAATCAAAAGTAGGAGGGTTGGTTTGACATAGACTGGTTTATAACAGGCATTTATTTAACGAGACTGAATCGTAAATGCATTACGTTGTTGAAACAGAATCGGGGTAGTGAACAAATCGCCCCAGTAAATAAGATTTGCATTTCAGTGTATTTTACATTCAAATATTTTTGTAGGAATCTTTAGATGTAAATGACCTAAACGTTATAAAACAGCTGCTGTTTGTTTGCGATCTTAATGGCTTTTGGTAATCGCCATTTTTATAGACATTCTAAAATTCCATACGTAGGTATGTGTCAGACGAAGCAATTATTATTTAAATAAGATTTTAGTGTAACTGTCCGGTTACAGAATATGATATTATTGAATGTTTTTTTAATGTAAACTCTCCTTTTTATTACGCTTATCCACACTATTATTAATATGGATGCGAAAGTGTGTCTGTCTTTCTGTCTGGCTGTCTATTACCTCTTCACGCTCAAACCGCTGAACCGATTTTTCTGAAATTTGGCATGGAGATACTTTGAGTCCCGGGAAAGGACATAGGATACTTTTTACCCCGGAAAATGTACGGTTCTCGCGCGATTAACGAGTTTTGGCGCAACGGAGTTGTGGGCGTCGTCTAGTTGAAAATAAACAGGTAAGTTTCACGAAGTAGAGGAGGAGAGGGTGCTATTTGTGTAGTCACTCGAGCGTCATGGAGACCTAGTAAGTTTTTACATTTTGTAAAAGTGACAAAAAAATAATAGCGCGTCTTTTATTTTAGCGGTGGGTTCAGAAACTACACCCATTTTTAAAGTTTTGAAAGAGAAAATATGTTCAGAAAATTGGTTATTTAGGAAAATTATAAATATATTTTAGACAACAAGGACTAAATGATTTAGTTTAATGCAAAATAAAATATCTGCGAACCTTCATATTTTCCTAAGTAAACACTTAAGAAAATATGAAGGTTTATTTTTTTATATTTTAAAATGTCCCTACAGGCTTACCTTACCTTTGAATCGTCAGTGATTTTTATGGAAGATTCTTTGGGGTATACTAAATCATCCCCTACATCTTCTATTTTAATCTGACAGATCGAATGACATTTCAATATTTAAAAAAAATATTTAACCCACCAGGCCACGTGAGAAATGATTTCTATACCGTGATAACTAGACACATGTCGGAAGCCTATAAGTACAAGCTTAATCTGACACACTCGAGCTACTCCCGAAATCCCCTCTTCCCCTCCCCTAGTACTATTATAAAAGTACATAAAAACCAATCATTTTTACTGTTCATTTTGTGTCACTCTGCTGCTGGTCACACAATTCATTTTCAGGCAATGGTTTGCTTTGTGATAATGGTTAAGATGATAGTAATTGGATCTCAGAGTGGTTCTTGTTAAGTAAACTATATAGTTAATGCACTAAACCATTAAATTTTTAACCCGAGAAATAGTTCATTTTAAAAGCAGAGCTAAGTAGGTTACGTTTTTCGAGCTTCTGATTTTGAGTGAAGAAAATTGTTGCTACAGTAAATAAAGTAGTAAATAAATATTCTAAGAAGGGAGAAAGAAAGAGAGAAAGCATTTACGAAGATTTTTTAGGTAATTTTAGGTAAAACCAGTATTAGCGCTGGCACAATATTTTACGAAAATATTGATTCTGCTAAATTTTTTTTATTTATTAAATAAGGGGGCAAACGAGCAAACGGGTCACCTGATGGTAAGCAACTATCGTCGACCATGGACACTCGCAACATCAGAAGAGCTGCAGGTGCGTTGCCGGCCTTTTAAGAGGGAATACGCTCTTTTCTTGAAGGTTTGCAGGTCGTATAAGTCCGGAAAAACTGCTGGTGACAGTTAGTTCCAGAGTTTTACAGTGTGCTGCAGAAAGTTACACGAAAAACGCACTGTGGAAGACTGCCACTCATCAAGGTGAGGATGGTATATTTTTCGCGTGGGACGATGGCGAAAAGTTGCAGGTGGTATGATTCCGAACAATTCCTCAGAGCACTCCCCGTGATACAACCTATAGAGTATGCAGAGTGAAGCTACATCTCGGCGTAATTCCAAGGGGTCCAAGCTGTTTGAAATACTATGGCAGTCAACAATTCTAGCAGCCCTTCGTTGGATACGATTCAGAGAGAGCAGTTGGTATTTTGGCGCCCCTGCCCAGAGATGAGAACAATATTCCATATGAGGCCGAACCTGCGCCTTGTAGAGTTGTAGGCGTTGGTCCGGACTGAAGTACTGTCTCGCTCTGTTAAGAACACCAAGCTTCTTTGAGGCTAATTTGGCCTTACCCTCTAGATGATATCGGAACTGGACTTCGCTCGATATGTTGACGCCAAGTATCTCAATGCTAGGGGAGATGGTTAAAGATGTGCCCTCGAAACGAGGACATACGACCATTGGTGACTTTTTAGTGGTGAACGCGCAGACCTGTGTCTTGGCGGGGTTGAATTGGATCAAGTTACGTCTACCCCATTCAGAGACCTTCTCCAATGAATTCTCCACCTTAGACACAAGTTCGTTTCGACTCTCAGTGACATTTTGCCGAGAAATATTGGGGGAGCCGGTATATACAGCATCACCTGTACTGTCATCCGCATAGCAATGAATGCCGCTGGTCTGCAACATATCATTGATATGCAGTAAGAATAGAGTTTAGGCGATAGTACACAGCCCTGAGGGACACCAGACTGAGTTTCCGAGCATTCGCCGTCAACTGCAACCTTTATGCTTCTGTCTGCTAAGAAACCAGTGACCCACTTACATAATTTCTCAGGCAGCCCGTATGATGGAAGCTTTGAAAGCAGCGCTTTATGCCACACCCGATCAAAGGCCTTCGCAATGTCCAAATTAACAGCCAATGCCTCTCCCTTAAAAATATTTTTTAGTATTTAAATATTTTGTAAATTTACTACAAAATATTTAAATACTAAAAAATATTTTTTAGAGTTGAAATATGTAGTAGTAAATTTACTATTTATTTATATATTTTTTTGTGTTTTACTCTATTTTTTGGTGTTTAAATATTTAGTAGTAAATTTAGTAAAAAAAATTTATACACAATTTTTTTTTGTGTTTAAATATTTTGAAGTTAATTTTTGTACAGGAACCTAGGTAATTACTATTTTAAGCAGAAAAATAACTAAAACATGTTAAATATTTTCGTATAAGAAAATGATTTTGATATTACGTATGTATGAGAATTTCGAGGGTAGCCCGGGCTCTTAAGCTATTTTATTTCCGTAACGAAAATAAACCTAACAAACCCCACACCTTCCGGTTAGTGCGGCGTTACCATGCATCGTCTAACGTCGTTTCAGTTCGGTATTCTTCGGCACGGTGTTTGTTTGTATGCGACTACGTTGATAAAAATGCAATGCAATAGCTTTACCGCGGCAGTCTCCGAGTGCCACACTTATTCTTTTGTTGTTCAATAGGATCTAGACTAGATGAATGTGCTTTTTACGTGGGAGAGCCATGCTTCGGCACGAATGGACCGGCTCGACCAGAGAAATACCACAGGCTCACAGAAAACCGGCGCGAAACAGCGCTTGCGCTGTGTTTCGCCGAGTAAGTGAGTTTACCGGAGGCCCAATCCTCTTCCCTTACCCTTCCCCTACCCTATTTCACTATTCTCTTGTAAAAGGCCGGCAACGCACTCGCAGCTCTTCTGATGTTGCGAGTGTCCATGGGCGACGGAAGTTGCTTTCCATCAGGTGACCCGTTTGGTCGTTTGCCCTTTTATTTCATAAAAAAAGTCTGTACAATATTATATATATTGTGTTAAAACTATCAACTCCCAAGCGGCACCTGGGGTGCCGCATAGCAGTTGAATATCTATTGTGTCTGCGATTCCCACGATCGAGGTATTAAAAAATAGCAGAATGGTGTAACATATTATCATAACCGCTATAAATAAACGGTATAAATGACATGAGCACATAAATGACACGGTAAATGATACCAAAAGCCGCAGTGTGAGTGTCGCGACATCATTACCACATCTCGACGGACGTGTCTGCAAATAATGCATTCAATATGCGTAAATTAAAGACCACAGGGCAGTCTGTACACAGAGACTTTGCTTCAAATATGACGATAGTTTTAAACTTTTTCAATATAAAATAAATGTTATTAGTGGTTTGCTAGGTGCGTCACAAAAATTTGCTGCCCCGAATTCATATTTTATATAATATATTATTTAACGGAAAATATATATAGATTTTCCGAGACAAAATCTATTCTAAGTATGTTCCGCAACTCTATGTGTTTGCATACTAAGCTCTGCATTGTCAAAATCAAGATTAGATTAGTGGTATAAGGAAAAAAAAGAGCAGCAAAGTAACGCCTAATTCTATTGACTTGCATTTATGTTTTACTTGCATTAGAGATCAACTACGATAACTGGGCGCGCCCCTCCAAATGAGTGTTTCAATGTGTGTAGTCACATCCTTATGAAAGAGTTTGTATGTAGTAAGTATTCAACCAATCACAGTACACGTAATATTTCAGTAAATGTCACTTATTACCAAGATTTGTTGGTCATGTTCACGCACAGGATATATCTACTATCCTGCTCCTAGCTGACGTATCATGCCTGCAGCAGCCCATTGGTCACCCATCACGCGATAATTGCAGCGATTGGCCGCCGATGTCGTGATACGCAGTTGTGTCACCCTTCATACGCACCTAGGTTCACTTTGCATTCTCCATCTTAAAAATACGCATTGTAACCCCTTAACGTTTTCTCTAAAAATTCGCAAAATATTGTAAAAGTTTTTAGCTGAATATACGCAAGAAGTCGATCCAGCTGTTTTCTTCACTCCTCGAGTAAAAGGCCAAACCAAGCCAGCCAAAAACGCGCAAACAGGTCAACTAATCATAACTAGCCTACCGCGCAAGACAACGCACTTCAAACGTTTTGACAACGCACAAAAAAGGTTTTGAATTTTGGAGGGGCGCGCCATATTATCGTAGTTGATCTCAACAATACGATTGTACTTAATATTTATCACAAAATATAGATGAGTAAAACAATATCCGTTTAGATGTAACATTTCATTCAAATGCGTCTTCAAATATCGCCGTGACAAATATGGGCTTTCAAAATGTACACACAATATTGTAAATTCATGCCCGCACTTTTGTATTTACAGACGAATCTCTATTGACAGGTTTTCCAATATGAATTGGATGAAATATTCGCGTGAAAGGCCCGCGTGATGTATTTTACATTTGAAATTTTAAACACCAGCGGGTTTCAGTATCACCGGTTGGATTTCCTTTGCTATCTTACAGGACTGACATTGTAATAAACTATTAAGGCGCTATATTGAAAAAACTGTCCTTTTTGACGTTATACCCTCAGAAACCGTATAGGACCCTCAGAAATGTTACAAATCTGGTAATGAGATATACATATCTTCATAGCCTTATCTAGGGTTGAGAAGAACTACAAATATGAATAATGTATTTTGCCTCGATTCATTTAATTTTCGAAATGACCTCTTAAAAATACGAAATTTGAAGATTATTTTTAAACGAAAATAGATGTATTGTAGGAAATTAATCTAATTAATAGACACCTTTGCAACTCAAAATAGAATAGAAGCATTTTGCTTAAATGCTCCTAGTTATTTTTAAATGATTATAATTACATTTTTTCGCATGTTTTCCGAGCGAGCCGATAGCTTCTGGCCGCAGCGTATTCACGACTTTATAGTCATACAAATTAAGTATAAAATTGCCCTTGCGGTAAAATTAATTTCGATATAGCGCCTTAAAACGAAACAAAGAAAATATGAAATATCTGATAACGTGCATTGTAGTCTTAAGGTGTAAATATTGTTTATTTTTTCTCAAATGTTATTATATTTTTTAGTGTCTAACCGAAATTGATTTAGGCGAAATCGAAATTAAAATTTCGATCGTCACCAGATTTGTTCACGTCCTAAATTTACATTTTTGACCCCCTTTATTTGTGAAAAGATCTCGTTTACTAATTATTGTATTTTTAAAAGCATTAGCCCCTCTACATGTCCTTTTACACTAACCCAATGTCACAATGTTTTCACAGGCGTCTCTGTGTCACAGTGCACTGTGTACGTGACAGTGACGCGTCGCGCGCAGGCGGCGGTGATTAATGCCTGCAACATTATTGCACTTTGACTGCACTTAATGGCCGCCCGTCAGTCGTATGGTTATCATTAGCGTCACACGCACACTTTGTTTCGATAGCTCTGATTTAATTAACTTGTTACTATCAGTGGTTTTAATGTTGACACTTTGTGGTGAATTGGAACTAAACATGCATTAGTTTAAATTAATATGGAATCGTTCCATCGGTTTTATTGACACGCTACAGTTCATTTTCTAAACTGTTCCTTTATTTATTGCGATATAATAGTTTATTATAAGTTGCAATTCTTATGGATGATGTGGTACATTGCAACAAGTCTTAGAACTAAAGGAAGCTGTTGCGTAATTTATTTTTTAACCGAGAAAAAGTATAGGGGAAGACACGTTTACGTATATTATACCAGGGGTCACCAATTAGTTTCGCTCGGGGTCTGTTTTAAGAAATAAAATTACCTTCGCGGTCCACACATTTCAAAAAATATTTATTAAACAATTTATGTAATTACGGAAATTATAAAGGTATTAATTTTGTTTGTATCAACAAGAAAAGTGACAATTTTTATTGCTACATGTTCATCAGCTGAGCTGAACTGCGTCGGCTTGTGCTCGAAAACACTTTAATAATATGATGTATTATTTATTGTAACTAAGCAATGTAATGTTTTCTATTCTATAATCTATTATATTCTGTTCATCAGTATGTCGAGACGTGTCCCACGCGGGACAGGCTCAGTCCCGCTTTTCGGGGAAAGCCCCAATGCCGTAATGAAGATAAGAGTGTGGGATGTAGAGGGGTGGATTTTCTTTGGCTACTTTAGCTAATAAATCTATTGTCACGTAATTGTTATTTTAACGCAAATAAAAAGATAAAAAAATCCAAAAAACTTATGATTTTATAGTTTTTTTTTTCCTTTGTCCCGCTTTTGGCTGAAGAATCCCGCTTTTTTCACTGAAAAAGTTCCAAAGTCCCGACTTGGCATAAAAAAAATCTGGCAACGCTGGTCGAGACATAAATTAATTTTTAACGAAGTTCACATTCGAACATGCTTGGTCCGCATACAAATCACAATGGGTCGGCCGCGGCGGTCAGGATGCGGACCGCGGTCCGCCATTTGGTGACCAAGTATAGTACAAGTACTATACTAACACCTAAATCACTAAATACAAGAAGCTTATTTTAAACGTATCCAGATGTTCACGTCAAAACTATCACATCAAAACTCGATAAACGTATCAATAGCTTAGTTACACATAAAAGGGGTTACCGGGGGGTGAGGCAGGGGGGCTCGGGTCGGGGTATCGGGGGGTCAGCTGAGACAATTGGTTCACGGGCGATCCGTTTTATTGCAGTTTACGCAGCCCGTAAATTCCTTACAGAGAACGATACTATTTGCTACTTTGATGGTATTGAAGGCGACAGTGTATTGTTATTACAAAAACCTTAAGATCTAACTTAACCTACAAGTATTTTACGTGAAGTTATGTAATGATTTTTTTAAAGTTACAACAGTACTAAATAAAAGTTGTGTCATTAACAAAAAAACCGAATGATCCGGTTTTTTTGTTAATTTTTTGAGAGCCTGTGCTTCTGATGTGCAAAGGTCGCCCTAGGATCCTCTATTCTCGTCGTACTAGCGCAACTATAGGCTATTATATCAGTCTATCTTTATGATAATAAATATACTATGTCGTCACTGGGGGATATTGATGAAACCTCCACTTTGAGTTCATACGAAGCTCGGTTCCCATAGAATCCAGGTGATGCTGCAGCAGCAGCATATAAATATTTACTGTTTATCTACTTCTTACTGGTTGTCGCAATTTAAATGAGCCCAAACACGAAACCTCTGCTCTAAATTGGGGAGGAGTTGGATATCCTATTGATCACCAGGTGATGCTGCAGCACCAGGTCAACTTTCTATTATTATGTGTATACGTATATTGTTTATGTAGTGGAGCGTAAAAATCGTGCAAACCTCCGATTTTTGCAATAGTGGATGAAAATTGAAAAGAAAAAAAGGAATGTGTAGCTGATAACATAAATAATAAAGTTTACCTATTGAAAAGTTGTGCTTTTGATTTTTAAATTATTCTCTTCCACTTCAAGTAAACTCATAAACTGTAAAATTTCGATGAAAATTTGCATATTTCCTTCTTTTAAATATATAGCAAAATAATAAAATATATTATTATTTTTTTGATTTGTATCGTTGCTCATATTCCAAAGAAAGAAAATAAGTTGAAAAAATATATAATTTAGATTTGAAATTAATATTTTTGTATGTAGATGAGCATACCTCCAAATGTGCTTGTTGTGTGCCTCGCCAGGTAAATGGCGTTCCTATTTTTCTTTGGTGTTAAATAGGAAGCTCAAAATTATTTTTAGGCTTTGTATTTCTTAATATGTATAAAAAGTTATACATATTAAGAAATACAAAGCCTTCTATTTCTTAATATGTATAACTTTTTAGCTTTTACTTTATTAAATTTTATGAAAATGTAGCACAAACTTTTCACGGATATTTCGAAGAAAATCTGTATTTTATTTCTTTTGGTTAGGTTTTTACAGAATTTTTTTTCATTAATTATATTTGCTAATTACATACTTAAAGGAAAAAAATACAAATCAGGTTAAGAACTGATATTTTTTGTATTCAGGTAAGCATTTTCCAAACATAGGTCGCAGCATGCGTCTTTAGTATGTACGTGAGATTTGTAGCACCCAATTTTTTTCTGGCTTTAAGTAGGAAGTTTAAATATATTTCAAAAACTAGAAAAAGTCTTTCATTTGTCGATGCATTTAATGTTTTAGCTCTCACTTAAATAAATTCTCAACAAATATAGAAAAATGTTTTCAGTCTATTTATATTTAAACGTTTAAATTATATATCATTATGTTTATCCAATAAAGTATAAACTTCTAAACAAAATGCTAAACAAACAAGTATAGAATAACGTTATACTTAAAGTTAAGTACACTTTGACGCTATCAACTATCTCAAGACCGTCGCAATATCCGACAACACAACTTATAATAAGCGACTAAATTGCATTAGAACATGATTCCTCCAAGTTATAAACTCGACCGAGTTCCTTTGCGTCTGAAGCTTAAGTTTATGCTCACAATTTACGGATTTAATATTATTACTAGCTATCCCGGCAAACGTTGTTTTGCCATATAAAGTATTTCGCCCATATTACTTTATAATTGAAGTGACTAAATAAGTATGGCGCCATGGCAACGTCCATCGCCATCCCGTCGCACCAAAAAATTACTATTATTTATTCAACAAAATATGCACTTATCAACATAAAAAGTAGCCAGTTATATCCGATTCTCAGACCTACTGAATATGCATATAAAATTTGGTAAGAATCAGTAAAGCCGTTTCGGAAGAGTACGGTAACTAACATTGTGACACGAGAATTTTATATATTTAAAGATAATAAAAAGTATTGGCAACCCACGCAATGGATACAATAGAAAACATTAACATCCAAACATAAAAACTTCGTATACTACTTCAGTCCGGACCAACGCCTACAACTCTACAAGGCGCAGGTTTGGCCTCATATGGAATATTGTTCTCATCTCTGGGCAGGGGCGCTAAAATACCAACTGCTCCCTCTGGATACCATTCCCATAGTGTTTCAAATAGCTTGGACCCCTTGGAATTACGCCGAGATGTAGCTTCACTCTGCATCCTCTATCGGTTGTATCACGGGGAGTGCTCTGAGGAATTGTTCGGAATCATATCATCTGGAACTTTTCGCCATCGTCCCACGCGAAAAATATACCATCCTCATCACCTTGATGAGTGGCAGTCTTTCACAGTGCGTTTGTTGGCGACGCGACCGCCGCCGTACTGCACCTTGCCACATTTTAGATATTATGTAAAAAAGTTAATGTCTATGTTTCTCAGGAAAAGGAAGTTATGTTTTTGTCTATGGCGAAGCGACGCCGCGAAGTTCAATTGTCTTTTGTTCAGTTGTTAAAATAAGAGGAATGTCGGCGGATAGTTTTGGTTTTTAAAAAAGTGTATTTTGAGTTTTCCGTGAATATATGGACTTTCTCGTGCATCAAGAAGTTTATTCTAAAAATTCCTCCTCCTGTAGCCTACAAAGGCTGGTCTTCGAGCCGCATCGTCTACTTTTTCGTCGTTTAACCAGCACGCGATGTCCAATCCTCCGTCACACGATATGGTACTAACTCGTGGCGCGAGGCAGAGGATGTTGCAGAGTCAATCGGCACAGGAGGAACCTTATGGGGATGTACGAACTACCGGGGATCACGGCAACAGTCACAGGTCGGAGCTTGTCTGCCGTGGATCCATAAAGTCCGAACGGAAGACTCACAGTAAGTCGTATAAAATATCTGGAAATTTCGAGTTCGAGGCGCAAAAGAAGCTCATCGAGCTGGAGGCTGCAGAAGCTGCAGAAGCCCTTGCGAAGGAGCAACTGGAAAAATTAGCTAAATTCCAACAAGAGGTGATAGAAAGAAAAATGGCGGCGAAAATTGCCGCACTTGAAGAGCAATATTCACACAGAAGTGCAAGCTCAGAATGCTCGTCACTACCAAACAAAGTCGAAGAATGGCTAGAAAACGGCGAACGAAATGTCGATATTATTGTAAATAATAATTGTGTAAATAGAAATAATAATTTTCATCAAAGCGTGGACGCCATCTTGTTCACCGCGCATGCGCGGAGCGAGCCGGCCGCCGCCGCCGCCCGCGCCGAGCCGATCGAAGTCGCGCGCTCGCCAATCGACGACGCGAATACACAATTCAGTAAGTTAGCAGAAGCGCTAAAGGAAGTAGCTGTGGCCGCTACTACTAATTCCGCGAACGCAGGAATGGTCAGCCGATTGTGTACCCCGAAGGAGCTACCTACATACTTCGGCGACCCGATGGAGTGGCTCGCCTTCAAACAGGCGTACGAGGAGTCGACGGAGGTCTGCCAGTTTACCGCCAAGGAGAACATGTGGCGCCTGCGAAAGTGTCTCAGAGGAGCGGCACGAGAGTCCGTCACCGCCCTCCTCATCAGCGCCGCCGACCCCGAGGCTGTCATGTCAACGCTGGAGCTGCAGTTCGGCCAGCCGGACGTCATCCTGCCTAGGATACTGAACGAGATACGGAAGCTGCACCCCGTGGGCCCGGAGTACCACCGAGACATCGTCAGCTTCTCGATCAAGGTGAAGAACTACGTGGCTGCAGTCCGGTGTCTGTCCCAGGAGGAGTACCTACGCGGAGTGAATATAACGTCCCTAGTGTTGTCCAAATTGCCCCCCATACTATTGTCTAAGTGAAGTGACTACAGTTATCCCTTAATAAGTCTAAATAGTTCCGTGTGTCGACTCGAAATTCTCTCTAATTTCCTAAGTGAAGAGGCCCTCAAAGTGTCCAAAACCTCAGTGTCCCTCTGTGTGTCAAATGACTATTTTAAGAACCGTAAGTGTGTGTCTAGTGACTCTAAAAACGTAATGTTTGTACATAGCAAAGTAGGTAATATTAGTAGGTCTAAGTGTAAATATTGTAATATAGGTGTACATTGTTTACCGGAGTGTAAAAAGTTTTGTAGGTCGCTGCGCAAAGACAGGTGGGACTTTGTGAAACGTCAAGGTTTGTGCTACAAGTGTCTGAACGGCCGCCACAACCGGGAGACCTGCCCAGCAGCAGCGTGTGACGTCGACGGCTGCAATCAGTCACATCACAGGTTGTTGCACTTCACCTTGCCGCAGCATAATGTAAGTACTGCACAGTTGTCTAATGTAGGGTCTCAGGTACAAGATGTCGAAAATATAAACACCTGTAGATCTGAACAAAGTGTACATAGTGTAAATACAAACAGTACGTCGCAGGAACAAAATGTGTCCAATGTAAATACCTGCAGTACATCACAATGTCTGTTAAAAGTCGTCCGTGTTAATATTCACGGCCCTAATGGTGTAGAAAATTGTATAGCCATGTTAGACGATGGCTCTAGTGTTTCTTTAATAAGTAGCGAGTTGTCTAATAAGTTAGGTTTATGTGGAGATAAACAAACTTTACGTGTATGTGGCGCGTGGAATAACACCGCGCTAGAATGTAACAGTACGGTGGTACGGACGTGTATTTCGAACTCTGACGGACAGAAGTTCGAATTTACCGCGCGCAGTATAGACGAGTTAAAGTTACCGGTGCAAAACTTGTCGATTGATTTCTGTAAATATAAACATTTAAGTCAACTTAATAATAATTTTGCTACCGGAATGTGTAAACCGGAAATATTAATAGGTCAGGATAACTATGATTTGATTTTGCCGCTCAAAATTATTAGAGGCAAACCTAACGAACCTTACGCGACACTGACCCCACTAGGTTGGTGTATCCATGGGTTTGTGTCCAGCTTACCTCACGTGCCCCACTCGGCGCTGCTCATCTGCGATGACCTTGCTGTCCCCTCGGCTGCCGAACTTACCTTGCGCGAGATCCAGGAAGACGTCCGTCGTTCTTTCACTTTAGAGTCAATGGGAATCGGTACTAAACCGCGAGAGAACGCCGAGGACGCCCGTGCAGTCGCCCACCTGGAGCAGACGGCCACGCTCAAAGACGGGAGGTGGTACGTAGGGCTGCCGTGGAAAAATGTACATAGTAGGATGCCGGAGTCGCTTCCGCACGCTGTAAATAGGTTAGTTAATGTCGAAAAGAAAATGAAGAATAACGCTGAATTCGCTGCTAGGTATAGTGATAGGATTCAGCACCTGCTGGATAACGATTTTGCAGAGGAATTGCTGACGGATAGGCCGGCACGACGGACGTGGTACCTACCACATTTTGGGGTCGACAACCCTAATAAAAAGAAGCTGCGCTTAGTCTTTGATGCAGCCGCTAAAAGTCACGGTGTTTGTCTCAATGACTACCTACTACAGGGACCGGACCTCCTTATGTCGTTATTCGGTATTATGTTACGATTTAGGGAAAGGAAAGTTGCTATGTCAGCTGATATTAAAGACCAGTTTCTTAGAATAAAAATTATACGCGAAGATCAAGACGCGCTACGGTTTATATGGCGAGATCCCGCAACTAAATGTATAAAAACTTTTGTCATGACGTCCTTGATTTTCGGCGCGAATTGTTCACCATTTATAGCTCAATTTATTAAAAATAGAAACGCAATAAGATTTCAGTCTACCATGCCGGACGTCGTTTACGCGATATGTAAACAACATTACGCAGACGACTACATAGATAGCGTAGAAGACGAGGACACGGCGATTGAACTCGCCAAAAACGTAATCCATGTTCACGGTCAAGGTGGTTTTGAAATTAGGAACTGGACTAGTAATAGCGCCGCGGTACTAAATAGTCTACCTACCGAGTCGCTCGGTGCGTCCGCGGTAAAGTTCAATCTGGATCATATGGACGAAGGTGAACGAACTTTAGGTTTAATATGGCACCCGAAGGAGGATAGTTTAGGTTTCGATGTTTCTTTTAAACGTATACCGGTTGATATTATAAACGGGATTAAAACTCCTACAAAACGTGAAATGTTACGCGTTGTTATGTCCATTTTCGATGTATACGGTTTTCTGTCGCCTTTTACAATAAAAGGTAAAATATTACTTCAAGATACGTGGCGAAGTAATATTCAATGGGATGAGGAAATTCCTCAATTAATTAATATTAAGTGGAACGAGTGGTTGCAAATTTTAAAACGCGTCGAAACGATACGTTTGCCGCGTTATTATCAAAATGTAAATTATAGTCCTAGGAATGTACTCGATGCACCGAATAGCGAGTGCCCCCCGCCTCCTTGCGCGCCCCTCGCTTCCCCGCGTGCGCCCGCGCACGCTCGGTCGTCCGGGTCGCCCGTGTCAAGGACACGAACAGCTGACGTGTGTAGTTACGTTTCGGGCGGATACAATAATTTAGAATTGCATTTATTTTGCGACGCGTCTACTAAGGCTATGTGTGCTGTCGCTTACTGGCGCTGGTTGTCTAATAATAATATTCGCGTTGCGTTTATTGCCAGTAAGTGTCGAGTGGCTCCCTTAAAACTTACGTCGGTGCCACGCTTGGAACTACAAGCTGCGCTTCTCGCGGCTCGGCTCGCCGACACTATTGGAAAGGAGCACACTATGAAACCTGTAAATAGATATTTTTGGTGTGATTCTAGTACGGTCCTACATTGGATTAGGAACGACGCGCGCTGTTATAAAGCTTTTATTGCTCATCGTCTAGGGGAGATAGATGAACTAACAAATATTAATGAGTGGAGGTATGTACCTACCAAATTAAATGTCGCAGATCTGGCCACAAGAGATTCTTGTGATTTTTCAGTTTTTAACGTCGATGGCGAGTGGTTCCGTGGCCCTAATTTTTTGTATAGTGATGAGTCGTTATGGCCAGCGGATTTCTTGGTACCGAAGGTCAATAAGGTGGATCTAGAGTTCGTAAATACAGTCCACATAGTCGAAAGCAATCTACCTGCTGTGCCCGATCCGCTGCGTTTCTCATCGTGGCTACGGTTACTTAGGTCTACTTGTATAGTTATTTCGTTTGTAAATATTAAATGTAAGAAGCTTACCGGTACTATCGACGGTGACTTAATGTCTAGGGCTGAACAGCTGTTAGTTAAATATGCGCAGTTACAGAGTTTTCCCGAAGATGTAAATAGTCTGAAAAATAATAATTTTGTAAATAAGAAAAGTAGGTTACTTACCTTGTCTCCGTTTCTCGACGAGCACGGAATCCTGCGCGCCGGTGGCCGCATCGACGCGGCACGCGACGTCCCGGTTAGTGTGAAACATCCCATCATACTCGACGGCAGGCACCACGTCGCGCGCCTTATTGTCAAACATTTTCATGTTCGTGCTGCCCATGGAAACCATGAGACAGTAGTCAACGATTTGAAGCAGAAATATTGGATTCTGCATATTAGGCCGACCGTAAGGCGTGTAGCTATCGAATGTATGCTCTGTAGGATTAGGAAAGCGCAACCCAAACCACCAAGAATGGGTGATCTACCGGAGGCACGCTTGGCGCATCACCAAAGACCGTTTAGTTACTGCGGGCTAGATTTATTCGGTCCTATCGAAATTGCAATCGGTAGAAGAAGGGAAAAACGATACGGTGTATTATTTACTTGTCTAACTGTCAGAGCCATTCATATTGAAATCGTATCGTCTCTAACAACGGACTCGTTGATAATGGCTCTCCGTAGGATGGCGGCTAGACGAGGATGGCCGCTACACTTGTATTCTGATAACGGTACGAATTTGCGAGGTGCCGATACCGAAATTCGAAAGTCTATTCAAAATTTAAGTCCCAACACATTACAGTCGGCCGCGATTAATTACGGCACAACCTGGACCTTTATACCTCCCTCCAGTCCGCACTGGGGTGGGGCATAGGGGCGTCTCATTCGAACTGTCAAAAGTTCACTTAAAGTCATATTAAATGAGCGCACCCCCCGTGAGGAAGTTCTACTCACACTGATGGCTGAGGTCGAACAGATAGTGAACGGTCGTCCGTTAACACATGTGAGCGTGGAGCCAGGGTCGGAGGAGGCCCTTACGCCTAATCATTTTCTTTTAGGTTCGTCGTCAAATTTACCGGTATTAGGGGAGTTCGACGACTCCGATTTATTTTTACGTAAGCAATGGCGTATAGCGCAACGTCTTGCCGATATGTTTTGGTCTCGCTGGGTAAAGGAGATGCTGCCGCAGCTGATCCCTAGGAGCAAATGGACCCAGGAAGAGACACCTCTGAAAATCGGGGATTTTGTTATTATCGTGGACCCAAATTCTCCACGAAACTGTTGGTTGAGGGGAACAGTAGAGGCGGTCACGCCAGGGAAAGATGAGCGTGTTAGAGTGGTGGATATTCGCACTAGGGCTGGAATATTAAGACGCTCTGCGGCCCGCGTCGCACGTATACCTATGGGCTAGAAGTGCTGTTCCAGCACTGGGGTGGGGAATGTTGGCGACGCGACCGCCGCCGTACTGCACCTTGCCACATTTTAGATATTATGTAAAAAAGTTAATGTCTATGTTTCTCAGGAAAAGGAAGTTATGTTTTTGTCTATGGCGAAGCGACGCCGCGAAGTTCAATTGTCTTTTGTTCAGTTGTTAAAATAAGAGGAATGTCGGCGGATAGTTTTAGTTTTTAAAAAAGTGTATTTTGAGTTTTCCGTGAATATATGGACTTTCTCGTGCATCAAGAATTTTATTCTGAAAATTCCTCCTCCTGTAGCCTACAGCGTTTTTCGCGTAACTTTCTGCCGCGCACTGTAAAACTCTGGAATGAACTGTCACCAGCAGTTTTTCCGGACCTATACGACCTGCAAACCTTCAAGAAAAGAGCGTATTCCCTCTTAAAAGGCCGGCAACGCACCTGCAGCTCTTCTGATGTTGCGAGTGTCCATGGACGACGGTAGTTGCTTACCATCAGGTGACCCGTTTGCTCGTTTGCCCCCTTATTTAATTTAAAAAAAATAGTAAGTAAGCCATTTAGGAACCAGACATCGACCAGACCAGATCCACGGTATTAAATAAGAACTACGATGCATCGACCAGATCCACTGTCTTTATAATATTACTAGCTGTCCCGGCAAACGTTGTTTGCCATAATATAAACTATTTCGCCCATATTATTATTTTATTGAAGTGACTAAATGTGTATGTCGCCATGGCAACGTCGATCGCTATCCCGTCGCACAAACAATGGTCGCCGTCAGTCTCAGGTTGTAATAATTTACTATTATTTATTCAACAAATGCACTTATCAATATATGAAGTACCGAGTAGCCGATTCTCAGACCTACTGAATATGCATATAAAATTTGGTAAAAATCTGTAAAGCCGTTTCGGAGGAGTTCGCTGACTAACATTGTGACACGAGAATTTTATATATAAGACTAGCTGTCCCGGCAAACGTTGCTTTGCCATAATGTATTTTCCATATTATTTTATTGAAGTGACTAAACAAGTATGTCACCATGGCAACGTCCATCGCTATCCCGTCGCACAAACAATGGTCGCCGTCAGTCACAGGTTGTAATAATTTACTATTATTTACAGTAAAGCCGTTTCGGAGGAGTTCGTGGACTAACATTGTGACACGAGAATTATATATATAAGATAATCTTTGTTTACATTAATGCCTTGCATTAGACATAGAAAATGCGAGTTTGCGACACCAAAAACTTAAAAGACGGCGTATTTTAGAGATCACATTATAAAAGAAGTCAGAAAATGTATCGCAAAAAATCTTTTACAGTGTAAACGAAAAACATAATAAAGGGTATTGCAAGAAATATTTATCCGGGTGAAATCTAAATAAAAGCCCCATAATAGAAATCAAAGGGTTGAGGGCTTCAAAGGGACATGTAAATAATATCGCGGATATCCGGCTCAAAGGACCAACTTGACAGTTGACAGTTTGTGTAGTTGTTTGTTGAAACATCGCGCTTTAGGGACTTGCGAGGTAATATTATCGTATTGTGTAAAGATTTCTCAGAATAATACTAAGGTAGAGACTTGAAAAAGTAATAACATTAATTGTAATTTAAAAAAACCTGACTGCGTCAATAAAGAAAAATGTTGATGGGTGCCGACTACTTAATTTTGCTATATGTGGTTTATTTTTCAAAAGGTTAAGGGCCTGTTTCACCTCTTTCTGATAATATACCGGATAGGCTATCCACAACTTATTTGACAGATTCTCCATAGTTGTCTGTCAAGTCAAGTTGTGGATAGACTATCCGGCTCTTATCAGGAAGTGGTGAAACAGGCCCTAAAGACACAATTAATGTTACAATTCATTAATGTAGATATCATTCTTCAACGTATTTTTTTTGTTTTGTTCTATACAAAAAATCGTGGATCAAACGAAACAGGCAGATAGAGGAGGTCATTTCCAACAAAAAATTATTCTACAGTATGATCATAATTCAATTGCCTTAAAAGTTATGAATATTTATGTATTTTTTTATGAAAGCCCAAGTCCTTTTACATTTAACCCATTTAATTAATTTTTTTGCTTTAAAACTATAAAACAAATAATGTTTTTGTTGGACTTGGGGTTTCTTTAAAAAATACAAAAATGTTCATAACTTTTAAGGCAACTGAATTATGATCATACTGTAGAATAATTTTTTGTTGGAAATGGCCTCCTCTATCTGCCTGTTTTGTTTGATCCTGCTGTTTTTGGTCACGCTGTATATTGCGTTATTTTTTTTGTTTATTATTGTTTTTCTCTTGAATAATGTTTATTGCATTGGGGTGTAACGTGTATGTGTTGAATAAATGTTTTATTATTATATTAGGCTAATACATCAATAGTAGTTTTTTTAAAATTCGTTTTGAGTTGCAAGACTCTACTAGCATATCTTGAGTAGGTACAACTAATTAGCATTGTGTTTATAAACGCTGAGCGTGTAAAGCTAGATAGCGTAAGAGGCATATTATTATTTTTGTTTAATTATAAACCAAAAAACTATGATTTTATAATCATCATCTAACGTAAGTTTGCAGTTCGGTGTTATAATAATTAATCTGTGATGGATAGGCTGCGATTTCCGCAAAAATTCTACCGACATTTTTAATAAGATTAATCCACATTGTCGTGATAACTTTACAATATTTTTCCGTGTCTCGATTCGGGATCCTGTTACTGTAAGAGAGGGCTGCTCTAATAAGGGCCGCCACTTCAGAAGGTAAGTTTAGCAGGAGTTTGTGGTTAGCTTCATTTTAATGATAGCAAATGTTTATTTATAGTAAAAGTAAAGGTATAATATTTTAATCTTTCATATTATCATATTATGTTAAAATATTATCCGTTTCCGTTTTCATGATGGACAAATTGGATTAGAATTAAATGTAAGCTATTGCGAAATGGGCAAATCTATATATTATGATCGCCGTGAATAGGCTACTTGACCTACTTTTTTTCTTCATGCTAATCGCTTCTTAATCATTCATTTTCACAAAAAAAAAAAACTAATATTTTAATATTTTACACAGTAGAAACCCATAAAAATGTTTATTGAAAAATACGCCTCTTAAATGGCGCCGAAAACACTGTCCGCCATAGTGTGACGTCATACGCTTTGTATTTTAAACTCTCTTTATTGAACATTTTTTATGTGCTAAATGTACGAGTCTAAAAGTGCCCAAAAATTATAAAAGAATTAAATAAGAAATTATAAATTATTTGTAATGTTGAAAACTTTTGGAGAAAAGTTTTGGCTATTTCATTTCCCGTCTACAATAAATAGAGATATATATAAAACTGATGTTTTAAGCGAATTATTCAATAAAATATATTTTACAAATCTTTCTAGGCTTATTCCTATTATTTATGTACAGATAAACTTACATATAACGAGCGCGATAAATAAAAGATGTTAAACTACTATGAGGATGACGTCACATCCAAATCAGAAGTACCGCAAAAGCGTTTTCGTCAGTACAAATCCTATTTTCATAAAATCATATTTTCAAATCGACTTTATTTATCAATCATAAGCTTTTATTTGATGATAAGGGTGAAATACTGTTTACTAGGCCAAGTTCTACTAGAAATATGCATTTGATTAATGAAATTGAATATAGGTCAAGTAGCCTATTGCTCGTGCTATAGATAGCTCTCAATCATGGTCATATTGTATTCACAATGGTGTAAAATATGAATGAGCATTGGTCACGTAAAAAGTTGGTCCTGTGGATCTTTCGCTAGTCTCATTATGAGAGTAAAAGAAGAGAGTGCTCCCATAAGATTATTCATGATGATGCGTAGTGCACACTTTGGCATTATGAAATCATGAGTGCCTAGCTGGCCTGCTTTCAATTAATCTGGCCACCATCACCGAAACTAATGTGGGAGGCATTATTGTCGCCAAACGTAAAGACAGGCCTTGGGAGTATGCGCTTTTCGGTTCCTTCCCTGTAGAGCAGAGTTTTTAAAACGGACTAGAGGTTTTTAAAGGGTCATCCGTGATTCATAGGCCAACGTGTAAACATTATGACTGTAAAAGGCCTGATAGACGTACGAACGCGGGTTTTAAGTTCGGGAACTTACTCGGCCCGCGTTGGTGACACACGAGAATGGCTCACGCCCTCAGGCGATTAAGATCGTCGAGCCATAAGTCCGCGTACTTACTCGCACGTGTGTCACCCCCTTAGGACCTCAGCCTCGATATCAGCGGGAACCGAGGCGAGCGGCGCACGGCGAAGTAGACGGCTTCCCGCGCCGCCGCCACCGCTCCCGCCCCGCTGCCCGCTGATTTTGAGACTGAAGCTTTAGTTTGTATGAGACTGACGAGGCGTGACTGAGTCGCCGAGACAGAAATTCAATTTGTCGCGACACAGCCAAATGAAGCCGTCACCCGCTCCGATTGTCTCCGAGTAAATATAAAAAAGTGACACTTTCGTTTCATTTTAGTTAAGGGCGCAAAAAATGGTAAGTAGGTATATGAAGTTCTTTATGGTAGTTGGTAAAATAATCTTTCATGCTTTCCGAGTCGAGCGTAAAGTTCGGCAGCGATTCGGCGGTAATGTTTTGTATAGCAACACACTATACGCGACGGAATTATCAAAACCGAACAAAGCAGATCCAACCTTATCTCCAAACCGTTAACGCACACATTACTTGTGAGAATTTTAAATATTCACTTACGCGCGCGTTCGGCAACGGAAACTACGCCGCGAAATTTCGTGTGTCGCATCAGAATTCAGACGTAAGCGGCTGAACGTAATTTCGGCCACGTAGTGTGGTTAGACACTAAGATATCGGTAGGGGATAATTCACAGATCACCAGATGCTATTTAATGGAACTATGCTATTTTGTACATTATTTCGAATTAAAATTGTAATCTACCATTTTATATTACAAACGACAAAATTACCTTACTGTACCTTGCGCAAAAGCAGAAAGAAAACGATAAAAACAATTTCTTCACATTTTAACAATCGAAACTTCTGTAAACTTTGGTCACAAAGATGTCTTTTATTGGAAGTAATATTCTGGGCGAAGGTATATTTAATAACGTAAATTGCGCAGAAATGAGCCGAAACTGTTTAAAACTTTGTTGAAAGATCGCCAAGGGTAAGGTCGAGAGGTAAGAACTGATGGCATAGAGTAACAACACAGAATGACACGTTCGTAGACATTAAAACTCATAGTAGGTAATAATATTATACATCCGATAATGTGTCTGTCTTTGCTGCTGTGGGCAATTAAATAATTTGGGTGCAACTTATTTGAAGGAATTTATTGTTGTAATTAGAAGAATCTAGAACGAACTGTCGCCAGCAGTATTTTCGGACCTGCAAATCTTATACTATACACTACAGGAATCACAATGAACTTGTTACTTCTCTACCAACATCATCATGGCTCTTTCAATTTTGTGCCGATCCTGGCATACTCTTTTTAATTTTTTATTGATATTTAATTTACCTTTATACCACCATAAGCCCTCTGTTACGTAAATACTATTTTTCGCCTCTGCACAGTTACATCTGTGATCGGTTATTATTGGCCGACTCGTTCAATATATTTGACGAGAGAAAATTGCTTCTTTGTCCACAAACTTCAACGTCTTATATTGTCGAGTTTTTCGATAATATTTCCAATCAGAAGTTTGATATTAAAATAATAATTTAGCATAATATTTAATGACTTTATTTATGTTATTTTGGGTAGTTTCTAACAAGTAAAGACCGAAGCGCAATTTCAACAATGTGTTTGCGTAAATATCATGTATCTGGGTGTCTGTATTTTTAGAATTGTAGCTTTTAATGAGTCAAGTCTAGTAGTACCTATATCAGATAATAATTTAAAATCGCGCCGTCGTAGTTCCTACAGAGATCGGCGTGACCATAAAGTTAATATACCTATACCTTTATGGGCGTGACACACACAAGTCACAACGTTTGAAATAACAAATTTTCGCGCGCTCGGAAATCGGAATATCTTTCTTTGAGGCTCTCAAGCATACTTCCACAACAGTGGTTCTTAACCTTTTAGTCATGAGGTACGATTTTACCAAATATCTGGATTGCCGGGGACCACCCAGTTGGTTTACTAAATAAAGAATTAATGTTTCATAAAGAAAACAAGCACAGCTTTATAATTAGCACTCATTTATTTTTTATTTGGCAAAAATCTAAAAGTTATTACGACTCGATTTATTACGTCACGTCACATATTATAATAGGAAGGCTTCGCGGACCACTTGGACTGCCTCCAGGGACCACCAGTGGTCCGAGGACCACCGGTTAAGAACCACTGTTCTACGACATAGCTCTATATTATGATAATACAATGTTTGCTCCATGAGCTAGCATCTCTTTAATATAAAGGAATATAAAGCCGCACGCATCCCGACCGCTGGGCAAAGATCTCAACAGAGTGGGTATCGGAAGACGGACGCCGCCGCCGCGGCCGGCCTAGAAAAAGATGGCGCGATGAGCTGGAAGCATACCAGCCAGGCTGGCCAGCGGTGGCACAGGAGCGAGCACAATGGAAGACCTTGGGGGAGGCCTTTGCCCAGCAGTGGGACAGCATAGGCTAGGAAAAAAAGGAAATAAGAGAAATATAAAATAAGAATAACTAACAAAAGTATGTTTCCTTAGCTATTGTGGGAATTTTGGCACGAGCAATTTAAACGTGGAGTCGTAACGAAATCCTCACAGATGCCGTTAATGAGATGTCTCATGTAATTGAGCTATTGCCCGACTTAATTACGGAGGAAATGCTCAATTCAATTCAATTTATAACCCTTCCTCGTGAAATGTATCGCTGAAAATAAACTTAACAATATTATTTTTCCCTATCTTTATAGCACCTGAGAATTGTCACGACGTTTTTCAACAAATCATTTTGAAAATAATTAGGTGTCTAAAAATAAATCCTTAGTTTCCTTAGCCATAGCTTCATTCGTGAGTGAGTTGGACTGATTTTGTTAAATTTTTGTGCAGATATAGATTGGATCTCGCAAACTTAAAATATTACAATAATATTGCCTCCCACGATTGTTCACTGGCAACTGGAGGCGTAGGTGTTTCATTATTATGTGACGAAAATAAACATAATACAAAAAGTTATTTCATTTTAAAAGTTAATAGTTTAAATGATTTCAGTGTGAGGCTTTTGATTATTCAAATCAAATCAAATCAAAATATTTTTATTCGGAGTATTTTTTTTTTACAAGAACTTTACCGAACGTCGATACTACGGTGCCTACCACCGGTTCGGGAACTAACCCGGCGAGAAGAACCGGCGTCAGAAACTCGCACGGGGCCATCTCTTACTAAAAAGATGGAAAATTACAATTTAAAACATATACAGTACAACACGGTCACATTAACCTGACGCACCACTGGAATTTTGGAATTTTGACACTGGAAGCGGAATTGACGCTGAACCCGGTACAAACCAAGTTTCTTACACTTATATTATTTAACCTAATTACCTAGACGTTCCGTGCGGCTTCGCCCGCGTAAATTATAGGAATTTCACAGACAAATTATTAGCCTACAAAAATAGCCTATGATCCTTCATGTGGTTTACTTTTATCGGTGCCAAATAACAAAAATTGCAGTAGTTCGTGTGATAAGTATACCTTTTCATGTACTTTTCTCCGTTTTTCCCACATTTTCCTCTGTTAATCGCATTTTCTTTCCCGGAAAATAAGCATTAATCGAGAAAGAAAGTGTGAAGTGCAACACTGCAAGAATTTTTCAAATCGGATACTAGCAGTATCTGAGATTATTACGTTCAAACATACAAACTCTTCAGCTTTATAATATTAGCAACAAAGCACAGGTGAACAAGTTCTTAAGATCATTTGGATTATTGAACTAACAAATTAATTCCACTAAGTTGTTAAATACTTGAAAAGTTTTCTTATTAGATTAATCTCAACTGAGTTTATCTTCAGACTGAGAACGTCTTAAACTAAAATATTTAAAATTCGCAAATCTCCAGGTTCGTTTTAGTCCTATTAAATTTTGCTGGAATAATATTTCATCACATAAATATTATTTTCATTTCATTTTAGAATGAAATGAAAATGATATTTATTTTTTTATGTTTGATATTAAGATTCAAACTAAATCAAAAGAATTTGATTTAGTATGATGATATTAAATATTATACAGTATACTCTATTCTAAATTCGGTGTAATACTATCAGTGTTTCAGGTACTATCGTATGCTGTAATAACGATCTGCCTGAAACTTTATTGTTCTCGTGGAACACAGAAAAGTTATTGTGCCCATTACGATAAATAATCACCTACCCCCCTTAAAATATCAGCCTGCGCCGAAGATTCTTTTACAATGACTAAATTCCTCCGTAGATCGTCCCCATTCGAAGGACCTTCAAATTGTTAACTTTATCACCCGCCAGATTCATCTCGCAAGTTTTTCGGCGTCTTTTCTCGTCCAATTTACTGTAATCCAAACGTATGTCTTTCGAGAATCTCTTTATTCTCTAACAGAATAATAAGTGATTTGTGTTGTGTTATCCGCTCGAATTTTTATTGTCGCTGTAATTTTCTGTTGTATTTTATTATTGCCCCATAAACATTAGTTTCATGTGAATCATTATCATCGATAACTAGTTATTCTGCTACTGTTATACATACCTGTTACACTAACCGTACTTAATCCATACTTCCATATCCATACTAATATTATAAATGCGAAAGTGTGTCTGTCTGTTCGTCTGTCTGTCTGTCTGTCTGTCTGTCTGTCTGTCTGTCTGTCTGTCTGTTACCTCTTCACGCTCGAACCGCTGAACCGATTTTGCTGAAATTTGGCATGGAGATACTTTGAGTCCCGAGAAAGGACATTTGATAGTTTTTATTCCGGAAAAATGTACGGTTCCCGCGCGATGAACGAATTTTGACGCAACGGAGTTGCGGGCGTCATCTAGTTGTACAATATACATAAGAAATTAACAATGGTGTAAGTTAGCCGTCCTTGTGCGATCAAATTCGTGCAAAGAGACTAGACTCTTCTGTAGACTTCTGCAGAATTATTAAATTATAATATACTGTAGGTGACTTGCAGCAGCTGCTTTTTATATTTTTTAAGTTTCTTTCATCCCTTTTATAAGGTTGCCTGAAAATATAAAATATGTTTTTTAAAATAAATGTTTTAAAATTTTTATACAGAAATAAAACAATTTTGATTTCCCACAAATTCTCAAAAAGTTTTTATTTTTCGTAGCATACCCATTTGGAGTATCTATACAGAATCTTAATTGTTATCTTCGGGATGACAAAGCAAATACTGTCTCGCCGCCATTTTGTTCTTAATTAGAACTAAACGAATGTAACTTACACACTTCATTGGTGATTAGCGAATTCAACGTTTGCAGACTTTAATTAAACTACTTGCACTTTTGAAGTTTGCCTGGTTATGTGGATAATCTGTAGACTGTAAAATGTGTAGCATTACCGATTTTGCTGAGGTATGAATATGCTTTGAGTCCCGGGAAAGGACAGGAGCATTTTTATCTCGGAAAAACGGAGCTGCAGGCGTTATCTAGTAACTAATATTATTTTCGATATGCAAAGGTCTTCATGCATTATGCTGAGAGGCAGATCGGAGCCAGTCGATCAAGACAGGCCGATTTAACCGGACTCGTTTTGTATATTCGAGTGAGTGTGCTCATGTACACTCACACGAATGTACAAATCTCGTGGGCAGGCCGAAACCGGATTCATATCCAGTCAGTTCGGCCTGCCTACCAGATTCGATAGGCCATCCTTATAGTCAGGGAGCCCTAGAGCAACATTTTTATTTGTGAAAAATCTTGAAAGTGGTAGCTAACAGAGATAGAAAGGATTTCATACTTTGATTTGGTGGTCCTAAAAGTAACTAAAAGTAGTGGTTTGTAGGACAATGTTACTTTTAAATTCTATAACTATTAACCTACCAATATACAAAAGAATCTGCTGTTTAGGGTTCCGTTTTAGGGTTCTGTAATCAATAAAACTTGGTTGACTGCGGTTTGCGGTTGTTTGTCTTATCAAAATGAAGCTACTCACAGAAAATTAGCTTGATGAAAAATTTGTTCCAGGGCTCCCTGACTATAACTTAATAATATCATAATTTACGAAAATGATCTATGTGTCTGTTATATATTCACGTTTGAACTGCTGAGCCGAATCAGATAAAATCCAGTATGGAGATACTTTGATAGACGAGAAATTATTAAGAATGTAGTTTTTGTCGCGAAAAAAATATAAAACTTGCGTTGAAATCTGTTAATCTGCTAATTTACGGATTTCGGCGCTACGGAGATGCGGGCGTCATCCATAAAAAAAAAAAACGTCTATACATACTTTTATTACTTTCATCGACTCCATCATAGATGCTCGATACCATCGCAATATCGCGACACTCGCTGGCAAACTGCCAACCCCCGCGGATCACGACGTCACTCGTTGTCCAATTAAACTCAAGTGGAATCACTTGACTACAATATTGTCTAATTTTACATAATTTTTATTCTCCATTTATCAACCTTATTTTCGAGTCACTCCTGAGGATCCTTGTTTGCCATACCGTATACTTGTCAATTAGTATAATAAGATTCGGTGTGAATATGAAAAGTATTTACCTAATTATGATTGATACTATAATCTTCAATATATTATATTAAACGTATATGTACGACTTAACTATTAAACATTAACTCGAATAGAACTAGTACGATGTAGAGGCTGTCGATAGGGTAAAAATTAAGACAACACTATTCGGGATACAAAGAGCGAGAGTTATCGGGTATGGAAATCTAATATTATGGTTATGTAGATAAGTAAAAGCGTTTTCACCACTTATTTCGCCACCTGGTACCCTTTACTACCAACAGCTGGAAGTGGTGAAAAGTCACTCGCGGTCGCAGAGTCCAGGCCAGACTTTATTTTGAAAAAGAATTCGTCAGAAAGTCTATAACATTTTAGTAAAATCTTCAAATGTTATGTAATCACTAGCTGTCCCGGCAAACGTTGCTTTGCCATAATATAAAGTACCTATTTCGCCCATATTATTTTTTTGAAGTGACTAAATAAATGTGTTACCATAGCAACGTCTATCGCTATCCCGTCGCACAAACAATGGTCGCCCTCAGTCTCGAGTTGTAATAATTTGCTATTATTTATTCAACAAATGCACTTATCAATATAAAAAGTAGATGTTGTCCGATTCTCAACCCTAGCCGATATGCTCGCTAAGATTCACGAAAATCGGTCGAGCCATTTCAGAGGAGTTCAATTACGCACACCGTGACACGAGAATTTTATATATTATTATAGAAGATTAAATCCGTCTGATTGCTGCCGTTAGTTTATTATTATAGGTTTAATAGATCCTTTTGTCTGCACTAGGGCAAGACAATTTGACACGTGATGAGGTTGATTGGTTTGTTTGTGGGTAAATTGAGTTGCTCGGGTAATATTAATTGGCACATCCAGTATGTATAGCAATGTGCATTTGGCGGTGTTAGCATCGTCTTAGGGTCAGCTCACACATCGAGTATATCGCTCAATAGCTGAACACTAGCTCTGTAGAACATTAATCACCTGGTGACTGGTTGCGTTCTATCTCTATATTATTATAAAGGTTAGAACAAAAATAAGTGATAATACTTTAGGGTGAGTAAGTGTTCCTTGTAGAGAGTTCACTGTGAAAGTAGCAGCGCTGAAAGACCAAAATTTTTTCTCACTTTTGTATGGGGAAACTCGTGGAGCTCGGGCCCTTGCCCATACAAAAGTGAAAAAAAAAATTCGTCTTACAGAGCTGCTACTTTCACAGTGAACTCTCTACAAGGAACACGTGCACACCCTGAAGTATTATCACGTATTTTTGTTACACACTGTATATTATGGCGTCCAACTATGTGATTACGTACGACAAGTAAGCAACCGTTATTTTTCAGCAGATATTGCACAATATATTTCTTTTTTTTATGAAATAAGGGGGCAAACGAGCAAACGGGTCACCTGATGGAAAGCAACTTCCGTCGCCCATGGACACTCGCAGCATCAGAAGAGCTGCAGGTGCGTTGCCGGCCTTTTAAGAGGAAATAGGGTAATAGGGGAGGGTAGGGATGGGAAGGGAAGGGAATAGGAGAGAGAAGGGAAGGGAATAGGGTAGGGGATTGGGCCTCCGGTAAACTCACTCACTCGGCGAAACACAGCGCAAGCGCTGTTTCACGCCGGTTTTCTGTGAGAACGTGGTATTTCTCCGGTCGAGCCGGCCCATTCGTGCCGAAGCATGGCTCCCCCACGTATCTGTCAAAACATTTCTATATTTTTCTGGAAATTCAGGTAAGCAAAAAGCAATACGGGTTTATATTGTTACCGCAAGATACTTCGCTTTGCAGGTGAAATAATATAGCGCTAAATCAGTTAAAACGGAGCACACATCCGTTATCCTGCGATCCCAACCAGCCTATCGATTTAGCATTCCACATTTAGTCCCTCGTAATTATGAAAGTCGAACTCCAGCAAGGAAATCATAAATTCCGCAGCGAGATAACAACGAATTATCCCCTCAGAAAGTTTGCTCGGCCAACTTTTAAGTAATTAAGCCTGGAACTGTAAACATTTTAAGGCTTCCGCGGAGGAATTAAAATAAGCGCCGCCATGATAAGAGGTAAATAATTTAGTTGGCGAGATTAATGTAAGTGCAGCTATGCGGATGTTAGTAATTGTCATCGTGCTGAGCAAAATAGAGATGGTGTTGTCCGTACGAAATATTAAATTAGGCATCGATAAAGTAAAACTAGTATATACTGTACTCCGCGAAACATGGTGGTAGCGGTTATTGATCTTGGTCAAAATCTTGTCATTTTCTATATAAACTGCGATTGACAATGAAATGTCAGATGTTGTCAATAGCGGCTTTGTATCGAAAATGACAAGTTTTTGGCAGGGAGTAAATGACCGCTACCGCCATGTTTCGCCGAGTACAGTATGATAGTCCTTAGAGATTACGCTAATAATAAATGTTTGTTATCGTTATCTGTTTTAATTATTATTATAATCAATCGAGAACATGAAAGGAAAAAGAGATTGCAGTCCGAGAGCGCCGGCAAAAGTGAAAACGAAATAGCAGAAGCAAGCATAGACTTTCGCCATAATTGAAGACGTGAGTGGAAGAATCGAACAAGTAACATTTCGTAACATACGGACAATAACTTATTTTTTCCCTTATTATTTTCATAAAACTTATAACTTGTAACTTTATAACCTAGCTAATATATCTGGCTACACATATAATCTACAGTTTTTCTATTTCAAATAATTTTTCCGGTCCATTAATTTTCATTTAAGCAAAAAAACGGGAAGTTTTTCATGTAACTTACCTTATTCTTCCACTCACGTCTTGATTATTATAGAAAGATAATTTTATTACTTTGTAGGGGGACATTAGTTATTTCTCGCACTGCGCCAACGGTTTATTTTAGATTAGTCTGCGGATTTTTTTGGCAATAAGTGCACAATTTTTTCATCCAAAATAGCTACAACGTACACTATTATCAACCCAAACACATCTGCTATTTTTCCCTCGGCATATATTGACTTATATTAATCGCGAGCATTATGCGATCGCGTTATAGCTTGTGTTTACATTGTACAGCCTGTGATGTACAAACAACCTGCACTCCAACTTTTCCAATAATATTTTGCAAATACGCGCTGCACTTGCGAATATTTATTCTGATTTAGTTCTGTATTCATTGAGATTGGGTTATAATGCTTTGGAATTTACTTTAGATTCACATAAAGTCATAATGTTAGGCCTTTACAAAGAAATAATTTTATACAACGGTATAAATTATTAAAAAACAAAGCCTGTATGCTATAAAAATAGCCCAGGAGATCGGTCGTAGGATTGTGCTTTAGAGCCTGAAAGGAAGATCTTATTACCAAGCGGGGAGTAGTTACATCTGACTGTTTGGTCAGTTTTATGTGTGTGTGTGTGTGTGTGTCAGTGTTTATTATTTCGGCGATGACAAATATTTTTGGCCGATTCTCAGACCTACAGGATAAGCACACGAAACTTCAACACGATCAGTCCAGCCGCTTTGGAGAAGTTTGTCAATAAATACCGCAACTAGGATTTTACATTAACTCCCCTGGCTCAGCGACCCAAAGTGGATCTCTCCGAAATGAGCTTCCGCCATTGAGTCCTATCCTGCGCTACCTCCTGCCAGTTACTGACTTGAAGGTCACGCAGGTCAGCCTCAATAGCATCTCTCCAGCGATACCTGAGGCGTTCAAGAGGACGACGTCCATATTACATATTGTATGAATTGAAGACGCGAGTGGAAGAATCGAACAAGTAACATTCCGTAACATACGAACAATACCTCATTTATTCCTTAATTATTTTAATAAAACTTGTAAATTACCTACTTCATAACCTAGCTAATATATCTGGCTACACATATAATTCAAAGTTTTTCTATTTCAAATATTTTTTCCGGCCCTAATGCCTCCATTTAAGCAAAAAAACGGGAAGTTTTTTCATGTTACTTACCTTATTCTTCCACTCACGTCTTGAATTATTCTAGACAGTTAGGGTCTACACAGACGCAAATCCAACCGCAAATTGCAGTTCAAGTGCAGTTTGAATGCAGTTAACACGACTGCAATACGACTGCAATAGAACTGCAAACCAAACAGTTCACACGACTGCACGCCGACTGCAACTGAACTGCGATCCGACTGCGCGTTTGGTTTGCAGTTCTATTGCAGTCGTGTCAACTGCATTCAAACTGGACTTGAACTGCAATTTGCAGTTGGATTGCAGCTGAAATGCGGTCCGTCTGTGTAGACCCTTAGTACAATGTACACTCAAAAAATGTAACCCTTCCTTCGCAGTAGGGTAGCAAAGAAGCTGCACTCCTTAAGTGTAAAGATTAAGCACACATTAAACTTTTAAAGTATGAGCGCGCATAGTTGAGAGAGCATGGTGTGTGTTTGTCACGTGAATTCCCCGAAACTCCCCGCTTTGATACATTCTGCCCCAAATAGCCGCGCTCTAAGCTATCTTCTAAAGTATGTTTAATTAAAATTGATAATTAAACTAAGGCACGGATTTAAACGCTATTATAACGCGATATTTTTAGGCAGGATAACATGGTATTAGAGAGTTCTTACTGTAGGGTAAGGAGATGAGATGCGGCTTAGTGATGCTTTAAAATATTTTTAAAAGTCAATTGATTTTACTTAATTATAGAACTATTGATGTTATTACTGCAAAGGTTTTAAAATGATTTGGAAAAACCGACCGTTTTTAAATTAAATGTCATTGGTAAGAGAAATCTTATATAATTTAAATTATTAATTACTTGTGTAATTCAAATTACACAAGTAATTAACAATATACTATTTTTATGTTAAAAGTATATTTTAAGTATTATATTCCTCAACTCCGAAACTCTAAATTATTTTAAACATTCAAAATCAAGACTAGTGTAATTTAGTCGAGTAATAAAATAGTGTAAGAGCCCGCGGCTCTCCAGGTGCACTCGTTTATCTTCATTCCGCGCCAGATCCCGTAAAGGTTTATTTGACAGTGTTTTATAAGCGTGTCGTAACCTGGTTGTGATTGGCTTATGGTGAGTTACGTGCTGCTTTACCGTGCCGACACGGTAACATAATTAACCGTTACATTCCCATTTTACGGGATTTCCGGTGTAATTTGCCGGAATCCTATTTGTTTACGCATTATGGAACATTGCTTTTACTTATTGACACAGACTATGACATACTTTACGGGTAAAGTTATTAAATACACTAAAATTATAATGACTTGAAGTAAATCTGTTCTATTATTAGACGATTCTGAAAAAAATCTGTCCCAAGCGGATAATTCATTATACTTCCCGTCTTATAATTGGATCAAAACTAACAACAAACTTCTAGCTTGCCACAAATTTTACCCGAAACATAACATTACCGAGCAACGTTGTTGGCGTTATCAAAATATACGAAATGAATATAAAATCGCGCTAAGTGCTGAAGTACGATTTTCATTCCGCACCACGCGTCAAAGTAATTTATTTAAATCATTTCGCGGCCGGCTCGCCGACTACAAATCTTCCGTCTGCTTCCAACGTGCTATTACTAACCTCACTTATAAAATTCATACCATTTTTGTGGAATGAATAATTTAGGTTCAACTTTAAACACCCCAAAAGTAAAATTAAATACGTATGCGTTGGCGGAAATACATAGATAAAGATATGAATCATTACTAAAATTAGCGGACTTTTTTTGTTCTTTGTTTAACGGGTATTTGCACTGCATCTCCTATATCATTAGCAAAAGTCACAGTATCCAAACATGAACTCTTTCAGATGGTCTCAGGGATGCCCCAAAAGTGCTGAAACAGCTTGCGAAATAAAATCTGAAGAAACAAGTGGCGTTGAAAGTATTGAAGTCTGTTTATATACTTTTTTGTCAACTTTCCTAGGAGCGCAATTCAAATATCTATTTTAATAACCTCCGTATAAAAACGCTGAGCCAGGTGCTTCCTTATTGGCATGGATGAAAAAGTAGGTCATATTAGAGTAAGAACGATTGTAGGATATTACAGCTGATGTCTAGTTGATGATAGCTTATCTTAAGAATAGTCTACCGCGCAAATTATAGCACTCTAAAAGCTCTGTTTTGTTCTTAATTTTTAGGGTTGTGGAAAGAATATCGATGAAAAGTTTAAATGTCTCAACAAAACATTGTCGATTGTACAAAACAAGCGACCCGCCCCGGCGTCACATGGGTATAAAATATATAGCCACTGAAAAATGATTAAAATCGATAGCCTATGATCCTTCACGTGGTCTACTTTTTATCTGTGCCAAATAACATAAAAATTGCTCCAGTAGTTCACGAGACTTTCCCTTTCCACATTCTCCTATTAGGCTTAGCGTAAAATATACGCTATAGCCTTCCTCAATAAATGGGCTATCTAACACTGAAATAATTTTTCAAATCGGACCAGTAGTTCCTGAGATTAGCGCGTTCAAGTTAGTCCTTTCAAATAATTTTCCCCGTTTTTTCTACATTTTGCTCTATTTTTTCGCTCCTATTAGTTTTAACGTGATAAAATATAGCCTTCCTCGATAAATGGGCTATCTAACACTGAAAGAATCATCAAAATCCGTTGCGCAGTTTTAAAGATTAAAGGGAACAAAGGGACATGAGGGAAAAGGCGACTTTTTTTATTAAGTATAGAATATATTATATCTTAAATCTTTGATGACCTCTGTAGCTCAGTGGTTGAGGGCGTGGTCAGCGCTCAAGACAGGGGTCGCGGGTCGAATCCCGCCGACGGAACAAAAAGTTTAAGTTCCTGGGTAATGGATGTGTATTGAATATGTGTATCATATAATAAAAATCTTAAATATATGTATAGTATAAAAGTATTAAATATATTTCCGCTGTCTGGTACCTGTAACACGAGTCGTTCAGGTACTTAGCACGGGGCCAGCCAGATGACGTGGTGTGAAGCGTCCATAGATATTATTATTATTCCTTTGATACAGAAAAATTTGAATGTACAAACCATACTAATATTATAAATGCGGAAGTGTGTCTGTCCGTTTCCTCTTCACGCCCAAACCACGGAATCGATTTTGGTAAAATTTGGCATGTAGATACTTCGATTCCCGGGAAAGGACGGAAGAAGAGTTGTGATTCCTGCGCGATAAACGAATTTTGGTACAATGGAGTTGCGGGCGTCATCTATAGTTATTATCATTTTTGTGATAATAATATAATATTTTTACTTACTAAATGTTAAACATTACAGAGTTCATATTATTACTTCATGTAAATATAACTAATTAACTATTTACATGAAGTATGAACTCTGTGAGTAGTACCATCTCTAAGGATAAGTAATATACGTTAAAATGTCTTTCGTAAAGCTAACGTTAAGCTTTTAAATGCTTGAAGAGACTGTTGCTATTTCAGGCAGAGTTTTCAAATTTTTTTTTTATTAAATATGGGGGCAACCGAGCAAACGGGTCACCTGATAATAAGCAACTATCGTCGCCCATGGACACTCGCAACATCAGAAGAGTTGCCGGCCTTTTAAGAGGGAATACGCTCTTTTCTTGAAGGTTTGCAGGTCGTATAGGTCCGGAAAAACTGCTGGTGACAGTTCATTCCAGAGTTTTACAGTGCACGGTAGAAAGTTACGCGAAAAACGCACTGTGGAAGACTGCCACTCATCAAGGATGGTATGTTTTTCGCGTGGGACGATGGCGAAAAGTTGCAGGTGGTATGATTCCGAACAATTCCTCAGAGCACTCCCCGTGATACAACCGATAGAGGATGCAGAGTGAAGCTACATCTCGACGTAATTCCAAGGGGTCCAAGCTGTTTGAAACACTATGGCAGTCAAATATTCGATCGGCCCTTCGTTGGATACGATCCAGAGGGAGCAGTTGGTATTTTGGCGCCCCTGCCCAGAGATGAGAACAATATTCCATATGAGGCCGAACCTGCGCCTTGTAGAGTTGTAGGCGTTGGTCCGGACTGAAGTACTGTCTCGCTCTGTTAAGAACACCAAGCTTCTTCGAGGCTAATTTGGCCTTACCCTCTAGATGATATCGGAACTGGACTTCGCTCGATATGTTGACGCCAAGTATCTCAATGCTAGGGGAGATGGTTAAAGATGTGCCCTCGAAACGAGGACATACGACCATTGCTGACTTTTTAGTGGTGAACGCCCATACTTGTGTCTTGGCGGGGTCGAATTGGACCAAGTTACGTCTACCCCATTCAGAGACCTTCTCCAATGAATTCTCCACCTTAGACACAAGTTCGTTACGACTCTCAGTGACATTTTGCCGAGAAATATTGGGGGAGCCGGTATATACAGCATCACCTGTACTGTCATCCGCATAGCAATGAATGTCGCTGGTCTGCTACATGTCATTGATATGCAGTAAGAATAGAGTAGGCGATAGCACACAGCCCTGAGGGACACCAGCATCAACAGACTGTGTTTCCTAGCATTCGCCGTCAACTACGACCTTTATGCTTCTGTCTGCTAAGAAACCAGTGACCCACTTACATAATCTCTCAGGCAGCCCGTATGATGGAAGCTTTGAAAGCAGCGCTTTATGCCAAACCCGATCAAAGGCCTTCGCAATGTCCAAACTAACAGCCAATGCCTCTCCCTTCGACTCAATTGCCTGAGCCCAACGATGAGTCAGGTACGCCAAGAGATCACCAGCCGAGCGACCCTTACGGAACCCGTATTGTTTGTCGCTTAGTAATCCCTGGCCGTCCAAGTATTGAAGATGAAATTGTTTCCGTCTTTGTATAGAACGAACGTTTTATTTGTAGAATCTAATGTATATTTATTCTAAATAATATGCTCCTAAATAAATATGACCTAAATAAAAATTATGAGATATTAAATAATTGCCCTACCAGTTCTGTAGTTGTAAACTATTTTTTTTTCCAGTTTAAGGGCCTGTTTCACCGCTTCCTAATAATGCTATCCACCGCTTAACTTGACACATAGAGTATGGAGAATCTGTCAAATAAGCCTATCGGGCACCTTATCAGGAAGCGGTGAAACAGGCCCTAAATCTGCAATCAGTATTTGAAACTATAAGCAGGTGAGCCGTGAGATGAAGATTTTGGCAGGTAGAGTGCATGCTGTACTGTGGATACTGGATAGCTTACTCAATTAATTTATAGTCATACTAGATGACGCCCGCAACTCCGTTGCAGCAAAACTCGTTTATCGCGCGGGAACCGTACATTTTCCCGGGACAAAAAGTATCCTATGCCCTTTCCCGGGACTCAAAGTATCTCCATGCCGAATTTCAGCAAAATCGGTTCAGCGGTTTGGGCGTGAAGAGGTAACAGACAGACAGACAGGCGGACAGACAGACAGACACACATTCGCCTTAATATTGGTATGGATTTAGGAACATTAAATTGTTTTTTAATGTCTTTTCAGGCGTTTAAAAGTAGTTTATGGGTGTTGTTTGAATTCACTAATTCCGTTTGTACATAAAATATCATATAAATATTCCAATCCATTTGCATTGTTTCACAAAATATTGTGCATGTCTTGAATTGATGTGAACGCAGTATAAGTACTCAATTAATGTTAATAATTATTATCTTTGTGAGATTTTGTTTATACCGTTGATTTGCCCTATTAATCAATTACCTATGCAAAATCCCGCCAAATTAGGTTTTATCGATATCGACATAAATAAATAATTACATTACCTCTCCCTAGCATCCTGTGTCTGACGTTACAGGCCTCGCTTTAATCTCGCTTTTATTAAACACTAGGCGCGCCTCCTTGGTTTGCTCGAGCTGTTCTCTTCACGAGCGGTTTACCTTGAAAGGCACTGATTGTTTCGTTTTATGAATAGTCATTCTCGCCGACAGTGAGATATTAGGTGTTTCTGGCATCTTCATTTGTTCTAAATTCTAATACTAGCTGACCTGGCAAAATGTGGTATATTGTTATACATATTAATATTGCATATTTGATACATACAAACCTTCTATATAAACCTTCTTCCAAAGACTATAAAAAGCGAGCTTTAAGTCTGTTGTGTGGTTTTCGAAGATCTAAGCAATATTCTAAATACAATCAGCGGGACAAGCAACTATATACAGTAATTTTTTGGGGATCCGCAAATTTTTACGTGACACATCATGGCAATCTGTGCTTTTCCAGTAGTCAAAATTCCATCATACCAAATTACATCCAAATCAGGTAACATAACATATTGTCAGCTTACTGTATTTTCTTACTTCTACACTACTAAGCAAGTTCCTTGTTATTATAAGAAGAACCAGCGTAAGAAACTCGCATGAAAACTTTGAGCGTCATATTTTAGTTACTTATAGCCAAAGTGTGTCTGTTTGTCTGTTCGTCTGTCTGTCTGTCTGTTACTTTTTGACGCCCAAACCGCTGAACCGGTTTGCTGAAAGGTATGGAGATACTTTAAGTCCCGAAAAAGGACATAAAATACTTTTGATCGAAAAAAATGTACGCTTCCCACGAGAGAAACGAATTTTGGCGAAAAAAAAAACTGCTTGACTAAAATGATATGAAGGTAAAATAATTATATAAAAGTACTCCGTACTTAAAAAGCCCCACATTGATAATACGAAGCAAAAATAAATCATGCAGCTGTTAGAATCCTTAAAAGTTTAATCTGACAACGAGCAATATAGAGACTCAGAGGCGTATTAAGGCCGGGCTCTCCAGTGGGCCACTTTGTGCCGAACATGCCTTTATAACGGATCTGGATACTATTAGACGCAGTTGGAATAGAATTTTTACTCGGCCACGGACAGCTCGAAGTTGTTCAATATAAGATTTGGAATAGTGCTATAACATAATACGAACTTCGTATGGAGTAACAGTCAAAGAACATAGTCGCTATATCTTATATATTCTTATTGTATTGTTTTATTTTGTATTGTTCATCCTAAATGCATCACCTCTATATTAATTATAATAACGTTGCAATGTTGCTGACCCCTATTTGTATTTGTTTAGATATTTTATAATAATCGTATTTTTTTTAACTAATCAATCCCCATAGCGGCAGCCGGCTGCCGCATAACAATTGAAAATCTATTGTGTCTGCGATACATTTAATATATAACTAGCTATTTGACCGAGCTTTGCTCGGTATTCGCTTAAACACGAATAAAATGACATTTTCTAGAAATGATTCCTAGCTAGATCGATTTATCGCCCCCGAAACCCCCTATATACTAAATTTCATAAAAATCGTTGGAGCCGATTCCGAGATCCCAATTATATATATATATATATATTTATATATATATACAAGAATTGCTCATTTAAAGATATAAGATATAGAGGTGATGCATTTAGAATGAACAATACAAAATTAAAATAGGCAGCCAAAACACCGCGGGCGGCAAGTGTGTCAATAAAATGTGCATCTTATTGTGTCTCCAATGAAGCTCACTTTCGAATTGCTCATTTAAAAACATCGTAGCACTCTACCTCGCCACGTTGCAATGTGAACTGATCTTAAGGCAATTTTGAACAGTCGAATTAAGTAATGTATTCGTCTTAATATAACTTATTTTTCACCAAAATCAGAAATATCTTATGATTTTTTTTTGATAATTAATAACATATTGATTCGTGAGTACATCCTAATAAGTGCTATATCGCAGGTTTTGAGGATCATGTTTCATGTTTTAATGACATAAATTAGGTACAATATCGCGTAGTACCACCGTAGCACCAACGTAACACCACCGATACAGCACTCACTGAAATGATGTCTTATAGCGTCATTTTATTGAAAAACTTTTTTCAGAAGCTCAATAAGTTTCGCGTATAAAAACCACAAATATAATAAGAACCTTTTTGGTTACTTTCTTCCGCCATTTCGACGAGAACCTATTTTATGAATTCCACAGAAAACTTGAACATCTTGAAAATATTAATTATGTTTGTGGGCGATCCTTTTCAGAGTACGAGGAAATATAAAAATATATTAATTCAAATTAAATATTTAAATTATGTTAAGAGTATTTCCACGAATCGCTTCAAAGTAAATGAATATTTTTATCTGGTTTTGATGTCCACAAATTTTCTTTGCTAACTGCAATTAATGATGAAAAATATTACCGTAAATGTCGAATCATTTTTTTTCTTATACACTTGAAATGAGTATAATATAATATAAATTCAGGTTGCAACCTGTTTCAAGAAGGTATTTATTTAGATTTACAATCTGTTACATTATTGGAACCTTTTTCATTTTTGATACTGAAATGTCACAACTTCCTTATGATCCTGGTTTGCCCACTTGACGAACCACAACGATGCTTCTACACGCCGATTTTCTGTGGGACTGTGGCATTTATCCGATAGCGGTCACCCATCCAACTCCCTTTTACAAAATGTCATTTGCTATTTTAAAGGTAATAATATTATCATTACAATTATTGAGACACGGAAACTCAATTACAAAACTATTCGACGAGAAAATGGGAAATAAATCAAATACTCGCGGCGATTACCCGAACACCGATATCGAACATGCACCCAGACGATGCGACGGAACAAAGGTATTTACTGTACACTCAGTTTGTGTGACTAATCGTTTAAAATTTGTACTCGGTTTTGGATGTATAATAAAAACTCTCATAGCGGTTTACAATGCCCATCCGACGCATGGATCGTACTTGTAGACAATCAGATGATCATTCTGCATTGTCCTTACCAAACTTGGAAATAACATGTTTTCAACTCGGGAATCAAACCCACGACCTCTGAGTTAAGATATGCCACTCTCTAAACCACTTGACCACGGAGGCGTTTCAATTTCGGATGTGTCCGTAGAGCCTAATTAGTAATTTTAATTTGTACTTACATATTATTATGTGTAGGTACAATCAGGTGATTATAATATTAATTGATAGAATTATTATTGAATTTATTATCAAGTCTTCAGTAATTTCGTGTACTATAGTTAACTATAGTAATGTTGGCTGAGTCAGAAACCTGATATTATGCAATATTGAATATTGCTGAGAGATATAACTGGTAAATCCTAAATATCACAAGAGTACCTACCTGATAGAAATAACATGACAAGGTAAAATGCGTACAAAATCAATAACCAATTCATTTTTAACCGACTTCCAAAAAACGAGGAGGTTATATGTTCGGCTGTGGATTTTTTTTTTTTTTTTTTTTTTTTTTTTTTTTTTTTTTTATTTTATTTTTGTATGTTCAACGATTACTCCGCCGTTTGTGAACCGATTTTCGAAATTTTTGTTTTGTTGTATTAGGTTTCACTCCAATTTGGTACCATGTTCACAAAAGTGGTGACCTGATGATGGGATCCATGAGTAATCGAGGGAACTCCTCGAAATTTATATGGAAACATATGGTGATTTTGGTTTTATGTGAAGCGTACTAAGAATATGCTACCAAAAAGTCAAATATTGGGTCAAGGTATACCATGGTTTCGAAGATGCTGAGAGAACTCCTGACTCCTTATAGATACACGTTTGGGAGTTTCGGCGTTGTTTTAACAACAGAAGGCATATGCTACTATGCAATTTATATTCATCATCATAATCATCATCATCATCATCGTCATCATCATCATTACCACGTCGTGTTAAGGTCACCAATGTCTCATGGCACAGACTAGATAATAGTACAAGGCATAGGTATGGATATACTAATAATAATAATTATGTACTTACTGTATAACAACACCTGTTTATTTAATACATGACGGCGGTCGGCGCCGTAGAGGCGACGGCGTCGCCGCCGCGCGGCGCATGGCGGCAGACGACAGATCGAATCCTTTACTAACTACTTTATATACAGATCGAATACTTTATTAACTACTTTATAAAATTTAAATAGACAAATAGAATTGAAATAAAGTTATTTTAAAAAGAGCATTTAAACAAAACAAAGTCATTAAGTCTTTTTAATTAGTTATACTTATTAATCGATAGATGGCGCACTAAGTATCGATTTGAATTCTTTATTACAAGAACAGCTGTCAATAATTATGATAATATTAAATATTATGAGTAGCTACGCTAAATTGTTAAATTACGTGCTACGCTTGTTAAATTACTTAGCACAATATGTTCACTTCACTGATAATATATTATTTTGTGAGTGTGAGTTGTGACTCTTAACAAATTGTAATAAGATACTTAGGTAAAATATACGCGAAGGTTTATCTACTAGTGTAACTAAAAAGAGTGAAATTATTATTATTTTTAACAAAAAATTAAAACCGACTTCCAAGGTAAAAACAATAATAACATTAATATGAACTAAAAAGTATTAAATAATTTCTACTATCTAATAGTGCCTTTTTCCGAATTCGGCTAAACCTCAACTATTTCTGTACTCAATCTTCATAATTTTGAAGTCGGTGCCAGTTCCAAAAGTTTCAAATATTCTGTCAGAGGACTGAAGTTTCAGCTATCTGGTACCGACTTCAAAATTATGAAGATTGAGTACAGAAATAGTTGAGGTTTAGCCGAATTCGGAAAAAGGCACTATTAGATAGTAGAAATTATTTAATACTTTTTAGTTCATATTAATGTTATTATTGTTTTTACCTTGGAAGTCGGTTTTAATTTTTTGTTAAAAATAATAGTTTTTGGAGATATTTTTACAATTAGAGTATGAGATTGACGTAAATACATACCCTTTTCTTGGATAAAGATTTTTCTGTTAGTCAATATTATGACGTGATGTCATAATATTATTCTGAATTTTAATAATCTCGTCCCAGGCACTACATATTATATATACAGTATTTGAAGAGTGCTTACTTCACTTTTAAAATCCATACTAATATTATAAATGCGGAAGTGTGTCTGTCTGTCTGTCCGTCCGTCTGTCTGTCTGTCTGTCTGTCTGTCTGCCTGTCTGTCTGTCTGTCTGTTACCTAACCGCTGAACCGATTTTGCTGAAATTTAGTATGAAAATACTTTGAGTCCCGGGAAAGGACGTGGGATACTTTTTGTCCCGGAAAAATGTACGGTTCCCGCGCGATAAACGAGTTTTGTCACAACGGAGTTGCGGGCGTCATCTAGTACTGTATAAATCATCCACAACGGATGCAAAAGGACTTATTTTTCGTTATTGTTCTGAATTAAAAGTTTTGCGTTAATATCTTCAAAAGAATGAGTCAATGAGTACGTATAGATTGACCAGAGCCGCAGTAAATTCCACTGGTGACGTTATTAGTTGACACAACACAAACATACAGATTAGTCGCCAGTGTCAATATAATATCCCACAAATCCCAACAGTCCTCGAAATGCTGGCCTAACCACAGACATAGATCAAGATAAATACCGCATATGTATGTACTATCAGAGAAGTTGATTCCTATGCAGATGGCGGACCTAAGTAATTTGGTCGCGTTACGTCAAACCCAGCCGACCGCTCACAGCTAACATTGAATTGACATAAGCCGACCACATGACTTATATCTGCCATCTGCATAGGAAACTTCCCTGATAGTACTTCGGGTACCATATCGCGTTCCCAAACGACGAGCAATGCTCGTCTTTCGAAAGTCTGTTCTTTAGTCTGCTATCGGAATGGGATGTCAATCGGAATTTTAAAAATTCCTAAATGCCTAAAAGTACCGTATTAAGCTGTTGACATTCAAATAGAAACTTTGGCCTAGATAATTGACACGCTTCTTATCATCGGTACGTCACTGTAGGTAGGAAAAAAGTGGCACGCTCGTTTTCATACAAATGGAGCGACATGCGGTATCTATCTTGATCTATGTCTGTGGGCCTAACATTGTTAGAAACTAGAAAGAAGGGTATGTAGATTCCACAATATAAGCTGAAAAGGGTAAAACACGTTATTTTTTTCCTTATTAATAAACTTGTACCTGTAACTCCGTAGAAATTCGTTTATCGCGCGGGAACCGTACATTTTTAGGAATAAAAAGTATCCTATGTCCTTTTCTGGGTCTCAAAGTATCTACATACTTATAAAAATTAAAAAAAAAATTGGTTAAGCGTGAAGAGCTAATAGACGTACATACTTTCGCATTTATAATATTAGTTTACAGGGTGTAACAAAACTAAGTGATTATACTTTAGGTTGTGTATAAGCCCCACGTATAGAGTTCACTGTAAAAGTAGCAGCGCTGAAAGAGTAATTAGTTTGAACTTTTGTATGGGCAAAGTGTTATCGCTGGGGCGAGTGCCCATACCAATCACAAAATACGAGTATATGCCCATTCACTTAGTTTTGTTACACCGTGTATAATATTATTATGTATTTAAGCAGTGTAAATTCAAGTCGGTCTGCGATCAGTCCGACCAGAATCCAGATTGATCGGCCTACGCGTATGTAGGAGCCTTCATCATACATTCTAAGGCAAAAGCTTTCGTCCCTTAATTTGCAAAAGTTCATCGTTTGTTTGCGAATAGGTACAACGTAAATAATTTTGACGACCTCTGTGGCTTAATGGTTGAACGTGTGGCTTTAAGCTGGGGGTCGCGGGTTCGAATCCCGATGACGTAACAAAAAGTTTTCTACGTTCCTGGGTCATGGATGTGTATATTTAATAAGTGTATGATTTTAAAAAAATCTTAAATATATGTATATCGGCGCATGAACTCATTCAATTATTCATTCAACGATCACGCCACCACCACCACCGCAACTTTTCTCTATAGCATGTATTATTTTCCTCTATGCTCCAAAGGTTCTCACTCTGATAGAATTAATCAAATATGACATCTTGACTCATTAATAATAATAACTCCCACACTGGTTTCGATGACGGTGGCCGGTTTCATTGAAACCAGGCTAGTTACACAAAGGTCACCCGACGCGCGCTCCCCTCTCGAGCGGATTACGCGCCGCCCCCAGCCCCACTCGCTCACTCCCACCATTGCGCCTATAAAAGTATTGCACTTGACAGATCGGGTGATTTTCATCTTGCGATTTCCGAAGCGTATAGATGTCGGCCTGTGTTTAATTTTTCAATAAGTGATTTTGTTTAAATTAATCAGTGAACGAATAAATAACAATATTAAAGTGATATTTTATGAAAGTGCTTAAATTTAGTGATTCGAACAAACTTTGATTGTGAAGTGTTTAAAATGACAAGTAAAAATTTTAGTGTGACAATCATTATTGGTGTTGTGACAATTATTTGTGAAGTATTCTGATTTAAATAAAAATGAGTGGTGAAAACGAAGGTGTTTCTTCTGATGCTGTTCCCCCTTCTCTTACATGTATAGTATAAAAGTATTGAATATAATATTTCCGTTGTTTTGACTTGCGTTACGGGTACGAGACGCGTAACGCAAGTCTTACTTAGCACGGGGCCAGACCAATGTGGTGTGAAGCGTCCGTAGGTATTATAATTAATGATTAAAGTTATAGTAAGTAAATTCTAATGAACATAGCTAATTCGGCTTTATGTGATACCGTTTCTGAAGTCAAGGGACACCACAAAGACGCGCGCCGTGCATACGACGTGAGGTATACGAGGTACTACGTACTGGGTCAGATTAGAGAATTAACGGAGAGAATTATAAGTGTCAATTATTCACACTGTAATATGTCAGCGCCTCCATGGTCAAGTGGTTTAAAGCGTGGCTCTTGTCTCTGAGGTCGTGGGTTCGATTCCCACGTTGAAAGCATGTTATTTCCAAGTTTGGTTAGGACAATGTAGGCTGATCGCCTGATTGTCTGACAAGTAAGATCCATGCATCGGATGGGCATGAGCATGGCAAAGTCGGTCCTGCGCCTGATTTCACGCCATTCGTGTCGGTCGTCCGTCCCACTGGGTTATGAGAGTAAAAGGAATAGGGAGTGCTTTTGTGTACTGAGCACACACTTTAAAATTATTCCTGTGTAACTAGCCTGGTTTCAATGAAACCGGCCACCGTCATCGAAACCAGTGTGGGAGTTATTATTATTAATGAGTCAAGACGTCATATTTGATTAATTCTGTCAGATTGAGAACCTTTGGAGCATAGAGGAAAATAATACATGCTTTGGAGATTGCTACAAGAGATCGCGACCAACAAAAATTACATAAAATGCCACTATACGACCTAGGCTATAAGGTTTCATTTTGCTCCACGCCACTACAAAGCAGCGGCGGTAGGGTATGTCGGTAGAAAACGTGTGAAATGACTTACGCACTTTCCCAATGCTGACATTTGTTGCTAACAAAATATGCCACACTTTAATATTGATTTTATAATATTTGAATCTGTTAAGTGATGACAAAGTAAAATATAAGACAGGTGTTTGCAAAAGAAAACTCTTAACTTTAAAAAAGATACAAAACTCCCCGAGTGGCTTAAGTTATATTCTTCAAACACTGCGCAATAAAGGAAAACAACATAGTAACTTTAACCAGAAAAATGAAAACTATAAAGTGTATCTAGAATTTATAAACGCTTCAGATACGGAAGTTGGAAGAAATGAAATAAATAGAGAAAAGTTGCGGGCTAAGTATTCTGGCCTGGGAGGCCAATAACTCGTTTTATGGCGCAGGAGCCGCCACATTATATAGTGCGCCACATTAAAGTGCGCCACATATCCGATATAGCGTTGTGGCCATTTTGAATGGCTGAAAATTGCCACTAGCCATCCTTACGTATCAACACTATTACATTTTACACATAAAATAACTCTGCGAGGTACGTTGTCTGAAAGCTTACATGACGACAGCGAACTTTGAATAGTTATTTGCTTTATGGTGCAGAATACGTAACTTCCCTAGTCTTGTGGGCTTTAGAAAGTCTGACGGCTCCTTAATTATGTACTCGTAGGCTATTTAATAATTAAAAAGCCATTCACTCATCACTAATACTTTATAGATACACTTCACCCATAAGCTATGTCCACACTGTGCCTTTTATGCATCATAGTGCAGTCAACAGCGCACGTGAGGCATGCCCGCGACGCTTGCCCTCTGACTAAGCTGACAGACACTGGCTGTCTGCAACTGAATTACTGAACGCTTTCAATTATTGAATGCGCCAATACGAAAGTTGAATGAAAGAAGATGACGAAAATTGAAGATGAAAGTGCACAGTGTGGACTGTAAAAATTCGTTTGCTTAAGTATTATAAAAATCCTATTATGGTACCACTATCCGAACTCGCTCATCATCTACTTAACCTACATTTAAAAGTCATTATAAATGCGCTAAGAATTCTTTTCATTATGTGCCGTCGCCTCAGCCTTATTAAGTAGGAAGGACTTAGTGATGCAACGCACAGAGTTTTCTTCACTGCACTAGCTGAGTGGAATTGTAATGGTTTAGGTATTAAAGAATTAATGTGAACTCAGAATGGAGGAAGATAATTCAAATTCTTGAAAGGCACAGTATAAAATATGACATTATACAGTAGATCTTCGTGCTATTGCTCGAATCTCAGGCACACGCACACATGAGCGTGAATTCAGGTAACTTTAGAGTGTATATTATAATAACGCAGTATAGCAACACATTAGCGTAAAACTTGCGTTGCAAGAGTTTGATGACGTTGTAGGTGGCGTTGGCGATCAGACGGTGATACGTTAGTAGTAGCTATTGGTAAGTTATTATAAGGTAAGTACTAGGTAGATAGGTATTATGCACAGTTTCGCCAAGTAAACTTTACTTTGAGTAAGGCCATTAGGGCAGGCGCTCACTTGAGACACGGCAATCTTTACACAGGCTATTACAAAAAACTAAATATGTTTTGGTGTGCGGATCTTCATATTATCAACAAAACAATAGTTGTAAGACTGTCGTGTCTTAAATGAGCTCTAGTCCATGTTCTCTACTGTATATTACACGTATTGTGCCAAAGGTGAGGCCAAGTTTTTGGAAGTAAAATTTGTCTCTGAACTTCAAACGAGGTGTTCCCGAGGGAAGGCGTATTCGTAATAAATGGATCCTGGAATACTCATTTACTAACTTGAGCCAAACTTCGGGGATTTTAAAAGCCGTTTATGTTTATGTGCATTATATTGCTTTACGACTAATACATTTTTATTAAGCGCTTTTTAAATGTTCTTTGTTTTGTTACTTTTGAGTTTTTTCCCGTTTATAAGGTTACAATTATTATTGCTTGGGGTAGCAAGTATCTCACGTTTTAAAGTCTGAATTAACATTTTTTGTATTTCCGAATTATTCGACATGTTAATTATTGTGCTAAGAATTATCTATAACTAGTGACCCGCCCCGGCGTCGCACGGGCATAAAATATATAGCCACTGAAAAAATGATTAAAATCGATAGCATATCATCCTTCACGTGGTCTATTTCTTATCTGTGCCAAATAACATAAAAGTTGCTCCAGTAGTTCGCGAGATAAGCCCTTTCAAATAATTTCCCCCGTTTTTTCCACATTCTCCTATTAGTCTTAGCGTGATAAAATATAACCTAATAAATGGGCTATCTAACACTGAAAGAATTTTTCAAATCGGACCAGTAGTTCCTGAGATTAGCGCGTTCAAGTTAGCCCTTTCAAATAATTTTCCCCGTTTTTTCCACATTTTCCTCTATTTCTTCGCTCCTATTAGTCTTAGCGTGATAAAATATAGCCTATAGCCTTCCTCGATAAATGGGCAAATATCTAACACTGAAAGGATCATCAAAATCCGTTGCGTAGTTTTAAAGATTAAAGGGAACAAAGGGACATGAGGGAAAAAAGTGACTTTATTTTATAATAAGTAAATAAGTATAGATATAGATATAGAAGAGTTACACAATACACATGACCCTAGCCGCACATTATAAGAATTTCTGATCAGAAAAAATTTGGACGCCCGCCGGAACGCACTCTGCTCATAATTATAATATGTTTTGTTGTGGACCCCGCATACTATCTTCTGACGTGTCTGACCTACGATCGGATGACAGAAATTATTCTGATCAGAAATTCGGATTGTGCTCTCTCTATACATTTCGTACTAAACTCGGACTCGCCGGAAATAAATTTCTGATAGGTGTGCGAGTCCGGCGGGCTTCCTAATTTTTCTGATCAGAAATTATTATAATGTGCGACCAGCCCTAAATTATTCTGAACTCTATATTTACACCACTAAGGGTTATTATAGGCAACGGAACGAATTATTCGGATAAATATACCCGCTATTGAGACATTTTGAGGAAAACCCAGTAATTACCCCCAATCCCTCATTAATCAAACGGTATAAAGGCCAGTTTAAAGAAGCCTCAGTGTTTTGAGTTGAACCCGAAACTTTTCTCATATAGCCTTGTGTCATCAGTAGAGATATCTCTATATAGAGCATCGGCTCCCAACCTGTGGGCCGCAGGAAATAAATTATTAGGGTACGCGAATGATTTTAAAAGCGTTGAGTAACAATATTAGTCCTTGGATAGCCCACCTCGTGAAGATGGAAACTCAATAATCCCATAAATATTAAATACCAAATTTTCATATTTTGTCATTCAAAACATGAGTGTGTGAACCAGGTAAGTAACAATTTGAAAATAATTAAAGGCTTTACGACCTGGATTCTATATTTTATATCTAGATAATAATATATTTATAGGCAGATGATGAAGTAGATCAAGTCACAAGGTCTGTTCAAATTATAAGGAAAAAAATGAGCAATCGCTCTTATGTTGTAAACTAACCGGGTTCATCCACTCATGTCGTCTATTTCCTATTGAGTTAGAGCTAAATATTTATTTGGTCTCTGATTAAGAAAATGTTAGGAACCACTGGCGAGTCAACGGCGCGTCGCGGCCGCAGTGACGAAACTTTTTGCGGGCTCATTACACGAGTCATAACATGCGAGCTCGTATTTTAGTTGGAGATTGTGCAGCGCCGGCTCTTTGACTAGGAAAACGACTTCTATGCTACGAGGCTAGTCGCACTTCTCACAAAATTTGTGTCTCATCTGATGGCCCTGACGCCATATACGCGAGGTCAGTTCAAGTCGACCTGACATGATGTATACTCGCGTCTAGTCAAGTCGGCCTGCAATCAGTCCGACCGAATTTGTGTCTCATCTGATGGCCCTGACGCCATATACGCGAGGTCAGTTCAAGTCGACCTGACATGATGTATACTCGCGTCTAGTCAAGTCGGCCTGCAATCAGTCCGACCGAATTTGTGTCTCATCTGATGGCCCTGACGCCATATACGCGAGGTCAGTTCAAGTCGACCTGACATGATGTATACTCGCGTCTAGTCAAGTCGGCCTGCAATCAGTCCGACCGAATTTGTGTCTCATCTGATGGCCCTGACGCCATATACGCGAGGTCAGTTCAAGTCGACCTGACATGATGTATACTCGCGTCTAGTCAAGTCGGCCTGCAATCAGTCCGACCAAATTTGTGTCTCATCTGATGGCCCTGACGCCATATACGCGAGGTCAGTTCAAGTCGACCTGACATGATGTATACTCGCGTCTAGTCAAGTCGGCCTGCAATCAGTCCGACCGAATTTGTGTCTCATCTGATGGCCCTGACGCCATATACGCGAGGTCAGTTCAAGTCGACCTGACATGATGTATACTCGCGTCTAGTCAAGTCGGCCTGCAATCAGTCCGACCGAATTTAATTGGTCTTTCGTATTGGGCTATTCGTTTAAACCTCGATTATTTTGATAGTTGAAAGACGTTAACAAGATATTATTTCTAGTCATATTATTTATATCCGAAAATGACATGGTTCAATTGAACTTTGGTTTGTTAGTATACTAGCGACCCGCCCCGGCGTCGCACGGGCATAAAATATATAGCCACTGAAAAAATGATTAAAATGGATAGCCTATGATCCTTCACGTGGTCTACTTCTTATCTGTGCCAAATAACATAAAAATTGCTCCAGTAGTTCGCGAGATAAGCCCTTTCAAATAATTTCCTCCGTTTTTTTCACATTCTCCTATTAGTCTTAGCGTGATAAAATACTGCCTATAGACTTCCTCAATAAATGGGCTATCTAACACTGAAATAATTTTTCAAATCGGACCAGTAGTTCCTGAGATTAGCGAGTTCAAGTTAGCCCTTTCAAATAATTTTCCCGGTTTTTTACCCATATTCCTCTATTTCTTCACTCCTATTAGTCTTAGCGTGATAAAATATAGCCTATAGCCTTCCTCGATAAATGCGCTAACTAACACTGAAAGAATCATCAAAATCCGTTGCGTAGTTTTAAAGATTAAAGGGAACAAAGGGACATGAGGGAAAAAAAGCGACTTTGTTTTATAATAAGTATAGATATAGATATCTTATACAAAAGTTGTTTTGCCACATAAATTATTTCTATATAGTATCAATATAAATTTTGGAGGAGTTCGCGCACAAACACCGTGACACGAAATCAAAAAGTCTTTTGAAGGTAAAAGGTATTGCTGGTATGTCTTTTGAAAATTATATTATAGTAGCGACCCGCCCCGGCGTCGCACGGGTATAAAATTATATATTATAGCCTTTGAAAAAATTATTAATATCGATAGCCTATGATCCTTCACTTCAATAATTTCCCCCGTTTTGTCCCACATTCTCCTAATTATAAAATATAGCCTATAGCCTTCTCCAACAAAACGTGGGCTATCTAACACTGGAAGAATTTTTCAAATCGGATCAAAAGAATTTTTCAAATCAGTTCCTGAGATTAGCGCGTTTAAGTTAGCCCTTTCAAATAATTTTCCCCTATTTCTTCGCTCCTATTAGTCTTAGCGTGATAAAATATAGCCTATAGCCTTCCTCGATAAATGGGCTGTCTAACACTGAAAGAATCATCAAAATCCATTGCGTAGTTTTAAAGACTAAAGGGAACAAAGGGACGTGAGGGAAAAAAAACGACTTTGTTTTATAATAAGTATAGATAGATTAGATTCTGTGTGATAGTGAATGAACGTGTAAATTGTAATACGAGTCCTTTTCCTCTCAAAAGACATACTAGAAGCTTCAAATTATAAATACCTTTTCCCAACTTCCCTAAAACGCTGTAAAAAAACTGTATCTCACTAAAACCTGTGTGGATTAAATGAAAACCATAAAGCGGGATAATGCTGGGAAAGTTTTTCTTTGCAAAGTGTGTATATGGGACGCGCTGAGCCCCACATCAAATTGTTCGCTAAATTGATATTGGTGACGCGGACGGTATATTATGCTGTAAATTTTTAACATGACGCAAACTCAATTTTATAGTTTGAGGCTTTAGAAAGTTGGTGTTTGAAAACTTTTTATAATTGTTTCAGCTCAGCCTCTCGTAGTATGTACCAAATATTACATAGGTGTCATGAAATCTGTTGCGTACAATTTTGGTATATAAGCGGGTCAGCCTTTTTACGTAGCATACAATTATTCAAGGTCTACTGTAAGAAGACAGATCCGTACTTCCATTCCGTTGAACCGATTTCGCTGAAATTTGGCATAGCGATACTTTGAGTCCCGGGAAAGGACGTAGGATACTTTTTATCGCGAAAAAATGTACGGTCCCCGCGCGATAAACGAGTTTTTGCGCAACGGAGTTGCGGGCATCAACTAGTATTTAATATAACCTATTTTGTTTTCTTTCTTTTGTGCTGTAAATATTAGATTATTAGGATACTAACGAGAACATTGTACACCTGATTAGAACTTAAATGAAATTTCGATTCACAACAACAAATCATACAAGTCTTTGCAATCCATTACGAAAAAGCTTAGGTACGAGAGCCGATATAAAATGTTAGGTCTTGCCCGGTTGAAATACTAGAAACGCAATGAGAGAGAAAACTTTATTTTATAATAATCCGCTCTAGCAATATAGAGCTTGTGTACAATTTTATCAAAGAAACCAAAGGCAACGAAACAGAATACAGAAGAAATGGATTAGGACTACAACGCTTGCTTTAGTTTTATTTTATAAATATAAAATGCCTTCATATAGGCTGATTGTAAAATTATCCATAATAATATGATGCTATTAAGAGACGAGGCTTGTTTGTTGGATACGTAGTTCATATAAGTTTATGATTATAGGAAACTATTTATTTTGTACCTACTAACACATGACATAAAAATTTAGAAAAGGTAGACAATAATGTAAACAACAAAAAACCTCTCTTTACCGCGAAAAAGTAAATACTCCTACAGGACTCTTTACAATAATATATACCTAAAAAAAATAATTTGTTCAACCCTTGAAAACGTCAAAAGAAATCGCTCACCTAACAAAATATCTCCTTGAACAGGGCCGCGCGTGGCGCACGCACTGCGGTACTTCCGTCCTTATAAACCATAGGTTATATGCCCTGATATTTCGCCCAAGGCCCTTTTATGCCCTTTGAATATATGGACTTTTATATGGTTTCATTCAAAGTTTGGCGTGGAATTCAGTAAGTTGTCTTCTTTGAAACATTTTGGATAAAATGTGTTAAGTTTTGATTATGCTGTTTTGAGTCCAAATCTTAATAATATTATATTAAAATATAATATGAAGACTGTTTTTATTTCTTCAGGCTTAACCCAACACAACGGAGTGTAGTGCACGGATAAGCAATCAGCATCTTATAGTATGTAAAATATATTTGAAGTAGACCAAGTAAACAGGTATTTTTTATTAAAACTATCCTAAGCATAAAAAAATGATTTATCGGTAGTTGACGGATCTTTAGTCGGCTTCTGTCCAGTAAATTTTAGCTATGAATGCGCGCTAGACTGTCATAGATAGTGCGACTAAGTTACACACCCTATGAAACAGTTTCTCTACATTAATCTCCAGTTACATTAGGCACACCCGAGGCGCGAATTTGACCGGGTCAATTCGACCCAGTCCGACTCGTACACGTTACGTCGCAAACAATTGACCGGGTCGAATCGACCCAGTCTGACTCGTATGTGACGCGTTTTAGTGTTTCTGTAACTTTTGTTTACGATCAATAAACTTGCACACTCGGCCGATGGAATGGGAGTGAGACGTAATAATAAATTTTCACATGACGAGCACCTTATAACGCCACTGACGATAAACGGACGAAGCCGGCACGCGCCAACACGTAGGGTTGTCAACATAAATTAGTAAGACTATAGTCTATTATCGCGGTGGGTTTGTTGTAAATCGTTACATTTTTACAATTTTTTTAAGCTATTGCGTAGCTTTTAACGGCAACTTTGAGCTTTGACCGAATCAAGAAATTCCATAACGAAAATAACCTTACACACCCCACTCCGACCGGCAGAGCGATGCGACGTTGTCAGACTTCGGTAGCTGCGGTGTTTGTGTGCGTCCGACTACATATATTTAATATGCTAATTATAATTATTGCATAAGTTGATTTAAAAATCTATGCAATAGCTTTACCGCGGCAGTCCCCCAGCACCACACGTATTTTTTTAATATCGATAAATAAAGCTAGCAATAATTCGCAGTAAAAACGAAAAAGAAACACAATTCAAATAGTTTTTTGAAAACAGCATAATAAAAATAAACCAACCACTGATAATTATTATCATTGGTTATACTCGTTATAATGTGTACGATGAACACAATCTTCATTAACATGGTCGAAGTAAGTACGATTTGTTCGGTAGTCGAAAGATTTTAGTGAGATTTTAAAATGGTTTCCAACAGAAATGGTGCACTCGTGTTCATCAATATATTTTCACGAATTGGCATAATAATTATAATTATGATTTTTAATTAAAAACTGTGTCGATATTTAATGTGAGCAATCAAAGTTGGTCGATGGAATCACTGTCCACTGATCGTTAAAATCAGTCAATTTTCAGTGCAAAATGAAACTAAATAAAGCCAAGCCTGCGGGTATAGCGTGCAATGAGGCACGCATGACAGATTCGCTAGGTTCGTGTAAATAATTAATTATATTATTGTAATTTACTTACGATATGTAGGAAAATTATTCAATAAATATCGGAAATATTAATTAAAAAGGCCCAACCATGATTGTCATTTGTCACCATGATTGCGGCAGCTATCTATACCAGAGTAACCAGAACTAACGAGTAGGCCGAATCAGAAGCATAAAGGTAATATAATAGGTATATTAACTTTATGCTCAGAAGCGATCTCGAAATTTATACGTTTGACGTAGTAACGGCCGGCGCGCGCCGTACTAATGTGATACTCAGCATTGTGAAACATGTCAAAAGTGGTACTCGCACCCTACTTGCGTAGATTCGCCCGTTTGTTTAAAGTCGAGGTACTGGTCTGTCTATTCTGTCTATACTCTATGATATGCACAATCGGCGTCCATCCTAGAAATATAAAGACAAACGTTATGCTTCTTTACAAATACGTAACATAGCCAGTAAATTTTGTCCATCATGATTTTGCGGCCGCCACAGTCCTGCTTCGCGATACCGAAGTGTTCGTCAGTATACGACAGCTGAAATCAATCTAATCTCATGGTTAGAAGACTAGTCAGGCAGAAGCCAGAAGTATACCGCCTTGCTCGATCGGCAGATCTTCCTCTGCGGCTACCACGCATATTCCCACAATTTGGATAGCTGACATAAAAAAAGGAAGTTTGAATTTGTAAAAATTTAAATTAAAACTCACAGAACATAAATCCTTATGAAATAATTTCCCGTGTGTTCAAAGCAGTTTCTCACAGGAAAAGTTTTAGATTAAAAAAATATACAAGTAGAAAAAGAAGTCTGCAAAATTAATGCTATCTACGAGATTAAATTACTGAGATACAAAAAGCATTATCATAATCGTTCACAAGTAAAAAAGTTAGCTACGATATTCGTCTACTTAACGGCATCATAATAATATTATAACCACACCAAGTTTGGTGACGGTGGTTCGTTTTCATAGAAACCAGGCCAGTCACGCAGGGGTAATTTTGTATAGTGCCAAAGTATGTGCGCAGCTGCACACACATACTTTGGCACTATACACAAGAGAACCCTCTTTTCCTTTACTCTCATAACCCAGTGGGACGGACGACCGACAAGACTGTCAAGATTTTGAAACAGAGATCAGGCGCAGGAACAACTTTTTTACATGCCCATCCGACGCATGAATCGTCGTCGTCACACAATCAGGAGTTAGGACATTGCATATAGAAATATGCAATGTCCTAACTCCTAAAGCCCGTCACAGACTTAGCTATAATATATATTAATATATTTATAGCAAGGCATATTATTCTATACTAAATCCACATGTCACAGAAATATATATTATAGCTGAGTGTGTGGTCACGCGAAAATTAGTATAGAATATATATATATATATATATATATATATATATATATATATATATATATATATATATATATATATATATATATATATATATATTAATATGCCTAGCTATAAACATATTATTAATATATATTATAGCTAGGTCTGTGACGGGCTTTATAAAACTTAGAAATAACATGTTTCCAACGCGTCAATCGAACCCACGACCTCCAAGTCAAGTGCCGCTCTCTGGACCACGGAGGCGACACCTCTTTCATCATCATGGGGCATGCACGTTGCACAGAATGCCCGAATCCTTACCTTTTAACTTTGCTATAGCCGAGTGAAACGTAGATAATGTTAAAAATTCCTTAACCGAGAGATATTTTGCTGGAACATGAATATGCAGCAATGCGCGGATGCCCGCTATTGTAAGTCATACATTGGCTTAAACATTTACAGAAACATTTCAGAAAGCTTTTCCGCGCACGATTTCATTCAAACTTCACAATTTCTGAAACAGATTTTGTGCATGTACCGGAATAATATATTTGTAGCTTTAAATGAGTAAGTTACCCAGAAAAGTCATTGCTATAATATAAAAGACAACCAGCTCAGTTTTCCCAGTAATATCCCTGATAAAGTTACAATTTGGCACTCTAAATTAAATCGTAAAAAGTTCATAATTATAATATTAATACTTAGTATACTTTTAAGCTGTGGTCTTTGCTAAAAATGGTGGCAAACTATACATCTTTTACATCAACAAACTATTAGTTTTCGTAGCCGAGAATTTGGCCTTTTATCCTTATATTTTTATAACAGAGAGCACTCATAAAAAGCCGTGTTTGACAGCCCTACTTTCTACAATTTCTAACGTGGCAATCACTCGTAAGGACGTTATTAGGGGCCCTCTTGAAGTATTATTGTGACAGTAACAGTCCTCTATAGATATAGAGATCACGGGCGGGCTTTATCGCGGATGAAATATGTGAGCCCCGGCTCATAAGAGTGTAAATTAAAAAGGAAATGAATCTTAAGTGTCTTTGAACGTTTCATTTCTCTCCTTGAGTGTGTGAAGGGCTATATCTAGGCTATATAGTATTTTATACGTTTGAAAGACGATTTTAAGATGGCAATACGGCGTGGATTTATACGTTCAAAAATTGTAGAAAAAGTTTTAGTTTGTACATATAGAAGTTACTCAAAAGTCTATTTTGCCACGTGGACAAAATTGAAACTGATACAGCCATTTGTAAAATGGCATTTAAAAGACTGCTGTTTTATACTCATATTCTCTTGGAAAAGCCACGTATCATGATGAATACAGTAGAAAGTGGTGAAAATAAAAACATGACAATGTCTCCATACAGTGAAATCTGATTATATTTCTTTTCAGTTAACGATACTGTAGGGAAGTATATTATATAAAGCAGTTTGTACGTATCAGTTTCCAATCTATTTATAAACAAGGCAAATCAAATAACTAAAATTCAGCTCCTTCGTCGGGAAGCAAATGAAATATCAAAGATGCAAGTCCCTCAACGGGACGTGTTTGCGCGTCCCAGCTCGGGTCATTAGCGGCGACGGATCAGGTTGCGACTCCCGGGGGTACTTTATCAAATCAAACTTGGATTAAATCGTCCTCGTTACGTGTGTCTGATGTCGCTAAATGTGATGGAAGTTAATTTAAGATACGCAGTGCGTTATAAAGTATGGTAAAACATTACCATGAAAAGACTTCTGGTTGCAGAGCTTTTACAAGAAGCTCTGCAACCGGAAGTCTTGTATGATTGTTGTTTTAATTAGAATTTTAATAAGAAAGTAATGTACTTGGAAACATAACTTTAATTTCTGACAGGTCAAAAAATTTATATATTCTCAACATGCCCTGTAATTTGTGGGGCCGTTAGTGTCTAAAGTCTAAACACACTATGCCGAATTTCGGCGGCGGAAGTTCGGCTTGATTCCGCCTGCAATGCATTTTAAATTATCGATGACACACCATACCATGCCGAAATTTCGTCGCGTTATATTGTATGCGTTTGACATTAATGCTGACGTAATCATGCGGAATTCCCACCACGGAACTTCGGCATAGTGTGTTTAGACACTTACGGTCTTACCACAAAAAACTAAACATCTATATTTTAACAGTTGTTTTGAGACCATTTTGTACTGAATTTTTCTCTAATCAATTTTCAACAGATGTTTAAATCTTTTGTAGTAAGACCGTTAGAGTTACAAAGAATATCTAAATATTTGGAATTTAACGATAATTAAACTTCAATTTAATTATGAGTTTTATAGATATAATTGTATGGGGCTTATGTCAGAATCAGAATAGAGCATCCGTGGCCTAATTGGCAGATCTTTGGTTCGCACTCGTAGAGGGTGAAGGTCGATCCCGGGTGGAGGGGTGTACCAATGAGACATTTTCTGATCTCAAGTATATAATATGGACGTACGGTGAAGGAAAACATCGTGAGGAAACCCGCACACAGTTGGTCCCAGACGTATTGACTAGTTCTTTTCTCTGGACTAGGCCGAGAATGACGTATGTGCTTAGGCAACCATACGGCATTTAAATCTTATCCTAGGCACTACATAGTATTTGTTGGAGTGGTTATTTCGCTCTGAAAATATATATAATAACTAGCTGTCCCGACAAACGTTGCCGACAAACGTTTGCCATAATGTATTTGCCATATTATTTTATTGAAGTGACTAAATAAGTATGTCACCATGGCAACGTACATCCCTATTCCGTTGCATGCAAACAATGGTCGTCGTCAGTCTCGAGTTGTAACAATTTACTATTTATTCAACAAATGCACTTATCAATATAATAAATACCCAGTAGCCGATTCTCAGACCCACTGAATATGCATATAAAATTTGGTTAAAATCAGTAAAACCGTTTCGGAGAAGTACGCGGCCTAACATTGTGACACGAGAATTTTATATCTAGACTAGCTGTCCCGACAAACGTTTTTTTGCCATATAAAGTAGGTATTTCACCCGTATTATTTTATTGAAGTGACTAAATAAGTATGTCGCCATGGTAACGTCGATCGCTATCTCCTCGCACGAAAAATGGTCGCCGTCAGTCTCAGGTTGTAAAAATTTACTATTATTTATTCAACAAATGCACTTATCAATATATAAAGTACCCAGTAGCCGATTCTCAGACCTATTGAATATGCATATAAAATTTGGTAAAAATCAGTAAAGCCGTTTCGGAGGAGTTCGTGGACTAACATTGTGACACGAGAATTTTATATATTATATAAGATATAAGATAAGATAAGATAATGTATAAATCATCCACAATGGCCAAGTTTTTTATGTCAGAATCTTCATTTAAAAACAGTTAAGTAATTAAAATTCGTCTCTGACGGCAGTAAGAGTCATTTCGCGTTTATCATTCATAAATTAGAATAGCACCTCCTCTAGGCATTAATATCAGCTCCAAGTTATCTCTTCAAAGATTAATATACCCCATTCATACCATATTGCAAATCTCATCCTAATCTTCCATTAGCATGAGTTTGATTAATTCTGAGCAGTGGAGGTGGTGTGACGTCATGACGGATGTGCCGATCCATCATGGCGGCTGTTTGCCCGCGGTAATGAACGACCATGACTTATGGTCATCGGACACAATTCCTTCATTACATCGATCATAACTTAGATTCTTATGTTGGCGATGTGTTGAACTGTTGGTATTTGCGATTGGCAGTTCTTTTTCTGGACTTAAATAGCTCGAAAGGAATACTAATGTTAGAATAGGAACAAATTATGACGCTAAGCCCTTATTTCTACTTTTAAAGTCATGCGTTTTTGTCACGCACGCGCGTGTGAAACGCTGTATTATGTATAGTGTGAACAAATGAATAATTATAGTGACAAAAACAGTAAAACTCTGGAATTTACTTTCGGCAACAGTATTTACGTGCTGTTCCGACCTGAAAACCTTTAGAGCGTAGAGCGAAGAGGGCTTATTCCTTCTTAAGGTGACGCCGCGTTAAAGTAAGAAACCGTGTTGGATATGTTTTAGATTGCTTGTTTTCTATGAGAGGCCGGGCCGGCCTCTCATAGAAAACAAGCAATGGAACAGCAAAAAATGGAAAGGGCATAAGCAACAAAATGGTTTTTGTCGCGTAATTTAAAAACCATAAATACATTTCATATAAGCTATGCACATATTAAAGTGTATGCTTCAACCAATTTATGTACAAATTTTGGAACCTTAAATCACTCTCCTCTGTTGGAAAAATAGGAATCCCTTTTTTTACAGAGGTCTTTTCGATTGATAATTCTGTGTTATAAAAGTTGTCCAATCGTGTTATGCTATGGGCAATTCAAAGACAAAGACATGATGAATACTGACAATGAACTTTAGTTTCTTAGCTTTAGTCATTGCTGAGAAAAATCGGCATCGCTACAGCCAAATTATCAAGGCGTCGCCTTAAAAGCCCGGCAATGCACTTACAACTCCTCTGATGTTGCAAGTATCCGTGGGTGACGGTAGTTGTTTTCTATCATATTGTGATCCGTTTGCTCCAACTTAAAAAAAAAGTATTTTAATTCAAACCCGAAACCGTAGGTGTTGGTAACAAGTGATTTTACTTATTTTAATTATTGTCGGTGACTTCCGTGGTACTTACATCAAATAAATATTATATAACCTAGTTAAAGTGTGAGAAATTCTGTTGTGAAATACACATCACGAAATTTCAACAACGGCCAAGTTGTGACCAAAAGTTACGAAGTGAACACACAGTTGGCCGGAAGTGGGCAGAATAGTGTGGATTTAATTTGACTCCAAATTCTATCTTCGTTTGAAACCACTTATGTATGAAATTAAAGTGCAAGGCGGACTCGAGCTTCCCGGATTGAAAACGAACGAATGCAAAAACAGGGATGGCTTAGCTCTGAAAATGTTCACTTTAAGACTTCGATTAGATTTCTAGCTCCAATTTTAAAGGGCTTACGGGCTTGCATGTTTTTAATGGGAATAAGTACATTTTTATGAACTCTTTTTGTAACTTTACGAGATTTTCCGCTTGTGACGTTTTCCATAATATTTTAAAAGTAACAATATTCAATAATTTTTACTTTTAAATTTTGAAGTTAATTCAGTTATAGTATCTACTTGAAAACCTAAAACTTAGAAAAACATAACAGACTCGTGAAATACAAATTTTAGTATCATCTTCATCAACCAAATCCGGCGCAAGCAAAAATCAATAGTAACTCCCACACCGGTTTCGGTAACGGTAGCCGGTTTCATTGAAATCAGCCCAGTTACGCAGGAGTAATTTTATAGTGCCCAAGTGTGTGTGCAGTATATAAGAGCACTCTCTATTCCTTTACTCTCATAATCCAGTGGGACGGGTAACCGACCCGACTGGCGAGAGATCAGGCGCAGGACCGACCTTTTTACATGCTCATCCGACGCATGGATCAACTTACTTGTCAGACAATCAGGTGATCAGCCTGCATTATCCTAACCAAACTTGGAAATAACATGATTCCAACGCCGGAATCGAAACCACGACCTCCGAGTCAAGAGCCGCGCTCTAAGCCACTGGACCACGGAGGCGTTCAAGTTCAAAAACTAATGAACATGATGCAGCAAAACAAGCAGTATTTAGTATTATGACGCACGTGCATAAAGCTTGTTTCTAGTAGACCTGAACTACTTTGATTTCAAGGATACAGCTTAGTTATTAGTATAACATCTATAAGGTGTTATTAGAAAGGTTCAAAAAAGCGTTAAATACCAGAAGTTACGTAACTCCACTTTTAAATAAATGCCAAGATCTGCATATAGATTAAAAAGTTATAAATTGTAAGAGGAAAATTAAATTCCAAGGCTTGGCTTCTTTTATCTTAACTGAAATTACTTTAAATGCTGCTGAACAATAGTTTCAACCCCCGGCTGCTTGGGATTATTTAACCACACTTGTTGAATAATAGAGGAATATTATCACGCCGGTGCACGTTACGTCCACGTTAGCAAAAGGTTATGTCCCTAGCTTTGTGTTATGAAAGCCTTATGAAATGAAAATATAATGTGAAAGTTAGAATAAACGGAAATATGAGATTACTAGACTTCTTTAAGGCGAAAATCTTTTATGGAAGAAACCGTACGTTTGTCTGGTTTAAACTATTCTCCTTGTGTCTTGGCGATGAGTTCGGCAAAATTTTTTTCATACCCGGAATAACGTTTACAAAACAACATTTTCCGGTTCAGCTAGTCCACAGTAAAGCCCGTCACAGACTTAGCTATAATATATATTAATATTTTTAGCTAGGCAAATTACTATATATTTTCATGTCACAGAAACATATGTTATAGCTGAGTGTGCGGTCACGCGAAAATTAGTATAGAAAATATATAGTAAAATGCCTAGCTATAAAAATATTAATATAATATATCTGTATATATTATAGCTAAGTCTGCGACGAGCTTAATTTACTAGACAATAGACATACTAATTGACAGACAGACACATTACTTTGATATTTATAAAATGTGAAAGTTTGTCTGTTACCTCTTCACACTCAAACTGCTTAAACAATTTTGATGAAATTGGTATCGAGGTAATTTGACTCCAGAGACATTGAATACTTTTGATACCGAGAAAATTCAAGGTTCCCGAGCGGTATTCGAATGAGTCGTGTGCGACGTCAAGTATAAATAAAATAACGACCAAAACGTCAGACTGTCGAATGTGACAAACTCACCAGCTGTGTCCGCTCATTAAGGCTGCTCTTACGAAAAAAAACCGGCCAAGTGGGAGTTGGACTCGCCCATGAAGGGTTCCGCGGCAGCAATAAGAACTGTTTCTATGAAATAATAAGATTTTTGATTTATTTTAATATTTAATTTTTGATATAATGAAAGTTAAATTAAGGTTTATGATTTATGACGTATAAAAAAAAAACTACTGGCTAGATCTCGTTCAAACCAATTTTCGTTGGTAGTTTTTATAGTAATGTACATCATATTATATATTTTTTAGAATTATCATGCCCCTACTTTAGAAGTTGGAGGGGGGGGACACACATTTTGCCACTTTGGAAGAGTCTCTCTCACAAACTATTCAGGTTAGAAAAAAATGATATTAGAAACCTCAATATGATTTTTAAAGACCTATCCATAGATACCCCACACGCATAGGCCAGATGAAAAAAAAAATTTTTGTTTCAGTTACGTACCTATGGGGATCCCTAAAATTTTTAATAATTTTTCCATTTTTGTATCAAAATCTTAATGCAGTTCACAGACTACATCTATTTACTAAGTTTCAATAGTATAGCTCTTATAGTTTCGGAGAAAAGTGGCTGTGACATACGGACGGACGGACGGACGGACGGACGGACGGACAGACGGACAGACAGACAGACGGACGGACAGACGGACAGACAGACAGACAGACAGACAGACAGACAGACAGACAGACAGACAGATAGACAGACAGACATGACGAATCTATAAGTTTCGTGCTCTATCCGCCGTCTAATATATTAATACTTTAATACCGACGTTAAAATTTAAATTTTAAGCGATATTATTCGATAGTTTTATTTTTATTGCTCTGATAAACGCAAGAAGATTGGTTCAGCCGTTTCGACAGAAATACTTATTTTACTTATTTTAAGATGGGATTAATTTAATGTTTTACTAAATCACTTTTTTAAAGGTAAAACTATAACAACAATAATTTAAAATACAACTGCACGTGGCAAGGTATAACACGCTAATATAGGAAATGTGTGACTGTAAATTAAATCATAAACGCTCTAAACTAGAAATTTGGAATTGAACGTAATACAGCCTACGTATTACATACCTACGTATTACAGACGCATCCGGAAATTCAGAATCCAAATTTAGCAAGCTGGTTTTTTAATATATTTTATTTTATTTAAATAATATAGAAGATACATTTTAATATACAGCAACAAAAAACCCTGACAGGTTTATCTTGTTGCTGGTTCACGCTCGTTAGATAAAACAAAGTAAAAGCTTCAAAAATACTACTACAATTTTAAATTAATAAATATACAAACCTACATTTTACAGTTGTCAAGAAAGAGTAGACACAGTACACAATTTTCTGAACTTGATCACTTCCAAAGTTCTACCTTGCACATTTTTATCTCGATTTAGTATGGTTTTCATATTTTTATGTGATTTCAAAATTATTGTGTAAGTATGAGCTATTTATAATATTTAATTGATAATTCACACAATACCTACCAGCCGAGCGCTCGGTGCGTACGACAGCGGACGCGCATGCTATACGTCTCGACCGTCACACAGCACACTACTGCGAACATTAAGCGGCTCGCGGCGGCGCAGGCGCAGCCAGCCGTCGCACGCACCGCAAGCTCGTACATTATTGTACTATTATACAGGATGCTACGTTGTTACTAATTTATTCGTAAAGTAGTTCATTAGGACTGCTTTTATATTGAGGGGTGTTATTGTACTTCGCACTTCAGGGGGCAAGGTGTTAATTAGAGAAGGTATTATATAGTCTGAAGTACGGGTACCGTAGAAGTTAGTGTGTTTAGGTATTAATTTTTTTTAATTTGATATACTTCTTGTGACTATAGATGGTACCTTCTCGTAATTTGTATTGTAGTTATGAAATTGATCAGAGAGCATGATATAGTCACGATATAGGCCCCTTTTTTCGTAAACCGGTAATACCTTACAATAATTGAACAATCCCAGGTAGTTATTTTTAAATTTTTCTTTTATTTTTAACGGCACTATAGTTTTAAGTAGTATACATTGTAATTTAAAGATTGGATCTAAGTACGTCTGAAAAGTGCGACCGTAGCTACTCAAACCATAACAGACTATACTTTCTGCTAAGGTCTTATACAACGTAAGTAACACACTAAAAGGAACTCGATTTTTTATTATGACGAGATTTGCTAAAATGGCACGTAATTTTCCACAGACCCTATCAATATGTTTGGACCAGTTCAACCTGTTGTCTATGACGAGCCCTAAGTACATTTGTTCTTTGACCAATTGTAGTTTTTTACAGTCTTTTGTACAGAAGTTAGTATGAAGACAAAATTGACTGTGAGCCATTACGGCTATATCTTCCGTACAATAACTATGACTTGAGTGAATGTGCAATAACTTTTTTTATCCGCATTCAAGACCAAACCTGCGTCGTGAGACCATTTACATATTGCAGTAAAATTGGCCTGTAATTTTGTTAGGGCTTTTGATATGTCTCGGTCAGCGGAAATGAGACAGGTGTCATCGGCGAATATATATATATATATATATATATATATATATATATATATATATATATATATATATATATATATATATATTCAATAATTTTGTCCACTACCGGCAATATAGTTATTGGCCTGTAATTATTATAAATATCCGTGGGACCACTTTTGTGTATTGGCCTTACTATCCCCAATTTTAACGTTTTAGGATACGTTCCTGTCGCTCGTTCTCTCGCAATAACAGAAGCTAATCTATCACTCAATCTTTTAACGTCTATTGCTCTTATACCGTCAGTACCTGGTGCTTTATTGGCGTTTAGATTTTGAATATTTTTTTTGATTCTACTACTCGTAGCTTGTTTAAAACGTAAAGACATATTAACTGATTTTATGTAGTCAGATTTGTTAAGTATCTCTGTGGTACACGTGGGAATTATGCATTTAATATTCTTTTGAAACCCTGTAGCCATATTGTTCGCTATGTCCTTATCATTGTCGTGTTTAAAGGCCTGCTGAATTACTGTATCTATAGACTTATTTATCCTACCTGCTATTGTGTTAATTATTCTCCATAGCTTTTTAGTGCCCCCTGTGTTATTTATTATATCTCGCTTATAGTATGTATTTTTAATCTTGTTAATTTGTTTATTTGTTATATTTCTCACCTTATTGTATTTAAGTCTTAATATTTTATTACTAGTATCTTTAATCCATTCGTTGTATAGTTTGTCTCGTTTCCTACATAATTTTACAACCGTATTGTTAACCCATACCTTGTCTATACGTTGCAAGCGCTTTAGTTGCTTATATTCGGACTCGGTATAGCATTTACTAAAGTTGCGTTTTATAAATTCGTATATGTCATTCGGATTATCCATATGTTCGGTGATTTGCCAGTCTATATCTTGCAGAAGACGTTTTAGTTTTTTATTATCGTATCGCGTAATAAACACCGGAGCATCCTGTATATTAAGCGAGTTTTTTGCCAGTGTAACCGCAGTCAGTCGGTGATCGGCCAGTACAGTTGCGACAGCGGCGGTTAAATCACAGAGTTGCAGTTGATTACCTATTTTATGTTATTAAAAATATTTTTTCTTTTATATAATATATTTTTTAAAACAAGGGTTATTTTTTTTATCGGGCTTTGGCCCACCACATATTCCCACCACTGAATCTCCTGTGTCGCCAGGATCGACAGCGGTATCCAACCACGAAAACCCTTTGATATGATCTCAGGGAGCCCGAGGGACATGCTAAAACTGTCTTGGGACCCGCAACGAAATTAATCTGAAGAAAATAGGAGGAGTAGGAAGATTCCAATTTCCCTCCCCATAAAAGCGGGAGACAGTACAAAGTTGCAATGACCGAAAGTCAAAGAACTTAAGGGGGAGCACCACGGAAATAAGGTTAATAATTGTGACTCCTAAGCTAAAGCTAGGTTAATATTGGAGTTTATTGTGTTTGACTGTTGCCAATAATAATTGTGACAAAAACGCTTGAAGGCACGGAAGTTCCTGGCGCTATCCACGAGATCACCGTAGTATGCGACTCCAGATGTACAGAATAGGTTGTTTAGCATAGTAGTTCTTTCGTCCTGCCAGAGACTGCACTGAGCACTCCCAGAGAACATGATGCGCGGTTTGTTCAAACATGTTGCCTTCGGTCGAGCACTCGCACGTGGGTGATGCTACTAGTTTAAATCCGTAAAGTTTGGCCTTAAAATTTCCATGACCGGTCAGGAATTGAGAAACGCAGTGATCAATATTCATCCAATGTTTGGATAGCCGTTCACGAATATTAGGGAAAAAATTATAAAGGTGTCGCCCTTTGGTGGAACAGTCCCATCGTGACTGCCATTCGGAGATTAGGCTTTGCACAGAGTTTTCTTAAGGTTCAAACAATCTTGCTATTTTAATTTTATCGCGAGCGCTTAAAAAGAACGGGTTATCAATGTTTTTGTTATGATAGTACATTGTCGCACGACGCTGAATCTCAAGGTCAACGGGTAAAACTCCAGCTAACACAGGTAAGGCTTCGGTGCTTGTGGTCCTGTAAGCTTTGCATAAGAATATAAGAGCAAGACGTTGGCTTTGTAGCAACTTGCGACGAGCCACGCCGATTGTTGTTCTGTCGGACCACACGGGGGCCCCGTAGCAAATGCTGCCTAGGTAAGTAGCAGTATAAATTAATTTTAAGGTTTTGAAGGAGAGGTATGGGGCGACGTAGATATTTTGGTAAAGGAGTAAAAATTGCGCTTCGCTTTCTCACCGGTTTGAATTATATGTTCTAAAAAAAACAAGGGTTAGTTTATAATTGCAATGTGATGAGTTGCTGCATTATATTAATTCAAGACGTGAGTGGAAGAATAAGGTAAGTAAAGCCAAATACCAACTGCTCCCTCTGGATCGTATCCAACGAAGGGCCGTTCGAATTGTTGACATGCCATAGTATTTCAAACAGCTTGGACCCCTTGGGATTACGCCGAGATGTAGCTTCACTCTGCATCCTCTATCGGTTGTATCACGGAGAGTGCTCTGAGGAATTGTTCGGAATCATACCACCTGCAACTTTTCGCCATCGTTCCACGCGAAAAACATACCATCCTCATCACCTTGACGAGTGGCAGTGCGTTTTTCGCGTAACTTTCTGCCGCGCACTGTAAAACTCTGGAACGAACTGTCACCAGCAGTATTTCCGGACCTATACGACCTGCAAACCTTCAAGAAAAGAGCGTATTCCCTCTTAAAAGGCCGGCAACGCACCTGCAGCTCTTCTGATGTTGCGAGTGTCCATGGGCGACGGTAGTTGCTTACCATCAGGTGACCCGTTTGCTCGTCTGCTCCCTTAATTAATAAAATAAAAAGTACATGAAAATACTTCCCGGACTTAAATGGAGGCATTAGGGCCGGAAAAATTATTTGAAATGGAAAAACTATGGATTATATTATGTGTAGCCAGATATGTTAGCTAGGTTATGAAATAGATAAGTTACAAGTTTTATTAGAATAATTAGGGGAAAAATGAGTTATTGTCCGTATGTTACGAAATGTTACTTGTTCGATTCTTCCACTCACGTCTTCAATAATTATGAGTCATTCAAAATTGAAATTGCCAATCACGTTTATTACATGAATTGATCCTGACTCGTAATTCAAAAAGGTTTTTACAAGACTAATATTTGCACATTGTTAACGAGATTTTCAGTTTGTTTACATGTATGTGTTGTATTATGTTTCACGCATTATGTATTTTGAAGATAGAGGTGTGAAGGTAAAATTTACAAAGTTGGGATAAACTCCACTGTATAAATCAGTTTCAACAAAGGGATGAGATTCACACAATGGTAATTAAGTCGTCTTTCACACAGGTGTTTGAATTAAACTGACTTCTGACTAAACTTTGACAATGGTTCAAACGTCGCGGAAGAGCGAACACAATACAAATATGTGCAGCAATAGTAGTAACTTAGTCTTGAAATCAAATAATTCAAGACAAGTTTATTTATATACCTCGATTAGTTAGCACGCGCGTCGTGAATCGAGATGCTACATGCATGTACTGCTCTCCTGAGTCATCTGATTACACTTTTATCTGTTAACTGTGTTGTGCCTGAAGTATTTATATTTTTAAATGAGCTCTTAAAATTAAACTAAATTTATAACACTATTTTGTTGTTCACCTACATCATTATGCATTTATTTGTCAGACATGCCGCGTATCAGTTCCAAAGGAAGGCTCTTTAAAAATGCATCGCATATTAATTTGTCCAGATATTGCAGTGTCAATCGAGAAAACGCACGTAAAGTAGTTATACGTACCTAAATATATTATGTTCAACGCGCCATTTTATAAGTGTATATTAATATTTATACAGTCATCTTATATAAACACTTTTGTGAGGCATAAATCTAGTGATATTTCGCAAAGAGCTCAAGAGGCAATAAAATCAAAAGATAAAAATTTATTGAAGTCTGAAGCGGCCGATAAGAGCGCGGACATTAAGCGCGCGATACAGTTATCTCAATAAATATAGGGAAATGTCTTGGTACAGTACGATAGACAAGAAGTTTAACAACCTAAATTTCTAATGTATGTATATCTAGCTTTACCGAAAATCAATATACCTTAATGATTAATCTGTTAAGAAGTCTCAGAAACTACGTCACCTACAAATTTGAATTTTGGCAGGCCGATTCTTATAGGGTTGGACACCCATTTTGAACTGATTTTAAGAAACTCCATCCCTAATCCGGGAGCAAAGTCAAAGTGGATTTGCCTACTAACTACTTGTACATGTACGGTCAGAATTCAATAGATGAAGGTTAAATTAGGTTTAGGTAAAAAGGTAAAATATATTATATGTACGTAGATAGGTAATATTTTTATTTTGGTAAACAGTATGGTAACAAGAAATACTGTCTTGTTACCGTACTATTCAACGTGTCGTGTCAACATATCGAGCGAAGTCCAGTTCCGATATCATCTAGAGGGCCAAATTAGCCTCGAAGAAGCTTTGTGTTCTTAACAGAACGAGACAGTACTTCAGTCCAGACCAACGCCTACAACTCTACAAGGCGCAGGTTCGGCCTCATATGGAATATTGTTCTCATCTCTGGGCAGGGGTGCCAAAATACCAACTGCTCCCTCTGGATCGTATCTAACGAAAGGCCGCTCGAATTGTTGACTGCCATAGTGTTTCAAACAGCTTTGACCCCTTGGAATTACGCCGAGATGTAGCTTCACTCTGCATCCTCTATCGGTTGTATCACGGGGAGTGCTCTGAGAATCATACCACCTGCAACTTTTCGCCATCGTCCCACACGAAAAACATACCATCCTCATCGCCTTGATGAGTGGCAGTCTTCCACAGTGCGTTTTTCGCGTAACTTTCTGCCGCGCACTGTAAAACTCTAGAACGAACTGTCACCAGCAGTATTTCCGGACCTATACGTCCAATATGTAATTTAGTCTCAAGTTCCTAAATCACAGTGTTAAAACTCTTTTGTAGAAAGAAGTAATAAAATCCAAATCTCTGACTTAGCAGATCGTAAACACTAAATACAAGAAGACCTCTAAATACTGAAAAGTTTCAACCCGTTGAAATATTGCTCGTTCCTCGAAAAATACACATGTTAGGAGCATTAAATTAAGCGCAAGCAGAGATATGTCCCGGGAGAGAGTCTTGTCATAAAATGGTGTACTTAACAACATTTTTAGAATTTCAGCTACAAAGTTAAAGAGCTGAAAATTTTCGCTAACGTGTGCCGGTTGTATACGCTTTTAATATGGCAAAATATGCTCGAAAAACCACAGATTTAGCTTAAGTTTAGACGCAAGCATTAAAATTTTAATATTTAACCAAAAACGATTTTACCAAAGTAAAGAAATGTGACTAGTTTTTAAGTAAGTGCTGTATTACTAAAGTGCGTCTATTTTTCATCATTATTATTAATAACAATAACTTAAACTCCAGCCCGTGGAATAAACTTTTACGCTCCGACATACTTTAACATAGTAATGCTACGACGTAGCATCACTGTTAAAAATATAATAAAAATAATATTATGTTTTCTGTCTTAGTTTTGCTATGGATAAGTGCTCTTTTTACTGACTAATGATGATAAGATCACGTGATGTGAGGGGACTATACATAATTATTTTGTAATCTTGCTAACGAGTTACTTTAGTTGCATAAAAAGTATTATAAAAATAAACAGCTGTTGTGTAAAAGTATTAAAAAGATAAACAAGAAACCACGAGTTTAAACTATAAGTTAATTATAAAGCCATCAGAATGACTCAGAACTAATGAGCCGGGACGTTTATAAAAGTGGCTGAGCCGGTTAAACCAGGGGGCGACCGAAGCGTAATTGCGGTTCAACCGGGCCGGGTAAATCGACACGGACACGGATTTATACGAGATGACCGGGCAAACTACAATAACATTACCTTTTTACACTACCTGAAATTGACTAAAGGTAGACGCAGATCTAGACGCACGTGCCGCAGTCTAAAATTCTCTACTAGACCATATGGTGGCCGTTATCATTAAAATTGAGCTAGTTATGCAGGAGTAATTTTATAGTGCCTAAATGTGTGTAAAAATAAAAAAACTCCATGTTCTATTTTCTCTCATAGACTAATGGGATGGATAACCGACGTGACTGGCGAGAGATTAGTCCTTTTCTTCTTTTGTCGTATATCTTCCTGTTTTAGGTTGCCAGTATCAGAGTGGAGATGCAAATGAGAGGTTAGTCGCTAAAATTAGGGGATGCACTGTCATAACTTAGTTAGAATTAGCAGTTTTTGTAGTAACACGGGAATAGAACCCACGACGACGAGTAAAGAACCAATATTCTAAATCTTAATCCGAAAGACGTCAATTTTAATTGCCACTTCAACAAATTTCAAACAAACAAAATTTGAACTTCACAATCTCTACACCTAAAACTGTTCCGCACACTTGGCCCACGATATACGGAGTTAATATCACCAGTTGCGTCCCCCGGCTATTGTCGTTTTTATTTCGCACCGCTGACCCCGCGTTTAGATTAGCAAATGAGGTTCGGGGTGCGGCGGCCATGTTTTTGGTCAATTTACCCCTTTCAATACGTCGCCCGTTGCCGCGATTGGTGAGATTTCCGGAATATTTACTTTTAACTTTTCATTTTTAATACAAAACGAATGAATTTTAAATTAAAAAATATTTTCTATGTTACTAAAGATCTTGCATGATTTAGTTGTTAGTTAGGTTAGTTGAAGAAAATAAGGCGCTCGCTATAATACAATCGCTAAGGGCATGTTTCACGACTTCCTGATAAGTGCCGGATAGGCTATCTACCACTTAACTTGACAGATAGAGTATGGAGAATCTGTAAAAAAAGTTATGGATAGCCCATTTGGCACTTTATCAGGAAGTGGTGAAACGCCCATAATCCATATTTTACAAATATGGCATATAGGCTCTTAATAAATTGGTCACACAACTCGAAAGTTTTATTAAAAAAATGATTAATCTCATTAACTGAGATAAAAAAGTAAGTAGATAATTAATTTGTAAAATGTATGTTACAATTTTTGTAATGAAATATATTATATATTTTTCAGGCTTTCATCAAGTCCAATATAACATGTTACGAAGCCAATTAATACTGTATTTTGTTCCGACACGTGCGGCTTTCAAAAATGCTCCCGAACTAAAATCCGTTGATTTTAAATAACAAAGTTCTCATCCGGTGGCGATGGAAAATATTTTGAGGAAATATCGCCTTTGATGTCGTTTTTATTGTCGGTCTCGGGCAGAGTGCGTTATCAAATTTTTAAGCCTCAGTAGGCCACGTATGAGTTTCTGTTGCCAATACTGTGGACGGTGAAAGGGTTTTTTGACAAGAATTCATACAACACCATATTCTGGTTGTTTGGTTTCGTATGCAATACGGAATCAAACAAAAAACATCGAGTTAAGAACTGAACTGATCTGTATTGCCAAAATATTCTAGATTTTCCTTTATGGATATAGATGTAGTTTATTCTCCGGGTGGATTCACTTACTCTTCTTCCACTTAAGGCTTTCTCCATATGCGGGGAGGCTGTTAAATCCAATCGAGCTGATGGCAGGCCTGATCGGACTCGTTTTGTACACAATTTGTGCACAAGACGTATTTGTGCACAAGTGGTCGGCCTGTGATCAGACAGATCGGAATCGATTGGCTTCCTTATATGGACCTTGCTCACCCAGATGTCGATAGTGATGGTGATGAAACATAACCACTAATAAAGTAAAATATTCGAATCGATTCTCCTGCCACTCGCAGACATTATGTAGCCCAGATGAAGATATCCGATGCATAATTCATGAATCCGACTCATTCGTCGCAGCGATAGTTCCGATTGATTTTATTAAACAAATTGGTAACTGGTTTTGCTTGCGATATTTTAGGAATACACTTCACACTAATACTATAAAGGCGAAAGTTTGTATGTTTGTTACTTCTTCACGACTGGAGTGGTTTAAATAAAATTTGGTAGGGAGTTATAATTATGATACCCTAGACTAACACATAGGCTACTTTTTAATGTGGGAAATCATCACAATTTATTTTCCATAATAAACCGCGGGTAACACCGCGGGCACAGTTAGTTAAAGACTAATCTTTGTACTTTAACAATTTACAATTAGGCAACATTAAATAGCCTGGTTTCTAAAGTTTTGCAATAGGAGTCTATCAGCGCACTAGCGCTATTGCTTGGCTAACTCCAAAATTCTAAAAAATGCTCCTGAATACCTAAAGGCTGTCAAAAATACGCAGAAACTTGGCATAGGTAGTATTATAATTTTATGTTAACCAAGTAACTAGGACATAGAGCACTGACCTCTATAATACACTGGACCGGCGATCGCTATCAATAAAATGTTCCTATTTGAAAGTCGCCATATTGGCGCTGATTGCTATGTGAAAGCAGTAGTGAGTGTATTTGGAACTACTATTTTGAAAATGACGGTTGTAAATTTTATATAATTAGTTCACAGTACGCTCACCAGTGGCGCTTCAAATCGGCACAAAAAATAGCTGTTATTTTGTACGGCATAGCCAGTCCAGTGTATTATAGAGGTCAGTCATAGAGGCAATAATACGTCTTTTACTTCACATTTGGAAAGAAAACGTTATGTGCATTCTATAAGTCTCTGGAAGTATACAAGACTACACAAGCTGCCTGTCAATGGTATATAGGACCATTAATATAAGCTAATTAAAACAAATTCCTGCACGAAAGACAGTCCAGAAATTATCGGAGTGTGAAAATCAATTTATTCGAAGCGGTCGTGGAACTCACACAATGCAGATTAGTTGAACTCGGAGGAGATCCGAATAAATTGTGAACTTTGATCGCGGTTTAAAATCTTACTCCAACTTCGCGGAAATTGTTTTAGCGATGTTTTTGACGGTTGAATATTCTTTGGGTGTTGTTAAAAGATGTTTATGGAAGCCATGATTGTTGAACGCGTTTTGATATTGATTTAAACAGAAAAACGTTTTAACGACGTATCAAATGCGTAGCAGTCTAATAAGCGACTAGAAAAGTGTCCGCTTAGATTCTAAAAGCTCCGTTATTGCATTCGTGTTGAAATTCGCTTATGTTTATAAATGTTAATAATAATAATATCTATTGACGCTTCACACCACGTCAATCTGGCCCCGTGCTAAGTACCTGAAGGACTTGTGTTACGGGTACCAGACAACGGAAATATATTTAATACTTTTATACTATACATATATTTAAATTTTTATTGTATCATACACATATTTAATACACACCCATGACCCAGGAACATTGAAAACATTTTTTGTTCCGTCGGCGGGATTCGAACCCGCGACCCCCGGCTTGAGCTGCCACACACTCTACCCATTGAGCCACAGACTAGGTTGTCAATTTTCAATGTTGCCATATTGAAAACGATCCTATTTCCTTTCAAGAGACTCAATACTTAAGAGTAAGCAAATTTTCTAGGTACATTGGTATAAGGATGAAGAGATAAACGTACCTTTACAACCTACTTTAGAACATTCAAATTTAAAATCTTGTTATATTCTTTATTGTAATAAAGTATACAATAATACACAAGAACACAAAGTTCTCTTTCTTATAACTTTGGATTATTACCAAAATATTTCGTCCCAGATAGCCGTATAAATGTTTATACTAGGCGTATACTTTACCTGTGATATTCAGACGAGAGGCCGAATTTAGGCCACGTCTGTCAGCGCGACGCTGAAACGCTCGCTATTATAAAACTTTAGCTCGATTTTCCTGGTAACATAAGGAAAGTAACATTTTTGTATTATTTTTCTTTTAATTATGTGGACAAATTGGTTTTATATTAAAAGGACAGTGCTAAAAAAACCAGAATCGATTGAAATTATTTATGAACAGCTAAGTAGACATAGTAGATCGCAAATATGCAACTCGTTTCATTCAAAACAAGCCATTTTCTTAACAGATCGGCAGGCGGCACTCGGCGGCAGTATATCCCCATTATTCTTCAATAATTATTGTTGATTATATTTAAGTTTTATTGTAATTTTTGTGCACAATAAATTATATTTGTTATTATATTTGTTTGTTTGTTTGTATTCTGAGAAACTCAATCATAAATTCAGTTGATGAGACATATTCTACAATACCAGAGAATTTCATCAAACAGGACTGCATATTACTATATTTTAACTGACAAAGAGTTGGAATGACGCTACTAGAGTAGTTTTACAATATAATAAATTAATTAGTTTGGGCTGATTTTTCAATCGTCAGATTACCAATACAATGGATTTATTCCATTTGTTTATTTGGCGTTTTGACACATTTTATATGGAAAAAACGTCAAAGTGTTTATTATTTAGGTAAAAGTTAACTGACGATATAGTAGGGAGGTAGTGCTAGCGTTCGCTAAGTCATTTCATACCGACCAAATTTTTGTCCAGCGGTAGCTTAATATTTATCAATCAATATAATCAGCGTCAGTCGCCGCACCCGTGGTGGAATGTTAACTGAGAGTATTTCAAAGTTGTAAAAAAAATAGTTGCGAAAAGTGATTTTATACCGAATGAAACTTTGATGGATGATTATTGAGGTCATGTTTAAACAAAAAATCACCGTCAGCCGTATTGCAGACGGGGGATTCAACGTTAGTCGCGTTACTGAACATGTAAATTTTTTTTGAATATAAAGTCATTTTATACCGTACAAAATTTATACAGGTGAATGTTTCTACTTTGTAAATAATAAAGAAAACCGTCAGTCGCTAATACGATGGTGGAAAAACCGTCAGCCAGCGATATAGTTATGATATTTGTGAGGAAGAATTATATACATTTTACTTTAAAAGCGCCATCTGTTGTTATATACTAAAACTAAAATAACACTTACCGAACCTAAGCGTGTATAATCTAGATATGAACCTTTATTAGGTGCGAAATGGGATCTTTTTAATGTCAATTCAATACGATTCCCAACAACAACTTTGAGATGCTCTCAATTTTTATTCCACCCATTATGAAGTGGCTGACGATCAAAGCTGTTATGTATTAGTGGAATACTATTATTGTAACGATTTTCGCTCGGTATGAAATGACTTTTTAAACTGAGCGCGAACTCCCCTACTAATAGAAAAATCGGCCCATATAATATAAATATCTGGTGCAGTAAAAAAACTTGACAGTATATAATAATAATTATATAATATCAAGTTTTTTTTACTGCACCAGATATAAAACAATACTTACATTATAATTTATACCAAAGATATTTTATAAGAAATAAATAAAAAAAAACATTTATTTCGGGTTTCTAAGACCCATAACATTACATTTAAAAAAAAATTGTTACATTATCATTAGTCATTACACATTACATTAACAATACATTGAAAATACAATACATTTAAATATGATTTAGCAAAGATAAAAAACTCAAAGAAGATATTATGTTACTACCACACGCGTTGTGAAGACTCAAATACGACCCAATTGGGCCGTCTTTTATTTAGTCTGTCTCTTTTATGTAAATAGCATTTCGTATCTTTTGTTTCACTAATATCTGTCAAAATTCCACTTTGAATTTGAAAATTGTTCGGAAGAGATAGGCCGGAAAATACTATGAACGTAACAAATCTGTATAAATAAGTAGAATAAAATTGACATTATAGTACACTTATAATTATATTCCAAACTAAGATTAATTTGAGAAAAACCGAGGTTTCCCAATACTAAACTAACTACCCCGGACTAACTTAACACAGTTAAGGGAAATGTACTAATGCTAGACACTGAACTAATAGATGACACTTACGACAAAAATGCCATAAAAATAAGAATTACTCTAATTATTTCTCAACACTTTAAATCTTATAAGCTTCTTAAACTATCTGTTGATGTGAAAAAATATATTATAGACAACTTCGGGAACAAAATTTTAAAATGGGATCAGTTTTCGTAAATAATGTGACCGTGTCAACACGCGCTCGGCAATTTCTTAGCAAATAAGTTAAGGAAGGCGAAATTTTGCACGTAAGTTTTGAATACATTTGTTTCATTTTTTGTAATTTCTAATGATTTCATTGAATTAATGGTCATGTTGTATACACAAATTAATGTTTATTTATCATTTTTTATCTATTTTCCCTAACAATATAAAGGGTGTCTCATATTTTAGTTTTGCAATACATACTAAAGTTATTTTGTAGTTTATTCTACTGCAAAAATTATACTTCTATTAACAAACTAACAACTTAGAACTACTTTACCTAAAAATGGACATGGTGTCTAATATTAGACCTTGTTTGTACTGATCTAAAAATCGATTGCTTTAGTTTTTTAGCAGTAAAAAGAAGAAAAAGGAGAGCTAAGATAAAAAAGAAGAGGCAAGAGAAGCATAGAGACTAAAGAGTGAAAATAAATTTGCTAGGAAAAAAATATGAAAAATAAAAAATAAAGACGGGTTGCACTCCGGGAGTGCCGGCAGAAGTGAAAACTTGATTATTAACGCTGTGCATTTTTTTATTTATGAAAATCGATTACATTTTTAACCCATTTTTTATAAAAATAGATTTAAAAAAAATCGATTTTTTAATTAATCCAAACCCTTACAATCAATTTTTCAATCGAATTTCAATCAAATTTCAATCAAATTTCAATCAAATTTCAATCAAATTACAATCAAGTTTCAATTAAGTTTCAATCAAGTTTCAATCAATTTGTTTCGATTAAGTTTCGATCAAGTTTCGATCAAGTTTCGATCAATTTTCCATCAAGTTGCGATCATTTTTCGATCAAGTTTCGATCAAATTTCAAATCGAGTCGAGTTCTACACAAAACACTACTCTCCAACCGTCTTACGGTTTTTCCATGGGTTTTCGATCAGCACGAGAATCTGACGCGAGTTACACAGTTTTTACCCATCCCACAAAAGTGCTCAACGCCACTAAAGAAGTTTTCACTTCAAAAATAAGAGGAAAGATAGTTTCAGCATGGAAGAAGTATGGATAGAATATGGAGACAACGTGGATAATATTTCTGATGCATGTAGTTATTATGATGAAGTAAATGAAATCTTTTGAAAAAATAAAGACCTAATAATATGAAACATGTTAAATTTAATTTAATGTTCTATGTCAACTATTAGTTCATATTGGTGTCTACTATTAGCGATGTTCGTTTTTTGTGATGTCATCTATTAGTTCCTTTGACTAAGTTTACAAAAAAGACCAATAATATTTTATTTTATTGACTTGTCACTGAATAATTATAATAGTTTTATTTTGTAAGAGTTACTGAAGACACGGAAGAAGTTATCAATCCTTTATTCTCATGAATTATATATTTTATAACATTCAAATGTTTCATGTTTCCTTAAAGTGTCTGCCATTAGGTCTTTTCCCTTAATAACGATTTAAATTATTTGTTTTCTAAAAAGTAAAAATATTTGTAAATAAAACACCCCGAAATAAGGAACAAACATTAATTTTATTCAACAGTAAAAATACTTTTAATAACATAGGCTCTTAACATACTGCAGCTGTTGGTTTCCTATCTCTGAATTTACTTCTATTTTTATCTACACTCATAACATTACTATTTGAAATTTTCCTGCTCGTTAGATGTACACAGATTGTAATTTTCATAATCACACATATATTAAATGAAAGAGCTTGAAAAGTCGAACATTTTATCATAAGACGAAAAATCTCTGAACCAGAGAGAAAAAGTTAACGGTGACAGAAAAAAAAAACAAAAAAGCACCCTGTATCAATTTATTGTGTTGCTTTTAAGGAATTTTGGTCTATTTTACACATTTTTGGATATATTAAAACGTCTTAAAGTACTTAAAGCTCATCATTTCTCTAAAATTTAAATACGCACTATAAGTACGTGTAACACACTTTTCTTTACGACCCTGAAATCCTCCCAAACCCATTTAGGGTGAGGCCGCCAATTTTTGCTGATATGACGCAGAAAAATTTTGCGAAAGAAAGAAAATCTACGCTGCTTGTGACGTTGGAGCACCTAAATTGTAGAGAATTTATTTCTCTACGCTATCATAGCGTTGAGAAATATGCCGTTGGAACACCAAAATGATAGCGTAGAGGCTATCATAGCGTAGAGAAAATCAAACTTATCTCTGTAAATAATACACAATGCGGTTTGTATTATAGCCCCAAACATGGCCCTTTTGACTACTCACATGATGCATTGATAGTTTTATGTGAACACAGTAATGCTTACATTTGTGTCACAAAAAAACTTCCTTTGAAAAAACTGTGTACACAGCCCGACTGAGGTTCAAATGTGAACTGTCGAGAAATGGCGGATATTACGAGATTTTCCAGAATACGTAAAAACTCAGCGTTGCCACTTCCCGATTTGACCTTCCCTAACACCCAACGATAACAATAAATCGGTATTATTGATGACGTTTAAAATGTGGGGTAGAATTGATGTTTCTAACGATTCATTTGATTTGAAAAAGTTTATAAAGAAAGTTATCTTAAAATACTATAAGAATTATATGAGGTTATAGCCATTTATATAAGTATTCTTAACATATCAGATTTATCTTCAAATCTGTCATACTTTCTGCTACAGTGACAGTTAAAATGCACCTCTTACACGGCGGATTGTATATTTTAAGCTATTTTCTTACCTTTTTTTATGTTTAATTGTAAATATATTTTTAGACTATTATTGGAACTCAAATAATTCTAATACATGCTTGAGCACTTTGTTTTCTTCGTTAGAATCAGTTTTCGAGCATAAGATAAACACAATAGTTTTTAAAATACAAAGGGCGGAGAAAAATAATTGCAAAATTAGCAAAAATTGGCGGCCTCGCCCAAATAACGTCTGAAAAGTATTTAATCGTATATTACACAGAACACTACAACTACAAACTCAAAGAAAGTGTTGTTTTTATTACACTGTTTCATATTTAAAAATAAAAGTATGAAAGAAACATAAAACAACATACAACAATAAAATGCTGAAAATCGAACCTTTCCTTGTTTGTAACGCACACTATCACAAAATTTAAGAGAAATAGTTTATTATTATTAGCAATACTAGCGAAAGAGCGAATGGTACATGAATGACAATGGTGCAAAGACAGACATACAAACAGACTTTCGTTTTATAACATTTTATAATATAAGTATACTAGCTGTTGCCCGCGACTTCACCCGCGTCCACGTCAACACTTTTTTCCGAAATATTATATTTTTTAATAAAATGTTACTTCCGATACACCCAAGAGTAAGTGTTCAAAGTTTTATGATGATTCGTCAAGTAGTTTTTGCGTGAAAGCGTAACAAACATCCACGCTTTCACATTTATAATAATAAATATTAATAAGGATTGGTACGATAGTCTACGATACCTTCGTATTTGTTTGTCAATAGCTATGTCCACACTGTTCCTTTTTTTGTTTATCAAGGGCATGCGTTATAGCGCAGTCAACAGTGCGCGTGAGGCATGCTAGGCGCCAGATGCTAGGCGCCAGCGACGCATGCGCTGTGACCGTATCCAAAACTTTCGCTTTGTTCTTTTTTTTGAAATTTCTTATGACCAAATAACCCGCTCATATTCCAACCAGAATGTCATAAGAAATTACAAAACAATCTTTTTTATTTTATTTCTGACATTCTTGTTCTTACAAAGCGAAAGTTTTGGATACGGTCAGAGCGCATGCGTCGCTGGCATGCCTCACGCGCGCGGTTGACTGCGCTATAACGCATGCCCTTGATGAATAAAAAAGGCACAATGTGGACAAAGCTATTTGTGTACTAACAACGAGATGGGTATTTCATGATAGGCAATTTGATGAAGTAGATTGATATAACCGGTCCTTTTTATCAGATTTACGTATTCGTGATTTCTTCTCCACGATAATTCCCGCAATTGCACGTTATGGCACAAATTTTGCGAAAGGGTGTAAACTAGACGTAAGATCGGTAATAATCGGTAATAATAATAAAAATATAATTTAATAATAATAATATCTATGGACGCTTCACATCATGAAGCTATTAAGAGGAGGTGGCCTAAGCAACTGTGCACTGTGATTTTCAACTAGGTCCTGACCTGACGTCATCATTGTGGGCGGGGCTTAAGTCAGTACACTTTCGGCGTTTGTCAGGTGCACACGTCACGAGAAAACCCAATAAATTGGTGTTTTCTGCGTTTTTAACAAGGAAAGGATGAAGTATTGTGTTTTACAATGTCAAAGTACAGACGTTCTGATAATATAAATAACAACACATTTTATCCGTAAATAATTTTAAATGTAATTTAAATACAAAAGTTCTAGAACATTTCATCTTTTTATACTACTTGACTCTAGATGGCCAAACCTTTGAAAGATAATACAGACGTAAATGCGTTTAATTTTGCATAAGTTTATTGCAATTATCATACTCGAATACTTTAAATTGTTATACACTTTGTCTTCAATACATTTAATAGCTAAAACAGTACTTATATAGCTTTTATTATCATAGTACTCATAAAGCGCCATCTGTCGACATCTAGGATAACTATTTGAAACGTAACAATATGTCCAGGCCCGTATTTAGAATTAAATTATTTTTTAAGGGTGGGTTGCACCAGAGGCGTGGTCAAAGTTAAGGTTAAAGTTATAGTTAAGGCTAAATTTCGCTTTTACTTTAACCTTTACTTTGACCGGCGAAATTGACAGATGTATGTTGCGTTTATTTTTTTATTCAAGATTCGGGTAACGAGATTGAGAGTATAAAAAATATTATCCATAAAAATCGTCAGAAAAAAATATTTCTTTTAAGGGGGCGTCCACAAATTACGTGAGGTGTTTGGGGGGGAGGGGGTCGAGTCAAATCTCATCTAATCTCACGTTGGGGAGGGCAAATCTCACGTAATTTTTTCTCAACAAAATAATACTATTTTAGTCCATTTCATCCAGATTGTATGTATGTCATCGTTTCGAGGGCACATCTTTAACCGTCTCCCCTAGCATTGAGATACTTGGCGTCAACATTTCGAGCGAAGTCCAGTTCCGATATGATCTAGAGGGTAAGGCCAAATTAGCCTCGAAGAAGCTTGGTGTTCTTAACAGAGCAAGACAGTACTTCAGTCCGGACCAACGCCTACAACTCTACAAGGCGCAGGTTCTCATCTCTGGGCAGGGGCGCCAAAATACCAACTGCTCCCTCTGGATCGTATCCAACAAAGGGTCGCTCGAATTGTTGACTGCCATAGTGTTTCAAACAGCTTGGACCCCTTGGAATTACGCCGAGATGTAGCTTCACTCTGCATCCTCTATCGGTTGTATCACGGGGAGTGCTCTGAGGAATTGTTCGGAATCATACCACCTGCAACTTTTCACCATCGTCCCATGCGAAAAACATACCATCCTCATCACCTTGATGAGTGGCAGTCTTCCACAGTGCGTTTTTCGCGTAACTTTCTGCCGTGCACTGTAAAACTCTGGAATGATCTATCACCAGCAGTTTTTCCGGACCTATACGACCTGCAAACCTTCAAGAAAAGAGCGTATTCCCTCTTAAAAGGCCGACAACGCACCTGCAGCTCTTCTGATGTTGCGAGTGTCCATGGGATACGGTAGTTGCTTACCATCAGGTGACCCGTTTGCTCGTTTGCCCCCTTATTTAATAAAAAAAATGCTTAAGATTTTATCATAATAAGCGTAATCGTTATACGATGAAGATAATTCACAACATCAAAAATGTACTGACTGTCAAACGAAACGTTTTCGTAAGAAACCCACATTTTGAAAAATCTCACGTGAGATTTGTGGGAGTTGAATAAAATCTCACGGAATCTCACCAGAGGGGGAGGGGGGGGGGGGGTCAAAAATTAAAAAAAAAACACCTCACGTAATATGTGGACGCCCCCTAACAACACAGTAAATTTTCAGGAAAAAATTTAAAACCATGTTAGGTGATTTGACATGACTTTAGGGCATGGTGGAACGCTCGATAACTCTAACAGGCCATTAATTACTGATCTAACAAGCCATTCTTTATTTAACATTGCTTGATGAAACTGGGTCTTAACCAGGGATTTGACATTTTGCACTGTAGTTAAAGTTAAGTTGGTGCAACCCACCCTAAGTATCACATTATCAGTTTTGTTTGCTAATGTTGACGCGCGCTGACATAAGCCCCTCTAGCATACGCCAACGAGAAAATTTTGTCTACACGTTTTATCGATGTTTGATTGCTTTTCACTTCATCTCTATTGACCCTAACATGTCATACATTTTTTCTCGTGTAGATCTGTCGTCAAAATCTATCGACATGATGTCAAAAAATGATTTTTTTTTATGCAATAAGGGGGCAAACGAGCAAACGGGTCACCTGATGGAAAGCAACTTCCGTCGCCCATAGACACTCGCAACATCAGAGCTGCAGGTGCGTTGCCGGCCTTTAAGGGGTAATATGGGAGGGTAGGGAATGAAATAGGGAAGGGTAGGGAAGGGAAAAGGATAGGGGATTGGGCCTCCGGTAAACTCACTCACTCGACGAAACACAGCGCAAGCGCTGTTTCACACCGGAGAAATACCACGTCCTCACAGAAAACCGTTCTGTGAGGACGTGGTATTTCTCCGGTCGAGCCGGCACATTCGTGCCGAAGCATGGCTCTCCCATGTCAGAATAAAGATTTTGACATTATGTCGTTATCGACAATATAACACACGAGAGTGAGATATCTCGAGATTTTCTCGTTTGCGCATCTTAGGCCGGATGGCCAGTGCAGCCGTAGGTAATTGATTAAAATTTTTTCATGAAAATTTTGAACAAGGGTACTTATACCTATTCCTAAATAATACCGAGTACCTATACTCTCTAGTTACCCTATTACCTTATAAAAGGCCGGCATCGCACCTGCAGCTCTTCGGATGGTGCGACTTGCGAGTGTCCATGGGCGACGAAAGTTGCTTTCCACCAGGTGACCCGTTTACTCGTTTGTCCCCTTATTTTACACTAGATGACGCCCGCAACTCCGTTGCGTCAAAATTAGTTTATCGCGCGGGAACCGTACATTTTTTCCGGGATAAGACAGACAGACAGACAGACAGACAGACGGACGGACGGACGGACGGGCGGACGGACGGACAGACAGACACACTTTCGCATTTATAATATTAATAGGAAGTATGGATTTAAAAATCAGTCAAAATGCTAACCCTTATTTTGTTGATGACCTTATTATACCTAATTCGTATACATTTTTTAAAGTTCTGAGTACGTCCCATAATATTCAAGACAAAATGACATCTAGTGTATAGCTGAACTACGTAGTAACATCAACATCGACCTAAGCTAGTAGTTTTGCTTTTAGCCGATAGAGGAAATATTGAAAAGTGAGCGGAGCTTGACACCCCCTCAGTGCCCCTCACCCCGCAAATTGTCACGCGTCGTTTCATAAGGAAACTTGATTATGACAGCTCCTCTCTATTATAGCTTCATGCTTCACATCACGTCAGCTTGGCCCCGCGATAAGTACCTGAAGGACTCGTGTTACAGGTTACAGACAACGGAAATATATTTAATACTTTTATACTATACATATATTTAATACACATGCAGACCCGGGAACATTGAAAACTTTTTGTTCCGTGGGTGGAATTCGAACCCGCGATCCCCGGCTAGAGCTGCCCACACTTAACCAATTGAGCCACAGAGGTCGTCATAAATATGGAATTATAACGTTTAACCCGTCTTGAAAGTTTGTGTCCTGAAGAATGGAAGTTTGCGAGTCTGTCGTCCGTGATAGCGAAGTTTAGAGTGCATCTCTTTGATGTTCGCAAACAACAAGAACATGTTACTCCTTCTGCTTATCATTGTAGGGTGACTTCTTAATTCTATAATATTTTGAAACAGATCATTATATTCTAGACTTAGGTTTTTCTATTTTTTGGGGCATTATGTCATATTATTTTGCTAGATGCTGGTTACCTGGTTATCCGTTCATCTGTCTCGAACTGTCAACTCATTTTCGAATGTTTTTCAATTTTCAATTACTCTCATTAAACCTACGAATAATAAAAACTAAGGAAGAGTAACTCCGTCAAAAAACATGCTCCAAAATACTTGTCAAAAAAGTGTACCTTAGGTTCACTTTTCATACATTTGCAATATTTAGGTGACCTTGAGCGGTATAAAGGCAGACGTTACATGACAGTTCGAATGGAACCAAATTTAAAACTGTACTTATTAGTATTTACGTTACGTTTCCTTAGGTTTTATTATTCGTAGCATTAAACTGAATATATTATCTAAACAAACTGCCATGAAAGCCATATACAACTTTTATATAGTTAGAATTTTCAATAAATAAGCCATTAATGGCGCAAACACACATTTTATAGTTTCATATTTGAAACAAAATACTAAATTGGTTATCAAAGTAGAAATAGAAATAGACCTAATATAGCGTAGCTGTAAAGACTGCGATGATATTATACTTTTTAATAAGTTCTATATTTGACATTATAACGCGCAGCAAAAAATACGTGGCTTTTAAAAGTCTCTTAAAATACGCGATTGGAATTTAAACTCTACCTACTAGTTATATTAAGGTGAACGCAGATTTGACCGCACCGCACGCACCGCAGTCGCCGCATTCGGAATTCTTTTTTTTATATGAAGTTATAGGCAAGCTCGCATACCTACCCGCGCCGCAGTCTTCGCAACTTCTACATTCTTTATATTATGAATAATTCCGAATGCGGCGACTGCGGCATAGTAACTTTATACTATGACTGCGGTGCGTGCGGTGCGGCCAAATCTGCGTTCACCTTTAATGAACTGTAATTTAAATTGTAATCAAATGGTAATGGTTTGCTTTTAATTTTTATCTCTAGGGAGATACTTTATTGCGCACATTAAATTAAGTACGATCATGTTACTAAAACTAAACTTGAAGAAACATAAATGTGGGATTATTATTAAAATCGTAAACGTAAATTATGGGAGGTGTCTATGTTACCTGTCATTATTTTGGACTGGTTTTGAAGTTCGAATCTAAAATCATGTCATTATAACAAACCAAAGTCGTTATATATTAACGTTATTTATAGCTAACGTGACAATCATAATAATATGATTATATTATAAACGATGCCGTGACGGTGTTCCAGTTTTTATTGCACCAAAAACTTCACGTCAGTAACGTCACGCAGCGACTTCATCGTCACGGAACTATAATTAAAGACGTTAGTAGATGAAACAGATAACTAACATTTTATAACATAAGGACAATTACTCTTTTTCCCGCATAATTTGAACAAACCTTGTTACTTACCTACTTCATCATCTGGCTAATATATCAGGCTATAGCCTCCATTTATGCAAAAAAAACATCAATTTTTAACTATTACTTAGCTGGTTCTTTCACTTACTTCTATAATTATTTTGTGAAAACAACGTCCTCGAAGTTTTGCAATTTGGTACACGGGTTATGTGTAGGAGACAAATTATTTTCGCATTTAACGACGAAGTTATGTTATGAATAATTTCGAACTCTGCTAATGGATAAAAAATATGTTGTGATTGGGACGAACATGGCTTATGATGTTTTAAATGCAATCAACTTCCTGAATTCCAAACAAAAAAATAATTACTATTCGATCCAGTGACTACTACGAAACCATTTTGAGACTGAAACAATCGAACGATAATGCCACGTCCTGCTCTAACAACGTCATTTCTCGTTTGTTAGAGTAGGACGCGGCATTCTCGTACGATTGTTTGAGTCTCAAAACGGTTTCGTGGTGTTATTATTTATTGCCCATGTACTTCAGAATTTTCTCATAGTGTAAACTTTCCCTAGACTTCTACGAATATTTTAAGACAAGATTAAAATTGAAATCGGTTAAGCCGTTTTGGAGTGTTGAAACCACAAAAAAATATAAATGACATTGGATTTTTGCCTTGTTAAGGGTGTTCCCTACAGAGATTCCGTAATTTACCGTATTTAGGGGCTTATGAGCTCATAATTTGAAAGCTACAAAGTCATAATAAAATACAGCAACAATCTTCAGCACATCAACATTCCTTTTCACGTTTTAAATTTTCATTTTTTGTTTATTATAGTAATGATATCAATCAGCTTCCAAAGTAAAACCGATTTATTAAAATTCAAGCATACATTCAGCATCTCCTTAGTAGGTATTTACAAATTAGTTATATGAAACACACGCCAATAGATCGATAATATCATAAACTACATATTCCACGTTTTTAATTATTTTTAAGGTCAATTTTAACTAAGATAAGTAAAAAAATTGGGTTTTGGTGCGATCTCGGCGACGCAGCAAATGTATGGTCAAGGTCGTTTGCTCGGGAGATGGCCTTAAGAAGCAAGAATATAGTATAATTGTTAAGCTTAATATTTAAATTCGCAGTATTTATGTAATTGTGACTTTCATAATAATATTATAAACGTCTAACATTATAAAAATATTTCTCATAAATTGTGTTAATTTTGCCCTTCTGAGAAAGGTATCACAATAATTATTTACACCATGTAAGACTCTTGCTTGGGCTTTTTCTAAAAAGACGGATAATATACGATATTATAATATTATCCTTCCATTAACATGGTAACATAAAGTCAGAACAAGACCAAGATAGTCTTGGTTTTGGTATTTCTAGTACAATCTTGGTCTTGGTTAAATCTGCTCTTGAAAGGTATACCTACAATAGGAATAATTAATTTGTTGTAACGAGTATCCATTGCTAGCAGTGGACGTTTTTCACACTGGCCCCTGGGGGCCATTTAATATAATTACGGTACGGGCGGAAGCTTAAAAAATATCATATTGCAACACTGACATAGTATGTACTACGTACTAGACTCGAGTCTCGACAACGCAACGCAATACTTGGTCACATTCAACGTAATCTATATAGCAGCAGTGCACTTAGTCGCCCGCGAGCTCTTCTGCGCGCCAGACGTACAACAATCAAAAACGAAACAAAAAAAAGTCGCAAAAATGCCTAGTTGTGGGTTAAGATACTGCAAAAATTATTCCAGTAACACTTCCAAATGCAACGGAATAACATTTCATCGATATAAGTATTCTTATTTAATTAGTTTCAATTAAAATACGAACATTCAATTACTAGGCGAAACGGGCGCCATTTTACATTGTCATAGAGTAGTAGATTCAGAGTGTAATGTAGGCAGAATACAGATCTATGATATGATCTATGATACAACGATGAATGAAGTACTTACTCACGTAGACGAGTGTGTATTTTGGTAATAATATTTAAAATATTACGTACATTACACATGCGTACATTATAATATTTTTTTTATTTGAAAATATTTAAGTAATTTAAATAAGGTAATTAGCTATAGTGGACTATGGATCCATACTTAATTATAAATTTTATAAAAAGTGAATTTTTATTTTTATTTTATCCACTTACTCAAATAGATTCTGCATTCATTCGAGTGTAGGCACAAAACTGTGTCACTTCTGCGGTACTAATCTATAGCAATCAACGCCCCGCCTCCCTCCCCGCGCATTTCTCAAGTGCGACATGTTTTTTGTTTGCAATAGCTACTCTAGTACGTAGTACTTACTACCTCAGTGTATTGCAACTAAAATATTTTTCATATCCTCATAAACAATAATTATGAGGATATTAGGCTCAAGCCGAAAATCTATAACGACAAACTGTCAGATTTATTTATACGTCAAACAGTAAAGGTCGGTTCCAATCGGAGTCCAATCGGAGTCAATCAACCTGCTGGAACATGGGGGCCATAATATGTTGTTAATGCATATCTAAGTGAAACTATCTCATTAGCTATGCACAAAAAAGCACACTGTACCTTTTTTGTTAATTAAGGGCTTGCATCATAGCGCAGTCAACAGCGCACGTGAGGCATGCCCGCGACGCATGCCCTCTGAATTCTGATCCTATCCAAAACTTTCGGACAGACACTGTAACTGAACAAAAATGACAATGTTGGCGTTGTGTTCGTTGACACATTCAATTATTGAATGCGCCAATACGAAAGTTGAATGAAAGAAGATGAAAGCGTATAGTGTGAACATAGCTGCAATAGCTCGCTGCCGTCAGTGTGCACACAGCCTTAATGCGCATATAACCGCTGTATCCCAGTTTCCTGGCTTAAGCGTAAGCGCGAAGTGTTTCCGCAGTTATTAAAGTAAAGCCTGCATTGTGCACTCTCATTACGCAGCAAAGGACGTGACGTCACGCAAAAAGTGACGTCACAAACTTAATTACTCGCCGTGTCTACTTGTTGAGCAGCTTCCTTTGACGGAGCTCGAAGGCTTTATAAACTAGGCGTCGAGCTAATTGTATACAGCTAGCTGCGAGGGGTAGGCCTTATGAAAGGTGGCGTACGTGTCATACATTTGGTTGAAAAAAGCTTACAAATTGGTAGTTTTGTTTTATAAAAATATTCAAGCATTTTATAAATTATACTAATCATAAGTTGAAGTTTGTAACAGTGAAATGGTCTTTGAAACTTGACGTACTTTGATAATTGGCACCTAATTGAGAACTTGGTACTACTACGATTCAGGTAAGGCACTAATTTATTACTTTTCATTATTTTCTCTTTTATACGGTTTCAGGTTTCAAATTTGAAATATACCAAAAATGTTTCATATAATAATGGAATTGATTGTGGCTTTATCAAAATGTCTGTCACTTGTTCCTGTCAGACGCACGCGTTTTCGTATTGCGAAAAAATATATTATCATATCATTACTGAGCTCAAAGAGAGATATTTGCTTTCAGTTTGTGCAGAGAATTCTGTATTGTTTGTTCGATATTCTTTTAACAGACGACAGTGAAGTCAAAACACTACCTACCGACTTAGGGTTGATTCAGACCGCAACGCGACGCGAATATGCATTTCTAAATTTAAATGGATTTGACGGATTCGCAAAACGTCTCACACAATTGAAATCTGACAAATCCATACAAACTTATGCCGCGCCTCGCCTCGCCTCGGCGCGTTGCGGTCTGAATTGACCCTTATATTATGCGTCCGCGCGATCGAGCGGTTTGGTCGCAACACTATGAGATCACAAGCAATATTTTCCTTATTATTAATTATCTTCGTTAGTATAGGGTATATTAAAATATTGTTGTGTTATCTCAACATTTCTGTTGTATTTATGACAACCCTCAAGATCCACTCAGCTCGATTCTTGTTTACCTAATCCACTTCAAGTCTAAATAAACATTAAGCAATTATTTATATTACAAGCGATTAAATTCTAACTGAGACCAAACAACGCTACCAGTTATCCGTAAGTCGATTAAGGTTTAAACAATAGGTCCCAAATTCCATCTCATTTTCACTAAGTCAAACGAATCTCAGCAAATTAGTGATTTCATTCTACCCTCCACAAATGTCCTTTGTCGTTAACTTCGCCCTTTCGATGTTCCGTCATTTTCGAGATTTATTTTTCCCATAACGACTATTAGGATATTTAAATGTTATATTATTGCGCTGCCCTTTTGGGCTCTACTTTGTAAAAGGAATTTTTATTGTTTGCGCTTATCGAGCTTTCCTGTCGAGGCGTTCGCAGGGATTGCAAATTATTTCTTCATCATCATCAGCTGTAATTGTATTCTACTTTATATTAGAAAATTCAACTCAGTTGTGCCAAAATTAGTTTATCGCGCGGGAATCGACAATTTTTCCGGGATTAAAACTATCCTTTCCCAGGACTCAAAGTCTCCATACTCACCAATCAGTTCAGTGGTTTGGACGTAAAGAGGACAGACAGATAGATTAACACACTTTCGCATTTTAGCATGAATAGGATTTGTATTACTTACCTTACGAATTTACCTGTGGTCATAGATTAATAATCATTGGTCTTCGCGCGCGGCGCTACGACTAAATACCGCCGCGGAGTACTTGAAAAATGCGGCAACAAATTATACGCCATATATGGCGTGCTTCAGGTGAGGTAGATGTTGAGAATTTACGAAATTTTAAGTTACGTCCGTAGCAAAATGCCAGTTTGCGTAGTGAGACTATGCAAAAATAACACTACAAGAAACAAGAAAGATACTGGCATCACATACCATCAGTAAATATTATATAAATCGTTATAAACACAGAAAAATAATATAAACTTGAAATCTCGGATCGGAGTACCGCTTGATGGTCAGTGTTGCCAGTTGCCATAATTGCCACTAAGTTGCCACTAAAAATTTCCAAATTTTTCTAAGATTGTGATTTTATTTATTTATTTATGTTATTTTTTATTGATGACTTCTGAGGCTCAGTGGATGAACGCATTAGAATCTCTAGCTAGGATCGCTGGTTCGAATTCCACCGACGGAACAAAAAGTTTTCAAAGTTCTTGGATCATGAATATGTATTAAATATGAGTAGGTATCATATTATTATAAAAATCTTAAATACAGTTTCAATTTTATGTACACACAGTTACAAATGAGAAAAGAAATTACAACATCTGCAGTCTGCTATAATTCAACATCTGCTTTTTTGTGACTCATTCTTAACTCTTTTTGTAACCATTGTTTTTGTATTATTGTCTCATCAATATTGTACCCATTATATTTCGTTGAACTTTTACCTAAAGAATTAATATGATACTGACATTTTTTTCATATAAAATTTGTCAAAACGCCTTCCAATGATAAAGTTTATCTGACGATTGAAAAATCAGCCCTTACTACGCAATATTAATAAATTACAAGACCACGGCAACTAATTTTTCCCCATTGATTGGGCACCAGTCACGTATCTGGCAACCCGATTATCTACGCACACAACAATATTTGTGCATTGTTTTACACACACTACATTAATGAGTTGCCGCATTCCGAATCTGTTTTTTCTATAGAGCGCGGTATCTAGTCGTAGCGCCGTGCGCGAAGACCAATGATTAGTCTATGCCTGCAGTGGTACTCGAAAATCTTCGCTAACATTTGATGCTGATGCATTGAAAAACGAAGATTTGTCATTCATTGCGTTGCGGACTGCGGAACGCTTGCATAGTGTTACATTATAACATATATACTTTTAATATTATGATCCGGAAGAGTTTGTTTGTTTGAACGCGCTAATCTTAGGAACTACTGGTCCGATTTGAAAAATGATTTCAGTGTTAGATAGCCCATTTATTGAGAAAGGCTATAGGCTATATTTTATCACGCTAAGACTAATAAAAGCTAAGAAATGGAGGAAAATGTGGAGAAAACAGAGGAAACTATTTGAAAGAGCTTTAAATCTCGCGAACTACTGGAGCAATTTTATGTTATTTGCCACAGATAAGAAGTAGACCACGTGAAGGTTCATAGGCTATGTGGACTTATTTCTCTGTAAAATATTTAATTTACGCAGGCTAAGCCGCGCGAAACGTCTAGTAGTTTATAATACGCTTCAATTAACCCATCAATCCCCAAGCGGCAGCCGGCTGCCGCGTCACAATTGAAAATCTATTGTATCTGCGATACTCACGATGGAGGTATTAAGCTAGAAACAAATTATCGGACGCATTCATAAGTCGCGACTGATGGATGCGACTTAACAATGTGTACGGTTCATCCGCGGACGTCAAAGACCTAACCTATAATTATGTCAATGGCAGACGTCCGCGGATGCAAAAACATCCGGCCAGCTAGATTCTGTTCGGACGTCCGAACGCTCAAGGTCGCGTTCGCGGCTTATGTCAGACAATGTGCACAGTTTAGTGTATTTTGTATTGATCAGATAGAAACAAGCCGCATCCGATGAAAACGTCCGTAGACGTCACATAATTTGTTCCCAGCTTTGAGCGCAATACACACTGAGCCCGCCGGGCCGGCGACATATGTCGGCGACACAACCCGGCGGCCTGTATGAAAAGAATGATGTCGGCAACATGCGCCCGCGCGTGTTACCCGCCGACATGTTGGCGGCTTGGGTCGCCTGCGCTCAGTTGCCCGGCGACACACACGCGGCAATAACTGACCCATCACTGACTGCCAATTAAATTTCTCATCTTAAGCCGCCGACATGCCGCCGACAAAAATTTTCGACTTGTAATAAGTGAAGCCGCCAACTAGGCCGCCGACAAAAAGTTGCCGACATAATAATAATATGTCGCCGGCCCGGCGCGGCGGGCTCAGTATGTGTTGCGCTCTATGCGTACACCGCACGCGGTTTTTTGACCTCAGGTTTTGACGGAACGACGAAATGTTTTTCATTTTCGCGTTACTGTAACATAGACGTGGCAAACGTTCTATTCAAAAAATGCAACGCAAAAGTGGCTCTCTTTTAGAAAACTGGCCATATCCTCAAATACGGATAGCTCGAAAATCCATACTAATATTGTAAATGCGAAAGTCTCCGTCGGTTACCGCCTTCTTGCCCAAACTGCTGAACCTATTTTTCTGAATTTTTTTATGGAGATACTTTCTGCCTTATTCATAAACGTTAATTAAGTTTTAAGCAACTTTAAATAATATTTACCAAGAAATTGCATTCAAAAACGCTATTTAGAGCTAATCATTTACTTAATCTATTGCTTAAATTGCTGTCAGATTAAACACCCTCACACCCATAGAATGTATTGACATCGTCGCTCACACCCTTGTTTAAGAGCTTAAATATCAAAATGGCGGCCTAGCAAACAGAATAATGTTGTGGCGACTGGCGAGAATGGTCATGAGCAGGTAGACAGTCATTGTACGATTGTGCGTTTTTTGTTACAAAGAGTCTGTTTGATTTTATTGATTTTGCAATGGACTATTTTGATTTTGGTGAATATATATTATATAAATTCGAGCGGGATAATATGTTGGATGTACTTACATTCATTTAATCGCCATAAGTTGAAAGTTTATAAGCAAAGGTCCCATGGTTAGGTATGTAATATTATGATGATGATGCAGAATTTCGAAAAAGTACAGATTTTCCAAATAAAATATGTTGAAAATAATAATTTAAAATCTTGTAAAGGACAAAATTGTTGTTGACACTAGAGGCGGAGAACCTTTTTTGATTCACTCGACAGTTTGAGGATCTTTTTTTTACATCGCTACTTTTCCCGAGCATCTTTAAACAATTTTGCAAATATCAAAATCATGACGAAAACGACAAAACAAACATAACAAAACAACAGAGCAACAAAATCAAATCAAATCATTTATTTGTAGAATAGGTTTGACAGGTAAGAAGATGTTACAAATCGATTTTTCATCCCTAAAAAGGTTCCAGCACGATATATGAAATTTTTGGTGGTGGAGTTGCGGGCGTCATCTTATATTTCTAATAAAGCAGTCGCAGCAATGGTCTTTAAGGCAGAGAATATGCGCAGGAGCTATCAACAACTTAGCCTATTTTCCCCAATCGTCGCAACTTGGCAGCCGACTTAGCTAGTTAGCAGTTGCCAACCTAATAATAGCCTTCAAAATAGTAATAAGACGGTCGCAGTGCTCGGAGCCTTTTGCCAATGCCCCGATAGTGCCAAATATCGATTTAACTTCTCATATTTTACATGCAAGATGTCATAGTGCATATTATTGTAGACACCGTTATCCTTGAAACCATCAAATGAGCCCGTCAAAATAAACAACTTTTTCTATGAGAACAATGCTGGGAACTCAAAAAAATCCGTCTTCATACCCATACAAATTGCCGATCCGGGCATCCGTATGGGTACGAAGACTAATTCATTGGTGAAGTCTGAAGACGGCTTTTTTTGAGTTCCCAGAAGTGTTCTCATAGAAAAAGTTGTTCATTTTGTCGGGCTCGTTTGATGGTTTTAAGGATACCGGTGTTTACATCACACTGTACTCTGTTAGGGTCAAGTCAAAATAATAGTAAATATTATTTAGTTCAATAAACATAGTGCAATCCACGAAAACGCGTCCCACTATTCCTCCTAATCGTTTATATACTATATAATATGTTTATTTATTGTGTGCAGCTTGCACACAATAAATTCGCCAATGTTGAGTGTTATCGGTACCCGTTTTAGAGATAAACTACGATAAGCGTGCCCCTCCAAATTACTGTTTCAATGTGTGTAGTCACATCCTTATGAAAGAGTTGGTATGTTTTATACGTGGGAGAGCCATGCTTCGGCACGAATGGGCCGGCTCGACCGGAGAAATACCACGTTCTCACAGAAAACCGGCGTGAAACAGCGCTTGCGCTGTGTTTCGCCGAGTGAGTGAGTTTACCGGAGGCCCAATCCCCTACCCTATTCCCTTCCCTACCCTCTCCTATTCCCTTCCCTTCCTTACCCTCCCCTATTACCCTATTCGCACTTAAAAGGTCGGCAACGCACTTGCAGCTCTTCTGATGCTGCGAGTGTCCTTTCGTTTGCTTTCGAAGTTGCTTTCCATCAGGTGACCCGTCTGCTCGTTTGCCCCCTTATTTAAATAATAAAAAAAATGTAGTAAGTATTCAACCAATCAACCAGTATTCGTATATTTCACTAATTAATATCACTTATTACCAAGATTTGTTGGTACAACTAATCATAAATAGCCGACCGCGCAATACAACGCAATTCAAATTAACGTTTTGACAACGCACTTCAAACGTTTTGAATTTTGGAGGGGCGCGCCATGTTATCGTAGTTTATGAGTGCACGCGCACACTACAATAAATTAAGCATCACGGTCAAAGGGAAAGATGCTCTACTTCAATTTCATATTTGTTAATTATATTTATATTTTATGTAAGATATTTTATGTAAGTAATTATTTAATATAATAGGGCGACTTTACCATTTCTACAATAAGAGGTAATTATCGACATAAATGAAGTAGGTACGTAAAAAGTTTTATAGAACTTTATTGATAAATCAAAATCGTTAATCACTCGTTTCCGATATATCTGATTCAGAGTCTGATGAATCACCAACGTTTATATTAAAACTGAAATCAAGACGTCTCATGTATTCATTTTCTATTTTTTCTAGGTGTTGACAAGTAGGTATTAAAGTACCAAACATCTTTATTTTACTCGATCAAATGCTTCATTTTAAATGGTCATAATTGAATTCTTATAAACTATTGCGACGTACTCGCTTCATTTTCGGACTCACTATCCGCTTCCGAAATAGGCTCAGTTTTACACTCCATACTTTGGATTTGGACGACAGGAATTTCTATAGTTATTTTAGAGTCCACAGCAAGTGCTGTAGTTTGCTCCACAGTATTAGTTTGTTCCTTTCTTTCGCGTAGAATTCTAGTCACTGTTCTTTCAGATACTCCAACAGCCTGTGCGGTTCTCCATCGCGCATCAGTGAGTTTTTCTGCGTAATTATTTATTGCTTCTTTTTTCATAAAATCATAAACATTTGCAATAATTTCTCTTGCCTAAAATTAAGAAAACCATTAAAAAAATACTTATTTTTAAACATGAAACAGTCTTCTTTTAGTAAAATTTGCTATTTTCAAAATTAAATTATTTTCCTCTGCTTATTTCATGTGTTTTAGTAACTACAAATTTCTAAACAATGTAAATATCATTAACATACCTGGCTTTTAAGTACATGACGCTGAGATTTTCTAGACATTTTAAAAAAATTAAAGTAGAGCAACTTTCGTTTCAAGTCTGAATTTTTTCAACATAGATTATACTACTCGAGCACATCGAACCGCTGACGGTTGGCGACTGACCGGTGACCCTCGGTGTAACTCCCCGTACGCCGCGCCGCGATCCCCTCACCCTAAAATTGGTGGGGCGCGCCGCGCGTCTTCATCGTCGTCGTTCGTCGCGCACTATCTATAGTTTATCATAGAGTAAAATATTATAAGACCTGTAACATATTATGTACAACATTCTAGCAATAAAGACATTTGAATTTGAAATATCTCGTTTCTGGCACTGACATAGTATGTACTACGTACTAGACTCGACAACGCAACGCAATGCTTGGTCACATTCAACGTAATCTATATAGCAGCAGTGCACTTAGTCGCCCGCGAGCTCTTCTGCGCGCCAGACGTACAACAATCAAAAACGAAACCAAAAAAAGTCGTAAAAATGCCTAGTTGTGGGTTAAGATACTGCAAAAATTATTCCAGTAACACTTCCAAATGCAACGGAATAACATTTCATCGATATAAGCATTCTTATTTAATTATTTTCGATAATTAAAATACGAACATTCAATTACTAGGCGAAGGCGCGCGCCATTTTACATTGACATACTAGAGTAGTAGATTCAGAGTTTAATGTAGGCAGAATACAGATCTATGATAAGACGACGATGAATGAAGTACTTACTCACGTAGACGAGTTTGTATTTTGGTAATATTTAGAATATTACGTACATTATACATGCGTACATTATAATAATTTTATTATGGTACATATTTGAAAATATTCAAGTAATTTAAATAAGGTAATTAGCTATAGTGGACTATGGATCCATACTTAAATAATTTTTTTATAAAAAAGTGAATTTTTATTTTTATTTTATCCACTTACTCAAATAGATTCTGCATTCATTCGAGTGTAGGCACAAAACTGTGTCACTCCAGCTGCGGTACTAATCTATAGCAATCACCGCCCCGCCTCCCACCCCGCTCATGCTTCAAGTGCGACATGTTTTTTGTTTGCAATAGCTGCTCTAGTACGTAGTACTTACTACCTCAATGGTTTCTGGTGTTATTTAATAATTCTAAAAGAAAAACTTCTTTAATTGTTGTGAGTTTTTTTGGGACAGGTTAAACGTTCTGCTCCTAGATTGAATTATCTATGGAAAAAGCGTCAGTGTCACCTTTTAAGTTACTTACATAATATTATTGAGGTATTCTTAGTTTAAGAGGACGACTAACCCAAAAAATCAAACATCGTCCTTCTCTCTTCACACTCACGTCCGTCTTTGCCAGGTGAAAAAGGACGACATGGATTCATCGCCAAATTGGTTTTTTCTCAGTAACTCGATAATTATACAACATTTTAAAAATCCGTTAGCGTTTTCCGCGCATTTTATACAATGCAGTGTTAAAATATTAATTTAATCGGCCAAGTGCGAGCCTTACTCGCGCACGAAGATAAAGAGCAAAAATAGGCAACAAATTGTGTTTTTTGTATGGGAGCCCCACTCAATTTTTTATTTTATTTTCATATTATTATTAATTGTTAAAAAACCAATATAATCAAGGATTTTGTGAAAATTTCAAGTGTCTAATAGTTACCATTATTGATATCGAGCAAAAAAAGGACAAAAAAATCATGTTTGTTGTATGGGAGCCCCCCTTAATTATTAATTTTATTTTGTTTTTAATATTTGTTGTTATAGCGGCAACAGAAATACGCAATCTATGAAAATTTCAGAAGTCTAGCTATAGCAGTTTTTGAGATACAGCTTGGAGACAGACAGACGGACAGACAGACGGACAGACATCGAAGTCTCAGTAATAGGGTCCCGTTTTTACCCTTTGGGTATGGAACCCTAAAAATTCGTGAAAATTAGATCATGTTTGTGATTTTTTTCTATCGAGAACATTAAGTTAAGCCGTCTTTTTGCTCAGATCGAATTCTTGGAAATATAATTAGTGGATTCGCCAGAGGTTTTAACCTGCGAAAATTGTAATAGTGAATGTATTTTTGTTTTTGAGGTGTTATTTTCTTTTTTACACTATAATTTGCAAAGTTTACCAAAAATTTTTTTGTGCTTTATTTTTTTAGTTACTTAATTAAAAATTAATATTTCACCTTATACAACCAGTCAAGAAAAAAATTTTTTTCTTGTTTCTGTTATTTAATGACTCTTATCCGATTGTTTACGTTGAAAATTAACCAAAAACACAATTTAAAAAAAGAAAGTTTGCTTTGCTAAGCTAAATATACTACATACTTATATAAGATTTTTGCAAAGTTTTTATAGATTAACGCTCGTCGTAACCAAGATAAAAGGGTTTGGGAGGATTTCAGGGTCGTAAAGAAAAGTGTTACACGTGCTTATAGTGCGTATTTAAATTTTAGAGAAGTGATGAGCTTTAAGTACTTTAAAACGTTTTAATATCTCCAAAAATGTGTAAAATAGACCAAAATTGTTTTTCTACATTTGTTGAAAATTTATTTAAGAAAGAGCCAAAACGTTAAATGCATCGACAAATGAATGGCTTTTGACGACCTCCGTGGCGTAGTGGTGAGCGCGTCGGTAGCTCAAGCCGGAGGTCGCGGGTTCGAGTCCCGCCGACAGAACAAAAAAAGTTTATAAAGTTCCTGGATTATGGATGTGTATTAAATATGTGTATCATATAATAAAAATGTATAGTATAAATATAAAAGTATTAAATATATTTCCGTTGTCTGGTACCTGTAACATAAGTCCTTCAGTTACTTAGCACGGGGCCAGACTGACGTGGTGTGAAGCGTCCATAGATATTATTAATATTGTTACATAATATTTTGTGTGTAATACTAATTCGATTTGCTCAGTGTAATTTCAGTTCATTATCAATATTATTTCCTTCCAAATGTAACGATAACAGTTTTTTATGACGTCATATTTTGTGCTGTAGCTGGTTAGTGTTAATAGCTCTAGCAGGCAGTAGACATAAGATAATGCTTTGTTCAAACCTACGCGACCGAGCGACTGCGAAGCGGGAGCGTCAAGTTGCGTCAAGTTGTCAAAATATGTGTGTTTTGAATCAAAACACAAAGCATATTGCTTCGTTCAAACCTTCGCGACCAAGCGACTGCGAAGCGAGAGCGTCAATACAAAACACACATTTGACAACTTGACCTAACTTGACGCTCCCGCTTCGCAATCGCTTGGTAGCGTAGGTTTGAACAAAGCCTAATTGGCATGATTTTTTATATAAACGCAGTGTATTGAAATTGATATTATTGGCACACAAGCAGCCAGCCATTCTTGAAATCCAGTGGCGTCGATGTTGGCCGCTCCCACCGCGACGCGCAAACCAGACGCACCGCTCGCTGCAAAATTGAAAGCAGCGGCAAAAGGTACAGAACGAAAACCCAAAAACTAATTTTGCATCATTTATTACGTAGTTTTCATCCCGTTATATTTGGTCAACTCATACGCATCTCTTTACATTCATCGTGTTCATACTTTATACTGTATTTACATTTTTACAGTTCGGAATATAAATTCTCAAGTAGGCGTCTTACGTTAACGATTCATATAACTATTATTATAACTCTATATTATTTCTCTTAAGCGACATAATATTTTGCTTAAAAATTTCTAAAGATATATTTTACAACGCTTAGTATACTTACTTATTGTAAAATTGAATGATATTTCACAGCTATTCGATTTTTTACGGAAAACTAGCCTTATACTTTTGCGATTGAGTCGCAGAAGAACAGTTATTAATAACGTTTAATAGTTTTTCAATTTCCAGCGATTGGACAGCGATAATCAAACGGATATTATTAGGAAATTTAAGTTCCCATATTTTGGACACAGTTTGTATGTTAGGGAGCATACCCATACTACGTGACCTACTTTTTAAGATTTTTTGACCCCCTCCCTCCCCCTGGTGACCACGTGTAGTATATGCCATGACCCCCCCCCCATCAATTCTTCACGTGGTATTGACAAGAATAATTTTTCATCATTTGTAAGTAGAAAGAGTAAATGAAAATAATTTGACTCATATTTGTGTTTATTAAGTTATTTATAGAAAGAAGTAGAAATACTTGACACCAATATTTAAGATATATACTATACAAGGTGTAACAAAACTAGGTGATAATACTTTAGGATGTGTACGTGTCCCTTATAGTGAGTTCACTGTGAAAGTAGCAGCGCTGAATGACCAAAATTTTTCCACTTTTATATGGGTAAGCGCCCCAATGTAACGTGTTGAAAAAAAAGATCTTTCAGCGCTGCTACTTTCACAGTGAACTCTATGTAAGGAACACATACACACCCTAAAGTATTATCACTTAGATTGAGTATTAGTTTTAGTTTAATATAATTAATATATAATAATAGTCTAAAATGACAATGGAAAAATCAGAGAAATTAATTTCTAGGCAGATGGTGGACCTAATGTGATTTGGTCGCGTTTAAAGTTAAACCCAACCGACAGATCACAATTAACATTGAATTGACATGATCCGACTACATGACGTTGGTCTGTCAACTACCTAGGAATCAATTTCCTCGATGGTACATAGTAGCTATTTCAGTCAGGACTGTAGTTCAAATTGTAATCGAACATCAAGTATAGTAAACTAGATGGCTTCTCCCGCGTAAATTAGGAATTTCACAGAAACCGTACATTTTCCCGCAAAAAAATAAATTATGTCCCTTTACCTGGTCTACTCTATATATGTGGCATGTAACATAAAAATTGCTCCAGTAGCTCGTGAGATAGACTCTTTCTAATAATTTTCCCAGTTTTTTTCCACATTTTCCTCTGTTTCTTCGGTCCTATTAGCGTGATAATATACATACAGACTTCGCCTCGGCATTCATCGATAAATGACCTATATGGCTCGATAAATCTAACACTGAAAGTTTTTAAATTGGACCAGGCCATTTAGCCGAAGCTTTATTGTTTTCGCTTCGTTATAGAATCGCCGATCAAAATGTATGTAATTGACATAAAACAAGTCGAACGTCAACGTCATATTAACGAACGCTTATGTCAATTCCATACATTTTCATCGGCGATTCTATAACGAAGCGAAAACGAATACATTTTGGCACACCCCCCCCCCCCAGTACTTATTGAGATTATTGCGTTCAAGCAAAGAAACTCTTCAGGTTTATAATATTAGTATAGATTTTTTTTAAATCGAGTCGAACTCGAGTCTCGATCTAAAAGACATAAAAAGCACCAATAATAGGGTCATAATAGGTATAATATGGCAGTGATGAAAATGATTATGATGAATGTAATTTGCATAGTAGCATAATATGCTTTCCGTTCTTAAAACAACGCCGAAACTCCCAAACTTGTAACTATTAAGAATCAGGAGTTCTCTCAGCACCTTCCGAACCATGGTATACCTCGGTGCCAAATCTTACTTGTTGGTAGCTTAAGCATAATATGCTTAGAACACTTCTCACGAAACCGAAGTCACCACATGTTTCCATATAAATTTTGAGGAGTTCCCTCGATTACTTTCGATCCCTTCATCAGATCACCACTTTTGTGAATAAAGTACCAAATTGGGATGATACCTTAAACAGCAAAAGAATATTTTTGAAAATCGGTTCACAAACGGCGCAATAATCGTTGAGCATAAAAAAATGAACATAACACCTCCCCCATTTTGAAAGTCGGGAAAAATTGTAGCCTATGCGTTATTCTGATGTATAAGCTATATTATTGTAAAGTTTCATTAAAATCCATTCAGAAGTTTTTGCATGAAAGAGTAACAAACATCCATACATCCAAACAAACTTTCGCCTTGGCCTTTATAATATTGTTATAAGTAGAATGATCACCAAGCTTGACAGCTTCACCAAACTTCAAAGTGTCTGACAAGTGACAACAGTGCCTGTTTTTTTTAATGGCTGTTGGTTATAATTTATAACCATAATAAATGTCAGTGTCAAGTATTAAATGGCGAGAAAAAAAAATCGTATGACGTTTCTCCCGGCAAAATTGACTACGTGACAAAACTCTAAACTCTAAAACTCTAAAACTACCCCCCCCCCCCCCCTCTTGTGACCGAGCGTAGTATTTTGAAGAAACCTATAAATGGGTCACGTAGTATGCTCCCTTATAAAAACAACTAAACATTACTCAAATTACAAAATAAACAAAGTCAGAATACTTTAAATCCTAAAATTAATAAATGTTATATGGGTGGTTCTACAAAAATTGGGTAACTTTTAGGGATATTTTGTTTACTGTAGTTTTTATGGTAAATTTAAACAAGTATTGGTTTATAAGATAGGTAATAATATAATGAATATATCGTTGCAAAACGGGCCAGTCACTTTTTTGAGTAGTTTTTAAAGTACCTATTTAGATTTTTCTGAATTTGACTGCCAGAGTACTGACGAGGGTCACACAGTACTGATAGTTAATGCAAACTTATTAGAAATATATGCCATTTATGGCATTTATTAAACTCTTATAAACTAAAATTATAGGACTTCAATTATTTTTATGTATCAAGTTCTTAGTAAGTTATAGTATATTTTATAAAAATGTGGGGAAAACACTATCACAAATTCACAACCTCTATAATAGTTTTAACAATTGTAATATATATTTTTTTTATTTTAAAGTACTTTTACCAAACAGTATACATTCATAATTAAAGTCAACCAACAATAGAATTAAAGTTTTCGCTTTTTGTATATCTGTTTGTCAGTACGTCCATCTGTCTATTTATTTGTCTGTCACTAGGCTATATCTCATTAATACCGATGGCTACATAATTTTTATTTTCACAAATAACGTATAGTTGTGTTACAGCTATTACGAAAATACAAAAATAATATAATAAAAATAAAATAATAAAATAAATACTTAAGGGGGCCCCCATACTAGAAACGTGATATTTTTGCTCAAATAATGCAACCAGGTAATTTTAAATACTCTGGAACTACCCAATTTCGTTCTTACTTGAATAATAAATAATAAAATAATAACAAAATAAATATTTTAGGGGCATCCTATACAAAAAATATACTTTTTTGTCCTTTTAACTCAATGTCCAATAATGGCACAAGGTCGGCATTTGAAATTTTCACAAAATACTATTTTTTTTCCTTCTTTAATAGTAAAATTAAAATAAATTAAACACTTCAAGGGGGCTTGCATTCGAAAATAGCCATTTTATGGCACGAGGGCTTCATGCTGGAGACTGACTCGCACTTGACCAATTTTTTTCAAGTTAACCATTGCTATTGAGGTTCTCTACCATTTTTACTCTGCCCTTTCTTATTTTTTTAGTACATTTTGTAGCTGCATTAGAAAAGAAAATCATATTCTTTTCTAATGCAGCTTTTTTGTAGGGGTAGTTTGATTCTCGGCAAGCAAGTCTTTTCAGCTTCTGTTTTCTCATTTAATATATTATCCTTCCAGGTCAAATTTGTCTTTTGTGGTAGGCGACATTTATGTTTTACACTAAAATAATTAAACAAATAGTTAACACACCTTATTTGTTGCGATAAAAGTGATTATTAGGAAAAAACGTCAGTACTCTGGCAACATGTCAGTCCGTTGGCACGATTTAAGGCAAAGGACTGACGCCAAAAGACTGATAGTATCGACATAAATTTAAGGTTATCATTTAAGTTATTGTTTCTTTTCGTATTTTCTAATATCAATACATTACATTTTTAATGTCATAGTAAACAATTTAGAAATCAAAATAAATTTCAGATTTATGAAGAATTAAGGACTTACCCACAGTACTGAGTTTTTGACTGGCCCTGCGTAAGATTATGTCATATCCGACGAGCTAGCACTCATACTGTAATAGTGGCAAGGAAATGCTGCAGTTCTTATCTGAAAATATTACCAACTAAACATAATTAATAGGTATTTGACTACGTATACGTGTTTTTTGTTGAAAAATTTCTTATTTGAAAGTTACACAAAGTACTGACGAATGAAACCTATGACAAAGTTTCCTCTTTTTTTAAATACATTGTAAATATTTTTACATTATGAAAGTCCTGACATTTATTAATACGTACATTAAATATTGTAATTATATACCGAGTTTTCTGAAATTAATCGTAAAATCTGATGTACAGTCTCTTGATTGAACGTTTTTGGGTTTGTGACAGGCCAATTTCTAATTAAATTAAGTATCTAAAATTGAGTGACCAATTAAAGGAGATTACAAACTTTTAAAATTAAGTATAAAATCTTTAAAATACAATGTAATTTAATAAATATTGACTGGTGACAGCGAGTTACCCAATTTTTGTAAAATCACCCATATTTATTTTGTTGTGCATTCATTTCAAGTAATTTGATAATTCACGGTTAAAATAATGCTTTCAGTTTTTCTGTTTCTTTTTCAAAAATTTTTCAATCGGTTCGTAAAGTAATCTTAACTTCGCCTAGTAAACCTTTATAAACATTAATAATTAATAACATAGTAACTAACTAGATAAACAATAAACATATCGAAAAGTATAAGGAAAATATATATAAAAAGCCTTTAACAATACACCTTTCAAAGACTATTAAAAGACAATTTGACAGAATTTATAAAGGCCCCTAAATATGTAACGAAACAAAATGGTTCAGGAAAATACCCTAATCATGTCCTTTCGTGTACCAAATTACACCTCAGTGGCATTCTCGATGGTGTTCAAAAACTGTTCCTTAATATCGACGGAGCTTCGCTTGCTGGTTTTGGTGCCGCGGGCTCTTTATAAATCCACGAAAACGCGCTCCACTATTCCTCCTAATCGTTTATAGTATATGTGTGCAAGCTTTCGACAATGTTTGAGTGTTATCGGTAGCCCTTTTAGAGACAAACTACGATAACATGGCGTGCCCCTCCAAATTACTGTTTCAATGTGTGTAACTGTGTAGTCAGATCCTTATGAAAGAGTTTGTATGTAGTAAGTATTCAACCAATTAACCTACTCGTAATATTTCACTTAATGTCACTTATAATTACCAATGTTTGTTGTTTACAACTATAATTAACCGACCGCGCAAGACAACGCACATCAAATAACGTTTTGACAACGCACTTCAAACGTTTTGAATTTTGGAGGGGCGCGCCATGTTATCGTAGTTTATCTCTCCATATGAGTGCACGCGCACACTACAATAAATTATTAAGCTACGTCCACACGTTTGGCGTTTGCAAACAAACGTTTGGCTTGATTTCGAAATCCATCCACACGCTTGCGTTAGTTAGTATTGCGCTTGAGTTAGTATATTCTGACGCGGACGTCGAAGTTGCTGTTTCTGCTATAAACATTTGGCAGATATTTTTATCTATACTTACATATAAATAAAATAAGAGTGTCTGTTTGTAATATTGAAAGAATATATTATATACTCTACATACACCATAACAACATTTTTTAAAATTTTTGTCTGTATGTCTGTCTGTCTGTCTGTCTGTTTGTTCCGGCTAATCTCTGAAACAGCTGGAGCTATTTTGACGGAACTTTTTTTGGTAGATAGCTTATGTAGTATTAAGGACTGAGTAACTTAGGCTACTTTTCAACCGACTTCCAAAAAGAAGGAAGATATATTTTACTTTGACGCGGGCGAAATTGAGGGCAACAGCTAGTTATAAATATAAGAAAACTATATACTTAATTAATATTATATAATTTAATACGTTTTCATTTGACCACCAGTCATTCATTTTTCGAAAGCACATACAGACATGCTACGTATGTATAGCACGTCTGTTCGCTTACAGAACATCGACAAGAATGAACGCGCACAAACGTGTGGACGGGTGGCAAATTCCCTTTGATTTTCGTTCAAAAACCGACACTGGGTCGGATCGGCTACCGTCTTTGCAAACCTAAACAAACCAAGCCAAACTCCCTATCCACACGTTTGTTTTTGTGACCGTTTGTGACGATTTGTTGAGGTTTGGCAAACGTGCGGACGGGCCTTTAAGCGTCACGATCAAAGGGAAAGATGCTCTACTTCAATTTCACATTAATTGTTAATTATATTTAGGTGTGGATATTTTATGTCATTATTAGTTAATATAATATGGCGATTTTACCACTTCTACAATAAGAGTTAAATATCGACATAAATGAAACACGTAAAAAGTTTCATTAAACTTTATTAAAAAATCTAAATCGTTAATCACTCGTTTCCGATATATCTGATTCAGAGTCTGATGAATCGCCAACGTTTATATTAAAACTGAAATCAAGACCACTATGTCTCATGTATTCATTTTCTGTTTTTTCTAGGTATTGACAAGTAGGTATTAAAGTACCAGACATCTTTATTTTACTCGATCAAATGCTTCATTTAAAATGTTCATAATTGAATTGTAATTATTGCGACGTACTCGCTTCATTTTCGGATTCACTATCCGCTTCCGACGTAGGCTCCGTTTTACACTGCATACTTTGGACCACAGGAATTTCTATAGTTATATAATTAGATTCTATAGGTAGTGCTGTAGTTTGCTCCACAGTATTAGTTTGTTCCTTTCTTTCGCGTAGAATTCTAGTCACTGTTCTTTCAGATACTCCAACAGCCTGTGCGGTTCTCCATCGCGCATCAGTGAGTTTTTCTGCGTAATTATTTATTGCTTCTTTTTTCATAAAATCATAAACTTTTGAAATAATTTCTCTTGCCTAAAATTAAGAAAACCATTTAAAAAAATACTTATTTTTAAACATGAAACAAAGTCTTCTTTTAGTAAAATTTGCTATTTTCAAAATTAAATTATTTTCCTCTGCTTATTTCATGTGTTTTAGTAACTACACATTTCTAAACAATGTAAATATAATTAACATACCTGGCTTTTAAGTACAGGACGCTGAGATTTTCTCGACATTTTAATTTTTTTTAAAGTAGAGCAATTTTCGTTTCAAGTCCGAATTTTTACAACATAGATTACTACTCGAGCACATCGAACCGCTGACGGTTGGCGACTGACCGGTGACCCTCGGTGTAACTCCCCGTACGCCGCGCCGCGATCCCCTCACCCTAAAATTGGTGGGGCGCGCCGCGCGTCTTCATCGTCGTCGTTCGTCGCGCACTATCTATAGTTTATCATAGAGTAAAATATTATAAGACCTGTAACATATTATGTACAACATTCTAGCAATAAAGACATTTGAATTTGAAATATTATCGCGTCTCTGGTGTTAATAATTCTAAAAGAAAAACTTCTTTAGTTGTTGTGAGTTTTTTTGGGACAGGTTAAACGTTCTGCTCCTAGATTGAATTATCTATGGAAAAAGCGTCAGTGTCACCTTTTAAGTTACTCACATAATATTATTGAGGTATTCTTAGTTTAAGAGGGCGACTAACCCAAAAAATCAAACATCGTCCTTCTCTCTTCACACTCACGCCCGTCTTTGCCAGGTGAAAAAGGACGACATGGATTCATCGCCAAATTGGTTTTTTCTCAATAACTCGAAAATTATACAACATTTTAAAAATCCGTTAGCGTTTTCCGCGCATTTTATACAATGTGTTAAAATATTAACTTTAAAGTTCAATGCACGGTTATGGCAATAAATAAATAATCGGCCAAGTACGCGCGACACTTACTCGCGCACGAAGGGTTCCTTACCGATAAAGAGCAAAAATAGGCAACAAATTGTGGTTTTTGTATGGGAGCCCCTCTCAATTTCTTATTTTATTTTAATTTTATTATTAATTATTAAAACACAAATACAATCAAGGATTTTGTGAAAATTTCAAGTGTCTAATAGTTACCATTATTGATATCGAGCAAAAAAGGACAAAAAAATCATGTTTGTTGTATGGGAGCCCCCCTTAATTATTAATTTTATTTTGTTTTTATTATTTGTTGTTATAGCGGCAACAGAAATACACAATCTATGAAAATTTCAGAAGTCTAGCTAGCAGTTTTTGAGATACAGCTTGGAGACAGACAGATGGACAGACAGACGGACAGACATCGAAGTCTCAGTAATAGGGTCCCGTTTGTACCCTTTGGGTATGGAACCCTAAAAATTCGTGAAAATTAGATCATGTTTGTGATTTTTTTCTATCGAGAACATTAATTGGACGGCGTTATGTACTACAACAGATTAAGCGACACTTGAGAGAATTCGAGAAAATAAGCTTCAAAGATTTTAAACTTCAAATTGTCGCTGTGAGCTCGTTATTTATGTTACGTGTATTATTTTTTTTACTGTAAATTAAGATGTATATAAAGTTTAGATTAATATAGAATATATTACTGTGTAGAATATACTTTAAAAGATATAGCTATTTTTCCGCTTAATTCGTTAATGTTTTATAGCTATATTCAGATAAATTAAATTTGACAATAACGTACTATACGACATTAATATTGTCGTTTGATTCTTTAATACGATTTATTTTGGGTGAAATAAAGTGCATTAAAAGATTAAATCCAAATATTTTAATGCAAATTTCTCAAATTAAACAAAAATTATACAGTTTTTCTAAGATTATAATGTATCTCTTTAATGATTTCGAAAATACACATAAATTTGTATAGGTTTTTATAGTCAAATACCACAAAATAACATGATTATTTGCTTGTCTCCCTATCCTTTGTGAAACTAATATACATGCGAAAGTATGTCAGCGTGTCTGTTTGTTACCTCTTCACGCCCAAACCGCTGAACCGATTTTGCTGAATTTTGGTACAGAGATACTTTGAGTCCCGGAAAAGAACATAGCATACTTTTTGTGCCAGAAAAATGTACGGTTCCCGCGCGATAAACTAATTTTGGCACAACGGCGTTACGGGCGTCATCTAGTCTTTTAATAATTAAAATGGCACTTTTTCAACATAAAAATAAAAAAAATTACCGTTCAATGATGAGAAATGAATGTAATCAATTTTTTATTTTTCTAATCTTCATCTTCTATATCAAAATCTTCTGCCATTTTAGGCGGTTAGTTCGTTATTGCGTTTTTAAAGAATGAATTGAAACGGATTATCTACAACTTTTGTGGATATAATTCGTTTATGCATTTTAAAATCCTGTTTGTGTATTTTGTAACAGTAACTTAGGCTCATAATTCTTTAATACGTAACTAAATTTTGCAAAACTTCTAACAAATTTTGACATGTCGCTTAGTTCACCCCTTATTATAAGGCACTAGGATTGATTTTTGGACACAAAATTAGGTGAATACATTGCTAATGATGCGTGGAATCGATCTGCATTCATAACTCATTTTTTTTATTTTTTCGCTTGATCCGTTATTACCGTATTTACCGTTATGTAAGTACATAACGCCGTCCAATTTAAGATATCGTGTTTTTGCTCAGATCGAATTCTTGGAAATGTAATTAGTGGAGTCGCCAGAGGTTTTAACCCCCGAAAATTGTAATAGTGAATGGATTTTTGTTTTTGAGGTGTCATTTTCTTTTTTACACTATAACTTGCAGTTTACCAAAAAAATTTTTGTGCTTTTAATTTTTTAGTTACTTAAGTAAAAATTAATATTTCACCTTATAAAACCAGTCAAGAAAAAAATTTTTTTTCTTGTTTCTGTTATTTAATTACTCTTATCCGATTGTTTACTTTGAAAATTAACCAAAAACACAATTTAAAAAAAGAAAGTTTGCTTTGCTAAGCTAAATATAACTACATATATAAGATTTTTGCAAAGTTTTTCGTAACCAAGATAAGGGCGAGGCCGCCTATTTTTGGTGATTTTGTAATATTTTTTTTTCGCCTTTTGTATTTTAAAAGTATTGTGTTTATCTTAAGCTCGAAAACTGATTCTAACGAAAAAAACAAAGTGCTCAAGCATGCATTAGAATTATTTGAGTTCCAATAATAGTCTAAAAATATATTTACAATTAAACATAAAAAAGGTAAGAAAATAGCTTAAAATATACAATCCGCCGTGGAAGAGGTACACTTTAACTGTCGCTGTAGCAGTAAGTATGACAGATTTGAAGATAAATCTGATATATTATGAATACTTATATAAATGGCTATTACCTCATCTAATTCTTATAGTATTTTAAGATAACTTTCTTTATAAACTTTTTCCAATCAAATGAATCGTTAGAAACATCAATTCTACCCCACATTTTAAACGTCATCAATAATACCGATTTATTGTTATCGTTGGGTGTTAGGGAAGATAAAATCGGGAAGTGGCAACGCTGAATTTTTATGAGCCTGAACTTAGCAGACAGCAGACAAAAAAAATATTTGGATAGGGATATCTGCGAGCCCACGTAAGTTTTTAGAGTTAACTAAAGTGATAATTGTGTGTTGTCAAATTATCTAAACATGATAAAAATATTTTTTTTTACAACATACGAAAAAAAAATTTAAACAAAAAAAAATTTTTTGGGAAGCTCTCACGCAATTTCCTATTGTTGAAAATTTACAAAAATTTGTAAATATGCTCAATTTTAGGTTCTTTAAAGATGATATCGATTATTTTTTTGATTTTTTATTTTGATCATTCTGGGGCTCATAACTCTGTAAATAATCAGTAAAAAAAGAAAAAAACATTTATCATGTATTTCCCTGTCAACATTCTAAACATGAGATTTTTTTTGTTTTTTTTATTTTGTCACTGAGTTGATAGATATCCGTATTTTTGTTTTTTTATTTTTTTTGGCGACGGATATCAAGGTTAAAAAAAAAACCAAATGAAAAAAAAAAATATTCTCATATCTTCATTTTCAAAAGATCTAAACATGATATTTTTCAGAATTTTGATTTTTTCATTTGTTCATTCATTCTTTATTTTATGTTTTTTTTTTTTTTTGTCCCAAAGATCGTCAAAAACTCAAAAAAATCATTGTTTTGTATTTGTTTGTACTCCATACTCCATAAAAAACAATATTTTTTTTTAGTTTTTAACGATTTTTGGGACAAAAAAAAAACAAACTAAAAAATTAAAATTCTGAAAAATGTCATGTGTCATGTGTCATGTTAGATCTTTTGAAAATGAAGATATGAGAATATTTTTTTTTTCATTTGGTTTTTTTTAACCTTGATATCCGTCGCCAAAAAAAATAAAAAAACAAAAATACGGATATCTATCAACTCAGTGACAAAATAAAAAAACAAAAAAATAAAAAATCATGTTTAGAATGTTGACAGGGAAATACATGATAAATGTTTTTTTCTTTTTTTACTGATTATTTACAGAGTTATGAGCCCCAGAATGATCAAAATAAAAAATCAAAAAAATAATCGATGTCATCTTTAAAGAACCTAAAATTGAGCATATTTACAAATTTTTATAAATTTTCAACAATAGGAAATTGCGTGAGAGCTTCCCAAAAAATTTTTTTTTGTTTAAATTTTTTTTTCGTATGTTGTAAAAAAAAAATATTATCATGCTTAGATAATTTGACAACACACAATTATCACTTTAGTTAACTCTAAAAACTTACGTGGGCTCGCAGATATCCCTATCCAAATATTTTTTTGTCTGCTGTCTGCTAAGTTCAGGCTCATGAGTTTTTACGTATTCTATGGAAAATCTCGTAATATTCGCCATTTCTCGACAGTTCATATTTGAACCTCAGTCGGGCTGTGTACACAGTTTTTTCAAAGGAAGTTTTTTTGTGACACAAATGTAAGTATTACTGTTTCACATAAAACGATCAATGCATCATGTGAGTAGTCAAAAGGGCCATGTTTGGGGCTATAATACAAACCGCATTGTGTATTATTAACAGAGATAAGTTTGATTTTCCCTACGCTATGATAGCCTCTACGCTATCATTTTGGTGATCCAACGGCATATTTCTCAACGCTATGATAGCATAGAGAAATAAATTCCCTACAATTTAGGTGCTCCAACGTCACAAGCAGCTTAGATTTTCTTTCTCTCGCATAATTTTTCTGGTCATATCAGCAAAAATTGGCGGCCTCACCCATAAAAGGGTTTGGGAGGATTTCAGGGTCGTAAAGATAAGTGTGTTACACGTACTTATAGTGCGTATTTAAATTTTAGAGAAATGATGAGCTTTAAGTACTTTAAAAGGTTTTAATGTCTCCAAAAATGTGTAAAATAGACCAAAATTGTTTTTCTACATTTCTTGAGAATTTATTTAAGAAAGAGCTATAACGTTAAATGCATCGACAAATGAATGGCTTTTGACGACCTCCGTGGCGCAGTGGTGAGCGCGTCGGTAGCTCAAGCCGGAGGTCGCGGGTTCTAGTCCCGCCGACAGGACAAAAAAAGTTTATAAAGTTTCTGGGTCATGGATGTGTATTAAATATTATGTGTATCATTTAATAAAAATCTTAAATATATGTATAGTATAAAAGTATTAAATATATTTCCGTTGTCTGGTACCTGTAACACAAGTCCATCAGGTACTTAGCACAGGGCCAGACTGACGTGGTGTGAAGCGTCCATAGATATTATTATTATTATATTCTAGCCTTTAAAAACATTTAAACTTCCTAATTAAAGCCAGAAAAAAATGGGTGCTATACATATCTCACGTACATTACTAAAGACGCATGCTGCGACCTATGTTTGGAAAATGCTTACCTGAATATAAAAATGTATTTTTCTTCAAAATTTTTAAATTTATGAGTTTAACTGAAGTGGTATAGATTAATTTAAAAATTAAAAGCAGAACTTTTCAATAGATAAACTTTTTTATTTATGTTATCAGCTACACATTTCTTTTTTTTCTTTTCATCCACTATTACGGAAATCGGAGGTTAGCATGAATTTTACGCTCTAGGCACTCCACTAAATGTAGTATCTAATTTTAGAAAATGAAACAATTCGGAGCTTATTTTCAAGTAAGTATAAAAATGAATTATAAAATCGAAAATTTTGGGTTAGTCGCCCCATTAATTAATAATAATTAGTACCTATGCATATTCAGCGTCTAAGCTTATTACTGTGGCCTGACCATGCTTATAATATAGAGCTCTATATAAGCTCCATGGGCCTGACATAGCATTGGTCGAAAGATCTTCTATTGGGCTCTCACTTATATCTCACAGTATTATACTCGTGTTTCGTCCGAAGAGATTAGTATAATTAGAATATGAACACATAGTAGTTACGACAGTGACTCCACTCCAGGCACTATGTTTAGAGATTATAACTCTAAAAAATATAAATAAAAAACTTACAGTTGCTCTCTGGTATATACTTTATGGTCCGGTCCGCGGCTTCCTGTTCCGGTGTCTTACCTCGGCCAACCGCCATGATTCGACTTCATTGAGCGTTTAGTGCCCGTCCGCTCCAGTAATTCCGCGTTCGTACACAAAACTATTTAAAAAAATGCCAAAAAGGTGAAATCAAGATAAATTGGTTTAAATAATCAGAAATTTACGTAAGTTGGAAAAACAAAATATAAAGCGGGATCGCCATTATGGGCAACAAGATTTGTCTAGCTTCAGTTACAGCTCTTCGCCCAGTTTTTCTGAGTCTACGATGGATTAAATGAACCACCAGAAGTATCGGGTGGTATGCATTTATACACAATATTAATAAGCCTAACGTCCTTCGGGGCATAATTTTTTCCAGCATCCACGTGTTGCTTTGACACGTGGAAATATTTTCAGCATACATAAATTGGATAAATTTTTACGAAAGAATCGTTTTCTCGCGTCGCTTGGGCTGTATAGACGTGGTGATTTATAACGGATTCTTGCAAAACAGCGATTTTCAATCGCATGAAATTTAATGGAGCACGTGGTCGGTCTTACCGACAGCAACAGCATGCAATAGCCTATAACCGGTTTCTCGCGTCGAAACAGTGGTTTTTCGCTGTATGGACGTGGTGTGTCCGCTCACGGCGGTTTTCAGATAGTAATATGGCTACAACCGGTTCTTACGTCACAGCAGTCGCTTGGACTTGTAAAGACGTGGTGTTTTACCGTTAACGACGGGTTTCAGATAATAATATGGCTATAAGCGATACACATGTCACAAAAGCTCTGCCAGGAATAAATGTGTTCTGTGCACAAAAGTCGCTTGGACTTGTAAGGACGTGCTGTTTTGCCGTTTACGACGCCTTTAACCTATTTCAGATAATATGGCTTATGATCTTATCCAAAACGTGCTTCCTCAGATGTATTACGCCAGCTTTAGCGCCTCAGTTAGAGGTGTAAATAAATTTCGATGCAAATTTGCTTCAGAGTAAAAAATTTACCCATACAGCCCGAAAGGGCTAGATATAGAAGCTCAAAAATGTATGCAAATGCCCAATAATAGCAAAATCATAGCCGCACAAAGCTCAAAGCTGAAGTTCATAATCGAAAAGGCAGTAAAATGTGACAAGTCAATTATATTGACTTGTCAGACAATGTGAAATAGCAACAGATATCTCATTGCTCGGGACTATTATTTCTAACAATAATGAGAGCCTATACAAAGTATATGATGGACCTAGGTTGGCTATTGTGTGATGTGAACACAGCAGCATAATATTATGTAAAATACCTTATTTTAAATCATGTAAGAAAGGTATAATACACAATCTTTCTTCAACAAATATGGAGAATCTCTTGACTAAAACTTTGAAGAAACCATAAAAACTGCAAACGCAGTGCCTTGTTCAAGCTCCCATTTGAAACCAGAAGCATGGAGGCTTCCTCAAATTTGTTTCAGCAAGTTCCTTATGAGGTAATGTTAAACTTCAAGGCGAGGCCCATTGCTAGTAAGCAGCATACTAGCAAAAATGTCACACCAACAACAGCCAGCTGCTGGGGCCAGGGCCAGACCCGTGCCAAAGGACTGTTCAACCTTACTCGGGGACATCCAACCAGTCAAGGCCCGTTATGTAGGTACACTCACTCTAATTTATAAACAGTGGAGTTTAATCCCCTCTATATTTTGTACTTTAGTACTTAATATCTTATATAAAGACAGTGCTTTCAACAAAAAATATTTTAAAACTTCTGCAGTTTATACATGCTAGATGTAAAAGTTTTAGAAGAACAGGATAATTAAATAGTTAACATCAATGAGTGCTGTTTAATAGTCGTATATTATCCTTGTGCTGGTCAATTAATTGGTCCCGGGTGGTTCCTAAACCAATCTGGATAATATAAGTAACACATTTTGAAGGATAAAAAATAATATTAATAATCAACAATTTAAATTCAAGGATATTCAGACCAACGAATACTATAATCACAAGGAGATTCGCATAGTGTTAATCTCATTGTAACAAAATGACTCTTATCTAGCAATGTTACACTTGAAGGATGCATGTTTAATATTTTTTAATCACTTATACATAATTGTTCACCATTCTTCTAGATATTAAACATATCTCTATGTTGGCCAACATGTATGAGTTCAATGTTTTGACATATTATTTTGGTTTATTGTATAATATATATTATACCACATATTATTTTCACAACAATGAAGCCTTTTGATCTAATGGTAACTGTCCTCGATTTATCTCGATATTTAGCTGATTGGGGCTAATTAAGACGACGGTATTTAATTAGAAACATAGATATTACACGAAAGTTACTTGTGAACCTACTGGGGTTTATTATAGACAAAGAGATAAAAGGGTTAAATATATCCATCAAAGACAGTAAGATATTTATAATCACAGATTCAGGTAGATTGTTTATAATATGTGATTGACACACACTTGACTGTATTTTAAGTTTGTTTTAAATAAATAAAGATAAACTTCTTATATTAAGTAAAACAAACAATAAGTAACTATTACCTTATGCAGTTTAAACTTTAAAGATGTAAAACAAGTTTGCAAACTGCAAAGTTAATAAATGGTTAATACATTAATACCTTAATATGTGTTTATTAATAGTTTCTTACTTTTAGCATCTCCAGCCATAGAATATGTATAAACTAAGTAGTTACTCATATTAATTTAGCAGAATGTTATGACAAATACTTACATGACAAGTCTTCTATGTATAACTTAATCTGTGATGACAAGTTCACTTTTGCTGAATTTGTATTGGGGTTTAATTAGGTACATAATTTATTCAAATAACAGTATCAAAGGTGACAATAACAGCTGAGGTCCAGAAATATCTCTGACGCCTCAACTATGGGGTGCTATGGGGTAAGGTTCCAGCTGTGGAGATCAAAGGGCTAGCAGCAGTTGACCTCAAGATAGAATTTGACTTTCATATAAATCATTTAAAACTTTTTGCGGCCAATTCTGCTTTCAAGATAATTTATTTGCAAAAAATTAATATAAGTGATACATTTTATTGACAATGGATAATAGCAGCAGCAGCTACTAGTTACATCAATTGTTTGGGAGATATAATACAATACCCTCATCTTCCAAGGTAGCAAGGGACTTTTGGTAATGGTGTAAAGTATTCAGAATAATTATTCTTAATGTTTTTGCTCTATTATATTCAAGAAAGACCCACCTAGAGATCAAATAGTCCTTAAAAGGCTTTAACATATTACCATTTTTTGGTACTTATCAGCAATGACTGTCATTGACTTATGTGTTCATGGCTCAGTAATCCAGATTCTTTTGCAATAGATGCTTTCATATCAGATTGGTCCAAAATTTTTTTTTTTTTATATTCCCTTCAGTAATAATTATTCTCCAGTATTCAATAAAATTATTTTATTCAAGGCACAGGGTATTGCGGTTGTACCGATGTGGTCTACACAACCTTGTAATCGGAACATCCACAAAAACAGTACCATGGTTGCAGGGATTTTATCAGGACTGCATTATTACAATGAGAAAACCCATGTGCTTCAACAGATGTAATTTTAGCTTCAATATTGAAAAGTACCTTAAAACAATATGATGTATGCTACAGAAAATGGTATGTTTTTAATATTTTTAACATTTTTAATATGACTGTATGGACCTTCAGTTATGTGCTTATACTTAATACCAAAACTTTTCTTTTTAAAGATGGTGACCAATAATATGGGACTATCAATTCATAAAGATCTGCTCTTTCATCTATTAATAAACATAATTATACCTGATAATGTTAGGATTTCCAGGTTTTGTAAGGGTGTGTTTTGATTAAGACCATCATTATCATGTTATAACTTTACTTGGGACGCTTATTTAGCTACATTTTTCCAAAGGAAAAGTTGACACTTGAACAGTTGAAGTTGGGAAGTGTGTCTTAGTTTTTAGTCACTGCACATATAATAAGTGCAAAAGTTATCTAAAATTAAATTAAAGGCCACTATAATGATAAAAATCAGTACTTTAATTAAAACTTCAAGATCAGGGGCCTTACTCCCGGAACTGATATCGATTTCGATTTTCGATTTCAACGGTTTTTGACACTTTAGAGTCTAAAGTGTCAAAAATATCATCATTAGACATCTAAAATAGCGCACGATCGTCCTGCGGATCTGTTTGAAACTAATTCAACCTCAATGGATTTTGCTATTCCTGATAGCTATGCTAGCGCACGATCGAGCTGCGGCTCAATTTGGAACTAATTAATTCAACCTCAATGGATTTTGCTATTCCTGACAGCTATGCTAGCGCACGATCGAGCTGCGGCTCAATTTGGAACTAATCAGCATCGAAACATTCGCCAAATCGAAATCTTAGGTGCTCGCGACAGACAAAATTGTCTGAGAATCGACTTACAGATCGTTTTCAAATGTCAAATTTCACGGTAGCAACAGAGGCATCGACATCGATTGAGATCGATTGTTGCTGAGTTAGGTATTGTAAACGTTTTTAGGGTCACTAGGGTATCGATTGGTGTGGTGTCGTTTCATTTTTTGTTGATAATAATTATTAATTCATTATTATTTTAATATAATAATATGGCTCTTCTGCAAGCATTTTTAATGTGATTGATGGCACTTCCAATGATTGAGTTGAGCTCTATAGCTATACGGTCCCATTTAAGTTTGGTATCGTGCTTAGTTTGGCTCGCCCGCATGTACCCTTTTGCGATTACTGGATTTTCTTCCAGGAATCTCAACAACATCTCCATTTGTAGGTGCCTAGGACGGACCATTATTTTCCAAATAAAAACTAATTTTTAATGTCGGCATGCAGGGATACAAATTTTACAAATACTAGAATATGTATGACAATGTTAAGCAATGATATTCAACTAAATACAGATCTGTTACGTTCATACTATTTTCCGGCTTAAATTGCTTCCGAACAATTTTCAAATTCAATTGTCAAATTTGACAGGTAAGTGAAACAAAAGATACGAAATGCTATTTACATAAAAGAGACATACTAAATAAAAGAGTAAAGTACTTCAGGCTTCACAACGCGCGCGGTAGTAACATATCTGCTTTGAGTTTTTTTTATATAATATCATTGATGTTAAGTGTAACTACAAAAGAGAATTTACATATTTGTTTAATGTCAAGATGTTCCTTAAAGAAAATGGGCACGTCCATCTAAAGTTTCTAAAAGATTTTTATGGTATGACGAAAAAACACAAACATTATTTCATATTTTTCGTTATTTTTCGATATATCCTTCTCCTACTTTATAACAATCGACGTTGCTATAACGACGTTGACAAGACGCCATGGCAACATCTCGATTTTGATACGATTTTGTTCCGGAATTCCTACGCATTACAATGACATCAAAAACGAAATCGAAATCAGACTCGTATCAAGTTGATATCAGTTTCGGGAGTAAGGCAGCAGGTACGAAACCATTAATATTATACATAGGTACTTACTTTATTTTTATTTCATTGGAACATTCTCAGATCTTTCATGCTACCTCATTAGGAACACAAATAGGTCTAAACATATTACAAGACCTGATAATAATTAACTCTCTCTTAGGTTTAGAAAACCATAATTAGACATTCAGAACCTCTTTCTTGGGATTAAAATTACATTAATGGATAGTGAAATTGACGTTTTCATGTTTAAGTCTAAAAGTACAAGGCATACAGCAACTTTTATAACCGAGAAAAAGACACTAACATTAATAGTATCAGACAATCTGCTGGGTGAAGCGACAAGTCTTCTACCTTTGCTAAGTCTACGATAGACCTATTGTTAACAACGTAACCTGTCTTTTATATATTTACATTGAGGTTATATAAAAATAATGACAAATAAATAAATTATTTGTTTATTGTTCATTATTTAATGTATTTATTTAAATAGGTATAACAAAGTATTGTTCAACATAATGTTATAAGGTATGGACTATATTACATTTTATCCAATAAGGGACATCATTTGTGATATTTCTTACTCTAAACATCTACTATGTGTTCATATTCTAATTATACTAATCTCGAGGACGAAACACGAGTATAATTAACGATCAAACGAACTTACCTGTACGTGAAGTTCGATCGTAATTATACGAGTGTTTCGTCCGAAGAGATTAGTATAACCCACCCTCCCTAACATATATGAAATAGATGATATATGAGATGATATGATATAGATGAAATATCACAAATATCTCTCAAGGAATGAAGTCGAATCATGGCGGTTGGCCGAGGTAAGACACCGGAACAGGAAGCCGCGGACCGGACCATAAAGTATACCAGAGAGCAACTGTAAGTTTTTTATTTATATTTTTTAGAGTTATAATCTCTAAACATAGTGCCTGGAATGGAGTCACTGGCGTAACTACTATGTGTTCATATTCTAACTATACTAATCTCGAGGACGAAACACTCGTATAATTACGATCGAACTTCACGTACAGGTAAGTTCGTTTGATCGTTAATTATTATAATTTATATCTAACAATAACACTAAAATTCCTAATTTTCAGTTGACATACTTAGTTATACTCAGTAATTATTCTGCCTGTGTAATGTGTATTGTGTTAATTTTAATGTAGTAATGGAGCCTTTTAGTATTCGTTCTGTTAAATTTTCGATACATATTATTATTATTATTGTTACATAATGTTCAACGTTTGTTTGACGAACTCCGTGGCGCAGTGGTGAGCGCGTTGATAGCTCAAGCCGGAGGTCGCGGGCTCGAGTCCCGCCGACGGAACAAAAAGTTTATGAAGTTCCTGGGTCATGGATGTGTATTAAATATGTGTATCATATAATAAAAATCTTAAATATATGTATAGTATGAAAGTATTAAATATATTTCCGTTGTCTAGTACCTGTAACACAAGTCCTTCAGGTACTTAGCACGGGGCCAGACTGACGTGGTGTGAAGCGTCCATAGATATTATTATTATTATTATGTTTGTGTAAGGTATTCCTTGCTCACGGGCAATTAAATCTCGGACCTTTGGAAGGCATGCGTGGGGCCGAAGCCAACACGTAGAGGCCCGTTACACAGTTTTAATCTAAATGTTATGTGACACTAGCCGGCGACTCTCCCTGTCCGCACTATGGGAGTACGACCAAGGAGAGCCAGCGGCCAGTGTAAGACTATTGCAGGGAATGGAATTAAAATGATATCGGGCTATGATGGGGGTGAGGTGCTAGTGGACTGGGTAACCGGGATTACGGAAGGACTATGGCGTCTGCCGATACAACGTATTATTATTATTATTGTTACATAATATTTTGTGTGTAATTCTAATTCGATTTTCTTTGTGTAATTTCAGTTCGTTATCAATATTATTTCCTTCCAAACGTAACGAAAACAGTTTTTTTATGACCTCATATTTTGTGCTGTAGCTGGTTAGTGTTAATAGCTCTAGTAGACAGTAGACATAAGATAATGCTTTGTTCAAACCTACGCGACCGAGCGACTGCGAAGCGGGAGCGTTAAGTTGCGTCAAGTTGTCAAAATATGTTTGTTTTGAATCAAAACACAAAGCATAATGCTTCGTTCAAACCTACGCGACCAAGCGACTGCGAAGCGAGAACGTCAATACAAAACACACATTTGACAACAACAAGTTACGTCAAACTTGACGCACCCGCTTCGCAGTCGCTTGGTCGCATAGGTTTGAACAAAGCCTAATTGGCATGATTTTTTATATAAGCGCAGTGTATTGAAATTGATATTATTGGCACAAAAGCAGCCAGCCATTTTTGAAATCCAGTGCCTCGCTGCAAAATTGAAAGCAGCGGCAAAAGGTACAGAAAGAAAACCCAAAAACTAATTTTGCATCATTTATTACGTAGTTTTCATCCCGTTATATTTGGTCAACTCATACGCATCTCTTTACATTAATCGTGTTCATACTTTATACTGTATTTACATTTTTACAGTTCGGAATATAAATTCTCAAGTAGGCGTCTTACGTTAACGATTCATATAACTATTATTATAACTCTATATTATTTCTCTTAAACGACATAATATTTTGCTTAAAATTTTCTAAAGATATATTTTACAACGCTTAGTATACTTATTGTAAAATTGAATGATATTTCACAGTGAGCTATTCAATTTTTTACGGAAAACTAGCCTAATACTTTTGCGATCGAGTCGCAGAAGAACAGTTATTAATAACGTTTAATAGTTTTTAAATTTCCAGCGATTTGACAGCGATAATCAAACGGATATTAGGAAATTTAAGTTCCTATATTTTGGACACAGTTTGTATGTTATAAAAACAACTAAACATTACTCAAATTACAAAATAAACAAAGTCAGAATACTTTACATCCTAAAATTAATAAATGTTATATTATATTTATTTTGTTGTGCATTCATTTCAAGTAATTTGATAATTCACGGTTAAAATTTCTGCTTTCAGTTTTTCTGTTTCTTTTTCAAAAATTTTACAATCGGTTCGTAAAGTAATCTTAACTTCGCCTAGGTAAACTTTTATAAACATTAATAATTAATAATATAGTAACTAACTAGATAACCAATAAACATATTGAAAAGTATAACATATAAAAAGCCTTTAACAATACACCTTTCAAAGACTATTAAAAGACAATTTGACAGAATTTATAAAGGCCCCTAAATATGTAACGAAACATAATGGTTCAGGAAAATACCCTAATCATGTCCTTTCGTGTACCAAATTACACCTCAGTGGCATTCTCGATGGTGTTCAAAAACTGTTCCTTAATATCGACGGAGCTTCGCTTGCTGGTTTTGTGCCCGCGGGCTCTTCCGAGAGAGCCACTCGACACGTTGAAAAACGCCTTCAGATCGGCGCTTGAGTTTCTCAGCGGGTAGTTATTCTCTAATCGCACGGTCAGAGCCTTCTGCTCTCTCTTCCCGTTCGTCATCTGCGCCATGAGCTGGTTGTGGATGTTGGGCGAGCTGAGGCTGTTCCTAGGTATGTTGGCATGAGGAGTCCCGGGGGCTGGAGACGGGGCCGGTTCCAGGTCATCCGACGCGTTCAGAAAGCTAGACTTATTTACGGGACCTAAATCCATCTCGCTCTTGTTAATGCTGTAGTAGTTCCCTCCGTGCCCGAACAGCTTCATATTAAACGTGTCGTAGTAGGGTATAACACCATTCAACGTACTGTAGATTTGCGGTCCGAGAGCTGATTCCGGGAAACTGGATCGGGGTCTTCTAGGCAGAGTGACGTAGCCCTTCGAATTTGAAATAGGAATATTCTGGAAGTTGGAGTTCTGGAACTTGCTGTAGAGAGTGGGAGTTGCAGGGGATATCCTGTAGTTCGGTGAGTTGGGGCTGTCTATTTTGGTGAGGATGACCCTGTCCTTCCCCGATGATGTGGCACTAGCTGGTGACACCTGGCTGGTATTCCGCAGGGGGAACGTGAGGAGGTCTGGAGGATACGCTTGTGTGTCGTGAGACGCGCTGACGATGACTTCTTGTGTGACCTTCGGGAGCTCAACCTCATGTTGTAGCAGCTCCTCCTTGGCCGCTGAAAGAAATAAAAGAAACGTGTTATAAGAGTGTGTGTGTGTGTGTCTCTTCCGTCGGCACCCAAATGTACTGAAGATCAAAACTAGCATAATATAAACTACTTAGCTTTGACTTTGTATAAATAAATCTAGGATACTTTAAAAAGTAAGTATTACAATGTTTTCGTGGGATAATTTTTAGTTGGAGTCGCGGGCAATTTTTACATTTTAAGATAAGATACATATAATATTTTAATTAATAATTTCTTATTTCCATTTTCTACTAAGGCCTTATAATAATTTATTTGAAAGAGAAATTTACAGTTTCTTGTTGGTAAATAAAATGTAATGTAAAATTCGTCAGTTCGTTAGTTCCAGAAGTTCGCTTCTTTCGACCGCAAGAAATTTCACAGACAAAACTAATTTCAACCCTTTTAAAATTATACAAAATTTGGCAGCAATTCTATTTGCATTGTGACTGAATTTAAGCGCGAAAGGACTGGAAGCCTCGTTAAAATTTATGGTTCAAAGCACGCCAATGTTAAAAGAATGTTTCTATGAAAATGTTTTACCCAGTTATAATAAATTACGGCAAAATACTACGAATTATAAATTTTGCAGGAAATTTTCCTTTTCTACTCCTTTCATTTAAGAACCGGCACATAAATAATTGTGTACAGTACTGTTGGGTATTACAATATGATTGAGTAATCTATTACCGTCCATCCCACGCACGTTCAGATAATAACCAGCCAAGTGTGTTTTAAGTATATTAGGGACTCGAAACCTATTACATAATATTATGTATAAAATAACTATAGGTCTACCAGAATCTGATGGCAAAAATGGAAAAAAGAAATTGACGCTACCAATACTGGGGAAATTGGTGCAAAACGTTTGATTTTTTTTTCCATATAGCGGCTGATTCTGTGTGATACATGTTATTATTATTATTATTATCAGCCTACAGTGTCCCACTGCTGGGCGAAGGTGATACAGGTAAATGTAAAAAAAATATCCAATGAATAAGGGATATTTTTTTGAAAATTTCCTATCCAAATTTGCCACGAGATTCTGGTAGACCTATAATATTAATGTGTTAATGTCATACCTGCGACAGCTTCACTATTCAGCAGAGTTTTGTTCAGCTCTGCCAGTTCCGTCGCAGTACTGGCGAGGGTTGCCGGTTCATATTTTCTCGGCGGCTTCGAAATCGGATTCACGTCCAGCTTGTAGCTCTTCTCGGCTTCGGAGGCCACCGACGCTTCTATGAGAGCTTCTCCATTAGTCGAACGATTATCGGTTTTAATCAGTCTTTTCAAGCTACTGTTCTGCGAAGTGAAGTAGCATACGCCGAGTACGACTCCAAAAATTATAACTATAGCCGTTAGGCATCCTACAACTATGGCGAATGAATCCGAATCTAGACCAATCAAAGTTCCCATTCCATTGTACTTTGTGAGGATAAGCGTAAGAGTTTGCTCGTCCTTTCCGCCGGGGTTCTCCGCGACGCAGGAGTAGTTCCCTCGGTCGCTGTACCGCGCGTTAATTATCGTGAGATTTACCCAGCGAATGAGGTCCACGGTATTCTCGTTAGTGGCGTATCGAATTTCGCCGAACGATCGTGCTTCGATAGTTCGCCCGTTGTATCGCCAAACGACTTCCGGGGTCGGATTCCCGACAACTTTACAGACGAGCGTTACGTTCTCGTCGTAACTTTTCACGATGGAATCCGGCAGCGGCTCTAATATCGTGGGCCGGCAGGCGAAGTTAGAGGAGTCCAACTCGTTCCAAAGTTTGTCCCGCACGGCGGCGGGCTCCGCGCACGAAGTCGGCGGCGTGTACAGGTTGTGGTTGATGACCCAGTCGCGGAACGTCTGCAGGTTGCAATCGCACCGCCACGGGTTGTTGTGCAGGTCCAGGCCCGACAGGTTCCTTAGCGCCATCAGAGCTTCCTGCTTTATGTGGGTCAGGGCGTTTCCGTCTATCCTCAGTATCTTCAGCTGGGGCAAATTGACGAACGTCCGCGTCGCGATCCGCGTGATCCTGTTGTTGCTCACCTCGACTTTCTGAAGGTACTTCAAGTTGCGGAACAGCCCATCCTCCAGCTTATCTATGAAGTTGTTATTCAAGTTTATCATTCTCAGCTTCTCGGTGCCCCGAAAGGTCTCGGGATGGAGGTGGTGGATTTTGTTTCGCGATAGATCCAACTCTATCATGATTGCGAGCGAGACGAACGCGGCCTTGTGGACGACCTCGATGTTGCATTCCCGGAGAAACAGCTTCTTGAGGTTGGTGAGGCCGACCTTCCTGAAGGCCTCCTGGTGGAGCTGGAGGAGGTTGTTGTTGGAGAGGTCGAGGATCTGTATGTCGGAGCTGAGGTTGGCGGGGACGGTGGCGAGGCTGGCGTTGGCGCAGACGGCGGCCTTGTTGCCGGACTGCCAGCGACAGTCGCAGGGGCGCTGGCACTCGGTGGTGAAGTCAGCGGCGGCGAGAACCAGGCACGCGACGGTCCACACCCTCAGCCATGTTTTCCAATATTTGTAAGCCATTTTGCTATGATGCTAGTCATTTCTTCGTTTTGTCGCATACCTGGTGAGTACTCCTCGATGAAAGCATATGTGATCTGAAACAAATAGAATTTCTGTTGGATAACTTGTAGAAAAAAGTTTATGATATAATTACGTCAAGAAACAATTATTATTTTAAAGATGTTTCATTTAAATACGTAGACAATATTTTGATTAGTGACTAAAAATAAATCAAACAGGATTTCGCATTAAAATCTATGGAAGATAAATTTTTAGTTGTAAGTTAGAAATAGCTAACGGTAACTCAAAGCAAGAAAATAATTTGAAAGCCTTGGAAGCCATGAATCTAAAACTGCAGGAAAGTGGAGCAGTTGAACTAATATTATAATAAGTTTACAAGTTGAATGCTACGTATGCGTGAACCCGCAAACTTAGAAAGTAGCAAATTGTTTGAATTCAACTTTGTTCAAATGTTTGCCTTTGTCGAAAGAGTTATAATTCTATATTGTACTCGGTGAAACATGGCGGTAGCGGTCATTGACTCCCTGTCAAAAAATTGTAATTTTCTATATTATAAACCTCGATTAACAATGAAGTGTCAGATGTTGTCAATCGCGGCTTTGTACAGAAAATGACAAGTTTTTGACAGAGTCAATGACCGCTACCGCCGTGTTTCGCCGAGTACAGTACAGAATACTTTTTTGCCCAGGCCGATTTGAATAGAAAATGTAATGAATGAATAGCGACAAAAATAAATTGGTTTACTGCTTTCCGTTAAATCGTTTCCTCAATCTCTTACATCGATATGATCGACAAAATAAATTGTAAGGTAAAAAATGATGATATTATACAAATGTATTTTTAAGCACATTCGATATTCAGATATTCAGCACGAGTAACTTAATGCTTCGCGTTTCGACAGGCGAGCAGTCGTTTTCGCTCAAGTATATTTCAAAATATCTAAGCCTGTAATTCTCATAAAATTTATATCTGTACTCCAAACTCTGGCGAATATTGCAAGTATCTAGATTCTGATATAGGAAATATCAGTAAGTTTTGACCGCTCATAATATTTTAAGGGTACTGAAATAAAATAACAAAATAAGAATTTCAAAGTACTATCTGAAATTGTGCTCTCCGTGAAATATAAAAATGTCTCAAAGAACGAAATTCTAGAAGCTTATAAATGATTGAATAAATAATTATACTTACATCAAAACAATATCAAAGTAGGTGCTATTATTAAATATAACACCTGCATACTTAATTAGATTTTAAATGAGAGAACTCACATCTAAAATATCCTGCTTCTTCGTACATTTAATTATAAGGACGTCTATTTTGGGATTGAAATAAATCCGAGTAGACCATTGAAATGTTTTTGAGGAGCAATTAATCATTGATTGGTATTTGTTTAATAAAATTTAATTTTAAATCATGATAGGTACACAAGCACCGCATGCTTGTTTAATTTTATTTTAAAGCGATGATGAATGAACGAAATGAGTAATTTACTTTTATTTCAAATGAGATTTAAACTAATATATCATTTTAAACTTTCGCATTGCATTATAATTAAAAAACGTCGAGAAAGAGTATGTACTCGTAGTAGCATTACTATGTAAATAAGTCGCGTTAAGTCCCGATTAATAAGTTTTAATTTTAACTAATATACCTGTAAATGTTTATAAATATTTAATTTTAATAACATTTAATAGAACAGACTTTCTATAATAGGCATGTCATGGAACCCGCGCATTTTTCCGAAATAACAAGTATCCTGTGTCCTTTCACGAGACTCAAAGTACATACTAAATTTAAGCAAAATCGGTTCAGTGGTTTAAGCATGAAGAGGTCACAGATAGACAGACAGACACACTTTCGTATTTATTATATTAGTATGGATTCGTTAATATTGTGAAGAAATGATTAGTTTTTGTTTCAAATTCTTTATTAACCATACAATAATATAATATTATATACAATAATATACAATGTATATAATAATATATTATATACAACTAGCTGTTGCCCGCGACTTCGTTCGCATTAGCATAGTAGATCACATCCCAAGTATTATTTATTGTACAAAAATATTCAATGTACAGAATTGACTTTCCTGCGATTTTGTTATATATAGATACTCCGCGCAGCTTCGCTTGCGTAATTTAAGAATTTCACGCAACCGTACATTTTTCCGCAAAAAACAGCCTATGTTTGCCAAATAACATAAAAATTGCTCCAGTAGATCTTAAGATAATAATCAATTTCCTATAATTTCCCCTGTTTTTCCACATTTTTCTCTATTTCTTCACTCCAATTAGTTTTAGCGTTATAAAATATAGCCTATAGCCTTTCTCAATAAATGAGCTATCTAACACTGAAAGAATTTTTCAAATCGGACCAGTAGTTCCTGAGATTAGCGCGCTCGAATAAGCCCTTTCATATAATTTCCCCCGTTTTTTCCACATTTTCCTCTATTTCTTCACTTCTATTAGTCTCAGCGTGATAAAATATAGCTTATAAGCTTTTCTCAATAAATGGGCTATCTAAAACTGAAAGAATTTTTCAAATTGGACAGGTAGTTCCTGAGATTAGCGCGTTCTAATAAGCCCTTACAAATAATTTCTCATCGTTTTTTCCACATTTTCCTCTATTTCTTCGCTCCTATTAGTCTTAGCGTGATAAAATATAGCCTATAGCCTTTCTCGATAAATGGGCTACCAAACAGTAAAGGAATTTTTCAAAGCGGACCAGTAGTTTCTAATAGCGCGTTCAAACAAACAAACAAACTCTTCCCAATTATAATATTACTAGCTCTATTTATTTATAGCTACATTTTCCTCTATTTCTTCGCTGTTATTAGTCTTAGCGCAATAAAATATAGTTTTTAGCCTTTCTCCATAAATAGGCTATCTAACATTGAAATAATTTTTCAAATCGGACCAGTAGTTCCTGAGATTAGCGCATTCAAACAAACAAACAAACTCTTCCCAATTATAATATTAGTATAGAAGTATAGATACTACACAATATTATTGTATGGTTTATTGTATGGCGCAGCTGGGGCACATAAGGCTTTGTCCATATCTAATCATTTGCGCGATCAGATCTCCGATCAGATTATCTGTCGCGTAGCATCGAAGCATATCATGATCGTTAGTGTGGACGCAAAATGATCGTGTATCATGATACGCTACGTATTTGTTATTGTTTTGGCGGGGGCTGCGCCCCCCGAGCCCCCCTTTTGTTTTGTTACGGTCGCCGGCTGCTGCTGCAGTACGCTCACTGTGCTCGCTCGGCTCCCTTTGTGTTGTGGTCTAAGTTCTAACCTAACTTAACCTACTTTTGGATTTTCTGGATTGTGTTTGTTTTTGTTTTGGCGCAAATGATCTGATGTGACAAAGCCTAAGGTGCGGTGCCGCGGTGGTTGCGGACGGTGGGCTTCCTCTTCTTCCTCCTCTCCACCAGAACGAAGCCCTCCTCATCGCACCTCCTGCTCGCGTCCTTGTCGGGTCGAAGATTCAGCCTTGCGGCCCTCTTTTGCACCCCACGCCTTTACCCGCGGGGGCGGTGCGGGGCAAGCCGCGATGCTTGCATAATTTTTCTGTTGAGTCGATGGCCTCGATTTCGTGTCGACGTCACGCGGTGACGGCGAGCTGACGGTGGCGGCTGTTGCTGACGCACTCAGTTTCGCTGACTTGCAAAACGGCGAGTCGCGCTGAGCTCCGCGACGCATATTTATCGAGTCGATCGGATGCTCGGGTGACCTACATAATGAATTATTACTTTTTAATTGTAATAATTCACTACGTAACTTACTGATGGTGGATTCCGAGGCATCCAATCTACCTCGCATTTTGTCCAGCTCTGCTCTCCTGATGTTGAACTTCTGGAGCAGGCTGGAGACGTCTATCGACGGACCACGATACCGCCGGCAGTTTGTGGAACTGCTTGGCCACAAGCACCGGTAATTCAGCAGGATTAATCTGCTTGAGCAGGGAGATGATGTCCTGCAAGCTTCGTTCGCTTCCGTCTCTCCTCCGGGATGTCATCTGCGCGGTGTTGCCGAGCGCTTCGTACAGCATCAGCCTGCCTTTGCAGATCTCCTCGCTGATGTAGGTTGACCTGCAGAGCTGCACGATGCTATCTTCGTCCATGGTATTGACGACGTGTTGTACGAACGCCAGCAGTTCGTTGGATACGAGCGCCATGGTGTCGGTGGAGCGGCTGTGAGCCGCGCGACTCGCGAAATATTAATTAATTTTATTAATTTATATTTTACTGCGTGTGTTGTTGAGCGGTGCGCGACCGTTCACTACCGCGATCAAAACAACACAAAAAACATATTTTTAGAATAGAATAGAATAGAATATCATTTATTTGTGAAATGCAGGTAAATACATGTAACAGGTGTTAAGCTTAAGGCGACGCCTTGATAATTTGGCTGTAGCGATGCCGATTTTTCTCAGCAATGACTAAAGCTAAGAAACTAAAGTTCATTGTCAGTATTCATCATGTCTTTATCTTTGAATTGCCCATAGCATAACACGATTGGACAACTTTTATAACACAGAATTATCAATCGAAAAGACCTCTGTAAAAAAAGGGATTCCTATTTTTCCAACAGAGGAGAGTGATTTAAGGTTCCAAAATTTGTACATAAATTGGTTGAAGCATACACTTTAATATGTGCATAGCTTATATGAAATGTATTTATGGTTTTTAAATTACGCCACAAAAAACATTTTATCGCTTACGCCCTTTCCATTTTTGCTGTTCCATTGCTTGTTTTCTATGAGAGGCTGGGCCGGCCTCTCATAGAAAACAAGCAATCTAAAACATATCCAACACGGTTTCTTACTTGAACGCGGCGTCACCTTAATAATGGTTTCACCACATTTCCACCTTCGTCAAGGTATAAAAATATTTTAAAGTAGGTAAGTACATCACTATTTCACTTAAATTAACAATGTTACTTAAATAATTAAAACAATTTCATATCAATTAATGTCAATGTGGATTAAATAAAATAAAAATAATTATTAGTTTGGTATCAATTGAAAATACATGTCAAATTATTTCAGGGCATCGGCATTTAAAAATTCAGTCACTATGTAATACGACTTTTCAATTAGTAATAATGATAGTCTTTTCTTAAAAGTCTGGATTTGCAAAGTTTTCATTTCATTCGGAATTTTATTAAAGATTCTGTGTGCCATACCGAAGAAACTACTATTTAACAATTCCGTTCTACATGATAAGGCACATATTGTATGCTCATTTCTGTGCTTTCTGTTGGGATTCATTTCAGGAAAAGACACAAATCAGTGTTTGTTTTGAAATACATAGAGTGCTACTTCATAAATGTATAGACAGGGCAAGGTCAAGATATTCATTTGTTTGAAGCTTGGTTTACAGCTCTCAGTTTGTTTAAGTCCTTTCATAGCTCTAATACATCTCTTCTGGGTTTTAAATAGTAGAGTCTTGTTAGTTGAATTGCCCCAAAAGATAATTCCGTAACGCAATACAGACTCAACAAAGCCATGATAAGCTGTTATTACAGTTTCTATGCTGGCTATTTTTGACAGCTTACTTATGGCAAAGTGAAAACTACTTACTCTACTACATAAATTTTCGATATGGGGCTTCCAGTTGAGTTGGTAATCAATGAATAAACCAAGGAATTTTGTAACATCGACAGGTTCAATAACTTCTTCTTGGTATTTGACTGTGACATTCGGCATTGAAGTATTTTGTCTAAAGTGCATAATTTTAGTTTTTTTCGGGTTTAGTATTAACTCATTTCTTTCTAACCATATTTTGAGATTATTCATTGCGGTATTAATTTCATTTTCGTAGGTCAATATTTTATTTCATTTAATTACTGCTGTACTGTCATCTACAAATAATATTAGAGGATAATCAATTGAATTTGGAAAGTCATTTATGAAAATAATGAATAGTAGAGGGCCAAGTATGCTTCCTTGTGGAACCCCTGACTCTATGTCTCTACATGCTGACATGTACTCTTTTTTAGTTTTGGTTTTCTTACAAAGTTTGGAGATAGCCGTATATTGTTTTCTATTAGTTAGATAACTTTCAAATAGTTTATACGCTATTCCCCTAACTCCGTAGGCATAGAGCTTGGATAATAATATTTTGATACGTGGTCAAAAGCACTCGTCATATCCATAAGTATTGCACATATGTGTTGTCTTTTATCGACAGATGTCATTATTAAATCTAAAAAGTCATGTATTGCCTTTGTTGTATTTTTATTCCTGCGGAAGCCAAATTGTCGCTTTGTAAAAAGTTAAAATTTTTCAAAAAAGTTGTATATATTTTCATACAGTATCTTTTCAATTATTTTTGAAAATATGGGTAGTTGGGCGATCGGTCTGTAATTTGTAAGTCTGGTTTTATCTTCTTTTTTATAAATGGTCTAATAATAGAAATCTTCAGATCATCAGGAAATGTGCCCTTGGATATTGCCAAATTTATATTATGATTCAAAGGACTAGCGAAATACTGGGCAAATTGTTTCACTATCTTTGTAGGTATTCCATCGATACCGACGCTTTTTGAATTTTTTAATGATTTAAAGACTTTTATTATCTTTTCAGGTGTAGTTGGTTAAATAAAAATAGAGTTTTCAGTCTGCGCCAACCCTGAACTTGAGAATACCGTCTCTCTTTTAATTTTTTTTACAGAGTCCACAAAGTGATTGTTAAAGAGATTAGCTAAGTGTTGGCTGTCAGATATTGCATTCCCTTCACTCACAATATGCTGCACAATTTCTGTAGGATATTGTTTTTTGTCTTTATTTATTACTTGCCAAGTTGCCTTCGATTTGTTCGTCGCATGTTTTATAAAGTAGTTATTTTGTATTCGCTTTGTCTGGTTGATAATTTTTTTATATCGACAGGAAAAAATTTTAAGCGCTTTTTTATTTATTTCAGTCAGTGATAATCTATACGCCCACAGTAGCTGTCTTTTCTTTTTGCTGCATTAGCGTATGCCTTTAGAAACCCACTTTGGTTTTCTTTTATTATTTATTTTTATTACCTTGTAAGGAAAGCATAAATCGTGGAATAATGTTACAGTGTCAATAAAAGAGCGGTAGGCTATATTAACATCGTCAGTCCTATACACATCCGAGAAACTAATTTGCTCGATAGCCTCTTTAAATTTCAGCATGTTTTCTTTAGAGTAGTCTCGCGTTTTTATTCGCCATGAAGTAATAAGACATGTTTTCTTTACAGGACATTGTACAATCTGAGCAGTATGATCAGACAACGCTAGTTCCTTTACATTGCTAACGCAGCCGCGAAAATTCGCAGCAAACTTGTCGATACACGAACCATTACTTAATCTAGTTGGTAGTCTAATTTGTAGTTTTAAATTAAAATTTGATAGTAAGTTTTCGAAATCTATAGTAAGTTTATTTTTTTTTCATTATATTTATATTAAAATCTCCACAAATTACAATTTTGCAATTATTTCTACTTAATTTATTTAATAATATTTCTAGCTTATTCATGAATAAATCAATGTCAGTATTAGGCGGTCTATAAATACATATAACAATTAGGTTTTCATTGGTCAATTTAACACGTTCAGTGCGGTATCAGGTTGAAAATACCTGTTGCCTAACTTTCCTGCCGTGCGGCTTGAGAAACCTATTGCTTTCTCATGGTGCGGCATTCATTTATATAGGAAATCCTAGAGTAAGAGTGTGACAAATATATTGACTATCATCATATTATTAAATAGTAGGTATACACACAAAAAAACGTATCGGGTCTTTCAGACCCTATACGGCCTGGAAAGATTTTACTTCCTTTCTGTACGTTTATCAGGTCCGTAACACCTGAGACTCGATGACCCGATAAACGCACTTGAGTTACAGGTCAGTTAACTAGTGATGTGCATTGATGAATGACGTCACGTTGTGTAATTAATACAAACACAATTTTACGTGCACTTTTTCAACTATATTAATTAATTGTCATAAATTTTAGCTAAAAAAACTACTGGTTTTGAAATAATTAATCATCAGTTCCGATCCGGTTAGGTCATTTCGAAACCGGTCGTGTTTTTAGCTAAATTTTTTAATAATTAATGAATATAGTGGAAAAAAGTGCACGTAAAATTGTGTTTAAAATGAATATCCACCTAAAACCAAGAGTACAATCAATTACATAATATAATTAGTACAAAGCCAGGTGATACAAAATAAATATAAAATGCACGGATTGTTGATACTAAGCAATTTTAACTATGGGACACTCTGTTTATGATACTAAAATAAATTAAAGTAATATTTCAGTTATCGATGTTTTATTTACAACACTAGCCTCTCTATACTTTCTATGCTGATATCAGGTGCTTCTGATCTTACATTTAAGTTTTATTATTTTATTATATAAGAAGAATTTTATTATATTAGAAAAAAGATGGTGGTATTCGTCCCATAGCGGTCGGTTGCACCTACCGTAGAATCGCATCGAAAATTTGTTGTAAGCACATTACGAATAAACTTAGAGATGTTTTTCAGCCTGTACAACTTGGCTTTGGGAGTAAGGGTGGATGTGAAGCCGCCGTTCACGCCCTCCGTACCTATATTAAATCCAAAACCGGACAAGTGATCGTGAAGGTTGATGTAAAAAATGCCTTCAACTCCGTATCTAGTAGCGCTCTGCTCAAGGAAGTCCATAACCACATTCCCGAAATATATGAATACATCCTCCAAAGCTACGGCGCCAATTCGACACTTCTATATAACAGGGATTGCCTACTATCCTCTACTGGTTGCCAGCAAGGCGATCCTCTGGGCCCCGCTATTTTCAGCCTTGCCATACATTCTACAATTACATCCCTCCAATCTGAATTTAACGTCTGGTATTTGGATGATGGCACCCTCGGTGGTGACCCGGCTACAGTTCTCCACGATTTGCAGGTATTAATAGAGAAATTTAAAGCAATAGATTTGGATTTAAATTTCTCCAAATGTGAGCTTTTTTTGAATAGCCCAATCACACAGCCGCACGACGTATTTATATCGGAATTTAACAATTTGGCCCCTAGTATCAAAATTCTCAGTAAAGAATCCCTCCGCCTTTTAGGTGCCCCCATATTAAATGACGGTTTTGAGCCTTACGTTTCGGAACAAAAACAAAAATTCGTAGAATCTTCTGGCAAACTCGTCGCAATAAAAACCCATATGGCTTACCAAATAATTCGTTTTTGTTTGTTTGTGCCCCAATTTACATATGTCTTGAGGTGCTGCCCTCTGTGGGAGTGTCCCAACCTTCTTTCCCATTTAGACTCTATTTTAAAAGACACAGTAATTAATATTTTTAACTGTCAAATCTCTGATACCTCCTGGGCCCAAGCCACTCTTCCCATTCGTTTCGGCGGCTTGGGTCTCAGAAGTGTGTCCAGCGTGTCTCTTCCCGCCTTCCTTTCTTCAGCTCACAGCATTCATCCTCTTTTCATCAAAATCATCACCAATTCTTTTGGAAACATAGGCATTCAGTCACTAGCTGAGGCGATCAACGCTTGGAAGCGTGTTTGTCCCAGTGACGTTCCAGCTAACCCCAACATCCAAAAGAATTGGGATGAACCCCTAATTAATTTGGCACTAACAGACATACTAAATTCCTCGTCCACCACAGATCGCGCGCGTCTCCTAGCGTCCGCCGAGCCGGAATCAGGCTACTGGCTCCAGGCAAACCCATCATCCAATACCGGAACACTATTAGATAATCATACATTCAATCTATCACTCAGTTTGCGATTAGGAGCCAATATCAGCGAACCCCATCGCTGCCACTGCGGCGCCGCAGTAGACCGCCAGGGTCATCACGGCCTGTCTTGTCGACGCAGTGCCGGCCGCCAGTCCCGCCATGCTTCCTTGAACGACGTGATCCGCAGGGCCCTTGTCTCCGTCAACGTGTCGGCCACTCTTGAGCCGAACGGTATCGCACGTGACGACGGCAAAAGGCCCGACGGAATGACGCTCGTTCCGTGGAGCCGTGGGAGGCCTCTCGTATGGGACGCCACCTGCGTGGATACGCTGGCGGCGTCGCACGTGACGGCCACAACGTGAGAGGCGGGAGCTGCGGCAGCACAAGCGGAGACAAACAAAAGAAGAAAGTATGAAGCACTGGGGAGTGATTACTTTTTTGTACCTTTCGGGGTTGAGACCCTGGGCCCGTGGGGCCCTGGTGCCAAACTACTATTCAAGGAGTTAACCCAAAGACTGGTTGAGAAAACTAACGATCCCAGAGCTGGCGCTTACCTCGGCCAACGTATCAGTCTTGCGATACAGCGAGGTAATGCTGCCAGCCTCTTGGGTACATTGCCCGCAGCCTCCGACTTAGATTTAGTTTTTTATATATAGTCTTTCTTTTTTTTTTTTTATTATTATTATTTTTTTTATTATTTCCTGTAATAATTGATATAAAAATTATTTACTTACTTATTTATAAAGTAGTTAATGTATTTTTTAACGTATTTGATGTATTACCTCTTAATGATTAATTTAATTTTAAATATTGATTGATATTAAGCAGCTAAATATAAGAATACAACAATCTCGGGCCGAATGAAATAGTATAATGTTTAACTCAATAAGAAACTATTTAAGTAATAAAATTTCTGTCAAGTTATATAATTTATGATATATTTACCTTCAAAGTTAAAAGGTAGTACAGGTCTTTGCCACCCGATAACGCACATGACTGAATTTGATCAACAGGTGTGATCGGCCCCATACAGGCCAAACTGAAAGTACGTAGAAGAGGGCACCGCACTGAAAGTGTTAACAAAACAACACTCAAACACACATTTTACACAGAAAGACGATACATTAATTGTTTCGTGTTCAAGACCATGGCGTATCAATATACATGAACCTCCTCTCCGCACATCTCTACAATAGCTAGTAACCAACCTATAGTTTACAAAATTTAATTTTTTTTCATCCTCTTTGGTCATAAAATGCTCGGTAATACAAATAATGTCAATATTTTGCTTATTATTTAATGTCAAATTTTGTAGAGCTACAGTCAAAATATCTACCTTATTTAATAGTCCACATACGTTTTGGTGCATTATAGTTAAATGTTTAGTCACGAAAAAAAGTATTGTCATTATTTATATTAACTTTGTCACTGCTCATAAAAGTATCATTATTTACATTATCATTCTCAAAGTTCGTTGATTTATAATTATCTATGTCTATAAGCAGTTTATTCAGGCGTAAGAAAATATTTTTGAATCCCAGATTGTTAAGTTTTATATGTATTATGTGAAGTAAGTTTTATATGTATTATGTGAAGTAATTTTTATATGTATTATGTGAAGTAAGTTTTATATGTATTATGTGAAAATTAACAGTAACCGCGCTATTTCTTGTACTCGAAACATTATCGTTAGGAAATTCTCCTACAATTTTCAGAATGGCATCGGATGCCGCAGGTGCATCGTAACAAAACACGTCGGGTGTCGCGAAATTGTTATAAAATCGTTACCTTCTGCTACGCCGACGTTCTTGTTAGAACTTCCAGAAATATATTTGAGAGGAAGAGGAAATATGTGTACCAGATATTTAGTGAAGCTTCAAGTTTGTAGCGTTTATCATGTGGATACATCTTAAAAATAGTAGTAAATTAAGACATAATATTTTTGGCATTAGGCCCACATTTAGTCTTTCATGAGTGCCTTTATTTTCATAACAGGGCTGGTGTAAAAACCTAATCTATAATAATTATTATTTTTAAAGTGGAACAATTTGTTTGCATCGAATAGGCTTCGAAACTACTGAGCCGATTTTCATAAAAGACGTAAAGACGTAGATGCAGATTATATAATAGGGAAGGACATCACATAGGATACCTTTAGTTGCAAGAAAATTAGGTAACGGTTCTCGAAAGATACTGTTTCTACGCTGACGGCAATTTCTAGGTGTATAATAAAAATAGGTCTATGTGGAATATACCTTTTTCTTACGCAAATAATCCATAAAGTTCGACGGTTCCCCCACTGGTGTTCGATCCCTTAAGATAAAAGGTTTGATGTACTTTTTATGCGCAGTTAGCTCTACTTGATAACAGTGGCGAGGGGTGAATATTTTGAGAAGGGAAGCCGGAGTAAAAAATCTACTTACCAATTTTGGTAATTTATAATTGAATGACATGCTTTTAATTTTCAAAACTAAGTTTGGAAAACAAAGTTTCCTTCGACAGCAAAATATAATCTGTCAGACAACAGTCTTTCTGAATTAATGCCATATTTTCCGAACTACACGATTACGTCGTACGACTCACAATTCACAAGTCACAATATAAATTAATTTAATTCACGACACTCTTCTAAGTTCTAACGCTAAAACAAAATTTAAATTCGACAAAACAAAACAAACGACATGTTGTTTACAAACACACTATCCGCCATATTAATATGTCAATCTAAAAACCAGCAAAATAAAAATGTATTACGCGCCTGTCATATTTAGTACCGCTAAAGGCATTCTTAATAAAGTCGTATTACAAAAAATCCTACCAAAATAAAATGTATTACGTGCCAGCAAAAGTATAATGTCGCTACATTCATTCTTAAATTCGAATCATAACAATTTTACTTCATGACTCATCTATCTCGCTTGCACTTGTGCGTTGCTAATTAACCTTTCTCCGTAATAACTCGTCGGGCATCGAGTTATTTCCAAGTATATATCGCGCGTGCTAGAACGAGACAGAACATGACGACCAGTTCACAGGAATGAAAAGGACAGATGCTTACTATGAACTGTCGTTGTATGGAGAAATAAGCCGCTAATCCTGCGGCTTATTTGATTCTCTGCGCCCGCACATTGCATTGCCTTTTAAAATTTGTAGGCGATAGTTATTAATTCAAACTATGTATTTCAAGTGAGAGAAAAATTTATTGCATATAACATTGTGAATTCAAAGTTTTTTAAGTAGGTATGTAAAATATTTATTAGATAAATATGTCGTTGGCCCATATATTCGATTTTTCTAAGCCCTAAGGGAAGCCGATGGGAATCGGGTTATATGGACGCTTCGCCACTGCTTGATAATGTAAAAGTTGTTAAGACGCACCCCATAGAGATTATGGGGTTATATATCTGCTTTGTATCGGAATACCTTTCAAAATCTAGGTATGAGGTAGTGTTTTATTATTTGCCTTGAATTTATATCAGAAAACATACATTTTACAATAAATATGAGTCGTGAATCGAACCTCACTAAATGACATTAAAGATTTTCCCAGTTCTGCTTCTAGAAACAAACTTATCAATAAAATTAAGTATGTTACAGTTACGTTAAATATCAAATAGTAAAATATCATCGAAGAGAATGATATCTTCGATGATATTTTGCTGGTGTGAATGCTCGTGCATTACACCTACAAAATGAAAAGTGTACTTTATGTACACATGTACTGGTGTAGCGAAAACAAATATGTATAATATTATGATGTTATTATGACCTATTATTACAAAGAATACTCTTTAACATACTTTATTCTAGCGTATTTTTTACCCTGTTGCAAAATCGTAAGGGCCGGGACACAAAAACACGGCACGGCGCCGTACGGTGCCGCGTCGTGATAATTCACGGCGCGCGTCGTAAAAAACCACGGCACGGCGCCGTCCGGCGTCGTACGACGTCGTGCCGTAGAAACTCACATAGAAATTCAAGATGAGTTTCTACGACGCCGTACGGCACCGTGCAGTAGTTTTTTGCGACGCGCGCCGTGAATTCTCACGGTGCGGCACCGTACGGCGCCGTGCCGTGTTTTTGTGTCCCGGCCCTAAGAGTTTCTTATCCACTCGTTCATTGGGGACCGTCCGGCTGCCCGTCGCGCCCCACACCGCGTCAACCTGTCCCTATCCACGTGCAGGGTAATAAGTTAAAAGTATCTTAAAAACTCCGAGGAGGGTCCTCTATAAATCACGAGCCAGTCGTAAATACTTCACCTGACAATTACGGGCCGGTCCAAGTGTGCCGATAAATCTACGAAACGCCGCCAAAGCAGATGAATAATACACATCTGCGACTTAGCACCCCCGAATGTACGACTGTTTTGCGAATTCACATTTTCGAGAATGAAAAATGTGAACAAAAATGACGAGTTTAGGTTGGTAAGTGTAACTGTGGTAACCTCAATGTTTTTTTAAGTGAAATTCAGCTTTAACGTTGTGGCCTTTTTGGGATTTTGGGACTACAGTCATCATTGCTTTGAAGTCGGTACCAGTCCCAAAAGTTTCCGATATTCTGACATTGACTGAACTCACGATTGAATTAGCTGGTACCGACTTCAAAGTAATGAAGACTAGTATGTACAGAAATAGTTGAGATTTAGACGAATTCTGAAAAACGCACTCTTAAAGAGTAAGAGTTATTTAATACTTTTTAGTTCATATTACTATTGTTTTTACCTTGGAAGTCGGTTTTAATTTTTTGTTAAAAATAATAATTTCACTCTTTTTAGTTATGTACAAAATAAGGCTTTGTGCGTAAATAACCAATACGAATGTTAACTATTCACATTATGTTACTGTAAGCGAAATTGTGGTAAATGCTTGCAGTTATCTAAGCGATGCTGCAATTTCCAAACTTTTACCTTTAAAGGTTCAGGAGTTCTGTTCAGTGCCTTTGGACCAAGAGACACCTTCATATAAAAGTTCTCTTATTCTTAACATATGTTTAACTTACTAGAAACAACATTTTAACCACTATGAGTGTTTTGGTAAATTTCAAGGATTTCCCTCGAATGCTCATAGATCCCATCATCAGCTCACCACTTTCGTAATTGTTATACAATATTAAGATTATATCATTATACAAAAACATAAGAATTTTGAAAATCGGTCCACAAATAGCGAAATCATCATCAAAAACATCTGCTTCGATGCAAAATATTACGAAAAGTACCAATAATTGGGTCATAGTGTGATGACTCATGGTATAATTATGGTTGTGATGATGATGATCAATCAAATTGATGTGTTGGCTTATGCTTTCAGTTGTTTAAACAACGCCGAAATCCCCGAACCTGTACCTATAGGCATTCAAAAGTTCTGTTCAGTACCTTCGGATCCAGGGTATAACCTGGTGCGAAGTCTTACTTTTTGGTAGCATTTACCTTGAATGCTTCAGAAAACGTCAAAATCACTATATCGCCCATGACTATTAACAATGTCGGATGTGAAAAACAGCAACTTTACAGGAGAGCGATTCAAAGTCTAAATTGTGAATAACTTTTTACTTATTTCAAGTAGAATTATGAAATTTCAGGGTTGTGCTCTATAAGTTATTTACGTTTAGTATATTATTAGGAGTATCCCGTATTTTACGAGTAAATATGAGAAAAGTCACTTCCGACCTTTTTAACGGAGTACGAGTAATGGTGATTTGTCGGAAGTGCCAGAACCGACGTTGTTGCTTGTACAGAATCAATCATTGCTTGTCGGAAGTGGCACTTACGCCATTGTTAAGTGATAACTTTTAATTTAAAAATGTCGCATGTAGAAATTACCAACAAAAATGACAGCAATTTAAAGGAAAGATATGTTTTTATATATATACAGTACAATAACGCTTTTAGAGTGCTGCTGGCCCTGCCGCGGTACTGCAGTGCGTCGGGGATGTTTGCCGACGCCCGCGTGGACTGTTTTTATACGACCATGCGGAAGCGGTGCACATCTCTGGCGCGCAGGGTGAGGGGCAGCGAAAACACCATTCTAAAAGTGATAGCAAACAGGTTTGACTTTGAGTATGTGAATCATTGTTCGATGATTCATATGCGGAAGGTCCTTGCGCATGTGAGTCGTTGGGCGGTGGTTCGTATGCTCAAGGTCTACTTTTGATACTAATTAATAATTCTAAATTTAATTTAATGATTAGTAATAAATAATTTTATTTGTAATGTAAAATATCTAAATTATTCTAAATTTAATTTGTTAAGTAATAGTTAATTTTATTTGTAATTTAAAAATATGACCTGTTGTGGGGTTGAAATAAAAATTTATTTATTTATTTATTTATTTATTTATAGACTTCTGTCAAATAAAACGTAAAAACAATGTATGTATAAAAATACAAAACATTTATTATGACGTAATTAATTCGGAAAATCAAAATTTCGTCCGAAATGTAAATTTACTTAAACATTGAAATTAAAAATTATTGCCGTCACTATTTTCTTGACTTTTTGATACCATAACTTAAATTAACTTAACAAAATTAATATATTTTTTTGTATCAATCATAAAGAGGAAAAGTTTGTTTCGTGTTTGAAAAAGTCTTTGTATCTTTGTTTGTATTGAATAAGTTCAATAACTACTGAACTAATTTAAAAAAATATTTTAACCTTGGTAAGCTACATTGTTTGCAAAGAACTTATGCAGTGTATTATTCAGAAAAATATTAGGGATCATACCGAAACAAGCGTCCCGTTAACAACGTAGGTAGTGACTATCCGACATTGTTAGCGGACCATCTTAGTAATATACGACATTTTTAATGTAGCTATTTCAAAAACTATGCAAAATATAGATTTTTTCTTTTCAGCTAATGATAGCCTTGGTTATAAGGACATGTTTTACTAAATAAATAAAAAAATGTCGATTTTGCACATCCGACATTGTTAATAGTCATGGGCGATATGTTTTCATACAAATTTCAAGGAGTCTCCTCGATTCCTCAAGGATCCCATTATCAGATCACCACTTTTGTGAACATGGTACCAAATTCGAGTTAAACCCTATACAACACAAAAATAATTTTGAAAATCGGACCACAAACGACTGAGTAATCGTTGAACATACATTAAAAAAAAAAATACATACAGCCGAACGTATTACCTCCTCCTTTTTGGAAGTCGGTCAAAAAAAAGCAAGACGTAGAGAGATTTAATCCCATTTATTCTAGTGTGGGGCGAAAATATACTATGAATATATATTATCTCTCATTGAAAGTATGGCATGGTAGGTATGGCTCTTTATGTTGTTAATTAAAAAAAAATGTTAAATTTAATATTTTAATGATTATTAGTATTATGTAATATATTTTTTAATTGATCTGTCTAATTTAATATTTAAACATTTATTAATATCTCGACTAAAATGATTTTGAAATATTATAATGAATTTGATTTTTGACCGACTTCCAAAAAGGAGGAGTTCGGCTGTATGTATTTTTTTGTATGTATGTTCACCGATCACTCATTAAATGTACTTATCTATATTTTGTTACTGTATTTCATCCCAGTTTTACAAACCTATACAACTTTATGTTATCTAGAATTTGGTGGATTGTACAATGTACCTGAAACCTTAAAATCTTATGGTCATAATATTATAATGAATGATAACAATTTTAATTGAATCATATTGTTTATAGTTTACTGCATGAAATATTTTACTACTGTCTTTAGTTATCTTAATATTTATTTTGTTACTATTTGCAAGCGGATATATTGTACCTACTCCTTGTGTGGTTACTACAAACTGAGATAGAGATCAACTACGATAACATGGCGCGCCCCTCCAAATGACTGTTTCAATGTGTATAGTCACATCCTAATGAAAGAGTTTGTATGTAGTAAGTATTCAACCAATCACAGTACACGTAATATTTCAGTTAATGTCACTTATTACCAAGATTTGTTGGTCAACTAATCATAACTAGCCTACCGCGCAAGACGACGCACTTCAAACGCTTTGAATTTTGGAGGGGCGCGCCATGTTATCGTAGTTGATCTCTACCTTGTGCTGTAAACAAAGGCAGCTGTGACACAGTTCATACTAGTACAGCTGCCAATGTTTTCCCTATCAGTGTACTTTGCATAAATACATATTGTGTCCCTCTCATTACGTAAAATTCTAACGAAATTGATTTTTTTTTTTTTTTTTTATTATTATTATATTTATTTTAAGTTTTGTCTCGGTTTTCGCCGGCAGAATGAATCAGGTACGGGCATTTGCCAAGTATCCTGTTCATGAAGTGTGAAGTTTAGTTGCTATGAGAATATGTTAGAAAGGATGAAGATGAATTGAGAAAGCGGCGAACTATAGAGCAAGTATCTATAACAATTGATTTTTGTAACTGTATATATGTGTTTTTGTGAAGGTCAAGAGATTTAAGTGCAACGGCGAGTGCTTTTGGAATAACTCCGGTGGAGGAGATGACTATAGGGAGTATTTTTACAGTGTTTTGATGCCACATTTGTTTGATTTCATCGGCAAGCGGTATGTATTTTTGGATTTTCTCATTATGTTTCTGTTGCAGGTTGTTGGTGTTCGGAACGGCGACATCTATAAGATAAGTGGTTTTTTCAGATTTTATTGTGAGGGTTATGTCTGGTCTATTATTATTATTATTATTATTATTCTAGTCTATTATTATTATTACTATGTCTATGCTTTTGCTTTTTTATACTGTTTTACAATCGCCAATCCATCCGGGACTTTTATTGCTGTATCTTACACAGAAATATATTTAAAAAAAAACTACGAAATAAAACAATAAATATTATGTTAAATTACTTTTATATTATGTGTGTAAGGCAGAGTCGCTAGTAAAGGCTAGTTTAAATATAAATATTATAAATGTGTACAATAAGATACAAACTTTAGAAAGTCGAACGGTAGAAGTGGGATTTACGGCTACCTGAACCCTTGAATTATGAGATTAACTATAAAGTTGTACTAACAAACTGCCCACGCCATTATGATACAATCTAAACATCAAAGGTGACTGACTGACTGACTGGCTGACATAGTGACATATCAACGCACAGCCCAAACTACTGGGTGGATCGGGCTGAGACTTCAATATAGCTAATTAATAATAATACAGGCGGGCGCGCGGATAAAAGCTAGTACATACTAGCTTTTGCTTTAAGAAGTATTATTATTAAAAATTAAAATAATGTATGCTGGTTAGCTAGCACAAGTATAACATTATGCTTGTGCTAGCTAACCAGCAAACATGATTTTGCCGTATACGGTGTGCCGTGTGTGTAATTCGCTTGAGCCATTTTATTATTTCACGCCCTACGACGCCGTACGGCGTCGTACGGCGTCGTAGGGCGTCGTACGGTGCCGCGCCGTGAGAATTCACGGCGCGCGTCGTAAAAAACTACGGCACGGCAAATTCAAGATGAGTTTCTACGGCACGGCGTCGTACGACGCCGCACGGCGCCGTGCCGTAGTTTTTTACGACGCGCGCCGTGAATTCTCACGACGCGACACCGTACGGCGCCGTGCCGTGTTTTTGTGTCCCGGCCCTAACATTTCTACAAAATCGGTCCAGCCGTTCCGGAGGATTTTGGCGACTAACATAACAGTGCGACATCATCATTTTCTGTATTAAAATCTTATATATAAAATTCTGGTGTCACAATGTTCGTTCCACAATTCTCATAAAATTTTGTGAGCATATTGAGTAGGTCTGAGAACCGGCCAACATCTATTTTTCATACCAAAAATTATTTATATGGCAAAACAACATTTGCCGGGTCAGCTAGTATTTTATAAGATTGAAAATAGTTTAAATAATATTGCGACAATGAATTTGTTATTGTCTGTTTGTCCGTAAGTTTTTCACACTGTATATAAAATGCAGCTAACATTTTATATTACGAAGTGGATAACGCCCGCGTCGTTGTCGTTTACCGTACCGTACTGTACTTTTTCCCGGTATAAATAAGAGGTAACAGACAGACAGACATACTTTCGCATTTATAGTATTAGAATTTACGTGGGAGAGCCATGCTTCGTCATGAATGGGCCGGCTCGACCGGAGAAATACCACGTTCTCACAGAAAACCGGCGTGAAACAGCGCTTGCGCTGTGTTTCGCCGAGTGAGTGAGTTTACCGGAGGCCCAATCCCCTACCCTCCCCTATTCCCTTCCCTTCCCATCCCTACCCTCCCCTATTACCCTATTCCCTCTTAAAAGGCCGGCAACGCACCTGCAGCTCTTCTGATGCTGCGAGTGTCCATGGGCGATAAAGTTGTTTTCCAACATGTGACCTGTTTGCTCGTTTGCCCCCTTATTTCATAAAAAAATAAACGTATAATGAATTGTAGTATTATTATTGTTGTATGTCCGCCCGGCCTTAGCCGCTTAGCGCTAATCGGCGCTAATAATATAACACCGATATCCGATTAATATTGACAAGATGATATTAATTATATTAAGGATCAAAGCGTTTGTTAATAAATGAACCATGGAGAGAATTGTGGTTAATGTGAAACGTCTTAATCCATACTAATATTACAAATGCGAAAGTGTGTCTGTCTATCTGTCTGTTACCTCTTCACGCCTAAACCGCTGAACCGATTTTGCTGAAATTTAGTATGGGGATACTTTGAGTCCCGGGAAAGGACATATAATACTTTTTATCCCGGAAAAATGTACGGTTCCAACACGATAAACGAATTTCGGCGCAACGGAGTTGCGTGCGTCATCTAGATGTTAGTATAAAGTAAGAACCCTGTAAAGATATTAAGCTATTGCCTAGCTTTTAGTTCCATTAAAGGAGAAATTCCGTAACGAAAAAACCTAACGGGGAGTTCCTCCGGTGCGGCGTTGCCAGACTTCGGCACGGTGTTTATGCGCGTGGGACTAGACTTATGCGAGTTTAGAATTATAATTGCAAATTAAGTTGTTAAAAATCTCTATGCAATAGCTTTAGCGCGGCAGTCCCCGAGTGCCACAAATTTTTTTTTTCAAGACCCACTGTCTTTGTATTGTGATTTTCCAATGTACTAGACCAAGACTAGGACCTTGTTAAGGTTTCGCTGTGGAAATATATTTAGTATGAGGGTTGGCCGTAGCTTGCTCACGAATTTCTTCGTTTATCGCGCGGGAACCGTATAACATTCTAAACTACTTCTACCTTGTTTTTTTTTCGGAAATCTTTGTCAGGACTCCAATTATCTTTATACCTAAATAAACTCAAAGATAGACATATTTTCGCATTTATACATGTAGGCATGGTGTTTTTCTGTCTGAAGAATTTGTAGATGTAATTTTAAGAACCCGTTTTCCTTTTCCAGAATCGGCTCTAAGTTTGTAACAACAACAATAATATTATTAGAAAGGAAATGGGAATGAAAATATTTATTTTATCCTTTTAAAGTTAATACCGAGTTGATGATTTATACTTACATATTATTAATTAATAATTATTATTGTTTTAGTGTAATATTGTAAGCAACAGCAAAATAAATATTATGTAATCGGCTACAACTTAAGAAATAGACAAAACAGAAAGGCATGTTAAAACGCCGAATAGTGATTTGGCCGAATAACCGAATACCGAATATTATTCGGTTTAGCCTTTACCGAACCGAATATTCGGCCGAATTATTCGGTTTACCATTATTTTATTTTGCCGCGTAAACAGGTTCTATCGTGTATCCTACGTGCCGCTGCTGGCTAGTCGGAGCGAGCCGTCTGGGCTATCACGTATTTCGCGAGTGCAATGCAATCGCAATTATTGCGCAATAATTGCTCCAAAATCGCAGTTTCGTATCACATAACAGCCAAAACAATACGATAGCAATCGAGCGACTGTACTCCCTCTGCCGAACAATCAAGGAACTATAATTGCATTTAAATCGTTAAATCTCCATACTGTTGCATTTATTTCGTATCACCTAAAAAGAGTGACAGACGTACAAACTTAAAGTACGCGGGTTTTAAATTCGCGAACTTACTCGGCTCGCGTCGCGTCGGTGATACACGAGAATCGCTCACTCACACTGGATTACCATGCCCCCAGGCTCGCGGCTCGCGGCGGGCGGCTCGCGGCTCGCGGATCGAGCCATAAGTCCATGTACTTACTCGCGTGTCTGTCATTTCATTCACTATCCTGCATTGCAGTCCGCCGTGCAGGCCTGCAACACCATTCACTATTCTGCATAAGCCGCCGTGCAGTCCGCCCCTTAACTGGTAGCCTCAAAATTCTCATACAAACGTAATACCAAAATCATTTTCTCATACGAAAATATTTAACATGTTTGAGTTATTTTTCAGCTTAAAATAGTAATTACCTAGGTTCCTGAACAAAAATTAACTTCAAAATATTTAAACACTAAAAACAATCTTTTTGTGTATAATTTTTTTTTACTAAATTTACTACTAAATATTTAAACACTAAAAAAATAGAGTAAAACACAAAAAAATATACACATAAATATTAAATTTACTACAAAATATTTAAAAAAATTTTTGTGTATAAATTTTTTTTACTAATTTACTACTAAATATTTAAACACAAAAAAATAGAGTAAAACACAAAAAAATATACACATAAATATTAAATTTACTACAAAATATTTAAATACTAAAAAATATTTTTTAGAGTTGAAATATTTTGTAGTAAATTTAATATTTATTTACATATTTTTCAGTGCTTTACTCTATTTTTTTAGTGTTTAAATATTTAGTAGTAAATTTAGTAAAAAAAAATTATACACAAAAAGATTGTTTTTAGTGTTTAAATATTTTGAAGTTAATTTTTGTTCAGGAACCTAGGTAATTACTATTTTAAGCTGAAAAATAACTCAAACATGTTAAATATTTTCGTATGACAAAATGATTTTGGTACTTATTACGTATGTTTGAGAATTTCGAGGGTAACCCGGGCTCTTAAGGCTTTTGACAGCAATGCGATGGCAATCGGCGAGCAATTTGAACTGTCAAATAGCGATCACAATTCACAACAAAAGTGATTTTTTCCGATTGCTTGTTTATTGCTGAGTGGTTAGTGGTGTTTTAAGTAAAATTTTAAACTATAAAACGTATTTTTATAACATTGGTGCATACAGTGATACGTGTTAGAAGCCATTCCAAAGTTGATTTAAGTTTGAAAAATTAATGTTGATTATTTATTAATATTAAATTGAGAATACTTATTAACTTATGTTAACCCGGTAAGTATAATTTTTTGAAATAAATGTGAATTCGTAAAAAAATGATTACATATTTTTAGTTTTAAAATATAAATGTTCATTTAAAGTTTAATAATAAATAAAGTTTTGACGTATAAAAATAAACGTTAATTATTCTAATTTTAACATAAATGTGTGCAATAATAAATAACTATAGTTTAACAAATAATTATGTTTTGTTTGACTTTTATTATAAAAAATCTTTCATAAAAAATATTTTAATTCTACTCCATTTCATAGACAAGGCCAAGAAAAATATCATACTTTATACCTATATTATAAAGAGGAAAGATTTGTTTGTAATGGACATACTCAAAAACTACTGGGCTGGTGCCTGATTTTCAAAATTCTTTTACTACTAGACAAGTATATTATCCCTGAGTGACATAGGCTATGTATGTCCCACGGGCGAAGCCGGGGCGGGTCTAGTTTTTAATATTTTGAAAAAAAAAACAAACCTAATATATTCGGTAACTGAGCCGAATAATTCGGCCGAATACAAATAGTGGAAAAGATACCGAATACGCCGAATACCGAATACCAAACGAATATTCGGCGCATCTCTAGTTAAAATGTAACCGCTCATGAAAACTCGTATTATAAAATTATGGCCACTGAAAGACCACTTTTTTCGCAGCTAAACTGTTAAAAATTACCCGATCAGAACAGCGAGATTAAAAGGATTACAACTTTAAAAGGCTCGTGTGGCTAAAATTTAACAATAGAATATTGTATTCCTCGGAAACTGTGATGAAGTGGTACTGGTTGTTTCATGTATGAAACTTGGGTTGGAATTTTTAATTTTTCACCGGTAAAATATGATATAATATTTTCTTTTAGATTGAGGATTTTTAAATCATTATCTAAATCTACTATTAAGTAAAACTTTTGTTTAAGGTGCAGTGGTTGTTGCAACTACGTAAAATGGGTTTTTTAAATAATGTTTTTTTCTAAAGGAAATGTCATGAGAAAATTTAATATACGAATTGATATAATATTAGTACACAATTAGAAAAATTCTGCTCGATAGAATTAGTGTTTGCACGGTCGGTTTTAGTCACCAGCCGCACGACTTTTGGGCTTGCGGCTTTAGCCGCATGCGGCATAGTCGAATTGCCATTTAGACGGGTCGATTTTCGCTGTGCGGCATAAATCGTGCGGCTTTAGTCACCCGTGTATATCGACCATTATGGTCGATTTACACGGGTGACTAACGGGTCGATTTTAGTCACCCGGCAAGTCACCAGTCGAATCGCATAAACATGGGTGTTTTTCGCTTTTACACTAAAAAATGTATAATATTATTTTTGTCCATGTTTTCGTGAGTGCCGCCCGAGGTCTGCGCTCCCTACAGTAGTATTCGCAGCAAGCGATCGCTTGCGGCTGAGCGTTTGCACAGTCGATTTTAGTCACCAGCCGACTTTGGGGCTTGCGACTTTAGCCGCATGCGGCGTAGTCGAATTGCTATTTACCTACACGGCAAATCGCGCGGCTTTAGTCACCCATGTAAATCGACCATTACACTATTTGGGCATAGTAAAAGGAGGGGAAGTAGGGTAACTCCGGCCCAATCCGCGATTTAATTACCTACTGTCTTAGGGTTGTCAATTTTAGGCGGCGGCGGCGGCGCGGCGGCGCGGCGTTGTGATGTGGGAGCGGCTGTCCGCGCTTCGTTCGTATGAACAGCGGCAACGTCGCGGTCTTCCAACTTTTAATAATAATAAGTGGCTTGATTGTCTATATTTCGGCCAATTTCCGTGCATATTTGCATGTATATTTCGGCACTTGGATCGTGCATATAATCTGATGTCTAAATAAAATTATAAATATACCCTTTAAAACAACATTAAAAACTAACGCCTGTCTCTTATGTGTACCTACTATGACGACCTCTGTGGCTCAGTGGTGAGCGCGTTGGTAGCTCAAGCTGGGGGTCGCGGGTTCAAATCCCGCCGACGGAACAAAAAAAAATTCTAAGTTCCTGGGTCATGGATTTGTATGATATAATAAAAATCTTAAATATATGTATAGTATTATTATTAAATATATTTCCGTTGTCTGGTACCTGTAACACAAGTCCTTCAGGTACTTACCATGGGGCCAGACTGACGTGGTGTGAAACGTCCATAGATATTATTATTATTATTATTACTATAAACAAATCTGTTGTTATATGATTCGAACTTTGCTTTATGTGTATAATTAATATCTGATTTATTAACACACAGCAATATTTATTCGTTTGGCGCGGCGTGGCGCGACGCGGGCGTGCAGCGTAAAGTGTTAGCCCCGACTGGTATGGTCCGAAAACGGTCCGAGATTTTAATAAGTGTGCGTGCGACGACGCATTGATACTATGGCGCACACATACAAGCCGCGCGCGGTGCCTTTGTATGAAGATAACTTACTACCCCTCCTTATACTATGATTTGGGCGTCTATCCCAAACGCTGGCATATTCATTCAGTGTATTTGAAACTCGGCATGCAATAAAGCGGGTTGATCCCGCGCTGCGTGTCTACAGTAGTCTACAGTTTCATTCCGCAGTAATTTGGTCGCGGGTGTCGTGTTTTTCAACTTTCCTCTTTGATAGACATTGTAATGGTTTTTCTGGAATTACTCCCGTCGCCCGTGGCGTTGGTATCCTTTTTTCTCTGTTAGTTCGCCGAGAAAAATATTCAGTAGCTTCTTGTAATTACTTTTTGACGAGTTCAACTTTTATTTACATTGCATAAACTGACCCTAATACGTTGAAGCGTGACGCATAGCAGGATCATAAACTCCTTTTCTATTTTCTATCAAACTCTTCATCAAACTGAGGTTAGGTAACCATTAAATTGCTGTGACTGCGATCGTTAATAACGTAATAGCCATGTTTCAACAATTATCCACACAAAACACGGCCACGGCCCACGATTCTAATTGTAACATAATCACTTAACACCAACACATCCCAATTTCTCCGCGGAATAAAATATGTGGCAGTCTAATTTTTCCGTATTAACGTTTCATTCTGCGCTGACACGCGGGATATAATTCATTCCATTTGTCGTCGGTAAGCACGCGTCAACCTACATCCCCTATTATTTTACCGGGATAGCTTCTATCCCGGAGGATGAGGTCATGTGGAGACATTTGGGAGGAATTTGTCGGTGATCTGAGCATTATTTTGCTGGAAAACTATTTGCGTAAAAAGTGATTTGAAATGAAATGAATGCAGTTTCAACCCGACATGCTAAGAAGAACCAGTGTAATAAAAATGACAGACAAGAACAAGAAGGCCTTTTGTGGTTATACGCTGTTTGAATTATTTTATGAGTAAGGGTATTATCAAGTAATCTTACTACAAAATATAGCCTTCATATCTCCAATATCGCACTAGGCCGCCTCCTGTGTGTATAGCTTAAGGTGACGCCGCGTTAAAGAAAGAAACCGTGTTGGATATGTTTTAGATCGCTTGTTTTCTATGAGAGCCCGGGCCGGCGAAAAATGGAAAGAGCGTAAGCGACAAAATGGTTTTTGTCGCGTAATTTAAAATCCATAAATACATTTCATATAAGCTATGCACATATTAAAGTGTATGCTTCAACCAATTTATGTACACATTTTGGAACCTTAAATCACTCTCCTCTGTTGGAAAAATAGGAATCCCTTTTTTTACAGAGGTCTTTTCGATTGATAATTCTGTGTTATAAAAGTTGTCCAATCGTGTTATGCTATGGGCAATTCAAAGACAAAGACATGATGAATACTGACAATGAACTTTAGTTTCTTAGCTTTAGTCATTGCTGAGAAAAATCGGCATCGCTACAGCCAAATTATCAAGGCGTCGCCTTAAAACCAAAGCTGAGCCGACTACCAGCCTCAAAAGCACGCTTATATCAAAAATACTTTGAGCAAACACGCCGAAATTCAGAACAAGTTTCATACGATGTAGTATCAGCGTAACACAGGGGCGATGTTTACCCCTATATTATATTTGTGTAACTATTTTGGCGTCGTCGTTGTGGAATTATTTTCATTACTTTGGTGAAAGCGGTCAAGTGGCGCGTTGTGTCAAACTGAAGAGTTACAATTTTGGTCCACTTATTTTGTGAATAGTGTCTAAAATATGTAGTGCTTAAAAAGTGTCACTACCCTTAGGGCCTTTTTACACCTCCCGAGTTGACTGATGAGTGATGAGACAGTGCTCTCGGGCAATCAAATTATTTGCCTCTTTCGGTAGGTGTGACCGGGCTTTTAGGGCTGTTACTACAGGGTATATAAACATAAACTAAGTGCTAATCCATACTAATATCATAAATGCGTGTGTTTGTCTGTCTGTCTGTCTGTTACCTCTTCACGCCCAAACCGCTGAACCGATTTTGCTGAAATTTGGTATGGATAAACGAGTTTTGGCGCAACGGAGTTGCGGGCGTCATCTAGTACTTTACAGATTACAGATTACAGACACTGTGAAGGTAACAGTGCTGAAAGGGTATTTTTTTTATTTTTGTATAGGCAAGCGCCTCCACGTCATGAATTTTTCCATACAAAGGTGAAAAAAAAGTTAACTTTTGCAGCGCTGCTACTTTCTCAGTGAACTCACTACAAAGAACACATACACACTAATAATACTTTAGTATTATCACTTATTTTTGTTACACACTGTATATGGTACCCGTACACACCCTAAAGTATTATCACTTAGTTTTGTTACACCCTGTGTATTTATAAGTTAGGTAAATGCTCCTAAACCGTCCGTAAATTTCATGTTAATGATTAAACACTTGTCACGAATTCAGGTTTGAATTTCACCGCAAACAGTTGATTTCCGTCGCGTAGACAATTTCCAAGACGGAAACAACTCGACACTCAGACACTAGACATCCAGACAAGTAGACAGCCAGATTATTCGCTTTCAGCTTACGAAATGTGCCGCGAACGTGCAGATTTCAAAAGTAAATATAAAATCTCAAAGGTAATATTGTAGTCGTATACTCGTATTGTTGTATAAACGTAACTGTCCTATGGCTAATTTCCGATTTGCATTGTGATTATTGCAACCTTTTAATTTTTATTGGTGTAGTGTATCAGCGTTGCCAGACGTCCCGATTTTGGCGGGACGTTTCGATTTTTTCATCAAAATTAAATGTCCCGCGTCAGGCTCAGTCCCGCTTTTCGGGGAAAGTCCGAACGTACCTACGCGCAGCGTGCTGAGAGCCTGAGAAAGAAAGGGGTAGATTATCTTTGGCTACTTTTTCTATCTATTGTCACATAAACGTTATTTTAATGCAAATAAAAAGATAAAATTTCAAAAAACTTTTGATTTTATAACTTTTTTTACTTTGTCCCGCTTTTGACTGAAGAATCCCGCTTTTTCACTCAAAAGTTCTAAAGTCCCGACTTGGTACAAAAAAATCTGGCAACGCTGTACTGTATGCACTTAGTATATAACTATCAAGTTATAACACGGTCTCGTGCTCATGGTATGTGGAGGGAGCACACATTACTACAGCGAGAGCCATGGGCGAGGGCGGATGTGCGCCGGTGACCTACCAGTATCGTGCGTAGTTGAGCCTATGTAATTATAGAAATAAGTAAATAATCTAATACAGTACAATTGGAATAATATCAAACTATTTGATTATAAGCTATAACAGCACAATTTTAGGATTCTCGATCCCAATTTTGGGTAGCTGCATTTTTCCGCATTCATCCTCTGCCATCTTCTTCAAATCGTTGGTCAGTCAAACTGCTGGTCAAACCGCAGAACATCCTTTTTTTATTATCGTTGGGGGAATGCCTTTACGCATCAGCGGGGCCTGGGAAGGACCACCGAGGTATGTGGGACTCCCCGGGGCGGATCGTAGTATCCGCACCCTGGACTACCCACTGAAACCCCAGCGGTGTTCCTGCTCCTGAAGGTGGGGCTACGGGAAACGCGTGATACACGACCGCAGCCCGCACCGCAGAACATCCTACCTTACGTTTGCCTAGTTGCGGCAATTCCATAATATTTCTATATAGTCTGCTATTATATTATATCGTAGTCTAAGGCAGTATTATAGCTGCTGTGTGAAACGCTTAGTAACAAATGAGGTGCAAACGCGACGCAGCTCCAAGTTTCGCAAGTGTGAGCACGCGCGGTACATTTATTAGTCGCGGCGCTCAGATCCGCTGTCATTACACAACTTGTGATCTCCGGAACTTCACCGGCTTTTAGCGCACGAAGTACTTAGTGCTTTGGACATGTGAAGTTAGATGAATACTTAGCAGTGAGTTATAAAGTGCGGGATTTTAATTGTTGTTGGTTGGGCAAGACTCTGCGCAGTAAAGTTATGGTGCCGCTATGCGGTTATGTGTATTGGTCCTAGAAGGAAAGGTACACTCTTGTATCAACTGAATTTTAGGCAAATTATGGTCACTGCAATTTCGCCTGCTTTTAGCGAAGCGCTGTTAAAAGTACCTACATAATGCTTTAGGCATGCGACAATTGATAAAAAAAGAGCAATATGAAAGAGGTATTTTACCTTAAAACCTTCTGATTAACATTATAAGAATCACTCTACGGCAATATCTGAAAGGATTACAAATCTTAAATACAAAAAGTTAATTTAAAAATATACCTGCCGCCTTTTCTTTTTATATATTTATTAGAGATGCGCCGAATAGTGATTTGGATGAATAACCGAATACCGAATATTATTCGGTATAGTCTTTACCGAACAGAATATTCGGCCGAATTATTCTGTTTACCATTATTTTATTTTGCCGCGTAAACAGGTTCTATAGGGTACCCTACGTGCCGCTGCTGGCTAGCTCGGAGCGAGCCGTCTGGGCTATCATATATCTCGCGAGCGCAATGCTATCGCAATTATTGCGCAATAATTGCTCCAAAATCGCAGTTTCGTATCACATAACAGCCAAAACAATACGATAGCAATCGAGCGACAGTACTCCCTCTGCCGAACAATCAAGGAACTATAATTCATTTAAATCGCAAAATCTCCATACTGTTACATTTTCCGTTTATTCGGTAACTGAGCCGAATAATTCGGCCGAATACAAATAGTGGAAAAGATGCCGAATACGCCGAATACCGAATACCAAACGAATATTCGGCTCATCTCTAATATTTAAAATCAAAACGGCCTCTTAATAAAAATACTCCATTAAATCCTTTCGGAGTAAATTACTTCAAATCTAATACTATTTCGCCATTCGTAGATTACTCTTGAAATATTCAAATCGGACATTTCACTCAAAAGACCGGCGCTGGTACATACAACCTTTTAGGCTTTGATACAAAATTCTGTATTTTGAGGGGCACAGGAATGGCAGGATCGTTAAAATACTTCGGCTTTAATATCGGCGAAAATTATCTGTTTAATCTACGTGTCTGAATTAACAGTTATTATAATTATTATTCTAAATTGTAACTGAAATTATTAATAGTTACTTTCATGTTATTTCCTCGTCTAAATGACCGTGACATAATATTGTAATAATAAGAGAAAATATATAATTCTGTTTGCATTAAAAAGGATTCAGCCGGCTTACTACTTATACTACTAAACGGATTTCACGATGGAAAGTGGCACCCGCGTTATTATTGTCACAATCCAAAATACGTTGCTTTATCGTGTATGGGAATATGGTGGTGAATGCTTGCGAGTCCTGAAGGGATAATTTTCGGACTCGGTGAGAAATTATCATTTCTAGACGTGTCGCTCCGATCCCAGAAGCTCTGATGGGCGCAATGGAGTGTTGGATGTTGGATCCACTATGAGGACTACTGGCTACTACGTAATTTCCCCTAAATTAATTATTATTGTACTCCTATAGATACCAAAGATCGCTTGGAAGAAATTGCTCAATAGCAATAAAGCCGCCTTCTTCTTTCTTGTATCTTTGATGAATGTACTGTATTTTATGTTTGTACAATATCTTGAACGCAATAAAGAATATTCTATTCTATTCTAATTTCGGGTATGAAAATAGATGTTGACCGATTGTCAGATCTAGGCTAAGCTCGCAAAATTTCAACACAATCGTACCAGTCGTTTCGGAGTACTTTGGCAATATATACCCCGACACAAGAATTTAATATATCAGTTAATATAACATACTTTGTACATTCGCCCAGGTGAAACCAGCGAAATGAAAGTTGGTAACAAGTTGGGCTTTGTCTGCGGTCGCTCTGCTTGCTCCTAGGTCAGGCATAAAAGGGAAAATTTAAGAAATAATTAAGTGTACATTTTAATGAGATGCCTGGAAGTTTTGAGTTACAAGTTCGTTACTAATTTCGGGTTCTGTGTTGACAAAAATGTTTTGCTCAGAAAACAATAATATACAGGTTTAAATTATATTACTTAATTACTGTATAATACAAAAATATTATTGATCATTTTATGTTTTGAAATATTCAGTTACTAAGTTTGCATACTCATATATTATAACCGATCATTTTTGCTTGATTGTTACTTGTCTTTATTATTAGCCGACTTCCAAAAAACGAGGAGGTTATATGTTCGGCTGTGGATATTTTTTTATTTTTGTATGTTCCACTATTACTCCGCCGTTTGTGAACCGATTTTCAAAATTTTTGTTTTGTTGTATTAGGTTTCACTCCAATTTGGTACCATGTTCACAAAAGTGGTGACCTGAAGATCCAGAAGTAATCGAGGGAACTTCTCGAAATTTATATGGAAACATATGGTGATTTTGGTTTTATATGAAGTGTACTAAGAATATGTATGTAAATTTTAAAGTCGGTGCCAGTTCCAAAAGTTTCCAATTTTCTTTCAAAGAAATAAAGATTCAGCTGTATCTGGTACCGACTTCAAAATGATGAAGATTGAGTACAGAAACAGTTGAGGTTTAGCCGAATTCGGAAAAAGGCACTATTAGATAGGAAAAATTTATTATTATATTTAATACTTTTTAGTTCAAATTATAAGGATGTTATTATTGTTTTTGCCTTGGAAGTCGATGTTATTTTTTTTTAGAAACTTTAGCAATTATTAGTTACAAATATCAGGACAATTTCTTAAATATGTACTTTTAATTCTGACATCGGATAATCTAAGCGGCTTTATATGACGTAACGTAACATGAGTATTTAGCGCCATTGTTGTGTGCGGTTACCTAAGTTGAGCCTATTGTATTACCTAACGTGCCGTAATCACGTCGGTTTGCTGTCGATTCCTTCAATCCCATAATCTCCTGGTACTTCGGATTATATTATGTACATCGACTTCTCTCTGGTGTGTTGTTGATAGACGGATAGACGGGCAGCCAAAAAACCACCCACACCTTAAACAGACTCCTAGTCGCGCGGATGTCGCCCGCATGACAGGATGAGGGTAACTAATACATGATGCAGACTAGAACCGCGTGCCGAATGATGAATGGCTAAACGCCCTTAGATACACAGTCAAAATGTATGTACGGCCTCTCGTACTGGGAACAATAAGTGAACGATTGTGTCAAGTATAAGCGACGGCTATATTTGCCCATAATCGATGTCCAGTATTCAAACTGTAGATATGTGTCTAGACTCTAGAGTCCAGACTCTAGAGGATCCATTATAGCTAAACGTAAAGGTCTTAATAATTGTGAATGTCAAAGACAAGACTGGCAGCATAAGCCAAATTTAGAAATATATTATAATATGAGGTACTAAGACAGAAGGTCTTAAAGCGTACTAAAATATTTAACAACTTTATTAAATCCTTATTATCTGAACTTTTCATTTCAAATTTAAATCTTAGAGCGTCTGAATTTTCAGTTGGGTTTATAAAATATTATGCAAATGCCACGACACTTCAACTAGTAGACTTAATAAGGTGGCTGATGTGGTTCAGGCGGACTGTAAAATAATGTACAGCTTGCAAAACTCAAGGGTTATAAAATGTTTACGATTTTTACACTGACTTTATTGTTCAATAAATATTATGTCTGTTGGTGTACTAAGATATAAAATAAACTGGGATTTTTATTTATACTAAGAAAGTATTGTTACCAAGTATGCAATATCTTCAGTCTATAAAACTTTTGATACCTGTATTCAGATACATACTATATTCACTGTGTAATAATCTGGAATTATTAATATTTAAGGACGTGATTGGAGTTATCTACAGTTTATTATTACTAGTACAATGTACATATTATATTAAACATACATAATATTATTGTCATGAAGTAAATAACTTGCTGCCTCTATACAGAAGAAAAATTTGTAAGCAACCGACGTTTCTCTGAAATATGAAATCAAAATTTAAAATCAAAACTCCAAACTAGCGTAATCACCAGTCCCTTAGCGTAAGTTCTCAACTTTATCCAGACTCCTCGGGATCCAAGAGAACTTAATTATTATCCAAATGTATAATGCAGGAGCTGGATTCATTATTCTGCATAACAAAACGCGTCGAACAATGCCGCGAGGACGGGCGGTAATTATCGCGATGAATACTTAATGCCGAGGACAATTCGTGACTTATGTTAATTCTAACCCCTAATGCTACGTCCAGAGAAGGTAGAGGTAGGCTGACAAAAGTGCCCTTCCGTTCGATGGCCAATGGCAAACCGGTTTTGGTGGGTCGGCTGGCTCCTCGTCGGCCAGTCCCACACATCCCCGGGGTGCTTCAGCTTAACTGATGCACATTCCCAACCCGGGGCACGCATATAGAGGAAGCCCCTTCTAATGAAAACAAAATAAAAAAAGTATAATAAAAATGCATCAGCGACAAATGACAAAACTGTAGCTATAATTCACCGGGTTACAATGACGCGACGGCGCAACCAGTCGCTTCCAATAAAATGTACACAGAATACTAATATAATGGTTTGGTTAAGCTCTATCGCTTTACTTTTTTTTTTGTAGCGACTAGGTTACATACAGTTTTACCATTACATTAGGTAGAAGAAGAATAAATGATAAAATTGCATAAGCGACGTAACTATACGAAAGTGGCGTTGCAACAGGTAAAGGTAAAATTGTAAAAGTGCGTAAGCGATAAAGTTATTCGGTATTTAAGGGGCCGGGTTACCCTCGAAATTCTCATACATATGTAATGCCAAAATCATTTTGTCATACGAAAATATTTTACATGTTTGAGTTATTTTTCAGCTTAAAATAGTAATTACCTAGGTTCCTGTACAAAAATTAACTTCAAAATATTTAAGCACTAAAAAAATTTTTTTTTGTGTAAGTATAAATTTTTTTTACTAAATTTACTACTAAATATTTAAACACTAAAAAATAGAGTAAAACACTAAAAAATATATAAATAAATAGTAAGTTTACTACAAAATATTTAAATACTAAAAAATATTTTTTAGAGTTGAAATATTTTGTAGTAAATTTACTATTTATTTATATATTTTTAGGTAAAACTTCTTTACGTACGCTTGACTTGGAGAGTGAGCTGGCAAATGCGTGACCAGAGCGTTACGAAAAGTGTGATCGTGTGAGGCGAACGGAGAGGTGCGTGCACATTTTCTCAAACTGATACGTACGCATGCTTGACTTGGGGAGTAAGCTGGTAAATGCGTGACGAAAACGTTTGAAAGTGTGATCAAACGAGGCTATCGAAGAGATCCGCGCACATCTTCTTCTTCTTCTTCTTTCAATACATATAGAATATAGATGGTGCTCAAGAAGTTTTACTTCAGTTGTGTTGTCTAGCACACTCGTTGTTTATTTAAATACAAGTTCTTTATTTAATTTATTTTAACAGTCGCACACAAAAACATTAAACAAGTTATACATAAGAAGATAATTGACACAATAGGTTCTGCTTATCTCTAAAGAAATCTCCTCCAGCTTAATTCTAAGTTCTACTTCAACGGAATCTGATATATGAGCACCGATACGTAAGTTATGCACAATCCAGTCCCAATTAGTATGAAATTATAATTCCAGCGCTCAACCGAATGTGAGGCAAATCCCGACGGATCTCGAATCAGGCTCATTGTCTGAGAGTCAATATCGGCGAAATGACTGTATGAAATTCAATTGCTTGCAAACAAATTGAATTGCAATTGAAATTCCTATGAAATAAAATTGATGAAACAAAATAAAATATGAAATTGAGCCAAAAATTTTAAGTGACCATTGCAAAATTTTAAATGAACATAACTGCGTGCGTGGGAACAATAAACATGTTGTTTAGATTGAGAGGGAACTTGTCTATTTTAAACACAGAACAATAAAAACAGTTGAAATGGTAAGTGGGCGGGGCACGCGTGTCACTAGCTTGCGTTGAAACGCAAGATCGCTAAGTACTTACGCAAACTCGACATCAGTCGAGTCATTTGTTTGTACGCGGCAACACGTGTAGTCGGTTGTTAAAATTCAAACCAAAAACAATCTTATTACCTGAGAAATAAAGAATGATTTTGAAGTAAACATTTGATGAAAATTGTTTGCCCTAATACTGACATCTAGTGTGAAGTAGCTAAACTTTTTAGTAAATGCACAATAAACTGATGCTCGAATACGAAATGTCTCTTAAGTGTCTGTTTTGTGTATTGCATAGCAAACTCTATTAAAGAGCACTGAAGGTGTGTTTTTGTTTTCAGTTTTAATAAATTAAGGCTTATTTGGGTTTAGAATTACGCGTCCAATCAAAAAATTTGTTTGTTAGTAGTGCAACGGTCTATTCTTTGTTTGTTTGTGTGAGTTTGGCGACAGTGGTTCTGGTAAACAAATCGTGGTATGTCATTTCTACGGTTTTTATTGTTCTGTGATTTTAAAGGCAAATTAATAATTAAACTATTTTACATTTATTCGTTTCTCCATTAGCCTATTCCTATCTGACTAGCATCTACTATAAAAGTCTACATAAACAGGAAGGACGCTTTTTGATCATAAATGCGAAAGTGTGTCTGTCTGTTACCTCCTCACGCCCAAACCGCTGAACCGTTTTTGCTGAAATTTTGTATAGATACTTTTAGTCCCGGGAAAGGACGCGGACGTCATCTACTTAATAAAAAAAGTTATAAAATGAGCTGTAATTTTTACAAGCACAATAGAAATACAAGAAGATTAAAATGACCTTTTGAGATGTAAATAGATATTTAAGTTGAAGCTGTTTCCAGCGCTTTGTCAATAATACTGCACTTTGTAGCCTTCCTTAATAAACGATTACTGTTCCAGTGTCGTTTTAAAATGTCTATTTTATCTTCTGTAAGGCTTATTAAGTGCCTTTAAGATCCTTTAAGTGTACAAATACTGTAAGGATGAAATATTATTATTACTGTATTTTTGGAGGGCCAGTTTCGCAGTCACTTTCATGTTTTGGCCAAGATAAAGAAAGAACTGCGGGGAATAAAAGCCATGTCTTAATCGCGAAATGTAAAAATACAATTACTGTATTATTTTTATATACTTCGGGTTGACCCACACGTGCCACAACCACACCGTCACGGCAAAATGTGGTCATCTGTATCACACACGCTTTTCATAACGACTGCAAAATGTGGTACGTGTGAATAGCCTTATTCATTTTCTATACAAAGTATAAACCCAACCACGTGGTGTGGTTGTGGTCTTGGTGTCGTTTTGGTACTATCAGAGAAGTTGATTCCTAGACATATGGGGGACCTACGTGGTTTGGTCGCGTTGCGTCAAACCCAACCGACAGATCACAATTCACAGATAACATAAAATTGGCATGATCCGACCAGATGACGTTAGTCTGTCAACTGCCTAGGAATCAATTTCCTCGACGGTACATGTGGAATTATAGCCCTTCTAGAAAGTCGTAAACTCGTAACATCCTTAAATGTTGTGATGCTAACAGAAGAATTTTAGATTCTTAAGCTGACCAAATAACGTGAGTCCACCATTTATCAATTTCTCTGATGGTGCAGTTTTAATTATTGCAGAGTAGGAATCGAATCCTATAAAAATCCTTACAGGTGGCTTCAAGCCAATAAAGTCCTTAATAGAGTAATACTATAGCTGACCGTTTAAAATTAAGCTGAAGTTAATTACTTCTTGCATTAGACCACGTCCGATTGTACATCCGACGAACATTTAAAATAAAGTGCATTTTAATGAAATTTTCGGAGCGGCCATTTTGACTAGAAATTTCTCCGTCTTCAGCAAATGATTCAGCTGAGAATTGTATTTACTGGAACTGTAGCTGTGACATTTATAAGGAACAGAGCGTAAGAATTTAAGGAAAACGTTCCGCAAATTCAGCGGAAAAAGTGTCATTCCTAAGTTGGATTAGGAAAGTTATTACTTTTCTGCACCTCATTGGTCTAGTGGCGTAGATCGCGACAAAGACAAATATACAACGCCGGCTTCATTTGATTCTATAAAGAAAGATGATTTATTCGTCGTTTGGGTGTCTAGAAGGTCAGTCCTGCACCTGATCTCTCACTAATCGTCAGTGACGGATTAACCCTTAATCAAATTAAGCAATTGCCTAGGGCATCACGTCTGAGGGGGCACCAGAAGAAGAACAAAAAACATCCGTCCTTAGGGCAACTAATATTGGTGGTTGACATACGGATGGGGGGGAGGGGCAAGCATGGATTGCTTAGGGCATCAAGTAGTCTTAATCCATCACTGCTAATCGTGTCATGTGGGTTATAAGAGTAAAGAGAGATCTTGTGCACGCACACTTGGGCATTATAAAATCACTCCTGTGTTGGCTTCTATGAAACCTGTCACCGTCCCCGTTGGTGTGGGAGGTATTATTATCCATACTAATATTATAAATGCAAAAGTATGTATGTCTATCTGTTACCTCCTCACGCTCAAATCGCTGAACGGATTTTGATAGAATTTGGTATGGATGTAATTTGAGTCCCGGGTAACGGCATAGGATACTATTTATTCCAAAAAATGTACGGTTCCACTGCGATAAACTAATTTTGGTGCAACGGAGTTGCGGACGTTATCCAGTAAAAAGTAAGGCAAAATTTAAAAAATATGTCAGAATAAATGTTTTTTTTTTTTCAATACCATTTACTTTAAAACCATTTACGTGCAGCTGGCGCTCCGAACATTTTAACTTTGAACTTCGGATTTTAATATTCCAGGAATGGGCGCCAATGGGAAGCTATGATAACGGGACAGATTTAACCTGATAGGTTCGCCTATTAGCTTATTCCCTCGAACTCGAATGTAAAGTATTTCTATACTGTATTTTTTGACGTGATAACATCGATATGGGGTGCGCGCACGAAAAACATGACAGTTCATGTGGCGTTCCCTCACAAGACAAAGACAAAGAGGCACGTTGTCTCTCAACAACCGTAAGACTAAGGCCCACCTGGGCTGCGCTCTTTGTTTCGATTATATTACGTATTTCGATGACTTAGAGAATACTTTTGTATGAAGAAGTTTGGTTAGTTATGACCTTTGATACATTCACCACACTTTGAATGAAAAATAAATAAACAATCTGTGAACTATTAGTATTATTTCGGCTATTCAAAATTGTGCTCTATTTCCTACGTGTCAAGGTATGACTTGTGCTTTGTTCGAAGATTTTACTGGATTTCACGAATGTATACAGTAGCGTTTTGTATTGCGAATAGTTTATTTTACTCATATTAATATTTTAGACAATCATTTGAAAGAAATACATCGAAATAACTTTAGGTTACACTCGAAAAAGTTTGTTTCTATTTATAGAGATTCGGAACCGAGGGTTAAGGGGTTGAGGATAATTGAACGTGACAACGTCATACGTTGTCACGTTCAACTATCGTCAGTAAACCGACTTTACAGACAACCGATTTTTTTTTACAATATTTATTGTAATCTTTTGGAAGAGCAGACTTAATAATAATATTATTATGGCATGATTATGGATTGGATTTTTTTTTGGATATTTGAAGTTGTAAGCCATTGACTTCATGTACCATCAGGGAAATTTATTCATATGCTGATAGCAGACCTACGTTATTTAGCCGGGTGATGACTGATGTCCAGTCAATTTTATCTGTCAGCTGGGCTTGATATACATGATCAAGTTACAAAGGCCTACTATATGCCTAAGATAAAATAAAATAAAAATTTGGGCATAGTAATGGACTGGGCGGGCCATACAAGCCGTATGCATCCTGACCACTGGGCAAAGATCATCACAGAACGGGTACCAGATGATGGACGATGCCGCCGTGGCCGGCCTCGAAAAAGATGGCGCGATGAGCTAGACAAATACGAGCCAGGTTGGCCTACGGCTGCGTTGGATCGAGAGAACTGGAAGACTTTGGAGGAGGCCTTTGCCCAGCAGTGGGACAGCATAGGCTCTTAAAAAAATGGACTTCTTTACAAGTGGGACCCGTTTTACATTCCTCGCAAACCGCTGTAAACTTCTGCATATAAACTGTTGTTAATAAATAAGAAAGTTTAATGCAGTTTGCGTGTTAAAAGTTTACCTAATTCGTATTCCTTAAGTTTCGAGTGAGTTGGGTTGGGAATATCTTTAAAACTGTTATGAATTTTCCGAAGTACGGGGCCGGATTTAGTGGAAATGCAAGGCAGTTAATATATTTTAAATTCTGACATTTGCTAAGTTTCATTTAAAAGTAAAGTGTGAAGTGTTTAGGTAGTTTAATTAAGAAGTAAGTGGTGTAAAAGTGTTAAAAAAGTGTCTCGAAAATTACCTTCTACGTTGTACAAGCTTATATGTAGAGATTGTGCTTTAGAATGCAAAAAAAAAATTCTTTAGCACCTTTTATATTATTCAATACTTCATGTAGCTACGAAATATGATCTAAGCTTGTATGGGTAGTACTTTTGCAGTTCTGTCGTTCGTTCGTTCGTTCTTTTACCAAAATCTAGCAGAGCGACTGCCTATATTATATATCCCATAGTAACAACAACTCCTCCATTTTCGAAGTCGGCTACAACGGAAAGTAATTGCGATGAAATATACAGCAGGCAGTATTGCTTTACTGCGGTCATTCACTCTCATATCGCGCGTACAGTCGGGGCCTCGTAAACTTGCTCCCTTGCCGTACATCCTGGACGGTGGAGGGGTAATTTATCGGGGGACGCATGTCGTACGCGGTCATATTGTGTAAATAACTTCATACAATATGTAGGTGGATTGTTGGCGTCCCTGGGGGGAGATTACTCCTCACCACCAATACCGGGAGTAATAGAATAATAATTTGAAATTCCAGTATATTGGTTTGGTCGAATCTCCGGTGAAATGATGGTAAAGTTGATTGAATTTCTCTGAAAGTCGTTAAAAATACAATTCGTTAAAAACCCTTTGACGCTGAATAAAATATGTCGAGTCGATAATAATGAATATGACACCTTGTTTGATTTCCTGTAAAGAGCTATAACTTCAGTCAGTAGTGACGACAAATAAATCGTTAAAAGTAATATTTTAAATTCTATATTATGACTTCAGATTTAAATATAGTAGCAGGGAAATATAACATTAACTAACAAAACAAGATACGTTAAATATGTTCATGATGAAAACATATATTTTTCAGTGAACAAAAAATTGAAGAAAATCGTATAATTAACGAACTAAGCCAGCCGTTAAAGAGCGTTTTATGCAACTGATCCGGCGACCGATCGTCCGACTGGTCGGTCCACAGATCCATTTAATTAAAAGCACTAGCATTTGTTCTAAGTAATCGCTACATTAGTAATTGTAGAGCTTGACCTAAATACATTCACATTTTACATTAATTTGCTTTGTGATATTTGTGAGCAATAGCCGTTTAATGTGGCTTTGACTGGGTCATCTGCAAAACAACAATATTGTAACTACTAATCATGTTATAATAATTCATACAAATTAAACTAATAGTGTAGTATTATAAGCTGTACAAGTCTATCTATTGAAGTCGTAAAGCTTGAACATTTTCATCTAAATTCTGAATCAAACGATTTATTCCCCAAAGACAAATCATTGTTTAGCTTACCTAAACATCGTTCAAACATGTTTATGAGTTAACTTTTATTCTAGCCAAATCTATATTTTGGCCATGATTACGTATTCAATAAATGTGTTGGATGTAATAATCGATAGGTACTAATATTTTAAATGCGAAAGTGTTATTGTCGGTCTGTCTGTTCATTCACGCCCTAACCGCTGAACCGATTGTTTTGAAATATGGTATGGAGATAAAGTACATAGGATAGTTTTTATCTCGGGAAAATGGCCGCTATCCATATTCCATACTAATATTATTAAATATGCGAAAGTGTGTCTGTCTGTCTGTCCGTCTGTCTGTCTGTCTGTCTATCTGTCTGTCTATCTGTCTGTGTGTCTGTCTGTCTGTTACCTCTTCACGCTCAAACCGCTGAACCGATTTCGCTGAAATTTGGCATGGAGATACTTTGAGTCCCGGAAAAGCACATAGGATAGTTTCTATCCCGGAAAAATGTTCAGTTCTCACACGATAAACGAATTTTGACGCAACCGAGTTGCGGCCGCTATTTAGTAATAAAATATATCTGCCTTTAATTGTCTCAAAGTAATGCACGGTCGTCAAAGAGTTTTTCTATATTGGTTAGGTTATATTATTCGGTGAAGTTGTTCAACTCGTGTCTGAGACATCTAATGTGGGTTTTGGCGCCTTTTCCCTTTTTTGTTCTTGTAATTTTATGAAACTTCGAAGGCACAACCGCATCGTTTTGTCATTATAGCCGTGTACTTTTCATGTATACTTTAAGCAAACAAACAATTACAATATATTTCTTTAAAAGTTTTTACTTTATACTAATTCTGAACTTGTAAAGACTACAAATTGTGATTATGTAAAAAATATTCTTTAAGAGCCTATGCCATCCCACTGCAGTGCAAGGCTTCCTCCAAAAGCTTTAAATGATCAAAGTAGTCGTAGGCCAGTCAGGCTCATATTTATATAGCTCATCGCGCCAAAACTTTATATAATATAAGTAAATAGTTTGTAAATGGCAAACTTTATAAACAACTGGTACATTCGGAGCATTCCATTGGATAGTGAATATATGGCTCGTGCGATTATATTTGTTAGGCGTTTTGCGCTGGATGTAAACCTCATTCTAAAAATACGACTAAACGCGATTTCATTTGTTACACTGCATACTGTAATTTAGGCTTTGTTCAGATACAGAGGGACCACGCAATTTCTGCCGTGTCTGTTTTATAAAAAAATAATCAAACCATAACTTACTAACAACAAATGAAAAGGGTTTTTCTCACCTCCGGGCGGAAAACGTCAACTTTCTTCCCGCTGCGCTTACCGATGTTGCCGTTTTCCGCCTCCGTCGATGAGAAAAATAGTATACGCACCATGGGCAGTAAATAAGAAAGCCTCAGATCACATGTTTGTCACACACATCACAATTACATGTGATCTGAGACATTTCTTATTTTCCTGCCCTAGGTGCGTAATGTACTATATTTATGAATAAAATTTAAACAATTGTTCTTAGAGTAATTCAATTTATTCATTCAAATAATATTCAATGAAAATAACTTCTTGTTAATTCTTCGAATCATGGATTCTTGGAAATCTATTGTTATTCTATTTTGTCTCGCTCGCCGGTGACACAATAGACATAACTACTCTGTCTACTCTGCCGGTGAGCTTATGGGGCTTGATGGGTTAAAATATCACCCGTTCGAAAACTAACCCGGCAAGAAGGGCCGGGATAAGAAACCATAATATTTTTATGTCTAGGCTTATTTTATTACAAAAGAAAATCTGCTACAATATTTTATAATTTATAGCTGGAAATACACCCTTTATTAATGCATTAATCACTGACTCGACGTAAACACATTTTTAAACCCTCCCTGATTAAATTTTATAAGTAAACTGAGTTTAAGCCTGTGAGCGTCTTGAACGTAGAAGAGATTACCGTAACTTTCTCACCAGATAAGTCTGATATTTTACCGAATTTTACTCGCGGTTAAGCGAAATTCTTAGAGCAAACTTGCGTGATGCGTATAAGATATAGTAGAAAACTAGGTACAATAATAGATTAATAGGTACAACGATTAATTTTGATTTAAATTCATGTCTACGATATAGTTTATGTTTATTATTATTTTTGTTTAATACTTCAGTCGGAATTTCCAGGAATTGCTATTGTATTCTATTGTTGTCGCGATCACCGGTGCTCGCGCGGGGCCTGAAGGATTAATTATGCTTGAGAAGATAGTTCAATTAATTTTGAAAGCTTAATAAATTAACGATAGAAATTATTGGTCCTTTTTTTTTTTGCTTCTGTGATTTCCACTTTAGTAATCTAAGATATAAAACCTATCCCCTTCCATTTAATATAAGACAACACAGGATTTTCCATGATTAAAATCTAGACATAAAGATGTGTCTCATCAATCGTGTTATAAAAAGGTGAGGGTCACCCGTGAGTTACCTGCAAAAACATATCGAATCAATCCTCCACCTAATCCTGCCAAATAAAATCCCATTACAACAAATAGCATTACAAATTCACTTCCCTCTTCTATTTCCGAATTGATTCCAAAATACATTTTCTCCGGAACATCGATACAAAAGAATGGCCAGTCTTTGATTCCATAAGATTCGATTTTGTCCGAAACAATATACACGAGTATATTCTCCGAATGGTCTTTTTGGTTCGAATTTCGCTCCGGGAATCATAATGGATTTAAAATTGCTTGAAATATTATGTTTGGTTTACATTTTGTCTCACAAAGGCGATGGAGTAGAATGTTTTAGGGTCGCAATTTGAATCTCTGCACCGAATACCTACCTACTTTGGGAAATTTAAAAGTTTTTTCAATTTTTAAGTAAGAAAATTTAAGCCACGTTTCGTTATAATGTTAGCCAATTTATATAAAAAAGGAAAAATTGGCATGAGCCGTGCAATTAGGCTGCATTCCGCACAACCCTAATAAAACTTGTTTTCATGTGAAACAGCTCACTACTCTACAAGTTTTTCGTACTTACCTTGCTCATGTCACTTGTATTAACACCTCGTATTTGACCACCTTCAGCCATACTATCTTACATTCGCGACAATGAAACTAGTCCAAATAAGGAGCAACGAACGCAAGACTTCCCGATCGAATCTGACTGTCAATTGATGTCGTCTATTTTGTGCGATCGAATGATGTCCCGGAATCCTCTCCAGCTAAATCACCATCCAAACGTTTTTACTGCGAAACGATTTGCACATTTCACTATTTTAGTATATTTGAGGGAAGATACTGAATGAAAACAATATAATCATGAATCATTCTGTGTACGCGATCATCGCATTTAGAGTAACCATAAACGGTTATCACCTTTTTTACGGGCAAAACACAAAGGTATCAAGACGTCTTCCGGCTGTGTCAACTGGCAACACAGAAGCACTGGCAATACCGGATATATCTTCACTTCACAGACGACTTCACTTTACATCCGATCCCTGGCCAGGGAACGCATCATCCATTCTTCTACAAACGTAATAATTATATCTTATTTTTATAATTACATCTAACAGTCCACAAGTTTAAAGTAAATAACACAAACATTCTGTGATGCATTAATTACTAGATGACTCGGTGAACTTTATACCTAGTATCACATTTCTCCTAATATAAACCTTCACAAAACCTCCACAAATATTTTAAGACTAAAATAATAAAAAAAGGTTAATATATTTAGATTTAGCGAGCAACTTTATCCGGGGTATCCACCGTGAAATAAGTCTTCTAGGAAGCCAACGTTTCATATTTTACCGGTTACTTGTTACTCACAATGGGTGTGAGTGTGACCCCTTAAATGTGACGTGTACAATGTGTCATGATGAACGATTTTGTACTTTTCGCGTAGCAAACCTATATTCTCGCTAGATGACGCCCGCAACTCCGTTGCGCCAAAAATAAGTTTATCGCGCGGGAACCGTACATTTTTCCAGGATAAAAAGTATCCTATGTCCTTTCCCGGGACCTAAAGTATCTACTTACATACCAAATTTCAGCAAAATCGGTTGAGTGGTTTGCGCGCACAGACTGACAGAATGACAGACACTTTCGCATTTATAATATTGAGTATGGAATTGTAACATTATAAGTATAACAATTCAACATACATTTTATTACTTTGTATACACAGCAGGCCTTTTTTTTACGAGTACCAACTTAAAGTCCAATAAAATAACATAACAAATCCGTTTTCAAACACAGATAAAAATAACATCTCGATTCAAATTTTAAAAGGATCGTTTCGAAATATTTTGAAGCAAAATAAAATTGAATCCACCGGCAGAATAGAATCGAATCCAATAACATTAGAATCGGGCCACAATAAAACACTTGAGCCAGATATGAGACCGTATTGTAATAATGTTTAGAATTTATGCCGCAATACCCCGACCAACTTTAAGATCTTATTTTGATAGAAGCAACAATAAGTATTGTATTGAATATCTTTGTGGACGTTATTTATTGAATATTGGTTGAGTATGACGTTGCATATAAGTGAACTTTATTACTTGTACATACAAAAACCTATAATATGATTAATATTGGTATTCTGCTTAGCTGTATACGATGAGAAAAGTTTCAAACGTTTTGTAAAGGCAGGCCGCAGGACTAAGTAACATTATATTATTTTGGCATCGAATGGCGAGTCATTTGTTTTAAATACTTACCACGAGACGAGTCACTTCATCATATTTTGGACCAAAGCAGTACTAATTGACCTCTATTCAAAAGGGTAGCATAAAATTATTTACTGCACTGTTGATTTAATCTAAAGTCTGCCCCTCTGAATATAAAGTATCAGGTGCTCTGTCAGTTCATTCCCTGGTCTAAACCATAAAAAATTAGAAAGTAAACAGATCTTTAAATTCCAATATCGATTAATTTAAGTTTGGAGGCCATTTAATTAAACCACTCCGAAACAACAAACAAAACGAGAATGAACTTTCAAAAATATTCAAATAACGTCTGAAACTAATATCAACTTGAATAAAACTCACTAATTAACCTGTCTATGTTCCAGAAGTTTCCAAGTTAATTAATTAAACAATGAAAATATAATCATGGCGATCCCTTGACGCGAAAATTAATTATTATACAGGGTGATCAATAAAATAGTTGAGGCTCAAAACATCATTTCTTTATGTCGCACCTAAGCTAAGAATTTCACCTTTAAAATATAAATCTGTATTTTATGGCCCACTCAATATTGCCCAAAAAGGCGCGTAGAAACTGTACATTTTATCGCTATAAAAACTGTCCTTTGTTAAAACATAAGATAGTTTTCATAAAAAAAAAACCGAGACTCCAAGAATTGCCTCCTTCATCTAGTGTCTAGACTCTAGAGTCTAACTACTTCTGCGGTTTAAGTGTGTAGGCAATAGTGAAACATAACAACGGACAGATTGATGACTTTAACGTTGAAACCCGTAACGATTCTTTAAAACTTTAGATACTGATTTCATATTTAACAGTATAAGTTACGATTTTATGTTTCAAACAAACATTTATTTTCTCACAGCAAATAACTTTTATTATTTAAATATTTACAGTACCTGTAACTGAGTTACTAATGAGTGTTTGTGTAATAATGAGACATCAAGAAAGTGCTGGCAGCTATTTTTAGTTCCAGAGTTTAATGTGTCGTCATAATAACGATATACACACATAAACAATATTATTCGTACACTCGTCTACGGGTGTTGGTTTTAGAGTTTGATGGTAATTTATTACTCAAGTCAAAATTTGTAAAGAGCTTTGGTTCAAAATTGAAAGCTTTTAATGGTTTTAATGGTTTGAACTACAGTTTAAATGACTACTAATTATTATTATTAAAGGTCTATTCCCTTCTTCTTATCCCTTGTATGTTGACGACTTCAGTAAGGCCGGTCTGTATAGTCAGATAGACTATGAAGATCCTCATGATATCCATATTATATTATAGGGTTCTTAGTTTCTAGTCTATGGATCTTGCCTCCAAAGGCGAGATTCAACTAGTATCTACATACTTATCTTAATCTTGGAAATTTGTCTCTGTCGTAAAACGGTTAATAGCTATGTTCACACTGTGCACTTTCATCTTCAATTTTCGTCATCTTCATTCAATAATTGAATGCGTCAACGAACGCAACGCCAACATTGTCACTTTTGTTTAGTTGCAGTGTCTGTCAGCTTATTGGGCCTTGTTTCCACCTGCAAGTAGTGTCTGACAGTCTGTCTGACAGCAGCTTGTGCAGCAGCAAATATGTGCGCCTTATTTGGTCAAAAAAGAAATCCAGAAAAAAAAGAACAAGGCGAAAGTTTTAGATACGGTCAGAGGGCATGCGTCACGGGCATGCCTTACGTGCGCTGTTGACTGCGCTATGATGCATGCCTTTAATGAAAATAAAAAAGGCACAGTGTGGACATAGCTATTAAGAACCTTAAAATAAGTGTGTTTTTTATTTTAAAAAAATATTAATGCAATCATCACATCTACCTCGATCCCCAGATCAATTCTCATTTGCATAGATCGAAGTTTATTATAAGTTTTTGAAACCTTTGGAGAATTTCAACAACATTTTTCTATATTTGTCTAGAATCTGTAGACAATCAATCTAGCGTGGTAAATGACGTGTCCCAGACGCTGGGATGATCTATAGGTCTCCCGTGGATCTATCGTGAGATGGATGGCTCCGGGATAAGAGTGCCGAGAATTTAACACACAATTTATTAGAACAATGTATTGAAAATCTTTTATAGCTGACATTAGATTTATTAGTGCTATATAGTCACATACATATATTTAAAAATTACATCTTTTCACCCTTTTTTCCACCGTAGTATAGTAGAAATTGGGGTGAAATGATGATAGTAAAATGTAATGAAATCAAAAGCGTTGGAGAGTTTGGGACGCTTTGTTAAGATTGGGCTGGACTAATTATCTAACATGGCCTCACAAAAACCGGCGTTAAACTTTGTTGGGTTCACCGAATAAGTAAAACGAAGACGTAAAGAGAATGGGGATTTAGGAACCAGAAACGTAACTTACACAAAAAAGTACGCGTAACTCCTCTGCAGGCTTAGCATAACAACATTAGAAACGAGAAAGAATGAACATACTGACAGATTTTAGTGTCAAAACAGCGGATTTCGTTCAATTCTAACTGTCACTTTGTCTATTCCTCCGTACAAAGAAACCGCTTCTATGGTGACCAAGCTAAGGGCGCATTTTCATTAGTCGTTAGCTCGTGCGGTATACAGCATACGGGGATTCTATGACAACTAATGGCGCATTTTGATTGGTCCAGGCATGCGTTTCAGAAATCTCCCGCACCCCGCATGCGGGCCCTATCGACCAGTGAAAATGCGCCCTAAGTCTGCAGAATCCCTAAAGCGCCATAGTACAGCTAAAAGATGCAAAGTTCGCTGTTTTTATCACTAATGTACTAGTTGGGTGATTATTGCTTACCTAAGTCTGCTGGTGTTTCAATGGTTCATTGACACTAGGCAGTAACTTTATGCGAGCATTCGGGCCATGGTATTGAAGTGGTCGAGCTGACCCGTTCACAACAAATTATTTATCTGACACTCCCAAAGTTACAAAAAAAAAGGTTGCACTTCAGGAGGATGTGCCAAATTGTTTTCGTTTTCGCTTCGTTATAGAATCGCCGATGAAAATGTATGGAATTGACAATAAGCGTTCGTTAATATGACGTTGACGTTCGACTCGTCTTATGTCAATTCCATACATTTGGTTCGGCGATTCTATAACGAAGCGAAAACGAAAAAGTTTCGGCTAAATGGCCTTGGGGTGCCAAGTCAAAACGAAACCGTAATAACTGGCATTTCGCCGTGCCGCGGGGCAAGTCTCCTCTCTCTTCGTGTTACGAATCCTCAATTATTCCATGACGTGCCCCGACGAAAGTTCAACATTTTTAATCCATCCCAAAAAAGTAAACATCGCCAAAGTTTTCACTTAAAAAACAAGTTTACATCGGCAAAATTATCACCGCCAAATTAATTCCACATTTAGTTCAGAAATCTCCGTAAACGATGAGTTTTACCGCGACGAAGTTCGACGTGTCGTATTACTCGCAAGTTTGTTTGTTACTTGTTCGTGTTGTCACACTTTCGGGAACACATATTTATGTTTTAAACTCCGAAGACTTAAATAAATAATTATAGACCAGTTTGAGATTTATATTATACTGCTATAAACGCCTTACCAACAATAATATTTACAATGCGCAACTTATTAAAGCGTTTCGCGTACCCAAAAAAAATCGGTTGTCTGTAAAGTCGATTTACTGACGATAGTTGAACGTGACAACGTATGACAACTCTCCTTAACCCCTTAACCCTCGCTTCCGAATCTCTATAAATAGAAATAAACTTTTTCGACTGTAACCTAAAGTTATTTCGATGTATTTCTTTCAAATCGACCTATGCAAAGAACAAAGTTCTATTTGAATATATCACCAAAGTACTTTTATTGTATTTTTTACTGCTATCGGACCTCTACATTTTATAAAAAAAAAAAAAAAAAATGTTACGTAAAAACAATACTTAGTAATTACTACAAGTGTCACCTCACTACCAACTTCGAGTAGGAAGATATCGACAATTGCAGCACTTACATCAGCGTCTTGTTGGCCCAGCGGCATCGCATCCACGCGGCGGCAATACTTACTTTTCGCTTTCTTTAAAATACTTACATCGCTCACTCAAGTAGGACTCAGGAGAGAGACGGATGTCGAACGCTGCCGAACGCAAAGGCCGATTGTGCTTCCTTGTCGCTCGTTCCGCGCTCTCGCTTGCACTTCAAGCCTTATATGGAACGCCTCAGAGCGAGGTAACGACGCATGAACTGTCATGTTTTTCGTGCGCGCACCCCATATCGAATTATAAGACGTTATCACGTCAATAAGGGAAAAAGTATAAGCTGCAGTTCTCGCCACTTTTTGCCACTTGCCACAGTTGCTCACAGGTCAGCCACTGAGGGAAGAAGTGGATAATCATAACGGATGTTGCACCGAAAAATATTGACTAGCGTTGTTTTGTAAAGTGACTCCACATGACATTTCTGAAAAGGATTCATGTATCTCTCCACCCATGCTTGCTTTTCGGAGCCCCAGGAATCACTTCACACTTTAAGAATGGCTGCTTTAGAAATTATCACTGTCTATTAACTCCGAAACAACATCAAATTTCAATTCGAATATATTCCATATTTGAATTGAATGCAAAAGCTATCGGCTCGTTCATTTTACGTTTTCATTGAAACGACGTTTATCGAAATATTGCGGTGGCGCGGGCGGTCGGACCTCATCTGTGAACTAATTCGGTCGATGGATCAGCTCGCTGCGGTGTGACGGTATATTTTTTGTGCAATTGCAATATTATATTTGAAACCTATTACTTTTTAATCGATGTAATGATTTTTAAATAACATAGGACAGTGGTTCCCAAAATTGTGCGCCGCGGCGCCCTGGTGCGCCGTGGAAAGGCAAGAGGGGCGCCGTGAGTCGATCCTCCATCATTATCCGAAACTCCAAATATAATAAATTAAAATTATAACATTGATTATAATATTGATTATTGAGGTGCTAAGACAGCAAGCGATCGCTTGCGACTGAGCGTTTGCACGGTCGATTTTAGTCACCAACCGCATGCGGCCATTGGCCGCACGACTTTGGGGCTTGCGGCTTTAGCCGCATGCGGCGTAGTCGAATTGCCATTTAAATTGCCATTGCCGTCACCCGTATAAATCGGCCATAACTGCGCCGCAGGCTGAAAAAGACTGAGAGCTCCTGATATAGGAGGTAGCAATGTTTTCGAGAAAGTATTTGAGGTCGGCTGATTTTGTGATTGTCGTCATTCTTGCAACTGGTGCTATATACTGGTTGCTATTCTTGCAACTTGGGTCTGGTGCAACAAATTGACATTTACATACTATTCATTGAGTGTTATGATCCTGTATTTTATTTTGAAGACCATATCGTTGTACGTTTCACTCTGGCAAATAAATTATTATTATTAACTTAAGTGATAATACTTTAGGGTGTGTATGAGTCAGGGGACTAAGGTGAGCTTAATAAGGATATCTTACAATTTTACTTAAACATGTTTATTGAAATAATTAACGACTTACATAATTGCATTGTTGTAATTATTTTATGATTTATAGTTTCTTATCATAATATAAAAATGCTTTACTATGTATTACGCTTCAAACCCTTTATACATATTTAAAACGGCACATCCTTAATCAACAATATTTCTAGTTCACCACCGTTTGGTAACCTGATTGAAATAAACCTACCGCAAACATTTTGAACCTAAAATGTGTTAATATTTGAAATCAAACACCTGGATTGGGGCAAACAGCGAAGCCTCATAGAGTACATATCGAGTGGAACCGATGATTGATTTTTATTTCCCTCTGGGAAGCCGGGCCTACAGCGAAAATACTATTATAACACGAGAACTAATGGTTCTACCAGTTGAGATTTACAATAATGTTTACTACATTACTGTAACAATAAAATATTTTTTTTTTATGTCAATTAGACTAAATAGTCCGGGATCCGTAGAACGATTTTTTTTTTAAATTAGTTTAACTCAAACTCGAAATTTATTCAGAATTTTTTTTTTTCAAATATTCTCTGAACGTCGAACGAAGTTAACTATACTGGTGCCTACTACCGGTTCGGGTATTAAGCTAATTTTTTGTGTGTAGCTTCATTTTGATAAGATGTTCACAACAATTTTATGTGCGAAAAATCTTGAAAGTAGTAGCTAACAAAGATAGAAAGGATTTAATAGTTTGATTTGATGGTCCTAAAATATGGATTGTTCTATTTGTAGGACAGTGTTAATTTTAAATAATGTAACTACTACCAAACTAACCTACCAATATACAAAAAATCAGCTGGTTAGGGTTCTGTTTTAGGGTTCCGTAGTCAACCAAGTTTTATCTAAATATATAAAACTCAAAGGTGACTGACTGACATGGTGATCTATCAACGCACAGCCCAAACCACTGGACGGATCGGGTTGAAATTTGGCATGCAGGTAGATGTTATGACGTAGGCATCCGCTTAGAATGGATTTTGAACAACTCTACCCCCAAGGGATGAAATAGGGGACGAAAGTTTGTATGAAACTTTGTCAATTTTTAAACCGAGCGGGCTAAGACTTTAATAGCTAAGTAATAATATTATACATAGTGCTAGTATGTATATACAATTTGTCAAAATCCTTTCTTAGCGGATGCTTGATAAATTCCAACCCCAAAGGGTTGAAATAGGAGATGAAAGTTTTGTATACAATAATACTTCTTAACGCGAGCAAAGCCGCGGGCAAAAGCTCGTTGAATATAAAACACTTTCGCATTTATAATATTAGTATGGATAGTATGGATTAAGCATTGCAAATTTAATCAATGACCTGGTTATAATAAATATAAAAATATAATGTAATATTAGTTAATATTTAGAAGCTTTTACTATTGGTAGATAATTTCCCCGGTGTGAGGTGATAACGACTTCGTCATACACCCGACAATATTGGATTAGCAGCTCGACGCGAGCCAGGCTCGTTACGAGAATGCTTGCTTGCTTAAAAATTTGCTGCCATAATGTTGAGTTGCTACTTTTTTGACCAGGAAAAATCTTCGAGAAATCGGTTTGTCCATTCGGGAGCTATGATGCCACCGACAGACAGACAGATGTTAAACTTATATAACGTCCCTCTTTTTGCGTCGCGGGTTGAAAAGAGGTGGTAAGGTCTATTGAAAGATCTTCCTTTGGGCTCCTAAGGATATTCGCAAAACGTATATGGCATAACAGCGTTTGACAGTGATCCGGCAGAAAAACATGTTTTACATGATACTATACTAGTTGATGCCCGCAACTCCGTACATTTTTCCGGGATAAAAAGTAGCCTATGTCCTTTCCCGGGACTCAAAGTATCTCCATACCAAATTTCAGCAAAATCGGTTCAGCGGTTAGAGCGTAAAGAGGTAACAGACAGACAGACAGATGGACAGACAGACAGACAGACACACTTTCGTATTTATAAAATTAGTATGGATATACTAGATCTTATTAAAAATATGTGACTATTTGTTGATTGTCCCGTTACCATAATCTTATTTATAAAATTCTCGTGTCATAATGTTAGTCCACGAACTCCTCCGTAACGGCTTTACTGATTTTTACCAAATTTTATATGCATATTCAGTAGGTCTGAAAATCGGCTACTCGGTACTTTATATATTGATAAGTGCATATCTTGTTGAATAAATAATAGTAAATTATTACAGCCTGAGACTGACGGCGACAATTGTTTGTGCGACGGGATGGCGATCGCCGTTGCCATGGTGACATACTTATTTAGTCACTTCAATAAAATAATATGACAAATATATTATGGCAAAGCAACGTTTGCCGGGACAGCTAGTAGTATATATTATCTTTATTGTTTTAAATCTTAGTTATTTGTCTTTGTGGCAAGTTTTTTTTTCCTACATTCAACATCACACAAGTCACAACTACTACTTTGTGTTATGTCAAAGTTATTGATTAAACTTTTATTCATCTATATTTTAGCTATAGCTGAGTGCTTATGGGGCTTAGTTACCTATATTCTAGTTTATATGTGAAAAAACAATTCTCGTGGCTTGTGCAATCTACTGTTACGTGCTAGGGTTCGAGGATTCGGAGAGAAAGACCTGGTGACTCTCTTGAAGACTTTATTCACAAACACTAGCTCACACAAATCACTAAATCCAAACACTAAGCACTAGATCCAAATCACTGAGCACTATCACTGTCCTAGGTCGTAGCCGAGTCTTAGGACATTATCACAATCACTCACTATTGATCACTTGTTCTCACTTCGAAGTCGCCTTGATGATCGCTTGTATCAAACTGAGCTGATTGCCGGCTTGTTTACCTTTTATATGGCCCGCCATACTTTCTGGAACGTTCCATTCTGGATTGTTTACGTAAACACGCAATTCACATAAACAAGGGTTGGACTTTTCTAGAAAGTACGCGCAACTGTCGCGCGCAGGTAAACAACTGCCCGTATCCGTAACACTACTATGAACTTCAGAATTGATCAGTGTTAGCGAGTTGTTCATCTCCATTATTGTTGATTATAACAGCGAGAATTGTCGGCAACTACAAGTTGCAGTGCAAGTTCTAATAGATTGGATCTTAATATCTTGTTTGCGGAATAACTATAACTTGTACGACCAACTCTGAGCATTAATTTGTACCAACAACCACAAACAAATTCACACCTTGTGTTGTTTAAGTCTTTGCTTGTTTATTTAGAGTTACTACGACTTCTGATGCGGTCACGGGTTTGAATCCCGCCGAGGGGACAAAAAGTTTTCTATGTTCCTGGGTTATAGATGTTATACACATCTATGACCTATATAAATATACATAATAATATTTAACGATATAAAAATACATTTTCAAATTATCCACATTATACTAATATTATAAATGCGAAAGTGTGTCTGTCTGTCTGTCTGTCTGTCTGTTACCTCTTCACGCTCGAACCGCTGAACCGATTTCGCTGAAATTTGGCATGGAGATACTTTGAGTCCCGAGAAAGGACATAGGATACTTTTTATCCCGAAAAAAATGTACGGTTCCCGCGCGATAAACGAATGTTAGCGCAACGAAGTTGCGGGCATCATCTAGTTATCAATAAAATTTAACTTTATTGACAAATAAAATAGAAATTCTAAGCACTTTATTTTGACTGAACAACGGGACTTTTTTGGCTTTTAATTTTCTATGTTGGGGTAAAATAGAAAATTAAAAGCCAGTAAAGGTCCAGTGTGTAATTTAGGGTTAATTTATGTGTACGTCTAGGGTTGTGTTTATTAAAGACAGACACGTAAACTTTTCATAATTTACGACGTAGCAAGTGACATGTCCCTAGATATTACATGACCTTCACTTACGTTTAAGTAATTTGTTTCAACTTTATTTTGACTCTTTGCGTATTTATTTCTTACAACGTTATAAGTAACTACATGACGGCCGCAACTCGCGTGGGAACCGTACTTTATTCAGGGATAAAAAGTATCTATGTCCTTTTTTCTGGACTCAAGATATCCATACTTAGCAAAATCGGTTCAGCGGTTTGAGCGTGAAGAGGTAACAGACAAACACACATTCGTAATATTAGTATGAATGGATTGATTTTTAATATTTGAATGGTCGGTTGATCAGACTATTAGATGACGCTTACCTTTTTAATTAGGTCGCACATTCATTTGATTTAATTCAGGTATGTATTCTTGATGTATCGTAAACTTATTGCTTTATAACCTCTTCATAAACAGAAATGAGAATACGAGTTATATTTCTTCAAGAAATGATCAAATTTGTAACCATTTTCCGCTCCAGTAGCTATGTTTGCGAATAATGAGTATACAAAATATTGAGCCACGTGGTTTTGAGCTTTATGACGATCAACATAGAGTATAAATTAGGAGCCTCACCTATAATCTTACGCTAAAGACCTTTTTGTTACCGAATTTTAACTATATTAGTTCGCGACTTCTCTCGTACTCTTCGAGCTTCTAAGAGGATAATAGTATGTTGATTTAATTTAAGCATTTGAGAACGTTCGCGGCAATTCCAAGGAAATATAATATTACTCAGTAAATGGTATCTAAGAGCTACAGCGAGGCCTTAACACGAATTTGGTTAAAATTAAGTGTAGTGGCGTTTAGCAGGAAGAATATTATGTATTTATAATCGAACAAAAAATGTGAGTTATTTATGTCAACGCGTAAAATGTGTGCAGTACAGTGAAAATAGTATGATAAGATAATATAAATCATTAATTTAAGCGTAATTTAATTTTTATTGGATGACATTAAAACGTCGATATGAGACTTTATTTATGCTACCATTATAAACTGAAATAACGTATATTATGGCTGAACAACATTTTGCCGGGGCCCGGGTCAGCACGTTATATAAACGACTAGATGATGCCTGAAACTCTGTTGTGCCACAATTTATTATCGCGCGGGAACCGTACATTTTTCCGAGATAAAAAGTATCCTATGTCCTTTCCCAGGACTCAACGTATCACCCAAATTTTAGCAAATGGTTCGGCGGTTAGGGCGTTAAAAAGACAAGCAGACTGGCACATTTTCGCATTTATAATATCAGTAATAATAGCTCCCACACCGGTTTCGGTGACGGCGCGGTGGCCGGTTTCGTTGAAACCAGGCCAGCTACTAGGGAGTAATTTTATAGTGGCCAAGTGTGCGCGCAGTACACAAGAGCACTCTCTATTCCTTTACTCTCATAACCCAGTGGGACGGACGACCGACACGACCGGCGAGAGATCAGGCGCAGGACGTTGACGGCGAATGCTCGGAAACTCAGTCTGTTGATGCTGGTGTCCCTCAGGGCTGTGTGCTATCGCCTACTCTATTCTTACTGCATATCAATGACATGTTGCAGACCAGCGGTATTCATTGCTGGATGACAGTACAGGTGATGCTGTATATACCGGCTCCCCCAATATTTCTCGGCAAAATGTCACTGAGAGTCGAAACGAACTTATGTCTAAGGTGGAGAATTCATTGGAGAAGGTCTCTGAATGGGGTAGACGTAACTTGGTCCAATTCAACCCCGCCAAGACACAAGTCTGCGCGTTCACCAGTAAAAAGTCAGCAATGGTCGTATGTCCTCGTTTCTAGGGCACATCTTTAACCATCTCCCCTAGCATTGAGATACTTGGCGTCAACATTTCGAGCGAAGTCCAGTTCCGATATCATCTAGAGGGTAAGGCCAAATTAGCCTTGAAGAAGCTTGGTGTTCTTAACAGAGCGAGACAGTACTTCAGTCCGGACCAACGCCTACAACTCTACAAGGCGCAGGTTCGACCTCATATGGAATATTGTTCTCATCTCTGGGCAGGGGCGCCAAAATACCAACTGCTCCCTCTGGATCGTATCCAACGAAGGGCCGCTCGAATTGTTGACTGCCATAGTGTTTCAAACAGCTTGGACCCCTTGGAATTACGCCGAGATGTAGCTTCACTCTGCATCCTCTATCGGTTGTATCATGGGGAGTGCTCTGAGGAATTGTTCGGAATCATACCACCTGCAACTTTTCGCCATCGTCCATACGGGAAAAACATACCATCCTCATCACCTTGATGAGTGGCAGTCTTCCACAGTGCGTTTTTCGCGTAACTTTCTGCCGCGCTCTGTAAAACTCTGGAATGGACTGTCACCAGCAGTTTTTCCGGACCTATACGACCTGCAAACCTTCAAGAAAAGAGCGTATTCCCTCTTAAAAGGCCGGCAACGCACCTGCAGCTCTTCTGATGTTGCGAGTGTCCATGGGCGACGGTAGTTGCTTACCATCAGGTGACCCGTTTGCTCGTTTGCCCCCTTATTTAATTTAAAAAAAATAGGATGTAAGTAGCTCTCAGTAGTTATTATTATGTATTTAGGCCGGTGTTTGTTATGTTAATATCCAAAGTAGTTTCGCGTCGACTCACCCAACTTCAAATTAAATTGAATGTTTTAGAATATTTTGACTAGTAAATGAATGTTAAAACTTTCCCAACAAATTTTGTAATCAACTAGGTAAACTTTACTTTTAATTTTGTATGCAATAACGGAGTGATCCATACTAATATTTTAAATGCGAAAGTGTGTCTGTCTGTCTGTCTGTTACCTCTTCACGCTTAAGCCAATGAACTGTTTTTGCTGTTTGGTATGAAGATACTTTGAGTCCCGGGAAAGGACATAGGATAGTTTTTATCCCGGAAAAATGTACGGTTCCCGCGCGATAAACGAATTTTGGCGCAACGGAGTTGCGGGCGTCATCTAGTGTAAAATATAGTTTGTCTCCTTTTTCTCTTCTCTTCTTCTCATATAGTTTGACATGTGAGTCTGTCTGTAGCTTTGTAGCTGTCAAAGAAATAGTTGTTTTTGTTTGTTCACCGTCTTACAATTCGCAGTTCCGTATTTTTCTGTTTCGTTTGTTTATTTTATTTATTTATTCAAACGTTTATTTTAAACTATTGTTGCAATAACTAAACCCGGTTTAGAATTTTTATATTTTTTTATAATATTTTAAAATAAACATTGTTGTCTAACTACGCTCATTAATAATGGACTCAGCCCACACGATGACAGTTCTGAGAAAAAGCCGTTTTTATTAAAATTGTGTACTCTTTAAAACTGATTGTTGTTATAAGTAAAGTTAATTTACAATAGTATATTTTGTAATTTATTCTATGCGTACAAACATAAATATGTTAAAAATTACTACTATTTCCAACAAAAATTAAACAAAAACAGGAGGGTTCCTATTAGAAAAACTATATTAGTGTGGGATACATATAATCCAAAGCGAACCATCTCTTTCGATTTATTACACAAGTCAACAGAATTTTCGTGCATGAGATTTGTGCACCCGATTTGGATTTCTAACATCTAATTAGTTATAGAAACAACGATTTTAACTTATAAAATTTGCTTTTAAATAAACTGAGGCCTCATGAACTTTCAAATTTTGAAGAAAACCGCCATTTTTTTCTTTCGGTTATGTAGTAATAGAATGAAATATATATATTCATTATTTTTTAGTTTATATTGTTGCTTATATTCCCAAAAAAAGATTGGAATGACAAAAATAAACAATTTAGATTTAAAACTTAATATTTTTTTGTATCTAGGTGAGCATATCCTAAATATATCTTGTTGTATGCTTCGGCAGTAAGTACCTACCTGATATAATGTGGCGTTCCTACTTTTTTCTGGTTTTTACAAGGATGTTTAAAACTAGATGATGCCTGCAACTCCGTTTCGCCAAAACTCGTTTATCGTGCGGGAACCGTACATTTTTTCGGAATGAATTGTCCTTTCCCGGTACTCAAAGTATCTGCATACCAAATTTCAGCAAAATCGGTTCAGTGGTTTGGGCGTGAAGAGATATCAAACAGACAGACAGATAGATAGACAGACGGACAGACAGACAGACAGACACACTTTCACATTAGTAGTGATGGTTTCAAGCAACGTTGCAAAAATCTTAATGTAAAAAAAAATTGTAATGGAGTATCTTACATTGCCATTTTACAAAATAATGAGCCATTATCGGACCTTCATTGTCCATTAAATGCAAAGAATGTGTAATGTAAAATTTGTCCATTACATTACTGTAATTTAGACAAATTTTACATTACTCATTTAAAAGTATTGTAAGTATAGTAGAAGATTCGTCCTTGAAGTTTTGATGTCTCCGATTTAGTCCAGATTCGGGGAGGGGGTAGCCGAGGTATTTATTGCCTTTGAGGTTGGAAGAAACCCCGTTCCTCTAGGCCTATTAGGAGCGGAGTTATGGCTACTTTTGTAAGACATTTGACAGCTGCCGAGTTGTCAATGTCAAAGTTTGAATGCTTGTAACTCGGCAACTATTTGTCCTGGATATGGGGTTATTCGGCTTGTTCTTCTTGGATTTTTCTCCTCTATTCGATCTTGACCTCAAAATTGAGACAAAATTTGATGTCTCCGATTTAGTTCGAATTCGGGGAGGGAGTAGCCGAGGTGTTGTCTTTGATGTTAGAAGAAACCCCGTTCCTCTAGGCCTATTGGGAGTGGAGTTATGGCCGCTTTTGTTCGACGTTTGACAGTTGCCGAGCTGTCAATGTCAAACTTCGAGTGCTTATAACTCGGCAACTGTTTGTCCTGGATATGGGGTTCCTCGGCTTGTTCTTCCTGGATTTTTCCCCTCTATACGATCGTGTCGTAACGACCACTCTGGTTTCAATGAAACCAGGCCAGTTACGCAGGAGTAATTTTATAGTGCCCAAGTGTGTGCGCAATACACAAGAGCACTATTCTTTACTCTCGTAACCCAACGGAGCGGAAGACCGACATGACTGGTGAGAGATCAGGTGCACGACCGACTTTTTACACGGGCGCACACTTGGGCACTACAAAACTTTTTACTACTTATTAATTTTGCTCTATAATGGTACGGAACCATTCGTGCGCGAGTTCAACTCACACTTGACCGATTTCTTTTTAAATGTACCTAAGTAAACAAAATATATTTTTTTGGTTTTGTGTGTTGGCACGGTATTAAAATAATAATTTCTAAGAGTTAGCCACTGATATTGAATATCATTGCAAAAAACATGCAAATAACGATTCTTATTCTTCGTATTAGCACTTTTCTTACTGGACCTAAAGAGAAAAAAAGAAAGCAATAAAATAACGTCTTAGCCACTGATTTTGAATATAAATATTACATAAGATGAACATGACTAGTGATTGGACAGTAGTCAGTACTAGTCATTGGACACAGCACAAAAATACTATAATATTTATTAAGGTTGCTTTATTAGCTACCTGTTTATCTTTAAAATCAGGCGTTCTATTACTTTAAAAAAGGCAGTTTTTAAAGCAAACTTTATAAATAATATTGTGTTTTTGTGTTTTGTCAAATAACTGGTACTGTCCAATCACTAGTCGTTTTACTCTATCTTGGATACCCATAACATAACGAAAAAAATTGGGTATGTCTCTTTTGTATCGGGTCTGTGTCACAATGACCCGTGAGTCTTTGTAAAATATTAAGAACTAAGCCTTTTTTAATATGCAAACAGCAACCAAGTCGCATGATTCTACTTGCCTAGTGAAAAAAAAAAACGAGAGACCATTGTAGTTTGGATCTATATAAAAAAAACAATACTCATTAATTTGTTAGTTGGTAACTTTGTTGTGAAAATGTTTTGTTCTGAAATAATTGTTAGATTAGTACGATCTTCATAGGATCGATAAAAGGGCTATTTTGGAATACTTCTACATTATTAACTCAATTTTGGCAATGCACACCATTGGCCTCATTTTGCATAAATAGGGTCAATTACAGAAATGATACATTTTTCCATCGTATGTCCCGCGCCAGGACTCTCTATTCAGAGCTATTGTATTTCATAAAATTGGCTCAATAACTTAAGCTTGAGAATACAAACTTAAAAACGTATAAAAAGGATCCCACAGATGTGCCTACATAAATAATATGGATTAAATTTTACATTTCATTACAAAGGAATACATTTGAATTCTTAAAACGAATAAATCTATACGTCAGTTGAGAAGCTCTTAAAGCTTTAATCGAGGAGCGATTAAGCGGTTGTGGCTGCAGCTAAGTGATGTAGTATTGAAAGGCGACGAGACCGCACCGTGTTAAAACTACCAAGCCATTAAGTTTCCGAAAGTACAAGTTTTAGAGGAAATAGTGTAAACTTGATTCATTTGTATTTAAATGTGATTAAAAGTGTATTTGTGTGGCTAACAAATACAATTTACTCACTCAAATATTTTTTTATTATGCTTATTTTTGTGTAATGTTTGATTTATATGTTTTATAAGGGAAATAGAAAACGAAAATATAAATAGATGAAATTATATTACATAGATGGATTACATAAAATAAATAAAAAAGTCATAATACAACGGAAGAGAAGATTAATTTATAATCGGCCAAGAGCGAGTCGGACTCGCGCACGAATGGTTCCGTACCGTTATAGAGCAAAAATAGGCAAAAAATTGTGTTTTTTGTATGGGAGCCCTCCTGAATTTTTTATTTTATTTAAATATTATAATTATATAATAAAGTACAATTATATTTAAGGTCTTCGTGAAAGTTTCAAGTGCCTACCTCTTATCTTAATAGGCCAAAAAAATCACGTTTGTTGTATGGGAGCCCCCCTTAAATATTAATTTTATTTTTATTTTAGTATTTGTTAGTATTTGTTTGTTTGTTGTTATAGCGACACCGAAAATACACAATCTGAAAATTTCAGAACTCTAACTAGAGCGGTTCTTGAGATACAGCCTGGAGACAGACAGACGGACAGACATCGAAGTCTCATGAATAGGGTCCCGTTTTTACCCTTTGGGTACGGAATCCTAAAAAAAGTTCTAGGGAACCTGCCTGCCTAGCATACGCCAACGAGATATCTCACTCTACATGTTTCTCGATGTTTGATAGTTTGTATCTTCATTTTTATTGACCCTAGCATGACAAACATTTTTTCTCGCGTAGATCAATCATCGAAATAACACATTTTATAGAGTTTTGTCGAGATAATGTCGAGATTTTGACATTATGAGACGAGTAGTTTTTAATTATCTCGAGAGTGAGATATCTCGTTGGCGTATGCTAGGCAGGCTGGACTAGAAATGTCGCTTTTGTAGCGTGCTACGGTGACCGCGTAGACGCTGCGTAGAGCGTTATGACGTGCGTAGCATGCTACGAAGTGACATTTCTAACTTCTTTACTGTACTCGACGAAACATGGCGATAGCGGTCACTGACTCCCTGTCAAAAAATTATAAAGCTGCGATTGACAACATCTGACACTTCATTGACAATCGCGGTTTATATAGAAAATGACAAGTTTTTGACAGGGAGTCAATGACCGCTAACGCCATGTTTCGCTGAGTACAGTATAGTCTTTTTTAGTTCAAAAAAAAAGAAAAAATCATCGAAACCACTTCACAGCAACTTCGTTATGCGATGTAACGTCAGAGCTATCGACAGTCTCCGCGTATATAACGCGGAGACTGTCGATAGCTCTTCGTCGAACTAGAAATTAATTTCTGCATAAAAATCATTCGAGGCTTTTAGTCTCAATTAATAATAATAGCACTCGTTGCGTGAATCTCTAAGGATTTTTACGCGCTTAAGGGGCCGGGTGCCATCAAAATTCTCATACATACGTAATACCAAAATCATTTTCTCATACGAAAATATTTTAACATGTTTGAGTTATTTTTCAGCTTAAAATAGTAATTACCTAGCTTCCTGCACAAAAAACTACGAAATATTTAAATACTACAAATAGAGTAAAACACTAAAAAATATTTAAATACTAGATGAAAACCCGGCTTCGCTCGGCTAAACTTGTAACTCAATACACATCTATGTACAAAATGTAGGTAAATATTTGTGTAGTCTCCTTTTCTCAAGAAATATTAAAGGAAAGCAAGACTCGTAAATATTCGTATAGCTTAGTTCATTATAATATTTAAAAATAGTAAATTAAACTGCAAAAGTTTTACATACGTACTTAAACATTTTTATTTCAAATCAACATTATCTAAGGTTAATAATTTCTCTTGCGTTCAGTCTTTTTCTCTACATTGGCAGGTCGGTAAGTACCTACTTACTAATTTATAAAAACAATAATATTAAGCCGGGTCCAGACGAGTGTAACGTGTAATGTAAGATTACGTGTAATTAGCGTCAACAGTGTGGACGGACGGCACACGAACTCAAAGCGAATTGTCCAAGCGAGCCTTTGTGCTCGCGCGAAAACCGACAGCCGATGGATAAACCCCGAGCGTTACATGTCATGCTCGTAGTGCCGTCCACACGTAGAATTCGTGTTACATTACACGGTGAATTACATTACACGTTACACTCGTCTGGACCCGGCTTTAGGTAGGTATAGTATTTTTAACTGACTTTAAAAAAAGGGTTATCAATTCGAATTTCGAACCGTATTTTTTTTTACGTCCATGCCGTATGTATGTAAAATTTCCAGAATTGCCTCGTTTTCGTATATAATATCAGCGTCTGAATTTTGAAACCGGTTTTATCTTTGAAATAAAAAAAACTTGAGAGGTGCCAAGAGACACCCGAATGGAACGAAGTTAAGTATTTATTATGTTCAAAAAACCTGTTTACATAATATTATACACTCAAAAATATTATTAAGAAAAACGCCATCTATTGACGCCCAGGAACAACGCATCGCTGTTTATTCTCAAAAAACGCCATCTAGTTGACGAACAGGAATACTATCAACGCCCTCTGCCCCTACCATGCAGGTACTAATAAAAAAGTGTCGAGATCAAATATCGTTCTGTCTAGCCCTCTTTACGCCGAACGCGTCATAAGGAACTTCGTTCCAATACTATTATAAATACAATTATGTTGAGACGCTGATAATTGATAAGTGATAACAAACAAAAGCTACAAAAAAGGGTGCGCTATGGTGCGCCATGACTGCTAGCAGGTAGAAAATGAGCAATTCTGATCTGTGATGAGCAATGGCATGTGTCAGTTTACAACAAGATGGCGCGTGAAGTTTGTTTGTCAGTGCCTTGTCAGTGCCATTAGAATTTAACGAAATTCTCTAAAATCCGAATTTTGCGGATATAAGTTGTCGACTCGAAATCAATATTTTTTTATTTTCTATTATTCACGTAAGGTTTCGATCGAGTCTATCGTACCCTTGGACGAAATTATTAATATAGAAATGTAAATTTACTACAAAATATTTGAATACTAAAGATATTTATAGAGTTTAAATATTTTGTAGTAAATTTTTGTGTAGGAACCTAGATAATTACTATTTTAAGCGGAAAAATAACTCAAACATGTATGTTAAATGTTTTCGTATGAGAAAATGATTTTGGTATTACATATGTATAAGAACTTCGATGGCACCCGGCCTCTTAATGATTCGGCGTACTGAATTATAAATTGAATTAATTTCATCCAAAATTACTGTTTAGTAGTCCCGGCGGATGAAATATTTCTCGTTGATGTGTTTCGTATAGTGCTCGTGAAAATTCTGAACGTTAGCGTCTGAATTGTGAATGGGGTAACAAATCAAAACTCTTTGCACCGCACCGAGTTGCCTGAAGCCGCACGGGGTTGCTCCGAGCCGCGTCGAGCTGCGCCGAGCCACGCCGAGCGGAGTGCAGATAACAGTGAGTAATGGCTCGTTTTAGCTACATACTGTTCGGTGGAAAACTGCCCGCGTATATTGTATTGAATAGATGATGACGTACTGTGAGCTCTATTTTATACGATACTGGCTTCATACAGCGTTTTTGTGCGTATTAAGAATCCTAGGTAGCAAATTTCCCATTAACCCCCTTGAGGCGTAATTTTGAAAAATTCTTAGCTAAGATACCGTACTTTGAAATTTTTATTAATCATCTATTTAAAAAAAAGACGGGTTGCACTCCGGGAGTGCCGGCAGAAGTGAAAACTTGATTATGAACGTTGTGCATTATTTTTTAACCCATTTTTTATGAAAAACGATTTAAAAAATATATATATAAAACGATAGTTTTAATTAATTAATCGAAACCCTTAAAATCGATTAAAAATATCGAGAATCGAAAAAAAAAATCTGCTGTCAGACAGACTGTCAGACACTTCTCGCGACAGTTGTCTTGCAGGTAGGTGGAAACGCGGCCTTAATCAGCGCGTCTGCTAAAGAACTCATTTCCCCGACTGTACATTTCTGCTAAACAACTCGTTTCCCCGACTGTACATTTCTGCTAAGCAACTCATTTCCCCGACTGTACATTTCGTTCGAGTTCGAGTTCGACACAAAACACTACTCTCCAACCGTCTTACGCTTTTTCTATGGTTTTTCGATCAACACGAAAATCTGACGCTAGTTTCACAGTTTTTACCCATCCCACAAAAGTGCTCAATGCCGCTAAAGAAGTTTTCACTTCAAAAAAACTTTTATATTATGGCGTATTTTTTGTATTATGTGTTTTACCCATCTTTCATCTCTTAACTTTTTGAGCTTTGTGTAATCAATAATACAGATCCTAATAATAATCTTTTAGCCCGTCAAGCCCCGTACGAGCACCGCAGATAGCCACAACAATAGAATACAATAGCATTTCCAAGAATCCCCGATCGAAGCATTAAAAAAAAAACAAACGGATAAACGCGACCTCACTAATAAAGTTGCTGACGGTTATTATTTCAGGCTAACACCAATAAAATCGCTTGTAACAACAATCTACGCTGTTATTTCTATTTCATGTTACATTTCTCGCTCCCACCGCGGTTTAGTTTCATCTCGCGCTGTTGCGGGCGTAATGGATGTACGCACTCGCGCGGAACTAACGCCCTACTGGTTCATTTGTGTTACTACTCTAACAAGTCTTTTAAAACCGTTTTAAAGCGCACGAATAATAACTAGATGACGCCCGCAACTTTGTTGCGCCAAAATTCGTTTATCGCGCGGTAAAAGTATCCTCTGTCCTTTCTTGGAACTCAAAGTATCTCCATACCAAATTTCAGCAAAATTGGTTCAGCGGTCAGATAGATTGCATTTATAATATTAGTTTTTTTATTACTAGTTAATTTTAGTTTCTTTGGCGCACACAAAAATATAGCAATGATGAAAAACACCTTGCTTGCGCCAAGGTTGATGTCACGACGGCCTGCGTAAATTACGTTGTACTTTAAAATAACTAATCTACTAGGTCATAAGTTTTAATATGAAGTAAAGGCGATTTTTTATTTTCATTCGTGAATCGTGATCAATGTTAATAATAGTGAGGGAGCCGTAGAACAATTTTTTTTATGATTACTAACAAGCTAATTTTTTTGTGAGTAGCTACATTTTGATAAGACGACCAACACTTTTATTTTCGAAAAATCTCGAAAGTGGTAGAAGATAGAAAGGAAGATTGTTTATTTGTAGGACAAGGTTACTCTTAAAATATACAACTATTGACCTACCAACATACAATAAAAAATCAGCTGGTTAGGGTTCCGTTTTAGGGTACAGTAGTCGACCAAGTTTTGTTGATTACAGAACCCTAACAAGCAGATTTTTTGGATATTGTTAGGTTAATAGTTACATAACTTAAGAGTAACCTTGTCCTACAAATAAAACAATCAATATTTTAGGACCATCAAGTCAAAGTATGAAGTCCTTTCTATCTCTGTTAGCTAAGACTTTCGAGATTTTACGAAAATAAAAATGTTGTTCGTCTTATCAAAATGTAGCTACTCACAAAAAATTTGCTTGTTAGTAATGACTAATCACAAAAAAAAAGTTCTAGGGCTCCCGTACTATAATATTATATTTAAAGGTTTTTTAAAACATTTACTTTTATTTGTATAGCAAGGATAATAAGCCGTGTTAGAATCTCATAAAATTTAATAAAAGGTAATTGTAGAGCTCTCTTATAAAAACGAATTTCTATAAAAGGGATAAGTGGGCGTAAATCTCATTTTACAACGAATAAAAAATTTATTTTAAATATTAATAAGTAACGTGTTGAACTTATTTGAAATAAATATTTTTAAAAGGATTATAATAATTTTGGAGACTCTGTGCCGAAAATATATTAGAACATTACTTTCACATTACTGTAAAAATAGGAAGCCTAAATCACTGATTATTATTTAATTTCAATAGGCAATTAGATACCTCCACATTCGAATGCATCAAATAAAGCGTTCAAACAAGCAAACAAGAAAGATAACATCATGCTATGGTAACTTGAAACTGGAGTGGGAATTGGGAATACAATGCATGCCCTTTGTGTCCTTTGTCTTCACATACATTACATTTCATTGACATAAAGCATGTTGAACATTTTTAAACAAAAATAGGTGTGGTACTTACTATACTAGGTGCTCGGGGACTGCCGCCTTAAGGCGCTATATTAAAAAAACTGTCCTTTTTGACGTAATACTATAGGACCCTCAGAAATGTTACAAATCTGGTAATGAGATATACATAGATATGTAGATGTGTATAAGATTCATAGCCTTATCTAGGTTTGAGAAGAACTAGAAACACGATTAATGTATTTTGCCTCGATACATTTAATTTTCGAAATTACCTCTTAAAAATACGAAATTTGAAGATTATTTTTAAATGAAAATAGATATATTGTAGGAAATTAATCTAATTGATTGCAATTGACCTTTGCATCTCAAAATCGTATAGAAGCATTTTTCTTAAATACTCCTAGTTATTTTTTAAATGATTATAATTGCGTTTTTTCGCATGTTTTCCGAGCGAGCCGATAGCTTCTGGCCTTTATAGTCATTCAAATTAAGTATAAAATTGCCTTTGCGGTAAAATTACTTTCGATATAGCGCCTTAAGGCGACGCCTTGATAATTTGGCTGTAGCGATGCCGATTTTTCTCAGCAATGACTAAAGCTAAGAAAATAAAGTTCATTGTCAGTATTCATCATATCTTTGTCTTTGAATTGCCCATAGCATAACACGATTGGACAACTTTTATAACACAGAATTATCAATCGAAAAGACCTCTGTAAAAAAAGGGATTCCTATTTTTTCAACAGAGGAGAGTGATTTATGGTTCCAAAATTTGTACATAAATTGGTTGAAGCATACACTTTAATATGTGCATAGCTTATATGAAATGTATTTATGGTTTTTAAATTACGCGACAAAAACCATTTTGTGGCTTACGCTCTTTCCATTTTTTGCTGTTCCACACTTGTCTGCTCTATATTCTGTACACCAGAAATTTCCTTGCGAATAATCCATACTAATATTGTAAATGCGAAAGTGTGTCTGTGTGTCTGTTATCTCTTCGCGCCCAAACCACTAAACCGATTTTGATGAGATTCGGTATGGAGATACTTTGGGTCCTTGGAACTTACCTCCATTATACAAGTACGCTGGACTTAAGATACCCAACTATTTTTTGTGCCTATTTGAAGCGGAATCAGCGCCCCCAAAGCGGGGAAGAGAACTAAACTTGCATGTACTTGCACTGACGTAACTTGCAAATGGCCGCTTAGTCGCTATTGGTTGTAGAAACTAGTATTAGTTCCAAGTACTCCCACTACTGCTATCAGCGCCAATATGGCGACTTTCAAACGTCATTTTTACGTCAGATTTAGTTCTCTTACCCCGCATTGGGGGCGCTGATTCCGCTTCAAATAGGCACAAAAAATAGCTGTCATTTCAAAGGTTATTCATTTCAAAGAGTATCATAAGTCCAGCGTATTTGTATAATGGAGGTCAGTGTTGGAAAGGACATAGGATAATTATTTTTATCCGGAAAATGTGCGGTTCCCGAGCGCTAGACGAAATTTGATGCAACGTAAGTTGTAGGCGTCATTTAGTTTTACATAAAATTGCCACCGCTGCATTGAGATATTTTCATCCACTCTCCCAAAGTTCAAATCCTGGACTGACACGTCTTAAACACACAGAAGTCACCAACAAACTTTAAGTATAAATGCACCAGACGGAGTTCAGGAGAGGATAATGGGGCATCTTTCACGAGCTTATAAATTAAACAGTGCACTTGTGTACCCGACCTCCCCGCGAGTATCGCTCGAGTTTTCATCTTATTTGCTTTTGTATTAATGGCACAGTTTATTCTTATTGGTTCTGTCGTAAATATTTATGTTTCGATAAAATGTTGAAATATAAGTCATACAGATAAATAAAATTGAAGTTCATCTATTAGTTCCAACACAAAAAATCTGTCTATTTCTTTCTTTACTTAAACTTTTTATTTACCGATGGAACGACTGGAATGATTTTGACTGCTTAGTAAAACTTTATAAGTAATCACAAAATCTGCTTTTTACAATATTAACCGAGGTAAAAAGACAAATAAGGTTTATTGTCTACTTATCATTATTGGTTTTATGATTTATCTAACCGCTGGTTCTCAATTACAGTTTAGGTTTTAATTAAAGGCAGATACATTTCTAGACCGGGCAACAATGGAAATTAATTTAAACTGATCATTCCGAGCCACTGACTACGGTTTCATGCAAGATTGCTCGGCGCGATCATATTAGTGCCAAGAATTTCGGAATTAATTTAATTATGTTTAAAGCACCAAATATTTCATTTCATAGAGGTATAAATAAGTTGCATTGTAGTTTTGTTAGTTAAGTTGCATTCTGTTCTCAAATTAAACATTAAAGTTGATCGCACATTTATATTATAATATTATGTGAAACTCCACACATTAGTCGCGCGCGTGTCGTACGCGCAGCATTTCGTGTAATATGCGAATTGCGATGCGTTCGACGCGTACGGCGCGTACGGTGCTGACAAACAGCTTTAGTTTTTCTGTATTCGGTAATTAAGATATTATTATTTTGAACAATTTAAAAGGAACTTCTCGCAGTAAAGTATTTGATATTATCTTTATTTTTCTATATATTCTAGAACGCAAAACAAAAATATTACCTTGAAACACAGATTGCACAATTTTATACAGATAAGCCAATACTTTAGAGGCAATACTTTAGAGGCAGCGCTTTATCATTGAAAATATACACAAAACAATGGTTTTTCAGACTTGAAAGCGAAAAACAACAAAAGAGCACCGGCATCTGCTCGCAAATCCAATTCCATAACAGCGAAGTCGCGTTGCATACAAAATCTTCACAAAACCGGCGCATTTTAGTGAAAAAACGCGAGCCGAAAAATGACAATCAGCTGTTTTGTTTTATCATGTCCAAGGTATCAGACGAATTGAAATGCATTGTTATGCGGGATCGTTTATTTCACGAATTTTAAAAATGTACAAACTACGAGTGTAGGTTTTTAAAATTATATTGTCGTACTAAAATTTAAATTCTAACGAAAAAACAACTGTTTTCTTAGAATTTAGTGCGATCTATTAATAGATATAGTGAAAAACTCTTACCTTTTTAATGTTCATTTGCAGGTGAATTCATTTTTCTGTAACAATAAAAAGCATGTTTAAAATCATGAGAAGTAGTTAGATTATACCATTTAATATAATATGATGAAAATTGTCATTAATATAAAAAAGAAATGAGGAAATAAACAGATACTTTTAAGTGCTGAAAATGTCAAAGTTCTCATAATATTACGATGTACCATCGAGGAAATTGATTCCTATACAGTTGATAGACCAACGTTATTTGGTCGAATATGTCAATTCAATGTTAATTGTGATCTGTCGGCTGGGTTTGACGTAACGCAACCAAACTACGTAGGTCCCCGATCTGCATAGGAATCAACTTCTCTGATAGTACCTAACTGAAAACAAAAGAAGTGAAGCACCTAATAGTAGATTGATTGATTTTAGTATGCTTTTAATTTCTTATGTACTACAGGCAGTAGATGCTGCACATATTAAACAATTATACATAATATAATTATACTGTGTAACAGTATCTTCTGCAGTCCAGCAGCAGGTCCCGAGGGTGCAATCAATATTATGTTATCTTGATGAACATAACTAATTGTCTATGTATAATAATGTATTATCCTAATAATAATATTATTATGATACATTCTAATTACGAATATTGTAAATAGAATATTATATTCCCGATTTATTATGTTATAAAATTATAATTATTGTACCATTCTTGTTCGGATATTATTCTCCAGACATTGTTCTTATCATGACTACCAAATATAAATTCATTCATTTCAGTCCATAGATTTTTTTTTCTCGCGCGATTCATCCCCGCTTGATGTGTAGGGAAGGTGCCATAAAATATATATAATATGTTACCGCTAATTACAACAAGGTATTCTGCTGATTATCAGGGTGAGTCAGTTAAAGTGCAAAAAGTTTATTCTCTTCTTACATTAACGAGATAATCTACAGAATACCTAGGTAATCTGCGGACTAACGACCATGCAGGCGGTAAATTGCATAAAACCTGTTCTTGTTTGAATAAATATTTAGTTGTATGGAATTATTTTCGGCGCCGGTTGCCGAAATTGCTGCCGGTGCCTATTCGGCAAACATCGTTTGTCAAATGACAGAAAAATAATCAAAAACATCAGTCTTACTTAACTACTTAGCCACGGATATCGAAGTAGCCCCGGACGGGGGGGGGGGGGGGGGGGGCTCGCAGATGGGGGCTCGGGGGGCACAGCCCCCCGCCAAAATGAAACGGTTGACGGAGCCCCGTCTACGCGGGGCTCCGTCAACTGATATTTGAAGCTAGTTGTGCCATATTGAGGGTCATTGGTCTCTAGGTATGACTGATGATGGATCTGAAGATCTGAGGTTGAACCTCTAGAGTGCAATTCCTAAGCGCAGCCTCCCACCAAAACAAAAACAAACACAATCCAGAAAGTCCAACAGTAGGTTAGGTTAGAACTTAGCCCACAACACAAAGAGAGCCGAGCGAGCCGACCGTCATAAATTGTCTTCCGCAAATTGTACTGTGATGAACGTTACTATTCAAACTAACTAGGTGAAGTACGAATATAAGCTTTTTTGATTTAAATTTCACACTTTAACGTATGGTTTATCGACATCTGCAGTTTACCTGGTTAGTGTACATAGTATCGTATTCCGCGTTCTAGCGGTAACATATATATTTTTAAGATTTCATGTACCATTTTGTTGGCATCATTGATATGTGCATTCATGCCAAATTACAGCTTTGTAAGTACTATAGTCTTTGAGCAAAACCGCGGACATGTCTGTCCGTGGTTCTGTCGACAGACAGACAGACAGACGGGCAGACGGACGGAGAGACCAAAACTATAAGGGTTCCTTGTTGACTACGGAACCCTAAAAAGACAATTTTGGAAAAAAACAATAAAGACCTACGAAACCTTTAAATAGTACTTGTAAGTGATCTAACACTCACTTGGTCCGTTTAATAATAATAATAATAATAACTTTTTATTTCGGATCACAATAAACATCCATAGTGTTAGTCAATATAATTGAAACTTAAAACTATGTTAGTACATCACAATATTATCAAATAAGAATAGTAACAAATTGTGATTTATTGTGTGTATTAGGAATGGTGAGGCATTGGAACTTTTAATGAGCCTATAGCTATTTAACGTGAACCTCTATCCAATGCCTTACCAAACCATCAAAATTATCACTTAATACCCTTAGAATGCTGTTATTACTAATTCTGACACGCTGCGTCAATGACGCCACTCTTTTCCTTATTATGGCGTTAAAGCCGTCAGTGCGCATTTCTGCAAACCTGCCTGAGGCACTACAGTACCTTGGTGGTCCTAACAGCATTCTAAAGATATTATTGTACTGAACACGACGAGCATTTATCGTGCGCTAGGTGTAGCTCGCCCACAGATTGCATGTGTAAAAGGACTGGCAGTAAGCTTTAAATAAAGTCACTTTTACCTCATCAGAGCATCTTGCAAATCTACGAGCTAACATGTTCCCACGCACGGCCAACGCTCTTCGCTCCCTCTTCGTCTACATCATCGGCAAGCGTGTCAGTTACCCAATGATCCATGAGTTTAGCTTAAAATAGTTTCGTCAAGAGAGAAGTATAATTAGTAAAATGGATTCATTTGTTTTGTCATTCATTACAAAAAATGATGTAAGTTTTTGCGCTCACAACCTCCGCCATTGTGTTTACAAGATTAATGGCGAAGTGTCGCGGGTGGACAACTTTTAGTTTGTGACACCGTTCAGCGCCGCTCAACTTCGTGGCCTCTTACTAGTGTGTTATTTAGAACAAAGCATTCGAGACTATTCAAGTTATTATCCAAATTTAAGCTGCCGTATTAACGATTACAGTAATACTAGTTGTAGATAGTTCTACGCGGTATTACAATACCGCAAAATAAATACAGAAATGAATTCCAATTTTGTTAGTCCCGCTAAAAATTGAGAACGTCTGAACGGATTTACCTAGTAGTTTGAAAATTTTGAAGTTAGGTGATATGAAGTTCACAGGTCATCTAGTCCGTGACAAAAAGGAGCAGTAGCCATATACTTGGTAACTTTGCTATATTGCTCTCAATTATCGAATAGGTACATATTGCATTGATTCCGCCGAATTTTCAAAGTGAAAACTTCTTTATTTAAAGAAGGGTAAAAATGTTAAACCTTTAAAAATATTAAAAAGGAATCTTAATATCGGAAAGCATTATATATTTTGATCGTCTCACACGTTACATGGGACGCGATGTAAAGCTAGACGTCTATTCATCGGACACTGTCACAACAATGAAATTCATCAGGCGGGCCGGCGGAGTCTTGTCGCGGTAATCCCGGAGGCCCGTAATCCAGTGACACTTGCGTCACACACTTGACACTGGTGTCACACACACACAACAGTATCACGTTACACACATACACACTAACACTCACACATATTACTACTATAGTGTCATATACACCACTGTCACGTTGCACACACCTCTGTCACGCCACACACCAGTGTAACACACTGTCACCCTGGTGTCACAGCGTTTTAACTGGTGTTACGAGCGGACACAGCTTCGCAGACGTGACGCAGTAAGCCGACTTTGAAAGCCGATTTCTGTGTCATTTTCAGCAAAATCTGCGTAGGTTGAGCCGAAATAAATAAAAAATATTTGTTGTGTTTTGCTCTTTTTAATATACTGTACGTGTGTGTTCTACATTTTTGTATATTTGAGTTATATTTGTTGTCCTTGTATATGCCGAAACCTGGAACATTGTAAAAATTGACATTGTATATTTTACTTTTGAATATCAGCGAGCTTAATTTACTGTTGACAAAGATAATAAATAATAGCAAAAATTACAAATATTATGTTCCATATAATGGTTTACCGGCGAAAACTGTATTTTGGTGCATAAATTGTAAATGTTTTTTTTTTTATTAGGGGGCAAACGAGCAAACCCATTTGCTCGTTTTTATTGCGTTGCTAATGCAAAGCAACTACTGTTTCCTATGGACACTTGCAACATCAGAACAGCTGTAGGTGCGTTGCCGGCCAGAAGAGGAAGCACGCTCTCTTCTTGAAGGTTACGAATCTTTCATTTTCTACGTAAAGGACAGGAATGAAAACTAGCAACAGTTTCTAAAAAAACAGGCAGACATTTATAATATTAGTATAGATGTAATATACAACTTTAGCAGCGAGATTTATAAGACGCAAGTTGAATACAACTTTTATCCTTTGAATCTTCCACAACTTTCTTTGGCCTTAGGAAGTGTTGGTGCGTCACAAAGCCCGGCGCCGCGGACTCTGTCGGCTGTGCTTTTGTTCCATGACCGACTTCCTTTACGGAGGCGTCCAATTCAAACGTAATCTTGGAGTGTTTGTGTTCCTCTTGCATTGTTATGACCCTACCATTATGTGCGCGTGGATGTTTGTAACTCTTTACTCTTTAACGTAGCTACGTTAATGAACTCATTTTGTTAACGTACTAAGGGCATACTGGTATTATGTCGTTTACTTATGCTGGAATCAAGATTCAACCAAGTGTAAATGGTTACACCTAGTTAAAGGCCGGCAACGCATCTGCTGCTCTTCTAATGTTGCGAGAGTCCATCGGCGACGGTAGTTGCTTTCCATCAGGTGACCCGTTTCCTCGTTTGTCCCTTTTTAGGGTTCCGTAGCCAAAATGGTAAAAAAAACGGAACCCTTATAGATTCGTCATGTCTGTCTGTCTGTCTGTCCGTCCGTATGTCACAGCCACTTTTCTCCGAAACTATAAGAGCTATACTATTGAAACTTGGTAAGTAGATGTAGTCTGTGAACCGCATTAAGATTTTGATACAAAAATGTAAAAATTATTAAAAATTTTAGGGGTCCCCATAGGTACAACTGAAATATTTTTTTTTTTCATCTGGCCTATGCGTGTGGGTTATCTATGGATAGGTCTTTAAAAATCATATTGAGGTTTCTAATATCATTTTTTTCTAACCTGAATAGTTTGCGAGAGAGACTCTTCCAAAGTGGCAAAATGTCCCCTCCCCTCTAACTTCTAAAGTAGGGGCATGATAATTCTAAAAAAAATATAAGATGTACATTACTATAAAAACTACCAACAAAAATTGGTTTGAACGAGATCTAGCCAGTAGTTTTTTTATACGTCATAAATGATAAACCTTAATTTAACTTTCATTATATCAAAAATTAAATTTTAAAATAAATCAAAAACCTTATAATTTCATAGATACAATTCTTATTGCTGCTGCGGAACCCTTCATGGGCGAGTCCAACTCGCACTTGGCCGGTTTTTATTTTCTTAAACAACCGACTAAAACTAAAATTAGCTGCACTTCGGTTTTTGATTACTGGTTGAGAAGTTTTTGCGTGAAAATGAAAACAAACTGACATTGAAATAGTGTTAGTAGGGAAGTACATAAATTCATCTATTTCCATGAACAAGATTTACGCAAAAAAAACCATCTGATCCTTACTATCAAGCTTATCCGATCTAGCTTATCCTATATTTAGTCGAACCGACCAAATACCAGACCGATGTCAATCCATCAGTCTTTATCGGTCCCCTTTTCTATAAATACTCGTCTTGATCAGAAGATCAGAATGTAATCAAATTAAATCAAAAGATGTATAAGAAAATCTAAAACTGGGCTTTCATCTTATTTACAACATAATAATATGCAAATTAACGTTAATCGTCAAAGCACTAAAACATGATATTATTTACACACAACTTTATGCATAATCATTGATATGATATAGTTCTAATAGGCTTTACATAACTTTCGTTCAAGGAAATCCTTCATCACATAACAAAAAAGAACAGCTGTGTAATTTTTAAATAAATAACCCCAAGCACAAAATTTTACATCCGTTTGCAGGATATAATAAAAAGTACAGCATACATTGATCGTTGCGGACTAAACAATAAACTGGGACGCTTCCCGGGATGAGCGTGTGCCCATTGTCAGCGCGCATTGTTTTACGTGTCGTGTACGGAAACCGCCCAAATTGAAGTTTTAAACTTTTTTAAATTACTTTTGGTGTATTGTTACAGTTGTTCATATGACGCCATATTGTCTCTCGTACATAGTGTAGGATTTTTTACGTGCTTTACTGAATATGAGAAATCTCTTCACTCTATATTCTACAATAATCATAATATTTCATACTAGTTTTCTGTACAATAATAAAATAATTATTATTAATCTTACAATAACACAGTTTGGATAATATGGTATCAATGCAGTCTCATAAAATGTTAAACATGAAATCCAAATTGGATCGAAGTATATGTACTATGGATACATGTAAATTGTATATAAATGTATATAGCTGCGTTGTTAGTATTTAATATCAATCAACCTAAAAACTATTCGCAAAACAAAGAAAACAACCAAAATAAAATCCCAATTATTTCCAACTAAAAACCGCCAGCATAATAGCCACTTAAAAGTTAAACAAACACAAATAAAAATCCACACAATAAGCTTATCCGAAACCAAATACGCTGGGCAAACACGCCAGTTGCCACTGTCATATTTAATTTCCCATCACCAGAACAAACACGCCACAATTTATTTAGCCGACGAATTAATCTTAAAACGCAATCTCGCGCAGAATCCCCGAAGTGCACTCTAGCGGGTGACCCACATTGCCGGTTTATTTTCCCTAATAATTGGCGAATGTAAGTGGACTCACCTCTTTCTTTACTATGGGATAGTTATTTTAATTGCTATTTAGAATTAAAAGAAGTTTTCCAAAGGTTTTATCCCCGGTAGATGTAGACGTACACTGTACAGTCGAAGACTCTTAAGAACTTTTAAATCTTAATCCCACCAAAAACATTTCATGTAAAAGTTACCTCGACGACCACAAAAGGTTTGCCCTGTGAAAAAGACATCAGATCTAATGTAGAGCCAAGCTTCTGAATCGACGCGGCCTAACTCTATCGACCTTAACTCCAACACTTTCTACATGTCCGTAAGTATGTATGGCTTCTCTGTTTCGAATATTTACTTTTTGAATTCTGATCTGAAATAAGTAACGAAACTGCCATCCATAGATACATACTTACTGATATTATGTATTATATCCTATTTTTTAGGACATCATATCCTAAAAAAAAAGGATATAATGGACATCATATCCTATTTTTTAGGATATGATGTCCATTGATGACATCATATCCTAAAAAATAGGATATAATGGACATCATATCCTATTTTTTAGGATATGATGTCCATTGATGACATCATATCCTAAAAAATATGAACTATCTGCTACAACGGAAACCAATTCTATGAAGGTTAAAAAAAACGGCGAAACACTTCGAGAAAAGGTAGGTAGTGCCCTTGCGCTTCGCTTGGCTCGTCTCGGCGGGTGCACTACCGTGCACCCAGATCACTGAGTGATCTGTCCTACCAAAAAATAATATTATTTATCAACAACTAGATGACGCCCGCAACTCCGTTGCGACTAAATTCGTTTATCGAGTACCGTACATTTTTCGGGGCTAAAAAGTATACTTTCCTTTCATGTCCTTTCCAAAGGCTCAAAGTATCCCCGTACCAAATTTCAGCAAAATCGGTTCAGCGGTTTGGGCGTGAAGAGGTAACAGACAGACAGACATACTTTCGCATTTAGAATATTAGTATGGATGAATATTATTTTATGCCGTTCACATTCAGACAAGTAGTCCATGAATAACACGTAAATCCGCGCGGATTATCGTGACGTCACAGCGATGCAGTTTGCATATTTGTGACGTATTCCCAGTATCAGTTGCCTCTCCATCGCCGCGAGACTTGAGCTGCTCCTCATTATGAATATTAAATTAATAAATAACAAGCGCTAAGCTCGGAGATTATGGTGTTAACGAGATTAGCGTGCCTAGGGAAAATCCTTTTGGGCTTTTAAATGCCAATGATATTTATGAAAAACCTCCTCAAAGTTTATAAATTGAACTGGGGGTTTTAAGTGTTCCACTTCCGGTAAAAACGATGATAAAATGGCACATTTTTAAGGCACAGTAGAAACTTATGATGTAATAAACTACTCGTTCTTCAATGTTAACATGTACGAAATGTCTATAACATTTATTCGTTGGGCAATGACGGAACATTTTGAACACATTCCAATGAAATTAAACACAAACATGATCTTCCGCCCGAGCGGATGTAAGTAGGGTTTTAGAGTGTCGACCTGCCATTTGGTTGAATGGAAGTACTGTCAATATACCCTAGCAGTAACTACCTTAATAGCGCTTGTGGGCAAAAAATCAGTGCTTTTTTAATCCCTATTATTGCTTTGACCCGAAAGCATTTTTCGCCGACTCCTGACTTCCCGACCGCCGACTTCTAAGCCCAATTACACAGAAAATGGTAACATTATGTTCAATCGTTTTGAGGTTCTAATGCTCCCCTCACTGGGCCATCAATAGAATCTGAGGGCACTTTTGAAAGAATTAGAGATATAAAGGTCCTCGCTCATTTAGAAGATAAATGGTTGGAACGTAATGGCGTTATTACTTTTGGGAAACTCTCACGATAAGTGTTTTAAGGTGCCCTTAAATTGTACTATTACGGACATTAAGGGAATTGCCATTTTCGCGTTCGTTGCTACACAGTAGATGCATTTCTTTGCGCCAAAAAAAGAGACAAAAATATATTAAATATGCATAATAAATGCCGTGCGGTACATGATTTTTACAACAATGATAATAATAGTGTTTTGAAAAGATAAAACTGATATTATATTATATTGAATGTACTGTAACTTCTTGGTGGAAATTCATGTTTCACAGTGAAAGATAAGACTGAATTCAAAATTGTACGCTCAACATTGAGAATTAAAATTATCAATCTAAAAAACTACTGAACCGATTTAAATGAAGCTGTTGAACAATACCTAGTACAACAAAAAAGAATGACATAAATCGGACTTTTAATGGTTCCGGAGAAATGCGAACACATTCCGCAGAAATACATACATACATAAATACTCATTTGAAAGGCACATTTGTTCAGACTCTGAGGTAGACTAACATATACGAAAACTAAAGTTCTGTAATTATTAAGTACGGGTTGAATTGATAACCTCCTTTATTGAAGTCGATTGAAAATTTGCTTCGCCTACTTAATTGTATCAGATTCAGTGCAGACTGCAGTAGATATGAAACTTATATTCCATTAAGATTATAATTAATATAGACTAAACAAAACACTTTGATGAACATCTACTGAATAAATGGATGGATGTTAACAGGATACCACGTACTAATCGACGCTATTATGGACATCCATTGCTGAAGAGAGCCACAGAAATGGAATAGAATCGCTAAGCTCCATAATTTGCAGAATACAGTGCACCGATTAACAACTGAACCTGACTATTAGGCTGTGTTTCATACATCGAGGACTACAGAATACAGATAATACCAAACTAATCGTACTTTAAACATTTATTTTACAAGGCTCATGCCAGTAACGATAGCTTCGTAAACACTAATTCAATCAAGCAGTAGTATAGTGCCTAAGTATGTACACAAAAAAGTATATCTCTCTTCTTTTATTCTAGTTACCCAGTAGAATAAATAAACCGATATAAGCAGCGAGAAATCAGGCACAAAACCTACTTTGTACTAACAAAATTCCTAAATATCTGTAAACAATCTACACTCTGCATTGTTTAACCCAGAACTCTAAGCCCGAGTTAAACGGCGGTCATAATATTATGTGTGTCTTACACATATTATTATGTCCGCCGTTTGACGTTTTTTAGTGTAAAATATTAATTCTTCAAGAGAAGTCGAGTCACTTAAAGATCATTTAAAATAAATAATATAACGACTTAAGATACTTTTCACCATGAAAAAAAGTCCGGTGCCTGCGAAATCGCGCGGACGACTTCGTTAGAAATATAAAGATGTAATAAAGAAAAAGCCACAAAGGTTGTAACAGCTGAGGGGGAGCGGAGTGGCCATTACCTTCATTAGGGTTTCCGTTCACATGTCGATTTTATTCCTCCACCTAACTCGAGGATTTGTGTTTCGTCACCGTTTACGGGTCGGATTAATCACGTTTGTTTCAGCTTCGTAGTTAGCGTTGTATATTTCATAGGTTTAGACACTTTTTTCTCTGAGTTTGTATTATTCATGACATTTTGGTTCTGCTTATCTAACAAAATATTGGAAAAATGAAAAACAAAGACTTGAATTAAGAGGCTTGCAACTGGATGGGTGAAGAAAGTCAATTCATTGTATAATGTACTAGCTGTTGCCCGCGACCTCGTCCGCGTGGACTTTAGTTTATAGTTGTTCCCGTACATCGATTGAATAGTTAAGAGCCCGTCCTCTCTTTTCTACTGCTCTCTTCACACTCACGCCCGTCTTTCATATGCCAGGTGAAAAAGGACGATCGCCAAGTTAGCGGGCAGATAGAGGTTTTCTGTTTTTAAAGGGTTTTTTATATTGAAGTGGTAAAAAGTAATTCCAACACTTTATAGACGACTTTCTCAACAGTACATCGTATTTTTTTCATACCGTTAAGACGTCAATACAATTCATAAAAAGGTGATATTCTAAACCTTTTACAGCAAAAATCACAAAACTGTCGCGGGTTTGAGTTGGATTATTTAAAAATACTTAAAAAATAAAAAATTTAGCTCCAACATTATAATTGAAATGATCTTACATGTTGTGCATTAAAACTTATAGAAATACTGTATTTTAACTGTTAAATCACGTCTGTTAAATGAGCGAAATCGGCAAAATATCGTATACGGACTTTTAACGCGCAAATCATAAAAGTATATTGTGTGGGACAATATAAATTTATGATATTATGATAGATGTTCCGCGCGGCTTCGCCCGCCTAATTAAGGAATGTAAAGGAAACTGTACATTTTTCCGCAAAAAAAAACCTATTTCCTTTCACGTGGTCTATTCTTTATGTGTACCAAATAATATAAAAATTGCTCCAGTACGTTCAAATAAGCCCTTTCAAATAATTTCCTCCGTTTTTTCCACACTTTCCTCTATTTCTTCGCTGTCATTAGTCTTAGCGCAATAAAATAAATCCTTTAGCCTTTTTCAATAAATAGGCTATCTAACACTGAAATAATTTTTCAAATCGGACCAGTAGTTCCTGAGATTGACGCGTTCAAATAAGCCATTTAAAATAATTTCTCCCGTTTTTTCCACACTTTCCTCTATTTTTTAGCTGTTATTAATCTTAACGTGATAAAATATAAGTCTATAGTTTTCCTCGATAAATAGGCTATCTGACGCTGAAAGAATTTTTCAAATAGGACCTGTAGTTTCTGAGATTAGCGCGTTCAGTTAAGCCCTTTTAAATAATTTCTCCCCGTTTTTTCCACACTTTCCTCTATTTCTTTGCTACTATTAATCTCAGCGTGATAAAATATAGCCTATAGCCTTCCTCAATAAATAGGCTATATAACACTGAAAGAATTTTTCAAATCGGACCAGTAGTTCCTGAGATTAGCGCGTTCAAACAAACAAACAAACAAACTCTTCCCAATTATAATATTAGTATAGATAAAGTCCAAATGACGAATCGACGCACAAAACTTAAGATGTCATTTGTATGAAATTCTGTGTCTGGTTATTTTGATTGCAGTATAGGTAGATATAATTCCCTTCTCTAATCGCTCCTTATCATTTTTATAAATTCTTAATATTATTAGAAAGTAAGACTTAATTAATATGTCCATTGTCTATATTAATATACGTCCAGTAGGTACATTTTAGTCGGGTTGGAGCCGGGGAATGTGGAAAATTTCTCATCAAGCGAAGCCACCACTGGGTCACTTCTACGTGGAATACTAAGCATTACCTATTACTCGCTTCTACATTGTATAATGGACTATCTAAATTCTACTTTACGGAAGCATTTGCTGATTATTTCATAGGAAACGTTGGTACAAAATCAATACTGCTATTTAAAAAAGGTGGCTCATTTTTTTCAAAATAATTTGGATTAATCTCAAACATATTTTTTGCAACTCGTTTTATTGAATATTAAATAAATTAATAATTATAATATGATAATAAATTATATAAAACATTGTCAAAATTTTTAAATTTCTAATTGTCCAATTAGAATAGGTACCATAATTAGTTTACGAATTGTTTTAATCAGGACACATAATAGTATTAACTAAAACAACATCAACATATCGCTTTGTGCAAACAACATAATACGCGTGAAATTATAACTATTCTGCTTAAACTAAGCAAATAACTAATTATGTTTGTGAACGATTAACAATTCCTAAACAGGCACATAAACATTATTTAATGGTTAAATAATACGCTTACATAGGTCTACTATTGTTAATTTTAAATAAACAATATAATACACATTGCAAGAGGCTTGAAATTACAAAGGCCTTCAGTAAATCAACACTGTGAACTGCGAAAATGCGAAGAAGCAAAATCGAAGATAATGCGTCTCCATGTTGTACCATGATGGACAAATATAGGCGATTACGAACGTATAGAGTAATTATTTCAATTTCAATTTCTTTATTTGCAAAATGTGAGTTAGTAAATAGCATGATCAACTACGATAACTTGGCGCGCCCCTCCAAATGACTGTTTCAATGTGTGTAGTCACATCCTTATGAAAGAGTTTGTATGTAGTAAGTATTCAACCAATCACAGTACACGTTATATTTTGTTAATGTCACTTATTACCAAGATTTGTTGGTCAACTAATCATAACTAGCCTACCGCGCAAGACATAACGCTCTTCAAACGATTTTGGAGGGGCGCGCCAAGTTATCGTAGTTGATCTCATATTATAAGTCTATGGTAAATAGGTTAGTAGAGCTGACAATAGTACTTATCACATTTGCCCAATCGAGCATGCAAATGTTTATGGCTTATAGACTACAATAATTTAATATTATGAGATATTACTATTCTTATAAATTAACAAAGTATAAATTATATTCCACGTGTGTTATTATAAAAGAGGCTAATAATTGTGCTGTATGATTAACTTATTTAAATATTACCAATTGTCAATAATAATAGGTAATTATAAGTAATCAGACATAACAAAATATGTTATTATTAATCATAGAATTCATTATTTAATTGTATTTTATGTAGAATTATTATTATTTTAAAAGTCAAATTATAGGAATGGATTTTATTATGTCAATTATAGTCAATTTACAATTACAAATAATTATTATCAAAATATATTTTCATGTCATACAATTCATTAAAAAATATTTTCATTTAAAAAGTCATCAACAGTATAATAGCATTTGTCAATTAAGAATTTTTTTAGATTTCTTCTTATATAAACATATTTTTTTATGTCCGTAGGCAATCTATTATAAATTAATGTTACCATGCCTAGTACTCCCTTTTGCATAAATGTTGTGTTACGAGTTATAATAGTCCCAACTCTTAATTTAAGTTATTGTGTATATGCTAAGTACATAATGATCATCATAATAAATTATGCTTAGTGTTTATCCATAAGGATTTAAAGGGGTCTTAACAATCTAAGCTAACAAATGATCTATATAGCTTTATCTAGTCACTATAATATACAATTAGGTATTAAGTTCACGGTGCCGCGGTGTGTATTCTAACTCGTAGGAAAACAGAAACTGCTCTTACAATGAAAATTAAAAGCTCATCTCGGCGGGGACACTCCCGTGCCCTCAGATATAGACAAAGGGCTATAATATTTTGTATGCATGTTGGATTCTCTTTAATAGAATTTTGCGTGGTAGTAATATGATCAGACTTAAAACAATATACTACCGTACTTCTTATCTTAAACTAGATCACCCGGTGAACATCCTATCACTTACCTCCTAATACAAATTTTGTCTGGACACAATAGTACATTGCGCGCCTAGGGCAGGAAAATAATAAATGTCTCAGATCACATGTAATATGTAATCTGAGGCTTTCTTATTTACTGCTCATGGTGCATACACTATTTTTCTCATCGGCTTCGCCTCGGCCAACAATTACATGTGATCTGAGACATTTCTTATTTTCCTGCCCTAGGTGCGTAATGTACTATTCCACACTAACATGTCAAATCGGTCCAGCCGTTCTCGAGTTCTAACAAGACTCACAAAATTTGAAATTCATTTCAAGCTATTGCATAGCTTTTAACGCGAGCTTGAGCGTGGCGACCGAACCAATAAATTCCGTAACGAAAAAATCTAACGCATCCCACTCTGGCAATCGTTGCAGCGTTGCCAGACTTCGGCACGGTGTTTGTGTCCGTGCGACTAGACGTATGCGAATTATAATTGCATAAGTTGATAAAAAATGCAATGCAATAGCTTTACCTCGGCAGTCCACGAGTACCACACGTATTTTTAGGGTTCCGTACCCAAAGGGTAAAAACGGAACCCTATTACTTAAAGACTTCGTTGTCTGTCCGTCTGTCCGTCCGTCTGTCTGTCTGTCTGTCTGTCGCCAGGATGTATCTCAAGAACCGCTATAGCTAGACTTCTGAAATTTTAAAAGATTGTGTATATCTGTTGCCGCTATAACAACAAATACTAAAATCAAAATAATATTAATATTTAAGGGGGGCTCCCATACAACAAACATGATTTTTTAGCCTTTTTTGCTCGATATCAATAATGGCAACAGGCAGGCACTTGAAATTTTCACGAAGGCCTTAAATATATGTATTATTTAATAATTCATAATAATATTTAAATAAAATAAAAATTTAAGGGGGAATCCCATACAAAAAACACAATTTTTGGCCAATTTTTGCTCTATAACGGTACGGAACCCTTGGTGGGCGAGTCCGACTCGCACTTGGCCGATTTTTATTTTAATAAGATAAGTACAGTGTTCCAAGTATTTAAGCAAGCGGAGCCTTAAGCAACATCTGGTATTCCTTTGAGTATTAAGCAATGAGAGATAACAACATAACAATGTTGAATTTTGTAGCCAAAGTATATTTAAATTGTAGCAATTTCTCGTACATTACGCATTCCTTTTGGATAACGTATGGTAATCATCTTTGCCGTACCAAAAGGATCATTAGGTACGTATAATACGAACCTCCCAAGTTCAAATATATTTAAATTTCCCATTTTACCAAGTTACGAGAACTGTAACTCGAATTATAGGCTACGGGACACGGGTATAATTGTTGTTTTATTGTGGGCTTGCTGATCCGGCAAAAGTTGTTTTGACATTCATCTTATTCTACAGGGTGTAACTAAGCAAAGTGAAAAAACTTTAGGGTGTCTCTGTGTCCCCTGTTGCGCTGCTACTTTCACAGTTAACTCTATGCACTATGCAGGGGTTGGTACAACTAACATAATATTATATTCTGAGGCAGGGGGACACATAAACAATAGACACCCTAAAGTATTAACACTATGTTTTGTTACATCCTGTGTATTATGATTATATTAATTATATTATAATTAAGACATAATGTTGTTCTATATTATGCAATATGCATGTCTTACACAATTCTAGCTATAGCATTGCTCTACAATACTATAAATCTGAAAAAGCCGCATCAAAATCCGTTGCAACGTTGTAAAGATGCGTTGCTTGATGCTTATGCATTATGTGAAACAGTGGCGATTTACCAAATTTTGTAAAAAATATGTTATTCTTATTTTTATAATTAATTAATTATAATATAAGTAATAATGAAAATTGAGAGGTTCTCTCGCACATTATTGTGTTCGATGTAAGCCAGTATACGTTGGACTTAGCTCTCATACCCAACAGAAATAACGATGTTTTTTTAAAGTCTGGCCTTACAAATGGCTTTTAGCATTTTAGCTTATTTTTAACCGACTTCCAAAAAACGAGGAGGTTATATGTTCGGCTGTGGATATTTTTTTTTTTTTTTTTTTTTTTTTTTGTATGTTCAACGATTACTCCGCCGTTTGTGAACCGATTTTCGAAATTTTTGTTTTGTTGTATTAGGTTTCACTCCAATTTGGTACCATGTTCACAAAAGTGGTGACCTGATGATGGGATCCAGGAGTAATCGAGGGAACTCCTCGAAATTTATATGGAAACATATGGTGATTTTGGTTTTATGTGAAGTGTACTAAGAATATGCTACCAAAAAGTCAAATATTGGGTCAAGGTATACCATGGTTTCGAAGATGCTGAGAGAACTCCTGACTCTTTATAGATACACGTTTGGGAGTTTCGGCGTTGTTTTAAGAACAGAAAGCATATGCTACCATGCAATTCAAATTCATCATCATCATCATCGTCATCATCATCATTACCACGTCGTGTTAAGGTCACCAATGTCTCATGGCACAAAATAGATAATAGTACAAGGCATAGGTATGGATACAATAATAATAATTATGTACATAACAACACCAATTATTATAGGCTGTTTAATATACACGGCGGTCGGCGCCGCAGAGGCAACGGCGTCGCCGCGCGGCGCGCGGCGTTGCGTACGTAAACATCGTATTCAAGTTCTAACTGGAATGTCAGGGCATGCGGCATGCCGCCAGAGTAGACAGAATGATAGAGTATGCCGACTTAGAACTGATGTAATTTTTTTAAGTTTGACGTATTATGACAAAAGTCGTCGCTAGGGTCGTAACCTACAAATTTAGTTGTTTATATTTTGGCACATGCAAAGAAAACTGTCAGAATTCAATTTCAAAATCTTATTTTTAAAATTAAATTATACCAGCCAGCGCGCCAGCCTTTAACTTATCCTGGCGAAACACGAAAGAAACGACAGATATTAATACTCGTCAGTCTCATAGCAGTCGAAGTACTGGTAGTTATGTCTATTGTGATGCCACGCTGCGAGCATTTTGCAGCACGTGTTCACTTAGATCTTTTTAAATGTATTGTTTAAATTTATCTATCTACCTGATATTTGGGCCTTGGGGTATGCCGTATGACTCATATCAGTCTTAACAAATTGTAATAAGATACGTAGAATATACGCAGTACCACCGACGACCACTTATAAATTCGCGGACTATGACGGAGGTAAACTTAAGGTGAACGCAGATTTGGCCGCACCGCACGCACCGCAGTCGCCGCATTCGGAATTCTTTATATGAAGTTATAGGCAAGCTCGCATACCTACCTACCCGCGCCGCAGTCTTCGCAACTTCATAATAATATGAAGAATTGCGAATGCCGCGACTGCAGTGCGTGCGGTGCGGCCAAATCTGCGTTCACCTTTAATAACAATTATACGAGATCAATTACCACTCAATATTATGATTTATGTTGTCAATTCAATGCTCACTGCTCACACCAAGCTCACTGTTGAGTTGTCAGACGTCAGTTGCTTACAAACTTTCAACAACACAACGAAAATCTATTACAAGTTACAACTACCTATATAAAACTTCTACGTACAAGCGATAGCGCGACACAGGAGCGCCTCAGTGACATCTAGTGAAGACAATATGAAACTATTTTTTATACAATTTGAATTGGCACTAACAGTTTACCTACTAGGTAACTAAAAAGAGTGAAATTATTATTTTTAACAAAAAATTAAAACCGACTTCCAAGGTAAAAACAATATTAATAGCATCCTTATAATATGAACTAAAAAGTATTAAATAATTTTTCCTATCTAATATGTAGTGCCTTTTCCCGAATCCGGCTAAACTTCAACTATTTCAGTACTCAATCTTCATAATTTTGAAGTCGGTGCCAGTTCCAAAAGTTTCAAATTTTCTGTCAAAGAAATAAAGATTCAGCTATATCTGGTACCGACTTCAAAATGATGAAGATTGAGTACAGAAATAGTTGAAGTTTAGCCGGATTCGGGAAAAGGCACTACATATTAGATAGGAAAAATTATTTAATACTTTTTAGTTCATATTATAAGGATGCTATTAATATTGTTTTTACCTTGGAAGTCGGTTTTAATTTTTTGTTAAAAATAATTATTGAAAGTAAATGATAATATATCACTTGATTTGCTTTCATCGAAGCATGCTCTTTTGAATCACATTAAATTAATGTTATTTAGTACATAAATATTCATAAAATATGATAAAAGTAAATTCGAATTAAATTATTGTTAATAACAACAAGTAAAAGCATTCAGAATATAATAAAAGGTTATTTATAGCCATTCGTTATGTAATCCATACTAATATAATGTATGAATGCGAAAGAAAGTCTGTTTGTTCGCCTCTCTGTCACCTCTTCACGTTTGAAGCGCTGAGCCGATTTTGAAATTTGCTATGGAGATACTTTGAGTCCCGGAACAGGACATTGGATAATTTTTATCCGGCAAAAGGTACGGTTACGAATTTTGGCTCTTACACTCACCGGCAGGCATCTCGTAAGTCATAACTCTGAGAGACGAACAGTCCGCGTGTCACCACGTTGAAAGCCAATGGATGTACGCGATAAAGTAAAGTACCTATGAATATTGTATACAAAATAATATTCTATTCATGTCAACAACATGCTGAGCTATCGTTTACGATAAAAGCATCGATATGCCTTGCAGCTCTCCTAGGACCAGAGCTCACAAGGAATAATGTCAAACCCATTTTTTTCTGCTCAAAGTTGTATTGTAAACTTATAATGAAGGTAAAAAGAGTATTTTTATTTAACTTTCCTTGTGGAAGAAGATATTATTATTCTTTTCTGTATCAAACATCGATAAATTATTAGCGTACAACATTTTTGAGGTAACATTATCGGCACAACATTGCCGCGCAATGTTGTTGTGCAAATTGTTATGCAACATTAGCGCCACGACATTATTATCCATTATGTTATTGAAACCAATCAGTTTTATCATATTTTGCAAAAAACAAAAATGAAACAGACTAAACGACAGAAAGAGTCATTTTAATTTCCATGAAACTATACAGATATGCAAACGAAATATGATTTATTCATGACTGTTGAAAATTCCATATAAAACGATTTTTTGTGAACCGCGATAGACGGGGACAATAGGACTTCCGAAATTACGTCTAATATTGGAAATTCTATTAAAACGGACAAATATAAGGTCGGAGTGGTCTCGGCAGTGTTGTCACGTATTACGACGATGTGGTCAGAGTTTCGATATTATTGAAAAGACGTGCAAACCCACTGAATGTCAATCCCATTTACAAAGGGTAAGTAAGATTAAAAAATCTTTACTCGTTAAGTAATAAGGCGGACATCGATTGCCTCATTTAAATCCTAATGTTAGTCGTGATTTGATGGCTAGTCTTGAAATAAGTCGATCAATTCATGTAGGACCGCCTTTAGGTCTATACAAAAATACTGTTTTACTTTAAAAACTTTGTCTTTTCACTATGATGCAGTCATCTTGGAACTATCTGTACTTCGAATCGGGAAGGCATTATAGACACTATTTTCGTGATATTTCGGAAACTATAAGTCTTACAGAAAATTTTTAAGAACATAATTTGTTGCAAATTATTTTGCCTACAAATATGTTTATATAATTTTTTACCCTAAATTAAAAATTTAAAAAGTTATAAGCAAAAAAGTGATAATTTTTTTTAAAGGTTTATTATGGCTCTTTAACTTTGTTTAATACATTTTACAAAAAATTACCTTAGAACAACCTTGTTAATGATCTTTTGAGAAAAAGATCCCCCAATCCCCCCGATCTCATGAAATTAATTTTCTGCAGATGCAAAGGAAACTGTGAAGGCATGCGTGCCTGCAGAAAAGCAGACCTAAAATGCTCTACAGTATGCCTACTATTCTGTAAAGCTTTTCAGACCTGCTTTTCTGCAGCCACAGTCTGCAGTATAATATACACTACATAAATATATGCAAATTGCAAACTATATCACAGTATGCCTACTATACTAGTCTGCACATGCCTACTATACTATAAAGCATTTCAGGTCTGCTTTTCTGCAGCCACACATGATTCCACAGTTTCCTTTGTTTCTGCAGAAAATTAATTTCATGGGACCGGGGGATCTTTTTCGCAAAAGATCATCTACAAGGTTGATCTAAGGTATTTTTTTTGTAAAATGTGTTAAACAAAGTTAAAAAGTGATAATAAACCTTCTAAAAAAATTCACCTTTTTGCTTATAACTTTTTTAATTTTTAATTTAGGGTAAAAAGTTATATAAACATATTTGTAGGCAAAATAATTTGCAACAAATTATATTCTTACAAAATTTTTGTAAGACGTACAGATTCTGAGATATCACGAAAATAGTGTTGTCACCCCTTTTTTTCAAGATGGCGGCCGGGGGACAAGAGTGGCAACCCCACAAACTTGAGGTTAAGCTTCTATTGAGCCTCCCAACATATTCCAAAAATAAAATTGTGTCCTCTAATAAATGCAAAGCAAATGTAACATTTCAATGGACTATTAGAATACTATAAAATATAAATTAACTTTTAAGGTAACTTTTTGATTATCATTTTCATAGACCGTTTTCTACCGACATTTGTGTAGCGAGTGGCGACCCATGCGGCCGCTGCTTTGTTGTAGCGTAGAGCAAAATAAAACCTATAGCCTGGTTCATAAGGTAACATTTTATGTGAATCTTTATCGGCCGCAATCGCTTGCCGCGTTGATCAGGAAGCCACCTTTAATATTCAATTGTTAGAAAAATGCTGAACTAGGATTCATAATATAATGACAACGTAACTTAGTAGAAATAGTAATGATAACTTTTGATACTCAGTAATTCATTGGGTAATCCGGATAAATTACAAAAGATATTCTCGATGCTGAAGAAAAGAAAATAACGAAGCGAGGAAATGAAATAAGGAGTAGCTGCTTAACAAGGTGTTTTTGTATCGCGATGAAATAAAATCCAGTTTATTCGGCATCAAGTGATCTTGAAATACGGTTGTAGATCCTACGTAAGCCCGTTTTTTATAAAATAAGGCGCAGACGAGCAAAAGGGCCACCTGATGGAAAGCAACTACCGTCGCCCAAGGACTTTTAGGAGGGAATACGCCAGAAGGTTTGCAGGTCGTAATGGTCCGGAAATACTGCTGGCGACAATAAAATTTATTTTATGGTCTCTAATATTTTCTAACAGAAGTTCTTCTACTCACTCGCGTTATTGTTTGACTAAGGTACTGAACAATAAACAACGAATATAATAGTAAAACTCCTGTCAACTCTCAGGCACCGGGCATTCCATAGACTATTATAAATCAGATGTTAATAATCTATTACCAAGACTCTACTATTTGTCTGTATGTCTGTCACCAAGCTTCACATAATTACATACTCTTAGTTCCCGACTCCTCACATTTTTGCTTATTTTTAGGTATTAAGAAGCATTCCTAATTTCTATTTTATAAAATACAAAACACGTTTTGAACTTGAACTGACTGGGAATTCTCGAGTTTTTACCGACGCCTTTGACTAAAAATGTTTATCATCCCTGTGTTTGACTTGACGTATAATCTTAAGATCTCACCCCTCCATCCCACCTTCTATTCCCGCGCCAGCAATTCCATTCCCTTTGATTCCCTTATTATACACGCCCATGTAGCGAATTCCCTATACTACCTACGTAAACGCTCCGAAATGTTTTACTCAATTCTGGGTGTATTTTTTCTTCGAATTTGCATGAATATTCTACCCGGAGCCCGGTTAAAATTGCTATAGTCTCTCGGAAGGGCAAGGAATTTTTATAGGCAGTAGATAAAATTAATTCAATTTGAAACGATAGTTCTATTTCTATATAATAATAATATAATAATATCTATGGACGCTGCACACCACGTCAGTCTGGCCCCGTGCTAAGACCTAAAGGACTTGTGTTACAGGTACCAGACAACGGAAATATATGTAACACTTTTATACTATACACATATTTAAGATTTTTATTATATCATACACATATTTAATATACATCCAGACCCGGGAACATTGAAAACTTTTTGTTCCGTCGGCGGGATTCGAACCCGCGACCTCCGGCTCGAGCTACCAACGCGCTCACCACTGAGCCACAGATGTCGTCAATGGAGTCGTATATGGAGTATTATAGCTATACCTACTTCAGGAAGCATTGTCTCTGCTCTCTATCGTTAATTTTATGTGTACTGTAGCATCTATCTTACATGGGTGGAAATGAGAGAGTAAAATACTCCGTGAGAAGAACATAATTTAGTTGAAAGTTTTAGTATTTTGTGACACAGATTAACTTTCCGCAACTTGGTCAATAAAAATAGTACCTATACACCCCATGATAACTTTACATTTTACCAAGATAAAATACTTACCTACCGTCAAATTCACTATCAATTATTTCGAAGCCAATGCAAAGAAAAATTACCTGCAAATATTATAATTGTACAGTTATTGTTACTTGTCATTAGATAATTGTTACTTAAAATTGATACATTTTAATTGTTATAATGGCCAGTTTGAAGAGGAGCGTGAGAAATTTTTCCGATTGTGGATTCCGCGAACATCAACGATATATCCCTCTCTTAAATAATTTCAAGGGACGCCACGCTCGATTACCCCAAAACGTGGTTTGGGTTAATGTACATTATGTATTGCGTCATAAAATATCATTTTCGCTTGAATTGCTCATATTATACGTAATGCGATCGGATGAGTTTTCAAAAATTGTAACCCTTATTTTCCCTGAATTTACAAAAAATTTCTACATGGTTTGGCAATTATACTTGCGGTCTGTTCCCATTGTCCTTCATTCTTTCAACTAGTTTTCATTTTACGTCTTAGTTCTCTTATTCAACGAGTTATAAATAAATTAAGTTCAGTAAAACAATTTAAAATACGTGCCCAATGAGGTTTGAAATCCTCGAAACTAGAACTCCACTTTAAGCGTATTGCTTACGAGTTAAACAAAGGCACTCTGAACTCCAGCTCTTTATGCTCGCGATTAAAAATTCACCGTGCAATGTTAAAATGAAGGTTTCGTAAAGAATTTTGTTCCCCGACACTCGGCCATTTCTCTGAAGGACATTAAACGCTCTCCCACGTTTTGATAACATATTGCAACATTTTATTTCAGTGCACTCACCATTTCTCAGGAGAACACATATTTTTACGTCCCTTTTAGTGTGGATGAAATAAAATTTTGTTGGAATTATATTGGAAAAATGGCTTTTTACAATAAAAGTTTTAGTGCTGATATGGACGCACTCAATATGATTTGGGGGTATCGCGATGAAATAACTAGGATATAAAGAATTTAGGTCCTAATTTTTAGGGCATTATTTCTTTTAATTTATGAAAAATCGATACAGCTATATTTCTTGAAAATATTTTTACAAGAAAACGATTGTTGTTTTGATTATTCTTATCGTCAGTTTAGTGTTTTTGTGATTACTGATTATATTGCATTTCCTATACATAAAGTCTACATTCACTTAAATCAAATTTAATTATTGATAAAAAAACCATTACAAAACGTTTTGAAAATTAAATAAAAACATTTATCATCAACAAGATTGTTGTACACATCATAAATAATGCTGCATAATACTTACATGTCCAAGATTAAATTTCGTTCATTATGATTTTTAAACTAGTTGGCGGTCAAAATGACCCTTTGTTCGGTTCACCGGGCGGTCATAATTCATGAAATTTCCCGAGGGTTATTAGTGTAAAGAAGGGTTATTTATTCGCCAGTATAATAAGTTGGCGTGAATGATAGATATTACGCGGAAACTTTTAGCCGTGTTTGAGATTTGCATTGTTTTAACTCCTGTATTCAAATTTTGTAGCTCTTCAGGATACAATATGATTACACAATCAATATTCAAAAGCGAGATCAGGCGCAGTACTGACTTTAAAGATGCCTATTCCAGTATGGACCATCTTTTTTGTCAGACAATCAGAAGATCAGACAAAAACCAGACTAAAGGCTGTCACAGACAGAGCAGATAATGTAAAGATGTATATTATGGCACGATACATCTCGATACACCTCAATACATCTTTCTATAGAAATCGTCAGCCGGCCTAAGATGCGCAAACGAGAAAATCTCGAGATATCTCACTCTCGTGCAGTGAACTTTAAACTACAGGAAGAGTAACTCCGTCAAGAAAAATGCACTAAAAGGCTACAAAATGTGACCCGAATACATGTATACTTTATGCATGTATTCGGTACACATTTTTCGTGTATATATCGAGTGACATTCTACCAGGTTGACATGATAATTATTGTCAAACTCATTTTACAATTTGTTTACTTACTTTTTACCTCAGACCAATAAAAAAAGATAGACAGAGCCATCCATGCTACGCGGTGAGGCAGGCAATAGGAAGCCGATACGGCCATAGGAAGCCGGCCGCCCGCCATTCCGGTTTCAACGAGTGACGGCGCATGTCGTTTTCATCTGTGTCAAGAATTATCAAAATATGCCGTCCTGCATCGTTAAATGGTGCAAAAACAATTCTTGTGCTCAAAAGAAACTTTGTGGGATTACGTTTCACAAGTAATTAGTTGAATATTTATGTATTACAACCGAAATAACGAATTTAATTTATTAGTTTTAAAAATTGTCTCGGGAGTCTCGGAACACAGAACCTCAACCAGTGCTGCATGCTGGTCGCAAGATATTTTTCCCCATAATAGGGGAAAAATATTACGTGCTGTATTATCCTGACAAATGTTTATTTTTAACCTAAAATTCGTTATTCATTTGAAATCTATTAATATAAATAAAATTGGAGTGTCTGTTACAAACAGACACTCCAATTTTATATATATTATTAAAAGATTTTTATATATGTATTATATATGTATTGAAAGATTTTTTTACTATTTGCATATTAATCTGTATACGATACATACTGCATACACCAAACAACATTCTTTACAATTTTTGTCTGTATGTATGTCTGTCTGTCTGTCTGTCTGTTCTTAGTTGAAACACATAATTTATTAGATATAGATATTTAAGTATTTACTTTTTTCAGCAATTACTAATGAATGATGATTAACAATCTAGTTTGATAGCAACTTTTGTAGTCATTACTTAGTAGTTTAATAAGACTGCAACAGGATGGGAGTTTGACAATCTGAAACCCTGAGTTGGCAACATTATTTTTTTGCACACAAGCGCACGCCTAGCGTATTTATGCTAGGCGTGACGCACACATTGATCGACAGCGACTTCACCCCATTACCTGTAAATACTCCGTCTTTCTTTTTTTATTGGTCTGAGCTTTTTACGTAGCTTTTTACAAAATTTTCGTTGTTAAAATGCCTAAATGCCCTGTAAAATGGTGTAGAAGTCATACAGATACGACTTTTAATACATGAATAACCTTTCAAGTTTCATCAGTAAGTGAATTTTTTAAAATTATGCTTAGGTAAAGTTCTTGTATTTTTTCCGACCCAAAAACATGCACAAAAAGATGGTTTATTTAAGTTGGATGCCAGGGTATTTGCGTAAAATTAAGCTGGTCTCTTTGTGTTTGTCTTATTAAGTTTACATGTTATTGTAAAAATGCAATAATCAAAAAATAATATAATTACAAAATTTTTACAAAGTCGCCATGGACAGTGTTATGCAAGATGTAACAATTTAATCATAATTCATAAACGAGGGTCTGACTGACATCAGTATGGAGTATCTTATTTTTATAATGCCGTTCGTACTTCGTTTTGTAAGAAACGAACCGAATTGGATGCCGAGCTAGATTACTCGTTTATGTAGCATACACTTTAAAAGTCATGATATATTTTGTATGAGTAATGACCGAAAATTAAAGAGATTACGAAAATCTGCATTCGCACCGTAAGTTTTTTATTTCAATTCTGTAATAATTCTGTAATAATTTAGCACATAGATTTGTGTAATCTGAAAACGTCTTGTCTAGGTGCTCTGGATAGTTTTAAATTCGTCCGAGTCGTATAAGGTTTGTTCAAAATTATTATATATTATTATTATCGATGACTTACCTAAGGATCAGAGGAAAATGTTTGATTTTAAAATAATAATTATGTACTCCTTTCTTCTTCTCTCTTCTTCTTCAATTATTGTCCACGGCTTTGTTTCATAACTGTGACAGTAACAATAACCGCGCAGGATGTCGTCCAGCGCGCAATATTATGATACGTTACCTGAGAAACGACCTTGGCGAGAATCTGAATTGTCATATTTTAGTGTTCCAAAAGGAGCCAAATTTAAAACGGTTGAAGTATGGGAGTTAGGGCCGGGACACAAAAACACGGCACGGCGCCGTACGGTGCCGCGCCGTGAGAATTCACGGCGCGCGTCGTAAAAAACTACGGCACGGCGTCGCACGACGCCGTGCCGTAGAAACTCATCTTGAATTTCTATGTGCCGTACGGCGCCGTGCCGTGTTTTTGTATCCCGGCCCTTACGTTTCCTGTAGTTTTGTTATTCGTAGGTAGTTATATTGTCGATAACGACATAATGTCAAAATCATTTTTTGACATTAAGTCGATAGATTTTGATGACAGATCTACACGAGAAAAAAATTATGTCATGTTAGGGTCAATAGAGATGAAGAGAAACGCTATCAAGCATCGAGAAAACGTGTAGACAAAATTTTCTCGTTGGCGTATGCTAGATGGGCATTGGGCAGGAGACCACACACAACAGCTATAATGTATATTTATACATTATAGCTATTGTGTACGATTTATAAAGAAAGATGTATCGTGCTATAATATACATCTTTACATTAGCTGCTCTGTCTGTGACAGCCTTTAGTTCGAACAATGCACTAAAGGAATTTAACTCTTTACCTGCATAGGCCATATTCTAAAAGACTTAGACGAAAAATCAACAATAATATAAAGAGACGACATCAGAGAATTAATTTCTACAATATTTCAAGTTACACGACTTTCTTAATTTGCTATAATAGTAAAATCTTTGAAACGACCTAGTCCATACAAATACGAATTCAATTAGCCGTAACAAAAATCATTACGGAACCTATCTCATGCGGAATGTACGTGGTAATGTCTTACCATTTGCGCGCTGTAATTAGGGCTGCCACATGACCTGAAAACGGTACATCCAATACCTTTTGTGATACGAGTCTACGCCATTGTGTAAAGAATTGCCTCGCGTCATCACTCCTTTTATATTCAATGTACAAATAATACGTTGTTAGGTAATAGGCATTGTTGAGAATTGTAAATGAATTCTGAAAAAGTTTGCCGATGCAAATGTCGATGCTTTGGTCAGTATTTTTACTGCAATGTCGTTTTATTTAGTTTTGTCACCAAACTCTTCAGTATCAGTTTACATTGCAACGTTACAAAGTTATGCGATGTATTTTCAAGTGAACCATCAATAACTGAACTATATTGACTACATAAGAAGCAACACGTTGTATTGACAAACTTTGAAACCCGCGGCGTTGTCTGCCTATTTTGATTATTCCGAACTCATTAAAAATCTATCCTATCACCTCAATCACACTGCAACTTGCAATGTAAGCTGACCTAATAATGAATACACCAATGCTCATTGGATCTGTATTGATAGATAACTAATTAGGTACTTCATTGTTCTTACTTCGTCACTTTGTTGTGACAGCCCTATCGTCACGCATTATACTTTCAAGGTGCAGTCGCAGACCGAGGTTTGCGCTCCGTAGCCCACACATGTTTATGGCATCGTCTTATTTTACTACCTCATAATATTAAACCTATATTACTGATTCGTTACAACATATTAAAAGTAGCTATATGGCGTGCATTGTCAGAACCGTCTAGAAGACTTCCCAATGCCAACGTAATGAAAACAAACATAGCTTTTATCTAAACAGACGTACGTACCTATGTTTTTGCGCGTCTTTAATAATGATAATATATTATATGGTAATAATTTTAACAATTTTCAAATACAAAAGTGTAACTCAAAAGATTTATAGACTTGTTTAAAATATATAAAAATTATAGACTTGTTTAAAAAAAACAGTTCCTTTGACTTCCTGAACATTTTACATTTAGAGACAATATATTGTGCTCTTTTTCGAAATTGCATATTCAATTATTACTAGTTGGTACAATTGATTAATACCTAACATTTTAAAAAGAAGTTTTCTTTTTCTGATAGGCATAACATAATATAATAATGAGTAACTTATTAATAACTAACATCACAATTCTGATGCGACTCGACCTATTCCAGGATTAACTTACATCCGGAGCATTCATTCAACTAAAAGGTTCAGTCAGCGCAGTAATATTACCTATAAAACCATTTCTATAATATTCTGTGGACGATAGATAGCCCGATATCTGAGAATAATTGGACCTATCATTAGATTTGAATCGATCGCGGTCCTTAGGTCGACGATTTCATACATTGAACGAATAGCTGAAGTTTTTCGGTATTAAGCTAGTTTTAGCTTTTGTCCTGTATTATAAAACTTGGAAGGAAAAAATATACATTTATAACTTAATATACCTCAGCTCTGGTATAGAGTTTTTGTGTATTACCAGCACACTTAGGCACTATAAGTGAATTTTGTGTTCGATGAAACTGAACGTAATTGAAGTTAAATTAGACAGCTAACACCATAATGTATTCTACTTAAAACTTACCCTTTAACTAATATACCACAACTACTAATGTATTGTTCTCTCTGTAGGATAGAAAACACAGACATCTGAGTAAACTGTGCAATTCATAAGCATCCAACTTGTACATAATAAGGAGGAATTAAACTTATCCGGGTATAAATTGTGATAACTGAGCAAGAATAATTGATGCAGTGGAGTTGAGTTACGGCGAAATGTTGCTTGGGAATTAGGCGTATACGTCATCTCGAGAACTGGCGTAGCAAAGTGTTTGAGTAAACAGAGGTAGTTCTTAGAGACTTTGCTTGTCTATAAAAGACTAATGATGCAACTTGCAAGACAAATGTTAAGGTGCGTGTACACGTTGTAATTTGAAGATTATTATAACCTGTTTGTATCCGATACTGTGTCCGACACGTACACGATTTGCTCCATGTGTAATTGGGCTTATAAAATGTCATACAAGTATTAAATTATTGTTAATCGTAGAATTTAAAATTCATATCCAAGCTAATATTATAAATGCAAAAGTATGTCTGTCTGTCTATCTGTCTGTCTGTTACATCTTCACGCCCAAACCACTGAACCAATGTTGCTTTCAGATACTTTTTACTACTTATATATATATATATATATATATATATATATATATATATATATATATATATATATATATATATATATATATTTCCGTTGTCTGGTACCCGATACACAAGTCCTTCAGGTACTTAGCACGGGGCCAGACTGACGCGGTGTGAAGCGTTCATAGATATTATTATCATTAATAATCGTAGAATGTATCATAATATTATATGGCATTGCTTATACACAGTGTAAAGCTCATACATTTTTGATTTCGAAAGCTGACTGTAACTTACCTATCCCACCAAAACATACCTGTAAAAAATGGGGCCAAGTTCCTATTGGTTAATTATTCGCCTTAAAAAAGAGTTGAAATCCAATCCAATGCCAAGTTTAGATGCACTTCAAAATCGATCATAATCATCATCATCAACAGCCTGATCCTTAATACTTCTAAATTTGAACTTGGCAGGTTGATTTGATTACATAAATACCAATATTAAATTTAATTTTGCAGTTAATCAAATGCTACGTATATCATAAAAACCTGCCAAGTTCCAATTTAGAAGTATTAAGGATCAGGCTGTTAATGATGATGATTATGATCGATTTTGAAGTGCATCTAAACTTGGCATTGGATTGGATTGCAACTCTTTTTTAAGGCGAATAATTAACCAATAGGAACTTGGCCCCATTTTTAACAGGTATGTTTTTGGTGGGATTTCAATACTTTTTTTCGAGAAATCGTACGGTCTATTTTTATAGTGCCACACCCGCATGTATTGTTAATCTTAGTCATTCTGCGTTTGAAAGTAAAGTTAATTCTTTAAACGGGTTTCGCCAGTGGGAATTCTGTTGGTACAACTAATATATATTCTGTGGTAATACTGACAGAATATGAGATCTTTTCACGTGAAAACTTTCCGACGATCGTGAATCAGACAGCAAATCAAGAATAGACCGTCAACGTTACTGATAAAAGTTCAACATTAAAAGTATTTTAAATCCAAATATTTGCGTACTTCATTATCTTCTATTAATTAATTTTAATATTTGTAATTAATTAGCGAAGTCTACTTCAGGTTCATGGCTAATAGCTTTTGTTTTATTTATTACGGCAATTAGTCGTGACCTTGAATCATATTTTTTGTAACTTCATTAATATTATGTAAGCAGTAATATTCCGTCTAGTATAATAAAAGAAAGGATATAACTGAAGCATACTGGCGCATTTTTTACGAAAAATCATACATGTTTGCGTACACCGCCTGGGTATATAATATATAGCCTAGAAGATCGTATCAAAGCGCACGGCCGTGCGCCGCCAAGTTCCAGCAGGCCGCGCGCATGCCGTGCAATATTTACACGAACGGTTTCGACGCACTTTTGACCCCCCTGTAGCTCAGTAACTATTGCAAGTACAAAGATAAAATTATACTTACGTAATCATGTACTAGTACGCAATATACCAAATTTCATAGATATCGCGTTGTTACATCCTGAAATATGTCCTTGTAAAAATAGATAATTTTGGCACTCACTCACTCACTGACCGGTAATCAAAACCTCTAGGCCACTTCCAATTGTCCTAGCGCTATGAAATTTGGCACACATGTTGGGTTTTATATGTAGATTAAGAAAAAAATTGAGAAATTTAAGAAATCGGTCAAGCGTGAGTCGGCTCATCTACGAATTTTAGGAAAAAACTCTTTATGTAACAGTGAGTACGTGTGGGAGGAGGAGAGAAGGGTTTAAAAATATTGTCATGTATAATGCACACTGTATAGCTTATAAATAAATACTGCTACCTTAAAAATTTCGCTTCTATTGATAGGTTAACAAATACCACTAGCGCCATCTATCGAAAATATTGTTTATAAAATACTTTCAATAGATGGCGCTAGCAAAGTTACTTTCAAGCGCAGAATGACTAAGATTAACAATACATGCGGGTGTGGCACTATAAAAATAGACCGTACGATTTCTCGAAAAAAGTATTGAAATCCCACCAAAAACATACCTGTTAAAAATGGGGCCAAGTTCCTATTGGTTAATTAATTATTCGCCTTAAAAAAGAGTTGAAATCCAATCCAATGCCAGGTTTAGATGCACTTCAAAATCGATCATAATCATCATCATTAACAGCCTGATCCTAAATACTTCTAAATTGGAACTTGGCAGGTTTTTTATGATATACGTAGCATTTAATTAATTGCAAAATTAAATTTAATATTGGTATTTATGTAATCAAATCAACCTGCCAAGTTCAAATTTAGAAGTATTAAGGATCAGGCTGTTGATGATGATGATTATGATCGATTTTGAAGTGCATCTAAACTTGGCATTGGATTGGATTTCAACTCTTTTTTAAGGCGAATAATTAACCAATAGGAACTTGGCCCCATTTTTAACAGGTATGTTTTTGGTGGGATTTCAATACTTTTTTCGAGAAATCGTACGGTCTATTTTTATAGTACCACACCCGCATGTATTGTTAATCTTAGTCATTCTGCGTTTGAAAGTAACTTTAACCTTTTATTTATGTGTAAAACAAACTTATTAATTTACTTTAAATAGCATATAAGTTTCTTTTGTTTTAAATTTGTTTTTTATTTAATATTAGTTTTTATTAGATATACTATGGAAGTTCCAGTGTGGTGAATATGACCTTGGAATTATAATGATATTATATACTTGAATAAGTATTTATAATTATTGTAAAAGCACAATAATAGTTTTACATAATACATAAGTATTAATCCTTCAAGCCCCATAAGGACACCGGTGACTGCGACAACAATTGAATACAATATCTTTTCCAAGAATCCCCGATTGAAGGATTAATACAAAATTTAAAAATTATCATACTTATTTCTAAATATTTAAGTACCGAATATTAATACATATACCTACTGCATTTATGAATAAAAATATTTATTGTTCAATGAACACTTCCTAAAGATTTAACACATAATTATTACAGTACGACTTTTATTTAATATTTTAAACAAGACACGACTAACTAAGTATTAATAATTGCTTTGTTTTATTCTTATCATTAAATAATTTTATCTAACAATATCCGCCATGACACGGTTCTCGAAGTGAAAAGATTTCACGAGTCTCGGAGGTGGCGGGAACATTCCGCGAAAACGACTCTAATCCTCGGATAATTTCCCGCCGTCGTATGTCAAACTCCCATCCGCGGTGAGATCTTTTCGAATCCGTGGCGGAAACTATTTCACTCATACAAAAGAAATGTCACTACTGGCAAAATGACAGCAAAATCAGAAAGTATTCACTTGTCATTTGCTTGAAAGTGAAATAGTTTCCGCCAGCGGGAAGATTCCACGCGGAATCGCTTAGTGAATCACCCCGTTGGTTTCGTATCAAATTCTACTTTTATAGAATCAAGAGCTTAATAATACTAAGTTTGAACTTCAAATAATTATTATTTGAAGTCCAACTTTTACAAAGATTTTAGGAACCACTAGTCTGATTCTTGAATTTTACTCCAGCAATGATACAATTTTGAATTGGAGATTATCATTCTACGAGTTATTCAGAGGATTTCCAATTTTTTAACAGTCGCTGTCTTCAAAGATATTTTTTAAGTTATAAGCGATGTGCAAAATGCTTGCAAAATACAGAATATTGTGCGAGCATTTTGCACATCGCTTCTAGCCTAGTAAGGTCAATGACCGCTGGTGCCAAACTTAATCAATTTCGAGCTTTTTTTATTAAATAAGGGGGCAAACGAGCAAACGGGTCACCTGATGGTAAGCAACTACCGTCGCCCATGGACACTCGCAACATCAGAAGATGCCGGAAGATGCAGGTGCCGGTTGCGTTGGTGACTTTTTAGTGGTGAACGCAAGACTTGTGTCTTGGCGAGGTTGAATTGGACCAAGTTACGTCTACCCCATTCAGAGACCTTCTCCAATGAATTCTCCACCTTAGACACAAGTTCGTTTCGACTCTCAGTGACATTTTGCCGAGAAATATTGGGGGAGCCGGTATATACAGCATCACCTGTGCTTTGATTTTATTATACCGAGACCGCATCGAAACTATATCGAAACTATATTGTTGTAAGATTCTTTGAAAGAATATCATTTTTAAAAATGGTCGTATATTTGCCTTATGAAAGTTATTCCAATATCCCTCGGATATATCGAGTCAAAAGATTACAGACAGACATACTGACAGTGATCCGAGATATCAGCATCGCCTCATGAAAGTCAATCTGTCCTCTGCGACAATGTGACTGCTGACTCCACCGTGTGGTCCAATTTACAAGCATAAGCGATAAGTCGCTTTTATGAATCTGTAATAATATTATTATAAAAATAATATTATGTATTAGATATTTACGAAATTTGATTTAGATAATATACCTATTTAGTTTAGATTTTAAGGGACTCTAGTTGAATAATTTGTAGTAGAGTTGAAAGTCATCTAATGTTGTCATCACAATTATTTTCACAAACTCTAATACCGCAAGAAATAGTAATTTTACAGCGATATGAAGTAGCATATCTTTCGCGTTATAGACAAAGGAAATTTATGAGATCTCAATATGTCTGTAGAAACACAGACAATGGTCTCCATGATTGTAATTAAAAATGTATAATTAATTATTAACAATAGACTTTAACCTACATCCATTGTTAGATCAGTCAAGTAGCTAGTTGATTTAAACAAAAGCCAATACATTGGACCATACTCTCATGAATAATACGAGATGCAGCTTTCAATAACCCGTCAGTGCAGCGGTCCTGTAGGACCATGTGTTGACACGATGCAATTTAAAATTCCCTGTTCCATCGGACCCATGGAGGGTTAAAATCACAAACGATACTTGAGCCTCGTCGAGAACCCTCATATGATGTAATTTGTTGTAAACAGCATTAAAATAAACGTTAAAATGGCGTTGAAAAAGGTTTCATGTAAATTATTTTTCATTTTAAAATAAAAAAGGCAAATGAAAAATATCACTATGAATATTATTATTTGTGTCTACGGCGTAGCAGTGTGTCGGCAAGCGTAGCGACGCGGAACGTAGCAGTGCAAGTGTAGCATAGCAGTGCAGTGTAGCAGTGCAGCGTAGCAGTGCAGAATAGAGGTGTAGCGTAGCACTGCAGCGTAACAGTGTACTGCAGCATAGCAGCAGTGAAGCGGAATAGTGCAACGTAACAGTGAAGCGTAGCAGGGCAGCGTAGTGGTGCAGTGTAGAGACATAGCGTAGCAGTGCAGCGTAGCAGTGTAGCGTAGCAGTACATCGTAGCAGTGTAGCGTTGCAGTGCGCCAAAATAGTATTCAGTGTCCATAGAGTAATAATTTTCCATCTATCATTACTCCTACTCAATTTCTTTTCTTTTCCGTCAAAAAATGTCACCATAGTTTTCATGCTTTTGAAATATAATACTATTGTTTAAACATACACTCATACATCTGCACGAACCAGGATAATGGAGCACAGAAATGACTTAGTAGCGAATAATGGGCGCCAACCTGAGACTCGGAGCGGCCGGCAGGAAATTCCGTTTGGCACTTTGGTACAAATTTAAGCTGCACTTAGAATGCTATTTTCGGCACGTCTTGCATAAGCTGAAAATACAGTACTTTGAGAAGATAATGTTAAAAGTTTTAGCCGATTTCCTTGCGAGGTTTTTATACCTGTAGTGACTTTATATTATTTATACATTTATACAAACACCAGTGTCGAGACACATTGTATAAATAAGAATAACCTTTCAATTTTGTTAGTCTCGCTAAAACTTGGGAATGGCTAAACCGATTTCGCTAATTTTAGTCTCTAAATATGTGTAAGTCAAAGAAGTTTTATGTTTTTCCAAACGGGCTTTGGCCCACCACACATTCCCACCGCTGTATCTCCTGTGTCGTCAGGATTGGCAGCGGTATCCAACCACGAAAACTTAACCGACTTAAAAAAAGGAGGCGTATGTATGTAATATTTACAGAACTGCCCAGTTTTTGCATATGTTAGTATATATCAGCGTCTCAACAAATGTGCAAAAGTGTATTTATGTTTTTATGTTTGTGTTCGCATATCTCCGGAACTACAAGTCCGATTTCAGTAATTCTTTTTTGTTGTACTAGGTATTGTTCAACTTAGGAAACAGTGTGAGTTTCACAAAATCGGTCCTGTAGTTTTGGAGATAGGGTTTTAATTCTGAATTACGTACAATTTTGAAGTCGGTTTTATATCTTTTTAAAATACAGTTATTTATGAAATAAATATAATTAAGGACATTTAAAAAAGTTTATGTTATAAGGAAAGTGATACGAAGTTGACCGGGTCATCTAGTAGTACATATAATTAGTACACTAATTGTATTATGTACTACTGGATCACCCGTATTTGGTCATTTAACCTTTTATCCATTAGGAAGCCAAAGCAATATAACACCTCTGAGCACGAGCGCCGCGCCCACAGTTGGTCGATTTTAATTGGTTTTTAGAGGTCGACCTTATTACCAACCTCTATGGCACTCCGACACGACAATATTAAATTGTCTCCACTGTCAATGAGTACAATGCGTAATGTATCCGTAAGAATATTATAAATGTAACTTACATTGTCCGTCTGTCAGTTTGTCCGCTTTATACTTTATTCAAAAGAATATTTTAAATATTAGAGTATCTGTTTAGATTACTTTAGGTTCGTTGCGTTTTTAAATGAGCTATCGAGATGATATTATGGGTCCTGGAAATATGTTCCATAGAGTAGAAAGAGAAAAAAGTTTTTAACACAGAAATATCCCAACAAACATTACCGCTGCAAATATAGCTTATTTAGAACCTGAATTGTTAGAAAGGTTGACTTCGAGCTGTAATTATAGTTTGTGGCGACAAAACAGAGTTAGTAATAAAATATAACACTTATAGTGACAAAACGGGTCTATAAGAGCGATTATGAAGGCTAAAGTGGAACTGCAGCAATTATTATCCATCCCTACAGTACAGACCAGAGCTTCTGTAATATATCTTTGAGTGAATCATACCACTATACGATCTATATAAGAAATTATCATCTCCTATTAACTCCATATTAACGCATTTAGTTGCACAAAGGAAACAATTAATGTTACTAGCTCTACAAGGCTATTTTTTAACTCTTTTGCAAAACCAAACTCCTCAAGGGATGTAAAACTCCTCTATGTTATTTAGGGCTGTATATTAGAGATATTTTCCCCTATTAAAAGCCTAAATTCATGAGTCCACCATTTTTTGAGTACAAACTTAATTCACAAAAATAATAAAAAGAAAGTACAAAATGAAAACTTATTACAATGAAGTAACTTGTCTTTGCAGCGTTTTGATGCCTGGGTCACGAAACTTTTAAGACAATAGGTAAAACATTAAAACAATTTTATCAATAGAAAATGTTTTGCTTTATTTGAAGCGACACTTTTTTACTTAAAATACGCAACAAAGTGTGGGCCCCTTCATTATTTGCTTATAATAGATAATCACATTCACAGTAAACTCATCTTCGCAAAGAAAATTCCGCTTCAGCCTTCCACTAACAAATAAAAATATTATTTCACTACTCAACTCCGCCATTATAATGATGTGAGGATGTGTTTAGCTCTCTTGTAGATCTGTTCTAACTCTTATATTAGCGCCTAATGTTAGTTGGGATTAACTCCCCATTCCAGGGTAGTATTCGAATTTACACGTGGCAGGTGATGAATACCAGGCAGTACTGACATTTTACATGGTCATCCAATGCAGTAATTTTTACTGCTAATCAAGTCGCCGGCCTACATTGTCGAAACCTAAATACAACTTTTTCCATCCTAACTCGAGCATCAAATCTACGACTTTAAAACTAAGTTTACCCACGTACTGCAATGCATTGCCTAAGTACATACACAATGTATAACATAAAATATAAATGTACAAACGTCCAGTCGCACTCTCAAGGCACAGCTGCAGTGCGCCTCTGAATTATTAATCTTATTCTGAGCCTAGAATCAACGCTGGTGTCGAGTAAGCCAGGGCCGTTTTAGGGTTCAGTACACGTGTAAGTAGGATGACCTATTTTGGCTAATCTGGTACTATTTTTCGCATATTGTCTGTTATGTCATAAATATGAGTAGAGTTTATTGAATAAGCTCGTAAAATCTAGATTTTTTTAGTTCTTACTAGTCCCGGTGAACTAAATGTCACTTAAAAACCTTCCCTGGACTTCAAGGATTATTTTAAGGCTAAAATTAGCAGAATCGGTTTAGCCGTTATCGAGTTATAGCATCACTAACACAATTGGAAATCCATTTATATATATATATATATATATATATATACATCACTATGACGCGTGGTGCATTTTTAAATGAGCGTGACTTGACGTTGACGTGAAGTGACGCGGCGTAGGAGAGAAAGTAATTTCCCCCTTAAATTTTCTACTGCACGATGGAAATCTCTGCCTACCCATTGTGTTTCTTTTTTACATTTAAAACCAACGTACAAAGAAGATTAAAGAATGACTACAAAAATACTAGCCAAAGGGACTTAGTATTCGCGCTTCGTCACCACTCCAAATTAATGGCAGTAATCGAGTTCCCGGGGCGTGACAGACCATGCGGGTCTCGTAAACCCGACGTAACCACGCATGACGTGAATTACGTAGTTTTAACTTTGAATGTACGGGAACCTAAAGAGAAAGGATTAGGACAAAAACTCTAAAACATGAAGGGTGGTTAACATTACAATACAATATAACTAACCTGGCTACAGTCAGTATCACAAAACCTGGCTACATTTTGCTATGCCATCGATGCAAATCTCAAAATTTCAGTATGCCGTGTTGTATATAAACATCGTTTCGTAAAAATATAAAAAAAAATGTTTATAGTAAAAATATAAAAATAAATTGTTGGTTCTGTCACTCTCTCCCTCTCTGTATATTTTAAGAAATACGCAAAACTGTAGCAAATGAAAATATAACAGGAACTAATACAATCGTTGTAATAAACAGAATACCGATAGTCAAACAAACCGTTTGGGTCTAGCGCAATTAATTGTTATTGGCATTAAATTTGCACTACAAAATAAACCAGGGTCATGTTGTGTAGCTTTTTATTTTATCTACTAGACGACGCCTGCAACTCCGTTGCGCCAGTATTCATTTATTTGTCGGGAACCGTACATTTTTTGGAATAAAAATTATCATATTAAGTCCTTTCCTAGGACTGAAAGTATCTTAATACCGAATTTCATCAAAATCTGTTCAGCGTAAAGAGGCGAATTCAAGTAAATGGTGTCATCAATCGAATTTCAGATTGAAGCATGACACTGAAAAAATGATTAAAATCGATAGCCTATGATCCTTCACGTGGTCTACTTCTTATCTGTGCCAAATAACAAGCCCTTTCAAATAATTTCCTCCGTTTTTTCCACATTCTCCTATTAATCTTAGCGTGATAACAAAAAATTAAAACCGACTTCCAAGGTAAAAACAATATTAATAGCATCCTTATAATATGAACTAAAAAGTATTAAATAATTTTTCCTATCAATATTTTCCCGAATTCGGCTAAACCTCAACTATTTCTGTACTCAATTTTCATAATTTTTAAGTCGGTGCCAGAAACCTGTCAAAGAAATAAAGATTCAGCTATATCTGGTACCGACTTCAAAATGAAAAGGCACTACATATTAGATAGGAAAAATTATTTAATACTTTTTAGTTTACCATATTATAAGGATGTTATTAATATTGTTTTTACCTTGGAAGTCGGTTTTAATTTTTTGTTAAAAATAATAATTTCACTCTTTTTAGTTACCTAGTAGGTAAACTGTTAGTGCCAATTCAAATTGTATAAAAAATAGTTTCATATTGTCTTCACTAGATGTCACTGAGGCACTCCTGTGTCGCGCTATCGCTTGTACGTAGATGTTTTATATAGGTAGTTGTAACTTGTAACAGATTTCTGTCGTGTTGTTGAAAGTTTGTAAACAACTGACAACTCAACAGTGAGCTTGCCGCTTGGTGTGAGCGGTGAGCATTGAATTGACAACATAAATCATAATATTGAGTGGTAATTGATCTCGTATAATTGTTATTAAGTTGACCTCCGTCATAGTCCGCGAATTTATAAGTGGTCGTCAGTGGTACTGCGTATATTCTACCTATCTTATTACAATTTGCTTAGACTGTTAAGAGTCATAAGGCAAGGCCCAAATATCAGGTAGATAGATAAATTTAAACAATACATTTAAAAAAATCTAAGTGAACACGTGCTGAAAAATGCTCGCAGCGCGGCATGCCGCATGCCCTAACATTCCGGTTAGAACTTGAATACGATGTTTACGCTCGCGCCGCGCGGCGACGCCGTTGCCTCTGCGGCGCCGACCGCCGTGTATATTAAACAGCCTATAATTGGTGTTGTTATGTATATATTATTATTATTGTATCCATACCTATGCCTTGTACTATTATTTATTTTGTGCCATGAGATATCGGTGACCTTAACACGACGTGGTAATGATGACGATGACGATGATGATGATGATGAATTTGAATTGCATGGTAGCATATGCTTTCTGGTCTTAAAACAACGCCGAAACTCCCAAACGTATATCTATAAAGAGTCAGGAGTTCTCTCAGCATCGTCGAAACCATGGTATACCTTGACCCAATATTTGACTTTTTGGTAGCATATTCTTATGTAACATACATTACTGGGTAGAAGTGTAAACAGCCATAGATAATAATTAATAACCCATGTTTCATTAAAATACAATACACGGTGCTCACAAAATTTTGTCCGTGCTACAACACTATTACAAAGCCTGTGATACAAAATTAAATATTCCAACGAAACAAACTTGATATTGCAAATTGCAATAAACTCTCATTTTCTATTTTATTGCAATAAAATTTTATTGCAATAAAATAGCAATAGAGGTAGCGGGAGGGAAAGGGAGGTAGCGGGAGGTAGCAGGTATTCAATTGACCGAGATCTGAAATGAGGTGAAACCGATCGGCTTTTGAGTCTGTGTTTCTGTGTTTACTTGGAACACTGCAATTTGCTTTTTACTTCAAATTGCTTAAAATACTGCAGATTGCAATTTGATTATTTTTACACGAAGTTCTTTGGAACTAGTTGAAGTTCATGTTTTTTATAGAAACACTAGCTGTCCCGGCAAATGTTGTTTTGCCATATAAAGTATTTTGCCTATGTATATTTTATTGAAGTGACTAAATAAGTATGGCACCATGGCAACCTCCATCGCTATCCCGTCGCACAAACAATGGTCACCGTTAGTCTCGAGTTGTAATTTACTATTATTTATTCAACAAAATATGCACTTATCAATATAAAAAGTTAGTCCAATAAAATTACGGCTCAAAATGGGTTAAATAAATATGAACGAACACAGTTTGGGAATTTTATATATGAGATGGATCCTAACAGAAAATCTTTCAGCGCCGATACTTTCTCAGTTAACTCTTTATGGTCGCTGTTAAGCATATTTTGTGTATTGACCCACATTTTTATTGTATTATAATTCAGTCTTATTCTAAATGACCTAAAAAAACATAACTGCATTCATAACTCTCTTTTTTGTGGGATGATACACAAATACCAACGTCTACATTATATAAGACACATAAAATGTGTCTTATGACATAGACACCACATAAAGAACTTATACCACTTTGTTTTGTAACAACCTGTATTATTACTTTTAGTATGTTGTTAAGCCTACGCAGCTTTTCACGTTTAAGAGAGTAAAAGTGAGTGGCTAAAACAACTTTGGATGAAACAGCTACGTTTTGACAAAAGAATACTGCCACTATCTAAAAACTATAGAATTGTGTTAGAAGATTTTCACGTTTTATATAACTGTAACAAATCCCTCAAACATCACATTATTCAACACATTTATTGCGACGCCAACTCTTTTGCTGAACGGATTATGCAAAAAGCTGACTTTTATAAGCTTTAAAACGAAACAGCTGAATACTTGGCTTCAGCACATCAAAATTACAGCTATGGCTTGAATCCAGCTTAGGCCGCATTCACACCTAACCGACTGTGAGCCGCTGAATGTGAGCGAACGTTACTCGTTTTATTCTATTTCCATATTACATATTCCGTTTTTTGTTCACCGACAATACGCTATTACGCTAAGCATGGGCGCGGACATTCAATACCGTATATTTCCGGCTCACAGTGAGCCAGCTCACATTCGGCGGCTCACAGTCTAGTCGGTTTGGTGTGAACACGGCCTTAGTATGCTGTATCATGTTTAAAATAATTACGGTGCTAAAATTATTATTGTCATAACTAAGACGAGAAAAGAAGTAACTTATTGAAGGAGTATTTTTTTCTTGAAATTTTATCATGCCATAATTCTGTTCAGCAGTTTAAATGTGTAGAAGTAACAGGCACACAGACCGACAGACAAATATTTTTTTTTAAATGAATTAATTTTTATGTATGTATTCCAAATTAACGGCTTACTTTACAGTTTCCTGCTTATTTATTTAAACCTTGACCTAACTAACCATTAAAAGCTCTTAATAGATTTGTTCAAACCACTTTCAAGATTAACTTTAAAACCTTTTGTGTAGTGAATTTTTATCTTTGCTAAATAGATCGAAATATTTAATTTAAATTAATTTAAAATGTACTGTGGCGGTACTCTACTAGCGTCACAATCCTGCATCGCGCTATCGAAGTTTTGACAACGGCAAGATGTATACAACTTCCTTTTCAATCGCCACACATAATATTATACCTTAAATACAATTTAGGGGGGCGACCGACCCAAAATTTTCGATTTTATAATTCATTTTTATACTTGAAAATAAGCCCTGAATTATTTAATTTTCTAAAATTAGATACCACATTATATATTTATCCAAGAATGCGATCTGAGCATAAACACGATACTATCTTAAAATTTTATCGATTGAAAAAATCACAAAGATGCATCTAATTTTCACAAATTTTTCTTTTATTGCCATAACCGTGCATTAACTAAGTTAATATTTTAACACATTGTATAAATTTTTTTCATGGAGAAACCGACCTAGCGGATTTATAAAATGTGGTATATTTATCGAGTTATTGAGAAAAAACTAATTTGGCGATGAATACGCGTCGTCCTTTTGGTATAATATTTATGAATAAAGACGGGCGTGAGTGTGAAGAGAGAAGGACGATGTTTGGATTTTTTGGGTTAGTCGCCCTCTTAACTACTACTATTAACGAAAATTACACATATAATATACATAACTGACATCAAGCCTAATTAAATAAAATTGTTTATGGTACAAAATATTATATTTTATGGTACTAAATAATATGAGTGATCGGTTAATAAAACAATTGGATTTGAGAACACGCGATCTCGTGACCCACTGTAGTTTAATGTAAAAAATAAATGTAAGAACAAAACAAAGCTAGTGATTTATATCTTTATACGTTCAATAATTTTTCATTAAAAGTCAAATTAACTCGTATTATACCTGCATCCAGTGTTTAGTGAGATGATAATTCAGATGGTGATCATAGAGAGAGCTGCAACCTTCTGATTTTCTCTAAAATATAGGGAATTTAACGTAGTCCCTTGTTGGCAATCCAATAATTCAGACTAAATAGCTTTTTAAAACAACCAACATGTTGCACTCTGGCATAATATTCATATCTTTTTTTATATAAAACAAGGGAACAAATGAGCAAACGAGTCAATTGATAGTAACTACCGTCGCCCATGGACACTCACAACATTAGAAGACCTACAGGTGCGTTGCCGGCCTGTTAACTGGGAATACGCTCTTTTCTTGAAGATTTGCAGGACGTATTGGTCCGGAAATACTGCTGGTGATAGTTCATTCCAGAGTTTTACTCTACAAAAAAGCAATGCTATAATGAAATCATGAACATTTCAAAACACTATAAAAGTAAGAACATTTGTTAAATAAACCTGTTTCACTTAATACTCAGAAACACGAAGATTCAAATCGTCAGAGATAAAACCATGACTTTACCGTCGCAACAGCGATAACAGTAATCGCTTAACACCGAAGTGTTACTCCTCCGTTGTCGAAGTAAACGTTCGAAAATTGGCGAGATCCAGCCGTAAATAAATATTTATGGGGGCCCCGGGCAGCACCAGATCTGTCCATTATATTCCGATTTGTACCGGCGGATCGATTTAAACCCCATTTGCTCGATAAGAACATCGTTACTCGGGTTACTTTAATCGATATTTATTGTTACATTGGATTAAGTTACTTCACCGTGTCTACAGTAACTTTTTATGTTGCGTTATATCGATTCGTGTCATCGGTTGTAAAAAACGTTTTTAGCTATGGGTTGGTACTCTCAACAAAATTTGAATATTTATATAATATTCCCTCTTACTAATGAAAAAATTTACCGATCCGATCCGCTTGATACTAATCAAAGTCGACGAACCGTCAATAACTCCCCAAAATAAGTCTATGTTCGTAATTCGTAGCAAGGATTACATTTGTAATTTCACGCTGTAAATTTTCCGTAATATTATTATATTATCTTCTTTAGCCTGTAGTATATAAGCCCACTTCTACAATCAACACAATATTTCTGTGTAAATACAGAAAATTAATACAATTTAATCTCACAAAGCAGGTCTCTGTGGTCGCGCTCGGGATAAGCGAGATATAAATAAGAAAACTTAAACGATCTAATACCTTTTAAAGACTTTTCACGTTAAATAACTTGGAACATGGCGTTACAAGAACCATCCTTCTTTGTGAGATTAAGAAATTTTCTGTAAAAGCAAACTTTATTAAGACGAGGCTGTATTTTACAAAGTTCATAAATTATTTCTTAGCAAACATTAAAATGGGACTGCTTTTAAAAATAATTCCAGAGACATTTACTATTTACCGCGAAACTAGTTTTACAAAATATTTGCAATGTTTTAAAGCTCCATTTAGGGTAAAAACTAGGTAAAAACATTTACATAGTACCTATTCATATTATATACTTTTCAGAGGCGCGTTATTTTCTAATCGCTCATCGTATGAGATTTACGAAGATGCTCTTAATACTTAATTATCTATTCTTTACCTTTTCTTTTAACTTAAACTTTTCTTATTATCGACATAAAACACGCTAAAATTCTTCAAAGGTTGTATGTAAACTCATAAAAGCTAAAACTTAGCCTGCCCTTACAATATTACGACGATAAATTCGGAAACTCCAGTAAAAAATAAGCGTTCATAAATTTTGTATTCATAATGCTTTAAGTCCGGCACCTTTTAAGTAAACTTCCTGACGACGAGCTCGTTAGAGTTTTGACTCCCGAGATTGTTTCATTGTATTTTTAAAAGGCCAAAATGTCGAACATTGATTTGTTTGAAAGGCTCAAAAGCTTTGGCTGATGTTTTAATAACGAAGGACTGAAGCACCTTTGAATAATTTTAAATATGACAAGATGCTTTCTATGTATTGATAAATTAAGTGTTTTTGGTGGTTTTCGTGTAATGCATTATGCTATGTATAAGCTAGGTAAATTGGCCAGTCAACTCGACGCCTGAGCCCGTTCACTGAATTAGTTTTTAATAACAAGTCTGTTTAGCTTGATTAAACTAAAAATAATATAAAAAATCTTGATCAAGCCTAAAGCTAAATGAAAAATACTTGTAGCGGTTCGTTATGTTAACAGTTTTTTTATTTTTATTTTGGATGGAACCTTTGGAAGGAATATTTATTATATTCATCAAGTAAATTTATTATCTACTGTATTAGTCAACTAAAGGCTGCAATATATTACAATATGTATATTATTTTTATACGATGTTATATAACAAAACTTAATATTAAATTTACTAAGCGGCGGTCATAGGCATAATAAATTTTCGTTAAGTGTAGGGTAATTCAAATCTGTCCTTTAGCGAGCTAATTTATTTCTGGCATGTTGACGAAAGCTTGTCCTTTACTCCATAGCTTTCGTCAACATGCCAGAAATAAATTAGACCCAATGTAGATTTTCTCGGCTTCACAAGAAGGCCATTAAGTATCAATATGCACAGCGTTTTCAATAAACTATAGACCGGTTGCCTCCATTACTCCCGCTGTCATACTGTCAACGATGAGGAGTCAAATTTTGTAGGTACCATCGAGGAAATTGATTCCTAGGCAGTGGACAGACCTACGTCATTTGGTCGGCTTATGTCAATTCAATGTTAGCTGTGATCGGTCGGATGGGTTTGACTTAACCCGACCAAATTACTTAGGTCCGCCTGAGAATCAACTTCTCTGATAGTACCCAACAACAGCCGCTTTATGATGTTAAGGTTCAATTGATATGCGTCCACCCGAACGCGCGGTTTGGCCGCTACGCCGCGAAATCTCAAGCAGTTATATGCAAATGACGGCGCTACCGAGCTGCTATTTAAATAAATCGTTACATACATTTTCTTGTGATCTCGCGACTGACCTTGATCTACTCTATTATTAGTGAACGATTCGATTCCCGTGTTGAAAATTTGTTTCCAGATTGACTTTGTGGCTCACTTACTTTCGCACTCTGATTTTTAGGGTTCCGTAGTCAACAAGGAACCCTTATAGTTTCGGTCTGTCCGTCCGTCTGTCTGTCTGTCCGCGGTTTTGCTCAGAGACTATAGGACCTATAAAGCTGTAATTTGCCATGAATGCACATATTAATGATGGCAACAAAATGGTACATAAAATCTTTAAAAAAAATTATGGTACCTTCCATACTCATCAAGCGGGGATGAATTTTTTTTCGCGTCTACCCCACCGTGTGGGGTGTCGTTGGGTAGGTTTTTAAAACTATTATGAGTATTCATAGATCATTTTCAGACTTAGGGATTCATTTGTGAAATATTAAGTTTTAAAGTGGAAAAAATCGTTAGAGTCCAGTGTCCCCCCCCCCTTCTACCAGCTAAACGTTTGCTTCTGGAAATGTGAAAAAATTTACGGGAGTATCAAATATGCTCAATTTAAAAGGAAAGCTATCACGTCTAAGAAGACTTCATAAGTTATTGAGTAATAGTCGATCAACTAAAAAAAATGTATTCGGCGAAGTATAAAGGAACTTTTCGTTCAAATTCTTTTGAAAGTAACTGAGATGTTAGTAGTGTAAAACACATTATAAATGTACATTCATTGACCACAAAAAATCTAAAAAAAACTAGCGGTATTACGGAACCCTATATTGCGCGTGGCCCGACACGCACTTGGCCGGTTTTTTTATGATTATTGAACTTGAATTCAATGAATTTGACAGATAATGTACAGGGCTTATGTCAAAATCTACGTTTACAATTAATTTTCGTCTTTGAACACGGCAGTTACACATATAGATGGTCCTACCCCTTATAAATATTGCTTGCTTCAACCCTTTAATTATTGACCTACAGATTGCAGTCGCATGTCTGACCGCTATGTACACGTCCAACCATTAGACGTCATTATGCGGGCGCATTATACTGAACAAACAATGACTTCGATAAGTTTGTAATTATACCAAATGAGACTAATATAAGGTTGGAATAGGGGTAGCTTGTGCTTTTCGATTTGTATACAGTCCAGACCTGTGTGCATAGCACAATTCGTGTTTAACCTGGCCACGAAATTCGAAGAAATTGACGGTTAGTACACAACGCATTTTTAACACGCTTTTATAAGTGGGGCTCTATGTATGTAACGGACTTTTTTATCTATCTGCAATAGTCTAATTAAATAAAAAAAAATAATGAATTCAAATAATACTAATTATAGATGAAAATAAATAAAACGTGTATTTTTAGTTTTTTTTTTTTTTTGGGCATTGGAAACTTAACTTTAAATCCATGAAAATACACACCGAATTGACAGACTTGCCTACTACTGCTGCTTGCAAGAACCAAAGAGCCAAAAACCAAATTCAAATTTGGAAAAAGCAGCTTTTCCAAATTTAACTCAGGTTTTTACTTCTGCCGCTGTTTTTACTCTGTATGGTATGTTTCCGCGGTCACAAAAAGAATTAAAAAAAGTTAGTTACAATATTTTCTCTGTATGCTTTGACACCGAAAACAGTTTTCGCATTGAAATTGTCGTGTCTGCTACGTTTATGGCAATTCGCGGACGTGTGGCACTTGACGCTCAAAGGTGTTTTCAAAGGCGGCTGATGAAAGGGCACCCTACAAACATACGTGTCAAATGTGGCTGGATTTTTATATTTATCTGACTTTTATCTCATGCAAATGGTAGTATACTGGTCTGCAAAAAAAAAACTAGCCTTTTACAGACTTTGGGCTAAAACATTTTGAAAGACGATGAAAATTCATGATTAAATATAATAGTAAATTATAAGTATTGTATGCTGTAATTTTGTAGGCTAGTCTAAGCTGTTGCCTATTAATTAAAGAAAAACAATGACTACAAATAGAACCTAAGTCTAGACTAAGGTTCTATTTTAAAGCTTAAGCTGTACCATACCGTATTTGAAAATCCGACGCTGTTTTCTATATAATTCATGGACGAATGGCAGCAGGAATAGAATTTATTAATAACGCTTCTGAATGCTACTCATCGAGAAATCAGGGACTAGTAATTATTCATTCTGACTAGTCAGATAAAACGATCGATACGGCGAGAATATTACTGTGGCAACTCATATTATTTTGTCATTTATAACTATGACTTTAGTTATTACTTGTAAAAAAAACGCGTCCGTGGACTAGTGGGTAGACCTTGGGTTCGGTAGTGGGTTCGGTACTCGAGAGGGTGCAGGTTCGATCTCTCAAACTCAAATCCCTGTTTTTTTAACTGTTTAAAACCGTGCAAGAGATAATTATGTAAAGCTAAACCTTACTGCATAATTTGTCTTCTAATGCATTCATGTATGAATACATTCTAAAATATTGAAACCAACTTGCAATAAATCCCTTCAAAAGCACTTAAATATGTACTGAAAGTATTTATAACTAGATGACGCCTCATTTATCGCGCGGAAAACGTACATTTTTCCGGGATAAAAGGTATCCTATCTCCATGCAAAATTTCAGCAAAATCGGTTCAGCGGTTTGGGCGTGAAGACGTAACAGACAGACAGCCAGACAGAGAGACAGACAGACAGACATACTTTATTATAATATTAGTATAGATATATATTAGTATAGATATTATTATAATATAAATTCAATTGTATTGGTATTATATCAGGATTCCACTTGAGCCTACTAATAACCCCACTCACAAAACTCAACGTCTTCTAGACGTCTTTCAACCGCAAAACGACTAATTATTGCTTTGTAAAGTTATTGTGGAATAAATCAAATATTCAAACGATTGATGGTAATTAAATAAGCTTAAGTATTTACTTCGCTTTAATATCACTCTTTCAGTCTCAAAATGGGTCTATATTCATTACTTTACAATTTTCAATAAAAAAATAATCTCTTTAAATATTTTCAGATACTTAAGTTTTAATGAATATGGCGACAAAAAATATAGGAACCTTGTACAAACACCTAAAATCTACTATCTGTCAGTAATCTATATACCATCTATTTGGTTCCGTATTTAGGAATTTAGATAGAAAATCTAGGAGTCTACTAATATGATTCTCTACCCATTATTTTTTAACTACTGGACTACCATGGTAGACCTGGAGACCTGGAGGAAAGAATAATTTTATTTATTATTTTTATGGCCAAGCAAGCGCCCAAGCGTAAAAGTAAAAGAAAATTACTGACAGATAATTTATCATTAACATTACAGTATTAATTTATCATTAACACTACAGTACACACGTGGACTACCATGGTAGACCTGGAGACCTGGAGGAAGGAATAATTTTATTTATGATTTTTATGGCCAAGCAAGCGCCCAAGCGTAAAGTAAAAGAAAATTATTGACATATAATTTATCATTTAACACTACTAAAATAAAGTATATAAATAATAAGGAATGCTAGCGTTTTCATGAATATGCTATGCTACCTATCCATACTAATTACTTAATATTGTAAATGCGAAAGTGTGTCTGTCCTGTTACTTTTTCGAGCTCAAACCGCTGAACCGTTTTTTCTGAAATTTGGTATGGAGATACTTTGAGTTCCAGGATACTTTTTGTCCCGGAAAAATGTACAGTTCCCGCGCGATAAACGAGCTTTGGCGCAACGGAGTTGCAGGCATCATCTAGTAATAATAATAATTAAGCTGTGTATCTCATTTATTTATTTTTTTGTTTAATGTTTTACCTTTATCTTCAGTCCAGTGTGAACAAACCCTATCCTGAATTTCATCTAAATTGCGATAGCCACTGGTCAAATACATTACACAAGTTTTGTTACAAAGTCAAATATGTCACCTGTTCATCCGAAACCTTTATTGTTCAAAGGCTTACAAAATGTACGATTGCATTGTACTATGACGTTACACTTCGATCTTATGCATAGGGAATAAAGTTCAAAATCAGCTGACTGTATAGTGTGGTGAGAGAAGTGAAACTTCGCAGCTAAACTCGGCGACTACTAGGAGTTTTGATTCCTGCATACGTGCACGTAACAGTTATATTGCTTACTGGATATTGTCCGCAATTTCATTCGCACAGAAATTCGTAAATGAATATAATATTATGGCTATATAAGGCTTATTATACTTTCCGTGATTAAAACTATTCTTAACCAAAACTTAAGTATAATTAAGACAGATAAAACTATATGGATCCTATAGGAAGCAATTACCATCCTAAGATAACTCGTAGGGCTAGGATCATTTCCATACACGACACACAGACAACACAATAGCCGAGCGCTAACATGACTAAAGTTAAGTACCCATAAGAACAGGTCATGTGACCTAGTTTAGGCACTTAGTACCATAAAATTGTTTATATTAAAATTTAGATGAATGTTATGATTTATGTAATTTATAACCTAGTTTATTGTCTTTAGAATACTAAATTATTATAACTTAACTATTTTTGACTAAATTTGATGGTAGTTTTAATATTTAATACTGGCCACACTGACAACGTGCAATCCCTTTTACGATCACCAGATTGGTAGTGAGGGTTGACGGGTAAAAATTGGGTATAAATACCCCAAGAGCTTAGTATAGTGTAGATTTTGACGGAGGAACAATTGCAAGAGGAATCTCTGCCCGAAAGTGTACAAATTGTATAATATAATAATGTATAAATAAAGTAGATATTACAAAATATGGAGTTTCTTATCATGTAAGTAACAATAATTACTGTCAACAATGTAAAGAATGTAGAATATTGTTATCATCAATAAAGATTATTGTCATTATTATTATTTTAAAGAAAATATCTAAATCACGTCAGCGGTTTAGGGAGAAGAGGTAGACATACACGCTTTCGCATTTAAAGTATAAAATATGGATTATACAAAACGGTAATATAGTCAACAGTAAAAAAGTGGAACACAATGGTTACATACTACTACTTGACTTAGTTGCGCCAAAATTCGTTCATCGCGCGGGAACCGTGCATTTTTCATATAAAAAGTATCCCATAGGATACTGTAAGTCCTGGGAAAGGGTCCTTTTCCCAGTACTTAAAGTATTTCCATACCAAGTTTCACCAAAATCAGTTCAGCGGTTTTGAGCGTGAAGAGGTAACAGACATATATAAAATTAGTATGAAAGTATAGATAGAACGAATGTGACTATACTGTACTCGGCGAAACATGGCGGTAGCAGTCATTGGCTCCTTGTCAAAAACTTGTCATTTTCTATATAAACCGCGATTGACAATGAAGTGTCAGATATTGTCAATCGCGGCTTTGTATAAAAAATGACATGTTTTTGACAGGGAGTCAATGACCGCTACCGCCTTGTTTCGCCGAGTACAGTATACAACATAGTAACTGCATTATAGTAGTCGAAATCGATGCCTGATGGAACCAAAATCAGATTAATCAAACCCAAATAGTCCCTGATTTGTTTTGCTTCAATATTTATGCCGACAAATCAAATTAGATTAAAATTTTGTTGATCGTTTATTAATGGCCGCTATTTCGGTCACAAAACAATAATTATTTGAATATTTAACTTCCATTTCAATCCAGTATTTATGCCGTAACATCTTTAATGTTATCGTAAAGGTGCTCCCTCACCGGGAGCATTCACGTGTAATGTAACATTATAAATTCGTCTTGAGCATTCTGTATTACATTACAATAGCTCCCTGACTGACGAGCATTCGCGTGTAATATAACATCATATTTGAGCATTTCATAGGAAGTTGACTTCACTATCACGTACTCGTAGCATTGATGTTACAAGTTGAATCAAGATAATATTACACATTATGTCATTACAAGGTGCGCATTGTAATGCTCAGTTCTCCTCCCTCACCGATGTAATGCTCGACCCTATAACGTTACCTTACAAACCTCCTAGTGAGCGAGCACCTTAAAGAGGCAAAAATTGTTCCTTTTATATAATTATGTGTATTGATAAAATATTTTGCACAGATACAGAGTAGAGGACAAGAAAATAATGAATATACAGTCGAGGCCAGGATATAAATTTTTCTTACACAAAATGTACATTTCATTTTGCTCGTGACGTTGCGGGAAACCTCTGCTTGTTTTTATATTTCGGTAAAGGAATATCTTTAGAAGCATAATATTATATTACTAGCGACTCGCCCCGGCATCGCACTATACTTTCCCACTGCTGGGCAAAGGCCTCCCCCAGGGTCTTCCACTTATCTCGCTCAAGAGCCACCGTTGGCCAGCCCGGCTGGTACGCCTCCAGCTCATCGCGCCATCTTTTCCTAGGCCGGCCACGGTTGCGTCTTCCATCTTCAGGTACCCACTCTGTCGATATCTTTGCCCAGCGGTCGGGATGCATACGGCTAACGTGGCCAGCCAAATTTCACTTTAGCTTAGCCGCCTTAACTCCTACGTCCGTGATTTTTGTTTGTGAGCGCAGTATTGTGTTCCTTATTTTGTCCAGAAGACTTACTCCCAACATACTGCGCTCCATTGCTCTTTGGCGAACCCCGAGTTGGGACATTTGCAAATCGGTCAATGACCAAGTTTGCGCACCGTAGGTTAGGACGGGCAGAATACACATGTCGACGAGTCTGCGCTTCAGGGAGATTGGTAAGTCTCCCTTCATCAGCTTCTTCATGGACCAGTAGCTCTTCCAGGCGTTTTCGATTCGGCGATCGACTTCCTCTCCTGGTCTATTGTCAAAAGAAACTAACTGGCCCAAGTAGATGTACTCGTCGACATATGTATTTCTTGCTCGTCTACCACGACCCTACGTCTCGTGCTGTTGGTCATCTGTTGTGTTTTAAATGTCATAAAATATGTAGCCACTGAAAAAATGATTAAAATCGATAGCCTATGATCCTTCACGTGGTCTACTTCTTATCTGTGCCAAATAACATACAAATTGCTCCAGTAGTTCGCGAGATAAGCCCTCTCAAATAATTTCCCCGTTTTTTCCACATTCTCCTATTAGCCTTAGCGTGATAAAATATAGCCTGTAGCCTTCCTCAAGTAATGGGCAATCTAACACTGAAAGAATTTTTCAAATCGGACCAGTAGTTCCCGAGATTAGCGCGTTCGAGTTAGCCCTTTCAAATAATTTTCCCCGTTTTTTCCCCATTTTCCTCTATTTCTTCGCTCCTATTAGTCTTAGCGTGATAAAATATAGCCTATAACCTTCCTCGATAAATGGGCTATCTAACACTGAAAGAATCATCAAAATCCGTTGCGTAGTTTTAAAGATTAAAGGGAACAAAGGGACATGAGGGAAAAAAGCGACTTTGATTTATAATAATACTAGCTGTCCCGGCAAACGTTGCTTTGCCATAATATAAAGTACCTATTTCGACCATATTATTTTTTTGAAGTGACTAAATAAGTATGTTAACATAGCAACGTCTATCGCTATCCCGTCGCACAAACAATGGTCGCCCTCAGTCTCGAGTTGTAATAATTTACTATTATTTATTCAACAAATGCATTAATCAATATATAAAGTACCCACTACCCAGTAGCCGATTCTCAGACCTGCTGAATATGCATATAAAATTTGGTAAAAATCAGTAAAGCCGTTTCGGAGGAGTTCGTGGACTAACATTGTGACACGAGAATTTTATATATAAGATTATGTATAGATAGAATATAGAATGAACATCGATATATACGTAATTTAATAATCTGATAGTATTTTAGGAAACAAAAATACCTTTACTGTGCGCGACTGAAAGGAAAAAGAGGGAGAATGCAAAAAGTACTTTCTTAATTTGCAAAGTTCAATAGTTGGCAGGTTTGCTGGGAGTTTTAGCGGCGCCGAGTTCAACTAAAAAACGAATAAGAAGCCATTTTTATTTCTGTACCGGCACCGGCAGCCATTACAGATTACACTTTATGTTATATATTTCTTTGAATTAAAAAAGCAATATTAAAATGTTGCCTTCCATTTGAGTATCATCAACTCGCATTAGGATATTACGGTGTGCACTACAAATTAGAAATATAGAGCAGGACCTGCGAGCCTCCTCTTGAGCAATCATTCTTAAATATAATACTGCGTATAACACGAAAATAAGGAGTATTTTTCTCATTTTGTAGAATTTTGGTCAGATTTTAAATACTATGTTTTTAGTGTGTTTAAACAGATAATAATATTATTTATATTTTAGTCACATTTGAAGTATGTTTTAACAGAGAATATTTTCAATTTTTGCTGTTCATATTTTAAATATATTTAAACAGACCAATATGTCTTACATTTCGGTCCGTTAAAGTTTAATTCCGCTATTCCCCCAGGAACTTAGCTAAGCGGGTGTAACGGGGCGAAACTACAACTGGGAGTTTACAACAAAAGTATTAAGCTGGAAGACTGTATTCAGTTATTTGGCGCTAGGAAATATAATATTACCAGACAATGACCGCAACTCCGTTGCGCCAAAATTCGTTTATCACGCGGGAACAGTACACTTTTCCGAGACAAAAAGTATCCTATGTCCTTTCCCGGGACTCAAAGTATCTCCATGCCAAATTTCAGCAAAATCGGTCTAGCGGTTTGAGCGTGAAAAGGTAACAGACAGACAGACAGACAGACACACTTTCGCATTTATAATATTAGTATGGATGGTTTCTCACTGTCATCTACAATATCATTGCCAAAGTACTTTGAGCAACAAATTTCAGCAACATCGGTTCAGAGGGTTGGGCTTGAAAGGTATCAAACAGACACACTTCCCTTTTTAATGGCAATTAATAACAGCGTGTCTACACTCCACGTCATGATGTCGTCAACGTGGAACGGTGCGGTAACGTGAGAATTTACGTCAACGTAACGTGAAAATTCACGTCACGGTGTAGCAATATTTTAGGTCTTTTTTTTTTCTTAAATCTCTCTCTCTCCTTCTTCTTAACAATAGCAGAATACGTATTGTGCGGTCTCTAGATAAGTACAAGTGAAGAATGTAGTAGTTTTATATGGTATGGTGATTGGTGACGTACAATATTGATACAACGTGACGTGAATTTTTACGTTACGTTGACGTAAATGTTCACGTCACGACAACGTACATACCATGCCGTTGGTAACGTGTTACCGCACCGTTCCACGTTGACGACGACGTAACGTGGACATGTGGACAGGCCGTTACATTTAGCTTGACCACATTTAGCAAAAATATTATTATCAGTCTAAAAATGTCTACGTAAGCTATTATTTTTTACGTCCACATTTTTCTCTGTATTATTATATTCTTGCCCATCTATTACGAAATTGAGTTTGAGGAGCGACATAAAAGTGAGCGGCAAGGTTAGGGCACATAGATATACCGAATACCGAATAAACTCCCGAGTACCGTCAATTCCTCGCTGACAATTAAAACTTTCTATTACATAAGTAGAGGAATTTGAAACACTCTTACTTTAGATCCCTTATTATATTTTTGAAATTTTTGTCAAGGGGTCGCTAGTAGTTTGGGACATTTTTGAAATCATTGAAAAAAAAGTACCACGTAAAAAATGATAGTTACATACAATGATGGTGATAATAATATTATGATTTAATTTTACCTTCTAGATAAAATATTCTATTAAGACACTTGAACGAAAATAATAATATAGGATAGTGTTTATATAAAAAATATTCTATACACAAATAGCACAGACAACGTAGCTGACAATATGTTGTTTATAAATAACTTTCCGAAACTTTCATTTTAATAAAATTGTAAAATATTTTTGTTTATAAGGGATGTGACGAATTGGCCGTCTCTGGGGTGACGTACTGTTTTTGTGTTATTGTTTGCCCCTTTCCGAACGAAAATTAACAATTACAAAAGAGCTACAGCGATCAACATTAGTTTCATAATAATTAAATTTTTCTTTATGGAATAACTAATATGAAAAGATACCGTATACTTTTATAAGCATACTAACATTGTCCGGCAAGTGTGATTCTACCGTATATCATATGATTATTATTTGCCGTATATAATATTAGTAGGGGAGGGGAAGGTGCAAATTGTGTAGTCACGCGAGTGTCATGGAGACCTAGTAGGTTTTTTCACATTAGGTAAAACTGGTAAAAAGATAATAAGAGCGTTTTTTATTTAAGCGGTGGGTTCAGAAACTGCAGCCATTTTAAAGTTTTGAAAATGAAAATATATTCAGAAAATTGCTTATTAAGGTAATTTATAAAATAATTATATATTCAAGACAACAAGGACTAAATTATTTAGTAAAGTATAAAATATCTGCGAAGCTTAGTTAGGAAAATATGAAGGTTTATTTTTTATACATATTTTAAAATGTCCCTACAGGCTTACCTGACCTTTGAATCGTCAGTGCTTTATATGGAAGCTTCTTTGGGGTATACTAAACATCCCCTATCTTAATCTGACAGATCCAAAAACATTTCAATATATAAAAAAAAATTAACCCACCACGTGAGAAATCTGATTTCTATACCATGATAACTAGACACAATATGTCGGAAGCCTTTGCAAGTTTAATCTGACACGCTCGAGCTAATCCGGAAATCCCCTCTTCTCCTCCCCAACTATATAATATATCGGTCCTGCAGTCCTGGCCGAGTTCACACGAGAATTTCGAATACAAGATTTTCCTGTTTTGTTACAGATGGTGTGGAGCATGTGTGGAAGCCAATGCTAATGTGAAACACCGAAATCAGTTGAAGTTTATAAACAAAACGTAACGAATTTATTAGCGCTCCGGCGCGGGAGATAAGCACGTTAATTGAAAATACCTCGCAAACAATGTGCACAATCAAAATGATAATGAGGATGAATCGTAGTAATTAAATATTGGCCGCGAATACTTCGGCAGCTGATCCTACTAAATATATGATTTGGTGTTAATGCGACAACTGTTTCACGATAAGTATGTAACTTGTTGCAGAAAAAATTACATCAGCTTCGCAAGATATTAAGAATTCGTAAAATAAATGTCAAAATTTAAATGAAATAGTTCACTTTAAAGAACTATAATAATAATAATTAGTCAACTAGAGCTAGGATCGTTTTTCGTATTCTTAGATAGGTAAAACATTATTTTTATAAGAATATTAATATTAATATTGACTAATAGGAAGAGCTTAATAGATTTCTAATATATAACTTGTATGTATACGAGTATTCATAAAACAACCTCATTAAATAGAAAAGTATGTAAAGCTAAAGTTACCTCAAACTAAGCGGAGCGAGACGCGCCGAGTTTGCGCCAAATCTGTAACAAACAAACTTTATTACATGGTTTTCACGTGCAAACATTTTTTAGGATGTCGGGAGACTTTTTACCCGACTTATATGGTACAGAAGTGTACATATATATTGCCAGTCTATATAATAAATTCTGATATTACGTATGATTTAAATAAATAATAATATGAAAATGGATTTCAAATAATAATATTCTGGTAATATAGGCTATATAATTTTTATAGCCATACCAGATTACCTTCCCTGGACATAAACAAATATTTCAAGACTAAAATTAGCAAATTCTATTCAGCCGTTCTCGATTTTTAGAGAGACTAACAAAATTTAAGACTCATTTTTATTATATAGATTATAGATAAATTAATATACTTTAACCTTAACTTCCAATTATTTCAATCGTTATTAAATGCGCAATTTACTATTTACCTATTACAGTGTCTCTGAGCCATCCTACCTTTTACTATTTCCGTATTCTTATGTACACTCTCTCTCCCTTTTTCGTATTTGTACAATGTCACAGTTTAGCACCGGAACAGATCGACGTGAGCAAAGCGCTGGAAAAACAATTTCCCCCAATTCCGCGTAAGTCTGTTAACATAAATCATAGAGGGCGTATTAGCATACTCTGTATGATGAATCATACAGAGGGGACTGCCGGTGACAACCTTATCTTCATCATAATATTTGTATAACACAATGACCAGATACACTCGAAATAACGGTAAGCTTTTACTGTAATTATGAATGACCAACTTATTTTACAATGCTGCAATTGGTTCTATTTCTATTTTATCAAGGGGAAAACTTTTTTGTTGTTCACTTATACTAGAAGATATCAAAGTAAAAAGGTATTGGCATCTAATCACAAAGATAGATAACCATGCAACTATAAAAGTAAAGGCAAGATTATATCTCAGCCTTATTGAAACCGTCTAAGAAAAGCATGTACAGAAACCAATCATTTAATTTGGAGCTTTTTTCACATAATAATAAATGTTTTTATGCAAACGCCGGAGTTGTTTCGTATTAAAAGGCTCTTTTGGGGTATTTCATTGTACCAACTATGCCATGACTCTACATGATATTACCATAGATGGAAAATATCAACGCAAACACTAAAGCAATGAATAAATTTGACACGGCATTTGCAAACCCACTTGAGATGTAGTCGAGACAAACGGAGCGGCACATCCTCAGCGAATAGAATTCCGAACCGACGTCACTCGTAGTTTACACGAGAAAATAACAATAAATTTCACACTTTATACTTATTGACTGCAAATAAAGAATGTGAAGAAATACGTGCCTAATTCAAATTTATCGTATGTCTCTCGAGATATTCCGAATGAAGGTATAAAAAGATTCTTATTTGTGTAATGTAATCTATGTTAACGCGGCGCGGGGGAATTTGGACCTTATGTGTTTGTGTTACCCTCGCTTATACTTTGCGCTCGACGTCGGCTTGAAATATACAAAAGCATGCGTAAGCCTAGCGTCGCGTCGGTAATATCAATAAACATTTTTATTCGTCATAATGTTTAGACATCAAGTAATGGAAAAGGTAAAGTTAAACTCTGCATTCCTCGGAGGAGTGTTCGTTCTCTTATTATTTATTATTTGCAAAATTTATTTGGAATGTAATAAAACTTTATTGGGTGACGATTTCACTTTCAAATAAAAATATATTAGGTGTAGATTTAAACAAATGAAAAATAGAAAATTGTTTTTTTTACATTATTCACGAATCGCTACTTTGTAACTGGATAAGGGTATCGCACACTCCCCTTTAGCCTATTTACAGATAGAGCGTGTGAAAAGAGCATCAGGCACGTAGCGTGACTTACCGCCATAAATACACATCCAGGAAATGTATTTCTTTGAGACAATAATGACGGTACATCAGTGATAAGTTATCGGCCGCGATATGGGGAGAGGTAAACGGAGACAGACGCACAACATTCCCGTCCGACCAGTTTTAACAATATACCTTTCCTAGAGGTCGTCTTAAAACCTAAGGTCAGTCTACATAATATATACGGGAAGGCCGATTGTTCCCGTCAAACTTATAGCCCAGACGTCACGACAAACGCTAAGAATTCGGTCAGGTCGATATGCGATCAGTCCGATCGGATGGATCGACCGCCCCGTATATTGGGCCCTTAACACATCCATCGTGGGTATCGCAGACACAATAGATTTTCAATTGTCATACGGCAACCACGTCTGCAGTGTAGGCGATCATTCTCTTTTAAGATATTAACCCATCCGCATACCTGGTCGACAACTTTGCAACTACCAGTTCTCAGTTAATATTTTTAACGCATATTAAATGTAAATTACAAAGTAAAATAACAAAGTACTTCATTGCGCCAAAATTCGTTTATCGTGCGAGAACCGTACATTTTTCCAGGATAAAAAGTAGCCTTAGATGTCCTTTTCCGGGACTCAAAGTATATCCACACTAAATCACAGCAAAATCAATTCAGCGATTTGGTCTTAAAGATATGTAACAGACTTACTTTCGAACTTTTAATATTATTATGGAAAAGCATAAAAAAAGAAATAATTTTATAACATAGTTCTAAAAGGCCTACTGTAAAAATACAAAATTATTATTTTTTATAAATAAACACTAATATAAACTACTAGCTGTCCCGGTGAACTTCGTGTCACTTAAAAGCCTTCCCTGGACTTCAATGATTATTTTAAGACTAAAATTAGCAGAAACGGTTCAGCCGTCATCGAGTTACAAACACAATTGGAAATCCATTTATAAAGTAAAAAAAATGTCTAGGTCGGAGTATGCGGGCCGCAAAGTGCCAATTACACTGGCAGCATTACCTCTTCAAAATCAAAATAATATTATTATAACGAAAATCTATTTCACGTGTAAAATAATAACGGGTTTTAGTAAACCACTTTACCACAAAGTCCTCTCAGCTTCTTTGAAGAGTTAAACTAGTGGTATTCTCGTTATGGTAATGGTATTTGCTACATAAAATGTTAAATTGAAACGGTTAAACAAACTCTAACGGAAGATCGCAACGACTCAATTTTCTTGCTGTATTTTTATTCCAGAGACGGAATATTATAAGGAAGTAATCGTGCTTTATACTTTCAATAACTACGGATATCTTTGAATAAATCATATTATTCTTTGTAGGTTTCGTTATAATTATAATAACTTACATCAAGATTTTTTTTCTCGGTTAAAAGTAATCAAAAGATATTTATCAATAATATTTAAACTTCCTTTGTGAAAATATAAATTATTATTATAAAGGTTTGTAATGAAATAAATTAACGTATAATTATCTTTACGTATAGTTAATTAACATCTTGCGGGCAACCCGAGATCGTCCTAGATTCGCAATAACGTTACACGGGACCAGAGAAAATTATAGTGAACAAGCCTTCGTGCGGTAAGAACTTACACAGATACAATATGGGACTATTCAACAAAATATAATAATAATACTAATTGACCCGGCAAACGCTGTTATGCTATGTTGTGAGCATATGCTTGAGAGCCTCAAAGGAGGGTCACCGAACGACCTTTTCTGAGAAAATCTTGTAATTTTTTTCAGTTACGGATCCAAAATCTAGACAGACTAACAACGGTCTATAATTATAATAGTTTATAATATGTTAGATGTAACAGTATTATCATAACCGTAGCCTTAGTACTAGTTTGAGAGGCGCAGTTACACTTAAACCAGTGCAAACCTTTCATGTACATTTACGTGTATGGGCTAGCTCCATTAGCTTTTAGGGCAGCCAGTGGTAGGACGAACTCGTTCTCACGTATTTTATTCTAAAAAATCTGTTCATTACAAGGTATCGGTATCAACCATAAAATTAATATACCTATCGGAAAAGAGAAACAAAGGCCTGAGCAAGCGAGATGTCACTATCAGTAACACTGCGTGGTAGAAAGAGAAGCGTGATTTGAGGTTTCATAGCTTTTTTTTCATCTGTTTGACATTCTGTCTGACCCTGTGCCGATCGTTGTCAATTTGGGCTCTCAGAAAAATTGTGATTTTAAGTTAAATAATGAATAGTTTTTAGAAATACTGCTCTAGAAACACGAATACAAGTTGGAAGATTGACTGTGATACCACACATTGAAAAAACCCGGACAAATATTCATTTCACAAGTGAATTATTCTACATCGACAGGACCTAGTTTTAAGTTTGTTTTTGCCAATTCCCTACGAGTTATTGGTATTGATTTTGATAATTAACTTCTATATATGTTTAATTATATGGAAAACATAACTTGACTAGCCATGGTGCACAATTTAAGGATATTTTGTGTAAACAATTTTCATCTATTTTACACTAGGGCTGCATCAAGTTATCGATAAGTAGTATCGATATGAAAATATTTTCAGTTAAGTATACTAATTATCTAGGAATGTTGAAATAATAACATACTCATCCGTAGTTTATAATTAGTTTAAGTATATTATTATACTATCATACATAATTTATTGTTTTTAAGGTTCCGCAACCAAAGGGTAAAAAGTTCTAGTAGTCCCGCTCTACTACTAAGACTTCGTTTCCTGTCCGTCTGTCCAATGTCCATCCGTTCGTTCGTCTGTCTGTCTCTAGGCTGTATGGCCTAGATTACACGGTCAATATTATCACGATTCTAGTATCACGGGATTCACAAATAGTACTGCGATACTGCGATTCGGACTATTACACCATCAATATTATCACGGAATCGTGATAATATTGATGCGTGTAATCTGCGCCATTAACAAGAACCGCTATAGTAAATAGTAATAGACTTCTGAAATTTCCACAGATATTGTAATGCTCATCCAAGATAGGGAAATAATTAAAAGCACTTCCGCAAGATGGGCATCAAATAAAAAGGCTCATTGAGAGTGAATTGAAAATTAATAGGGTCTAGTGAAGTCGTGTCGTGTCGTGTACTGATGTGACGTGACGTAACCTGTTGTGTCGTATCGTGTCGGGTTTTTAGAAAATGCCCGGTTGAAACCGGTCACCTTTCATGCGCGAGTCCGACTCACACTTGGCCAATTTTTCAGATTTCCTGCTGACCTGGACACCAGAAATTCATGGCTTAAAATAATTAACCGTCCAAACTGGACTGCGAAGAAAAATTCATGCATACTTAATTATGCAGCAAGCATTTTGAAGAAAAGTCATATTTTACTTCAAAATTACAATTTTATTAGGTATACCTATAATATCTATGCAGTTTTATTTTATCCCACTTTATTATTTTTACAATCTTACAATTATTATTCCATGATCGATATTTTGTCGAATTACAAGATGTTTGTACATCACTGACACGCACACGTAAACATAATTGTATACACAGATGTAAATCAAATTTTGGTTAAGCTTGACAGCTCGGGATTGTTTCTCTATTCCGATAGGTATATTACCTTTATGGTGTCAACTCGCATAAGAACATTCTGACAGTAAGTTCAAGAACATTCAGACACTTGGCTTATGTCACCCCGCAGATAAACAACAGATTACCATACAAAGAAATACTTTCGGTTTTTAAAATTAACAAATTATCAGATCGTAGACGCATGCTTGATCTGGTATTCCTTAGAGATATTGTCACAGGTTCCACCCCTTGCCAGGAACTGTCACAAACAATAGGATTAGTAGTACCTAGACCCAATACCAGGATAAGACAGAAACCTTTCTTTAATATTCCCAGGTATAAAACTAATGTCGGCAAGAACGCTCCTATAATAAGAATGATCAATTCATATAATATCTGGCACAAAACATATGATTTAGACATCTTTCACGATCGCTCCATATCCTTTAAGAAGGAAATATTATGTTCATAAATTGTTATTGTTAATTTTTATCATTGTTTTGTAATATTTTGACATTTCTATAGAAGTAAGTAATAAATTAAGTAATATTGTATCTTTTTTTAATTCTCTATTGTATTTATAATTGAAATTTATTGACATGTTGATGCTAATTATAACACTATACCTACAGGACATTGTTATCATAATATATATAATTTTTTTTGTAATTTTAATAAGTAATTAAGTATTTTTTGACATTATCCAAAATTTCTTGTTATTTTCATTATTGACATGTAATTGACTAACTTTCCAGTTGTTAAGTCTTACCAAAATATATTGCATTGTGTTTTAATAATAATGTTGTGCATGTGCATTGATATGAATGCTGTAGAAGGACCTAATTGTAAATTATTAATGTAACCTTGTATTCATATTGTCGATATGCCTAATAAATAAATAAATAGAAATAAGTTTGTAAATTAAACACTGTGTTAAACATTTACAGATTTGACATAAATCATAATATTATAAAGAATTAAAAATGTCAAGTTGATTTCAAAAATTTGAACGCAACCCAACAGTTTGAGGGTCAGTTCATTTGTGACAGGCTCAAATCATATACATATAACAAATGAATAACCACCATTAACTTTAACGTTATAAATAAAATAATATATAATACACATCATAAATTATAAACCGTATACGAGTATTACAAAACAGAATTTAAAGAAACATTGGTAAAAATATTTACATTTGGGAAGTGGGTCAGCACGGCGGTGGGGCGATATTACACGTTATTTAAATACTGTGATACTGTATGAGTACGGTACTGTATGCGGTTTTAATATGGGCGTTTGCCGCACGTGCGCGTTACTATAAATGGGACGCTGAAAGAATGTGTCGGGAAAGTTACATTACTTATTCTGTACGGCGTATTTGTAATCGGTCTGGTTAGGCAACACTGACATCTACGTATCAAGAGTTAGTTGAAACTAAAATCAAATGTTATGTCGTTCGATCTAACCGGATCTAAGCCATATTAAAGCCGAGGAAGGCTTAGTATACAAATGGCTAACTTTAGTAACAGTCCCTTGTTACTAAACGTTTGGTTAACCAAGCGTTTTGCAAAAAATAACTAAGTATTTACTTTTTACAAAACGTTTTGTTCACCAAGCGCTCGATAACAACAAGCGCGTTGAAAGCGCCCGATGGGAACCAACTTCAATACAGAACGATATCTTCCTTCGACATATTTGTGGTAAATTTAATTTCGTACATTGCTGAAATGGAACGAAAAAGTAATACTGAGAAAACTTTTCGAGGAAACAAGAGGAAAACACAAGGAGGCTTAAGGAAATGAAAATTTTTGAGGATATTTTGATCCAGTTGCCCGAAGATGTGGATGTGGACAATATAAAGAGGAGATAATACAAAATAGCCGTAGGATACTGAATACTCGTTGAATTGTGGCAGACACACGGCCGTATACAATGTGGTACTTTCGATTGGTCGTACAGTATAAATAATTGTTTTATTTATTCATCTCACTTTTTTTCACAATACAAATTGCCCAATAGCAAATTTAGTGTGGTAGAATGATACCCTACTGCCTTTTAGCCTAAACGAAAAATCAAAGAAATATATGTCAAAATCATAATTTATATTTCATTTAGAGTAAATTTTATATATTTTTTAGGCTGTTGCTAGTCGTCCGGTAAACGAATGAATTCAAACGCAAACGCAAATTGACTTAGATGTAGATCGTAGAGTATTTAAACCTCGATATTTTAGTTCACAATCACAAGTACCTGAGCCATTGTTCGCCAACACATTCGCCAACAAGTTCTGCGTGTAGTTCTACATACTGAGCCGCAGTATTTTAAAGGGAACTTGTAAAAACTTGGACGCGGAACCTTTTTATTTCATCCATTTGTATTTCTTGCCCCTTATACAAAATAAGTTCTCGTTCGCTGTTTTAAACAGAGCCAGCTTTTATGTAGCGAATCGTGCGGAAACATATTTTTAAAAAGTATTTTGTTACTGAAAAACGTAAAAAATAGTAGTTAATCCTGACCGCGCTAAATTATTTCTGCTATTCTTAAATTACCTTTACTTCATAATGAATAAAGCTTTCTAGTGTAGAATAGATTTAAAAAAGAATCGTTTTTTGATTATAATTTGATGAAATTAAATTGAAATTTAAGTAAAGATTACAGACAAAACATTTAATCGTTTCACTCTCAAACAACGATGCCACAAATAAGCACATCAAAGTTATAATACCCCTGTTTTTATGGTTAAAAGTACAACCACAATATTGCTGATATTATCAATCAATGCCTCCATTAAGCAATTAAAATACAGGAACACGTGAACGGCAGATAAACCTGTTTGCTGCGACAATCTAACGGAGCAATAACGAGCAATTTCCTCCCAACGTCAGTGCTTGTTTGGAAATCTTTGTGATTCCGATATTTACAGTTCAGAGACTATTTCAAGGCCTAAGCCCTTGTTAGTGCAAACATTTCTAGTCCGATCTATTATGAGAGCTATGCTTTGTCAAGAATGGACCAGCACCAAGATAAACACCAGAGCCTGACAGTTACTGACAGGAAATAACACTCTAGTTTCTCCAAATTTGGAACGCAATTGTAATATCCGGTACCATGGTGCTAAAACCTGTTAGTTAAAACTCAACTAAGGTGGGGAGTCCCACATATTTAACCGATGTCTCCAGTCAGAGCCAACAAACTGGTACATTAATTTTTATGAAAAGCATCCATATTAATTAAGATATATGTGTATTTAGTAATAATATACAACTTAGAACATGCTGATGAAAATATATTTATTTACAGAATGACGATGACAACTGACATTTAAAAGACAAAACTTATCAAAAAGGTAAAATCATAAAAAGGTTATAATACAAACATCACATTAATATTATAAATGCGAAAGTATGTCTGTCTGTCTGTTACCTCTTCACGCCCAAACCACTAAATCGTTTTTGTTGAAATTTGGTATGGAGATACTTTGAGTCTCGGGAAAGGACAAAGGATACTTTTTATTTTGGACGAGCTTTAGCCCGCGGCTTCGCTCACGTTAAGAAGTATTATTATATACAAACTTTCATCCCCTATTTCAACCCCTTGGAAGTAGAATTGATCAAAATCCTTTCTTAGCGGATGCCTAAGTTACGTCATAACATCTACCTGCACGCCAAATTTCAGCCCGATCGGTCCAGTGGTTTGGGCTGTGCGTTGATAGATCACCATGTCAGTCAGTCATCTTTGAGATTTATATATAGAGATAAAATAGGTTCCCGCGCCATAAACGAATTTCAGCGCAACGCAGTTGGGGCGCTACCTAGCAACTAATTAGGGCGAGCGAAGCGAGCTCTAGTATTATCCCACCACCTGTACCTATAATATTTTGTGGTACACTTTATGCAAAAACTATCACGCCTTTGTCCTTTAACACAGTAATTTTTATTTATATTCTAGTCAAGGTGTGACGACGCGACGTGCGCCTCACAAAGCGCGGCATTTAGAGTAACAGAATGAAGTTCGTTCGGACTACGGCGCCCGCAAATCATCTGTTACATAACTACGTACGTACGAGTATCATGTTCCTAATTTAAAAACCGGTCCTCGCTCAATGTAGGAGAAAAGTTGAATGTGTTTGTAACGCAAGGGACCAAATGGAGCGTCTATTAAGGGAATTGAACCATGAGATGATTATCAAACATGTTATGAAGCCTCGACCCTCGATGTAAACATACAGAATACGTTCCAGTAAATACACACTCGATAATTTCAGATTCAATTTTGGTAGAAGATCATTTAATTTACATATTTGTTATAGACATCTGCCCGTTGATTTTGTTAAATAATAATCATTCGTCAAACAACTTATCTGTTACTAATTTACACTAAGTTAAGACGATAATGACTACGGGGCTCCGGGTCAGGATGGGAACCTGCCCGGCTTAGCTTGCCGCAGCGCGCGACTCCTAGGGGAATGCTTCAGTTTGCCGAAGCGTTCCTTTACTTTGGTAGACGTTCGGTCCCTTATGAGGTAGACCTGCCTTCGTGGAGGGAGTCCTGTGTTAGACAGATCCAGGACATCCCTCCGTATATAGCTGAAGGCGGACCGCAGGTAGATTTAGTGGGTAAGCCCGGCGCTCTCGCCGGCAGTCCCACATACCCCCGGGGTGCTTCAGCTTAACTGAGGCACATCCCCAACCCGGGGCACGAAAAAATGTACGTTTTGCACACAGTTGACCAACTACCTACGTCAACGAAGTTATAACAATAATTATACGTCAAATATTATACCATAGGGCATTAAATCCAGGAATATCGTTAAACGTGTTTTATGGCATGCATAGCTAAAGCAAATTTGTGCCAGCCTCACCCAGTATTGTTTATGTAGTTGATTTTCTAGAAGGGAATATATTCTCTTAAATAAAGAACCAAACATCGTGGTGTAGAACCTAGGTCTCATTATATTTTTATGTCGGCGAGATTGCTCTTTCAGTTTGGGATCTAGATTTTAGATTACATTTCGGTTTAAGTCCTGGGGGATCCTTATTTACAAAGATCCTGCTCTCAAGGACAATACTAAACCTTTGTCGATATTACGTGCAAATATTTTGAAATAAGATAGGTAAACTAGATACGCCCGCAACCCATTGTGCTAATATGCGTTTAATATCGCGTTGGAACCGCACATTTTTTCGGAATAAAAAGTATCATATGTCCTTTCCCGGGACTCAAAGTATCTCCATGCCAAATTTTGGCAAAATCGGTTCAGCGATTTGGGCGTGCAGAGGTAACAGACAGACAGACACACTTTCGCATTTATAATATTAGTGTGGATTATTAGTACTTACTAATAATCTACACTATAGCAATCCACACAATAGCATTATAAATGCAAGTATGCGCACTTACGCATACTTGCATTTATAATGCTAGTATGGATTTATAAACATTTACTTCGAATATTTTCAGTTAATTTAAAATAAAACAGCGACTATTTTATCTAAGATTTTTAGCCCTTAACAGCTGTCAAGTAATAGTAATTGGTTTATACGCGAACAGTTACTTAAGGTGGCAGATTGAAACCCCACTAGTGGGCTTAGGAAACCCCAGTGGATAAACGTTACTGACGAACAAAAATTATCTCCGTAAGCGTATGTACTCATTACCCATAATTTCATTAAGAAAGGCCGTCTCTGCGAGCCTTGAAAGGGCTTATTTTCTTTAAGTGTGCAGTTACTCAAAATATCTTATTAATAATTTATATTGCATAGAAGAGTAATATTTTTTCTATTAGTAACTGATAAGCAAAAGCTATTATTATGATGATCTCGTAGAGGTTGCCTACGATGTAGAGGTTGCCTACGACGTAGCGGTTTGCTACGACGCTCCGTAGACATCCACTAAGCCTGATCGCACATAAATATACCACATTTTTTTAATGAAATAAGGGGGCAAACGAGCAAACGGGTCACCTGATGGAAAGCAACTTCCGTCGCCCATAGACACTCGCAGCATCAGAAGAGCTGCAGTTGCGTTGCCGGCCTTTTAAGATTGAATAGGGTAATAGGAGAGGGTAGGGGTGGGAAGGGAAGGGAATAGGGGAGGGTAGGGAAGGGAATAGGGTAGGGGATTGGGCCTCCGGTAAACTCAGTCACTCGGCGAAACACAGCGCAAGCGCTGTTTCACGACGGTTTTCTGTGAGAACGTGGTATTTCCCCGGTCGAGCCGGCCCATTCGTACCGAAGCGTGGCTCTCCCACGTATAAATACACAACTACAATAACTACATATATGTAGTTCACAAAATATGTGCGACGTTTCATATCATTTCTTACAACAAGTTCTAAAATGCGGCGCGTACGGCGCGTGCGTGCTGATAAATGTGCGATCACCTTTAGAAGCACTTCTAAAAGCATTTTTTTTGTACAAATAAAAGCAACTTAAAAAATATACTTTTGTACGAGGCGTGTTAGAAAATGTTTTAACAACATAAATATTCATAGCCTCCAATTTTTTGCTTAAAATACTAAAAGTTTAGGGTGAGATTCTTAGGTACACGTGGCACGGACGTAAAACAGCCGTTTAAATATTTCAGCGGGAGAATCAATACAGTATTTTTATATTTCGTCCGAGACGGCGCTGGCTCGAGGCCAAAATATTATTCAAAAGCACACACGACGATTCTTCAAACTGATTTCGTTGAGTACAATTCAATATTCCCAAAGTGTTGATTTTACAAAAATGCTCCTTGGCCGCATCATACAATATTTATGTACAATTTTAGGTGTGTTCACTGTTCCCAACAAGTTAAATGCTTGAATCGTTACCATCCAATATTATAGGTAGAATATAATATGTATTGTAGAATATATATTAATGCTAAGTACTTCTGTATTATTGTTTTGATTTACATGTGTTGTGTGGTGACAAAATAAAAATATTCTTATTTTTATTCTTATCAAGAATCATTAAATGTCTAATTCATTTAATAAACATGTTTTTCATTTCATGTAAGTATTAACAGTATATTTCTAAAGGTCATTACAAATCGCATAATTATTTAAAGACGGAGAACAACATAGCTATTTACTCCAAAGTTGTATAAAAATAAAATACAAAAGATCACCACATCGCATATCCTAAGAAACAATAATAAGAAAACAAAGTCTTTAAACAGTGTATATGTTACTGTAAAAGCTCGAACTGCAATAAATCCTAAGATTTTCTAGTAAAACCTAAGATCTACCAATCCCTAATGGTAAATGTCCGAAAAGGTTTGCGCTACGAACTTTTACCACCATATAGTTGGTAAATCTTAGGATTTACAGGCATGGCTTATGTTGAAAAACAACGGCCAAGTGAGAGTCGGACTCACGCACGAAGGGTTAGATAGAGCAAAAACATTAAATCTTTATTTTATTTTAATATTATTATAAATTATAAAAGTGGTATAATTAACCGTAATTAGAGCCATGCTTCGGCACGAATGGGCCGGCTCGACCAGAGAAATACCACGGACTCACAGAAAACCGGCGTGAAACAGTTGCGCTGTCTTTCGCCGAGTGAGTAAGTTTACCGGAGGCCTAATCCTGAATCTCCCTACCCTTTCCTACCCTCCCCACCCCTATTGCCCTATTTCCTCTTAAAGGCCGACAGACCTGCAGCTCTTCTGAAGTTGCGAGTGTCCATGGTCACCGGAAGTTGCTTTCCATCAATTTGTGAAATATTTTGTTTTAGGTACATACCTTACCTATTAATTAATAACATATTTTGATTGCCTTTTTACTTTTTTAACCAAATATAAGAAGAATACTGATTGAGTTATAGTAGCTTAGGTAAGCATTATGTTAACTATAATATTATGTACCTACCTGTTTTGTCTTATAGTTTATTAAGGTAAATAATTTAGAATAATAGTAATTACTCTTTGTTTTATTTCCAAAACCAACATTTACCAGTTGACAGTAGTAAAACCTAGCATATAACGAATTTTAATGGTAAATGTTCGTAAAAATCGTCGTATTATTAGAAATACTTACATTTACTAACTCGTGTCGGTAAATCCTAAGATTGACACTTAAATCTTAAGATTTACCGAAGTTCGAGCTTTTACAGTAACATATATAAACATTTTCCTTATAACTATAAATTATAACATCCTTAGAATATGGGCCTTTGTATTCTCGGCTTACCGCGTTTTTCTAGAGTAAGCTCTACATAAATAGGACGCACTAATACAGTGGCGACTCAGTCATATTTCACTTAAGAGTCCTTCGGTTAAGTCCTATGAATCTCTAGAGACGTGGCCATGCTGCGGGCGGTAGCGGGCAATGATATTCTATGTTACTGACGTAACTAGATTGGCGGTTTACGGCAGCAACGCGTTGCCACTTTGAAGATGACTGCAGGCATATCTGATCTACATATTACATAATGACATAATAACATTATAAATTGACATTGTTTTTTGAACTATCAAGTGGTTACGCTTTTTGAGAATCGTTTGTAAGACGTTGCTACTCTAGTATTTTAGAAACTCATTGGTAGCGGGGCGTATACCTTCATGCGCTAGCCGTTTTAAACTTTTGATTTTTGTGTATGTGATTTGAACGCCAAATCTTGTGAAGACTTACGAAACTAGGACGTGGCCACGCTACGGGCGGTAGCGTCTAGCGATTTTGTACGCTAAGCGTTTGAAAGTTATGATCGGGAATGTTTTAGTTATTTTCTAATGCATTATTGCACATGCTTTGATGTTATGTTATTAAATTAATAAAATATCTATATTTACGTATTAACATAATATTAAAAAAAGAAAAATGATAGATTTTGTTTACGTGGAAGAGCCATGCTTCGGCACGAATGGGCCGGCTCGACCGGAGAAATAGCACGTTCTCACAGAAAACCGGCGTGAAACAGCGCTTACTCTGTGTTTCGCCGAGTGAGTGAGTTTACCGGAGGCCCAATCCCCTACCCTATTCCCTTCCCTTCCCATCCCTACCCTCCCCTATTACCCTATTCCCTCATAAAAGGCCGGCAACGCACCTGCAGCTCTTCTGATGCTGCGAATGTCCATGGGCGATGGAAGTTGCTTTCCACAAGGTGACCCGTTTGCTCGTTTGCCCCCATATTTCATTTAAAAAAATTATACACATTTCTTGGGCTCAATTTGTTTTTCACGTAGGAACCATACATATAGCCACTGTACAAAACTGTACAAACAGTTCTATTCATCTTATTTACTTATCTTAACTTTCTTAGGGGTAGTTTTAAATAAGTTCTTTACGGATATCTACCTACCTACTACAAGTTTGTAGGTGTCATACTTTCCGATATTATTTCGTAAATAAGTGAGTATTTTGCTTTTATATTATATTTATTTTTTATTTTATTTTAATTATACTTATATACGTCATAAAAACGTTGCAAATTGCAATACCGCAGGAGCCAACACATCTGTAAATAGAGCACATTAGAAGTTATACCTCAAAATGTCTAGCTATAAGCTCGCTGTAACCTAAGACAGTCTTGAGACAGCGAGACAGGTCGGTAATGGAGCCCAGTCTCCGAGCACGGCCTGCCTTTGTTCCGCCTGAGAGAGCTCTCTAGAGCGAGACAGGAGATATCCTCTCTTTTCTTTAATTAACCATTGTACAGTGCATGGGAATGTTTGAATCGTGTAAGTTATTCTCGACAATGAATGAGAGAAATGTTTAAAATAATTTAGTAATACTATGTGACATAAACGTTATTCACTACAGAATGTTTCAAGCAACTTTTTGGTACAAATATTGCACGGGAGCCGTACATTTTATGGCATTAAACGACAGGATCGTTAATATTTTGAACTCAAATAGACATTTTGAATTCTAGCGCCTTTCGTCTAAGTTTGTCCAACAGTTAAAGCTTCGCGTGACTGTAGACAGACGTAGTTTTGATTTAAAAATTATTATTAATATGGATATTAGCACGGGATATTGGCATGAAAACTTAACAACCATACCAAAATATATCACTCATCTGTATTAAAAAACGTATTTAAATTTCGTAAAACAACATGATTCGAATAGAGCACAGAATTTGTACAATTTTATTTTAAAATCCCGCGGATTCCGACAAATAAGGGTTGAGCCACACAAAATTGTATTAATTGGAGTACTATTGTCTATCGCCCCAATAGATGCAATTTGCGATAGTAGCCGAGTGCCAGTTGTCACCGACGGTAGTTGTCACTGACGGTAATTGTCACGATCGATATATGAATACAGAATGAACGCGCGTTTTAAAAATGCAATTTAAATGTTATATCATGGAGTAATCGAGTTTTTTAATATTTTTTGTCGTATTTTAGTGTATAAAGCTATGTATGCTCCTTATAATAATATGTTAATTATGTTTAAGTAGTTAGATAAAACATTGGCGATAATCAAAGAAATATTCATGGCCTAGGATCCACCATAGAAGGACCTTCACCGGACTGGTTAATGGGTGAAAAGTATTTTATGGGTGAGGCCGCCAATTTTTACTGATATGACGCAGAAAAATTTTGCGAGAGAAAGAAAATTGGCGAATATCTACGCTGCTTGTGACGTTGAAGCATCAAAATTGTAGCGAATTTATTCCTCTACGCTATCATAGCGTTGAGAAATATGACGTTGAAGTACCAAAATGATAGCGTAGAGGCTATCATAGCGTTGAGAAAATCAAACTTATCTCTGTAAATAATACACAATTTGGTTTTTATTATAGCCCCAAACATGACCCTTTTGACTACTCACATGATGCATTGATAGTTTAATGTGAAACAGTAATGCTTACATTTGTGTCACAAAAAAACTTCCTTTGAAAAAACTGTGTACACATTCCGACTGAGGTTCAAATGTGAACTGTAGAGAAATGGCGGATATAACGAAATTTTCCATAGAATGCGTAAAAACTGAGCGTTGCCACCGTCGTTGCCCGATTTTACCTTCCCCAACACCCAACAATAACAATTAATCGGTATTATTGATGACGCTTAAAATGTGGGGTAGAATTGATGTTTCTAACGATTTTTAAACTTTTTAAAATCATCATTTGATTATTATTATTTAAAATTATTATTTAAAATCATTATTATTAATCATTATTAATAATCATTATTATTATTTAAAATCAAATGATGATTTTAAAAAGTTTATAAAGAAAGTTATCTTAAAATACTATAAGAATTAGACGAGGTAATAGCCATTTATATAAGTATTCATAACATATCCGATTTATCTTCAAATCTGTCATACTTACTGCTACAGCGACAGTTAAAGTGCACCTCTTCCACGGCGGATTGTATACTTTAAGCTATTTTCTTACCTTTTTTAAGGTTCCGTAGCCAGAATGGCAAAAAACGGAACCCTTATAGATTCGTCATGTCTGTCTGTCTGTCTGTCTGTCCGTCCGTATGTCACAGCCACTTTTCTCCGAAACTATAAGAGCTATACTATTGAAACTTGGTGGGTAGATGTAGTCTGTGAACCGCATTAAGATTTTGATACAAAAATGGAAAAATTATTAAAAATTTTAAGGGTCCCCATAAGTACAACTGAAACAAAAAAAAATTCGTCTGACCTATGCGTATAGGATATCTATGAATAGGTCTTCAAAAATCATATTGAGGTTTCTAATATCATTTTTTTCTTATCTGAATAGTTTGCGATAGAGACTCTTCCAAAGTGGTAAAATGTGTGTCCCTCTAACTTCTAAAGTAGGGGCATGATAATTCTAAAAAAAATATATGATATACATTATTATAAAAACTACCAACGAAAATTGGTTCGAACGAGATCTAACAAGTAGTTTTTTTTATACGTCATAAATGGTAAACCTTAATTTAACTTTCATTAAATCAACTAAAATATAAAAATAAATCAAAAACCTTTTAATTTTATAGAAATAAACCTTATTGCTGCTGCGGAACCCTTCATGGGCGAGTCTAACTAGCACTTGTTTTACTTATTTATGTTTAATTGTAAATATATTTTTAGACTATTATTGGAACTCAAATAATAGGCTACTTGACCTATTTTTTTTCTTCGTTCTAATCGCTTCTTAATCATTCATTTTCACTAAAAAAAACGAATATTTTAATATTTTAAACAGCAGAAACCCATAAAAATGTTGATTGAAAAATATGCCCTATATACGGCGCCGAAAACACTGTCCGCCATTGTGCCGCCATAGTGTGACGTCATGTTTTCTGTATTTTATACTTTCTTTATTGAAAAAAGTTTTATGTGCTAAACGTACGAGTCTAACAGTGCTTAAAAAATTAAAAAAGAATTTAGAAATCATTTGTAATGTTGAACACTTTTGTAGAAAAGTTTTGGCCATTTCATTTCCTAACTACAATAAATGGAAAATTGATGTTTTATTTGAATTATTCAAGAAAATATATTTTATAAATCTTTCTAGGCTTATTCATATTATTTATATACAAATAAACTTACATATAACGCGCGCGATAAATAAAAGATATTAAATTACAAATGGGATGACGTCACATCCAGATCGGAAGTACCGCAAAAGCGTTTTCGTCAGTACAATTCCTATTTTCATAAAATCACATTTTCAAATCGACTTTATTTATCAATCATAAGCTTTTATTTCACGATAAGGGTGAAATACAGTTTCGTAGGCCAAGTTCTACTAGAAATATGCATTTTTTCAATGAAATTAAATATAAGTATGTCAAGTAGCCTATTCTAATGCATGCTTGAGTACTTTGTTTTCTTCGTTAGAATCAGTTTTCGAGCATAAGATAAACACAATACTGTTAGCGACATTTCCGGATGTGTGTATCTGACGGAAATGTCTCTGGCAGTAAAGATATAGTATAATTATTTTAATTTGATTTTAAATTAACTATATTTATGATTATTTATAATCAAAGTATGAATTAATTAATTTAGCAAATATTTATAATGTTAGAGACATTTCCGGATGTGCATAACGGAAATGCCTCTGGCAGTAAAGGTATGGTAATAATAATTATTTTGAGTAGATTTTAAACTAGTTATATGATGGTTATTTATACTTAAATTATGAATTAATTAATTTTGCAATTATTTATAATAATTACAATGTATTTGTTTAATTTCCGGTTACTGATTGTTAATAAGATTTATCATTGCAAATATATAAAAATGTAATAATGTAATAGATTTCCATTAAATTACTTGGTTAATATTATAATAATGTAGATTAGATTATTAAATAGATGTATTGATTTTATGAATTTATTATTTTTATACAATGTCCGGTGCCGCCCACTCTACTCTTCCGCTATATTGTAAGAGTAGAGGTGGCAGTTGCTTTATAAGAAGATGGCTGCTTATTTTGTGGCAATTGCCGACTGAGCACGGAAGTGTAAAGAAGTTGTGAACTAGAGTGTACTGGTGAATAAATAAAGTGTTCAACAAGTTATCAGTGTGTTTGATATTTGGCTGTCGCCAATATATCAGAAGCGGGATAGAACAGGATATATAAAAATTCCTAAACGCCTACACAAAAAGGATTTAAAAAATTTAAATAAAAACGTAAGTACTGTTTATAATTATAGCATTTTAAGTGGACCTTATTTTCTGATGGAATGTAAAGAATTTATAAAGATGAATAGATACTTATGAATGAATAGATAATGAGTTGGCAAAGTATTGAATTTTAAATGAACTTTTTATTGTTATTATTATTATTTTTTATATTTTTTTTCTCTTACGTATAATGAATTATATATTTTGCTGTGATTTTATATATATATTTTTTTTCCTTTATTTCTGTATTTACTTTATTAATATTATGTATTTTTTTTCCTTTCTTATCAAAATAATTGATAAATTTATTCTAAATGTAATTCTGCTTTAAATTTGTTTAAGCTCGAAAACATGGATCATGAAAATGGCATTACCCGGGGTCAAGGGTTTACTGGAAACAATACCCAAGGTCAAGGGTCTGCTGGACATGATGCCCGAGGTTCAGGGCCCATTGAGGATGATGCCCGAGGTCAAGGGCCCATTGAGGATGATGCCCGAGGTCAAGGGCCCATTGAAGATGACGCCCGAGGTTAAGGGCCCATTGAGGATGATGCCCGAGGTCAAGGGCCTGTTAATAATGACTTACAAAATGAGGGATATGCTGGTCATGGAAGTGCTCGAGGTCAAGAGCCACAACACTGGAGTGCGACTCGATGTCAAGGGTCGAGCAATGATGGATCAAGAACTCGGAGTGTTTACCGAAATGAGTATCGTACTCGACATGAAGGAAATGAACTGCCAACGTGCAATATAATTTCGGAACCTGGTACGTCTCGCCATGGCGTCCGACAGCAGCGTAAAAGGCGTCGACGACGGCAGCGTTCATCATCGGAAGATTCCGACGACCATAGAAGATCGCATGTTAGAAATAATCAGGGAATACAAAGTTACAAAAGTAGAGGTAAGCGTAGGTTTTACTATTCTGAACTATCATCATCAAGTGATTCTGATACAGTACCATTTAAAAATAGACGAACCACTAGTTCTACAGATGATATACTTAACAAATTTTTAACAATAATCAAAGATGTGAGAAGTTCGGAAAAACCCAAAATATCTTATAATAATAACGTCATACCAGAGTTTGACCCCATGACAAAAGAACAAACTGTATTAACTTGGATTACTAAAGTGGAAGAGTGTTCAGAAATATATGGTTGGGACGAGAAAGAAACTATACATTATTCTCTTCAAAAATTATGTGGAGTTGCAAAGTCATGGTATCAATCTCTGCCAACGTTATTATATAGTTGGTCTGAATGGAAACGGAAACTTTTAGAATCTTTTCCCTCTCGGGAAGATTATGCCGAACTTCTCACTGAAATGTTAGCTAAAAGAGTTAGATACGGAGAATCTTTGGAGAACTATTATTATGCTAAAATTAATCTTCTTAATCGATGTAAGTTAAGTGGAAAACAGGCAGTCGACTGCTTACTACATGGGGTAGATGACCGCGCTGTGAGAGTAGGTGCACAAGCTGCACAATTTGTAGAACCTGAACAAATTTTAAAATATTTCAGATCAGTTAAAGTAGGTAGTTCACGCGAGAATTACGATAACAACAGAAGGAGTAGAGTGGATAGAAATGTTAATGCTACAAATAATAGAACCGTAAATTCTAGGCCAGTAAATAATAATCCTGCAATAAAATGCTTTAACTGTAATCAAAATGGGCATCCAAGTTTTAAGTGCGATAAACCGTTAGTCAAATGTGAAAACTGTGATAAAATAGGTCATTTAGCTTCCAATTGTTACAGAAATAAAACTAATGGGTCTAATAATACAAGTTCTACAGATAAAAACGAGAAATTAGTTTCAGAACTTTGTATCTCTGATAGTGTCAATGATAAGTATATAATGGACATTTTGGTAAATGGAACACAACTAAAATGCCACTTAGATTTAGGTAGTCAATGTTCATTGATAAGAAAAAGTGACGCAGAATCTCTTAATTTGAAATTTGTCACAAATGTTGAACTGCCTATGCTCAGAGGTATAGGAGCAAATCTTACGAGCCCATTGGGTATGATCATTGCCAATGTTGAGTTACAAAACATCACCGAAAACATTAATATGTATGTTGTAGAGGATTATGTGCTAAGGTACCCAGTTTTAATAGGACATTCGTTTACTGAAAAACCAGACATAGTTATAACTAAAACACCTTACGAAGTAATATTGAAACGCATATCTCAACATCCAAAGGTACACTTACTATCTCGTGACGATATTGAAATTTCTTTAGGTGAATTGCGTGCTGTACCTGTTTTATGTAACACACTTGAAAAGGGTTCTATTTATGTTAACGGGTCCATTAGAGGAAACAAGGGTTATGAATATTATCTTTTGCCGGGTAGATATGAAGTTTTAAACAACAGCTGCGCTTTACTTATCCAAAATATTTCGAATAATAAGTTAAATATAAAGAAAAACTTTCTGATTACAAGGGCTACATATATTAATACGCCAATTCTAAACGCTTGTGAAGTAACTATTAGTGCAATCGAAACTAATGATAAAATAATGAATTGTAATCCAGATTTAACAAGTGAACAGCGTCATGCACTTCAATGTCTACTGTCTGAATATAAATGCTGTTTCTCGAGTGGCCTTAGTGACTTAGGATTTACGAATTGTACAGAAATGAAGATTGAATTAAGTGATTCAGATCCTGTCGTATATCGGCCGTATAGACTTTCGTATTCTGAAAGATCGCTAGTTAGGGACATGGTAAAAGAAATGCTGGATAATAATATAGTCAGGGAATCTTCTTCACCGTATGCAAGTCCAATTGTTCTCGTTAAAAAGAAAACTGGTGAAAAACGTTTGTGTGTTGACTATCGCGCTTTGAATAGAAAAACAAAAAAAGAACACTACCCCTTGCCTCGTATAGAGGATCAATTGGACTTGCTGGCGGGTAACAATATGTTTACTTCACTTGACTTAGCGTCAGGTTATTACCAGATACAAATAGAGGAAAACTCCCGACATAAAACAGCATTTGTAACACCGGATGGCCAATTCGAATATAATCGCATGCCTTTTGGTCTAGTGAATGCGCCGTCCGTTTTCCAACGAACAATGAACAAAATTCTTGCAGATGCTAAAATTAAGTACGCTTTGATTTACATGGATGATATATTGATTCCGTCTAAAGATTTTCAAGAAGGTTTAGCTAGATTAAAAGAAGTATTAGAACTGTTAAAACGTGGTGGGCTAACACTTAAAATGAACAAATGTCAATTTTTCCTTAATGAAATAGAATTTTTAGGATTTGAAGTTAGCTCTAAAGGTATAAAGCCTGGTTCAAGGAAAACGGACGCCGTTTCAAAATTTCCGAAACCTAGAAACCAACATGAGTTACGTCAATTCTTAGGTCTATCAGGTTTCTTTAGACGATTCATTCAAAATTATGCAATAATAGCTGCCCCGTTGACAGACTTGTTAAAAAAGAATCACGATTGGGTATGGGACGCTTCAAAAGAAAAATCGTTTCAACAAATTCGTGAAAAACTTTCTAGGCGACCATTGCTTGCTTTGTATGATCCAAAAGCTGAAACACATTTACACACGGATGCCAGTAAGCATGGCTTAGCTGGTATCTTACTACAGCGCAATGACAAAGGTGTAATCCAACCAGTTTCTTACTTTAGCAGAAAAACAACCACAGACGAACAAAAATATCACTCTTTTGAACTAGAAACGCTAGCTATAATTGCTTCATTGAACCGATTTCGAGTTTACCTTCTAGGAATTCCTTTTACTATACAGACAGACTGTAATGCCGTCCGGTCAACTCTTCTTAAAAGAGACTTAATTCCGCGAATCGCTAGATGGTGGATTCAATTACAAGAATTTGACTGCACAATAGATTATAGGCCGGGATCGAGAATGTCACATGTAGACGCGCTAAGTCGCAATCCAGTAGGATTAGCAATAAATGAAAATCACGTTTTTGATGTTTTAAGTATAGAAGCTAACGAACAAGATTGGATAGTTACGGTACAAACTGCGGATGACTATATTGCAAGGATTAAGGATATTTTGAATAATTCGGATACTGCTGACGTAATTGATATAGTTAAGAATTTTAAGTTAAAAAATGGTAGATTATATCGAGTTGTGGGAGACGAACTAAAGTGGGTTGTCCCTAGAGGAGCGAGATGGCAGATTCTAAAACGGAATCACGATGACGTAGGGCATTACGGTTACGAGAAAACTCTAGAACGCATAAAAAAGAATTATTGGTTTAAACGAATGAGGCGATTTGTAAAAAAATATGTGTCCGCGTGCCTGGAATGTGCTCATCATAAAGCACCCGGTGGTAAACGCGAAGGTGAGCTACATCCAATCGAAAAGCTAAATATACCTTTCCATACAGTGCATGCAGACCATCTTGGGCCATTCGTTAAAAGTAAGACGGGAAACTGTTATTTATTAGTGCTCATAGACAGCTTTACTAAATTTATAAATATTACACCGGTCAAAAATACTAAGTCATCTACAACAGTAAAAGTTTTGAAAGATCACATTAGTTTCTTTGGAGTTCCGACACGTCTCATAACTGATCGAGGTTCGAGCTTTACCAGTAAAGTTTTTAAAGATTTTATTATAGAGTGTGGGATAAAGCACGTCCTCAACGCAGTCGCAACTCCAAGAGCTAACGGACAAGTTGAAAGGTTTAACCGAACCATAACGGAAGCGTTAGCTACTTCTAACCACGGACTCGACGAAAAAGCCTGGGACGAACGAATATACGATATTCAGTTAGGTATTAACACCACTGTCCATAAAACTACACAGAAATCTCCTTCTGAGCTTTTATTTGGATTTAACTTAAACCACAAAGCCCAAGGCATATTGAATTCTGTAATAAACGATACTCTTAACGTTATTCCTTCGAACGAATTAGAATCAATTCGGAATGAAGCTTCTGAAAAAATTAAAGAACAGCAAGAAAAAGATAGAGAATATTATAATAATAAAAGGAAGCCTAGTAAAAATTATAAAATAGGAGATTTAGTGCGCATAGAAAAACAAGTTCCTCATGACGGTCAATCTCAAAAATTGGTCGTTAAATATCAAGGGCCATATCGCATAGTAAAAGTTCTCCAAAATGATAGGTTTTTGGTTGAGGACACGCCGTTGTCTCGTAAAGGTCGTCGTTATGAAGCAATTGTAGCTATTGATAAGATGCAGCCGTGGGTTAGTTTTGACAGAGACTTCGACGATGATAGTTCGGATAAAAGTGATAATGATAGTGACAAAGATGTTAAAGTTAATGACAGTTTAGTTACCGATAAAATAATAAATAATGGGAATGATAATAGTAATGATAAAGATTATAATAAAAACAATAATAATAGTGACAAGGATGTTAATGATGGTCTAGTTACTGATAACATTATAAATAATGATGAAAACAAGGATAATAATGAAGATTGTAATTAAACAAATGGAGATTTGGAGATGTAATTTGTTTCGTAGTCATTTACTATTGATTTTATTTTTGTAATATAAAATATGTATTATTATTTTTTAGCACGAGAGGACTCGTGCTAGAGCAGGAAGGCCGAGCTGTTAGCGACATTTCCGGATGTGTGTATCTGACGGAAATGTCTCTGGCAGTAAAGATATAGTATAATTATTTTAATTTGATTTTAAATTAACTATATTTATGATTATTTATAATCAAAGTATGAATTAATTAATTTAGCAAATATTTATAATGTTAGAGACATTTCCGGATGTGCATAACGGAAATGCCTCTGGCAGTAAAGGTATGGTAATAATAATTATTTTGAGTAGATTTTAAACTAGTTATATGATGGTTATTTATACTTAAATTATGAATTAATTAATTTTGCAATTATTTATAATAATTACAATGTATTTGTTTAATTTCCGGTTACTGATTGTTAATAAGATTTATCATTGCAAATATATAAAAATGTAATAATGTAATAGATTTCCATTAAATTACTTGGTTAATATTATAATAATGTAGATTAGATTATTAAATAGATGTATTGATTTTATGAATTTATTATTTTTATACAATGTCCGGTGCCGCCCACTCTACTCTTCCGCTATATTGTAAGAGTAGAGGTGGCAGTTGCTTTATAAGAAGATGGCTGCTTATTTTGTGGCAATTGCCGACTGAGCACGGAAGTGTAAAGAAGTTGTGAACTAGAGTGTACTGGTGAATAAATAAAGTGTTCAACAAGTTATCAGTGTGTTTGATATTTGGCTGTCGCCAATAATACTTTTTAAAATACAAAGGGCGGAGAAAAATAATTGCAAAATCAGCAAAAATTGGCGGCCTCGCCCTTATATTCAATTAAGTATGTCAACAAATTTATTGCAAGTGGGTTGCCCAAATAATTTCAGTCCAGAATAAAAAAAAACAGTTTTTTTTTTACATTTCTCTGGTTTGGTTAATAGACAAATTCCATACCAATCGAAAGTATGGATCCCGTCTAGAATGCGAAAACGTTAGGTTGTCCATTTTTTCTCGTCACGACTTTTGGGTAGGTAGGTAAATCGATACCAGTATCGGTCTGGTTAATGCTTAATGCATATTCTACGGGCTTCTTACTTTCGACTGGTGGTTAACCAAACCAGAGAAATGTAAAAAAAACTGTTTTTTTTTTATTCTGGGCTGAAATTTTTTAGGCAACACTTGCAATAAAATTGACATACGTAATTGTATATAAAATACTTTTCATCCATTAACCAGCTCAGTGAAGGTCCTCCTATAGTGAGATCCTAGGCCATCAGTTAATTATACACAAATACAAGTAGATTCGTATGGAATATAGTAATTCCTACACTTAGAAGAAGATCTTAGTTTAGTATACTAGAAGTAGAAAGTTTTAGAGTTAGTCAAGCAAAAGCTAAAATAGATGAACTTCTGTCAAAAAAACCTCAGAAATATATAAATGATTTTAGGAAGTTATACAATATTATCCTCGTTTTCAATTTCTAACCAGTGGTGAGTAAACACGCAATCTCATGGCGCGTGCTCCCCCAAAGGGCTTTTTGGAGGCATTAAGTGAATCCCAGGGCTTTGATTTGGTGTACTCTCAATAGGTAATTTATTCACTACCCTTCCTGCAGGATTATAGGGTCATTCAACGGAGAACTTATGGGGACCCCATATATCGTCCCTTTGATTCAGGGAACATTTAAATTAAAGGAAAGGGCCGAGCCGAGCAGAAAAATATCATTTGCATAATTTTTCATGGATGGACGGTGATATTTTTCATGGATGGACGGATATAGTCAGTAAATGTTTTAAAGGCCAATGTATACATACGCCTTTACAACAAAATCCCATAAAACGTTCAAAATCTTATTAAGCCTATTATAAGGTCAATGATTTCATTAACGATGGCACACCTTGGGAGTAGGATGGCTTCTTGCAAGGCTACTAATTCTACATAAATATATTATGTATAGTATAAGAGTATTAAATATATTTCCGTTGTCTGGTACCTGTAACACAAGTCCTTTAGGTACTTAGCACGGGGCCAGACTGACGTGGTGTGAAGCGTCCATAGATATTGTTATTATTATTATTATAAATATTTTATTTATAATCACTTTAGGGTGCCAGTAACTGGAATGCCAACAATTGGGTGGTTTGCCCTATGTATCTACAAGGTGTAACATGTTACATAACTAAGTGATAATACTTTAGGTGTGTATCATGTTTTTTTTTATGAAAAAAGCAAACGAGCAAACGGGTCACCTGATGGAAAGCAACTTCCGTCGCCCATGGACACTCGCAGCATCAGAAGAGCTGCAGGCACGTTGCCGCACCTTTTAAGAGGGAATAGGGAAATGGGGGAGGGTAGGGATGGGTAGGGAAAGGAATAGGGGAGGGTAGGGAAGGGAATAGGGTAGGGGATTGGGCCTCCGGTAAACTCACTCACTCGGCGAAACACAGCGCAAGCGCTGTTCCACGCCGGTTTTCTGTGAGAACGTGGTATTTCTCCGGTCGAGCCGGCCCATTCATGCCGAAGCATGGCTCTCCCACGTACAAAACACGGCTCTCCGCGTTATGAATATTTCCATAAAAAGGTGAAAAAAGTTACTCTTTCAGATGAAAATATATAAGTTACAAACCTTGTAACTTATATTTCATCATTCCACTTTTTTTTATTTCAAATCATTTTCCTGGTCTGAAAGCCTTCATTAATGCAAAAAGAAGTCAGTTTTCAAAGTGGTAGTAACCCACTTCATCATATTATATCTACATAATAATATTTTATCATAATATTATATCTTCATATTATTTTTTATGGACGCTTCACACCACGTCAATCTGGCCCCGTGCTAAGTACCTGAAGGACTTGTGTTACGGGTAGAGCTTGTCTAATTTGAAATGACGCGCCCCACCACTACAAATTTGATGTAAAGGAAAACTTTTGTACTATTTTGTACTGTGAATACGAGGGAGGGGCGCGTCATTTTAAGTTAGACAAGCTCTACCAGACAACGGAAATATATTTAATACTTTTATACTATACATATATTTAAGATTTTTTTTTATATAATATACATATTTAATAAATGAATACACACCCATAACCCAGGAACATTGAAAAACTTTTTGTTCCGTCGGCGGGATTCGAACCCGCGACCCCCGGCTTGAGCTGCCACACACTCTACCCATTGAGCACACAGAGATCGTCAACGTCAATTAATACGCAAAGGTTACAGTACACTGTGTTATTCATACGCGTAAAATGGAATCTTTCTGGAACTATTGTACTAACATAAATAGTAGCAAAAGTGCTTCTCCAGGATCTACTCTACATAATTACGTGCGTTTAATAAAAAGCGGACAAGTAGTTTGGGAACCTATTCCATTAAAACTAATATTTACTCTTAACAATGTTACTCAAAACAAAACACAATTTACAGTTCACTTTTACACAAACATGAGAAAACACATTTCCATTTTCCGAAACGTTTTCTACGAACGCCAATTTAGCTGTTAGACGATAATAAAAGCGTTGCAAATCATAGAAGTAACATGCACCTGGATATTGGTTATTGGCAACTTCACTGGGATGTTGAAACTACGTTTAACATTTCGGTGTTCCGACTTCCAATTCAACTAAACTTATAAACTACCGGTTACAATACATTAACCGGTACCGGTTACCGGTAGTATAGTACATGTTGTACTACGGTAGTTTAAGCAAGGAACACATTCATTTTCCAAGGCATAACTACAGGTATGAATATATAGAACTCACATATCTATCTATATCTATCTATACTTATTATAAAACAAAGTCGCTTTTACGCAACGGATTTTGATGATTCTTTCAGTGTTAGATAGCCCATTTATCGAGGAAGGCTATAGGCCATATTTTATCACGCTAAGACTAATTGGAGCAAAGAAATAGAGGAAAATGTGGAAAAACGGGGAAAATTATTGGAAATGGCTAACTTGAACGCGCTAATCTCGGGAAGTACTGGTCCGATTTGAAAAATTCTTTCAGTGTTAGATTTCCCATTAATTGAGGAAGGCTACAGGCTATATTTTATCACGCTAAGGCTAATAGGGGAATGTGGAAAAACCGGGGAAATTATTTGAGAGGGCTTATCTCGCGAACTACTGGAGCAATTTTTATGTTATTTGGCACAGATAAGAAGAAGACCACGTGAAGGATCATAGGCTATTGATTTTAATCATTTTTTCAGTGGCTATATATTTTATACCTGTGCGACGCCGGGGCGGGTCGCTAGTACACCTATATAAGAAGGAAGAATTATTATCCTTCCTTGCCTTTTTCGAACAACGCAACGGTACCTATTTCACGTATGCTAAATTGCGAAGCTGTAATAAACAAAGTATTATGCTGAGATTTGAAAATACAAAAGGCTGTAAGCAGTAAGTTGGTTGTACCATGCAGTTCAGTTGAATGTGTCTGGATAGGGAGTGAAGTGGCCCCCAAGGAGCTCATAGCACGCTTAAATATGGGGGTTTATTGTAAAGTATTATGTACTTTAATACAATGGCACTATAGTTTGTTTTTATTTAACATGAATATCCTTATGGTATGACAGTTCAGACCCTAAGACCTTTTCAGCTATTCAAATAGTCATGCTAAATAAATTGAATAGGCCCTGTGTTGTATCTATAAAAATATTTACTTTTATACAAATTGTATTACATTCTACACAAAAACAACATTGGGTCCCCTAGAGTAAATATTTCTTGAATAGAATAGAAGAAAACTCCAAAGCCTCTTGAGTCTATAGACGATGGCTAAAAGTCGCAGGAGGTATGATCCAAACAATTTTTCAATGAAACCCCTCGTTTTACTCCCCGTGAAAAAACTCATAGAGGATGCAGAGTGAAGCCACATCTCAGCGTAATTCCAAGGGGTCCAAGCTGTTTGAAACGCTATGGCAGTCAACAATTCGAGCAGCCCTTCTTTGGATACGATCTAGAGGGAGCAATTGGTATACCCAGACGCGAGAAGAGTATTCCATATGAGGCCGAACCTGCGCCTCGCAGTATATCAGTCCAATCAGATAAATAATAATTAATATTTGGTAGTTGTTTGTGCGTCACATCGTCGTACATAAAAGCATTCGATTTTATTATCAGACTAATGCTAAGTACTCACATGTGGTTTTGCCGATAGTTTTACTCCAAATCGAGTAATAATTATTACTGTGTGAACCGCAAAACTCACAGCTCGAAGGCTCGCATCGAGCCGGCTCGATGGAATTAAATATATAGATTTAGAATAAAACTATCGAGCAATTCTGAATGAGTGAACGAAATCCCGAGCCGCGGGTTTTGCTCGACCGTATTGCTCGATCGTGCAAAACCGTATGTGAGTACTTAGCATAATTTAGACTTGTAAACTCAATTCATACGGAACAGTTGAGACGTAAGCCGCCCACACTCGCCCACGTCCCAGGAAGGTACCGCATTACTGAAAACATTATGATGATTGTGACATTGACGGAATGAGATATTAATATTTGTCAATAATTTCTTTTGTATGATAAATGTCAAGTGTATAAGTATAGGCAAGGAGAGCATTGTATGTATTGGGGACTTTAATCTGGAAACGAAACGCATGAAGAACGTGCGGCTGAAGAGGGTGGGGTATACTTCCTCTTCTACACAGCGCCAGCGGTCTACTTGCCTTGTGAATTTTAAATCACGTGTCCTGACACAAGCTTATCATTATCTACTAATCCAAAAAAGTGATTGTGAAAAATTATTAGCTCATTTATAAGTATGATTATGTAAAATATGTAAAAAATCTACTTCGTTTCCATTTTTGAAATTCCAAAATTTTATAATCACTCTTGAAAAAGCACACCTGGTCGTAAGTCGTAACGCATCAAACTTGCCTCGCGTCGAATAAATTATTAACATAACCTCAAAAACTTTGTTCTTAGAAAAAAGTTTTTAGAATAACACATTTCACGAAAGTTACCAAATTACTTTCCCCCATAAAAATGGGCCAATTACTGTGCCCCATCCGCGCTACAACCTGATATTACTTTCGTGTCGAATCTTTTTTCATTTTATAGGTTCATGCCTCGCGGAAATCAAGCCATTGTTTTTGCATTTCCTCCTCGTAACTTCATATTTTCAGAAACAAAATTATTCAAAAATGTTGTTTATTTTTGTCGTGACTTGCATTGATAAGCAACAAGTTTTAATAAGATAAATCTATAAAATTCTCGTGTCACAAATGTTAGTTACTACCTCAACCGAAACGGCTCTACTGACTTTTACCAAATTTTATATTATGCATACTCAGTAGGTCTAAAAATCGGCTACTGGGTACTTTTTATATTGATAGTGCATATTTTGTTGAATAAATAATAGTAAATTATTACAACTTGAGACTGACGGCGACCATTGTTTGTGCGACGGGATAGCGATGGAAGTTGCCATGCCATACTTATTTAGTCACTTAAATAAAATAATATGGATGAAATACTTTATATGGCAAAACAACTTTTGCCGGGACAGCTAGTATAATATAATAAAAGCGAAAGTGTACGTCTGTCAGTTTAGGCGTAAACCGCTAAACCGACGTAGATGAAATTTGGTATATTTAGAATTGCAGATACTCGAAGTTCGGGAAATTATTTTTTTTTCCTTAAAAAAAAGCATGGTTCCCATACGATAATTGAGCTTTGGGGTAAGTTGCGGGCCAATATCTAGTAATCTCTATCAGGCAGTTATTAATGGGGTCGATTTAGGCGGGTTCTTGTGTGGGTCAGACAAATGGATGAGGCCCACCCCACGACCCGGCCGCTTATCGGGTAACTAATTATTGACGACCACTTGTTTTGTATTTATAAAGACTATTTGTCTGAGAATAAGACCTCAAGTCCCGTTGACATAAATTGGTGGTGAAGTTTAGTAAAATCCATTCTTAGCGGATGTCTTCATCTCGTAAGAAATCTAAGCTGTAGTACAAGCTTAGACTTCTTACGAGATGTACGTTACCTACCTACACATTTTAAGATTGTAGCTGTTATAGTTTCGGAGAATTCGTGGTTTATTAGTCAACAGTATTTTATATTTTTAGATCCCTAAAATTTGGCTACTTAAGCCGCTGACAACTGCCAATGACCTTGATCTCGCATCACTCTCGCACCTGTGTCGATTTTCATGCCAGAGAGACAGAGATGTGAAGTGTTCACTCGGTAGCGTGGATACATTTCTCGTTTGTTAGAGGAAAAAATAAATATTATGGGAAATCTAGATGACAGAACCGAAAATTAAATCCAGCAATCTTTGGATTTTTGTAAAAGGTATCAAATAAACAAAATTTTAAAGCATAGATTGTATTATTACTTTAGTTAGAACTGTTTAAAATTCCTGAAAGATGTGACTTTGGTTTTTTTTTTTCATCCAGTAGGAGTACATTATTATTTAAATTCAACAAGCTTTTCCAAATATAATCAAAAATCACATGTATTTTTTTTGTGCTAATCAATGAAATATATACGTCTAGAAAACTGCACAAAAATGTCGAATTGGCAGCTGTCTTCCCCTTGATGGAGATATCTAACACCTTTAAGTTACGCTTTGCGCATTGATACGCAATATCACCAAATAACCTAACAAAAACAAAAAAACTTTCGATAATTCGTAATTATATCCCCAGGGGAGTCGCACGTCGCTGCCCCCCTCTCTCTCCCCCTTCTCGGGTTAACAGGCCACAGTCACGCCAACTGCCAATGTAAACTTACTTTACATGTAAATCAGCTCATATGGTATTAGCGTAATAGTCCCGCCGTCTTCCCAAGATTGAATCCTTGAAATTGATTAATCAACGCTCAGGGCCCTCGCTTATAAGGATTAGGATCAATTCAGACCGCAACGCAACGCGTAGGTATGCATTTCTAAATAGTGAGTCGCCAGAGGTTTTAACCTCCGAAAATTGTAATAGTGAATGGATTTTTTGTTTTTGATATGTCATTTTCTTTTTTAAACTTGCAAAATTTACCAAAAAATTTTTTGTGCTTTTAATTTTTTAGTTACTTAATTAAAAATTAATATTTCACCATATGAAACCGCTCCAGAAAAAAAATTCTTGTTCCTGTTATTTAAAGACTCTTGTCCGATTGTTTACGTTGAAAATTAGCCAAATACACAATTTTTTAAAAAGAAACTTTGCTTTGCTAAGCTAAATACAACTATAAGGTTTTTGCAAAGTTTTTACAGATTAACGCTCGTTGTAACCAAGATAAAAGGGTTTGGGTGGATTTAAGGATTGTAACGAAAAGTGTGTTAAACTTACTTGTTGTGCGTATTTAATTTTTAGAGAAATGATAACTTTTAAGTACATAAAAATGTTTATATATCTCCAAAAATGTGTATATAATAATAGACAGAAAATATTTTTCTATATTTTTTGAGAATTTATTAAAGTGAGAGCTAATACATTAAATGCATCGATAAATTAAAGACTTTTTCTAGTCTTTGAAACATATTACACTTCCTACTTAAAGCCAGAAAAAAAATTGGGTGATACAAATCTCACGTACATTACTAAAGACGCATGCTGCGACCTATGTTTGGAAAATGCTTACCTGAATACAAAAAATATCAGTTCTTAACCTAATTTGTATTTCTTTTTCCTTTAAGTATGTTTTAGCAAATATAATTAATGAAAAAAAAATCAATTTTATTCTGTAAAAACCTAACCAAAAGAAATAAAATACAAATTTTCTACGAAATATCCGTGAAAAGTTTGTGCTACATTTTCAGAAAATTTAATAAAGTAAGAGCTAAAAAGTTATACACATTAAGAAATAGAAGGCTTTGTTAAGCCTAAAAAAATAATTTTAAACTTCCTATTTAAAACCAAAGAAAAATAGGAACGCCATTTACCTGGCGAGGCACACAACAAGCACATTTGGAGGTATGCTCATCTGCATACAAAAATATAAATTTTAAATCTAAATTATATATTTTTTCAACATATTTTCTTTCTTTGGAATATAAGCAACGATACAAATTAAAAAAATAATAATATATTATATTATTTTGCTATATATTCAAAAGAAAGAAATATCCAAATTTTCTTCAAAATTTTACAGTTTATGAGTTTACTTGAAGTGGAAGAGAATTATTTAAAAATCAAAAGCACAACTTTTCAATAGGTAAACTTTATTATTTATGTTATCAGCTACACATTCCTTTTTTTCTTTTCAATTTTCATCCACTATTGCAAAAATCGGAGGTTTGCACGATTTTTACGCTCTGGGAACTCCACTAAAAGTATTGAATTGATAGATTTGCATTTGGTCTCACGCAATTGAAGCATGTCAATTCAATACAAATTTAGGAATGCATCTACTCATACGCGTCGCGGCGCCGTCTGAATTGACCCTTAGATTGCATTACAACTTAGCGAGGCGATCCGATGTATTTTTTTTTGGTCTTTAAAATTTGGAAGCCGTCTAGTAGGTGGTGAGTTTGCCAATTCGATGTTTATCTTCTTGTGTCATAAAAATTGATAGAATTTAATACCCCGATCGTGGGAATCACAGACACAATAGATATGCGGCACCTGGGCGCCGCTTGGGAGTTGATGGCTTAATAAGACATCGCATTGCGTCAACGCATCGCGTGGCAATGTAAACTGACCCTAACGAAGAAAATTTACGCAGCTATAGGCCTAACAACATTGTATAACTGCAAACTTGACACTGACCTACCTTATCATGTGGTGTTGTAACCTGGTAAGTGAGGGTCCTGGTAAGTCTACCAACTGCCGCACTCACACATTTATTGGTTAATTAACTTTAATTTAATGAATATTTTGACGTAGACACCATACACTTTCTGTCAAACTCTTCATTAAATTCAAGTTAAATCAGTGTCTTACTTTTGATGTTCATAAAAACCTTCGCGTGTTAATAAAACAGGTTAAAACTTCAATAAACTTTTCACATAGCTCCCACATAGGTCAACGACCTTCACAGTAATTAGTAGAAGCAATTAACGCCAACACCATAAGTGTTATAATTCCGAGAACCGGTGACCGTACCGACAACACCCGACACTTCCGACGTGGGAGCGTGTGTTACTAATGTGGGACGTGTTGAGCTGAGAATTAAAAGGGTAGTTCGGAATCCTTGGTAGTAGGTACAAGCCTCATATAGGATTTATACAAGGTGTAACAAAACTAAGTGATAATACTTTAGGGTGTGTATGTGTTCCTTGTAGAGAGTGTGAAAGTAGCAGCACTGAAAAACCAAAAAAAAATCACTTTTTATGGGGAAACTCGTGACGCTGGGGCGCATGCCCATACAAAAGTGAAAAAAAATTTGGTCTTTCAGCGCTGCTACTTTCACAGTGACCACGTACAATGTAGATACCCTAGAGTATTATCAATTAGTTTTGTTACATCCTGTATAGTTAGCATAACCATACTAATCTAAGGGCCTGTTTCACCGCTTCCTGATAAGGTGCCGGATAGGCTTATTTGACAGATTCTCCATACTCCATCTGTCAAGTTAAGTGGTGGATAGCCTTATCAGGAAGCGGTGAAACAGGCCCTAAGAATGTTGTCTTGATTATTTTTTTTTATTAAATAAGGGGGCAAACGAGCAAACGGGTCACCTGATGGTAACCAACTACCGTCGCCCATGGACACTCGCTACATCAGAAGAGCTGCAGGTGCGTTGCCGGCCTTTTAAGAGGGAATACGCTCTTATCTTGAAGGTTTGCAGGTCGTATAGGTCCGGAAATACTGCTTGTGCCGGATTGTGTGTATGCGTGTGATTAAATCTCGGGATAATTTTTAATTCAGAATAATGGTATAGCAGTTAAATTGTATATTCATTAAAAATACTTAGATCATAATATCTAAATGTAATATCCTATTTGCATTAAAAGTTACTAATTAGATATTCTAAAAACGAATTACAGAAAATACATTTCAAAACTTTGCAATAATAAAACAAACTATGTACCTACGTTTATTAAAGTGCGATAAAATAATGAAACTACGTCTTTTTGGAGGCTTTAAATTTAGAATGTTTACTGAAATCTCCAAAATAACCTCCTGAAATTCTTAGTTTCATAATATCTAAAAGAAAACATAACAATCATTTTATTCCACAATACTCTTCTCACGATATGTTTTGATAATCCAACATATTGTAAAGTTATTATGCTAAGCTATTTCGGCGTATTAAATGTGGCCAATTAAAAATATTTGTACAGCCGCGGCGCTTTATGCTCTAAAAAGCCATCTCATTAGGTGGAGTGGTCTCTACTGTGACACACAAGCACACTGTAGATAGTACACTCCGGTACTGAAACTATAACACATAATATAAATACATACATATAAAGTATAAATCATCGAAATATAACAAACTGGATGACGCCAGCAACTACGTTGTGCCAAAATTTATAATTATAATAAAAAGTATCCTATATCTCCGGGACTCAAAGTATCTCCATGCCAAATTTCAGCTAAATCGGTTCAGCGGTTTAGGCGTGAAGAGGTGACAGACAGACAGACACACTTTTGCATTTATAACATGTGAAAGTGTGTCTGTCTGTCTTTCTTTCTGTCTGGATATGGATATGGAAGTATGGATATATGTAATTTATATAAAATATCATTGAAATATAACGAATACTCTATATTCACAGTTCTTATTCACAGAAACGTAGCTATAAGGCAACGAAAATTGAATGACCGACCTGAGTACTAACAAAAAGTTAGAAAGGTTTACGAAATGCATACCTCACCTAGGCATGCATTTTGTACAACCAAATTTTTTATTCATCAGGCTCGATTTATAATATGCGTCCGCCTAGACGAGCGGTTTGGCTGCTCTCCCGCGAGATCACAAGCGAAATGTAACGATTTAAGTAGCACCTCCATCGTGGGTATCGCAGACACAATAGATTTTTAATTGTTATGCGGCAGCCGGCTGCCGCTTGGGGATTGAATAAATTGATGGGTTAAATAGCGGCGCGGACGTGCTGTCATTTACAGTTGTAATCACAGCATCAAGATAGATACCGCATGTCGCTTCATTTGTATGAAAACGAGCGTGTCACTTTTTTCCTACCACTGTGACGTACCGATGATAAGAAACGTGTCCATTATCTAGGCAAACGTTTCTATTTGAATTTCTACAGCTCAATACGGCACTTTTAGGCATTTAGGCATTTTTCGAATTGCGATTGACGTGCGATTCCGATAGCAGACTAAAGAACAGAATTTCGAAAGACGAGCAATGCTCATCGTTTGGGAACGCAATATGGCCACGAAGTACATACACATGCGGTATCTAATCAGGTTGTAAATCTCGCGGTGTAGCGGCCAGAACGCGCGTTCGAGCAAATGCATATAAATCCAGTCCTACTTTTCTGTACTTTTTTATGACAAAACAAAAACTTCTTGACTAATAAAGAAATACTAATTTTTCAGCTATGAAATATAAAATACTGTAGGTTTTTATTACAGAATTTCATACTCGGTTTGCATGCTTCGAATTCCGTGACTTTATGGAAATATAACAGTGTATGCAATTACTATTTCAGGCTTTATATCTTTATCGTGAGCCATGAATCACGATCTTTAAAATAAAATACCTTAAGCTGTTTTTTGCCAGCCGTATTTGACAATGGGCGGACTCGACGGTATTACTGGAAACTGTTGGAAAGATAGCCTAGAAATATGATATGTATATCCTCGCATATTACGACCACACTCTTAACGATATCTATAGGTAAAATTGGAAGCCCCTCTTTATACAGGGAGGCCTCGAATGTACCGCTGCGCGCTGCACTGATGGGAATGCACAAAGCCTGTCCGGTCAGGTTGGCCTACGTCAGTCCAATCGCATTTGATTGGAATTGTAACATATAATATTACCTACTTGTCTAGAAAGCGTCATATACGTGGCGTCCTTATTATTATTATCCCCGTATATGAAGGTCTTTAAAAGACAAAAAGTCAGATATAACTACTACTATCGAAACGTAAGTTTTTACCCATCAAAATCGATTCAGCGGTTTAAGCGTAAAGAGGTAACAGACAGACAGTCTTTCGCATTTATTATATTAGTATGGATTACATCCAGCACTCACATTAGTGAGTTAAAAAGTGAAATATACACTAAAATCACTACACTTCTGTTGGATTCACCGTGGTAGAGTAAGCAGACTAACCAGCTGTTTCACCTGCACTATACATCGGACAGTGCATTTGCCCGGTGGACAGTTTTATGGCTGTCTGGGCAGAACGTGATCACGGCTCACGCACGGCTACGTGATGTATCACAAAGTGCTTTGCTTTAGAAATACACGCTAAAATCATTTTACACATTTCACGCGCTCGAAGTTTTTGTTTTGCTTTTAAAATAAACATTGTGCCTAAATGACAATAAATTATCATACTGTAATATTAGGTGGTTCCATTATAAATCCATACTTACTTACTTACTAATACTTACTTACTTACTTACTTACTAATATTACAAATGCGAAAGTGTGTCTGTCTGTCTGTTACCTCTTCATGCCCCCCCAACCGCTGAATCGACTTTGCTGAAATTTGGTATGGAGATACTTTGAGTCCCGGGAAAGGACATAGGATACATTTTGTCCCAGAAAAATGTACGGTTCGTGCGCGATAAACGAGTTTTAGCGCAACAGAGTTGCGGGCATCATCTAGTATATAATGATTTTTGTAGACTTTTGATCCTGCTCTTATAAAATCGAAACACGCTGTTTTAACCCTTTCAGTGCGCAATTTTCAAAATTTTTAGTCTCATACAAATAACCACTCGTACCTCCAAAAAAAGTATTGTTATTTTTATATTTCCGTAGCGAACTGTACCGTGCTTGCATCGGGCTAAGTATCCTAGAGACGGCTGAAGGGTTTTTAGCATAAGTTTCTTTTTGTTTTTGTAGGTCTGTTCTTTGTGGTCCCGTTTATGATATAGTGGACTATCACTTTAGGGCGTGGCCACACTGCTCTGGTGCGCTGCGAATAACGCATTGTATTCTACATAGCTGTAACACAATACAAGACTGTGACAGCGTACCTTATAATGCGTTGTTCATTCTCCACTTACAGGAAATGTCCTGTTTGTCGTTTCGTCAAAATACTAATCCTATGTCCTTTCTCGGGACTCAGAGTATCTTCATACCAAACAGCAAAATCGGTTCAGTGGTTTGGGCGTGAAGAGGTAACATACAGACAGATAGACAGACAGACAGACAGATAGACAGACGGACAGACAGACACACTTTGGCATTTATAATATTAGTAAGTATGGAAGTATGGATAACATTCTTCTAGTCGATACTACGTGTGGTAATTACACGCTTACAAAACAGTAATAACGTAAGTCGGAGCGGACCCGCTGCGATAATAGATTGCAACGCTCCGGAGTATGGCCTACACAAGTTTTCTTGTATACTATAATATATTTTTCTTAACTTAACTATTATTAATGTATAGACATAAATGTTATTGATATTGTGGTTAGGGCTGTTCCACACGTAACACAACAACACGACGACCACACAACATGGTCGGGCGCATACTTTGTATTGAAAAGGACTATTCACACGTACCATATTTTGCAGTCGTTATGAACCGCGTGTGTGATACACATTTTGTCGCGACGGAGTGGCGTGGTTGTGGTACCTATGGTTCAACCTTTAGAGACCAGTAAAATGTTTATCAAAATATAATATTACTAGCTGTCCCGGCAAACGTTGCTTTGCCATAAGACATATATTTCGCCCATATAATTTTATTGAAGTGACTAAATAAGTATGTCGCCATGGCAACGTCATTCGCTATCCCGTCGCACAAACAATGGTCGCCGTCAGTCTGAGGTTGTAATCATTTATTCAACAAATGCACTTATCAATATATAAAGTACCCAGTAGCCGATTCTCAGACCTACTGAATATGCATATAAAATTTGGTAAAAATCAGTAAAGCCGTTTCGGAGGAGTTCGTGGACTAACATTGTGACACGAGAATTTTATATATTTAAAGAGAAGATATTACTTTTATGTACCAGCCTAAAAATAGTATGTTGAAGAATCCTGACGTTTCTCTACAAGTGCAAGTCTCCTGAGGTCTAAGATGACGAATATCTTTCTGTCAAAACAGGACCGCGAGATGAGACATCTACCACCGGCTATCCCTTTTCTGTTTGATTATTCTAGTAGCCTGTGTTATTTTATGCTCCTTCTTATATTAATAATCGGACGTTGCTCGCAACTCTGACGCACCGAAATCCGTTTATTGCGCCGTTTTTTTTCTTTCGAGATAAAAACAATCTTATGTAATCAATAATCATCAGTCAGACAGACACATTTTCTAAAATATTAGTATGGATCGGTTCTTAAAAGAAGCACATAGATCAATCAGTAAAGCATCGCATCAAAAAAACAAATTATTTATTTACATTGTCATTGTCAACAATCATCCTTAACAAAGTCACAGATCGAAGCACCAAATGCCAATTTGAAATCTGGCTTAATTCCATACGAGGTTGATTCGACCAAAGCCTTAATTGCCAGCACCTAAAGATACCTGTACTTCGTAATTGGAATCAAAAACGGAAATTCACAATTTACTCGCTCGAAAACAATCAATACCCACTTTGGAATCCGTTCAAATAAGCTCGTTGTGTTGGAACAATACTGTGTTTTTACTAAAACAGTAATTTGGCAATTAGTGGTTTGTTCTTAGCTTTGGCAACAATGTGATTTTCAGCGCTGCATTTTTACCGCAAACTACTATTTAGTAGGCTGGTTAACCTTTATTTTTCCGTTATTTAAGAGATACTCTTGTCTATTAGTATTTACCGAAATTCATTATATCGGTGAGAACTGCAACTTCATACCGTTAAAAATATGACAACAATATTCAAAAAATTAATTGTCAAAACTGTTAAAGTGACGCATGTCAAATTAGTACGAATTGTGCGAATTACTAGACATAGTCACCGGCTACACGATCAATTTTTCATCAATCTGATCCATCAATCTGGTGTCAATCTGATTGACGGAATATTGATGGTTATAAAAAGTTCATATTAAAAATACGATCAATCCATCAATCCGTGGCGTACACGATCAAATTTTCGTCAATCCGTACCAGACTGATGGATCAGATTGATGAAAAATTGACCGTGTAGCCGGTGACATAGGAATTGCAAATAGAATAACCATGCGATTTTTTTTAATGAATCATATTATGATTCATGATATGATTCTCCAAAACGAGGATTTAGCCCCACTGGTCGAAAATTCTTTCGAAAAGACGGAGGGATAGTAGATTGTTGAGTGTCTCATTGTCTATCTATAGCGCTACGAAAATGTATGCCTGCATTGCTGTTTCTTTTTCCCTTCTACGAGCTCTACTTTCTTATTCTTTTTGCGTTCTTATTGCGTATTTATTACGAGTTAAACAAGTTTTAGAAGCCAATAACAAAGTATTTCGAACGTAACAGTGTTCGTACGTAATGATTTTAGTCTTCCGGTTGAAGTACTCTGAAGCAGTCTAAGAGAATTAATGCGTTTGTATTTATCAAAACCGGGGGACTATTGCATGCCTTCTGTGCTGTCTTACGCTACTTCCGACTAAACAATGACGATCCACATTGTTAACTGACATGACATGACACCAAATATAATACGGAACCATAAGCAATGGACATTGAATGAAGAATTCAAAGTTCAAATTATCTAGGGTTGGTAAATTATAATGAATATAGATATTATAATTCTTTTGAGATTGGCTGAATATCTTGGCCTCTATGTTTATCCGACTACGCCAAAAACTGCGAAGCGAAAAAAAGCGTATTGACTTTTTCGTCAATGTGGATTGCGTACTGCATTGTTTCCACCGTAGCGACCTAGATGACATAGGTTATATTTACTTTATAACATGTACGTGGAATCGATATTTTTATTAATATAAAAAGACCTCCATCACAAAATAACTCGACGAAAAACTGAAATCCAATATAAGCTTTAGCTAGCGGTGTATATTTTTTCCAACTTTACTACCGCCGCACCACGTTCTAGAAAAACCTTTCCATGCGAGTTATTTCTGACATTTCACAAACAATTAATTGACGCTCTAGTTGAAACTAAAGTTTCAACTAGAAAATTTAAAATCCTTCTAATCTTTTAGAATAATGCACGTCTGTTATGCAATTATGCTTAAAAGGTTTTTATTATTCGTAGCTTAAAAGTCATAATGGGTTTTGTTGAAATTTCCAAATGTGATGTGTTTTGTTGAAAATTTTTTGACTTCACTTTTTTAAGGACAAAAAAAGGACTAATACTTTCAGTTTGAGCATGTTAGTCGCTTTTCATACTTTTTTTCAGAAATTGAAAATTGTAGGCCGCTAATAGCAGGATGGTCCAACTATACGTTTACTAAGTCGTCAATGACTACTTACCAAATACATATTGATACCTACAAACTAGGCCGCTTGTCAAAATACTCAAAAATAATATGAATCATTAAGTTTATTTTTATATAATAAGGATGCAATCGAGCAAACAGGTCACCTGATGGAAAGCAATTACCGTCGCCCATGGACACTCGCATCATCAGAGGAGCTGCAAGTGCGTTGCCGGATAGGTACCTGCTTATTGCAGCAAAATGTTCAATACCCACGTTTCAAAAGGATTCTATAGAAAGGCATCAATATGTTACACAAAATAATTTAAATTATTTATTTTCGAAATATCTTATTAAGCTATATCGACGACCGTATTCGGAGAAATTCTGCATAATATTTCTAGATCAAGATAAGAACTTGTAATCTCGTGCACGAGAGCCCTTATGATGTTATCAGTGTGCGTACGCCCTACTTTTGCCGACTTAAAAATGTCGCCTCATTTTAAAGTCTCTCGAAAATCTAACACAAAACATCCCCAGCAAAGTAATTTACATCCTAAGTACTGTTATCAACGATTTTTCATTGGTATATTTTTTATGAAAGAGCGCAAAAAAGCTTACTTATTATAAACTTAATTGATCCTTACTTTATAATTTGTGGTAAAGGGAGCCCATACTAATTTTAATGCGAAATGTTTCTGTCTGTCTGTCTGTATGGCACCTCTTCACGGCCGTGAGCCCACGGCCCAAACCGTTGAACTGATTTTGCTGAAATTTGGTATGGTACTTTATGGTAACATGATAAGTACTTCATGTCTCAGAAAAGGACATAGGAGACTTTTTTATCCCGGAAAAATGTACGGTTCTGCGCGATAAACGAATTTTAGAGCAAAGGAGTTTCGGGCGTCATCCAGTGTTAATCCATGTGGTAGATTAAATAAGTTAACTATAACTTATAAGGCATGTCGGAAAATCGTAATTATTTTATTACTATAAATAAATTACTCAAATCAGCTATATTTTTATTTTTTCTTTACAATCAAAATGATAAATAGTTTACGCAACTTGAGGGTGCGTCCACATTTGTATCATTTGCGCGCTCAGATCCCCGATCAGATCTCCGTCGCGTATCATCGAAGCGTGTCAAAATGATACGCGTATCATGATACGCCCCGATCGCTATAACCGCGTATCTAATACATGCCGTATCAAATACTCGCATGATCGACAGAATGATCTAATAGGCGTCCACACTATGACACGCATACTTGATACGGCGCGATGATCGCGACGGAGATCTGATCGCGCAAATGATACAAATGTGGACGCACCGTAAGACGCTGACAACTGCCAATGACCATGATCTTGCATCACTCTCGCACCTGTGTCGATTTTCATGCCAGAGAGACAGAGATGTGAAGTGTTCACTCTGTAGCGTGGATACATTTTTCGTTTGTTAGAGGAAAAAATAAATATTATGGGAAATCTAAATGTCAGAACCGAAAATTAAATCCAGTAATCTTTGGATTTTTGTAAAAGGTATCAAATAAACAAATTTTTAAAGCATAGATTGTACTTTAGTTAGAACTGTTTAAAGTTCCTGAAAGACTTTGGTTTTTTTTTTTTCATCCAGTAGAAGTACATTATTTTATTATGTAAATTCGGCAAGCTTTTCCAAATATAATCAAAAATCACATATAATTTTTTTGCCAATCAATGAAATACAAACGTCTAGAAAACTGCACAAAGATGTCGAATTGGCAGCTGTCTTCACCTTAACACCAAAATATAATAGACAATTAGTGTAATAACTACGACAAACATTAGCTGTTGGCTGGTACGGTCACCTTGTCGCGTTTGGCTTTACATACAAATCGTTATTTTTATATATTAATACAGACTATAGAGGACAAAAGGTTACACCGATTGGTGACACGAGTTTATATAATAAACACAGAATTGATTTATAAACCTAAACTATACAGAAAATAATCAACAGGACATCCTACAGATCACCGCTATAAAGTTGAATATTATGGCAACTAATGTAATTACATAAAATATGAAATGGTATTTCGTTATTATGGTTAAGTAACCATAGCCATTAGCCACGATGCTCCTTAGTTAAATTAGATATCACGAGATTCATATTTTAATTAAATGTTCTTTTCACATAAAGATTTAAAAATTATTTTAAGTAAACTCGAAACATATTTTTCCCTTTTACGATACTAAAGATAATCCAGTGTTGAGTGTTCCAAAAATATTCTTCATATCATATCATTTTCGATACAGTTTATTGCACAATCAATTTTTTGCTCACTAAAGTGTTTACTGTGTCGTCATACGAAGCTTGTAGGAGAGGAGCTAATTACAGACGCTCATTAGGAGTTGATGTAGCACGTATTGGTATTTGTACAGATCCAATTACAAGCTATATTAGTAGTCTAGGAGCCCAATACTAGTTAATTGATGTTTTGACAAAACAACTACAGTTGCAATCAAAATGTAACACTAAATGTTTAGTGAAAACTCATGTCGAAATTTTTAAGATGTTATTATGTGGCTACATAAAAATCACTCACAGTAAAATTCTACCTAAGTGTGCCACAATTTTCTGGTCCCGTTTCGAGTGTTTTTGTTATATTACGCAGTTATCTATAGCACGTAATTAATCAACAATCATAAACGCTAATCTATACGTTTGTGTACACTTATATTTGCCCAACACGGGCCAACGTATGGCCGTATTTGAGTGACACCAAAAAACTTCAAAATACTTTGAAGTTTTTTTTGTTTTTGATGATCATTATGATTTCAAACCCTTTCATCGCTCCAAAAAACAAAAACTGGGTAAAACAATGAAACCCAAAGCACTCTCTGCTCAAGAACACGTCGACATAATCGTCACACTTAAATTTATACGTTGCCTTGAACTCCCGCATTTAAACTGTTATTTTACAACTTCGTGGTTTGTTTCGTCCATAAATCTCGCTGTACGTATTGTATTAAATATTCATTTTATCAAGTTGCTGCCCCAGAGACCGCACTGATTTATATTTAGTATATTGAAAATGTATTGATTCTGTAATTGAATATTTTACGGATGTTTCAGAGTAACTGTAAAAATCAATCGAGTCTCCATCCATGGGCGTACCCAAGATTTTAACTAGGGGGGGGACAGCATACCTGTTTCGAGAAGATGGTCGGTCTGGTATATTGAAACAAAAAATCACGAAAATTGACTTTTATTAATCTGACTGAAAAGATATTTTGTTTCCTACACTTCATTTTGCGCAGAGTAGGTTAAGGTTGCGTTTTTAATTCCCACTTGCCAGGAAAATTGACGTTTATTTTATCTTCTAGGAGGAACAGCTGCCCCTCCCCCCTGCTCCCACCTAGGTACGCCCATGTCTCCATCCCATTAGGAACCTTAGATTCCTAATAGGATACAGATTGGGTTGGTTCTTACTCACCACCATAAAATCTACAAACTTCAAAATTGTCACCACCCTTTGCAGTTTGTAGGGTTTTATGGTTTTTGAGACTTCTTGACTATAGTAAATAAGTGGTATTTAGCTTTCATAAATACTCGCTGATCCAGATTGTATGTATTGCCATAAAAGACGTACACAATATACCTGAGCCCAATGTTATTAAACTTCACACATTTTTATGGAGACAATGTTTGTGTCATGTCGATCTCAGAATAAATTCGACAGCGCAATTGAAGTGTGCTCGATTTGGTTATGCTACAAGGTTATTCTGAGAATTAAAAAACGATGTCGATTGATTCTCAAACCCACAGAATTTTAAATACAAGATGTAGAAATAAATATTCGGTATTATTATGTATCACATACGTACGACAATGCCTCTAACAGACAATACGTTCCTACATCTCACTTGTACGGGACTTATTACCTCACAATACAGTGTAAACAGGGTCGGGATCAGTTGATGCACGTGCGCCCCAGTTCAGATTAATTAGCTAACTGATTTAACATTCTGATTCACTTACTATATTGTGTTATCAATGAAAATCACGTTCGACTCTCCTGGGAGGTATACTCTGGTAGTCTCTGGAGTTTTAGCATCATTGTGAATAGAAACTTCATCATCAGCTTTCTCTTGATCACATTGCAACGTGATAATCAGAGGCGTTTTTAAACTAGTTAGCCGAAACTAAACTTAATTTACTACGTAAGAAGATACACATTGAATTGACAGAGTTGCCGCCCGTGGTATCTACCTGCTAAATATTACTTGAATTACATCGACAGGAGGGAGTAGAGTGTAGTCTGTAGGTGTGAAACAGCTTGGCAAGGTCGCGGTTGTATATTCCGCGTATCCCGTGGCTCTGCCGGAACACCGTTGGGGTTTTAGTGGGTATGGCCGGGCGCGGCCTTCCGCCCTCAGGGAGTCCCACATACCCCGGTAGCCCAGACTGCCGGGGATGCGTAAAGGCATTTCCCCAACGAAAAAAAAAAAGATGTGAAACAGCTATTTCTCAATTAACGTTCTGATTTCAAAATTGAGTTAAAACATCCTGAAAAGAAGCTTCCTACGTCCTGCATATACCCGCAAAAACATGGCTTTTATAATATTTTCTAGTAACAAAATAATTATACATATCGTGCTATTTACCAGTTTAAATGTTCTGTAATCTGTTCCTTTTCAACAAACTATTATTTTTCAAGATTTTCATCACTGTAAAACATTACGTTGTACAGTAATATATCAGATAGCTCCTTTCAGTGTATGTATGCCAGGAGTATTAATGCGGCCCGCAGTGCGGATACCTCAAGGACGCCACGTTGCTTTACCAAAAGATCGTAATACGTCTTGATATTAGTATGTGTAGGCCAAACTACCCAATCGTTAGCGGTCCTATTATTGGCACCTTAGATATTTGTTGGAAAATCATAGGTTGGTCAATACATGCTAAAATTATTTGTAGTGTGTGTGAACTTTTAAAGTGGATTTAGTCATCAGTTCACGATAATATTATTCATACAAATATAATAATAAAGGGTGTAATTTAAACGGTATATAAATATATGAAAGTGTTTCGCTCAACCGCTACTGATTTTTAACCGAATTCAATAAAAGGAGGTTATCAATTCGACGCGTATGTATGTAATTTTTCCAGAACTGCCCAGTTTTTGTATATGTTAATCTATAACAGCTTCTGAATAAATTTGCCAAATTTCAGAAGTGTATGTATGTATGTATATTTTTATGTTTGTGCATCTCCGGAACTACAAGTCCGATTTAAGTGTTTTTTTTTTATTATACGAGGTATTGTTCAACTTAGGGAATACTGCTGCAAGTTTCATCAAAATCGGTTCAGTAGTTTTTGATATAGCGAATTTTAATTCTTAAAATTGCGTAGAATTGGAAGTCGGTTTTATCTTTTTAAAATAATATTATGATAAATGATAAGTATAAGGTTTTAATTTTCGGAAAATTACTCAATATCTGATAGAACTATCCAAATTATTAGAATAGTTTCATCAAAAAATGTGCGGTTGTCGCGTTATGAATGAAATTGCTCGTTACTTTTTATTAAGTATTAAAAATTTAACTATTACGTAGAACAATCTCTAACAGTCGCAACTCGACAACCCTAAAATTTTATAATAAGACTTGAATTAAAACTATAGATGATTTATATTCTGTAAAAACTATAATTTAGCTACACGATACCTCGCGTTTACCTCCAGACAGTTTGCGTGAGGATCCAGTTTACACAATTTACAGAACACAACTTTAGCAAATTATTTTTATTCTTACCTGATTGTTATGAATGAGAGTAAGAGCCATGCTTCGGCACGAATGGGCCGGCTCGACCGGAGAATACCACGGGCTCAGAGAAAACCGGCGTGAAACAGCGCTTGCGCTGTCTTTCGCTGAGTGAGTTTACCAGTGGGCGAATCCCCTACCCTTTTCCCTTCCTTACCCTCCCCTATTTCTTTCCCTACTCTCCCCAATTCCCTTCCCTCTTAAAAGACCGGCAACGTACCTGCAGCTCTTCTGATGCTGCGAGTGTCCATGGGCGACGGAAGTTACTTTCCATCAGGTGACCCGTTTGCTCGTTTGCCCCCTTATTTCATAAAAAAAAGAGTATGACGTCGTCCAAAATTGTAAGTTGATACCAAGCGATTGTGATATAACTAGCAAGGTAAAAGTACTAGTTGGTGTCCGCAACTCCGGTACGCCAAAATTCATTTATCGCGCCGGATCCGTACATTTTTTTTAAATATCTATGGACGCTTCACACCACGTCAGTCTGGTCCCGTGATAAGTACCTACCTGAAGGACTTGTGTTACGGGTACCAGACAACGAAAATATATTTAATACTTTTATACTATACATGTATTTAAGATTTTTATTATATGACACACAATATATTTAATACACATTCGTGACCCAGGAACTTTGAAAACTTTTTGCTCCGTCGGCGGGATTCGAACCCGCGACCCCCGGATTGAGCACCAACGGCCCACCAACTGAGCCACAGAGGTCGTCAGTACATTTTTCCGAAATGAAAAGTATCCTGTGTCTTTTCCCGGGACTCCAAGTATCTAGTTATATCAATACTTAAATCATCATCATCATTCATCTAGTACTAAATACGAATAAACTTGGGAAGACCGAAGGAGTATAAGCCTATTTAACGATTTAAAAAAAAAGGATACCCATCATCCCCCCGGTCAATCCTTCGCGTCCTTTTTACAACTTTTTACAACAAATCCTAACCACAGAGACAATCTAATTTTTCCTTTTTCCGGCGCAGGGCGGAAATTTTAAATTGGATTAACTGTATAAAACATACAAATAAATTAAAAGGGCTATTTCGGTATGTTATCGCCGTATTGTTTCTTTACATAGGAATTTACCTGAATTCTGAACAAAAGGAGGTGATTCTCATAAAAAAATATTGCGATGTAAACTTCGAACAATATTATTAATGTATTTATCTGAGTTGTAAATGTTATGATTACTATAATATATTACTTTAAAGCCTGTTATAATTTAGTTACATATTTAATTGTAGTTGAATATGATTTACGCACCTGAAGTTCAAGATAAACGAAAAGCCTTTCAAAATTAGTACATTTATTCCAATATCTCGTTCAAAACGAATTAATATTAATAAATCAAATTCTCCAAGTATTTTATTACAAAGAGATTATGTTGGACTTTGGAGTAAAGTTATTTTCTGAATTTGATGCGATTACAAATTTCAGAGAAAGAAATTCAAGTCTCGTAACTCGTGAGTAATATTTATTTAACGACTCAATTAAGAACAAAAATGATAACGGGCGGCCATCTTGATTTTGTTTTCGTTAAACTTTATTCCGGCCGGCAATTCAAATTAATTGCTAATTAAAATATTCTACCCCGAAGTAGTAAGTGGCTTAGACCGGCCTCTTACAAAACGATTAGTGAATACGTTTATTCGGTAATAAAGCATTAAACTCTCGAATAGAAACTAAAATTGCCTTCTAAAGTTTAAACCGGTATCAATAGCCTGAGCCTTTAAGTGCATTTCGAAGCGCTAAGCGTTTCAGATAAAAAAGCAGTCACGTTTCCAGCTGCGACAGTTTTTAATTCAATTTATTCACTTTTCGCGATTAATCTCAACTCAGCATTATTCTGCAGGTTTTTTACATTAATCAACCAATCTTATTCTACTATTTTTTTTTATTTACTAGGTGACCTGTGAACGAAACGTGAAGTGTCACTTAAGGGCCTGTTTCACCACTTTCTGATAAAGTGTCAAATAGGATATTCACAACTTTTTTGACAGATTATCCATACTTTATATGTCAAGTTAAGTGGTGGATAGCCTATTTGGCACTTATCAAGAAGTGGTGAAACAGGCCCTAAAACTCTTAAATTTTCTCACCATTTTAACCTGGAATTCCACGAATATTTCAAGACTAACATTAGTCAAATCGAGTTCGCCGTTCTCAAGTTTTATAAGACTATTAGATATAGATATTTAAAAAAGGTTTAAGATTCATAGAAGACAAGATGACGCCCGCAACTCCGTTGCGCCAAAATTAGGTTATCACGCGGAAACCGTACATTTCTTCAAGGATAAAAAGTATCCTATATCCTTTCCCGGGACTCGAAGTCCATACCAAATTTCAGCAAAATCAGCCTTTTGGGCGTGAAGTCGAGGTAACAGACAGACAGACACACTTTCGCATTTATAATATTAAGTATGGATCTGAAGTTAATCATAAAGGGTTACAATCACCATCATATTTTTGGTTCTTGACACTAATAATGCAAGTAGTAGAACCTAACGCTAGAATGGTTGGTGACCATTATTCAAACACCACAAAATTCTTTGTCGCAAGGAGAACACAATTCTACATAAATAATGTAGGTAGTCGTGGTCGTCGTTCGGTATGGATTATTCAAAAGCCTTTTGTTTCTTTCCTTTTGGCCCGCCAAAAATGTGTGTACATACCTTATACGTCATCAGGTACGAGCCGGGAATTATTTATCTGGAACAAAAGAAAGTTTATTGAATACGTCAACAGAAAATGCGGAACAGAATTATAGTATGGTTTGAGTCAGCATACAGTCTGTCCGTCTGTCTGTCTCCAGGCTGTATCTCAAGCACCGCTATAGCTAGAGTTCTGAAATTTTCACAGACTGTATTAAATAAATACTAAAACAAAATAAAAATAATATTTATTTCCCCCAAACAACAAACATGATTTTTTTGGCCTTTTTTGCTCGTAATCAATAATGATAAGAGGTATGCACATGAAACTTTCACGAAGGCCTTAAATATAATTGTACTTTAATAATTAATAACAATATTTAAATAAAATAAAAAATTAAGGGGGCTCCCATACAAAATCCACAATTTTTGGCCTATTTTTGCTCTATAACGGTACGGAACCCTGCGTGTGGCCAAGTGTGAGGCGGACTCGCGCGTCCGCCTCACACTTGGCCGATTTTTGAGTTTTCTTGACAGGAGTTTATCTATTCACTATCGCTTCTGATTAGCTATCGTGAAAAGAATAACCAATTAACAACTTTAGTGTAAAGATAAACCCCTGTCAAAACACTTTGGAAGTCATCTTGAGCGGAAGTAGAAATAGCTTAAAAGATAGAAAAATGTCCCACATACGTCGTTTACACATTACCATAAATTCTACTGATGATTCGCGACGGTATTGCGTGAAGACAAAACTCCGCCGTGTGACCTTGGAATTCCTCTATCACTCCACACAATAGAATATTAAATTCCCGAAGCTTTGTCAGCTCGAGAATGGATGAAGACATGATAGGGTTCTGTGAGACTTCTGAGACCTGAATTCCAATAGATAAAGTTTAGCATAGGTAAAAATTTTTTAGTCTACATAGCTAAGAAATGTCGTCTTTTAAACGAGAAACTGAATCAAAATTAACCTTCACGTTTGATATGTAGATCTTATAACATACGAGCTTTTGCCCGCGGCTTCGCTCGCGTTAAGAAGTATTATTATATACAAACTCTCAACCCCTATTTTAACCCCTTGGGGTTGGAATTTATCAAAATCCTTTCTTAGCGGATTGCTACGTCATAACATCTACCTGCATACCAAATTTCAGCCCGATCCATCCAGGGGTTTAGGCTGTACATTGATAGATCACCATCTCAGTCAGTCACCTTTGAGTTTTATATAATATTATATGGGTTAAAGATTAATATTAAAAACAGAACTATTTTAATTTCATTTAATTCAAAGATTTACGTTCCTCAGTTAATTATTTTAAAAAATCATTTTTTACAGTTCATACGCTGTACTGGAATAATATAATACTCAAACTTACAATTGTAACACCATTAAAAAAGCCAAGCCGCTTTGACAAGGTAAGAAATATTTATAAGAAAAATCATGAAAAGCACGTGTGAAATGCACACGTTTCGGACGGGAAATGTCTTGAAAAATTGTAAGGACCTTGCTCGGCTCATTACAACAATTCAGACTGCAGTAGAATCGTGTAAGACAGAAGCAGCCTTGTATATTCCCGTTTCTCTTACACACATACGAACAGAAGAAGACAGTGAGTACAGCATCCTAAGTACGCAAGATGAAACATTCATTACTCTTGGTTTACACAGAAAATAGTTTACTCGAGCAAACTTTATTTAGCCTGACTTCGTGGAGCGGTGGCCACGCTGGAAGTAATCCGAGGACTAAGAGTGAGACTGCGATTGAGCTTAAAATATAATAAAGTAAAAAATATCTCCAAAGAAAAAGTATTTTCTTATTTATTATACACTAGAGACGCCCGCCACTTCGTTGCGCCAAAATTAGTTTATCGCGTTGGAACCGTACATTTTTTCGGGATAAAAAGTATCCTATGTCCTTTCCCGGGACTCAAAGTATCTTCAAGTAAATATCAAAATCGGTTCAGTGGTTTGGGTGTAAAGAGGTAACAGACAGACAGACAGAATTTCGCATTTATAATATTAGTATGGATATGGAAGTATCAAATCAAATTATTTTTTTGTATTCAAAACTTGTATATTTACTCAATATCTTAAATGAAATCCAAACTTCTTGCATCGGTTTACGATCTTATCATTAACTTTCTTTTCCTCATTCGTCAAATAATGCAATCCTAATTTTCCATTGAACATTTTGAGGTGCGTTCTTTTAAGTTCTAAACTTTGTACTAAAAATTACATGATTAAAATATATTTGTTAGCCATAAAAGAATCCTAACATATGCACCGTACAAAGTGCAGTCGGCGCACAATCAATGGCTTATTTATTTGCACTCGCGAGCTATTTACAATGTACAGGTCGCTTGTTCCCGATACTAGAAATTGAATTAAAAACACAACTAGATAGACATACCGACAAAATAGAACTAGAAAATAGTTACCGTATGTGACGTCACCTTGGTTGTTTGCGTGCACGCCGGGAGCCTATTCGCACATACAACCCGTTCGCGCTAAGTTTGCCGCTGTCAACTTTCACGCGCTTACCGTTCTCTCACTCACTCGGTTCTGTGAGTGAATGTGAGTGAGTGAGAGAACGGTAAACGCGTGACTGCTGACAGCAGAAAACTTAGCGCGAATGGGTAGTACTTTTCTTTCGTAGTAGAAACGCTCTATGCGGGCCTCGGTTCGGAGATGTGCCACTTCGCCAAATGCCTAAAAAGACCTCTATGTGAAAAGGGCTCGGCACGTAGGTATACTAAAGTTCATATGCAATTGTTGTTCTGTTCTATACGGTAGAATATACCTCTATATAAGTCATAGTAGAGCCCGATACTAAGCTAAATTTAGCAGATAGATTGACCATAGTTTTTAAAAAGCCTATGCTGTCCCACTGCTGAGCAAAGGTCTCTCTCGAAGTCTTCCACTTCTCTGGATCAACCGCAATCGTAGACTAGTCTGGCTCGTATTTATCAAATTCCTCGCGCCATCTTTTAAGAGGCCGACCACGGCGAAGTTTCTATCGTGTGATACCCACAGCACAAAACACATTGTACATAATATTGTACATAAGGTAAACTACGGCTTGATATAAGAATTTGTGATGTAAATATGATGTAAGCTATTACATACAATCTCATAATAATTATACCTCACATATTAGTATGAAGTGTAGTAATAGCGATAGCAAAAAAAAACTTTTCGGTTATTGTTGTTTTAATTAATTTAACGGAACTCATTTTTATTTAAATTGGAAAAGCTGATTTAAATTATACATTAAGCGGCACGCGATACCAGCGATACGATGACACGAAAATATTTTGGCTTCGTATTTCATTTTAAAAGTCAGTAACCCAACATTACATAAAAATAAATGCACACTGTTCGCGACGCTCCACCGCGAATGTCATTCAAAATTACATTTCTGCGAAAATATCACAGCGATATGATTTAAGAGTGTTATATCAATGCAAAATGAGAAAAGCAATGTATTTTATCTTGAATGTTGTATCTTTGAAGAATTTTGCTGTTTTCTGTCTTGGAAGAAGTTGGAGAAAATAAAAGTTTATTATATGGTCGCTGCCCGCTGTCAAGCTTTTGTGTATTAACATACAAAAACAACATTTATTGTTGAGCTAGTAATCTATTAGTTACTGATCTTATAACACATAACTGTATTCATAATTCAATACGTATTTTTGTGGGATAGCACAGAAATGCTTAAGAGCGTCCAATTTATTATAATTTTATACTTGGAAAGAATCAGAGTCCCTGTAAAAGCAATATTGCATCATAATGTACGCTTTTATAATTTTGGACGTGGCGGTAATATCGTGAACGTTTGTGGTAAAACTATAACATGGGAAAGTAAAATGTACGGAAATACATGACGACGATAAGACGCTTTTAAATTTCCGTCGACGATAACTTTTTAACGTCCACGTTAGAGTCCACGTCCGCGGTGCGTAAAATCAAAAGGGCATTTAACGTACCCAACGTTATATTGTGGAAGTCGGCGTCCACGATAACGTGACGTCCGGAATTATAAAGCGCACATTCGGTTCTGTGTAGCAGCTCTACGGGGACGTAGCAGTGCTGTATAGGTGTGCTACGAAAGCGTAGCACTTCTACGAATTCTGCGTAGACGGGCTACGAAGCTGTAGCAAAATAATTTTACATCTACGAAGAGCTGCAGCTCTTTATTTAGGAGCTTTGTGTAAATTAAACGTATAGTCTACATATAGTAATAATATAGTAGCTTAGATTATTATACCGGCGAGAGGGATGGCCATTTTCAGCATCAGGAATTCAACGTGTGGTCAACGGACATCGCTTATTTTACAAGTTAATCAATTTGCTCGTTTATTTGTTTCATTTTTTAAGCTATTGCATAGCTTTTATCGCGGGCTTTGAGTGCGGCGACCGGATCAAGAAATTCTGTAACGCAAAAAACCTTACACACCCTCCACTCCGATCGGCACAGTAGTGCGGCGTCACTGCAACGCTGTGCCGGTCCGTACGACGTTGCCAGACTTCTGCACGGTGTTTGTGTGCGTGCGACTAGACGTATGTCAATTATAGTTGCATAATTTGATAGAAATGCTATGCATTAAAGTTTAGCCGCGGCAGTCTCCGAGTGCCACACGTATTTTTTTCATTTATTTATTAAAAAAATATGTTCTTTCAGCTTTGGCGTTCCCTCTATTTGCAGAGATTAAAGCTCGATACGAGTAGGAACAAAAATATAAAACAGAAATATATCACTTTTATATCCGAGAGCTTATCTCGTACTTTACAATTATGACGTCAATTAAAATTGAGATAGTATCAGCGCTAAAATACAATCTGCGAAGTCTCTTTGTTTGCAGGATCGCTCCTAATTCTATTAAACAACTGATTTCAACAAGCTCGTTAAAATGCCTTTCTCTTTCCTAGTGTAAGCTTTGAGTCGGATTCTATTGTTTACAGCTTTTCTGTGAGTCTCTGTTGGAATATTATACTTTTATTTCTACACTGCGCTTAGCACACTTTTTTGTGACTGTGTAGTTTTAATGAATTTAGCTCTGTAATATCCACTAATATAAAGGACGAGCTAAGGTGGTGAGACATTAGTCAATTTGTACGTTTTAAAAATACTCCCAAACTACTTTCCCCTTTTTTATGTCATTTTTTTATTTCAATATTCAGTCGTCTATTTCGTTTTAAGTCGCTTTTGTAATCATTATTTAGCGTACAAAGGTAAAGTTTACATCTAAATCTACTTTCAGTCCATCACTCCTTAGGACTTTTTTTATGATATTGTTACGTGCTAGGGTTCGAAGGATTTGGAGAGAAAGACCTGCTGACTCACTTGAAGACTTTATTCACAAACGCTAGGTCACACTACTAAACACTAGGTCCAAATCACTGCACTATCACTGTCCTAGGTCGTAGCCGAGTCGTAGGTTTCACTGGTTTACTCACTATTGATCACTTGTTTTCGCTTCGCCTCGAAGATAGTTCGTATCGAACTGAACTGCCGGCCCGTCTACCTGCGGCTATTTGTATGGGCGAGACGAGATCCAGAAAGTTCCTTGCCCATTTCACGTTAACAAGTAAACAAGTGTGGGAACTTTCTAGAAAGTTCGAGCATGCACCACCTAACGCCATCTAGTTTTGAGTAGGGGATTCATGTCGTCTGTGTAGTGCGTCCCTTGATAAGTTTTGCAAATTCGACGCTAGATGGCTCTGTGTGTCCGTAACAATATTAAGCACTCGTTAGTTCATCACGGCGAAGGACAATTAATAGCTCTTTGATGCAAAATTCACGATATATTTTTAAAACGTTATACACAAATCATGAGTAAGAACAAAATACTTTTGTAGGAGCAAAATTCACGTTCTTTTTCTCATGGTAGTACCTAAATACTAACCTTTTTATTTAATTTCTGGATGTGCTTTATGAAATTTAAGATGAAAGAGGAACGCTTGAGATGTTGAAAGTGTTTGCTCACGTTACACGGGGTGTTTGTGATCAACACGTAAGGACTTGAAGGTAAACAACGCCCAAACACTCACTAACTGACAAATGGTCTCGAGCGACACCTCACGAGGCCCACGCCTTAAACGATTTTACTAGATATTTATCCACGCTACGAAGTCCAAATTGTCTTGTACGACATCTAAAATCCATAATATACTATGAGATAAATTATCTGTCTTTTACGATGACTAAAATATCTGGTAAATTCAATACTAAGGGTAAGTTGAACCAACTTACTTTAACCATAACTGCAACTATAACGTTAACTTTAACTACAATTCAAAATGTCAAATCTTTGGTTAAAGTCAAAAATGGACGCCATATTTAACCATAACCATAGAGCTCGACAAGGTTTTAAATGAACGTGGCAAAAAAAAGAACTAACGCTGTCATCATACAAAACGCCATTTTCGAAAGTTCTTCTTTACCAGTAGCGCCCCCGCCCACATTCATTTAAAGCCCTGTCGGACCAGCAACAGACATCTGTCAAATTCTGTGGTCAAATGTTAAGGTTAAAGTTAAGTTAGCTTTAACTATAAACATAACTTTGACCAAAACTGTAACTATAACCACGATTCTGGTGCAACCCACCCTAATAGTTAGGTTTTATTCTTAACCTATTATAGATTGCGCCTAAACAAAGTGGTTTGCCAATCACTTTTAGCTTTTGCTAAAAGTGATTGGCAAACCACTTTGTTTAGGTCTAAATTAGTGTCTTCGATTGTTACGATGTTATAGATGCAAGAAAATTGAAATAATTTAATATTGTCGCTAGTTACAATTTGAATTCTTAGATCGATTTATGTTTTAGACATCATGATTTCGTCACCATCGCACAGTGTTTTAAAAATCCCCAGAATCGGACATGATTAAGTTAATGCAATGAGTCGATGGCGTCTTATATTTCAAATGCAAGAGTAGAACTCCCGTGTGCGCATTTTACTTCGTTTTTTGAGTAAATCAATTTTTAAATTGGTCATTTTTTGACTCGCTAAAAACGAAATTATTTTATTTAAATTATTTACGAGGGTTTGTAAACTTGCTACCCAGCTGATTAGATTAGTCATTAAGAGACACAAATATTGTTCCTACAATTCAAGTAGTTTCTGAGATTTTAATGTTTTTAAATATTTAGACTTTATTTATTTTTTCTCCTTTCCTATATGATTTCCGCACTTTCTGTCCATACTAAAAAAACACTTTGGTTTAGTATTGATACTACAATATTTTTATTTCTTGTTAATCGCGTCTCATGCCAGAGATATACGAATTTCTAATTTTTATTCGCGCCTTAAAAAATTTAAGAGCAAAGTTTCATCAAATACTATCTTATTTAAATAATCAGTTAAATAAAAAACACTTACAATTTAATTTTTTTAATAATTAGTCAAATATGTAATAATCACTCAAATAATAAATCAGTCAAATAATGAAACATTTTATTCTTCATCACCTTGGTCGTCAAAAATGCTATCCTCCCGTGCCAAATGGAGGAGGATGAAGTCGTTAATAATATTAACGACACTATAAATTTATTATTATTATTATTTGAGTGATTATTATTTGACTAATTATTAAAAAAAATTAAATTATGAATGTTTTTTTATTTAACTGATTATTTAAAAAAAATAGTATTTGATGAAACTTTGCTTTTAAATTTTTTAGGGCGCGAATAAAAATTAGAAATTCGTAAATCTCTGGTATGAAACGCGATTCACAAAAAATAAAAATATTGTAGTGTAAATACTAAACCAAAGTATTTTTCAGTATGGACAGAAGGTGCGGGAATCATATAGGAAAGGAGAAAAAAAATAAAGTCTAAATATTTAAAAACATTAAATCTCAGGAACTACTTGAATTGTAGGAATGAAAAAAGTACAAAATGTGTGTCTCTTAATGATTAATCTAATCAGCTGGGTAGCAAGTTTACAAACCCTCGTAAATAATTTAAATAAAATAATTTCGTTTTTAGCGAGTCAAAAAATGACCAATTTAAAAATTTATTTTCTCAAAAACGAAGTAAAATGCGCACACGGGAGTTCTACTCTTGCATTTTAAATATAAGACGCCATCGACTCATTGCATTAACTTAGTCATGTCCGATTTTTGTGGGATTTCTAAAACACTGTGCATCGGTCGGAAACGACAAATCGTTAACGATTCGTATGTGAGACCTTTTATAGAACACCTAAACAGCAAATACACGCTCGAGGCGCTGGGTCGAGTTTCCTGTTGGACCCGTCAATAGACCCGTCGATGGGCGAACTTGTAGCTGAGTAACGGACGATTAAGTAGCCATTGTGCGAGAAAAGTTTGGACCCACACGAGATGATTCTTCCCAAATGTTTGTTGTTTAGAACGATATTTTTGTTTTGTTTAGGTGAGGTTTATCTTCTTCTTGTCTTGTATATAAAAATGGATTTTCAAATGTGTTAGTTATGCTAAAACTCGAAAACAGCTGAACGAATTGGGCTGGTTTTAGTCTTAAAATATTCGTTGAAGTCCAGGGAAGGTTTTAAAGTGACACGAAGTTCACCTGGATAGCTAGTATCGTATAAAAGTATTTAATATATTTTCCAATCGTGTAGTTACTTATAATCTATATCATTATATAAAAGGCTTTGTCCTGAATGACATGAAAATGGAATCACGCCACGGCCTAAACCAGTGATTGTAAATACTTGAAATTTGGAGGGAGTGTTCTTCGTATAACGTAGGCATGCGATAAGAAGGGATTTCTAGAAATTCCTCTCCTAAGAGTGTGAAAAAGGGAGATGAAGTTAGTATGTCCCATGTATGTCCCATAGGACAACTCGATTCCTTAGTCCAATCTGCTCGAAAATTCGCATCATTATTATTTGATGTATTTTATGGAGGATGTAATTCATAGTTTGTTGAAATTTATCCTTAAAAGTCGTTAAAAAGCGTGAACAGTTTACAGCGCTTTACAGCGTTTAGCAGCGGCTTGCAGCGACGCAGGGAGTTAGAGACGCCAATCACTGCTTTTTGCCACGATAGACATAATCTGTTTACTCTATTTTTGCCATGCAAGTTATGGCTGGTTTACACGTATTAAGTAGATAAGTAGTCAACTAAATTTTAACTTATGACTTTATAATTACTTCACTAAATTTGAACATGCTACTTGCTACTAAATTTGTGTTTACATGCAATTGATAACTTAAAATTAAGTAAAAATTTAGTTAGCTACTTATCCACTTAATACGTGTTAACCAGTCATTAGAGCTCATTTGAGTAAATACTCTTTTGCTTATGAAATAAAGCCACCATTCACGACAGCGATCTCATTCTATTTGTAAATTATAGCTACATTTACAATCGAAATTGCAACTTATGAAGCCTATTATATTATCGTAACAATTAGTTGTTAAATCTAAATAATAACTATATATTTGTAACAATTTATTGTTATTATGATATTATTGTTTTCTTATACTTTTGTAGAATTTAGAAAGATTGTCTTGAATGGAGGGCTTTACATTATGTTTTGTCATCTATTGTTAAAAAAATATTGGCGTTCGAAATTCAAAATTAATTATTCCTGTACGAATTTGTGTTTTTTTTTCATTGAGATTTAATTTTATGCACAAAAGATTGTGTAAAGTGTCAAAAATTTAAAAATATTTTTTTTTTTTATAAGAAATGAAGCTACACTTTTACTAATCTATTTAATTTATGATAATATATACATATTATCATATTATCAATAACATGCTTTGTCTTGAATGATATAATAATCATAATATTTACTTACTTAATAATTTTCAGTAAGTATTATTAATTAATATACTTACGTCATGGTGAGGTATTAGTTTACAGTGTTGCTAGGATTAGTTTACCCTGTGTTTTAGGCGAAATCTAGGGTTAAAGCAATTATTAGATAAATAATTGCTTCAATAAAATAATAAAAATATAAATAATAATAAAACCTAAACCACTGATCGTAGAGACTGAAAATTTTGGGGAAGTGTTCTCCGTATGACACAGACGTGCGCGATGCGATGTAAGAAGAGATGTTCATGTTTCGAAAAAATGTTATTAAGTTTTGTAATAATACTTGCTGTCCCGGCAAACGTTCTTTTGCCATATAAAGTATTAGTGAGGTGATTAATAAGTAATAGTAGCATGGCAACGTTCGTCGCTAGCCCGTCGCAATGGTCGACACTAGACATACTATTTTCTTAGTCTATGCAGTAGCCGATTTTCAGACCTACTGAACAGTGACGGATTAAGACTACTTGATGCCCTAAGCAATCCATGCCTGTGTCCCTCCCCCCCCCCCCCGCTCTCCTATCCGTATGACAACTAGATTCGGTCTTTAAACTTTTACCACCTAAAAACATTACTTTTTTCTTAGAAACTTTTTTTGGTGTGGTTTTTGATGACGTGAGAGTGAGACGTGGTGAGACGTGACACCTAAAGGACGGATGTTTTTTGTCCTTCTTCTGGTGCCCCCTCAGACGTGATGCCCTAGCTAGGCAATTGCTTAATTTGATTAAGGGTTAATCCGTCACTTCTACTAAATATGCATAATACTTATAATATAAAAATCAGTGAAGCCGTTTCGGAGGAGTACGGTTTATAACTAACATACAGTGTGTGACAAAACTTAGTGATAATACTTTAGGGTGTGTACGTGTTCCTTGTAGAGAGACGTATTTTTTTTTTCACTTTTGTATGGGCAAGGGCCCGAGCGTCACCAGTTTCCTCATACATAAGTAAAAAAAAATTGGTCTTTCAGCGTTGCTACTTTCACAGTGAACTCTCTACAGTCTACGAGGAACACGTACACATCCTAAAGTATTATCACTTAGTTTTGTCATACCCTGTATAAGATTATTATTTTATGAGTAAACTAGCGACCCGCCCCGGCGTCGCACGGGTATAAAATATATAGCCACTGAATAAATGATTAAAATCGACAGCCTCCTTCACGTGGTCTACTTCTTATATTCTGTGCCAAAAACATCAAAATTGCTCCAGTAGTTCGCGAGATAAGCCTTTTCAAATAATTTCCTCCGTTTTTTCCACATTCTCCTACTAATAGACTAATCTTAGCCTGATAAAATATAGCCTATATCCTTCCTCAATAAATGGGCTATCTAACACTGAAAGAATCATCAAAATCCGTTGCGTAGTTTTAAAGATTAAAGGGAACAAAGGGACATGAGGGAAAAAAGCGACTTTGTTTTATAATATGTATAGATAGAAGATCATGTACTCACAAAAATTTTACCTCTACAATCTTATATATAAAATTCTCGTGTCACAATGTTCGTTCCCGTACTCCTCCGAAACGGCTTGACCGATTCTCATGAAATTTTGTGAGCATATTGAGTAGGTCTGAGAATCGGCCAACGTCTATTTTTCATACCAAAAATTATTAATATGGCAAAGCAACATTTGCCGGATCAGCTAGTTATTAATATTATATAAACTGTCGCAAAGTCTTCAGCCCTTTTATCTCTCTATCATTTCTTCCCAAAAACTACTACGTACCACATGTAATCTTGACAATGATTCTCAGTTCGCAAGCCATCTCCCTCTCTCCCCAGATTAAAAATATTATTTCATTATTTTTTTATAATAATGTAACGAAACTATCTTCCATGAATACAAAACATTTAGATACGAAACGTCGCGACGGCGGGCTTAAGGCCGTTTGTCCACCGCCGCCATCACCGGCAAGTCACCGACAAACATTCAAATAAAATGCCACGTTATTAACTAGGTCCTATAGGCTATTATAGGTTTAATTTTCTACCGATGTCGGTCTAGCGACCTATGAAATGAAATATATAAAATGAAACATATAGCCTAAGTCAGGGGTCACCAAATGGCGGACCGCGGTCCGCATTCGGACTGTCAACCTTTTGTGTACGGACCAATTATTTTCGAGGATGAACTTCGTTATTAAAAATACATTTCATTCTCGACTTACTGATGAACATCTCCAGAATTTAATGTTAATAGCTTGCACCAATTTCACTCCAAACAAGCAACAATAATTGTCACTTTTCCCATTGATATGAAAATCAAATTTTTCGTTTTTATCCTTTGGGTACGGAACTACCTTTGTTTAATAAATATTTTTTTAATAAAATGGAGTGGCATTTTATTTGAATTTTTGTCGGTGACGTCCCGGTGACGGTGACGATGGACAAACGGCATAAAGGAATAAAACTCGCCTCATAGGAAGCGATCATCTCCCGAGTTGGCTGTCGACACGGTTTTCAACCCCCGCCCACCCCTCTACCCCTCTATGACCCCTGGTAGGTACTGTATTTCATTATTTCTTCACCATTTTACATTTTTACGTCTAGCTGAACCGCGGAGAATGTAAAATTATGCGACGTTTTATTTTTGGATTACCACTTTTAAAAATGTTTTAACTGTTCAGTTCAGTAACTTAATAACTTCTATATCAAGAATCCACATTAATAATATTAATGCGAAAGTGTCTACTGTCTGTCTGTTACCTCTTCACGCCCAAACTTCTGAACTGATTTTGCTGAAATTTGGTATGGAAATACTTTGAGTCCCGGGAAAGAACATAGGATATAACATAGATCATTAAATACAATTCGATTTTACGGGGCTCCTTAGAAAGTAAAATGCCGGCAACCGTAAAAGGCCAGCAATGCACCTGCAACTCTTCCGTTTTTACGAGCGTTCATAGGCAACGGTAGTTGCTTTCCATAAGGTGACCCATTTGCCCCCTAATTTTGTATCATGTAACTCCTCTCTCCTCTGTTTTTGTATCATGTAACGCCAACGCCACACAAAGACAAGCAACCATTGTATTCGCTGCGTCAATATTTTTATTAGTAAGAGGTGTAACGTATTGTTTAACTACTGTATAATATAACAATATGCAATATACAAGGTCTCTCATCGTCTATGTGGGGTATACAAGAGGAAAACAACACGTGTACTCGATATACAAAAACAAACAATCATCTCGCATGAGTGGATGAACCGGGTAACTAACATTTTACAATATTTTTTATAAAATTAAGGGGCAAACGAGCAAACGGATCACGGGATGGAAAGCAACTACTGTCGCCCATGGACACTCGCAACGTTAGAAGAACTGTTGCAGGTGCGTTGCCGGCCTTTTAAGAGCAATTACTCATTTTTTTATAAACATTTAAACAAACCTTGTAACTTATCTACTTAATTAGCTGACTATAATATATCTAGCTATATATAGAATCCACTTTTATTATTTCAAATAATTTTCCCGGTCCTAAGGTCTCAATTTATGCAAAAATGACATTTTTCAAATCGTTACTTACCCGCTCCACCCACTCATGTCTTAAATTCTATACCGAAGGAGCGTTATAATGGTTCAATATGTGCTCCACAAGAGAAATATTATTTCCCTACTAAAGAAAACTCTAAAGAAAATGTTATTGCAGCACGTGAGAGCGAGTATTATATAGAATTTTGTACAGAAGTTGTTTGGAGCACAGTATGAACTATAGCCGTATAGTTTGCGGGAATATAAACTTACTGTCATTTTACGGGAGTCAAAGTAAAGGATTGCACAAACCTACGCGACCAAAGCAACTGCGAAGCGGTAGCGTCTACCGCGCGGCGGACGCTGCCCATGTAATCTTATGGCGCTGTGCACACCTGCACGACCGCGACGCGGGATGTTCGCGCCGGCAAGCGGAACGTGCACGTCAAGTTGTCACACGCGTGTTTTGAAGTGTACATAACTAGACTTTTTTTTTTTTAAACCTTTTTATATATTATTTTCTACAACTCTTTAGCTTATGATTTTTTGATTTGTATACGTTTTGATAGATTGTGTCATGATATTAACGTTTGACGGTTCGCACCGTAGTCGCGCAGGTGTGCACGGCCAGTTTCGCGTTGCAGACGCTCCCGTATCGCGTACCGCGTCCCCTGTCACTGACGCTTAGGTTTGTTTTAAGCATTAATCTGTACTTTTCATCTAAATGACAGAAAGATAATATCACACTTTTGAGTGATAGTATTAGTAGATTACTAAATAACGTCCGCCACTCCGTTAAGCCAAAACTCGTTTATCGCGCGGGAACCGTACATTTTTCTGGGATAAAAAGTATCCTTTGTCCTTTCCCGGGACTCAAGTATCTCCATGCCAAATTTCAGCAAAATTGGTTCAGCGGTTTGGGCGTGAAGAGGTCACAAACATACAGACAAACAGACATACTTTCGCATTTACAATATTAGTATGGAAGTATGGATAGTTGACGAGTCTCCTGGTCTGGTCTCGTGTCTTCAGCAGAAATGAAAATGTTGATACTTGCATAGTTAAGTTCATTTATTTGCCCCCCTGTTCTTCCCATTGTGAAATACTCTTGGGAAAAGACTCAAGTATAGTCTGTCAAGAAAGTCATGACAGGCGGGAAATTTTTTAAATGAAATAAAAAATATGAGAACTTTATTAATTAGAGATAAAAATGTGCAAGGTGACAATATTTAAAATGTAATAAGCGTTCTCTGTGAAAATACAAAGAAAAAAATACATCTTATAAGCGTGATTACGTTTAGAAAATTCGGATCTCCATGCCGAATTTCAGCAAAATCGGTTCAGAGGTTTGGGCGTGGAGAGGTAACAGACAGACAGACACAATTTAGCATTTATAATATAATACTAATATTAGTATGGATATTGTATGTTTTTGAGCGCGACTGTACCTAGCATAGTTTGTATGAGAAAATTAAAATAATTTAGGTACAGGTGCGCGCGACAGTGACTCATCAGCGTCTTAAATCCAGCGCGGCGACCAGCTGTCTGATATGACGCTGCAAGACGAACTTAATTAAAACGTTTGTCTGATTGCACAAAATATGCTTTTTTTCGTCGAAAATATGCATCTTATGGGTCACTGCTTATTGTAATGTGACGCATTGATACAAGTTTATTTCATATAAATTCAAAACTGAACAAAAATATTATTCAATTAATCAAATAACTTGCCGCCTGTTGGAATGAATATTCCAAATGTGAATGGCTCGATGAAATGCATCAAAGCGCTTTGCGAAGTTGCATTGTGAATTAATTCTTTAGGATCAGCTCAGACCATGCTCAGACCACAGCGGGACGCGTATACACCTTGAGATCAATTTCTAAATATTATATTAATTATTCATCAAGCCCCATACGGTCACCGGTGAACGAGACACAATAGAATATCTATTGTGTCTCGTTTTCCCACGATCGACGGGTTAAATTGACAGATTTAATTGCATGAAGTCTCATTCAATTGAAGTCTGTCAAATCATTACAAATTTAGAAATACATCTCACGGCATCTACGCGTCACGTTGCGGTCTGAGCTGACCCTAAGCAAAGAATGATACCTAATGATTTCTATTAATAATAATTAACATTCAAAATAACTAGTACATAGTTTCATAAAATATAGGTTAAAACTACGTATACTAATTCAACATAACCGATATTAAAATAAAATTAATAAACGTATTTTAATTATAGTGTTCAGATTTTCCACCGTGAAGGTAATTTCGACCTGAATACGGTGGTCGGTAATTAATGGATAACCCACTTTTAACCCTGGGGGTAAAAATTAAACGCAAGATATTATAAGTCTCAGTTAACGACCGTTTAACCGCAGGGCTGGCCCTTCCTTAATGAATAAATGAGTAGCGCCAATCTGGTAATATTATAATATCCGAAGAATGGATATAAGCACATTATATAATGTCCAATAAAATGAGTTAAGTAATAGACATCGGATATATGCACAAGGAGTCTAAATATGCATGCAAATATGCAGTTCAAATTGTCGGAATAAGCACAAAATATGCACAATTATAGAAGCCATTTGTTATTAAAGTTATCGTTTACTTTAACTCGAATTCTCGATAACTTCGTCAGATGCCTAGAAAATTGGGTTTAAAGTGCCCTCATATTTTAGATCAGAAAATTAATAAAAACTATTCTCCCACATATTGAATACATTTACAATGAAATGAAAATTTATTGAGACATTTCGGCGGAGTTCTGTTACAAATAATGTGAGATGAGAAATAGGCATATTTAACATTTTATACAACACAACATTTTACAACATAATATTATTTTTACCAATTACAATTTTTTCCCCTTTTAATTTAAACAAACCTTGTAATTTCCCTACTTTATTGTGTAGCAGCTAGCTAATTTAATATATCCAGCTATGCATAAAATCCATATCTGTTTTTATTTCAAACTAGATGAGGCCCGCAACTCCGTTCCTATGAGTAAAAAGTATCCTATGTCCTTTCCCAGGACTCAAAATATCTCCATACCAAATTTTAGCAAAATCGGTTCAGCGGTTTGGGCGTGAAGAGGTAACAGACAGACAGACAGCAGACACACTTTCGCATTTATAATATTAGTATGGAAGTTATGGATTATTATTTTCCCTGTTCTAAATCCCGCATTTATGCAAAAAACGTCAGTTTTTACTATCCACTCATGTCTTCAACTATGTTGCTCGCTGCTCATATCATAGCTAATGTAGTCTAGTGACTTGGTTATAGCCTATAGGTACTTAGTAACCAGTACTGCAAGTTCTGTAATGAAGACGGTAAGATGTCACTTTAGCCATAACTTATATCTATATATTTTTATATACCCATAAACTTATCAACAGATATTATGCTCTGTCTTAGGAATCAGCAGCTCATATGTTCAAAGATTCAAAGACTTTATTAGCATGCAAGTATAGTATACAACATACAAACTCAGCACCTTGCAAAGGCGGTTGCTTATAAAATAGTACTTAAGTTAACAAATATTTTGGATTGTAATTTCTTTACGTTACATAATTGAATATAATATACAGTATTACTTATTTCTTAATTTCTTATATAATATATACATTATAGAATTACAATAGCACATGAATAAAAGTAAAATATTTTATGAATTTAAGTATTTATACTTAATCTTCTTTAGAAAAGAATTCTTCTAGCGAGTAGAAACATTTTTTAGTTAGGTAGCTTTTTAATTTTCTCGTAAATGATAATAGTTTTGTTTCATTTTTAATTGCATCTGGGAGGTGATTAAATATTTTAACTGACATGTAGTATGGGCTTTCGTTTAGCATTTTAATTTTGGAGTATGGTAAATGTAGTTTTCAACCTGCATGGTGGTGAGGGGCCTTGCACGGATTTGGCAACATTATTGCTTGTGTGGTGGTGGTGTTTGCAAGTTCTTGCATGCGAGTGTACGCATAGGCAGTGTGGGAGGAGGGAGGTGCTGTACGCATGCCTATGCGTGCACTCACTCATTTACTTAAAGGTTTTTTCGCGAAATATTGCCAAAAATAATAAGAAACTAAATTTTAAATGTAGTCTGTTTTTGTGTCGTGTGTTAACGTCATGTGTATCTTTAATCTTAGTAAAGTAATCAAAAGTTTTGAAAACAAACAAGCTGATATCTAGTATGTAAATGGATGTAAGTGTAAGTAATGTGTATTTAATGAAATATAGCCTGCAGCTGTCTCTATTTTTTATTTGTGCTATTATTCTTACACATTTTTTTTGTAAGATGAAGAGTTCGTGGCTGTTTACGTTGTTCCCCCACAGTATGATCCCATATCGCAGCCAGGAGTATGCATATGCATAGTATGCTGTGATGGTTTGTGTGTCTGTGCTGCATTTAAGATGAAAAAGCGTGTATGTGAATTTTGATAATTTTGATTTGATTTACTCTAAAGGTTACCTATCCGTAGCCACTTTGTAGTTAATTCTCGTGTTGGTAGCCCTACATTCATCCTCCAGTTGGTAGCCCTGTTGGCTGCGAACAGTCCGAGGGATTTGGCTGCGGTTTTTATGGTAATGTGGACCCTCGTCACCGCCTGTCATTTACATACAAGGCCGCGCCCCGACGTCGCACGGCCAGTATCGATATCGCTGTTGTGACAATTTTTGCATCAGTTTGTTATTGCTTACGATATACATATGAAATCTGTTATTTCCACAAAATAATTTATATTGTGCAACGTAAAACTCGGATACATGGCGATTAAAATTGTATCGTAAATTTCACAAGAACAAAAGGGTAAAAGGTATTTTATATTTAAATTTTTAAGGTAGGCACTGCTAGTTGATAATTAGACTATTTGAAGAAAATTTTGGCAACTAGCATAGTTTACACTATGGCGCATTTCTATGAAAAATATATTCGTACTATACGTCTGCCATATTCTACAATATATAACCTGTCCTACTAAAACTGCTAAAATAATATGAGTCCTTGGCTTCGCCGTAGGTGCGTAAAGCAGGTAATTTCGATATAATAATATGTAGTTTCGATATCGAATTACGCGAACTATTACCAATTTAATTTTCGCTACTCCAATATTGAATATTCGATGCGGAAGATAAATCATATCGGGTAGCACCTGCCTCGTGGCTGTCGAATCATGCCGTCCCCCGGGTCTGCCGTAATACTGCCGAAACGCTGCCGTAACATGGCGTTCTTTATAATGGCGTTACGCCTACCGGGATCCCCTAAAAGCTTATTTTTCATGTATAAAGCTATTCAAATATCATAATATTATAACTTTTCCTTGTCATTAGTTTACGTGTTTCTGTTCGTTTCCCTTAACGTTATCGTAGAGACTCGTATATGATTTTGGTTTATAATTAGTTTTAATAAAAAAGCTATAAACTGTTTTGCAGGACTAAACATTTTTCGTGACAAAACTATATTTTGTAAGAATACAATTATAAGTAGTGATAAATAAAATTAATTCTTGCTGTTTAATAGTGTTTGGTTTAAATTTCATTAAAATCGGCACAGTACATTTTCTTTACGTGTGAATTACAATAGAAGTCATTTAAGCGCAAAGAGAAACATTTCTATGTAACTATTCATTTACAAAAGGTGCTATTTTTCCGATGACGTCACAAATTCGCAAGTAATTAGTGGTAGCGCATCTGCAGCGAACGTCGGAGGTCCGACTGGCCGGAACTGGGACACGCGACCCACTAACAAGCCGGAATATTCCCCATAATTTTGACATAGAAAAATAAAGCCATATTTGGCACATCGCCAGTGTCGTGACACGTAGATATTTTTTCTTCCTGCGATCGAGGGATCCTTTCCGGGCCTTTTGGTCGCTGTTTACACAAAATATTATTTGTAACTCGGGTTTCATATCGCAGCCTTCGGTTCATTTTCTATGTTTGTTTATCTGGTATTGTTTTTGTTCTGTGGATATGAAACCGTTAGGGTGCTTTCACATGAGCTGCGATACCGCTTGACTTAACACCGAAAACCTCTAAAATGAGGCAAAATAGCCATAAAGCGATGTGTAACATAATATATTATGTAACATAATGATTGACATATTTTAGCGTGTGGTACAGTAGATCTGTTCACCACTATTAGCGTGTGGTACAGTAGATCTGTTCACCACTATTAGCTTTGCATCTTCGCGTTGATACGTGAACAGCCATCATAAAATTTCAAAAATATTATTATTTTTGACATTGCCTCTATAAAACGTACCACCCACCCAGTTTAGCGACGATGGCTCCACGGGTCGTCTGCAAACGCTCTTAGGACAATGACACTGCTTCCAAAACAATTCTTCATATTACAATCTTAAATATATAAAACTCAAAGGTGACTGACTGACATGGTGATCTATCAACGCACAGCCCAAACCACTGGACGGATCGGGCTGAAATTTCGCATGCAGGTATATGTTATGACGTAGGCATCCGCTAAGAAGGGATTTTGATCAATTCTACCCCCAAGGGGTTAAAATAGGGGATGAAAGTTTGTATATAATAATACTTCTTAACGCGAGCGAAGCCGCGGGCAAAAGCTCGTTATTACTAAAAGGAAGCTAAAGTTTATTTAATTGTCGTTAGACACGTCAGGGATCAAAAAACTTGTAAAACAAACAATTTAAATTTAATATTACAGCAAAGCCCAAAGGATACAGAGTAATAAAACTAATTTACATAATTTGTATACAAAGGATAGTAAGTATTGATTTAGGTAAAAGCTACGCTATAGTTTGATATTTAGTACACAAATATTTTAATATTTAATACACGCGGTTACTTTTTTAAGCCGAAGTTTAGACTCTTCGTCCACTAGAGCAGGTATACATTGGGCGTTTTGAAGTGCGCGCTTTGCTATCGCGCGTTTTGAGAAGCCCGGATTCTATTGAAGCGTACACATGCAAACGCGCCAGCAACGCGTGCGGCGTGCTTCAATAGAATCCGGAGTTCTCAAAACGCGCGTTAGCAAAGCGCGCGCTTCAAAACGCTCATTGTGTACCTGCTCTTAAAGTAAATAATAATTAATCTTGTATCAAAATAATATAATTCCTATTTGTTAATTAATGCGAAGAGTGAAAGAAATTATATAATATTAATAAATATTTAACTCACGGTTAAGTTTAACTTGGAAAGGCGTAAGATATCATTATTCATTAAAATATAATATTATAATAGAGCAGCTATGCGCTTGGCGTAGGCGTCTGTAGCTACACAATTGCTAAAACATAGTATACCTACCTACGATATATAAACTTATTATTTGTGAGTCCTATCCAGTCCAGCCATAAACCTGTTTTAAAACATTCTATTAGCATGGCCTCGCCGGAGTTATTGCATAATCCTCTGTAAGAACACTTTTAACACTATAACGCTGTAAGTCGTCGCCGTAAATAACTTCCACGACGCGAGATTTTCGCTCCACTGCTTCCTGACACTAAAGCCAGGAAAATGTGCATTCCTTCAGTATATTATTTGTAGTACTAAATTGATGAAATACCTTTTTTGGTGAGAATATTATGTGGACAATTTATGTGGACAAATGAATTTATAAAATAAAAACTTTTACGACGGATATAACAAGATTTAATAACCCTTTTGATAAGCTTTGACTTCTTCGACTTGAATAATTAGGCCAAAATCTAATCATAAAAATGTATCACTGCAGCCATTCTAAATAATGTTATATGAAAAAAATTGAAGGGCCAAACGATTAAGCATTTAAAGGCCACTTCACTGATAATGTTATTAAAGAAAACCCCTTCAAAATTGAAACCTTTCTTATGAACCGCAATAAAAATAAAAAAATATGGCCGCCACAAATTTACCAATTCCCGATATTTCAGTACCCGGCGCACATTAAGGTCGTAATGTTTTACGATGACCCCCTCTCTCCAGCGCACACACGAGCCAAGAATGTGGCACATAATATTTCTATACTAATATTATAAAGAGGTAAACTTTGTTTGTTTGTTTAATTGTAATGAATAGGCTCAAAAACTACTGGACCGATTTGAAAAATTATTTCACCATTCAAAAGCTACATTATTTACGAGTAACATAGGCTACTTTTTATTTTGGAAAATATAGGGTTCCGTAAGATATTTGGGTTTTTCTGACACAATGTGAAAAAAATCAACCAGAAAAGTTACTAATTTTGCATACGCTGCCTAAACTATAAAAGATAGAACCATAAAATGTTTCAATTAGCTGTAGATCTTATAAATATCTACAAAAAAGTCCACGACACACTATACCTATCTATCTCGAGTGAGACACAACAACCATTTTTTTATTTAAAAATCTTGATTTTTTTTTTGGACTACATTTAAACGCATTTATTTTACTTATGCTGATAATTCTTATCAAAATTAATTATTTCATCACTAAGTACAGTTTGTGTAGATAATATTTGGTGCTCGAGTGATTAAAATTGGACGTTTGGTTTAGAAGTTATGGTGAAATTAAAAATTGCGATTTACGCCCGTTTCGAAGTGGGCGCTATCAACGCGGGGTAGCGCAGTAGCGAAGATTATGACCAGCCCTGCAGCTGGTGAATTAGCTCATATACCAAGAATACCAATGATCCCTACTGATTTGCCTATACCCTGGAAAAGGCTCCAATTTCCTGTGAGATCTGTGATGAGACGTAGCTTTTGTGGCGGTACAGACCAATGCGGGCCACGGGTAGTAATAATGAATATAAATCAAAACTGCTCAATCGTAATAAATATAAATCAAAACTACTGAATCGATTTTAATAATTTTTCAGTGAGTGACATAGGCTATATATTTTATACCCGTTCGAAGCCGGGGCGGGTCGCTAGTATTTTATATTTTACATATTATTACGCTGTCATACTTTTTTCAATTCCTCTAAGCTAACTTCAAAATGTTGGTCATTGATTTGAGAAAGTAAGGTAGTATTTAACGAATTCACAGTCACGTACGCTTTAATTTTTTAATTAATTTATCTTTTACTTATATCCGTAGAAAATACTGAAGGCACATTTGACACGATTAATTCAGGTGTGTCGATTTAAGCACCAAAACCGTAGGTGGTGGTAGGCGTGACATTATCATCATCATAGATTCGCCATGCAACAAGAATAGTAGGTATGTAAAAATAGACTTTTTTAAAAAACGAGTTTTTTTATGCGACCATTTAAATCCCTCTTTATTTAATATCTGTTATGGTTACAGTACTACATTAGAACTGTAATTTAATTAAGCTTAATATAAACTGGCAGCACTATCTACTCGACGCACGTTCTTCATTACGTGATGCCAATTTATATGACTCGTGATTTTTCCCACCCAAATTGTTATGCATTGGAATATTTCGCTACCTCCTGCATAAATAGATGAGACAGACACGTGAAAATAGCTCAAATATAGAAATACAGGTTGTTGAAGTTTGTCATGTACATACGAATGTATCTTCGAAGTTCAAGTTTCTTCTATAAGGCCGTTCGCTGCGTTAAGCGTGCGCCCGGCGCGGCGCGGCCACCCGCGAGTATTGCTTGTTTCACGTCATCACTCATCCCATAGAGCAGCGCTGCATTGAGCGGGTCAGCCGTCGCACGATTACTATGGCGAGCGCACAGCGCGGGCGCCCTAGACGGGCAGCCGCGCCTGGCACGAACGAACGTCCTATAGGCATCCATTAGACGGTAGGTTTTGCTGTCAGTTTTACCACAGTCATGACTGTGACTGATGGGTAACCTACCGCGTAAGAGCGTGACTGACGATGATTGACGAAAATCTGGATACATTCGTCAGTCTATCAGTCACCATGAGTCAAACATAATTCATGATTGATGGAATTGACTGACGAGGAACCTACCGTGTAATGGATGCCATAGGGAGATGGCAGAAAACATCACTACCGTTTAATTACTAGTAAATCGTGATTCGTGAAAAAGTAATTATCTTATGCTATAATGTCTCGGCTACGCTGACAATATATATTTTACTGAATGTTTTAAGGAGAGGAAAAAAGATCTAACGAATCAATGTTTTAGCGTTTTTCTCTTCCTTTGAATTCCGAGATCGCCCGATAACCCTGTGATTTTTATAGGACACTTTCCTTTTTAAGAAAAAGTTGCCTACAAAAAGGCTTTTTTCACTTATTTATCCACTAAGATGTAAAGAAATTAAGAAATTATAGTAAGTATTTTTTGCAATAGCAATAATTATTGAAGTTATTCATTACAGAATTACTCTCTAGTACCTGTAGGCTGTAACACAAGTCCTTAGCATGGGGCCGGACTGACGTGGTGTAAAGATATAATATATTATAAGTACTAAAGATAGCAGCATGTACAACAGCTAGTAGCCTACAACAATTAGTGTACACACAATATCTACTGTTGGTTTATAAACTGATTAATAGCGGCCGATGTAGTACGAGTCATTAATTTTCCCGCGCCACTCCGCTCGCAAAAAGCTTGTTGAATTCATTTTACAAGCTGATATTTAAGATTGATTATGCCACGAAAAAGTTAATAATAGAGCAGTATTGCGATTGCCGCTGTAAAAACATTTTGTAGTTTGTTTAACGAAGTCCATAAACACACAAGAACTCGTCTTAAATTGTGCTGTTTTCCATTAAAGAGTCATAGACGTAGGCATACTGTAAGTAATCGCGTGACGAGATCAGTTAGACCACCATGAATAAAAGAGTTGGAAGCAGAGTTGTTATAAACTTAAAAAAAAAACCAAGTTTGATTTGGACACTGCAGGCGGATCCGTGCCGATGCATGGGCATGTTATAAATGGGTCCTGGGTCTGATCAGTTATCCGTCATAGTAGTTTTGAGAGATTATGTAAGAGAGAGTGCAGACCTCTTGTGAAATGTGAACTACAAAAATTACTCCTATTCGACCTTCAACGAACCGAATACTGTCAGCAAAACCGCTGTGGGAAGCGTCAGGGTCAATTTATACTAGCGCAGAGTGGAAGAGCATCAAAGCGAATTACTAAAACTGAACACAACAAATTCAACCTTTACTCCAAAGCGCTAACCCACACATTTTTTCTGAGAATTTGAAAAGGCGCGCGCATTCACGTAAATTCGCGAGCATGCGCCCGAACAACGCTGATTGGTCTCGCAGTAGTAATATGTGCGTTACGATCAGGAGTTAAGGTTGAATTTTCTATGTTCAGTTCTTGGGAATTCGCTTCGATGCGCTTCGACTCTGCGCTAGTATAAATTCACCCTTAAAATATTGGAGGACGAATCGCTTTCAATTAGGTTATCGATATTAAGTTACACGTGCCGCACGTTTAAACTGACCTTGTTGAAAAGTATCATAATTAAAAATCTAAAAATAGTTAATTAACGCAACAATATTTGTATGCTCAGCAGTGAGCACTCGAGTGAAGAGCGCCGAGTGGTGCTCGCAGACCCTCAGCCGATAGCGATAGATACTGATACCATAATTGAGTATTTCAACAAAAAAATTTTTCGTGATAAATGGAAAGATCTATATAAGTTTTTTTTTTCGCAATAATTCAAAAGTTATTTCAAAATAAAAATACTGAAGACACGCCGATAGTTCCCGCACTAACCCTAGCGCGTGTGACGTCACAATGTTAATTTTCACTACAGAACACTAAAAACAGTAGAACTGACATGCCACGTATTGTTTAAAAAATGGATGTTTTGATTGGGCGCGTACTTCTAATGTCGGCACTACAAATAGGCAAACGCGTTGGCCCGATGTGTAGAACAGGTGTTCGCGCATTCGCGGTAGGTATTTAGACGTTGGCCGACGTGTTTGCGAGCTTGCCGCGTGGTGTCGGAATGATCAGAGGAAGGCAAGCCTTTGTCGCAAGGCTTGCGTTCCATCCACACATAGGCCGCGCGATCAGTTCGCCCGGAGCAGTGCTGAAGAATGCACGTTTCCTTCTTGTGACGAATTAACATCTAACTTGACGAAATAGCGAATAATATAAGTATCGAGTAAACATTTAAATTTATTGAGTTACTAAACAAAAAACCTTTAGTTAATATCTACATTATCATTACCAAAGTTCAGCATTATCTAATGTTATGCTTTCTCACAGGACCTTGTTTTGTAAACAAGTCATTAAGACTTCGTCCTGTTCGTATATAATCCATTGTATTAGAACATTAAGGACACTTCTATTCTAGCCTTAGTGGTAGTAAGACTTCTCAAAATTGTATAGTTCTTAGTTTCTCAATATTTTTTTTTTTAAAGAGTATAATTTTGTCACGTAACATAGCTAGATTTCTGAAATTTTCACAGATTGTGTACTTATATCTGTTGTCGCTATTAACAATATACCAAAAACAAAATAACTCAAATATTTAAGAAATATATTTTAATCATGATACTTAATTATAATTATAAGGTAATAATTATTATATGTAAAAAATAATAAGTAATAAAATAATTATATTATTTTAATATTATAAAATATGTAAAAGTTAGTTTATTTCTTTGTTTGTTACGTTTTCTCGCTTTTTACTTATTTACTTCGAGAATACCCTTTAAAAACTTTTTGTTGTCCACATTTATAAAGTAATTATAAGCTGTGAATAAATAGACAGCTGCAGCTGTTAGCGACTCAACATCCATTTTGAATCCGTCCGTACATCGGCGCGATCCAAAGCATACTGAATGACCTTCCAATTTGTGGATTACTCACAAGCGCCGTTGCAAACGCACCGCCAACGCGTGGGCCAACGCGTGGGCCAACGCGTTGGCAGTGCGTTCGTCTATATGGGGAGGCAGCATTAACCCAAATAAGCCTTAAATGTATTAAAATTGAAAACCAATACACACTTTCAATACTTAGAGTTTGTTTTACAATAAACAAGTGCCCGTTGCACTTTTCTCATTTCGAGTCATAGGAGCAGCAGTTGTGGATTTACTAAAAAGTTTAGCTACGTAGATTGGCATTATAGCGCAATCAATTTTAACCTTAAGCGTCAACGAAATTAGGTAAAATATATTGCTGTATTTTATATCTTTAAACGAGCAATTCTTGTATATATATAAATACTAGCTGACCCGACAGACGTTGTCCTGTCTTAGCGATGATTATTAAATTCGAATTGGTATAATTAAGAGAACAATAGATTATAAATGTAGTATCTCCATGCCTTTCATCAAAATAGATTAAATAGTTTAAGTGAAAATCAGTTTATTGTGCGGGAACCGTACATTTTCCGGGACAAAAAGTATCCCTTGTCCTTTTCCGAGACTCAAAGTATCTCCATACCAAGTTTTATAAAAATAGACTGAATAGTTTAGTTTGGTTTCCCTAGTCCTTTCCCGAGAATAGTTTAGGCGAAAATCGCAAAAGTTTATTGTGCGGGAAGTGTCCGGGACAAAAAGTATCCCTTGTTCTTTCCCGAGAATAGTTTAGGCGAAAATCGCAAAAGTTTATTGTGCGGAAAGTGTGCGGGACAAAAAGTATCCCTTGTTCTTTCCCGAGAATAGTTTAGGCGAAAATCGCAAAAGTTTATTGTGCGGAAAGTGTGCGGGACAAAAAGTATCCCTTGTTCTTTCCCGAGAATAGTTTAGGCGAAAATCGCAAAAGTTTATTGTGCGGAAAGTGTGCGGGACAAAAAGTATCCCTTGTTCTTTCCCGAGAATAGTTTAGGCGAAAATCGCAAAAGTTTATTGTGCGGAAAGTGTGCGGGACAAAAAGTATCCCTTGTTCTTTCCCGAGAATAGTTTAGGCGAAAATCGTAAAAGTTTATTGTGCGGGAAGTGTCCGGGACAAAAAGTATCCCTTGTTCTTTCCATAGACTCAAAGTATCTCTATACCAAATTTCATCCAAATATATTGAATAGCTTAGGCGAAAATCATAAAAGTTTATTTCGCGGCAACCATATATTTTCCGGGACAAAAAGTATCCCGTCCTTTCCCGAGACTCAAAGTATCTCCATACCAAATTTTATCAAAATCTATTGAATAGCTTACGCGCAAATCACAAAAGTATATTGTGCAGTAACCGTACATTTTTCCGGGACAAAATGTATCCTATGTTCTTTTCCGGGACTCAAAGTATCTCTCCACCAGTTTTCAGCCAATTCGGTTCATTCGTTCATTCGTTATAAGTAGTGTAACTAACACCACTTTCTTTTATATATATAGACTAGCTGTCCCGGCAAACGTTGCTTTGCCATAATATAAAGTAGGTATTTCGCCCATATAATTTTATTGAAGTGACTAAATAATTATGTCGCCATGGCAACGTCGGTCGCTATCCCGTCGCACAAACAATGGTCGCCGTCAGTCTCAGGTTGTAATAATTTACTATTATTTATTCAACAAATGCACTTATCAATATAATTTAAAGTAGCAGTAGCCGATTCTCAGACCTATAACTGAATATGCATATAAAATTTGGTAAAAATCAGTAAAGCCGTTTCGGAGGTGTTCGTGGACTAACATTGTGACACAAGAAAGGACATATTTAAATATATAATTGGAATCTCGGAATCGGCTCCAACGATTTTCATGAAATTTAGTATACAGGGGGTTTCGCGGGCGATAAATCGATCTAGCTAGGAATCATTTTCAGAAAATGTCATTTTATTCGTGTTTTATCGAATACCGTGCAAAGCTCGGTAAATTAGCTTGTACTATTGAAATGTATTTATTATACATTGTGACGTCACATCTCAATCATGGCGCGTTTATAATTAAGTCACGTGACTTTATTTAAATTTCATAAATTTTTGATTGTTGATAATTAATTGAAAAAACATTTTTTAAAAGTTTTTGCATTAAATATCAATATTATTAATAATAAGGTTTTAAAATACATTAAAAAATCAATAATATATATATCGGCGTATATCGATATATATATATATTTTTAAATACTCAATTATTTCATATAAGTAATATATCGACTAGCCGACTCAGCAGACGTTGTTTTGCCATATAAACTATTTATATATTTAAAAAGTAGGTCCTATTATATAATATCCTACATGACCCCCGCTCCCCCCCCCTACCTTAAGGATCGCTTTCAGTATCGTAGTACAGTAGACCAGAAGCGTGTGTTACGCTCGGTTTATAACAATAAACTACTAGTACCTTTTACCAAGTCGGGATACTTTGCTGATTCTTTTGCTGTGAAGGCCACTTACTTGTGGAATGAACTACCACTCGAGATTCGCGAGTCGCAGTCACTCGCTACTTTCAAATCGAAGCTACATAACCATCTGAGGAGTAAAGTCACTTGCTAATTTTAGTTTTTTATTAATTTTATAATATCATAATGTATCTTTATTTATAATATATTTTATTACATGTAGACCTATAAAATATTTATTTATTTTATTATTATATTAATTATCCATTTGCGAACTACATTACTGTTATCCAATATTTACCTATTATTATTATTATTTTAGTAAATACTGTACTCTTTACCCCGCATACTATTTTTAGATTTAAATTTTCCTCTCCTGCAGGGTTGCCTGGAAGAGATCGCTTATAGCGATAAGGCCGCCCTTGCCCACATTTATGTTTTACTTAAGTTTCAGTAACTGATTGTACTTAATTTAATGTGAGCAATAAAGAGTCTATCTATCTATCTATCTAAAAACCTATTCTCAGGCCTAACGAATGTACTATCAGAGAAGTTGATTCCTAGGCAGATGGGGGTCCTACGTAGTTTGGTCGCGTTACATCAAACCCAGCCGACAGATCACAATTAACATCGAATTGACATGATCCAACCAAAAGACGTTGCGAACTGTCTAGGAATCAATTTCCTCGATGGTGCATACAAAATTTCATTAAAATCGGTTGAGCCGTTTTAGAGAAGTTCGCGCACAAACACTGCGACATGTCAATTTTATATATTACGAGCTTTTGCCCGCGGCTTCGCTCGCGTTAAGAAGTGATTATTATATACAAACTTTCATCCCCTATTTTAACCCCTTGGGTTTGGAATTTATCAAAATCCTTTCTTAGCGAATGCCTACGTCATAACATCTACATGCATGCCAAATTTCAGCCCGATCCGTCCAGTGATTTGGGCTGTGCGTTGATAGATCACCATGTCAGTCAGTCACATTTGAGTTTTTTATATAATATATATTATATAGATATTAGAAGATATTGGAACTATGTGGGATCGATATTGACTGAAACCATGTTGGATTACCTTACACAAATGATTATGAAATCGACTATTGTGAAAAAAAATGATTCCAAGTTGATGAATTAAATAAATGCTACATGCGTAATATGATAGTTTTTATGTGACTTTTTTTATAATCAGGGCGAGAGAAGCGAGCCCTACTATATCCCACAACCTGAGCACTTTTGTGGTACACTTTACGGAAAACTATCACGCCTGTTGATTCGTGCTTTTATTTATAAGTAGATGTGTTATCATCAGTCAGTCAAGGTTGCGTGGTAATAATCTTTAAGACAAAACCATGGCAAAACTGCCTAAAAGATTATTACCACGCAGAAAAACGACGCAAGCCCTCACAAAGCTCGGTTTTAGCTAGTATAGGTAATATGTATTAGTGTCCATCTCTACAATTTAAGATCCTAGTAAACGATTCTTTGAATACTTACTATTATGTTACATTAACTATTTATCAATCTTGTTTTCTTTTTAAAGATTTCGCCCAATCTAACTTTTCTGTGTCACTGATTAACTGCCGGACTCAGCTAGACAAAGATATTTTTGCATAAACCCTATTCATTAATCATTATATTATTATCTATCAAACTCTTCTATTGAGTGTCACTGATTACGGCCATTCAAATACTGCAAATATTTAAAAGATGGACTTATCCACCTTTTAAATATTTGCAGTATTTTAAATAATACAAAAATCTACAGAGATCTAGCCCTTAATTCACTTCCTGAGTCCCAGGGACTCACATCAAAATTTTAAACGGCCAAAAATCTTAGCAGCTAGTTTCCCCCACGTCTCAGTACCTTCATGTAGTGACGCGGGCGACATGGTGCCGAGAGGATGAGTGCGTACATTCCATATTTGGTGAGTTATTACGCCGAGTGAGTCCCAGGGACTCATACTAGTGAATTACGTTATGATTATTTTTATGTATTAAAGTTTTGAAATGTTGATTTTTCACCGTTATTTTAATTTAAATTATGTATGCTTTATTTTTCTGTTGTACAATTGTAGAATGGCTCGAAAAAACATGACTTTATCAATCTAAGAGAACGCGGAGCAGATTCCATTCTGGAAGCCTGGCTCCAAGAAGATTTGGACGTAAGAATGACAATCCTGAAGAATCTTCAGGAATGTCATTCTTACGTCCAACTGAAGATGTGAGCCACCCTGAAACAAGTTAGCTAAGAGGGAAAGTATCACTATTTATGTCACTACAAAAAGAGAACAAAAACTGATCATCTGTGCACAAAATGTCTGAAGCCGATATGTTTTACTTGCTCAAAAAATATATGCCGACGTAGCTTTTAGATAGTGGTAGAAACCCACTGCACGTTTTTTTTTCTTTGTATAGAAGCATACATTAATGTTTACTTTAATTGTGTACCTTTATTGATTTAAAAACGTTAATTTCTTTTAAAATTTTTAGAATATTTGTTAGTTTAGAGAAACCTTAAAAATATAATGGTTTTAAAAGACTGACAAGTGCATTTTCTTTAATTTTCAAGAGGATCTCAGAAGTTTGGTAGGTTTTGTTATTTATTCTTATAATTTACTAAGTACTTAAGAAGATTGTTAAACAAAAAGTTGATGAAATTTGTTTCATTTCATAAAAACATACGTTTAAAATATGTGAGTCCCAGGGACTCATAGAAGGTAATTACGTTTTAAATTTAATAACGTTAGTAAATTTCACCTAGTGAATTGAGGGCTAGAAGTAATAAGTATTACTAATTCAAAGTCTGAAGTGCTAACAGGTTCGTTAATTTTCTTAGAGCAAGGAGACTGTTTCTAGTGTTTTGCTCGAGTAAAACCGTAGATTAATGATAGGTCTTTGCTAATGAACAAGTCTTTGCTTTTAAAGAGATAACTTTTAAAGAAAATAATAGTATCGAACATAATTCATGGAGCTACTAACTTTTTACTACTTTTTACGGAGATTTTCCTAACGTGCGTATTTATGGGTATTTATTTGGACGAAGCTGTATATTTTGATGAATTTTGAATAAACTTATAAATAAATAAAAAAACCAACACAGTTACACAATGCCACTCACCGTCAATTTGATGACACTTGTTACGTAATTATTAATTATCATATTTTTTCCAAGAAAAGAGGGAAAATATAGAAGAGAATATTCACGAGACAAACTTTAATATCATATTTAGTAGTTCTATATTTCTAGACATTAAATTAGGATTTATTGTCACTTCGTTCAGTAAAACAAATTGACAAGAATCATGAAAAAAGCGACACATTTACCGTAATATTTTATAAGAAAAGAAAATATTATATATTTCTTCATTTGAGGTCACTAAGGTCGCCATACAGACAGAAAGAATAAAGAGAATGTCCACATCACATAATGTAGAATGAAATAAAAATATATAAAAAATACCTTAAGGTCAGGTCAGACGATGCGCGGCGCGGGCGGTTCGAACAACCGCCCGCGCCGCGCTGCAGAAGCCGCTGAATATCGTTGCCAAAAAATTATAGCATACAATTCAAAATGTCTAGGAGTAGCAAAAGCGTTTTTGTATTGTGCTCATCAAGAATATTAAATTGGATCAGTCGGTAAGTTTTATTCAGTATACAAGAATATAAATTCTTGTATACTGAATAAAATTTAACGTAAATTGACTTATACTTACGCCGCGCCATGGTCCCGAGATTTTTGTGATAGAAGTTTATATTTTATTCAACAACAAAAAATATTCGACTTTACATTCTTGTCACTAGTCTTGACAGTAGCCAGTCTAAACGCGAAAACCGGGCATAAAAATAGCGTCGCAGCGCTACGTTTCGGTACGTTTCAGTCTGAACTGACCCTAATATATCTGCCATGTCATCAAAAGACCGCGCTGTCAAATCTCCGTCGAATAACATATTTCGACGTCGATTCCCGCTGATGATTTCAAATAAATTCCACCATCTTCCTCGTCCCTTTTACGATACTGATATTTTCACGGGTTTTCGTTTTATTGAGGGTATTTTTATCACAATTCCTGACCAGCAGGGCAATCGCGTTATTTTTAAACGTTTCAATTCAGGTTCACATCTGCTTTGGTTGTGGTTCAGTTACGGTTCGGTTCCGCTGCGTCTGAACAAATTTCAGTATCGTGCTAACGTTCCAACCGTAACTCAACCTAAGATGGAACTCGAACTTAGCGCAACGTTTGACCTTTAGACAGACATTGCAGCGGACCAATCAGCGTCCTTCTGATTTAATCTTGATTGGTTTAAATATGAACACATTTTTTCCGATGCGTTAATTGGTCAATTGACAAATTGTTTATTTACGAATGAATATGACACGAGTGAAGTTGTTTCAAGTAGTTATTGTGATTTGTGGATGATTATTACTTGGAGTTTATAATTTACGTAGTTAAATTCATATTGTTTTACTTTAATTTACAAAAGCCGTGTTGAGAAGTGACTTGTGAAGTTGTGACAAAAGTTTTTTGTGGCATAGAAAACATTTACGTAAAGAAGTATGTAAGTAATGTCAAAGTTCAATTCACTTTTTAACAAACTCAAATAGTCCTTTGAAGAGCTTTGAAGTAAAACATAAGCTTATATTATAATTTAATTATAGCTTATGTTATATTTTTCCATCGATTTTCGTCAATTTAACACACCAAAATAAGAAACGTTTCAGAAACGTGCGAGTAGAAGTAGCTTTGTATCAACTTTTTGTTTTGACAGCGTTTGCGCTTGGGCTGAGGTTCAGTAACGTCTCAACTGGCTGTCAAAACGTTAGCGCGATACCGAATCGTTCCAAAAGTCGATCAACGTCCGAGTTTCATTTGCGGTTCAGTTGAAAACATTTAGCGCGATTGCCCTGCAGGAAAAGCCTCCGTGCTGGAGATAACTAATAGAAATAATGTTATGACGACAAATGGACACAATAATAAAACTTATGGCTGGGTATTCGGGAATTTTATTATAAATTCTATGCATAGTTTTGTCCTTGCTATTTTCGATACGTTAAAAACATTTTTGGGCGGTGTTTTTTTTATAAAATAAGGGGGCAAAAGAGCATACGGGTCACCTGATGGAAAGCAATACAACCGTCGCCCATGGACACTCGCAACATCAGAAGAGCTGCAGGTGCGTTGCCGGCCTTTTAAGAGGGAATACGCTCTCTTCTTTAAGGTAGGTTAGTACGGTATAACAAATAATATTTACATAAAATATAATAATATTATGTTTAAATTTGTGATTAAAGAACCAAACGTACTGTGTAAAGTAGTTGCACAAAGCAACTAACGCTGCCACATTATAATAATTCAAGACGTCAGTGGAAGAATAAGGTAAGTAATATGAAAAAACTTCCCGTTTTTTTACTTTAGGCTTTAGGGCCGGAAAAAATATTTGAAATAGACAAACCATGGATTATAATATTATGTGTAGCCAGATACGATATATTAGCTAGTTTATGAAGTAGATAAGTTACAAGTTTTATTAAAATAATTAGGGAAAAAATTATTGTCCGAATGTTACGAAATGTTACTTGTTCGATTCTTCCACTCACGTCTTCAATTATGTAAGTATATAGCACATAGCGTCTCTTGCAAGTCAGTTCGTCTTTATAATATAACCTGTAGTCAATTTTAACGTGTAGAATATTTTATTGTAATAAATTTTAAAAATCTTCATTGTAAAGTAGGTAATTATAATTTATGTCTTGAGTCTCATTATACTCCATTTGATTTATTCAAATAATAATTAAAATGAAACAACTATGTAATCTGTCGAATACGAAACATAAATAGATGTTCATATTTACCTTCGATGTTGCTTGAGTGAAAAATTTCCTAAAGCAGCTATCCCGTCTGAAACAAACAGATTAATAAATTAGTAATGCATTACCATGTAACTAAGTAGGATAACAGTTTATAATACCATGATAATTTCGTTTCAAAAAACTATAGCCTTTAGCTCTAATATTGGCAAGTCCGTTTAATAAAATCAAATTAATAAAACTCTGAGACAAATTCTTTGTTATTTTGTTTTTAGGGTTCCGTACCCAAAAGGACCCTATTCATGAGACTTCGATGTCTGTCTGTCCGTCTGTCTGTCTCCAGGCTGTATCTTAAGAACCGCTATAGCTAGAGTTCTGTTTTCACAGATTGTGTATTTCCGGTGCCGCTATAACAACAAATACTAAAATCAAAATAAAATTAATATACAAGGGGGGCCATACTAGAAACGTGATTTTTTTTGTTTTTTTTTGGTGGTAATCACTAATGGTAACAGATAGGCACTTGCAATTTTCACAAAATCCTTAATTATATTTGTACTTTAGTATTTTATAATAAAATTAAAATAAAGTTGACGACGGTGAGCGCATTGGTAGCTCATGCCGAAGGTCGCGGGTTCGAGTCCCGCCGACGGAACAAAAAGTTTATAAAATTCCTGGGTCATGGATGTGTATTAAATATGTGTATCATATAATAAAAATCTTAAATATATGTATAGTGTAAAAGTATTAAATACGTTTCCATTGTCTGGTACCTGTAACACATGTCCTTCAGGCACTTACCACGGGGCCAGACTGACGTGGTGTGAAGCGTCCATAGATAAAAAAAAATGGGGGGCTCCCATACAAAAAAACACAATTTTTTGTCTTCTTTCGCTCTATACCGGTACGGAACCCTTCGTGCGCAAGACCGACTCGCACTTGGCCGATTATTCAATGTTCCATTTCATAAGCATGCTTATATTGTGTGCGTACGCCCAATTCGTAGGTGTGGTGTGAATCCGAGTATGATTCAGAGTACTTTATAAATGTTGTGCTTTTAGTAGATAGGTACTAAAACCTGCCAAATCAGTTTGAAATCGAACTAGCGTTTTCGTACAAAATGGGAGTTTTGAAATGTTATCTCTTTAATAATAATGTAACTAGACAATTAGCGACTGCCTGACGAGTGATGAGCTTTATCTTAGTCAGTCCCGTAGTTATCCAGTCATTTGGTGTTTATAATTATTAGGTACTAGTTTATATACATGACGTTCCGAACGCCATTAAGTAAATTGAAACAAGGTTAATGGGTATAATAAGTAGAGATAATAATGAATTGATAACTGAACGTGACTGTACCCATAACCGCATATAATAATGGGCCCTAAACATGCGTAATCATACAAACACTACTGAATTATTAACTTACTGTATACTTGTACTTATTGTGATACCACTAATATTATGTCCTACGATGACTATGATTGAATTTTATATAATGCTAGCTTTTTGAAATAATAATAATAATAATCGTCCATACGTCCATAGATATGGACGCTTCACACCACGTCAGTCTGGCCCTGTATTACGTACCTGAAGGGTTTGTGTTGGGTACCAGACAACGAAAATATATTTAATAAGTACCTTTGTACTATTCATATATTATTTAAGATTTTTATTATATTATACACATATTTAATACACATCCATAACCCAGGAACTTTGAAAACTTTTAGTTCCGTCGGCGGGATTCGAACTCGCGACCCCCGGCTTAAGCTACCAACAGCCCACCAACTGCGCCACAGAGGTCGTCAAATACGTTATTCTGTTACGCCATAGATATAAATTAAGGCGATATATCGAAAATAAATTATACCGCAAGGGCAATTTTATACTAAATTGTATGACTATAAAGTCGTGAATACGCTGCGGCCGGAAGCTATCGGCTCGCTCGGAAAACATGCGACAAAACGTAATTATAATTATTTAAAAAATAACTAGAAGCATTTAAGCAAAATGCTTCTATACGATTTTGAGTTGCAAATTAATTAGACGAATTTCGTACAATACATCTATTTTCGTTTAATCTTCAAATTTCATATTTTTAAGAGGTCATTTCGAAAATATACATTTAATTTTAGAAATGACCTCTTAAAAATACGAAATTTGAAGATAGAATATATATAATAATGCAATATTGACAAAAAATAATACTCTATTCTCTAACAATATAAGGTGCCTATAAAATATATTACTAAAATATAAAACAGGGGGAGAATAATAAAAAAAAAGAAAGACTATATGTAAAAAACTAAATCTAAGTCGGAGGCTGCGGGCAATGTACCCAAGAGGCTGGCAGCATTACCTCGCTGTATCGCAAGACTGATACGTTGGCCGAGGTAAGCGCCAGCTCTGGGATCATTAGTTTTCTCAACCAGTCTTTGGGATAACTCCTTGAATAGTAGTTTGGCACCAGGGCCCCACGGGCCCAGGGTCTCAACCCCGAAAGGTACAAAAAAGTAATCACTTCCCAGTGCTTCATACTTTCTTCTTTTGTTTGTCTCCGCTTGTGCCGCCGCAGCTCCCGCCTCTCTCGTTGTGGCCGTCACGTGCGACGCCGCTAGCGTATCCACGCAGGTGGCGTCCCATACGAGAGGCCTCCCACGGCTCCACGGAACGAGCGTCATTCCGTCGGGCCTTTTGCCGTCGTCACGTGCGATACCGTTCGGCTCAAGGGTGGCCGGCACGTTGACGGAGACAAGGGCCCTGCGGATCACGTCGTTCAAGGAAGCATGGCGGGACTGGCGGCCGGCACTGCGTCGACAAGACAGGCCGTGATGACCCTGGCGGTCTACTGCGGCGCCGCAGTGGCAGCGATGGGGTTCGCTGATATTGGCTCCTAGTCGCAAACTGAGTGATAGATTGAATGTATGATTATCTAATAGTGTTCCGGTATTGGATGATGGGTTTGCCTGAAGCCAGTAGCCTGATTCCGGCTCGGCGGACGCTAGGAGACGCGCGCGATCTGTGGTGGACGAGGAATTTAGTATGTCTGTTTGTGCCAAATTAATTAGGGGTTCATCCCAATTCTTTTCGAAAATTAAATGTATCGAGGCAAAATACATTAATCGTGTTTCTAGTTCTTCTCAAACCTAGATAAGGCTATGAAGATATGTATATCTCATTACCAGATTCGTAACATTTCTGAGGGTCCTATAGTATTACGTCAAAAAGGACAGTTTTTTCATATAGCGCCTTAAGTGCTAAATATCAATTCATAAGACAGAGGAAGAGTAGACCGGCAGCAGAGCGTAGGAGAGCTCTCTTTCTTTCTTTATCTCTCCTCAATGCAGCGTAAATAAAAACCAGCTCCTGCCGTTGCGTGTTTACTTTTGCCACCGCTCATGAGGTGCAAATATTTTAACTTTTATACTAGGTACCAGTAATACCGACGTTCAGACAATATTTGTAAAAAATATATTCTGAATGAAGACATTTGAGTTTGTTTTTTATTTTACAGTTTAAGCCTTATTGTATTTTAATATCACAAGATAGTAAAGACTTTGTTATAATAATATATTTAAAAGAGGATAGTTTGTGCCAACATCGGACCTTGTGTTTGCACTGAAAGCCAAAAGCAAGCAAATTTTCCGCACCCGTTAGCTGTGCATTAGCATAATATTCAGTTCTACGTCTATTATCGCGCACTGCACGCTGAAACATATTTACACGCTCATCAACCTCAACACTGGTTTGTTTATATTCTAAGGGGGGCTACTCGCTTGCGACTGAGAATTTCGATAGCTAAAAAAGTTGTTTCTTAGAAAACAAATTAAAAAAAACAACTGTTTTACTAAGAGTATCTTCTAAGAATATATATGGGTAGCAGTGAAAACGGAATGAAACAGAACAAGGCATACTTTAAAAAAAACGGCCAAGTGCGAGTTGGACTCACGCACGAAGGGTTCCGTTCCGGGTTATAGATCAAAAATAGGCCAAAAATTGAGTTTTTTGTGTGGGAGCCCCCATTAAATTTTTGTTTTATTTTAATATTATTATTAATTATTGAAGTAGACATAGTACAATCAAGGCCTTCGTGAAAATATCGTGTGCCTACCTGTTGCCATTACTGATATAGAGCAAAAAAGGCCGAAAAAATCACGTTTGTTGTATGGGAGCCACCCTTAAATATTAATTTTATTTTGTTTTTAGTATTTGTTGTCATAGCGGCAACCGAAATACATAATCTGTAAAGAATTCAGAAGTCTATCTATAGCGGTTCTTGAGTTACAGCCTGGAGACAGACAGACGGACGGACGGACGGACGGACGGACGGACAGACATCGAAGTCTTAGTAATTGAGACAGTCTTAGTAATTGGTCCCATTTTTACCCTTTGGGTACGGAACCCTAAAAAGAGGGGTATATTACATTCTCTCAAACGCGGCGTGGTCTACTGGGAGAGTAGACCACGCCGGGTATGAGAGAATCCATCCATCCATCCGTCCATCTTACGAATTTTAGATCATGATATATGCAAATCTAACGAAATCACTTACAAGTATTAAAGATTACTTAACTTTAATTTAATGAAAAGTTTTGTCAGAAAATGTAGGGAGCTTAAGTCAAAGATTTCAAATTATTATTTACTAGCCCGCGACTTCGTCCGCGTGGACTTCAGTTTATAGCGCGCGTGTCAACAAAATTGGTGTCAAATTTAAAAGCTTTTTAAAACCCTGGTACCCTACTGGTACCCCTTAAATCAAAATACCCAAAAACAGCTGTGCAGTGCGCACATAATATTTCATTTTTTTTTAAATTAAACCTAAAGCTTATTTAGCCCCCCCATTACACAACTTTAGCTTTACCCATAAACTATTTAGCATTGGTAGGTTTAAGCCTTAAGGTTTCGTCACTATAATATAATAGTGAGTTATTGATTGTTGACGTGTTTAACAATCGAAAGAATCGGAAAACTTTACTCAACATGGTACCATCTCTTATTGAAAGATACATGAGCAAGCGATAGCGCGATGTAGGAGACGCACGGCGCCTCCTACATCGCGCTATTATGAATTTTTGGAACTAATTTAATTTGAACAAATTTACGCATTTTCACCCCCTTACAACCCCTTTTTCCGGTTAAAAAGTAGCCTATGTCCTTTCTCAGGCTTTAGACTATCTGTGTACAAAATTTCATTACAATCGGTTCAGTAGTTTTGGCGCGAAAGCGAGACAGACAGACAGACAGAATCAGGCGATCAGCATTATATAACATACTACGCTCAACCAAATCCCGCTAATTCACTTCCCAGCAGACGCTGCGATCACGGATAATATGTGAATAACTACTATCACAATATACGTATAAATATATGCAGTAAAGTAACACAGTCATTCTTTTAAATTACAAAAAAATCATCATCATCTAAATTTTTTTTTTATTAAATAAGGGGGCAAACGAGCAAACGGGTCACCTGATGGTAAGCAACTATCGTCGCCTATGGACACTCGCAACATCAGAAGAGCTGCAGGCGCGTAGCCGAAATGCTGTTAGGGTGGATTCGGACACCCTAGTATAACTATGTAAGTATGTACCATCAAAGATATTCATTGGTAGGCAGAAAACAAACCTACGTAATTTGGTGAAGTCATAGTCAAGCCCAGCCGACAGATTACTCCATATAAATTATAGACTTGATATAACCCGACCAAATTATGCCACTATCTGACTGTTCATTAAATTCATATTCTGATAGTTTTTAGGGTTCCGTACCCAAAGGTTGAAAACGGGACCCTATTACTGAGACTTCGATGTCTGCAGTCCGTCTGTCTGTCCGTTTGTCTGTCTGTCTCCAGGCTGTAACTCAGGAACGGTATTAGCTAGAGAGTTGAAACTTTCACAGATTACGTATATCTGTTGCCGCTATAACAGCAAATACTAAAAATAAAATAAAGTTAATATCCCATACAACAAACGTGATTTTTTTGGCCTTTTTTGCTCGTAATCAATAATGGTAGCAGCTAGGCACTTGAAATATTCACAATATTCTTCGTTATATTTGTACTTTAATAATTTATAATAAAATAAAAATAAAATAAATATTTAAGGGGGGCTCCCATACAAAAAAAACTCATTTTTTGCCAATTTTCGTTCCATAACGGTACGGAACCCTTCGTGCGCGAGTCCGACTCGCACTCGGCCGATTTTTCTAACTTGGCTTTTTCATACGCGTAAAGCAAATTTTAACAGAACTAGTTTCAAATACAAAAGAACTTGGTCAGTTTTAGGGTATCAATAAATGAAACTATTTCGAACGCTATCCGGAACAGAATTTCTGTTTTACTACCATATTGTATAAATCCAATAACCCTGGAGATGCTAATCTGTATCACGTACAGCAACCCGTTGTTTAGTGATATATATAATTTGCATAGGATCGTGTTTATAGCTGCTGGGGCCTTTTTTATCGCGACGCAGTGTTGACGCAAAATATTTACATTTTAACCGCCGAAAGGCCTGAAATCTGTTATGTATTACAGTCTACCACTGAAAATATTCTTTAGCGTACAAGACTTAGTATGAAAATATTACGTTCACAAGCTGTTAAGATGTTAATATGTTATTTTGTAGACGTGTTTGATCCTGATATTATAGTGAGCTTATGAAGTTATAACATTCGAACTTATTTGTTCGTTATTAAGGTTTTTGATATTTCATAAATAAACGATAAGGAGATGTTATTGTTTTGATTTTGATCAATATTATTGTCTCACAGATAATATCGTCTTCGAATCTATATAAAAATACTCGCTTGTAGTCTTATTTATTGTTTATTTGATCAACAATCACTTTAATCTCACAAAAATTCTAGAAATAACTGCGTCAAATTATTTCATCTAATATTAAAGAAGACCTGCGGGTTGTATTTCACAAAACTCGTAATATTAAATTCTTATTACCAAGAAATAGCCAATTTCGTATTGTAATAGTTGGATTTTGGGGACAGAGTGGTAATGAGTAATTTAAATATTAATGTTAGAATTACGGTTGCGCCGCGGCGGGGAATGAAATTAGTATTGTAATTAGCACGAAATAACTAAACAGCGTAACAGACTGTCTTTGATCCGTGTTAGGAATATTGTTTAAAAACTTTTTCCAATATATATATATTTTGTTACAAATATGTAGAAGATCAACTACGATATCATGGCGCGTCCCTCCAAATGACTGTTTCAATGTGTGTAGTCACATCCTTATGAAATAGTTTGTAACTGTAAATAGTTAGTATTCAACCAATCACAGTACACGTAATATTTCAGTTAATTGTCACTTGTTACCAAGATTTGTTGGTCAACTAATCATAACTAGCCTACCGCGCAAGACGACGCACTTAAAACGTTTTGACAACGCACTTCAAACGTTTTGAATTTTGGCGCGCCATGCTATCGTAGTTGATTTCAAAATAATAATATGTTTATCACCGAACCAACTAGTAAGAACCGGTGCCGCTATAAGCTTTAGGGTCTATCGCGAAAAATAGACATATTATTATGGTGACACATGACAGCCATATGTCATATCATGACATATGATAGCAGTTTGACACGATAGACCCTAAAGCTACATAGCGACCCCTGGTGGCAAATGGAATATCTAAAATCCTTATTCGTACTAGAATATGTACTCAGTGTCAGTCCCACACCTAACTAACGTAATCTCAATCTCATACGCAAATTGTCACTGTTTTTGTTTCTAGAGTCCAATTAAAAATCGACTTTTTGTTGAAGCCAAAATAAAAATAAAATACAAATTTATTTTAGAAAATACCTGCTAGCTCCCGTACGAGCTAGTTATAACAACTAGTCAGGTCGTGTAAGCAGGCATGAAATTATTCGAGTTCCACGTACATAGCCGGGCTATCTCATCTCGTGAAGCGCTGATGTACTGCGGACCCTCTTAAACCCTAATCGACTTGTCAAATAACTGAGAGGCCCTCAAGCCTCCATCACGGAATAGTTCCACAAGAAATGCCGCTAACAAGAAAACTTTGACGTCTGTACATTTGTACTATGTATCTGGTTGTTCTTAAATAACTAAAGTAATATTCGTTTTATTGGAATCTTATGTTTTTTTTTTAAATTTATTTATTTTATGTCCCTTAAAACATCGAAGGTCATTAGCGACTAGAAGTAATAACGAATATTATAACGAAATTTACGAAATATTTTTAACTGTTATAGGTATGAAAATTATGTCTGTGTGTATTAAAAATACGGATTATGAAAATAGACCAAATTTTACTTCACAGATAAGTATTTAAAGTTATGCGCTTACCCTTACTTGATATTATAGATATCTAAGGAAGTTGTGTTGGTCCTTATAAAATTTTGGGCGTATAAATACTAAAGAAAATATTTGGTGTACCTACCTCATCTACATATAAATTATCATTAATATTAAACAATGTGAGGTTATATTGTTTCTATATTACTTGGGAATAATATTCAGGTACGTCAGACATACGACACGTTCACTTCTCGTCTAAAAGTCTAGTATAGGAAATAAAACAGATATCACCTCTTTCAACCCAATAAAATTATACCTTTTTTTAATAACAATTACTAATTGATATATCTTTTCTCTCTTCTTTTTAGTTTTTACTATATTTCACAAATTGTCTCTATATGTGGTAATGGTGTAATGTGTCGAGCTAGCGAACGGTCGTGCTCCACGTTACACACGCTGCAAATATTAATTAATTAATATTGTCGTGAATCGCGTGGCACATTGCCGCTGCACGTGACCATGGCGCTCGTGGCCAACGAGTTGCTGGCGTTTATCCAGCACGCCATCGACACCATGGACGAGGTCAGCATCATGCAGATCTGCAAGTCCTCCTTCACCAGTGAGGAGATTTGCCAAGGGAAGCAGCTGCTGTATGAGACGCTCGGCCAGAGCGCGAACATGCCGTCGCGACGTAGAGACGGAACCGAAAGGAGCGTGCAGGACATCATCTCCCTGATGAAGCAGACGGATCCGGATGAGGTACCGGCTTTTGTGGCTAAACAGCTGCACAAACTGCCGCCCGTCACGCTGGACCACGTCGACGTCGTCAGTCTACTGAAGGACATCAGGTTCCTGAAGGAAGAGCTGGCCGGAGTTAGGGGTAGATTGCAGGCGTTGGAATCTATCATCAGTGACCTAAGTAGTGAATTATCACAATTGAAAAGTAATAATTCATTATGTAGGTCACCTGACGCCGCATACATCACCCGACGCCGTGGCGCGCAGACGGCCACGTTTAGCCCGTTGTCAGCATTGTTGGACGGGTCAATGAACACCGCCGCTGCGTCTCCCGCCCGCGCTCCCCTCCCGGTTGCGCCGACGCCGAGTCCACAGGCGACTCAGCAAAACTACGCGACTGTTGCTGGTCGCCCCGCACCTCCCTCGCGGGCGAACAAAAATGGGGAGAATGAGAGCCGTAAGGCTTCGGAGAGCCGTAAGTCTAAGGTGAGCCGCAAGGGTACGAAGAGCCGCAAGGCCAAGTCTTCTCGACCTGGCAAGGACGAGAGCAGGGGGTGCGATGAGGAGGGCTTCATACTGGTGGAGAGGAGAAAGAAGAAGCCCGCCGCCCGCAACCATCGCGGCACCGCACCCTATGTACCCGAGCTGCGTCTGCGGAGCGAGGTCCCCGCGACGCCCCTGTACATATCTCGCCTGCACTGGTCCATGGAGGTCGAAGACGTCGTGGACTACATCAGTAAGAAGACATCCCTCCACTTGAGGGTCGAACGTCTGCAGTCTCGCCACAAGGTCAACTTCAGTTCCTTTGTGGTGAGAGTACCGACGCATCTTCTGTCGACCTTTGAAGCGGAGGAATTCTGGCCGACTGATGTGGTCTACCGAAGGTTCCGGGGGAGACTCCGGAATGAAGCGGGCGTCACGTCGCCGATAACTAAGTGACAAAGTGTAGTTATTAAGTGTATATAATTTATATGTATGTTAGTCATTAAGGTATATATTGTATGGGCCTATGTAGCCTGAAATAAATAAATAAATAAAATAAATAAATAAAAAATAAATATATGATTATATTCTGTTATTTTTCTTTTGTTGAGCAAGCTTTCTTTAAAATGTTAACTAGAATCTTATAAGTGAAAACATGTTAATGGTTTCCTTGTAATATTTCTAGATGTACACTACCTACCTTTATTATGTAACTGTCTGTTTTCCAAATTAAAAAAATATATATTGAAAAGGTCAATCATACCTTACCTGACCTAATCAAATTGATCCCTTATTTCTACGAAGTCTGTTTAAGATTACATTTTCTAGTTCCTCAACTAAACATACTTTGAATAACAAATTGTTAATTTACTTAACTAAGTTTAGAAACTAGCACTGCTAACAGTTTTGAATTGTTTTTATTTATTTGATTCGGGCATCTTGGCCCATATTATAATTACCTTATAGACTAACATACATACAATTATACTAAAATCAACACAACACTATAAGTGTAGTAAGTAACTTAAACACATTTTATGCATCGCATCTTTTCGTTTTATTTGGGTTTGAACTAAAAGAAAGAAATTGCATGTTCCAAGCAACTTTTCTGAGGAATAGTTATTCGTTCGCTTTCCTACTAGATCGAATTATCGTATCTTGTTTCTATCTCCACTATCAAATTCAATATTTGGTAACAAAGTTGTGGAGTTTGGTCCAAATCGATATTTCTCATTGTTGGAACTTGCGAGATTGCTAATTCCCAGGAGTCTTGCACTTGTTACTACAGTATAGCTCGAAGCTATGAGCAAATGGTTAAGCTGGATCGGGATATAACTTTGATATAACCCACTTCGTTCAATCAGGCGTTACTTTGCGGAAATCGATAGCTTAAAATTTAGTTTGTTATTATTTTTAGCAACATTCCGCGAAATAAACTTCCGCCTTTAAGTAAATGAGTGAGTGTCCGCGTAGGCATGCGTACAGCACCTCCCTCCTCCCACACTGCCTATGCGTACACTCGCATGCAAGAACTTGCAAACACCAACACCACACAAGCAATAATGTTGGCAAATCCGTGCAAGGCCCCTCACCACCATGCAGGTTGAAAACCTCGACGCATCAGACCGGAGCATCCTCAGGATGTGGACTCTACGAACAACGTCCGTTAAGTGCCGCCACCGGCCAAAACACCGTCTTTTATACCCTATCGAGCCCCGCTACTACTATCCCCACTACCCCCACTACCCCCACTACCCTCACTAGTACCCCCGAACATATTAATAAGCGGTGACGTAGTCAAGCAAGTTTGGTCATTCAACAATGCATAATATCTGTTATTTTTCTTTTCTTTAATGATCTCTAATTGTTCCAACACGCTCAGCCGAAAGCCTTTATCGCATTTATGTAAAACTTTATTGGAATGGCCATCGGGAACGGTGTGATTACTATCTAAAAGATGTTTAGCAAAATGTGACTTATCAGGATGACCATTCCTATACGCCGCGATACGTTCCTTATACCGAGTCTCAAAGCTGCGTCCAGTTTGGCCCACGTATACACTATCGCATTCAGAACAATCGATCTTATAGACACCGGACTGATATTTTTTATCAATCCGGTCTTTGTTATGACACAAATGACGTTTTAAAGTATTATTTGTCCTGAATGCGACATGCATATCGTTGTTTTTCATTATTTTGGATAAGCGTGCCTCTCCCATGTAGGTCAAACTGGACTTATATCTAACTATCTCCTTATCAATAGGATCTGCATACAAAAACTTAACCAGTTCTTTATTGTTTTTATTTTTCAAAATATTATTAATAATTTTTGGACTATACCCGTTGGATATCGCAATTTGGAAAATGATATTAAGCTCATTTTGATAATTATCTTTATTTACTAAGAGGGATCGATAATAATAATCTATGAATGTAACTATGAAAGGCCGCGAGTTTGTGTTGCCAAGGATGACATGACGATGCATGAATAGTAGTATTAGTATATGTCGGCTTGCGAAAGATTCCAAAACTGTGTTTGTTACTAACTCTAGTAATAGATAAATCGAGAAAATTTGGGGTGTTATTATCTTCACATTCTAATTTGAATTTAATTTTAATATGTTTTTTATTTAGTTCTTTAACAAATACGTCCAGTTGTCTCTGTGTACCCGTCCAACAAAGAAAACAATCATCTACATATCTAAAGTAATATAAAATACTTTTATTAACGACGATATTTCTTTGTTCAAAATCGTCCATAAATATTTCGGCCATCAAAGGACTTAAAGGTGAACCCATACCTAAACCGTCGTCTTGAACAAAGAATTCGCCGTTAAATCGAAAGTAGTTTTGTTCCATGCAGGTTTTACTAAGAGTAAACAATTCATTACTTTCACCAGGAGGTAAACGTTGTTCTAACGCATTCCTTAAAATACCCAATGTTTCCTTACGTGGAACATTAGTAAATAAACTATCGACATCAAGTATTTTTTTTATTTATTTTCATAAATCATACATGACGATAAAAAATATACTCTCCATAAACCACCATATACTTACTCTACATGCATATTATGCAGTATTTATTATAACTCGAAAATACTATAAGTCCCAGGTAGGTCCCTGGACAATACGATAGTTTTTATATCTGAAAATTTACGGATCCTGCGTTACAAACTAATTTCGGCACAACGAGTTGCCGGCAACGTCTAGGAGGTAATGTTATTATAATAAAAATTATGCAGTCGTCGCGGTGCGCTTCAGTGCGCGCCGCTGCGCTGCGGTCCGCGGGGAAATTACCATGTATTTGGTAATGTCTTCGTGAGCGGTGCGCCGTGCGCATCGCGGTAACACGCGACTACTTGTGACGTGCTCATACGAGTGTGCCGAATTTATGTAAATATTATCATGATATTTACCAGTTTTCGAAGTAATGTCCTGCCATGAGCAGTAGTGACAGTGGCAAAATTATGACTTTGCACGCATAACTTAAAAATTAATTAAAAAGTAAACCATTTACACAAGAAGCTACACATTGAAATTTAGAATGACCGACTTGCTGCTTGCTGTGTTGTGCTGACTGTTCCAAATTTGAATGGTTCAATTTAAAAATGTACCTAAGGGCCGGGACACAAAAATACGGCACGACGTCGTAGGGCGCCCTGTCGTGGGAATCCACGACGCGCGTCGTAAAAAAACCACGGCACGGCGTCGTACGGCGTCATACGACGTCGCCTCGTCTTGAATTTCTACGTGAGTTTCTACGACGTAACGTCGTACGACGCCGACGTACGACGTCGTGCCGTATTTTTGTGTCCCGGCTCTAATGCATCGCCTCCTCACGTTGCAATCTAAGCTGAGGTATGAGGAGTGTCGCGAAATAACACAATTGAATTATGATTTGTAAAGTAGTAAAATAAAACTCAATTTTATTGGTATTAAGTTAATTGGCTTTGACTGGAAAAATTAGGAACCACTATCACTAACACGCGCATTCAACATAATATGCGCCTACCTTTATAAAGATATTCTTCAACGTCACCCCGAATAAAACGCGAATTATTTTTGAAGTACCAAATGGTCATTTATTCAAAGTTCACACAAAACTGAATGTGAATTTTTAACGAAAGCCATTCGCCGTCAGTCGGACATTTTATTGTGCGCTCTCGATGAATCCCGTGATTGTAATAAAATGTTTCGGTATCATGTGCGAGCGGCCAGCATCATTTCATGAATAGTTCATATTGGGATACCGCTCCCATAAAAAACAAACGAGAATTTTTGCTCCCGCGTAAAATATACGAAATATTTCGGGTCATACCTTTTGTAGTTAGGATATTTTTTGGAATGTGTCGAACTGAATTTTAGTTATAATGACGACGTAAAATTAATTGGTGGAAGCATTTCTCACATTTAAGTATTGCGATATTTTTGAAGTGAAAACTTCTTTAGCGGCGTTGAGCACTTTTGTGGTATGGGTAAAAACTGTGAAACTCGCGTCAGATTTTTGTGTTGATCGAAAAAGCATAGAAAAAGCGTAACACGGTTGGAGAGTAGTGTTTTGTGTCGAACTCGAACTCGAACGAAATGTACAGTCGGGGAAATGAGTTGCTTAGCAGAAATGTACAGTCGGGGAAATGAGTTGTTTAGCAGAAATGTACAGTCGGGGAAAATTGTGCTAAGCAGAAATGTACAGTCGGGAAAAATTGTGCTAGGCAGAAATGTACAGTCGGGGAAATGAGTTGTTTATCAGAAATGTACAGTCGGGGAAATGAGTTCTTTAGCAGACGCGCTGATTAAGGCCGCGTTTCCACCTGCAAGACAACTGTCGCGAGAAGTGTCTGACAGTCTGTCTGACAGCAGGGTTTTTTTCGATTGTCGATATTTTTTAATCGATTGTAAGGGTTTCGATTAATTAATTAAAACGATTTTTTTATTATTGTTTTAAATCGATTTTCATAAAAAATGGGTTAGAAAAATAATGCACAACGTTAATAGTTTTCACTTCTGCCGGCACTCCCGGAGTGCAACCCGTCTTTTTTTGTGTTTTTTCGTTATTCTTAAAAAATGTCTAGTTTAAGAGCTAGCGCTCATTTGATACACGAAAGTCTCAAGACTGGCTCTTGCTATTAACACATAAAAATAATAAATTGTCTTAAAATATGATCGTTCTTCCTTAACCTCGCTTTTATTAATCAGCTTAATAAAGAAGTATAAAGTCATTGCTCTACAACAGATTATTATTCTCGCTCGTATTCTCTATGCTAATATATACGAAGCAGTTACAAAAAACTAAAGTTTCACGAACAAAAATCGCTCCATCACCTTATCGCTCATTACACACGTTATGGAAAGTGGTCATGTATACATAATGTATGCTGTATAATGAGGCCATGATCGTGCTGGCTTTGTATGAAAACAAAATATTCGTATAGCTTCCGAGATGTCAAATGTATGGTCAAAACAAGGCGATTCATCAAAAAAGTGTTTAGTGACTACATTTGGACCATAGGTAGCCTTTAACTTCGTAACTATACTAGTTCCGATGTTAAAGTTTGAAAACAAAATACTTACTACAAAATTGATACATCACACGTACAGCATTTTTTATTATTGGATCATGACATAATTTGACACTTTACTATCCAATATATATATTAGTCTAAATATAATATTGCTTTGTTATTGTTCTATTAGGTTCTATTCATGAACGTAGAAAAAAAAGCGGACGGAGTCTTATTATACACAGAACTGTGACTTCAGAGTCGGTCACGCACACATTCTTACGCCTGTCAAATGGTATGGAATAGCGGAACAATGTGTGCATGCGGACCGTGTACAATGTACATGCAGTCAGCTGGCCGACTCTAAGGACACAGTTTTGTGTATTGTTGGACTCCGTCCGCCTTTTTTCATACGTCCATGGTTCTATTTGAGAAATTGGATCATAGAAAAATGACAGACATACGTTATTTGGTATGGTTATTGGTTATGTCATGTTGGCACGGCCGCACACTATCCGAATTTCTGATCAGAAAAATTCGGACGCCCGCCCCGCCCATACATTTTGACACGTCAGAATTCTGATAGTATGCGGGGTCCACAACAAAATGTATGAACAGAGCGCGTTGCGGCGGGCGTCCGAATTTTTCTGATCAGAAATTTCAGATAATGTGCGGCCGGGCTAAATCTTGGCTTGACATAACCCGGCTAAATAGCATGAAAACCTGACAGCCTTAGATGAATTAATTTTCTGATGGTACATATTTGTATATCCTAATAATAGTTGTATAGTTAAATTTCAATTAATATTTACTTGTGTTATAATTAAAAGCCAAACATTCGAAATTCCATTAATTTCGTACACATCGAAACCACTATTTCGTTCAAAAGCGAACGAGTCGCACATAATAATGATATTTTAAATTTCGACCTTTGATGCCATTGAAGCGTTTGCCGCAACTAGTAAATAGTAATACACTCATCATTAAAATTGTCGTTTTAATTTAAAGACCATAATTTATATCGGTGAACCGTTTCGAACAGGGTTGCCAACCACAAAATAATATTTGGCAATCATATTTTTTTTTAATTAAAAATAAAATGTTTCGTGAATTGCATCGCCTGTAACAATAAGAAACAGATACTACATTATATTTGCGCGGGTCCGTACGAGCGAAAACACGTGATATCTTAAAATGTTCTCGATAGAAAAAAAATACATCTAAATATCCCGAATATTTAATTTCTTTTTAAAACGATACATTCTTAATTTTATTACCGAGGGATTGTATTAGCGGATTTTTGAAATGTTGTAGATTTATCGAGTTATTATGAAAAAACTAACTTGGCGCTGATTTCGCATCGTTCTTTTTCATCTGGCATTTGGTAAGTGTGAAGAGACAGTGATGAGTGATGAGTTGGACAGTGTTTGATTTTATGCTCTCTTTGCTTTCTTAACCAAATAGTCATAATTCTCTAGCGTTAAAAATCTTAACAAAGTATTGGTGACGTCATTATTTGGGAAGCTGTCTACTAGTTATCTATGGGTCACTACTATACACCACAATAATCTTAAAAATGTCGGCAACCCTTATTCCTAATTAAACATTCCAGAGTTAATTGTGTAAGTAAGTAACAAATTAAGTGCTATTCGGCCGATATCGAGCACTTAACTAACCGTTAGGGCAAATAACGGGGATGCATTTGGGTTAATTAATGCTAGTATTATGTAACGTTTAATCAACTAATCGGGTTTCGGAATTTACTTAGCCCTGGGGCCTGAACTAAATGAGTTACGCTCTGGGATGCTGAAATCAATTGGTGCTAAACATTGTTCGTTAAATCAAGGCAATGATTCGTTCGCATTGAAGTTCAGTTACGTTGTGATTTAGATTTTAAAAAATATGCTGCAGCGTTAAGGTGATCGAACATTTATCAGCACGCACCGTACGAGCCGCATTTCGAAAACTATGTGGTGCGTGGCGCGTACGGTGCTGACAAATATGTGCGATCAGATTTAGTTTGCTGATCATCACGTTTCTTATAATTATTTGCTTTCTAAGTAACCAGTAAGAATTCACCTGCGTTAGGTAGAAACGATAATACGTAAATTAATCCTTCGATCGCGGATTCTTGGAAATCTTTTGTTCTCGTAATCGTGTTCGTGATCGTGTTTGGGAGTTGAAGCATTAATTGCTGTCCTAAAGGTCGGAGTATCCAGTCACCATAATAATTATAATTATTGCGTTCATCATTGTGTTTTATTTTTCACTTTTTCGGGTAAAAATGTACGACTAACAAAAGAAATTTACAAAATAATATATCTGAAGTAAATACCATAACCATTTTGTCTTTGCCTTTTAAGAGAATTATTCCTATGTTTTAAATGAGATGAAATTGAAATCTTATATTTTCAAGTTTGGTTAGCATATCTTTTGGAATGTCGTACGCAGTAGAATAATGACAGATGCAAAACATTGTAGAGAGTATCAATTATAAAATATTCTTATTAGGAAGGCTCCCTTCAAAATTCGGAAAGCAATTTGGAGCATAAATTGTTTATGGTAATACCCCAGATATACTGTTCGACAAACAACCGCCCCGGTGATAAATGACGAGGTCGGGGAGTCATCTCAACAAGTCATCTACTTAATTATACGAAGATTGATTTCTTTCAATCGCCGCCAGCAAATTGAATGGCGGATCGATATAATTACCTCGGCTTCTGATTTCTGAAGAGTGCTATTTGCATATTTCATAAAGTCATTTTAATATAGCTGTGAAAGTTATTTGTAGAGCAGAAGCCTGTTTTAATTATATAATTTATGGACCCCATAAGTAAAATCTCACTGTAATAATGTTTGTATATCTTTTTTTTAAACGGGCTTTGGCCCACCACACATTCCCACCACTGTATCTCCTGTGTCGCCAGGATCGACAGCGGTATCCAACCACGAAAACCCTTTGATGTGATCTCAGGGAGTCCTGTCTGTATATCTGTGTAGTTTTTATTAAGAAATACTTGGTAAGTCTAGTCTTAAGAAATACTTAGAGGGTAAGTCTAGCTCGCTAAGCCAGTTTTATTTCCATTATTAGCTGGTAGTTAACTACCAAAGTATACTTTTTTATATATACGGCATCTTTTTTGAGCCTGACTATAGTAAATAGTAAAAGCTGGCACCCATCTGCTAGCCCGAGTAGATGCCAGGTGGCTTGCCAGCTTAGAAAATTGGGTAGACTGGAAGTTTTAGAACTCAAGCTAACTCTGCACTAGCCGTTTTAACATTTATTATATGATATGTGTGTGTTGTGTTTTATTGTAAAACTTTTGTTGACGCGTGTTAATTTTTCTTTTAATGAAATCTAAGTTAGCACTTAATTGATTTGCTTTTATATTCATGTCTTTCTTTGCATCTAACAAGATATACCTAACACTCACTGTATTCAAAACGTCGAATAACGCGAAAGCATATTTCAACTTAAAATACTAAAACACATGTGAAAGTGGTACAAGAAGTCAATAAATTCCAATTAGTATCCAAATAATACTTCTATGTTCTCAAAAGTAACGGAAATGCGCACCGACCTTTTTATGACATTGAAATAGTTTCACCCTTATACATCTTAAGAAAAGGTAAGCATATAAAAGCTATTTCGTGTATAATTTGACTTATAAATAAATTCTTACTTACAAGCCCCTAGGAGCCCGATTACGCGATAACAACCTTTTGTAACCTTTCGTGCCTGTTAACTAAGTACTTTCCCTGTTAGAGGTCACCGTAGATTTTATGTAAAAAGTAATAAAAGTTACTTTCGATTGAACAATCTTCGTAAATTCCGAGAATATTATTTTATGTTAAACATTTGAAAAGTCTCGAGTATTAGGATAAACTCGTTTGAATCAATCGCAGACTTCAGAAGGACTTCGTGATTTCATAATCAAATTATTTTCTGTGTGAGTGGATTTTAACATTGAATAACCTCATTTTTATTTAAAATTTTAATGCTTATTTTCGAAAACACAACTTATTGAACAAATTACATTTAATTATTCAGAATAGATTTACCGGAATTTTTCTTTTGAAAATGTTTTCCTTTGCAGTAATTAGGTCAGGGGTGGCCGATGAGTTGTAACGACAAGTCAGATCTTAAAAAGCCCTTTCTTTTTATTGCGAGCAATTAGATGAAAATTACTGAAGTTGTTACATTACGCGAAGTCGATCAAAACATCTTAAACATTTAGGAATATTTGAGCTTGAAAATAAAAAGAATTTTTACAACGTAAATTAATTTGTATTAAATATTATTTTTAACAACATGCTATTATTGTCTTTTATCAAAATATAAGGCCGAGTTATGAAAGAGTCATGGCAAGATTGTACCTGAGTGTTTTCGGAGGCGTCTAAAAATGTCACATAAACAAACACTAATCATTTAAATTGCGGTTTTTTTCACGTTATTGTTTTTGTATGTAAAAGCCGGAGTTCATTTGTTAATAAATAAAACTCTCAATATATTTGTATAAAATGGCCGCATCCAATAAAGTAAATAACACGTCTCTGATTGGCCCGTATATCTAAAACATGATGACACTTGACAGTTGACGTTTTCACTTGACGGACAATGGCAGCCTTACGATAGTGAATTCAGAATTGTGAAAATGGCAAAGCAACGTTAATTGCAATATCTGCGCGAACATTATTTGCCGATATCGGATCATTGACCAGGAACACACAATTATTATGTATAATATGTTCTTTACCGTGCATTTGGGTGCATCCGCAAATCGTAAGTTTTATTAAACCTTTCGTTAATATACTGTTACTTAATAAATGCATAAGCAATATTATGCATTCATAATTAGTTAATGAACAGCTTTTAGTTCTATTTATTCCAAAAATAATAATATTCCTTTTTGTACTTAATAATAAGCTGCATAATAATATGATAACCTTTTGTTTCTGATAACTGTTCAAGATGATTATGTTTGTGACGCTTGTTGGGAACTAGCAATAGCTGCAGTTAATCACAATATGCAGCAAACATGACCACTGACCAGTAGCAGTGATCAAGCTGGAACTAGCCAACGAGATCACATTCATGTATGCCTTCTATGTGGATGTTCTATTGCACGAAGGCAAAGTGATATCAAAGAGAATATTGAGATGATAATAAAGTTAAAAACGAGAGGATGATTAATAAATACTTTGAAATATAAATTAGTTTTTTTATTTACTTCGTGCTTAAAACCATTAAAATGATATTTAAGCCATTATTCTTAATTCCTACAGTAAATGGTACTATGATAATTTATAAAATCGTATTATAGGAATATAAGCGTAAATAAGGCGAGTCAATAATTAACTCAAAAATTGGTAGTATAAAATAGCACATAACCTCAAAAAACAAATATATGAATAAGTTTTTTTTTTGTGGCCTCGATAAGGCAAAATTGTTTTTTAATGTGATTATGCAATGCATTTGCTATATTTAGATATTTATGCAACCTTGGACGCCGGAAAAAAATCCAGGTATTTCGTTGTATGGAACTCTGCCAATGTTCTTTGTGGTGTACTTAAAACAGTATTCAAAAAGATTTATTTTGCAGACAGTAGAGGTATAAAATACTATAGGGGGGTCAAAAGTGCGTCAAAACGGTTCGTGTAAACAGTGCACGGCATGCGCGCGGCCTTTTGCTGGAACTCGGCCTGCGCACTGTCGTGCGCTTTGATTATATCAACGTGACAATATTTTCGAAGAAATCAAACCTTATCTTAGAAATCGGAATCGAAAATGTAACTATATTGGTTTGTCTTAATAACCGCAGTGCGGCGGCGCACGCGATGCGCCCATTACAGGATATTGGTGGCGAGCCGCGCCGATACAACTAACAATTATCGCGATTTAGCACCTCGTGTGAATTATACGATTCCGCCATATCATTCTGCGCCGTTTAAAATCGTATTACTCGGTATAGAGAGACGAAGAAGCACTTTGCGGTTGTGTAGATGTACATTTTGCCACCATTAGCGCATATACATAATGTTGTTTATAATGAAAATAGCTAATTAATCACTGATATTATCACTTTATTTTAAATACGTTACAGAAATGCAATTCACGCTAGTAATGTTCACAGAGCAGAGAGATGATATCGGTCATAGACCACAAATCAAAAAATATATAAAGGGCGGGAAATTTAAATTATTACGACACATAATGTTGACTGAGTACTGTACTGAGTAGAATTTTAGTTACCCGTAAACACTAGTAGCTCAGCTAGCGTGAAACACATTCCGCATAACACATAGTTTACATATCAAAACATATAGACTACGCAGCACTTGTAGCTGACATAGCGCTTACAGACTGACACCCGGTTTCTGAAAGGCCTGTCAAATCTCTGATCAACTAACACTGCTGTTAATTTAGCATGGATGTCAAATCAATTTGAGTTTCTGATACATTGATCAGCCGAAAATTAACTAATCTTTGATCATTTTTAATTTGACCAGCGATTTGTTTGTTTTCGTTCATTACTTCACTATTAACTGTCAAAAATGCCAATAAAATGTCAAAATAAGGAATTGCAGACTGTCATTCATCAAAAATGTTCTGGGAATTTAAAATCTGATGCTTTCTGAAACACTGATCAGACGAAAATTAACTAATCTGTGATTATTTTGATTTGACATGCGATTTGTTTATTTTCGTTCATTTGTCAGAATATTGAATCACAATTTTTCAGACGGTATCGATACCTAAATTCTTCTTTATTATAGAAATGAAATTGATAATAATATACATTTTTTGAAAATAAAACGAGAATTGCAAATAAAACAGTTTATTTGCATAATCGACGTATTTACTACGAAGTTATATTAAAACTTAGTAATAAATGTGTTTACAAACCATAAAGTAACGTAGGTTCAAAGAGAAAATGTAGATTCACATAAAAAATCAATTGAATTCATAAGTTAATTCACCCACAATTACCGATTAGTTGACACAACTTTTGACAAACGTTTAATCTATGATCACGGCTTGACAAACGTTTCGGAAACCCAAAATGGCGGTCGACATATCATTCTCGAGTTAAATTGAACAGCCATGTCAACTGACGCGCTGATCAAATTAAACTAACTAATCATGCTTCTAGCAACCCAATTGGTACTTGACAAGAGATTTAACAGGCAATTAGTTAATTTTAGTGCTGATCAGCCTTTCAGAAACCGGGTGTGATTAGCATGTGTAGCTGACGTAGCGTAACACTACACAGACTACGTAACACGTGTAGCTGACGTTGCGCATACAGAACGCGTAGCACTTGTAGCTAACCGCGCAGCATACAGACTGCGTAGCACGTGTTTCTGACGTAGCGCATACAGAACGCGTAGCACTTGTAGCTTACCGCGTAGCATACAGACTGTGTAGCACGTCTAGCTGACGTAGCGCATACAGAACGCGTAGCACTTGTAGCTTACCGCGTAGCATACAGACTGTGTAGCACGTCTAGCTGACGTAGCGCATACAGAACGCGTAGCACTTGTAGCCAATCGCTTAGCACTTACAAGTGCAGTCTGTATGCACTACGCGGTTAGCTACAGCTAACCGCGTAGTGCATACAGACTGCGTTGCACATATTATTTGATTCAGGACGGGATACTGCCAAACCAATTATATGATTTATTTTACATCCTCCGTCTCGCCGTGCTTATTATAATTATTTAAAAAACAGAACCGCGGGTGCACTATAAAAAGTGTATTCGTTACATTCATTAACAATTCAAACAGCATTCCTTTGAACTGGCGGTTTAACTGCAGTCGTGTTAAATATTCATTATCTGAACGCGATTTTTACAATTTAAAGTGTAGTATCGTGTTTGGTGTATTTATTAACCTGTGTCTACACAAACGTTAAGAGTCCGTATACGAAATTTTTCCGATTTTGCCGAAATTGCAAAGGTTCGCTACAGAAATATTATTAGGTTTTTTCCCCTTATTAGACTTAAAAATATATATATTAATTATTAGATTTAAAATATATTTAAGCGCGGAAAGCCGACTCGAACTTGCGGCGAGTAATATAATGTAAGATTTAGGTTGTTTTGAATCGTGTTTTTTTGGCACAATTTGTTTTTTTTTTTCCTTTTTCTCGAATTGGATAGAATTTTATCTATATGTTATTTCTGTCGTTTTCTTTTTATGAATTACAGCTCCAAGTTGCCGAAATTAACAGCAATTCTTTGGGTAGTTAATAGAATCAGGCGTTACTTTGCGGAAATCCATAGCTTAAAATTTAGTTTGTTATTATTTTTAGCAATATTCCGCGAAAAAAACTTCCACCTTTAAGTAAATGAGTGAGTGCACGCATGCCTATATGAAGATTTTTTCGCGTAATATTGCTAAAAATAATAACAAACTAAATTTTAAGCAATTCTTTGCCCATTTTCTCAAAAATTTTGCCGAGTTACATATTTTTTTACTCAACTATTTCATATTAAAGTGGTAAAATGTAATTCCAACATTTTTTAGAAGACTGTCTCAACAGTACATTGTATTTTTTTCATACCGTTAAGACGTCAATACAATCCATAAACAGGTGATATTCTAAACCTTTTACATCAAAAATCACAAAACGGTCGCGGGTTTGAGTTGGATTATTCAAAAATAATTTAAAAAAATAAAAAATCTAGCTCCAACATTAGATTATAATTGAAATGATCTTACATGTTGTGCATTAAAACTTATAGAAATACTGTATTTTAACTGTTAAATCACGTCTGTTAAATCAGCGAAATCGGCAAATTTCGTATACGGACCCTTAAGCGCCAATTATACGTTTACATTCAGTCAGAATACTGACAAAACGTGAGTTCTGACTGAATTGGATTAGTGTGTATTTGTATAATCATCATGAAATATTAGAATATTTCATGATGATTATAGGCAGACATGTGCAAGCTTGTGTGTTTATCAGTCAAGGACCGTATATCGTCGTATGTATTAAGTAATTTTATTTAAGTCAAACTAGTGCGGTAACTTTTGTAGAATCAGGTGATTTCTACTAGTTTGACTCCAATAAAAGAATTGTGGCCCATGCGATCTATAATAATGTACATTCCTTTATGTTGATTTAACGGTTGTTACAGAAAGGGTTTTTTTCCTGAATAATTTAATCGCATCATCGCAATCGAATCGACACAAACGATTTCATTTATATTTTTTAACGTTACGTGTGTACAGAATACGCTTTATGTAACTAACCCTAAAACACTCCCAGTACTTACTAACCCGCATGTCAGATGGCTCGCCTGTTTGCCTGCATTCTTTAATTGCATGGGTCTAAACTACCCCAGGTCACGCCACACTTCGCGCTAATTTCAATCCGTTATTATACGGTTACGTATAATAAAGGTATGAGGCTATTAATTATGCAATATTGTTTGTATAGAATGGCTTTCGTATGAACTCTAGGGCTTAATACAACGACATACTAATGATACAGTATAAGTAATATACAGTACAATATACAGATTTCCGATAACGATACGGCTAAGTAATACTGCATGTATTTTTATAAAATAATAAAAACAAAAGCTAAATATAGACCAAGACCAAAATAAGAAACACCACACTGCGCTCCCAAACGGGCATCAAGGATGTAGGAGCCAAGACAGCAAAACTAAAATGGGATTGGGCTGGCCACGTTAGCCGCATGCATCCCGACCGCTGGGCAAAGTTAACAGCTGAATGGGTACCCGAAGACGGACGACGCAACCGTGGCCGGCCAAGAAAGAGATGGCGCGATGAGCTGGAGGCATATCAGCCCGGCTGGCCAACGGTAGCACAGGAGCGAGAAAAATGGAAGATCCTGGGGGAGGCCTTTGCCCAGCAGTGGGACAGCATAGGCTAACTAAAAAAAAATATATAGACCACAATATTTCCAAAACATTTTTTCTCTGCAATTATGCAGACAACATTATTATAATTTACATAATAAAAATCCCCATTAGATACTCGATGTAACTTACAAACTATTAAAATTTACAAGTGGATGATTTAACAAAGAAAAAATAAGCGAAGTGTTAACATTAATCGAATCAGAGCTCGATAGAATAAAGTGAAACATAACTGCCAAGTATCAATTGCCAGCGATAAACAGAGAGCACTGAGCTAGGTATAAATTAAGCTGAAAATAAATCTAGTCTTGCATGAGCGCTTCCAGATTTATCTTGAGCACTACGGATGCATTATGAGGATACCTGAAGAGTAACGATGTTTGAAACAACGTGAAGTTTGGTTAGTATACACTAGATGATCTTACTAATATTCTATTCATGTTACATTTTCAGGGAAATATAACTTTGGGTTAGCAATATTCATCGATGATATTAAGTTTTTCAATAATTGCAAAAAAAAACCTTAATGGCTTATGATAACATTTTAATAACTGCAAACTTACATGAATTAACAAGATTTTCTTTTTATTTAGATTTTTATAATTACGTAGGTAATAAATACAATAGAATATTATAATTTTTCATTGAATAGGTTGTATCTATATCTTATATATAAAAATGGATTTTCAAATGTGTTAGTCGCGCTAAAACTCGAAAACGGCTGAACAGATTGGGCTAATTTTAGTCTTAAAATATTCGTAGAAGTCCAGGGAAGGTTCGAAAGTGACACAAAGTTCCCCGGGACAGCTAGTCTTATACATAAAAATGGATTTTCAAATGTGTTAGTCGCGCTAAAACTCGAAAATGGCTGAACAGATTGGGCTAATTTTAGTCTTAAAATATTCGTAGAAGTCCAGGGAAGGTTTGAAAGTGACACGATGTTCACCGGGACAGCTAGTAAAATACTAGTTCTTTGATACGTACAACTTATACCTTCAATAGTAGACATTTTAAACCGTTATTTTTAACCAACAAATAACATCGTCGTGTGATGTATTCCCTGCGCTATTTTTACGCAACGATTAATTCCTGTCTACCGTTAGTAATTCTAGCTCACCTAGGTGCGTCTAGGTCAGGTGGAATAATGATTCATCATAAAACTACTGTTATTATGTTTGTATGGTACTTAAGTGTTTTGTAACGGCTGCATTGCAGAGGACTGAGTACCGTCAGATAAATTGATTTGCCGCAAATGGCGTATCTACGTCATTTGGTTGGATAATATCAAATCAAACTTTTTCATAATCCGTCCTGTGGGCTTGACATAGTTCGACAAAATTACGTAGTTCCACTAAGTACCTATGAATCAATGTCTATGTGTACAATCATTTGACAAAAACGTTACTGAAAAGTTAATTTAAGTTATACAGCTACAGATGTCATTAGAATGCAAATTCTGTATTAATAATAATAAGTTATATCCTTCTTTTGTTAATATGAATAACTTTTTAAAATGAAAATTATTAAGGAACTAGCTGTCCCGGCAAACGTTGCTTTGCCATAATATAAAGTAGGTATTTCGCCCATATGATTTTACTAGATGACGCCCGCAACTCCGATGCACCAAAATTAGTTTATCACGCGGGAACCGTGCAGCTTTCCGGGATAAAAAGTATCCTATGTCCTTTCCCGGGACTCAAAGTATCTCCATACCAAATTTCAGCAAACAGACAGACTGACAGACACACTTTCGCATTTATAATAATATATTAGTATATTGGTATGGATGTTATTGATTTAAACTCCAAATATCGGAACAAGGCATAAAATATCAAATTTTGTACGAAATTGCGCATTTTCTTGTGATTAATTGCTCCTTTCTTCCGTCTACTCTTATGTTGAAGTATTACGAAACCGATTTAAATATGTAAGTGTATCGACTGTATATATTATGTACTTATAGTGTCTAAACACGATTACGCCCGCAATGTATTTTAAATTACCGATGACACAATATTATTATTCCATCGCGTTCCGTCCGTATTTTGTACGACAGTATATATTATAAGTCTATGGTATTTTGTATGCGTTTGACATTGCCACAGTATAGCAATATGACTGTGACATTGCGGACGTAATCATGCGGAATGTACGCCGCGTAACTTCGGCCTTGTGTGTTTAGACACTTACATTTAATCAGATCGCTTAAGGAAAAAAGAATGCGGAAACAGTTGTAGTTTCCTTTTTCCCCGCAAAAGTTTCTTCAGTCGCTATTTCTGTTTATAGGCCACTTTACAGATTGAGTTTGTTTTATGCCATTGTAAAATAAATTTATTTCTAATAATAAAAGTAAAATAGAATCTTTGTATAAAATAAAATACCTACTGTATTATTATAAAAATAATATGTTTTGGAAATAAATATATTTTGATCAATTTATCGAGGGGTAAAATTGTTAAACTCGCATCAAGATGTTGCGAGTGTCCATAAGCGATAGTAGTTGCTATTCATCAGGTGACCCGTTTGCTCGTTTGCCCCATTATTATATAAAAAAGACACGTGACCTAATAGAAAATTCGTCGACCTAAAAGGGTGGACTGCCAGCGCGGCGTAGAAGAGGAAGTAATATCCCTCTTTAGGGTCAATTCAGACCGCAACGCTACGCGTAGATGCATTTCTAATTTTATATGGATTTGACAGATTCGCAAGATGTCTCACGCAATTTTTTTTTTAATATGTGTTTCTGCAATCTGTTTCATCGAACATACAGCAAAAATTTAAATATGGATTTAATCTTGTAGGGTCGGCTAACCCAGTGGCTGCTCCCTCTAATCGTTGCTTTCCCTATAAGTCTCTAGGGGTTTTTCTCTTGAGCCTTTGAAATTTGGTATCAATGTTCATTAACTGTGTTGCAAGTATGTTTGGATGCTTGTTTAGCCTTTGCTTGTAAGATTCAATTATATGTTTTGTCTCCTCCTGGACAGTTCTTATTTTGAGGTCATGATGAAGTTGTTTATTTGTTATAAACCAAGGAGCCTTTGTAATTATTCTTAGTATTTTTGATTGAAATCGTTGAAGTATTTCTAGATTTGAATTTGAAGTTGTTCCGAAGAGCTGTAATCCATATGTCCAGATTGGTTTAAGTATACATTTATAAATTAGTAGCTTGTTCTCTAATGAAAGCTGTGATTTGTTGCCAAGCAGCGAGTATATTTTTGTTAGTTGGATACCAAGAGCTTTTCTTTTCATTGTAATATGTTTTTCCAGGTCAGGCGTCGATCCAGCTATAGTCCCAGATACTTAGCTTCATTCACTTGATTGGACACCATTTAGAATTATGGGTGGGCAGTTTTCACGCCTCAAAGCGAAGGTTACCTGTGCCGATTTGGATTCGTTAGCTTTTATTCGCCATTTCTTTAACCATTCTGTAATCTTATCCAGCGATTGTTGCAGTATGCGACTTGCTTGAGTCGGATCATCGTCGATAGCGAATGCAGCTGTGTCGTCTGCAAAGGTGGAGATCAATACGCCATCTGATAGAGGTAAGTCGGAAGTAAATATTAGGTATCTAATTACTCGGACTCGGTACTCGGACCGAGCACAGTTCCCTGGGGTACTCCTGCGTAAACTTTAAATAGTTTAGTTGATGATTCTCCTTGCTTGACGTAGAAATATCTTAAAATTTAGTTTGTTATTATGTGGACTCTACGAACAACGTCCGTCAAGTGCCGTCGTTGTTCGTAGAGTCCACATCCTGAGGATGCTCCGGTGTTGGAGCGAAACGCGCGTCGAGGTTTTCAACCTGCATGGTGGTGAGGGGCCTTGCACGGATTTGCCAACATTATTGCTTGTGTGGTGGTGGTGTTTGCAAGTTCTTGCATGCGAGTGTACGCATAGGCAGTTTGGGAGGAGGGAGGTGCTGTACGCATGCCTATGCGTGCACTCACTCATTTACTTAAAGGTGGAAGTTTTTTTTTTTTTCGCAGAATATTGCTAAAAATAATAACAAACTAAATTTTAAGCTATGGATTTCCGCAAAGTAACGCCTGATTCTATTAACTATGTAGAAATATCTGTCAGCTAAGTATGATTTAATGAAGAGGTAAAAGTTTAGTGGGAGTAGTTTTTTTTTAATTTATAGAGCAGACCTTCGTGCCAGACTCTGTCGAATGCTTGGGAAATATCAAGAAATGCAGCGCAGCAGTATTTTTTATTTTCGAAGGCTTTGTGTATCTCTTCTACTAATCTATGTATCTGTTCTATTGTGCCGTGTTTTTTCCTAAACCCAAATTGGTGATCAGGTATAATTTTATTTTCTGTGAGAACTGTGTTCAGCCTCTTCAGGAAGAGTATTTCCATTACCTTTGACATTAAAGGTAGTAAGCTTATTGGCCTGTATGAGGACACCTCTTCTGGAGGTTTGCCTGGTTTAAGGATCATTTTGATCTGAGCTACCTTCCATTGCTCCGGGAAAATTGCTCGCTTCAAGATGCAATTGAATAAGTGTGTCATAAAACAGATTGCTTTTTCGGGTAGCTCTCGGAGTATTTTGGCAGTTATCAAATCGTATCCAGGGGCTTTGTTTAGGTTTAATTTAGAAATGGTTTCTATGACCTCAGATTTACTAAATTTTGTAATTGGTAAGTCAAGTTGGTAAGGTTCAGCTAGAAAATTGCTTATTTTTTGGTGAATGTTCTTCGATTCGCAGTCATTTGGTGTGAAGACATTAGCATAGTATGCGAAAGCTTCGCCCTTCTCTGAGTCACTCTTAGCCCAGGTGCCATCATTTTTCCTTATAGGTGGATTGGAAGCGGTAGGCATTTTCAGTCGTTTCATAGCTTTCCAGAGTGAGTAGTCACTGTTGGCAGTCGTATCTAGGTTACGTAGCTGGTTTTCAATGTGAGCGTTTTTTCAGAACGCAGCAATATTTTGAGTTTTGCAGTTAAATAGTTTAGGCGAGTTTTGTCACCTGGAAACCTGGTGGCTTGCCATTGCTTACGTGCTTCTCACGCAATTGAAATCTGTCAAATCCATACAAACTTATGCCGCGCCTCGCCTCGCCTCGTCACGTTGCGGTCTGAATTGACCCAGTTGTACCGCGCGACGAAATGACTGCCGCCGCTTCATACTTACTTCCGTCGCCTTTAATGGCTAAATACTGTACAACTTTATATAAAACTAAATAAACCTGAAAAGCCCTAGTTCAATACCTTCACGCCCCGGGCGCGACATAACACATTTTCCAATCTCCTCTCACATAACGCACTAGTTCAGTGGTTCCCGAACTGTGGTCTGCAAACCTGGGGGTCCGCAAGTGTATGTATGGTATGAGTCCGTGGTATCACCATACATAAAAAAAACTTGAGAGGTGTAAGGGACACCCGGATGGAACGAAGTTATTTCTTATGTACAAAAAACCTATGTAGGTACACTCAACAAAAAAATCGTCGCTAGACCACACTGTTCAATGCGAGAGAGAGAGAGAGAGACAGAGAAAGAAACGCGCGACACACACTTTCGTGTGTGACGCGACACACGACACTTTTGTGTTGTTACAACTTTTCGTCTTTTGCAACGCGCGATAAAGAACTTCGTTCCAAAAAATAGTATAAAAAAAGTTTTATTTCCGATTAGGTTACGAAGTAACTCTTTCTGGAAAGTATACGATGCCTACCACCGGTTCGGGAACTAACCCGACGTAAGAAACTCGCACGGAGTCACTACTTATCAAAAAAGTTAAAAAATATTTTGTTATCGGGTGTACGGGAGTTGTAATCTACATAATAAATGACTTGTTATCAACAAAAACACTAACCTTTACCACCAAAATTATTTCGTTCATATTTTTTATAATAAACAGTTATCAAAACATATTTAGAAACTAAAATGAAATGTCTAATGCCAAGTGTTTTTTAGGAGTGCGCGGCTGAAAAGGGTTGGGAAACACTGCACTATATAACAGTTCGCCGTCAAACTGCCGGTGTATCCGTACCTCGGGCGAAAAGGTCCGAACAAAAATATCGACTCACACCCTCATTTATAAATCTAACTCGGATTTTTTTAACCTTTTCTTCTTTACTTTATGGCAAAGTAAAGAATGATAAAGATTTTGTAACTTTAATACAGCACATACAATTAGTTTTTTGTTTGTTAGATATGTTATTGATATTTAATCTTCCGTAAACAAAAAATAATATAATAATATTAAGTCACAACTTTGGTTACCGATCGCCTATATTGACAAGTATAATGCTTTTAAAAAAAGTTGATATCAATCAGTACAATTATAAAGACTTTCGTGTCGAAGAACATCTTCTAAAGCAGTCTTGATGCTGAAACACATTTTAATCATTTCATCGTTAATAACTCTTAAACATATTTTATATGCCGTATTTACCTAGAGCTTTTAGTATTAATTTTCATATTTTATATTTGCTTTTTAATTGAGCTTATGAATAAATTCCTCGGCACTTTATACCTCTTCAATATAAAAGCTCGAAATGGGTTAAATGGCACTTATAATAATTAAATTAAATGCCATTTATCATTTAACCAAATCGTCATTAATCTTTTCATTATGTCTCCACTTCCAGAACAATCCGGTTATTATAGTTGATATTCAATTTGTTGAATTAATTACAAATTATTCTTAACATTTATGACACCCGCAAAAGTATTAATTATTTTGATTTAATCTTTATTATCGTATATTATGATTAAATATTTTTATCACAATAGACAGAACAGGCCGTTCATAGCAATTTTACATGCTTACAGGGCCGGGGTAATTTCTGTACACAAAACCGCGATTGACAACATCTGACACTTCATTGTCAATCGCGGATTATATAGAAAATTACAAGTTTTTGACAGGGAGTCAATGACCGCTACCGTCATGCTTCGCCGAGTACAGTTTATTGTGATACATGATGAAAGTGACACTTGCGCCTAACTCGCGTATATTCTCCCGTTTGTTCGAAGTCGAGGTACTCCTTAGTTCTGTCTACTTTGTTAGGGCCCAATCATTGATTCGACAATGACTTATATGTAAAACTAAATGACGTTATAAATGCGAAAGTGTGTATGCTTTAGGTTTCTGTTACCTCTTCGAGCCCAAACTGCACCTATTTTGCAGTTTGGGATGGAGATGCTTTGAGTCTCGGGGAAGGCCACAGGCTACTTTTTATCCTGGAAAAATGCACGGTTACTGCTAGCAAAATATATTAATTAAAACATTGATAACTCACTCAATCAACATTTTCGCAGAAGGAAGCAAGAAGAAAACAAAAGACGCAAACTCCTCCCGCACCAAAATACCTCAATTTAACATTGTACATCGTTCAGCTAAAATGACGACGCCCACATCCCGTCTGTGCTTTGTGCTCAGTTTTGTCACATTTTACTGTCTTTGTAAACGTAAACAATAGGTGTGCTTGCCTTACACAACAGATATTCAGGGTTTTTCGCGAATTCAAATATATTACAAAGCAAGATAACGCCCGCAACTCCGTTACTCCAAAATGCGTTTGTTATGCGGGAACCGTACGTTTTTCCAGGATTAACAGTATCCTACGTACTATTCTGGGACTCAAAATATCATCGTACCCAGCAAAATCGGTTGAGCGAATTGAGCGTGAAGAGGTAACAGACAGACAGACACACATTCGCATTTATAATAATATTATTACAAAATATGTGAGACTAAATTTGACTGTCGGGGGAACTGTCTAGGAAAATAGATCGTGAATCGTAATATGGCCGCGACTAATATTGACTCGACATAATATTACTAAAATATAACGTAGACGTCCATTTTCTGCCTGACGCATACATTTCTACGATGGTAAATTTTTTTGTTTAATTACAAGATGAGAATTAAAATATACTTAGTAAAAAGTTGGAATAATATTGTTATAACATAAAGTATGACTTAGTTAGTACTATTTATTAAAGGGTACTTTAAGTTCGTACGTGTGTCACACGCGTACGAACTTAAAGTACGCGGGTTTAAAGTTCGCGAACTTATTCGGCTCGCGTCGGTGACACACGAAAATCGCTCACACGCGCCGCGAGCCGCGAGCCTGGGGGCATGGTAACCCCCAGGCTCGCGGCTCTTTGCTGACACACAGGCGATTAAGATCGTCGAGCCATAAGTCCGCGTACTTACTCGCGTGTCTGTCACCCCCTTTAATAGACTTCAGTACTTGTCTGAGCATTCCTTTTTTTGAAAACAAAAGAAAAGTTCTGATTCATATTATATAACACAGTGCAAAATTTTCTTAATAAGAGAACTCTGCAGGATTTTAGAAAATTAAATGTTTCAGTATAATTCTATAGTCGAATTAAATTTCGACCATTTTGTTTTTTTTTTCTTTAATACTTCAGTTGGAATTTCCAGGAATCGCTATTGTATTCTATTGTTGTCGCGATCACCGGTGCTCGCGCGGGGCCTGAAGGATTAATTAGGTGGCACGCGGCAAAAGGCAACACATCTACCACACGTTCGCGTTATTTCGTTGTACTAATTAAATTTGTAACCAGGTTGCATGCGACAAAATAAGTAATAAAAATTGTAAAATACTAACAAAATATAAATAATTAAAACGGTTACAGTCAAGCGACAGAATTAAGCGAGAAGCGAGAAGAGACAATTAAAAGCGAGAGAACTCATATTGATTAATAATAATATAGAACTGGCCTGGTCCTTAATTTGAAATTTACTGTATAATTATGTTAGCGCATACTTTCAAACACTTAAGCATAACATAATACTTGATGACCCTGTGAACTCTCCTAACATGATAAACCTATTAACTTTCCCCAAACTTCTATGAATATTTCAAGACTACCAATAATAGCCTTATCAGCTCAGCCTTTCTCGAGTTTTAGCAAAACTTAGAATTTTTATTTATTTAGAAGAAGAAGAAGATATATTTTGTAGTAAAAGTGAACACAAACTTAATACTTAGAAGAGCTTAGAAGTAACTTTTTCGATATATAACAGTTTGGCGTCTTAAGAGCAAACACTAGGGCCGTTTTTCCATACAAACGTTGTCCCCCGTTTCCTCCCTGGCTAATACCGGTAGAATTATAATAAAAAAAAACTGAATAGTGGCCATAAATATTCAGGAAAATAATGCAAGTCCCTATGTTTTATTTCTTTTCATAATTTAATTATGAAAAAAGATATGAACGTTCAAAAACCCAAAAAATGTTCAGATTTTCCGCTGTGTCCAAACATCCAGAAAACAAATCTAACTAGATTATACAAATAAAAACAAAACAGGAACACATCTCAATCCTTATTTTAATTTTTATTGACAAAAATACTTTAATCGGTTAAGTCTCGGAGACATCAGGGGACAACGACTCGTTGATTATCCGTTCAGAATTTTCAATTCAAGCTGTACCTATTTGTCTCTATCGCACTCTGCGGGGGGAGGCTTGAGGTGGAGACAGCAACAGATTTTACAAATACTTGCTTTTCATTTCTCTTGACCTTGTTGTATCCTCTTAACCCCTTTATTATTATTGATTTTAAAACACGGTGTATTTTAATGTCTTGCCTTATTATTCTGAGAGTATTTTTGTAGATAGTTACCACCAGGACAAAATGTTTTCTAAGAATATTATGTACTGCAATACTATATTTACTAACAATCGTTATATAATTATTCAGTACAATCTAGATAACCTTTAAATGTTTCCAGTATAATTACAATCTGTTGAGTGTTTTAATCATAGACTTAGAGAAATAATATATTCAACCGTAAAATAAATACTAGCAGAACATTGTTAAAGACATGACACGAGAATGAAGCCAATGTCACAGATTACACGGTCAAATTTTCATCAATCTGATCCATCAATCTGATTGACGGAATATTGACGGTTATAAAAATTTCGTATTAAAAATACGATCAATCCATGGATCCGCGGCGTACACGATCAAATTTTCGTCAATCCGTACCGGATTGATGGATCAGATTGATGAAAATTTGACCGTGTAATCTGTGACTTTAGTTGTCTTTAAGACTAGCCATTCTCAAAGTGTGCTCCGTAGAGCCTCTGCAAAGGCATTGTATAGGCTCTGCGAGCGATATATTAATTGTTTTTAAGAAGTCTTCAGACCAATACATTCAAAGACAAAATAGTTTTTTTTTCGGGGTTAGTCAGAATTGTCACTTCAAAAGGGTTCCACCAGCAAAAAAGTTTGAGAACAATTGGTCTAGACTCTAGAGTCTAGACGGCGGTGGTCAAGCCAGTCTTACCTATAAGACAGAGATAGGTTTATAACACATCACATCTTTCTCTTTTTCTTTTTAGTAAATGGTCAGTTTCATATTAAGTATTGCTCGGTTAGTTTCCTAAGTCTATGGAACTAGATAAAGACATATTATTATAGAGACAAAAAGTGATCTCACCCAAATGGGGCAATTTAGTAATCAATCATTTTGAGGGTGTGTGCGGCAATAAAAATAATTAGGGTTTGTAATAATTAGGCTGTGTGGTCGATGGGGTTTCACACAAAAGCAACGAAGATTGGATAGTTACACGCTGCTTAGTTTATTATAATATTACTAGCTGTCCCAGCAAACGTTGCTTTGCCATAATATAATATTTGCCATATTATTTTATTGAAGTGACAAAATAAGTATGTCGCCATGGCAACGTCGATTGCTATCCCGTCGCACAAACGATGGTCGCTGTCAGTCTCAGGTTGTAATAATTTACTATTATTTATTCAACAAATGCACTCATCAATATATAAAGTACCGAGTAGCCGATTCTCAGACCTACTGAATATGCATATAAAATTTGGTACAAATCAGTAGAGCCGTTTCGGAGGAGTTCGTGGACTAACATTGTGACACGAGATTTTATATATAAGAAGATATAATTTGTGTCAGTACAAGGAATTGAGTATAGTTACCGCAACATACGAAGTTTTTATTGAGGAAATAAGATTCATATCTAACTTTGTGAAGTTAGATATGAATCTTATTTCCTCAATCCCTTTAAATATCTAAGAAGTTACCTCTTTATTTAACCACCATAATAGACCCAAAGGCTGCTTTGGAAAGGAGAGTATCGTTGCAGGCATTCCAGTTGGAAGGTTGAGGCTAAAAGCCTTTGACAGGCGCAAATCCCAAAATCAAGCTTCGTCAATACTGACCTGAGCCTCTCGTCCGATTTCACGGAAAATATTCAGCTGAGGGCCTAATGCCGAACGTACAGTTCTGTCAAAGGAATTAAACGATTCGCAGTTTGATTGAGGAAGTGAAGGATAAATAATTTTCAATTTCATTAAAAAACGGGCGTCATCTAATCTAATATATGATACAAGCGGAGCCGCGGTAAAAAGTCATGCGAGTAGTAACAATTTTATCAAAATACTAGATGTCCCGGTGAACACATGTCGTGTTCGTGTCACTTAAAACCTTCCCTGGACTTCAAGGATTATTTTAAGACTAAAATAAACAGAATCGGTTCAGCCGTTATTAACTTATAGCGTCACTAACACAATTGGAAATCCATTTTTATATAATACTAGCTGTCCCGGCAAATTTCGTGTCACTTTAAAACCTTCCCTGGACTTCTACGAATATTTTAAGACTAAAATCAGCACAATCCGTTCAGCCATTTTCGAGTATTAGCGCGACTAACACATTTGAAAATCCATTTTTATGTATAAGAGGACTAGCTGTCCCGGCGAACTTCGTGTCACTTTCAAACCTTCCCTGGACTTCTACGAATATTTTAAGACTAAAATTAGCCCAATCTGTTCAGCCGTTTTCGAGTTTTAGCGCGACTTACACATTTTTATATATAAGAAGAAGATAGATAGATTTATCTGATAATGATCAATCACTTCTATACAATATTACAAGTACTGACTATGGCTTATTAATTATTCCTATTAAAAAAGGGACATGAAAATGCTAAACATTTCAGTAAATTCCACCATCTTCATCTTGTAGGCATGTCACAAGTTATGTAAATTGGGAACTATCGTGTGTAGCTTTCGGCTGTCCCAGTCCCTTTCATAATAAGATTACAACAAATAAGATTATGAAGCCCGCCCAGATGGACTTAGTTTAAGATCAACTTGTAAGGGGACGTTCACAAATTACGTGAGGTGTTTTTTTTTAATTTTTTTACCCCCCTCCCTCCTGGTGAGATTTCGTGAGATTTTATTCAACAACCCCTCCCCCCCCAAATCTCGCGTGAGATTTTTCAAAATGTGGGCTCCTTACGTAAACGTTTGGTTTGATAGTCAGTAGTAGGGAATGCAATATCGGGATACCGGAATCCCGCATGGATTTTGCGGGACTAATCCCGGTCGAAAAATTAGCGGGATCCCGCGGGACTGGCGGGACTACAAAGAAGCGTGATTCATACTGGTAACTCTGCACGCGGGGGTGCGTGAATTGGCTACATGCAGCCCGCTAAACAATAATTTACCTTCAATTCACCTATAATTCACTTTAAATGACAATTGTACCAACCAGCGTGGCAGCTGAGCGAACTTTTTCAGCTACCTTGTGTCGAATATCAGGAGCCGTTTGGCAGACACAATTAAATGAATATTAATAAAAAATGAAAATAATTATAAGCATGTTTTTTAGTTTTTTTGGAACTATTATTATTACGTCGCCATTTCCAAACAAAATGTTCAGTTTTTCTTTTATTTTTATATGTAAAGAACGCTGAAGTATTAATAAACCCTTGTAAAAAAATGACCGACGAAGTTTGTTTTATTTGAGTTTCTAATAATAAAACGGGGTCTTGTGATGGTTCAGTCCCGCAAACACCGGGATTGAAATTATCTTGCGGGATTGCATTCCCTAGTCAGTAGACTTTCTTTCGAATGATTAGTGAATGGTCTTACGATTGTATCATTCAAACATAAATACCTACATTCTGGATGAAATTGACCAAAATAGTATTATTTTGTTGAGAAAAAATTACGTGAGATTTGCCGAGACCCCCCCTCTCCCCAACGCGAGATTAGATGAGATTTGAGTCGACCCCCCTCTCCCCCCCCCCCTGAACACCTCACGTAATTTGTGGACACCCCCTAAGTAATAGACAGGGCCGGCATGACATGTATGGCAAAAGCCCTTTATTTAAATAAAGGTATTTAAAAAAAGTAATACAGAGGTTAGTAAAGAAAAAGAGAGTTTTAAAATAGTAGAACGGAAAATAACGAGTTTGTTTTAGTAACACAGGTTGTTAATCGACTTCTATTCCGAACCAATAGAAATTTTAGTAAAGAGAAAAGGCCGTTCAAAAACTAAAATAGAAAATAACGAGTTGATTTAAGTTACATTAGTTTTTAGCCGGCTTTCGAAACAGAGGTAGTTCTAAATTTGCAGTTGACCTACCTAAAAAAACTTAAAATAATTGATAAATGGTAAAAGTTAAATGATATTATTAATTTTAATACTACCCACATTTCACAGCTTATGAAACATTTTTATTTAATCGTTTTCGTGAAACAACAGAATGAAGGTCTTCAATTAAAAATATTATTAAAGTAATGAAATATTTAATCTCCTAATTATTACTTATAACTTATGCGTTAATACCTTATAATATTTTGTAATAAAAATTACTTAAATATAAATGACATCCTACCAAATTTTAATCACTACTTTGTACGTACCAAAAACTGGGTTATATTTCTACTAATACCACCACCACCAGACTCACCTGTACAATCACATAACAATCCCACACTCACTCACACAACACAGTCCACTGAAACTTCACAGAAATACGTAGAAAGTCGCGTAAGGGCGACGCGACCTCACCCCAAGAGCAACGGCGCACGACTGACTGATACACCGTATTTTAGACTACGTACTGTTTTAAATCACCACCAAAAGAACCTTATGCTAACGAATTAAGTGTCACAGCTATAGAACCCGGAGGAAATATAACAGTGAATAGGTTATGCTGCGGTGTCCGCGTATTGTTTATTTATGAAATGTATACTGTCCTTAATTAATTAGCAATTTTCACTCACCGTTTTCATGACGAACTGTATGTGAGAAGTGTCCCAATTTGCGCCTGGCAATCAGCTTGTAGCACGATTATTAGTTTCAATTTGTTCAACCTTAACATTGAGTTAAATATTATAATTTGCTTTAACATTTCATGGGTAATATAAAAACGTCTGAGCATACTTAGTGATGTTATTAAATGTAGATAAAATAGAATTTTAGTACTCGGCTTCAAGGTCTTTTCGTTGGGGTTTACATTATTCTATTCACTAGCCATATATTTTGATCGACATACGTCAAAAATTTTACCAAACTACATTGCTATTGAAAATCTATTATACTCGAAAAAGACCTCAAATATCCACACATTGAATATATTATAACCTCATCGTAACTAGTGCCTTTTTTCAAGTCGGTTAAATATGTGATGTCACGTCTTACACCTGGATCCTAAATTAAAGCGAATCATTGATTTTTACCTCCCATACGAAGCACATGAAAAACTTTGCACCCTCCCTCTGGAGTTTGGAACAATAATTGAAATTGACTTGAAGCGGCGCATCTACTTAGCTACCTACTTCTTACAATATTATTATACGTAACACGCTGAGAAATTCGTGGGTAGAATAATATTATTATATCAAAAGTACGCGCTGAATAATATTTAAACCTACCTACTTTCACATATTTCACATATTGTACGTGCTGAAAAGTATTTTCAAACACCAGGTTTTGGACGCCCAGTCTAGTGGACAGGCTACTATTAATAATGAAGTCAATATTATAATATTCGTTACTACTCAAACTATTCTTTTTTCTATTGAAATATTAAACAAAGTCGGGACTGGGGTAATGTTACGCTCAAAGACCGAAATCGCTCAGTGAGCGAAAAAATAGCTCACAACGCGTTGTGGTCATAGTGAAAAAGCCACGACGCGAATTTCGCGTCGTGGCTCTAATGAAAACGGCCACGACGCGTTCTGGCAATCACAAAAAGGCCATAACGCGAAATTCGTGTCGTGGCAGATATGCTATTCATTTTTCTTGATTTGTTCTTGATTGATTAATCATCCATAGGTATGGAAGATTATATTTGAATTACCACGCGCACTACAAAAAATTTTTTCTTTAACTAAAATCACTGCATAACGTGTTTATGTACAACTAGTAGTATTATATTTAAATTATATTAATTAAAATAAAACTATATTTTTATTATTTATTGAGATTAGATTACTTTACTTACACATATTATATTAAAAAATAATCGACCAAGTGCGAGTCGGACTCGCACATGAAGGGTTCCAATGTGACCACATCGCGTTGTGAGCTATTTTGCGCTCACTGAGCGATTTCGGTCTTTGAGCATAACATCCACATACCTAAAGATTTTTTTTAAATCGGACCAGTAGTTCCTGGGATTAGCGCGTTCAAGCAAGCAAACAAACAAACAAACTCTTTAGGTTTATAATACTATTTTTTTTTATCGCTTAACAAACTCCAGTCTCGACTCTGGATCTCAAAGACTACGAAAAGTATCAATAATAGGGTCATAATAGGACGATGCATTTTATAAATTTGGCTTATGGTAGTGATGATGATAATGAACCATCAGGGACATTGATTCATAGACATCTGCCTCACGAATGATGGCGGACCAACGTAATTTAGTCGAGTTATTTAGATGTAGTCGTGATAATACAATATAGTCGGGCGGTCTTGATATAACCCGACTAAACAACGTAGGTCCGAGGTCAAGACCATTAAAATATTTATTTTAGTTTATTTCTCAAGAAAAACTTACATCTTAGATGCAAATTGCAATAAAGAAATCCTTCGATCGTGGATTCTTGGAATATTTTGTTACTCTATTGTTGTCGCGACCACCAGTGATCTTATGGGGCTTGATAGGTTGAAACCTACGTTGAAACTAATAAAATTAACTAGTAGCCATTAACAAGTTTTTACATAATTATTATAAATTCAAAATTAACTTATAACTCAACTTAATACATTGAGCTGTGTAGTAAGATGAGTGCTTTAAAAAATCAATAAATAAAAAATTATATTTGGTAGGTGTAATAATAGTCCAGGTTCCCTTGAACATTTTTTTCGTTTGATAGTTGATGGTAAATCAAGCTAATTTTCCGTCAGTAGCTTCATTTTGATAAGACGCTCAACAATTTCCTCTGCGAAAATTCTTGAAAGTGGCAGCTAACAGAGATAGAAAAGAAAATATTTGGATTTGATGATCCTAAAAATATAATATAGATATTCTATCCTTTGTATCTCTGTTAGCTACGACTTTCGAGAATTGTCGCAGAGGAAATTGTTGGGCGTCTTAATAAAATGAAGCTACTCACGGAAAATTAGCTTGCGAGTAATTTATAGTAATGAAATGAAAAAAATGACCTAGGGAACCTGGACTACACAACCAGCATTACAAATTTTTAAATTCATACACTTTTTGCTCTAAGTACAATCCAATACTTAGCTAATTCCAGATGTCAGCCATTACAGTACCAACAGAACAATTATTAGTTGGCGGAATAATTATTGTGACCGGTTCGGGAATATTCCGACACGTGCGCGAAAACGTGATCTTATCCCGGACAAGTTTCCAATTTCGATGTCACAAGGAAAACACAAGAATCAATTAATACACTTTAATGAATGAATGCTAGAAAGGAAAATGAAACAGTAGCAGGCATTTTCTCCGCCGCGCACTGGAGAATGAGAGGGGTACTTCCTGTCCCACACTGCGCCAGCGGTGTACCCACGATAAGTCTTACGAGTTTTTGATCAAGCTACTTCTCCTGACGCGATTTTTAAATAAAGAGCATAACGCCGATAAAGAAATGTTTTCTGCAAAAATTGGAAAAATGCTTCGTCCTTCAAATCAATTCAATTCAATTACTTTATTTGCCAGAATATGGTACAAAAAGATGACATTAACATTTACAATAGTACAAACATATTCTGCCACATACGGCGTGCAAATATTTAGATATATCATAAAATAGGTAATACATAATAGCTTGGAATTTTGATTACAATAAATAAAACAGTTAAGTACATTAAAATAAACTAAATACATTAAATAACATTTCATAAATTATTCATTAATACCATTTCATAAATTCAACAATTACATTTTATAAATTCAATAATTACAATAATTACATTTTATTCTATTCTTTATCATTGATATATTCATTTACAGAATAATAACATTTTTTTACCAATAATTGAAATAATCGTTTCACAAATATTCTTAGGTTATTGTTTTTTATTACATCAGGTAAAAGGTTTTAAATTTTGATTCCCATACAGTAAGCATTTTTTTTATATACGTCTAGTCTTTGTGTGGGTACACATAATTTATTTTTGTGTCTTAGAGATCGGATTGTATTGTTTAATTTTTGGACAAAAAGACCAATGTTATTCTTAATAAATACATTTATTTCGTATAAGTACATACATGGTAGAGGCAGACAATTAATTTTCCTAAAAAATGGTTTACTTTCAGTATAATTTGCACCAAATATAGCACGTATACATTTTTTTTTGGGCAACAAATACTTTTCCGCAATCTGTTGAGTTGCCCCAGAGGATAATACCATATCTTAGCACGGATGCAACATAACCATGATATGCTAGCAACGCCGATTCTTTAGTGCTCACGTTTCGTAATCGATTTAATACGAAGACAAATCGGTCTAATTTCAAGCAGGTTGCTTCTATGTGCTTTTTCCAATTAAAATATTTATCAATATTTACTCCTAAGAATACTGTATGTCTACAAATTGTACGATTTTACCATCCAATACAATATTTAGATTCATGGATTTTCTATTATAAGTTTGTATAATTTTTACTACGAATAATAAAACCTAAGGAAACTAACTCCCACACTAATACAGTTTTAAATTTGGTTCCATTCGAACTGTCATGTAACGTCAGCCTTTATACCGCTCAAGGTCATATAAATATTGCACTTGTATGAAAAGTGAACCTAAGGTACACTTTTTTGACAAGTATTTTGGAGCATGTTTTTTGACGGAGTTACTCCTAGTCGGCCTATAATTGTTCATGTTGTCTCTATTACTCTTTTTGAATAGCGGTTTTACAATACAGTACTTACTTTAATCTTGTTGGAAAAACGCCTTCTTCAAAAGATTGATTAATTATGTGTGACAGTGGTATCGTTATAAATTTTGCAATTTTCTTTAATATATTTGTATTAATATCGTCGTATCCAGTTGATTTTGTATTATTTAAAGATAAAATTATATTGTAAATGTCAAGAGGAGTTGTTGGTCGTAAGAAAATTGTATTATTATTACTAATTGTATTATCATGTCCGTTACTATTAATGTCATTATTATTATTATTTTGTAATATGTCAGTATTTTTATTAAGTCGAGTAAAAAAGTTATTAAATTGTTCTGCTATTAATGTAGGATTCGTGATACAATGTGATAGTTCAACAATGACATGAGAGTTGTGGATATTTTTGTTTACCAACCCCTAAATGATTTTAAGGTACTAACTTCCCTTCGGTGGAGTTCACTGTAAAAGTAGCAGTGCTGAAAGAGTATTTTTTGTTATTTTATGGGCAGACTCTGCAGCGTCATGAGTTTGGCCATACATTTTTTTTAAGTTATTCTTTTAGTGCTGGTACTTTAATAGTGAAGTCTATACAGGAGACTGAGACATACCCTTTTTTGATGCGCAGGGGAAACCCAACCCAACCCGGGGCACCCAGCCCCGGGTTGGGTATGAGGGACTGCCGGCGAGAGCACCGGGCTTACCCACTAAAACTACCTGCGGTTCGCCTTCAGCCGCATACGGAGGGATGTCCTGGATCTAACAAACACAGGACTCCCTCGACCGGTCATGGAGGGGAGCCTCAGAAGGGACTGGACTTCCTTCCACATCAGTTTTTTTTTTTTTGTTACTCCCTGTATATGGGTACTATTATTAAAGGTTCATTATTTTTAACTCTAGATTATTATCATAAGTGGCCGTTTCTGATTAGCGACTTCAAAAGCGGTCTATTACAGACAAAACTTCAAAAGTTGTGATTAGTGGAGTCGGATCGGGGGCAATTGTTTCACAATGGCCCTTGTTCCCTCGCCATTTGACTCCACATCTCGCGGGCAGTCGGCCGAACGTAATGAACTAACTTTGCCCACAATTCAACTTTGGACCTATTACATAATATGCCGATAGCAATTATCCTACATCGATTGCAGGAGTGGTGGTGATTGGTGGCATCTGGTTCAATCTGCCAGTCATTCAATCAAATAGCAGATTGAACCACGCTTTTTCAGCGCTGCTACTTTCACAGCTAACTCTACCTCAGGTGGCTCACACAAGCCCTACTTTATTTTCACTGAGTTCTGTGACACCTCGTACATACTTCGACATGGAAGGTGCCAGTAATCCGAAACTTGTTATAATTATACTTGGCATGTGTTGCACCCTATAGTTCCTGTTTTGTCATAAATCCGAAACTTGTTGTAGGTACTATATTATTTATTTGATAACCTAATCTATGAATATTTTCAGAATCTTTTCAACATACATAAATCCACAAAACATGTTTGTGGATGTCATGCGTATGCTAGTGATTGCAGAGGATTTCCGCCACTTTTCATATCTGCGTATACCAGCCGTCCGCTAGTAAAATAGTTAAAAGTTTGTTTTATGTTATCATTTTAGTTTTAATATAATCCACACATGCGCATGCTATTTTTTTCTCTTGACGATTTTGAGAAATCGCTAATGATGTAAACCTAATCGAATCATGATGAAGTGGCTTACGTTAAATTGAAATCTGAGGGTTTGATGCATAAATACATAGATAATCAAAAACCGGGAAAATGCTTTGAAATAAAAAATTGGGTTCTATGCATAGCTTGAATATTAGCTAGATGATGAAGTACGTGAGTTACAAGGTTATTTCAAATTTAAGGGGAAAAAATTAATTAGTCATTGCATTTATATTATAAAATGTTAGCTATAAGATAATTGCCAACGCAAAGACTTCAGCGTTGCAGTAGTGCAAATGCAATGACTTTTTGATTTTTTGTAGAAAACAACAAGGACGAGCGTTTTTTTTTTTTGCTGCAGCATACCTCTGAAGAAGTGTAGACGATGATGCTACACGCCAAGATATGCAAATGGCGGTAAATCGTTTCTTTATTGGCGGGCCATTGTGGCGGGAAGCCGCTAATGTCCCGCTAGTTCCCGCCAAAACTTCCACCGCCTTTGATCTCCGCCACAAAGGATACGCCATTATACGCGTACGCGGGTTACCCTAAACTTATCAAACGCGCCAAAAAGCAAATCTACGTCAATATAAACAAACCTTTTATGGTTTGTTTTGATATTGATTCGAGTTATTTTTGGCTGAATACTAAACGGTCGTTATGCCAAAATTAAGGCATGATTAAATGGTGGAGAATATTGTTCTGGCTTTATTGTTACATTTCCTATATCAGTACTTAGTATTACCTAAGTATATACTTAGGCACATTAGGTTATCTTCCAAAAGAATGTCCATCTTTGAAGGTTTGTGGTCATTTTCAATTCGACGTGCTGCTTTCAACGTGCTGTGCATGTTGAGCCCACATCAATTATATCAACCCAAACGCATTACGCAACATCCTTGTAAGTCTGTATATTTCTGTCAAAAATCCAAATTTTTTAAATCTTTGCTTGAAACCGAACCTGCGTTGCTGATATTGACAGTAAATTATCGCCAGGAGGTTTGAGGAAAAACAGCTTTAATGAGCAGTTCTTAACAATCAAGTTAATTTATGTACGACCCGTGACAGTGAAATAATGGGCCATCCATCCACGTCACCCGCCATGGAGACACCTGAAGGAACCCCGTTTGGTTAATAATGCATATAGTTATTATAGACGCTTCTTACCTCATCAGTCTGGTGCTATAGACTTAAAGAGTTCGAATACCAGACAACGCAAATATCATAAACTAGACGACGCCCACAACACCGTTACGCCAAAATTCGTTTGTCGCGCGGGAACCGTACATTTTCCAGGATAAAAACTATCCTATGTCCTTTCCCGGGACTCAATGTGTCTCCAAACCGAATTTCAGCAAAATCGGTTCAGCGACTTGGGCGTGAAGAGGTGACAGACAGACAGACAGAAAGACGGATTGACAGAGAGACAGACACACTTTCGCATTTATAATATTAGTATGGATATGAATTATTATGGATGTTTGTAAGACATTATACTCAATACATATCCGTAATATAATGACACAGGATAGAGCTTTATCCTCCAGAGATATCTGCAACCCATCGTACTAAGTATTAACTGCAAATATAAAAATTACTGAAAGTATTTTGAGCTTTAAGTTATCTGTTTCGTCTATGGATTAAAACTTTGCCGAAATAGTGACGTTTTCTTTGTCTGCATCCATTTTACAATTTATATTTCATTTCATTAAAAATGTTATGATAAAATTCCCTTTTAATATAAAAGGTATCGATTGCCAAAAGTTTCGAGAGCTTTAAGCTGCTGTTGTTCCTCGCGATAAGCTCACAGCGAGCTTACGAAGCTGGCCAGGCATATTCAATTCGACTTGTTAACAAGCGCGCCTCCATTACGTGTACTGATGGCAAACGAAATTAAATAAGAAGTTGTTGTAGTTCTAAATGACAAAATAGAACCAGAAAATTGAATAAAAAAATCCAGATAATAATAATAATAATATCTATGGACGCTTCACACCACGTCAGTCTGGCCCCGTGCTAAGTACCCGAAGGACTTGTGTTACAGGTACCAGACGACGGAAATATATTTAATATTTTTATACTATACATATATTTAAGATTTTTATTATATTATACACATATTTAATACACATCCAGACCCGGGAACATTGAAAAACTTATTGTTCCGTCGGCGGGATTCGAACCCGCGACCCCCGGCTTGAGCCACACACTCAACCAATTGAGCCACAGAGGTCGTCATCAAGCTCTTACAAAATCTTCTTACAAAATACTAAAGTTCTAGGGCTGATAAACTATATTAACCACATTGTATAACTATGTGTTTCTGCGCTAGACTGATTGAAGACTGGCTGCCAAACTTCTCCGAAATAGCTGGATCGAATTTGATGTAATTTTATGTGCTTCATAGTTAGAACTTACCTTCAACATCTATTTCATCTATACTTATTAGAAAACAAAGTCGCTTTTTTTTCCCTCATGTCCCTTTGTTCCCTTTAATCTTTAAAACTACGCTACGGATTTTGATGATTCTTTCAGTGTTAGATAGCCCATTTATCGAGGAAGGCTATATTTTATCACGCTAAGACTAGGAGCGAAGAAATAGAGGAAAATGTGAAAAAAAACGGCGAAAATTATTTGAAAGGACTAACTTGAACGCGCTAATCTCAGGAACTAGGTACTGGTCCTATTTGAAAAAATATTTCACTATTAGATAGCCCATTTATTGAGGAAGGGTATAGGCTATACTTTATCACGCTAAGACTAATAAGAGAATGTGGAAAAAACGGGGGAAATTATTTGAAAGGGCTTATCTCGCGAACTACTGGAGCAATTTTTATGTTATTTGGCACAGATAAGAAGTAGACCACGTGAAAGATCATGTAGGCTATCGATTTTAATATTTTTTTCAGTGCGACGCCGGGGGTCGCTAGTATCGAATAAAATAGAAAAACATTTACCGAATCAACGAATCAAAGTATTTTATTTAAGTGCACAATTTAACAAAACAATAAATCACAAACGTGCGTTTGCTATCAACATGAACTAGGCTCAGTATAATAAATCATTAGTAATTTCATAGTCCTATTGAATAAACGATGGTAAATTATATTATTTATTATTATACACCTGTTGAAAGTACGTAAATATCTATATATTAATACGTGAGAGAAAAACTTTGTAACCCTTTTTACGAAAAATGGGGAAACGTAGATATGAAATTTCGCACAGTTATAGTTTATATGGAAAAGGAGCGAGCCAATATTATTTTAAAATTATGCTTTTATCATTAGTGCAGTCGCCAGAGGTTATAACCTCCGAAAATTGTAATAGTGACTGGATTTTTGTTTTTGAGATGTCATTTTCTTTTTTATACTATAACTTGCAAAGTTTACCAAAAATTTTTTTGTGCTTTTAATTTTTTAGTTACATAATTAAAAATTTATATTTCACCATATAAAACCGGTCCAGAAAAATTTTTTTCTTCTTGATGATTCTTATCCGATTGTTTACGTTGAAAATTAACCAAATACACAATTTTTGCTTTGCTAAGCTAAATACTACTATAAGGTTTTTGCAAAGTTTTTAGAGATTAACGCTCGTCGTAACCAAGATAAAAGGGTTTGGGTAGATTAAGGGGTTGTAACGAAAAGTGTGTTAAACTTACTTGTTGTGCGTATTTAATTTTTAGAGAAATGATAAATTTTAAGTACTTAAAAACGTTTAAATATCTCCAAAAATGTGTAAAATAGACCGAAAACATTTTTCTATATTTGTTGAGAATTTATTTAAGTGAGAGCTATAAAATTAAATGCATCGACAAATGAAAGACTTTTTCTAGTCTTTGAAATATATTTAAACTTCCTACTTAAAGCCATGCTGCGACCTATGCTTGGAAAATGCTTACCTGAATACAAAAAATATCAGTTCTTAACCTAATTTGTATTTTTTTTCCTTTAAGTATGTTTTAGCAAATTTAATTAATGAAAAAAAAAATCTGTAAAAACATAACCAAAAGAAATAAAATACCATTAAAATACAGATTTTCTTCGAAATATCCGTGAAAAGTTTGTGCTACATTTTCAGAAAATTTAATAAAGTAAGAGCTAAAAAGTTATACACATTAAGAAATAGAAGGCTTTGCTAAGCCTAAAAAATAATTTTAAACTTTCTATTTAACACCAAAGAAAAATAGGAACGCCATTTACCTGGCGAGGCACACAACAAGCACATTTGGAGGTATGCTCATCTACACATCTACATACAAAAATATTAATTTTAAATCTAAATTATATATTTTTTCAACTTATTTTCTTTCTTTGGAATATAAGCAACATACAAATCAAAAAAATAATAATATATTTTATTATTTTGCTATATATTTAAAAGAAAGAAATATGCAAATTTTTTTCTAAATTTTACAATTAATGAGTTTACTTGAAGTGGAAGAGAATAATTTAAAAATCAAAAGCACAACTTTTCAATAGGTAAACTTTATTATTTATGTTATCAGCTACACATTCCTTTCTTTCTTTTCAATTTTCATCCACTATTGCAAAAATCGGAGGTTTGCATGATTTTTACGCTCTGGGAACTCCACTACCTCGGTCTGAGGCCACTACATATATTTTTTAACAAATAAAACGTTACACACACTACAGCACTACTACTAAGAAAGATGACAGATTTTTGTGTGTCAAGCCTATACATACGAATTATACTCTTTTATTTATGGATGAAGTCTGTCAACAAGTTGACAAATTGAAAATGGATTATAGTTTTTTTTATTGAATTGTAGATACTATTAGACAATGCTTAAACGGCCAGTATGAGATCAGATGAGTCCCAGAGACAAGAGTTGAAAAAATATATTATATAATAGACCTAATGTCGTTGCAAGTAAGGTCGAATTTCGACCATTGGGCGATCTCTAGTTATATAAAATGTTAATGGTCACGTTAGGACTTAGGCCTACTAAGAGCCAGGAGCAGCCCGACCCTCGTCATTTTATAAAAGCTGAAAGTTTTTTGTACGGGTACCAAATATTGTGTAAGAACGTACTAACGATCAGCAACTATGGAGTTTGGCGATTACTTTGGAAAGCACCGAGACGTGGTTAAAGGTCTACCTTTTTTTGTATCCTGAAGGTAGGTCATTGTAGCCCTGATGTCACTGCGACCCTTGAGGATCTATTGTGACTACTTTTATTAAAGTACAAAGCTATATTAGAAGCATTTGTCGTAATGTGTCCGACACTTTTATTTAGACACACTAAAGTTTTATGAATTTTGTTACTCTGTATAAATCTGTACTATTATCATAATAAATGTGTGGATTTTTCATGACACGTAGGTACTGCAACTTGCAAGATATTATTTATTAGTATTATTATAATATATGTATATTAATATTATTTAAAGGTGATCGCACATTTATCAGCACGCCCGCGCCGAACGCGAAGCATTTTAGAATTTGTTGTATGGATTAAAGGTGCTCCCAGACAGAAATTATATAACGTTAGATAACATTTTTTAACATTTTTAACAGAATATTATAACGAAAGATACGTTTATTTTTTTATATGTTGTAGCGTATGTTACACGATGTTATAAAATGTTATCGTGTTACACAATGCAATATTTATAACGTATATAACTTCTGTCTGGGAACACCCTAATGATGTGAAACCTTGCACATTTCGTGTATCTGTTACGCTCAAAGACCGAAATCGCTCAGTGAGCGAAAAAATAGCTCACAACGCGTTGTGGTCACAGTGAAACAGCCACGACGCGAATTTCGCGTCGTGGCTCTAATGAAAACGGCCATGACGCGTTCTGGCCAAAAAGGCCATAACGCGAAATTCGTGCCGTGGCTGATATACTATTCATTTTTCTTGATTTGTTCTTGATTGATTAATCATCCATAGGTATGGAAGATTATATCTGAATTACCACGTGTACTACAAAATATTTTTTCTTTTACTAAATCACTGCATAACATGTTTATCATTATTATTTATAAAATATCCATAGTTTTACACTATCCGTACTAATAATTATTATTAACATATCTACTATGTGGTGCGTTTGACGCGTACGGCGCGTACGGTGTGGACGAATGCACGTTCAGCATAAAAAGTCGGGCTGGCTTAGCTTCCTAGACGATCAATTTTATTGTGTAATATAATTGAACAATACTATATTGAACAATTTATTTGACAATAAGATCGAAAGGCAATATATAGGTGTTCAATATCAACCCTAGGCGGTCGATAATAATATGCCACAATACGTGATATTGCACAATAAAATTAAAGTCTAGGAGGCTAAGCCGGCCCCTAGACGAAAACAGCACACCATTGTTGTGAGCAGTGAAAGTTCCCAATATAACATAGAGAATTTAATAGAGATGGTAATCTATTGTGCGATATTCGAGGAAAGGCGGCTGACACTGAGACGAATCTGTGCCACGGCCGACAGTCAGCACGCTACTCATGAATTCAACTATTCGTTTTATGGTCTCAGCTGGACTGGAGATGAGAAGATCCTCAATGGATCTAGATTTAATTGGCCGATCACTTTACAGGTTAATACGTCCATAATGGACGCACTGTTACAAATAACGGTCGGTCCATTCATTATTTGTAACAGTGCGAAGATTATCATGATACTAGATGAGGTCCGCAACTCCGTTGCACGAAAATTCGTTTGTCACGCGGGAACCGTACATTTTCCGGGACAAAAATTACCCTGTGTGTTTATCCGGGACTCAACGTATCTCCATACCAAATTTCAGCAACATCGGTGCAAATGTTTGGGCATGAAGAGGTAACAGACAAACAGAAACGCTTTCGCTCTTAATTTGTTAGTATGGATCCTTCGAAGTATAATACAGTATAGTATAATAGTATAATAGCCATTTTCAAAGTATCTCCATACCAAATTTCAGCCAAATCGGTTCAGCGGTTTGAACATAAAAAGGTAACAACATACAGATACGCTTTCACATTTATAATATTAGTATAGATATTAGATAATTAGATAGTTACCTTGTTTGTAAGCTAAGTCTATAATAATATTATAAAGCGGAAGAGTTTTTTTTTTTTGAACGCGCTAATCTCAGGACCTACTGATCCGATTTGATAAATTCTCTCAGTGTTAGATATCCCATTTATCGAGGAAGGCTACAGGCCATATTTTATCACGCCAAGACTAATAAGAGCGAAGAAATAGAGGAAAATTTGGAAAAAAACGGGAGAAATTATTTGAAAGGGCTTATCTCGCGAACTACTGGAACAATTTTTATGTTATTTGGCACAGATAAGAAGTAGACCACGTGCAGGATCATACATATAGCTACTATTTTTTGTGGACCAATTATTATTTGTCTGTGAAATATTCATCTAATTTACGCGATCGAAGCCGCGCGGAACGTCTAGTATTTAATAAAGGTTTTACACATTTAACCTAAAGTTAATCTGTTTCTATATTAAACGCTAATAAATATTATTAACATCATATTTTCGTACAATCATACATGACATGCCGGCGCGAGCGTTGTAAGAATTTCTGAGAATTTATTAAGAATAAATTAATTATGGACTAGGGTGGAGTAAATTTTCGTGAAGTGCCTCCGACATGATCGAGGCACAATACAAATTTATACAGTAGCGTAACTCAGCCGCATCCTTGAAACTCGCTCACCACCACCACCACAGTGAAAACATTTACACGCGCTATAAGTGATACTGCTTCTTCTTCCTTTTATCTGAAATTATACCAAAAAAATCATACCATAATACAAATTATGTGTACGTGGTAGCGTAACTCAGCAGTGTCCTTAAAATCCAATTCGCTCAACACAGAGAAAAGTGCTACTCGTGTGTAGCACATATATACGCGATACTACATTCTGCTCTCTGCTATCACACGTGCATTGTATCTGATTCGGATGTACTAGTATGGCGATGATCTACTGTATGTTACTTATATTATAATGAAGGTCTGTTTTTGTCGGATATATTAATGGTTCGCTTCTTTTTTTACTTCTTACGCACTGATTGACGACATTTTGTACTTTTTCTTGCGCAGATTTTAGCCGCTTAGATCATTGTTATGATGGCTATTTTAATTAGGACTATTTAGATTTGATTATTTTTTAATTCTAACAGGATTTTATATTTCGGTTTCGTGTTAGACAGATAAACAATAGATGTTGCCTGCAATTTCGTTTGCGCAAAATTTCGTTCATTCAATTCGCTTTCCTGATAGTCAAGGTATTACTATAATATTACTACTTATAATGTTTTTTTATTTATGGATACCAGAACAGTACAGTCACAGAACACATATCAACTCGGAAAGTGGTCGTCATCTTATCGCCTTCGCCTCGCCGTCAACCAGGCGTCAACCTAACGTATGCACGTATTACCAAAGCGTATCTATCAGTAGCGCCTGTACGTCAATTCGAATAGAATATTATATTCCACTATCCATGCCACTTTCGTATCTGTTAAATTTAACTTTTCAGCCCCAGTTAAATCACAAACCGTTGCTATCAATATTAATCGCCGTGTTTCCACCTGCGATTTTCTATCAATGATCCAATTTAACTCTACTTAACAAGTTTACAAATGTCGCTTCCTCGGAACGCTCCGCCAATAAAACAGGACAATCAATATCCCCCGACTGCGTTTAATACAAGCGCTTGTTAATGCCGCCGCCATTTGTATCCTGTAGGAATTGTACTGAAATGGTGACTGTTGTGACTGATTTACAAACTATACAAGGTGTGGTAAAAGCAGTTAAGAATATTTCGATGATCTTATGATATACTTGGGATATCCTTCCACGTTGTCTATTTCATATGCAGATATAAAACGTACACCACGTTTGAATAGAGGCCATCTAAATCGCAATTCACCGCTGGCTATAACGTATTCAAATCGGTCAGAGCGAATAGTTGTAAGTCGTAGCGTAATTTCGAGGTTAATCTACACATATTAATTATGTAAACTGCCACTTTTATCGTGCCTTACATAATACATACAATGTCCGTTTTACACGAGTACAAAAAGTCCATTTCACACCTGGCGATAAGCCATTCCTTGTTCCACGAATGCGGCAAACCTGCGCTATCTAACTAAGCAAAGCACTCGCTATCTAAGTAAAACAAGTCTTCGTGCTAGTCTTTATAATTGCACGGTAATAGTTAAATACTTAGTCACGGTAGAGCACAGTCGTTGTCGCTATCTTGTGGGAAAGCACTGAACAATGATCCTATTCTGTTTCATCTTATTAATCGGCTCAGCTGTGCTCGAACCATGTAAGTTTCACGAAAATACCTTTAAGAATATTTTTCGCATATTGAAACCTAGGTGTGTTGGTTTGACGTGTGTTCAATGGTTATAATGGCACCTACAGTAAATTCTCTAAAGAACAGACTGGACAAACTTTAAATCGTAGGATACATACGATACGATAAGCACACTATCAGCTTATAAGCTGATAGTGTGCATATTGATATAATAATAATAAAAATGTGTGTTCATTAATTCGCAAATAGGTTTGATTTGTGTTCATGTGTATTCATGAATTCGCAAATAGATGGACCGTTTTTTAGTAGCCAGCGTGATCGATAGTGTTCTTAGCCATAATTTATTTAATCGCTTAGCTCCTTGATCACCAATTTTGGGTGCTCTTTGATAAGAATTTAGGTTGATTTCTATGATAATAATCAGATTTAGAAATTATATTGGATATTTTTTTTATATAATAACCGTGATCCTAATTCATTTATATTTGCTCGTTTGCCCCCTTATTTAATAAAATAAAAAAATAAAAAATATATCGTGATTCGTGATCAATGCTCATAGTTGGAAAATAAGTTATAACCAGTACATTAAAATTCATGTAGGTCATGGTTTTAATTCATTTCTAATATTGTTCATGGAAACGGTTTTAGATTTTCCGGTACGTAAAAATAATAGCTTTTCCAACAGCACCGATAAATTACACTTCATTATTTCCTATTTTTAGTAAAATGATCGACTTCTTGTGTGGTACTTTTTGATGCCTTATAATATAAGTACTTAATTAAGTATATGACCCTCGCAACTGTACATCACAAAATAGCTGTATAAACGCTGTGAGTACGCTTTTAACATAGCCGTTGGCTGTGAAAGTAGTCATATAATGGTATATACAAGCTTCTGTATAGGGAATATAATTATATATGGCCAAATTCGGCACACGTGTCCTTTCCTGAAATACCAAATACCTGCATACCAAGTTTCATCAAAATTGGTTCAGTGTTTTAAGCGTGAAGAGGAAACAGACAAACAGGCACACTTTCACATTTATAATACTGGTCGATATTAACTTATTTTAAATCCTATTACAACCGTACCCAATAACAAATAGAACACACAACAATAAACATTTCGTCCAATCATAGTTACGGAACAATTCGCGTTAGTCATAGTCCATAGATTGATCACAGGTGCGCGTCTCATCGCTCAGGAATCCTGCACATCGATCTTGCTGACAGCCGCGCTGATACCACGCGCCATTATCCTGCTCGTCATCAGGCAGTGTTTAGAATAATACGATAGGTGGATCAATAGCTGACATGTAGAGCGGCGTGTTCGACTTAGGGTCAATTCAGACCGCAACGCGACGAGGCGAAGCGAGGCGTGGCGCGGCATAAAAGAGTTCGAACCTTTTTGTATGGAGCGTGGCATACCTAATTAGTTTCGAAAGTACTTAAAACGGCATAGTTTCGTACGTCAATCGACAGAGAAAATAATTACAAACAACAAAATATACTCTTTGACAAAATGTCGTAAATATTATCCTTTTTTCAAATATTTCAGGTTTTTTTATCTAAAATGTTATTAATTTAACATTTTCACACTGAAATAACTTAGAAAGCATATTATTTACGACATTTTGTCAAAGAGTATTGTTTGTAAACATCTTCTCTTTCGATTGGCGTATGTTTCATTGGTGTACACCAAAATACGACAGGTATGCCAATAAGGTTCGTTGTTCTTTGTATGGATTTGACAGATTTCAATTGCGTGAGACGTCTTGCGAATCTGTCAAATCCATATAAATTTAGAAGTGCATCTACGCGTCGCGTTGCAGTCTGAATCAACCCTAAGATTGCCTCAGTGGTCCAATGAAGTCTTCTTGACTCGAATAAGGGTTCGAATACTGCGTTAGAAGAATGCTGTTTCCAAGTTTGTTTCGGACAATGCAGGCTAATTACCTGATTACTACAATGATATAGCTGGTCTGGTTTCAAACATTTGACCTGATCAAAAATTCGTAAGACAGATTGGCAGTAAAACACTGTCGTAATGGTGCTCCCAGACAGAAGTTATATAACGTTATAAAACATTGTGTAACACGATAACATAATTTTATAACATCGTGTAACATACGCTGCAACATGTCAAAAAAACGTGTATTTTGCATTGAGATGTATGGAGTTGCTATTGCCAACAAAAAACATGTCGCACTTCAGGAATGCGCGGGGAGGGGGGCGGGTCGTTGATTGCTATAGATTAGTACCGCAGAAGTGACACAGTTTTGTGCCTACACTCGAATTAATGCAGAATCTATATTTTGAGTAAATGGATGAAATAAAAATAAAAAATACTTTATTTTTATTTCATCCATTTAAAAATTCAAAATTTATATGATTTTATATATTTAAGTTTGGATCTACAGTCCACTATAGCCAATTACTTTATTTAAAGTACTTAAATATTTTCAATTACAATAATAAAATTATTATAATGTTTGCATGTACAATGTACGTAATATTTTAAATATTACCAGAATACAAACTCGTCTACGTGAGTACTTCATTCATCGTCGTCTTATCATAGATCAGTATTCTGCCTACATTCCACTCTGAATCTACTACTCTATGAGAATGCAAACGGCGCTCGTCTTCGCCTAGTAATTTAATGTTCGTATTTTAATTAAAATAATTAAATAAGAATGCTAATACCGATGAAATGTTATTCTGTTGCATTTTGAAGTATTACTGAAATAATTTTTGCAATCTCTTAACCCATAACTAGGCATTTGTGTGACTTTTTTGTGTTTGTTTGATAATGTTGTACGTCTGGCGTGCAGAAGAGCTCGCGTGCGACTAAGTGCACTGCGGCTATATAGCTTATGTTGAATGTGACCAAACATTGCGTTGCGGTGTCAACTCCATACATCTTAATGGTATTTTGTTATAAATTTTTACAAAATGTTATACAAAAATGTTATATAACGTTATACTTCTATTTGAGAGCACCCTAAGAGAGAAATTTGATTCCCTGGTAGAAAGAGATTTCTACCACGGGGCAAAAATATATGTCTGGCACTGGTTTATTTCCACTTCTGTTGCTTTTATATTAACACTATTATTTGAAATTTCCAGTCGAATCACCATGTGACATAACTGACTCAGAGTGCTTGGTGAGGAACCTTCAGGAGGCAGTCTCGTACTCCGCCTCAGAGGATGGAATGGAACCCATAGATCCCATGTTCCTGAGCTACATAGACGGGGAGCTACCAATCCTGGACTTTCAGTTCTATAACAGCACCTTGACGGGATTGAAAGGGTGTGAATACAAGAATATAAGGTAATTTTGTATAATATTATGTAAGTAAAAAGCCTTTGGGTCAGGCAACGTAAAGTGTTCAAAAGAGCCATTCAAAACTGGACTTTATTAACGACACAAAACGATACCTACAAGACGAATAATAATTTATTAACAGACTTGCCACTTGCCGTCGTCGATGTTGGATTGCCTGTTCCAAATTTGAATAGCTCATATAAAAAGTCATTGCAACGCCTTGCGAGTTGCGACTTTACAATGTGAAATGACCCCCGCGATTTTGCAATGTAAAGTTACAAACTGTATACATACATGATAGTATACAGACTGTGAAAAGCTAAAACCATTTAAGATATTCCTTTAAATATTATAAGGCTAAAAATTATTATGTTAATCTAGCTGCTTACAGTGGGTATCATCTCCATTAAGCGAGGCAAAAAAGACAAAGGATTCTAATATTATGAAAACGAAAGTTTTTTAAGTTTTTTTGTTACGTTCACGCAAAAGCTAAGATATTTTGAATAAGTTTTAGCTCGGGCAGCTTAAAGCCTGAATAATGTAGACTTTATTATACAATCGATCCTGGGATAATGTAGACGATTTGTATATTTTAGTTCTAAGCTGTTAGCTGTTGCTCGCGTAAAATCGTTCATCATGCAGGGAACTGTTTTTACGCGACAAACACAAGATTATGTCCTTTCTCGGCTCTTAATATATGAAAACTAAATATCTAGCGATAAAATTCATGTTAAAAGTAGCCTTAATCCTTCCTCGCGAATCACTTTAACTAAATTAATTTTGTGATTAAAAACAATTACTTATTTGCTCTTTCTATCATCTGTTTTTTCGTTATACTCCTTTATTTTATTTTAAAATAAAATAATACTGAAATACCACCGTAAATGAGTCTTAGATGATATAAGGGTATACAGTATACAGTATACACTATACAGAATGTAACAAAATATGGTGATAATACTTTAGGGTTTATATTCTGTGTCCCTTATAAAAAGTTCACTGCAAAAGTAGCAGCGCTGAAACGAAAAAAAATTATTTGTGATTTATATGGGCAAGCGCCCCAGCTTGCTTATACAAATCACAAATCAGAGTTTGCTCATACTAAAGTTTAAAAAAAATTGGTCTTTCAGCGCTGCTTCTGTCACAGTGAACTCTATAATTCAAATTATAATATAATATACTAGCTGTCCCGGCAAACGTTGCTTTGCCGTAATATATATTTGCCATATTATTTTATTGAAGTGACTAAATATGTCGGCATGGCAACGTCGATTGCTATCCCGTCGAAAAAACAATGGTCGCCGTTAGTCTCAGGTTGTAATAATTTACTATTATTTATACAACAAATGCACTTATCAATATATAAAGTACTCAGTAGCCGATTCTCAGACCTACTGAATATGCATATAAAATTTGGTAAAAATCAGTAAAGCCGTTTCGGAGGAGTTCGTGGACTAACATTGTGACACGAGCATTTTATACATAAGATTATAACAAACACATAGGTACAAAGAGTAAAGTATTATCATTTATCACTTAGTTTTGTTAGAACCTGTATATTATGTATGAGTTATTCATTGTTCCAGTATATCGGAGGACCTGACGCACCTCCAGCTGCAGTATGACTGTCCCAACATCAGCCTGGCGGGCCGATACAAGGTCTCCACTAACTTCTTCTTCATCACCTCGCGAGGAGACTATACCATGAAAACAGGTTAATATCATTATAATATTAGTTTATTAAAATATGTAACCCCCTTTAAAAACGTTATTTGGCAGGCAAATAGGCAAAAAAAAATCTTGTGGTACTCGGGGACTGTCGCGGTAAAGCTATGGCGTAGCTTTTTATCAACTTATACAATTACCTATAGTTATTATTGTTTATACTAGTCGCACGCGCACAAACACCGTGCCGTGCTAGGATTTTTTGTTACGGAATTTCTTCATTCGGTCGCCGCGCTTAAAAAAATCCGCGATAAAATCATATGCAATAGCGTAAAAACTTTCTTCAAATCAAGAGTCTATATAAATAAGGGTGACCACTTTTTTTCAGACTGTCGCAAATTAACTAAACTAAATACATAAAATTTCTTAAAAGATAAAGCAAACATAGAATAAAAAAATAAAATAAAAATTGTTTTATTTCCGAATAGATTTGCAACAAATACTTTGAGAACGTTGATACTACTGGTGCCTACCAAACGGTTCGGGAACTAACCCGGCGAGAAGAACCGGCGTAAGAAACTCGCACGGGGTCCCACCCCCATATATATAATCCAGCTTGTGCTTATTTCTGGTGTTCCTACAGTTCACTGTCACTTTTAGCTTTAAATTTACTTATATTTTTTCTAACATATATTACATTATCCAAAATGTATTGAGAAGCAACAGTTAGAATACCAATTTATTTAAATTTATCTCTCAGAGATTCAACAGAAGACATTTTATAACTAGAGCGTATGGCTCGCTTCTGCAGCACAAATATTGTATTAATGTCGGCAGCGCTTCCCCATAAAAGGATTCCATATGACATTCTACTATGAAAATAACTAAAATATACCGTGCCGTGTCTTCATCAGAAATTTTTCTGATTTTTCTGACTGCATATGCCGCAGAACTGAGCCTACCTGCAAAATTAACAATATGAGGACCCCACTGAAATTTACTATCAAGTGTTATACCTAAGAATACAGTGGTATCTACCAAATTCATCTTCTCATCATTCAATAGTACATTGGTTTGGACTTGCCTAACATTGGGCAAAGTGAACTTTACACATTTAGTTTTACTGGAATTTAAAAGTAAGTTATTAGCATTAAACCAATGTACTATTTTTGAGAGAGCACTGTTTACCTCGTCGTAATTTGACTGTTGTCGTTTCAATAAAATAAGTGAAGTGTCATCAGCAAAAAGTACTAAGTATCTCATTATCATTTTCCTTAACAAGGTAAGGTAAGTCGTTTATATAGATGAGAAAAAGAAATGGGCCTAAAATAGATCCCTGTGGGACACCTAATTCTATTTTGGTTCCATTGGACCTGATACCGTTTACTTCAACCCTTTGAGTCCTGTTTATAAGGTAAGAAGTCAAGAGGCTAAGAGCTGAGTCATTTATGCCATAGTGGCGCAATTTCCTGATTAATGTAGCATGATCCACACAACAGACTCTTGTAGGTTCATGAAACAAACCAATGATATGATTTGAATAAAGATGTGAATCTAACAGTAGTTAAATCTAATAAATTAATGTTAAAATCCCCACATATAATAACATTTTTGATAGATGCACAAATTTTTGTTAAAATTTGTTCCATTGTTTGTTCAAAAGAATCATATAACCCTGATGGAGACCTATATACGCCCACAATTATAAGATGATTCAGCTCTATGCAGGCCACCTCTATTATTCGTTCAGTAGAGAGACTCACAATATCTTTACGTTCCTTAAATTTAAAGTCGTTTCTAATTCAAATTAAAGAGCCGCCCCTAATGGCATTTTCTCTACTGAATGAACTTGCTATCTGGTGATCATTGAAATTGAAAATGAGTTCGTGTGATTTGAACCAATGTTCAGATATACACATAATGTCAATGTTAAATTCCTTTAAAAATAACTCAATTTCAAGTTCTTTACCTTGTATATTCTGATGCACCAGATTAATTAAATTACATTTTTTTTAATTGTTTGATAGGAATTTGGACATTTAAACTTAATTCATTACTGCAAGAGACATCCTCCATTGTCTTATTATTTAATTTAAATAAATACTTGGAACATATTCCAATTCGTTCATACTATGACTAGTATTCTGCTCAATAGAAGCAGTAGTCGCTAAAGCCAAACACTTGGCTGGTTTTATAAATAAAAAGTTAAATAGCAACTTGGCTATACGTCTTTTATAAAAGTTAGATAAATAGTAATTATCTCTATTCATAGTATGTATCTTAAAATCTAAATTATTAATATCTATGACCTGACATTTCTTATATGAGTCATTCAATATTATACAATTATTATTTACAGCTGTATATATTAGGCTATTCAGCTGATATCTAGTTAAGTTTTCTTTATTATATCTTTTTGGCAACATTTGTATGTAGGGAAAAGTAAACAAAATGATATTTGTAACATTTGCAATATTAAATAACTTGTCCAAATATTCAGTCATCTGTTTTTTGTTTAGTTTTCCTTTCATCCCAACTAAAATTATGAGTGTAGTATTTGGACAATAATTCATAGATAAAGCCCTTTTCAAAATATCTCTGTAAGTAGCTCCAGGCATACAAAAAATTGGAAACTGACTATCCTCTATACACATTCTATTTAAATAAATACCTAAATCCTTACCTAGCTCATCACTGAATAAAGCAATTTGTGGGCTTTCAGTATGTGCCTTCTGGCTGGAACATATATCAGTTATACTACTTAAAACAGAATGATTTACTTTGTTTGAGGAACCGCTGACTCTCAATAGGGAGTAAATCCGTTCCTCGTTATAACGAGTCACTTCAAGCAAATCATTCATTGCTGATATATGCCCCTGTGTTTCTTGTTGTGACAAGGCATACTTTCTGTTTAAATTATCTAAGGAGTCAAGAAGTATCGAAATCTCTTCCTGAAGGTTACATACATCGGCCTCATAGTTACATTTAATTTCATCTAAGTCAAGATTGCAGTTTATTAAGTTATTATTCAAAAGTTTGTTATGTTTTATAACTTTTGACAAATGATTTAAACACTTTTTATTTTTCTTTGAAAGTTCACAATAATTCCTAATACCTACACTTTTTGATTTTATATACTTCTTTAATTTCCTCTTACTATTCATTGTACATAGTGGTTAGTATCATCACCTGTTAAATCATTTGTTGAAATGTTTTGACATGATTTAGTGTTAGAAACTGAGTTGCTTTTGTCACAAATAAGATTATCATACAAGATTTGAGTTTGGGTGGAACTTTGAGCTTGAATCTGTTCTTCTAATTTTAATATGTAGTCTTCAGCGTTACTCAGCTTAATTTTGAGGCTAGCAGAGGTCTTGAGAAAGTCTTCATATTCCTCTCTGCATTGGTCGAAGCCGTCGACGATGCTCTGTAACTCCATATTTTTCTTAAGGATGTCCTCATAGTCCAAACTTAACTTATTGAGTTCCATCTTTAAATCCTGATTTTTTTGGAATACAGATTCCACTTCTTTTTCGTCATCATCTCTCTCCCTTAACAGCATTTGACATTGGTCCTTATAATTCTTTAATTCAGTGAGGGCTACTCGAAGTTGCTCCTCGGTGCGACGAGCCACGGCGGAGCGAGTCATCATTTTGCTATCCATTCTCGAGCACTGAAATGAGTTATATATTAGGGCTAAGCCGGCTTTATTCTAAGTAGTTGAAGTCACCTTTTACTTTCAATGCAAAAACCAGCCTCAATGTTGCAGTTCAACTCATGTACAGTTAATGTTAAAGGGAAAAAGGTTAGCAAAATGATAAGAAAGAATTTAGATTGAGAATAAGCAAAGAACAAAGTATAGAAGACAGTATAGACAGATTGAATAATAGTTATTAAACCTGAATATAACTGTACAAAATTAATGTTTGAAAACTTAACTTTTGAGTATTTTTGAGGATGTCTCTGCTTGTCTAATGTGTGTAAGTATAGTTTATAAGTTTTGTGTTTGTCTGGGCTTGTTGTTTTTATCTACAACTTCGCTTCCACTACTCGTCAAGCCAAGAGAGAAATAAACTTTGCCAAGTGTGATTTTGGACGTAGCTCACTGGGTTGAGCGGTGTGAAGTGGATTTGTTGTTATTAATTTTGTAAAGGGTGACTTATAGATTTGAAAAATAAAAGCAATACTCCCCGGGATTTGGCAGCCCTCGAGAATAATCCAGCTCCAATTTGAATTCGTCCAGTCGTTGACAGCTGCACTTGGCTTGAACTTTGGTTTTCAAAAATACACAGTTTTACACAAATACTGCTAAGGGTTGAAGAGTTACAATAGTTTCTAACACTTTGACTTTTTTTTTAGCGATTTACAGTGCAAAATATAGTTACAAGCTTATTTTATTTAAATAAAATAGTCGGGAGGTGACAAAAGTACGTGTAACTACATATGTTGCCATCACCATTATAGAGTTATATATAGAGTTAATAACTAAATCATACCAAGGGTAAGTTTTACATCACATATGATTTAATTTTTTTACAGGCAGATACTTGGTGAGCATTGATTCAGAGCTGGAGAAGGTGAGGGAACGTGACACGACTCATCTGCAACTCGGAGACTTCACCCTCAACTGCGAACTGCTGGGCACACTCGACCTGGCCCTCAAGAAGACTGATTCTACCAGTTCGGGGCTGAGTAAGTATGAAAATATCTTCTTAATACCTTATTATATAATGTAGACCTTCTCAGATTTAGGTAAGAAATATTAAGCAGAATATTGTCATGTAGGCAAGGTGCAAGTGGCAGTGGGCGCACAAAAGTAAATAAATAATTTGCAGTGAAAAAAACCATCGAAAGAACGCTGAACTACCCCTCAGAATGTTAACTGCTATTGTTTTACATGTGTTCCCATTGAAGTGCATGAGTGCCTTCAGGCCAGCCTGTGATCAGTCAGAATGAATTCGTTCTGCCTCACCGTATAAACAACAACTACCTACTTGAAATGTCTTTCGGAAACCATGATTACATACAATGAAATGTTTTTCAACTAAGCATGATTTGGTACGTGTACATAAATATTATGTTTTATCATTTCAGTGAACATGGCAAACCAGTACATGAGGGACAATTACAAGAGAGTGGCGGCAGCGACGCAAGACTCCGTGTGGACGGCCATCATCAGGAAGCAGCACGACATCTTCAACCAGTACCTGATGAAAAAACCCGTGGAGGACTTCATTAAATTTTGACCCATTGAAAAAACTATAAGGCTTTATTATAGATCTACATTGTACAGTGATTTCTAACTTTCTAAGTGCTTCTTCTTCTGATAAAATCTATAATGCGGAATGCCCTTATATAAATAAATGTAATAAATAATAATGTACCCACAGACATAGACCCAGATCTTGATCGATGTCTGTGAATAATAATACCCTTAAAACCACTCATCACTCATCACAGAAACTCCAAGATAATATAATCTGAACAGAACACGTTCTTTTTTCAAATGAATCCAAATCTAAGTGCTGTTAGTACGAATTTTAAAATATAAATTAAGCTAGTATTTATTGTAATTAATGTTTTATTTTACAATGAAATGTAGAGAATGATTAATTTAGCATTTTAATAAAACGTGTGCGTACAAGACAAAAAACGAGGAATACGGCTTTTGCTGAACCAAAGATTTCCTTTGGTAGGATTGATTTTTATATCCCTAAGATGGGTTTACGATGCCAATGCCAATTTTGGAGTAATATTTAGATAAAACAAATTAAAAAAAAAAATTAGAATACATGATTTTCAACCAACGAAAACGCTGTTGACAGGGCTTAATTAATATAAGGAGGCTGATAGCCGCATTATTCTGCATGCCAGACATGGTGATGAATGGAGCAATAAACTTATTAATAATACTAGACGTTCCGCGCGGTTTCGTCCGCGTAAATCTGAAATTTCACGGAAATCGTATATTTTTTACAAATTAATAACTCATGTCTCACGTAGTCTACTATATATTCGTGTCAAATAACATAAAAATTGCTACAGTAGTCTGTGAGATATTAGCCCTTTCAAAGAATTTTCTCCATTTTTTTACATTTTCCTGTGTATCTTTGCTCTCATTGGTCTTAGCGTGATAAAATATAGCTTATAGCCTTCCTCAATAAATAGGCTATCAAACACTGAAAGACTTTTTCAAATAGGGCCAGTAGTTCTTAAGATTAGCGCGTTCAAACAAACAAACTAACCAACTCTTCAGCTTTATTTTCACATTTTCCTCTGTATCTTTGCTCCTATTGGTCTTAGCGTGATAAAATATAGGCTTTAGCCTTTCTCGATAATTAGGCTATCAAACACTGAAAGATTCTTTCAAATCGGATGAGTAACTCCTGAGATTAGTGCGTTCAAACGAACAAACTCTTCAGCTTTATAATATTACTAGAAGTTCTGCGCTGCTTCTCCCGCGTAAATTAGATATTTCACAGACAAATTAGTCCACAATAAATAGCCCATGATCCTTCACGTTCCTACTTTTTATCTGTGCCAAATAACAGAAAAATTACTCCAGTAGTTCGTAAAATAAGCCCTTTCAAATAATTTCCCCCATTTTTTCCACATTTTCCTCTATTTCTTCGCTTATAGCGTAAGCGCATAGTCTTAGCGTAATAAAATATAGCCTATAGCCTTCCTTGATAAATGGGCTATCTAACACTGTAAGAATTTTTCTAATCGGACCATTAATTACTGACTCATACTAAGATTAGCGCGCTTAAATAATGCTTCTTCTTATTTTTACGTTGTTTAACATCTTTATCGTGCAAATATGAGTCCTAAAATGCATTAAGCATTCTTAAGTCATCCAAATATGGTACCGAACTTGGAATAGTACCATAATTAATGCCTCTATACAGATTGAGACTCTATTTTCCTCCAGAGCAGAAGCTGCTAAAATTAAAAAAAATAACATCAAAAATCGCGGTGGCTCCACATCTTAAATCCATCCTTGGGCCATAAGTACCAATCCTACCAAAGGAAATCTTTGGTTCAGCAATAGCCGTATAATTTACCGTACACACGCAACTAAAGTGAAAAGTGTAAACACGATTATTTATGTTACCAATAAACTTGTTGAGTCCTGTTAAATCTGTTTTACTCATAATTATTCATATCAAAAAAAAAATATTATCCCATTCCATAATAATTTGTCTCTGCTAATTATGCATCATCATATTAAAATAACAAATTCTCCTGGCTTACAGAGTATGTTAAACAGGTAGGAGGAATTATTTGAGTCGGTAAACTTGGTAGTTGGAAAACTCGGGGCGTACGAGCCTCATATCTTGCGGATTATTTTCAATCAAACTACAAACTTCCCCCGGAATTAGTCCCAATCAAGGAGGGATAATATTTGGGATAAGTTAACGCTACGTTTAAGTCATGAGTCACGACTAGAGTTTTAGGAATAATAAATAAGCTAGCTTGGATTGTAAAGCATTGAAACATATTTGCAAGTAAGATAAAGTTGCTTTTGTGATCAATCCGTAGTATTTTAATGATATTATAAATGCAAAAGTGTGTTTGTCTGTCACCTCTTCACGACTAGACCGCGAGACTTTGATGTTTAATGAAAATATGGACTTCGAATCATTTATATTTTAGCCATTACGGACATTTTATTGCGATTTGCGACAAACTTCTCTTACTTGGCAGAAACAACAAAAACGATGAAATGTTTCCCTCCTGCTTAATGTGAAGCTGAGCTAAACCTATTCTTATCAAAGTTAAATCACAATAAACATGCAAACATTGTGACAGAAGAAAGTTTCATTTTGTCTACATGTGCGAATTATAATAATTCAATAAGTTGATAAAAAATGCTACGTTTTACCATGGCAGTCCACAGGTCTTTTTATAATATTTTTAAATACTTATTACGACTCTGCCTTGGCCCAGTTTTATAAAATCCTAAGCCGGTTTAGTTGGCTTCAGCTCGGTATTTATTAGCACTAAATTAATTAAGGTTCATAATAACGGTATAATGAGAGAGCTTAACAAAAGATCCTACAGTATAAGCTTATTAAAACACTGATATATTTTATCTAAAGAATTATCCAAGGATGAAAATGGGTATTCTAACTCAAAATATTATATTGTTTAAATACAGTCTATTTTTTGTTGAAGTATCTACCTGGCGGGTTGCAATTATTACCTACTTTAATATTATAAAGCTATGAATATTATCTATACTAATATTATAATTGGGAAGAGTTTGTTTGTTTGAACGTGCTAATCTCAGGAACTACTGGTCCGATTTGAAAAATTATTTTACTGTTGGATAGCCCATTTAACGAGGAAGGCTATAGGCTATATTCTATTGCGCTAAGACTAATAGTAGCGAAGAAATAGAGGAAAATGTGGAAGAAACGGGGGGAAATTATTTGAAAGGGCTTATTTGAACGCGCTTATCTCAGGAACTACTGGTCTGATTTGAAAAATTCTTTCAGTGTCAGATAGCTCATTTATCAAGGAATTCTATAGGCTATATTTAATCCCGCTAAAACTAATTAGCGAATAAATAGAGAAAAATGTATAAAAATGGGGGAAATTATATGAAATTGCTTATTATCTTAATAACTACTGGTGCAATATTTATGTTATTTGGCAAACATGAAGAATAGACCACATGAAGGGACATAGGCTATTTTTGCGGAAAAATGTACGGTCGCGTGAAATTCCTAAATTACGCAAGCGAAGCCGCGCGGAACATCTATATATAATAAAATCGTAGGAAAGTAAATTCTGTACATTGAATATTTTTGTACAATAAATAATGTTTGGGATGTGATCTACTATGCTAACGCGAACGAAGTCGCGGGCAACAGCTATAAGTGATTTCTTTACTGGAAATTTAGGTAAATGGCTTACCTACGTAATGTGGTAAACTTTTCTTTATCTAATATAAGCTACATATAGCCCATACTGCCTCAAACCAATATATAGGCCGAATGCCGCAAAAAAACCTTTTATTTTTGCACGCGATTAGTGGTTGCGACACAACTTCGGCTCCTTTCAACCTAGACAAGATCAAAACAATGACCGTATTAAAAAAATCTCCGCATTTGATTTCTTTATCTGCAGTTTTTCTACAAGACAAAGCAGATAAAACAACGCTCGCTTCAAACGGGATGAGAGGAATAATTGCCTCAGAACAGCGGGGCTAAAATGGTCATATTTAGCAATTCCTCTCAATCAATTCACAAAATGAATTGTCAAAACTGTCATATTATTAATCATATTATAATGTGATTCTCCAAAGCGATTTATCCATTTTCGCCCCGCAGCTAGTATATTATGAAAATAGACGACACTGCCTTGATACTTTTGCCACATGCAAATAATGTAAATAGTAAAAGTAAATAGTGCGACGAACCAATCTTGATGCCACCTATTTTAGTGCTGATTATGGATTCTGAGTTCTGACTGCCTCTGAGCATGCGATTGTCATACCAGGATACCTACAGAAATAGTATTCGATAATTTTGACAGCAAAGCCACTAATTCAACATTTATGGAAATACGACATAAAGCATCGCAGGCATGTAAAAACACATACATAGCTTCTAACGTTGCTGCCGAATTCATCGCTTGCAAGTTGTCTAATGGTCCAGTCAAATTAGGCTTAAATTAGGTAGGAACCTCGGAATTCGAGATACCCAGCTGTAAGTCTGTAAATATTTGTATATTGGCACCCTAAATGTTGTCTCAAAACCTACATATGGTAGGGTGTGCGCAACTATAAAATTTCAAGGTCAAAAGGTCACAAAAATCGATTTTTGCACTTTTTTTTTTGTAAATATTTCATTTCCTATGGGTTTTTTGTATTTGTATTTATAACCATGATGTAGAATACAAAATTCTCTACAACTTCTGTTCAAAAAATTTTTTGTACCGTGAACCGTTTCCGATAAAGAGGGCGGAGAGCGCGCGGTCAAAGTATAACTTCAGGTTGATTGGTGCCTCCGGTCGAAAACTCGCCATAATCAATGTGTCGCGATACCAGTGTCCGATCCTTTAATATCGTAATGTGTGGCATATTTTCTCAATAAATTGAAACGCATGCTCATTGACACTCAAAATATCCGTCATATGAAAATAGATTTCTGATAACCTTACCTGTCTAATTTCTCGATTGCAATCGTCTAAGCACCCAGGTTCGCATGTCAACAACCCGCTCAGGGTCGGATCTGGCACGCATCGTTTACGACCTTCAACTGTGTCAACCGCCTGCCGAATGTTTTATAACGCAATATAATTACATTTGGCTGTAGGGAAATGAGGTTTTTTGGACTAAAAGTTGGCTATCTGTACTTTTAGTCTGTGCTCTTACATTAGAGAGATAATCCCACGCTTATGAAGATTTTTTGGAGAATAAAGGTTTTCTTTCGGTGACTACAACATATTCTGCCTACAGGTTGTAAGGTGATAATATTTTAGCGTGTGTATCAGAATTTTATTATTTTTTGTGTGGGCAAATCCATGCCACTGGGGCGCTTGCCCATGCAAATCACAAAAATATTACTCTTTCAGCGTTGCTACGTTCAATTAACTCTATATTAGGGACACGCCCTATAGTATTATCACTAATCTTCGTTTTGTTATACCCTGTATATTTCTAAGTCTTTGCTATATATATAGCCAATTATAATCTAACTGATTTATATGAGAAATCAGGGTAAGTTTGGGTAGAGGGTAAGTCTGGCATACTCGCCGATTTACAATTAACTTGAATTATTGAAATATACCCTGTATCAGAACTTACCATTATTTAAGTACTCGCTAAAATTTGACATGGGAGAGCCATGCTTCGGCACGAATGGGCCGGCTCGACCGGAGAAATACCACGTCCTCACAGAAAACCGGCGTGAAACAGCGCTTGCGCTGTGTTTCGTCGAGTGAGTAAGTTTACCGGAGGCCCAATCCCCTACCCTTTTCCCTTCCCTACCCTTCCCTACTTCCTTCCCTACCCTCCCCTATTACCCCTTAAAAGGCCGGCAACGCACCTGCAGCTCTTCTGATGCTGCGAGTGTCCATGGGCGACGGAAGTTGCTTTCCATCAGGTGACCCGTTTGATGATTTAAATATTTGCTATGTCATCAAGCGTAAACTCCTTAACAGCTGCTACTACACCCTTTCTAACAATTCTAAGATGATTTTAAAACAATACAAAAATAAAAGCAAATTACTGACATTATTACAAACATAATCCTCACTAAGTACACCAATCTGACTCAAAAGAAACCTATTTCAGACGCGAACATGAAAATATCTGGTGTACATTCCTCTCGTCGCGTAATCAAATAAATTAGCACCTTAACACGTTTTACTAAAGACGTTTTTCCGACGACCGCCCCTCCATTAACCCCTTAAACAAAAGCAACCTTATTTTCTTAATTCATGTTTATCACTGCGGTGGAAATTTCACTGCCGAAATAGAATTTTAAATGTCGTCAGCATATTTAAATGTTTATAAAGAATATTCCGCTGGCCGTAATTAAAAACGAGGTACTGTAAACTTGTGAGCTGTTGACTTCTAAATCAATTGAATAGGAGAATAATAATATAATAATAATATCTATGGACGCTTCACACCACGTCAGTCTGGCCACAGAATATATATATTAGTATTTAGTATATATATTTAATACTTTAATACTTTTATACTATATATTTAATACTTTTATACTATACATTTATTTAAGATTTTTATTAAATGATACACATAATATTTAATACACATCCAGACCCGGGAACATTGAAAACTTTTTGTTCCGTCGACGGGATTCGAACCCGCGACCCGGTTTGAGCTACGCAGCAACGCGCTCACCACTGAGCCACAGAGGTCGTCAAAGAAGAATATTAATTACGTCTAAATATAATTATACAGTAAATAAAGTTCTGGTCTGAGATCCGAACTTAGAACGACCTTCACCGAGCTGATAATGTAAAAGAATTTTTATTTATAAATTAAATTTTGTTAGTTTGCTAAATCTCGAGACCGGCTGAACCGATTTGGCTAATTTTACTCTTGAAAATATATTCGTGGTAGTCCAAGGAATGTTTATTTAGAAGGGAAGTCATACGAAGCCACCGGGTCCTCTAGTTTATTAATAAATAAATAAATAGGACCAAGGTCTTTAAGAATCACTAGACCACTACTGCAGTGGCATAAAAAAATCTTTCATCAACAACCTCTGAAACTAGTAGCACCACGCATGTGCGAGTGCTCGACCGAAGGCAACATGTTTGAACAAACCGCTCATCATGTTCTCTGGGAGTGCTCAGTGCAGTCTCTGGCAGGACGAAAGAACTACAATGCTAAACAACCGATTCTGTACATCTGGAGTCGCATACTACGGTGATTTCATGGACAGCGCTAGGAACTTCCGTGCCTTCAAGCGTTTTTGTCACAATTATTATTGGCAACAGTCTAATACGATAAATTAATTTAGCTCTATTCTATCGTAGTACTCACTATTATTATTGACGTTTATTCCCGCGGTGCTTCCCCTTCAGTTCTTTGACTTTCGGTCACTGCAACTTTGTGCTGTCTCCCGCTTTATATGGGGAGGGAATCAGGAATTCTTCCCCTCCTCCTATTTTCTTCTGATTAGTTTCGTTGCGGGTCCCAAGACAGCTTTAGCATGTCCCTTGTACTCTCTGAGATCATATCAAAGGGTTTTCGTGGTTGGATACCGCTGTCAATCCTGGCGACACAGGAGATACAGTGGTGGGAATGTGTGGTGGGCCAAAGCCCGTTAAAAACCTCTAATGCTTCTAACTACTAGCGAGACAGTACTTCAGTCCGGATCAACGCCTACAACTCTACAAGGCGCAGGTTCGGCCTCATATGGAATATTGTTCTCATCTCTGGGCAGGGGCGCCAAAATACCAACTGCTCCCTCTGGATCGTATCCAATGAAGGGCCGCTTGAATTGTTGACTGCCATAGTGTTTCAAACAGCTTGGACCCCTTGGAATTACGCCGAGATGTAGCATCACTCTGCATCCTCTATCGGTTGTATCACGGGGAGTGCTCTGAGGAATTGTTCGGAATCATACCACCTGCAACTTTTCGCCATCGTCCCACGCGAAAAACATACCATCCTCATCACCTTGATGAGTGCCAGTCTTTCACAGTGCGTTTTTCGCGTAACTTTCTGCCGCGCACTGTAAAACTCTGGAACTGTCACCAGCAGTATTTCCGGACCTATACGACCTGCAAACCTTCAAGAAAAGAGCGTATTCCCTCTTAAAAGGCCGGCAACGCACCTGCAGCTCTTCTGATGTTGCGAGTGTCCATGGGCGACTGTAGTTGCTTACCATCAGGTGACCCGTTTGCTCGTTGTCCCCCTTATTTAATAAAAAAAAAAACTAAAATATTCTAATTACTAAACTATCAATAAAATCTATTCAGAAGCCTGTGGTCGGCCAACTGTGTCGATAGTACTATGTATTCGATAATCTCGAGTTATTGGTTGTTTACGGGAGTATAAATATTTAAGTTAGACAGTTAGAATGCCTTTTAGCTCAGTATTAGTAATTCTAAGTGTGCTTTATAATCAAAGTTTTTATCGGCACTGGCCAGATACAAGTGTAGAGCTGTTTCATAATATAAAATACTTTACATTATACAAAATCTGTTATTTTTGTTCTATTTTTATTTTTTTTATTTAGCTATCTATATTTTTTGAAGTGAAAACTTCTTTAGCGGCGTGGAGCACTTTTGTGGGATGGGTAAAAACTGTGAAACTCGCGTCAGATTTTCGTGTTGATCGAAAAACCATAGAAAAACCGTAAGACGGTTGGAGAGTAGTATTTTGTGTTGAACTCGAACTCGAACTCGAAAACTCGAACTCGAATTGTAAGGGTTTCGATTAATTTAAAAAAGTCGATTTTTTTTTAAATCGTTTTTCATAAAAAATGCTTTAAAAATTTAATCGATTGTAAGGGTTTCGATTAATTTAAAAAATCGATTTTTTAATAATCGATTTTCGTAAAAAAATGGGTTAATAAAATGCACAACGTTATTAATCAAGTTTTCACCCGTTTTTTTTTATTGCAAATATCGCAACCCGTCTTTTTTTATTGCAAATATACGTACATAATTACCTGGATAGTCCTTACCTTTTTGCCTTTACATAGCTCGTCAACAATCACTGTAAAGGTAAGATCGCACTAGCCACTACGCGACACGTTCCATAGAACTATTTTACTAACGGGAATCATACGATTAACAAACGTCAGTTCTATGAAACTTGAATTGTCGCGTCCGCGTCGTGTTTTGTCACTTTTGTGTGGTCTCGCCTTAAGAGGGCGACTAACCAGAAAATCAAACATCGTCCTTCTCTCTTCACACTCACGCCCGCCTTTCATATGCCAGGTGAAAAAGGACGACGCGGCTAGATTAGTTTTTCTCAATAACTCGATAAATATACAACATTTTAAAAATCCGCTAGGTCATTTTCTCAATGATAAAATTTTGTACAATGTGTTAAAATATTAACTTAGTTCAATGCACAGTTATGGCAATAAATGATGAAATTCGTGAAAATTAGATGCATCTTTGTGTTTTTTTTCTATCGAGAAAATTTTAAGATATCGCGTTTTTGCTCAGATCGAATTCTTGGAAATATAATGTAGTATCTAATTTTAGAAAATGAAACAATTCGGAGCTTATTTTCAAGTAAAAAAAAGAATTATCAATTATAAAATCGAAAATTTTGGGTTAGTCGCCCCCTTAAATGAAAACTTATATATAGACTTAACCAATTTTGCTACGTTCTGAATACTTCCTCTCGATATCTTGGCCCATTTTGGATCACTTCATGCTATTACGAAAATGTAGAGTTGTCGAGTTCGTATATGATTGCTAATAAATAATAATCAACGTCTCTTGTACATGCCATAGATAGTTTTACATAATCCTTCTGCCAATCCAGTAGGCTCAACGTGAAAACATCCACCTCCCATCTAAAATCCGAAAAATCTTTTCCGAAATTTTACCGGCAAGATAAAAGCGTATAAATAACTAAAAAAATCATTAAAAGGAGTTTTAAATTCTCTATAACGAGTTCCTTATCTCTGGTCCCATCCGTCTGGCGGCGGGCGTGAATTATGAACCCGCCTGTAATGTTTTCGCCTATAATCCGCGCTCGAGTGCGAGGGGGCTGAGGGTCTTGACAGTCACTACAGGTAGCGCGTAGGGATGAATATTCAACAAATAATCAAAGCTGAAAATATAGGAATACTTATAGTCTGAAATTGTTCCTACTCCTCTTTCTTATGATTTCGTTGTAGGTCTCAACTACCAAGACAGTTAAGCATGTCTGTCGGGCACCCCTGAAATCATTCCAAAGGCTTTTCATAGACGGACGGCCACTGTCGATCACAGCCAGGGAAATCCAAGGAATTATATGCTGGGCCAAATGCCTGTGTTAATGTGTATACTCTATAAGAATGTATCATCGATTAAAATCCTAGTTTGGGCACTTTGAATGTCCATAAAATAATAATCCTCTAATAATAAATTTCCCTTTCTTTTGCTAGCAGCTGGGTGGTATTCATAGGTAAGAGAGACTTCAGACTTTCAGTCAGAATCTCTTGTGGATTGATACTATAAGACCCACAGCAACGAACCAGCTTTAAAGGATTAAGGCGCTATTACGAAAGTAATTTTACCGCAAGGGCAATTTTATACTTAATTTGTATGACTATAAGGTCGTGAATACGCTGCGGCCAGAAGCTATTGGCTCGCTCGGAAAACATGCAAAAAAACGTAATTATAATCATTTAAAAAATAACTAGGAGCATTTAAGCAAAATGCTTCTATACGATTTTGAGTTGCAAAGGTGTCTATCAATTAGACTAATTTCCTACAATACATCTATTTTCGTTTAAAAATAATCTTCAAATTCCGTATTTTTAAGAGGTCATTTCGAAAATTAAATATATCGAGGCAAAATACATTAATCGTGTTTCTAGTTCTTCTCAAACCTAGATAAGGCTATGAAGATATGTACATCTCATTACCAGATTTGTAACATTTCTGAGGGTCCTATAGTATTACGTCAAAAAGGACAGTTTTTTCAATATAGCACCTTAAGACATAATATTTCCTCTTCCTAATTGGTACGTTAGAATCACATAATTTTCTTACACTGTACACTGTGCCGTCAGAGTGTGATTCACAGGCAGATTACAAATCTACGTAATTTGTTCGGGTTGTGTTAATAGTTGCGGCCAGCCGACACAACTAACATTTTCTTCACAAACTCTACCAAATTACGTTGATCCATCAATAGGCATGATGACTATTTTTTTTGAAGTGAAAACTTCTTTAGCGGCGTTGAGCACTTTTGTGGGATGGGTACAAACTGTGAAACTCAGAGTTTTTGCCCATCCCACGTCGTCAGATTCTCGTGCTGATCGAAAACCCGTAAGACGGTTGAAGAGTAGTGTTGTAACATCGAAATCGATTAATCGAACAATCGATTGTTTTCTTTTCGATTGTCGATATTTTTTAATCGATTTTAAGGGTTTCGATTAATTAAAAAAAAACGATTTTTAAAAATCGATTTTCATAAAAAATGGGTTAAAAAAAATAATGCACAACGTTAATAATCAAGTTTTCACTTCTGCCGGCACTCCCGGAGTGCAACCCGACTTTTTTTGTTATTGGTAATTGAAATACCCTTAATAATAGAAACATCGCTGAAAGAATTACTCTGATATCTTAAAAATTCACCAAGATATGACAATTCAAACATCTCATAAAATAGACCTGCCCGAAACGCTCCATACAAAGTGCTACGAAAGAATGACGTCACTCTTTCGTAGTTTGTATGCGTTTTTATTGTTCTGTGGTATGCGCCGGGAAAGAACTTTGTTCGATAGGTTATATTAAAATATATTGCGTTTATGAAAGTGGTTTCATAACAAAAGTTGCTTTTAATTGCATAAGTTATCGAATGGTATACAAATATTAAGAAATTTAATTGAAAAAAAAATCCAACCTTGAAGGCCCATAACAAAAAAAAATACAAATGCTATCGAGCTGAAATTTTGGGAACACTTGTTTTTTACCGTGATTTCTTTATTTTATTAACAAAATTCGCAAATCTTTGACCTTGTCATCATCCCTATTGCCTATGAATTAATGTCTCTGAGAGTATATTGCAGAAGGAACCTCGTAACTTTAACGAGCGTTAATTCCTGTACCACACTTTTTGCACATGCCGACGAAGCGTAAAATTCGGAATTTTTTATTAAATTTTTCCCAAGGACAGATAACATTTTCATGTGGGTTCCAGTTATCAAAACCCTGAATTATAATGTGGTATCAGAGGAAGGGGAAGGCATAAAGAACGCGGCGGGCGATAGCGGCGTAATGCGACCAAATGATACTAGATAGCTTTAATGTATGTGCTGTATTTCCCGATTCTAAAAGCGCGCTGTTTCACGCGCCTTTTGCTGTTGAAATCTAACACATTTAGGACAACTAACAGAACCAAGAGGTGCCAAACATGTTCATTTATAAATTACTAGATGACGCCCGCAACTTAGCTCACGCCAAAATTCGTTTATCGCGCGGGAACCGTACATCTTTCGGGGATAAAAAGTATCCTATGTCCTTTCCCGGGACTCAAAGTACCCCCATACCAAATTTCAGCAAAATTGGTTCAGCGTTTTAGGTGTGAAGAGGTAACAGACAGACAGACAGACAGACACACTTTCACATTTATAATATTAGTATGGGAGTATGGATTATGTAAGAAATGAAATATTTTGAAAGAAGATTGCAACAATTGATGAAATGAAGAATTTGCAACATTTTTCACAGCACATTCAGTAGTATTGTAGTGTATGTCTCGCCTCCCTCCTACGTAGGGTAGGTTAAATAATTACTAAGTTAAACATATTTTGCGAAGACAACTCTTTTTTAATTACTCTCCCGAAGCCTGCACTTTGCATGGCGACCCTGCCGATCCAAATTTTATTGTTTTATCTATTACTAGCTGTCCCGGTGAACTTCGCGTTACTTTAAAACCATCCCAGCTGGACTTCTACGAATATTTTAAGACTAAAATCAGCCCCATCCGTTCAGCCGTTTTCGAGTTTTAGCGCGACTAACGCATTTGAAAATCCATTTTTATATATAAGAAGACTAGCTGTCCCGGTGAACTTCGTGCCACTATAAAACCTTTAGTCTTAAAACATTCGTAGAAGTCCTGGGAAGGTTTTATAGTGGCACGAAGTTCACCGGGACAGCTAGTCTTCTTATATATATATATATATATATATATATATATATATATATATATATATATATATATATATAAATGGATTTTCAAATGTGTATATATATTTCGAGCGAAGCATTTGTTCTAAGCATGCAGAAAATTAAAATATTTTGGACACCAACAATTTTTCCGTATCAGCATAATACTTCAAGTAGATTTACATAAATAAAATACATTGGCTGTATATTTTACTAACGAAAGTCTATACTTAGATGCTGTCGGGTGCAGTGTTTGTATCGCCCGCTATAACGTAACAAATATCCAAACTTTCACTTATGGCCCGTATTCACTTTCATTAGTAATAAGTGCAAGTGATTAGGGCAAGTGATTAGTTATTAGGAAAAAGTAAGTGTGGACAGCGACTGTTTAGTGCAAGTGATTAGCCAGCTGCGTAGTAACGTGATTAGTTCTGTATTCACTTTGATTAGTGATTAAGTGCAGGTGACTAGTACAGGTGATGAGTGATTAGTAGAAAGTAAGTGTGGACAGCGATTGATTAGTGCAAGTGACTAGTCGGCTGCGTAGTAACGTGATTAAAAGCGTGTTCTATTTTTTGCGAGTGCAAGTGCGTGACAGATGAAAACCAATTTTGGTTTGGTTTGACAGCTCGAGATTGTTACTATTATTCCGCTAGGTATATTAACTTTATGGGCCAGACTGACGTGGTGTGCCGCGTGAAGCGTCCATAGATATAGTATATCATTATTAAATAATATACCTATTAAAAGTACAAAAGGACACCCTTTCAATTACTTCCATACTAATCCATACTTATTACTTACTAATATACTAATAATATTATAAATGCGAATGTGTGTCTGTCTGTCTGTTACCTCTTCACGTTTATACCTCAGAAGTCAGAACCGATTTTGCTGAAATTTGGCATGGAGATACTTTGAGTCCTGGGAAAGGACATATAAAAATACTTCGTGGTCTTTATAATATATAAAACTCAAAGGTGACTGACTGACATGTTGATCTATCAACGCACAGCCCAAGCCACTGGACCGATCGGGCTGAAATTTGGCATGCAGGTAGATGTTATGACGTAGGCATCCGCTAAGAAAGGATTTTGATCTATTCTACCTCCAAGGGGTGAAAATAGGGGATCAAAGTTTGTATATAACAATACTTCTTAACGCGAGCGAAGCCGCGGGCAAAAGCTCGTTTTTAATAAAACCAATATTAAAAATGAAGGACATGTCAAAATGGCATTTTTATTTTTGAAACTTGGACGCTCGTGTTGACAGCTACTACTGAATTTACTAAATTAAATTACTAAAGAGCCACTAAACAAGAATTGGACACTACTTGCACTACACACCTGCACCCCACTGCCTCAATTACTAATCACTTGCACTTGCACTAATCAAAGTGAATACAGGCCTTTACATATCTTTATGTTACTTATTCAGGCCCGTATTCACTTTCATTAGTAATAAGTGCAAGTGATTAGGGTAGGTGATTAGGGCAGTAAGTGTGGACAGCGACTGTTTAGTGCAAGTGATTAGCCGGCTGCGTAGTAACGTGATTAGTTCTGTATTCACTTTGATTAGTGATTAAGTGCAGGTGACTAGTACAGGTGATGAGTGATAAGTAGAAAGTAAGTGTGGACAGCGACTGATTAGTGCAAGTGACTAGTAGGCTGCGTAGTAACGTAGTAGCGTGTTCTATTTTTTGCGAGCGCAAGTGCAAGTGCGTGACAGATGAAAACCAATTTTGGTTTCGTTTGACAGCTCGAGATTGTTACTATTATTCCGCTAGGTATATTAACTTTATGGGTGTGCCGCGTGAAGCGTCCACAGATATATTATATCATTATTATATTATATACCTATTAAAAGTACAAAAGGACACCCTTTCAATTACTTCCATACTAATCCATACTTATTACTTAATAATATACTAATAATATTATAAATGCGAATGTGTGTCTGTCTGTCTGTTACCTCTTCACGTTTATGCCTCAGAAGTCAGAACCGATTTTGCTGAAATTTGGCATGGAGATACTTTGAGTCCTGGGAAAGGACATATAAAAATACTTCATGGTCAAATAGTTTTTAATAAAACCAATATTAAAAATGAAGGACATGTCAAAATGGCAGTTTTATTTTTGAAACTTGGACGCTTGTGTTGACAGCTACTACTGAATTTACTAAATTAAATTACTAAAGAGACACTAAACAAGAATTGGACACTACTTGCACTACACACCTGCACTCCACTGCTTCAATTACTAGTCACTTGCACTTGCACTAATCAAAGTGAATACAGGCCTTTAGTGATAGATCGTTACCAAGTTATGATGAGTGGATATCAGAGATCCGGCGCGGAAGGCCAGATCCGGCGCAAACTTCGATCATTAGTACCCCGGCTCTAGTGCCTACCCACTACTTAATTAACGGCATTAATTATTTATACACTGAATACGATATTACTATTTATTATTAAATTATAATCTATGAGGTTATAGCTTTTACCCGCGGCTCTGCTCGTGTGATATATCCCTGCAATATAATATTTTGATCCCCTATTGAACTCTGTCAGGGGTAGAATTTTGGCACACGCTTTCTTAGCGTATGCTGAGTTGTGGCTGTAAATAACTTTTATTGTATTTAAATTACATTTAGTAATTAATAACAAAAATAAAATATTGGAACCTAAATCTAGCGGCAATGTTTAAGTACCAACAGGCTGAAATAATATTACTATTTCAGCCTGTTTGTATCCAATTTCATCCCCTCACTTATAATATCACCTATGAAACAAAAAAGTAGGTAAAGCAAAAAACAATATTAAAATGTAAGCGATACGTTATGAGGTACTGTATTTATACTTGTATTTAATTTGTCTTCGTAAAGAACGTTTAACAATTTAACAATTTAATCAAAGGCACAATTATTATTCTTCGAACACAAAAATATTTCTAAGAATTACAAAATCGTTCCACACAAAATTTTTCGATTGAATTTAATAACGGAGCAGCCGCGGGCTTGCGTAATTTTGAGATCAGATTTTCTCCAAGTATTAAAGTTTAAAAAGGTAACTTTGTGAGTTTACGTAAGAAATGGTTACTTACCTTAACTACGGTACTAATTCTAGTAAGATCTACGTTTTCTTGAACTTACTAAGAAAATATTTTGGATAGACACATTTTTGGATATCACCACGCGCACGTGATGATGAAATATTTTCCGCTGATGATGATCATACTATTTACTATAGAAAAAATTAATTGAGCATGACCTGCATTTAATTTGTAAAGCGTTAATAACGTCGCAATTAACTATGAAATAGTGAGCTCTACATCCCACCCGGCTTCGCTCGCCTTCGCCCGTCATTACGCCAGGCAAAAACCCTTAATGAGCTCCCGTGGCACTTCAATTATAAACTCAAAACCTACAAAATAAAGTTCATTTTCCCTTATGGTCGGGATACCTATAAAATATTGCCTTACTAAATCATAAAAGCATAAATTAGACCTTTACTATGTTTATTGGACAAATTCATTTAGTATTCGTGGAACGCGGGCTGGAGGCTATTTAGTGTTTAACCTTCAGTGTGCCTATCTCTTGACCTACCTAATTAGTAGAACCTAGGTTGATAATAATTACGTCAGTTATAATAGTCTTGATATACTTCAAGAGATAACACTTCTTATTTCCGCAAATTAGTACCTTCTGAGCTTTCATTGTTCTAAGTTTTCTAGTTCCGAAACAATAATCGGTATGTCTGCTGCAGTCACGGCTCTTTTTAAGAATTTCATTGATGTTTCAAGATGGCGTTGCGATGCATTTTTGCTTCCTCTTGCCTATTTTCTGCCAGTTCCTCAATTTAAAAACGCATCTGACCACTTCGCGACTCTCCAATGTGACCCTAAGCCGACGAAACATATTATTTTAACACTCATAAGGGAATCAAAAGTAACATAATATTCGGTTGATCAAGGACATTCAAGGATCAAGAAATGTCATGTTTAATTCTGTATAATCTTGGGGAAATGCCGCCGCTACGTGGTGACGTGGCAAAACCGTAACGATACAACTTGTCAGCCTCGTCCACCATTAATCACGGCGCTGGAATTGATGTATCACGAGCCAATTTCTCCCTAACTATGCCTTAAAATAACCTTTGTTTATGGTGTACTTTACATGTTTTTGGACAGGGAAAATACACTTCTAAGGTAATGCATCGACATTGGTGGATTTAGGTTTCAACATAATGGCCGGTCAACATTTTTAAAACGCAGGTGCCATCGAAAAAATTGATTCATAAGCAGATGAGGGACCTATAACGTCTTTTGGTCGGGTTATTTCATTCAATGGCGCCAGACCATAAAGCGTTTTATAGCATTGAATTGAAATAACCCGACCAAAAGACGTAGTATCTGCATAATATGAACTTCTTTGATAGTAGAGCTCGACAAGTCTTTACATGAACGTGGCGAAAAAAGAGTTCCTTTTTTCGCTGTCGCGTCATCATACAAGAACGCCGTTTTTGACAGTTCTCCTTTACCAGCAGCGCCAGCCTTATCGCACTTTACATAAAAATGTACCATCAAAGAAATCGATTCATAGGCTGTGGTGACTGGTGGATCTACCTTATTTGTTCGAGTAAGTCAACGTTGCTCGTGTCTGGCTTGACGTAGCTCGACCAAATTACGTAGGTCCACCATCTGACTATAAATCAATTTCTATAATTATTATTCTCAGCAGATATTACTTTTTATCCAAGTATCTGTTCTCATAAAAATGCGCCAAAGTTATTCATTCCAATAAGCTATAGCAGTAGGTAATAACTAGTAAGGTACACTTTATGTTTCTCATTCTTTGATATTTTACCGTTGCATGTCGTGCTTTCACCGGCTGCTAATTTTGATAAATGACTCGCTGTCCATTTATTTTAATAATGCCGGCTACGGAATAAATATCTGAAGAATTATACGTGTACAAGAGGTCCTAGGGTTCCGTAGCCGGGAAAAATGGACTTGGAGTAATGATAGAGTTGAGATAAAATATGCGAAAGATTGTCTAGGTCTGTTTTTTCCTCTTTACGCATAAACCACTAAAAATGTATAAAGGAGACACTATAAGTCCCCAAGAAGAGATATAATATTAAGTACTTTTTTATACATAAAAAAACGGTTAAATATATACACAATTATATATTATGTAAAACATCACTTCAGAACAATTAATAATGAAGACGTGAGTGGAAGAATCGAACAAGTAACATTTCGTAACATACGGACAATAACTCATTTTTTTCCTTCTTATTTTAATAAAACTTGTAACTTATCTACTTCATAACCTAGCTAATTTATCTGACTACACATATAATCCATAGTTTTTCTATTTTAAATAATTTTTCCGGCCCTAAAGCCTCCATTTAAGCAAAACGGGAAGTTTTTGCATGTTACTTACGTTATTCTTCCACTCACGTCTTGTTATTTCTTCAAAATCACGTAACAGTTAACATAACGAATTACTTAGTTACTTTTACGTAATTTACACGTTTACCATAAAACATGAATACCTATCCACCTACGTTATACATATTATTAACGTTTATCTTTGCCACATTTTTGTAATTAGCAATCTTTATGGCTATTGTACGTGATCATTGCATCCCATATTCTTTATAATACACACAGTAGGAATACGCCAGTGTAGTCAGGTCTTTTTGCAAAATGGCGCTAGTTTATTTAGTTTTAGTTCTGTGTTTTTCCTACATCTGTCGAGCAGGTATGTGTATTGTGTAAACCTAATTTATTATTATAAATGTTTAACGTCTTAAACATACTTGATAATTATTTATTATGTAGCAATAAAACATATTAATAGTATGTCCGTTACGTAAACCACTTACCCGATTGAAGAAATTTTGGTATTTGATTCCCAAAGTGGTCCAGGGATCCCGTGGACCCCTGGGGGTCCACCCCAGGGGTCCACGGGATCCCGACAGGGGTCTGCGTGGAAGAAAAATGGGGGTCCACGAGTCGTTCTGGAAAAATCAAAGGACTTATCGTAGTTTTTTTCGTAGAAAAACTAACAAATGAACTTTGGTGCAAGTACAACAACTAGACGTACTTACGGGGGTCGGCAACCTTTTCAGTTGAAATTACTGTACCATTGGTACATTATCGTTGAAGGAGTAAATTAAACACAGAATACTGTGTCACTGAACGCTCTAGTCTCGGCGGTGGCTCGGTAAGAAGTGGACGACAGCTCTGACGTCTGGCGGCCATATTCTCCAAGCCCCCACTCATAGGTAGTGCTATGCTATGCATCTTTATTTATCAATACAATCAATATCAATAGATGCTATGCATCTTTATTTATCAATACACTACAATTACCATTTTTAAAAGTCAAAGGACATAAGGTAGTTTTTGTCGTAGAAAAACTAACAAAATATGAACTTTGGTGCAAGTACACTGTACAACAACTAGACGTACATACGGGCGTCGGCAACCTTTTCAGTTGAAATGGCCATTTTTAAAATCTAAAATTTTATAGAGCCACTTCTTTATGCGAACAATGCTATGAACATTAATTATATTTCTTCGCTTCATTCTTCGATATATAACTAACCAAAAGTAGTACCTTTGCTTATCTGCTAGGCAATCGCGTTTTTTTAAAGACGTATGTGGGTATTCGAAAGATTACCCGCTCGGTCATTCGACGTTCCGGCGTGCCTCATTCTTTGTTAACGCGAGGCAACGCGAGCACGTATACTTAGTAACCATGCCAAAGCGCAGCTGGTTATTATTATTAAGATGAGTCAGTGTTGTAAGTAACTAAAGTCAGTGCTATTTTATCGTGTAACAAGAAAATACATGTAAGTACTATTAAATACTTAAATAAACGGCAGGCACTACCGAGGCCTAGACGAGCCAATTATATTCAATACTAGCCGGCTGGTACTGCAACCGCGAGTCAATAAACGTACAATGTATTGGGACTACGAGTCTTTATACACAATCAATAATATTATGTATGCTTTATCTGTTCTATAAATAGAATTAAAGAACTATATATTTGCCGGATTAGCGGAAACACGGCAGGTGATTACTGCAATTATTTAATTAACCGGCATGTACTGCGACTGTGATTTAATAAGTACAGTGTGTTTGGACCGCGAGTCCTTTTACACAATCTATATTATATATGCATCGGAATTGATTGCGGATCTCTGACGATGTTTTACCTATTCTATAAATAGAACTATATGTTTGCCCGATTGGGGGAAATAACTGCAAGTTAATTACTACAAGTGTTTAAATATATGAAGTTATTTTATAAACCGCCATAATGTGTGGATTGACCGTGGGTGTCTAAACACAATAATTTATATGCATCGGAATTGACTGCGAGTCTCTGACGATGTTTTATCTGTTATATAATTAGAACTATACGTTGGCCGATTCGGGGGTTAACAGCGAGTTATTTTATAAACCGCCATAATGTGTGGATTAACCGCGAGTCTCTAAACACAAACCTTATGCATTGAAATTGACTGCGGGTCTCTGACGATATATTATCTAAAAATAGAAGTATAATATTATGTTGGCTGGTTTGAGAGGATTAACTGCGAGTTAATTAATATGCCCTGCGATGGATAATATTGAATTATATTAAATAGGATAATACTACAGTACGGGTTATTATTGCTAACGCTTAACGCTCTGCACAGAACAGCCACCTGCCAGTCGGTCGGTTAGCCGCTGGATAAAACAGGTGCTGTGCGAGAGCGGCACGGCGTCGACACGGGGATTAATCCAGCATTAATCCTACTACTACTAGTAAGACAGGCAGGAGTCAGGACTAGCGGTTACAATACTTTCGCTATTTTCCTGAACCATAATTTTATCGACGAACAAAGTTTCGCTGAATCAGTTAAATAATCACCATGATCCCAGTATGTTATCATTTAAGAATCACAAACCATAGAGGTCTCTTACGTTTCGTCTCTGACTATTATTAAATTTATGGGCATAATGTTAAATTTTTTCTTGAATATCCCTTAGATATATTATATAACGATTACTATTCATAATGTAATCTATAGTATTTTGTAAAAAAAAAATCTTTCTTTCGTTACTCTAAAAATCTACTTTTGGTTAATTATATATCGAAGAATGAAGCGAAGAAATATAATAAATGATCAAACGAACTTACCAAGTGAAGTTCGATCATTATTATATGAGTCGCTTCATTGGAAGATATAATCTCCCTCCCACCCAGTCTGCACGAAACTATGTTTGCTGCAGTACCCAAAGAAAGAAAGAAAGATTTTCTGCATTACTTCTCTCTAAACATAATGAGGCACGCCGGAACGTCGAATGACCGAGCGGGTAATCTTTCGAATACCCACATACGTCTTTAAAAAAACGCGATTGCCTAGCAGATAAGCAAAGGTACTACTTTTGGTTAATTATATATCTTCGAATGAAGCGACTCATATAATAATGTTCGAACTTCACTTGGTAAGTTCGTTTGATCATTTGTTAATTCTTATAACTACTAGGGAGTTACAGCTTTGCACCAAAGAGTTGTGGCTCGCGAACCGCATGTTGCCTAGTGCCTACTCCCAATTTAGTACAAAATAATATTATTATAGTTTGTGCGTTTTAAGATGATATGGGTGACACTTCTCATATTCCTTGCTACGGGTTTTTTTACAAGAAAACAAAAAATCAAAAAAATGTAATAAATTATATTCCATGTACAAAAACAAATGTTTCCTATAACTGTAAATGAATAAAAATGAAAAGTTGCTAAATGCTAACTTATTAATACTTATAAAATTATAAATATTAACATTGAAATAGGAGTATGAAATTATTGATACGAAAAAATAATTGAAAAATGTCAGATGCATGAAACGGAACTTATGCCGATAGAGATTGACACTGTTGAATCGAAATCAAATCGATAAAAAGGGCGGCCATCTTAAATCGAAGGCGCCACTCTGAAAAGTCAGTACGAAATCGATAGTTTCGATTGCAATTCCTTTACGAAGTGATTCGATATTTTTTAATTATCGATTAAAATTTTTGGGTAACTTCCCTACTATTGTCAATTATAATGTGTCACCCATGTCATCTTAAAACGCACAAACTATAAGTAATACATGACACCTGAAACTCTGTTGCGCCAAAATTGGTTTCTGACGCGGGAACCGTACACTTTTCCGGGATGAAAAGTATCCTATGTCCTTTCCCGGGACTCAATTATCTCAATACCAAGTTTCTGCAAAATCAGTTCAGCGGTTTGGGCGTGAAGAGGTAACAGACGGACAGACAGACACACTTTCGCATTTAAATAATTTAATTAAAGTAAGAAACATGAAAATACTTCCCGTTTTTTTGCTTAAATTGAGGCATTAGGGCCGGAAAAATTATTTGAAATGGAAAAACTATGGATTATATGTGTAGCCATATATATTAGCTAGGTTATGAAGTAGATAAGTTACAAGTTATTAGAATAATTAGGGAAAAAATGAGTTATTGTCCGTATGTTACGAAATGTTACTTGTTAGATTCTTCCACTCACGTCTTCATCTATAATATCAGTATGAATAGGGAAGTATGGATTTGGGATAGAGACACTTTGGGAGACGGAGAAGGACATAGAATAGTTGTTGCAAAAAATATAGGGTTCCTGAGTTAAAAACAAAGTAGTGAGCACCGAGCTATAACAATTTATTTTATCAAATAAAACTTTCTTTCAATATCTAGTACCGAAATATTTCTAAGTTCCAGACGTAGAGCCGGGTGACCCGCGCGCCGCTGTATTCATCGAAGGTTTTTCTCGCATCACGCGCGCGCCCCGGGGCGGGTACGCAGCAATCGACCCGCTCTACATCAACTACTTCAGCGGCTCCTTCGCGACGCTACAGTACAAGAACTACAATAATACCGTCACGGGGCTGAGCAACTGTGCGGCTTATGACTTCGTGTAAGTTGGTGGTATACATACCATTTTTAGGGTTCCGTACCCAAAGGGTAAAAACGGGACCCTATTACTAAGACCTCGATGTCTGTCTGTCCGTCTGTCTGTCAGCAGGCTGTAACTCAAGAACGGTAATAGCTAGAGAAATTAAATTTTCACAGATTATGTATAGAAATACATAATGTGTGAAAATTTCATTTCTCGCCGTTCGTTCTTGCCGCTACAACAACAAATACTAAAAACAAAATAAATTAAATATTTAAGGGGGCTCCCATACAACAAACGTGATTTTTTTGCCATTTTTTGCTCGATATAAGTGATGGCAATAGATAGGCACCTGAAATATTCACAAAATACTCAATTGTGTTTATACTTTAATAATTAATAATAAAATTTAAATAAAATAAATAATTAATCCCATACGAAAAACACAATTTTTGTTCTATAATGGTACGAAATCCTTCGTGCGTGAGTCCAACTCGTACTTGGCCGATTATTAATACTCAAGACGTGTCGTAGTAATTTTTTTGCTTTCTGCCTCTCTCTACCTTCAAATCTGGGCTACGTGAGAATATCTATAATATCGGCTCCAATAAAAATGGAAATTAACGCTCTATATTAATTCTTAATTAACGCTTTATATGCTTAATTCTGGATTTTTTTATAAAAATATAAGGGGGCAAACGAACAAACGGGTCACCTGATGGAGAAGTTCGCTGCCGGCCATTTAAGAGGGAATACGCTCTCTTCTTGAAGGCCTGCAGGTCGTATAGGTCCGGAAATACTGCTGGTATTCTTTCCAGAGTTTTACCGTGCGCGGCAGAAAGTTACGCGAAGAACGGTGGAAGACTGCCACTCATCAAGGTGATGACTGATGAGGATGGTATGTTTCGCGTGGAACATAGATATCAGAAACAACAGGCGTGGAACGATGGCACATTTCGCGTGGATGGCTCACACTCAGTATTTCTACGTGGATCGCATTCTGCTGGCCGCAATATCTCAAATCCCAATACAATACTCTCTTTCAGCCTGAGCGCAGACGGGCGCGTGATAAACTTCGCGCTGGACTGCCCCCGCTACACCCTGTACTCGGCCAACGAGGTGACGGGCTACCTGCTGTATAAGAACATGAACGGCCGAGGCACATTGGAAATTGATTACGGTACTATATACAATATACATCATACGTCATAGCAAAAAGCCGTCTCTTTATAGCGCGTAACTTCGGAGGTCCCAGATTTTACTACAAATTCGAAATTTAAAACTATAATTTAAATTCAAAATTCTAATTTCGAATATTTTTTAATTTGAATTTTGGAATTTATACTAAAAATTCAATTACCTACGTATAGGTACTTGCTCTGCAGAAACGACTTTTTAGAAATCAATCACGGCGTGATCTCAACTCACAATGTTCTAGAAATTTTTATTGGGTCAAGTGCAGAACATGTTCAAATTGATATTGGAAAAAGATTTCGCGGCTGTCTTTTTTGCTCCGTACCCTAACGGAGATAGATAATAGAGACCCTAACTTTAATGTCGCCCCAGTCGACCCTACAATTTCAGCTGCAGACTGTACCTACTTACTATGTAAGTTAGAAACTTGTCACAGATATTATATCGTAACTACTTACGCCAATAAGTAAGTGTATTAAAACGTTCAATATTTTATTATGTACCATCGAAGAAATTGATTTCTAGGACGAAGGCGAACCTACCAATATTATTTAGTAGGGTTGTGTCAAGACAATAACAATAATAGTCTGGACCTTTCCAGTTTCCTCTGCGCTTGACATAATCCGACCAAACGACGTAGATCGGCCAACTGCAAATCAATTTGTCTGACAATAAGTACATACACTATAATAACTTAATCTAACTAAATTTAAATGACATTTTAGGCAGATACATAGTCCGCGTGTACGCCGTACTGAACTACGTATCGGACAGGTACGGTAACACCTACTACCGCATCGGCGGGTTCTCCCTCGACATCGACGTCATCGGACCCATCAACTACAACTTCATGCATCTCTTCAACAATAATAGAATCAGAAGTGAGTATCTCTTCTTGACGTCTTCTTTCTTTCTTTTTCAGCATTCCTAACATCGCACCCTCCTGAATCGCGTTGTCGAAAGATCTGATGTCAGTGCGACAAAATATTATTATACGACATCTGTAACGACACGACAGTAAGGTTTGGTCTGATCGAGCATAAAACCTCGTCATTTCGGAAATTTTCCTTTGAGGTTATCACCCATATTCCCACAATAGCATTCGGGAACCGGGCAGAATTCCTATGTAAACCAAATCTATCGTCCTGCAGTTCCCTTTTACTAGTTATTAAATCAAATATCAGTGTACTATCAGATAAATTGATCCATAGGCGGACCTACTTTACAGTTTGTTTCATAGAAATACTTTACAGATGAAGAGATCAACGAGCTGGCGAACAGCAACTGGAAGAGGGTGGCGGTGTTCTCCCGCGAGCCGGTCTGGTATCCCATCATGAACAAGATCCTCGCCAGCCTCAACAACTATCTGCGGACTGCGCCTATACAGTCACTGTAGATGGCCCCAAGTAATAAAGCGAGATGGTGGTAACTGCAGAGAGTATGGCTCACATCGAATAAAAAAAACTAAATCAGATTTAAGCTTTAAATAAAATGAAGATCGTAATTCGTAGGTACTATGCCACGTAAACAAACATACTTGAACTGCAGGCACGTAAAACTTTTATCGCCGTAAAAAAAATATATCCTAGCTGTTCAAAATCGGACAAAACTTATTTAGGTACTTACTTTAGTTAATCGCAATTAGGGATTGCAATCCCGCACCTTATTCAATCTCGCGGGATTGATTTCCGCTTGAATTTATGTTATAAAATTGAATAAATTGAAACTACAGGTTTATGTTTTATTAAAAATCAATTCTATTAATAGAAAATGTCTCATATTATTATGCCACAAAAATATTTTTTTTTGTAACAAAATACAATGAAATTATGTACCTATTCACTCTAGTCTTACTAGATCTTAAAATTAAAATGCTGTTAATGCCTCAGCAATCTTGAAGTCAGGGACCTCTCGACATTATGGCTCCGCATTGATTGCTATATAGGTCCCATAGTGGTGACCCCGAGACGGACTGACTCTTTGAACACTTGCAAGCTGCTTCAGATTTAGTGCAGCAGCAGATCCCATCCGCAGAGATCATAATACTTGGCGACTTTAACGCCCACCACGCCGACTGGCTCAATTCCAGTAAAACTGATCATGCGGGAAGATCTGTCTGCGACTTTGCCCTTGCGAACGACTTAACACAACTGGTTGCTACGCCTTCGCGAATCCCAGATATAGACGGTCAGAATCCTTCCCTGTTGGACCTTCTGCTGACTCTAAACCCTGCTTTGCGGGACTGCAATCCCTAATCACAATAAGAGAAATGCAATAAAGTGTGCTTCATTATAAAAAAATATATTTTAATTTAACAACGCCTAGTTTTGTAGTTATCCTTTTTTATTTTATTTCCATTGCTATTATTTATTTTCCTTCCCACAATATTTAGTGCATAAATGCATTATGATAATACTTTGAGGTAAAGTAGAAACTAAGTTTGTTAGGATGTCGAAACTCGGGCGATACATTAGGTGCAAACGGGATGAAGTAGTGACGTCATAGTGAGCGTAACGACTTGACTTTCGGAAGCGGAAGTTATAAACCATCCGGCGCAGCCTGATAAGCTAACGCTGGTGGTAATGCGCACTATTAAATACCGCTTTCGCGGTCTACTGGTTTAGAGTCTGGCTCTCGAGGTAGTGGGTTCGATTCCCGCGTATGGACAGCAAAATAAGTGTTTTTTTCCAAATTTGGTTGAGACAATACAGGCTATTCACTGTTTGGCATACATGACCTTCATCCTTCATCAGTACTAGCCCTTCAATCGTGGAAAAAATCTGTCAAAAATAGGAATCCAAAATCGCAAAAAAAAAATGGCGCCTGGCCTTACCCCCTTTTTTACAAATAATATAATATTTTTACATCCAAACCATATTTTATGTTTTTGTAAAAAAAATTATAATATATATCCAATCCCACCAAAAAACATTTTCATGTAAAAATGCTGCCTAGATTAGAACATAATAGTTCGTGGTGTCAAAAAATAGTGAGATCTCATGTAGAGCCAAGTTTCAAACCTTACACACTCAGCCCTAAATCTAAAAACCTTAATTTTACACATAGATTACGGTAAAATACTTGATATAATGTGACAGCCGCACGAGAAGAATCTAAAAACTCTACACGTTAGTCAAAATCGGTGGCCTGGCCATTTTGTTGGGTCCGTATACGAAATTTGCCGATTTCGCTGATTTAACAGACGTTATTTAACAGTTAAAATACAGTATTTCTATAAGTTTTAATGCACAACATGTAAGATCATTTCAATTATAATCTAATGTTGGAGCTAGATTTTTTATTTTTTTAGTATTTTTAGATAATCCAACCCAAACCCGCGACAGTTTTGTGATGTTTGCTGTAAAAGGTTTAGAATATCACCTGTTTATGGATTGTATTGACGTCTTACCGGTATGAAAAAAATACAATGTACTGTTGAGAAAGTAGTCTATAAAATGTTGGAATTACTTTTTACCACTTTAATATGAAATAGTTGAGTAAAAAAATATGTAACTCGGCAAAATTTTAGCGAAAATGGGCAAAGAACTGCTGTTAATTTCGGCAACTTGGAGCTGTAATTCATAAAAAGAAAACGACAGAAATAATCTATAGATAAAATTCTATCCAATTCGAGAAAAAAGAAAAAAAAACAAATTGTGCCAAAAAACACGATTCTAAACAACCTAAATCTCACATTGTATTACTCGCCGCAAGGTTCGAGTCGGCTTTCCGCGCTTAAATATATTTTAAATCTAATAATTTTAATATATATATTTTTAAGTCTAATAAGGGGAAAAAGCCTAATAATATTTCTGTAGCGAACCTTTGCAATTTCGTATTGATCGGCAAAATTTCGTATACGAACTCTTAAGAGCCCGGGTTACCCTCGAAATTCGCATACATACGTAATACCAAAATCATTTTGTCATACGAAAATATTTAACATGTTTGAGTTATTTTTCAGCTTAAAATAGTAATTACCTAGGTTCCTGAACAAAAATTAACTTCAAAATATTTAAACACTAAAAAAAATTTTTTTGTCTATAAATTTTTTTTACTAAATTTACTACTAAATATTTAAACACTAAAAAATAGAGTAAAACACTAAAAATATATAAATAAATAGTAAATTTACTACAAAATATTTAAATACTAAAAAATATTTTTTAGAGTTTTCCTATACAAAAAACACAATTTTTGGCCTAATTTTGCTCTATAAGTGTACGGATATAGGTTAGGTTGGGTTTGATAATTTTTTTGTTGTTTCTGTACTAATAGTATGTTACATACCAAATTTCAGCTTTCTCAGACTCCAAGAAGTACTCTAACAGTATTGATGATAGGTGAGTCAGTGCCAAAATTGTATGTTTTGGACACCTATAAAATCTAAAGTATAATAGCTACGATATTCAAACTTTGCGCATTTTATTATTTCACTCATGTCATTATATCCTAAAAAATTCAAGTATCTGGCACTATCCAAACCAAAGTTACGAGGGTTCAAAAATACGACCAAACGTTTCGAGAAAAGTTAGGTAGTGTTAGAGAGTAGTAAAAGTCTTGAATTATACATTGAACGGTATTTATTCGAACAGAGTTTCACCTTACACGTCTTAAAGTTAATTACAGAATGCCACCATCAATGCAATATGGCTGGCTTTTATACCATTTTAGACAAAAAAAACGAACTTCCGTGGACAATTCAAATATAGTAAAATCATTAAGAAAACATTAAAAGCAGGAATATAATTCTAAATATTAATTAATGTACTTCTCATTTTTAAGATAACTATTTACTTAAATATGAGAAGAGGAAATTATAACGGAAGTAAATAATCCTCCCGTCCATTTATCTATTTGTCAAAAATTACCTTACTTATTATTAAAATAAATATAATATTATGTAGCTTGTCCATTGACATCCGCTAACAGTAGTGCCCTTGCGCGCTTCGCTTGGCTCATCTTGGCGGGGGCACTGCCGTGGCCCCAGATAAATTTTATATCTATCAAGCCATCATAATATAGTATTTAGTCTGATTTAATATTCTTTTCAGAAGTACATATTTTGAAAAATATTTTTCTGACTATTTCACATGAAATAAATTAATGTTTTGTTATATTCTACGACGGAACCCTAGAATAGACCCTTGTATAAACAATTCATCGTTGATACCGCATTTACACATTCGCACGAATAGCGAGGCGAATCACGAGGCGAATAACGAACACGACAGGCGCTCGCTATTCGCCTCGCACTTCGCCTCGCGATTCGTGGCATTCGCGTTGAGGGCGGTTTTTCAGACGCAAATCAAAGGGCACGAATAACGAATACGAACTTACTGTTTACACATTCGCCTGCATTCAGTTGACAGCTAGCGTCTGACCCTACAGGACGTGTACAAAGCTGAACATACATATTTGATATAAGTACACTGTACTGAAAATTAGTCTATTTTTTCAGTACAGTGTATAACTGTATATTATTATGTTATCATGTTATTATTATAATAATGTTAATACAATGTTATCAGTTATTACAGTCGTTTCTTTTCTTACCAATGCCACATACGTGTTCCATTGTGTAAACTTAAGTCATTAAGGGTACTTATACAAAACACAACAACAAAAAAAGACTTTAATTTGTTGTTAAAATATAATATATTATATTTATTAGTTTATTAGTATTTATGAGCGCGTAGCCCGCCGACAAACTACTATGCAGTTTGGCGGGCTAATATTATAATAAGGAAATATATTTTGGTTTTGAACACAGATTAATTATTTAGTATTTAGTATTATTATGTAATAAAAATGGAATGGAGTGAAGGGCGAATTTTGTAATTCCTAGAATTTTACAAAAATGAAGAGCTCATTTGGAAATTGGAACCCAAAATATCGCTATCATAAATTTCATAATATTTTTCATTCAACGTCGCTATCATATTATGAACACGTCCTCCATGTACGTGTGCAAATGCCAAAATGAATCACCCTACGAATGTGTGAACGGTAGTTCGCGACAGCATTCGTGCACGAATGTTTCGTCGAATGTTTTGTCGACGACGAAGCGAATGGCGAACGCGAATATGTAAATGCAGTTTAACAGCTTGAGATGTTTATAAAAACAGGTCATAAAATATATCACCCGAAAAAATGTGTCCCCGGAAATGCGTTAAATTAGGGTGAAACTAATTCACTAATTAGGTGGCGCTACAGTAGCACCAAGGTAAATTTTAAATCATTTAGCAACTTTTATTTCAGCTATTTTAGGTTATATTTTTCAAAATATATTGGTATTAACCCAGTAATTCTAGTAATAAATTATATTCCAATAATAATTTATATTTTGTCACCAACGGCTACATTGATTCCTACCCTCCATAATTCATTCCATACCCTTTGGCTGCAACTAGCGCCACTCGTGGAGGATTTTTCAACTGTTATTTACTGCGTACAGCTGGACACTTTTTCAAATATCCCGCATATAAGAAGTCCTTTCATCTACACTCCATAGTTTCGTATTATCCACTTGAAGCAAACTTCGTCATTAGAGCTTTACAAATAAAGTTCAAAATGGCCGCGGCCGGCAGAATATGGCCGTTACTTGCGAACTTTTATCTAAATTGTTTTAGAAACGTAAGACATCCTATCGATATGAATCGTCTTGTAGACGTTGTGTAATAACTTCTTTAAGCGTTTTACGTAATTAATTATCAGATATATGAAGCAAATTGCGTTTAAAACACATAAATCATACACAACTTTTTTCTCAACTTTCACAAGTTATTACGATGTATTTCTTACAAATGATTATCTAAAATTACTTATAATTCAATGATATATAAAAAACTCAAATTTATGTTGAATATCATTGTTATAATTATTAAAGTAAACTATTTTAAATCCATCAATTATTTCACACAAATCACACAAAATGGCAGAACACACACGAAAAAATTCACGATTTTCTAATGACTGAAAAATATTCGTCGACCACAGATTGTATAATATTTTATGGTGGCAAATGTATCATAGATCATAACTAACCAAACTTCTTCATACAAAAGTAGTATCTAATTTGACGAAATACGTAACTCGATCGAATGAAAGAGCGCGGCCACATCCGGCCGCTTGGGTCTTAACGGAATAGCTGCAGGCTGCAGCACAGATATTTGTAGAAGCTGCAGTATCTGTGTTTCTGTGGCGGCTGGATCCGGCCGCTTGGGGATTGAAAGGCACCTGAATCATGATTTCAGCTCACTGATCTCTAATAAACATGTACTGTATAATAGAGATCAATGTTTCAGCTGATAACTTAGCAAAACTAGTACCAGCCGGCCAGCCCTAAACGAGTCCTTTAATAAACGAGTTCGATTTCATGGATCGGCTGAGTTACTCTTCTATGTATATTTTATTTGAAGTTTCACAAAATTATAAATTCGTTTATTTTCAGTTTACCTTGCTGGTAATGGTAATTTGGCACTAAAATTTTTGTAATCGCGGCTCCCCACAATGGGCCAGCGTGGGGAGGGCGTAGTGACTAGTGGCGTAGGATGGCCGATGGCGCCAGCGATGGCCGTGGAATGGCGGCGGTGTCGGTTTTTCCGCCGCACATCAAAGGATGATGGCCCAGCGATGGCGGCACGCCTCTACACGTTGGCGATACGACAGTCGCGGTGCCTGACCGCGGTCGAGTGAGGACGTCGTAATTCTTTACAATTTACGAATTTCATTCAAAATGACGAGTACATGATCTCATAATGAATGAAAATATAATAATATTATGATAAAAGCGAAAGTTTGTATGGACGTATGGATGTTTGTTACTCTTTTACTCAAAAACTACTGAACGGATTTTAATGAAACTTTACAATAATTATTATAGCTTTTACATTTTAATATACACTAGCTGTCCCGGCAAACGTTGTTTTGCCATTTAAAGTATTTCTTCTTCATCAGCATACAAAATCTTACCCCCTCTTTGATCCCCTAAGAGGGGTGGGGGGAAAAATGTTATGTAGCACCAGATGTTAAGTTAGAAAAACAGTTAATAATATAAAGTAAGTTCATTAAAGAAAAAGTTTACTTAATACAAAATCTGACCCTCTCTTTGGTGGGGGGTGAGGGGAGATTTTTATATACCAGATGTTGAGTTGGAAGAAGGCAAATATATCTGTGAAGACCGTATGCAAATCAGATCAGTAGTTTTCGTGTTAAAGCAAAAGTCTTATACAAAATCTGACCCCCTCTTTCGTCCCTTTAGAGGGGTGGGGTTTTTTTTTAAACACTAGATGTTAAGTTGGAAGAAGACAAATATATCTGCGAAAACCGCATTCAAATCGGATCAGTAGTTTTCGTGTTAAAGCAAAAGTCTTATACAAAATCTGACCCCCTCTTTTGTCCCTTTAGAGGGGAGGGGGGAAAAATTTATACACCAGATGTTAAGTTGGAAGAAGACAAATATATCTGCGAAAACCGCATTCAAATCGGATCAGTAGTTTTCGTGTGATAGTGGAACAAACATACAGACAGACAGACAGACAGACAGACATAAAAACTGACCACATTTTGACTTGTATAGCGATGTAGTGACACCCTCCGCTTATTATTTTTTGAATATCTTTATATGTACAGAATCGTCATTTCTACAGTTTGATTATATGTATAGATAACTCCTGACTTTTTAAAGATACAAGTTTGGGAGTTTCGGCGTTGTTTTAAGAACGGAAAGTATATTAATATGCTATTATTACATTCATCATTGTCATCATCATCACTGCCATAAACCATTATTTTAATTTTAGTCTCGAAATAATTATTCCTAGAATTCAAAAGAAGGTTCATATTAGGAGGGAGGTGATACGAAGTTCACCGGGTCATCTGCTGAAGTCTTAAATTATTAAAAATGCACGTTTTGCATTGCCGCAATGGCTAATGCTTACACATCCATCTTGAACGACGTTTAGATGCAATTGAACACGGCCATCATGTAGAGGCGTTGCGACCATTGCATGGCCATCGCAGGCGTTATTCGATCGCCCAGCGCTGGCCACTCTTGTAGAGGGGCCATAAAATAAAAAATATATCAAATGGCACTGTCAAGTGTCAATTGCATAAAAAAGAAGAAGAAGAATACAAACCCATTAGCCGAAAACCAAAATAAACTAAGTACTAACAAATAGACACTATTATTTTAATGTAATGTTTGTTAGTGGCGTAGTTTTTACTAAAGTTTTCCTCGTACACGTAAGAAATCAATTTCAAACTTTACACAATTAGCAACCTTTCTGAAAACGTAATTTGTGATCTTTGAAACGATACGAACACTATAGTTTTTACGGATTTATAAACTTTTGAGTAAAATGCCTCGAAAACCATGCTACTGGACGCGAAAATTGGAGCTAGAGCTAGTGAATTTTGTACGAGAACGAGAGTATATTTGGAAACCGACTGGGAATACCAACCACCACATCGAACAGAAGTATAGGGCTTATGCTGAATTTGCGGCACAATTAGGACGTGGTTTTACCGGTTTGTAGTACCTGTACTTTTTAATTTTAACTGACAAATAGTATTTTATTCATATTTATTGTTACGAGTAAAACATTTCTAATTACATATAATATCTTGCAATTTTCAGCTCGCTCAGTTCGGGACAGATGGGTGAATATTCGAAATACATTCAATCATAATTTACGGAAAGTAGACAGAAGTACAGAGGCAGCAAAGACACCAGAAGACATTTACATACCTTGCTGGCCTCTATGGAAGCCTTTACAGTATTTAAGGGAAGTGTATAAAAAAGATACTGATCCTATTGTAAGTTTTCATTGTTATTATTTTACTTCTTAGTGAAAAATTTACTATTTTTACATAAAGCTGCCTTACACACTTTTGCAGAATTAATCCTTCGATCGTGGATTCTTGGGTATCTATTGTTATTCTATTTTGTCTCGCTCACTGGTGAGCTTATGGGGCTTGATGGGTTAATATATTTGCAATTTATTTGTGTAACTATAATATTGTAACTTTTCAGAATGGGATCCCTATGCATCCTGAACTGAACTACGTAGACACAACAATTAAGGATGAGACCAACACAGAGGAAACAGAGTTGAAAATACGACAAAGGGTCAGGCCCAAAGAGAAACTAACCAAACAACCAAAACTCCATAAAAACAAAAACAAATGTAAACAAGTTGTAGATGATCTTGTAAAAGCCATGGCACCTTTAGCTGGTCAGAATGGTCATGAACATGAGCAATATTGGTTTTTTGGGAGGCATGTAACAGAACAATTGAATGCAATGAAAGAAAGGGATGCACAATGTGCTAGTCAAGAAATATTAAATGTTTTAGAAAGCTTAAGTAATGAAGACACATAGCAATAAAGAGAAACACCATTTAAATAGAATATTGTTGTTTCTCAATGAATGTATAAAAGAGGGAAAAATGGTTATTGAATTAATTAATGAGGAGGAATACACTGACACAGGACACTGCTAAAAGGTTGGTGCATTTATTTGAGACTACTAAGATGATACAATATTCACATTTTTTATTTCAAATTTATTCAATGTTCTGGTTCATTATATTTTTATGGATGTTTTTTGGTTTATTACATGCTTATCTTAATTTTTTCAGATTTGTCATTAAACAGAATTTGGAGATTAATTAGAATAAAATAACACTTGAAACACAAGAGACTCTTCACAACAACAGTTTGTTCCAAAAACACTTTCTAATTGTATTATTGATATACTATAACAATTTCTGACTGACAAAAACAAAGCCAAATGTAATAAATATTTATTTATTGAGGAAAACTTTGTGTTTAGTGTGTGCCATCAACTCATTGGTACAGTCATTGAGCTGAGAGGCCATCTGGCACTCATCCAGAAGGCGGCTGCTGCTGGCTATGCAGCGGTCTACGCTTGTCTCCATCTTCTTCATCAGTTTGACATCCTTCGCAAAGAACTTTTGCAGCAACTTCATTAAACTGTCTGTAAATATAAATAGAAGGGAAAGTTCATAGGATTTGTGTTAAGAGTTGTTTTGCAACGTTATGAAAAAAAATGTCTATTTTGCAACCGGTCATATTGGAATTAATTTGTTAAAGGCTAACGCAGCTGATTCTCGACTTAACTTTATAAATATATTTTTTAAAGATTGTATGGTAACCACTGGAAGTATACACATGTATGATGTAGTTGGACTAGAATTGAGAACACGGAATATACGTGATTGAGACTAATACCGTTTATACAAAAAATATGTAACAAAATCTTTAATATTATTGGTCAATACTTAGTCGCGACTCGCAAGACAATTATCTAATTACTGCGCAATGTATTTACAAATCAAAGTTAAAGGCACGCGGCAGCCGCGCGGTTCGTTTTAGTATAGAAGTCGCGCGGCTGCCGCACTACTGGTGACTTAATGTGAAGGCATGCTGATGACAGTACGTTCCAGAGTTTTACAGTGCGCGGCATGTAAAACTCTGGAACGTACTGTCATCAGCAGTATTTCCGGACCTATACGACTTGCAAACCTTCAAGAAAAGAGCGTATTCCCTCTTAAAAGGCCGGCAACGCACCTGCAGCTCTTCTGATGTTGCGAGTGTCCATGGGCGACGGTAGTTGCTTACCATCAGGTGACCCGTTTGCTCGTTTGCCCCCTTATTTAATTTAAAAAAAAAGGGCAGTCAAACGTAAACTGAACAACCCCTGCTCAAAAACCTATCCTATGCTATTTGTTTGGTCTTTGCCTAACATACCCTTATGTATTTTTCCCTTGCCAATAACACCATTCCGCTTCAACACACAGGCAATAAGGCACTCCCCGTGAACTGGTGAGTCGGTCTTCGGTGACAGACGCTTTACAGCTCGCTTATCGTTCGCCTGCACCTCCTTCAAGCACTCCGACATGTTCCTCTTGAACTGCTCCGCGTGAATCGCCACCTCTTGTGGGATAGAGTTGTATGACCAGTCTGGATCGCGGTTTTCTTGCTTATCTACGTATGGATATTGAGACTGGTCAAAACCATAAGGCGAGCACAACTTTATATTTAATGCCAAGTATAAAAGTGTTTAGCTTCGTGGTTTGAATATTTTCTAGTCTGCATATGAGATTGTCTCGATTTTTCAAGCATTCTAATAGACTAGTTATTTAGTAGAGATGTGTAACAGAACCTAAAAAGTTATTATAATTTGGTCAAAATTAAAATAATAAAGTGGAAACACTTACTCTTGTCATCCCTCTTTCTCTTATGTAGTTTCATGTTTCTCGTGATAACGGTGTTTTTATCTATCTTCAAATGAGTATTATCAGCCTCCGATAAATCTTTAACCAGCTTTGTTTCGACATAACTGTTAACGAAAAACAAAGCAAATAATAAAACAATAACCCGCATTCTCTTCGTGCAGTCAGTGCTCAGTAGCTACAGTTTCTTGTTATTTATTTAAATTCCAATTAAATTTTATAACTGAGTTGTAAAATTCTGCGTAACGATACGTTATGGGTTTTTTACGGTCTTCATTATAGCATGCAGGTATGTTAATAATATAAGGACTCAAATGAACTCAATTAACTTTATAGGCCACCTTTTATAGAGTTGTGCCAGGAAATAAAACAAAACATACAATGGCAAATAAAAAATACATCGTTGCATTTGAAAATATTTTATTTCATACATAGACAGTCATTTATAATCGGAAATAGATTATACCCATTCTTATATACATAGATTGTGCTTTCACTTTAATAATAATAATGGTAACATGGCTCATAAAAAGGATACAAATAAAACAATATAAAAGAAATTGTCTTCTACTGTCCTAAATTCTGAATATTAAATTGAGTATAAAAATAATTTTACTAAATATAATTTGAAAAAGCGAAACTACAAGATCTTTTAAACCAATAATTTCTGCAAATCTCCCAGTTTACATAATCTTTGGACGTGATATGTGCACCAAAGATACACAGTAAATGCTTTGCTCATAACTTGATTTTTAATATCATATAACGTTATACAATTATACAATACTGTTTAAATCGACAGTTTTTCAATAATATGACTAGTTTGCTGACGTCACCAGATCTGAAACAAATAATTTTAAATCTTAAAAACTATCGGAAACATATTTCCTTTTTTGGTCCACAAAAAAAAATAATTACTAACTTAGCCACGCCTGTACGTGACTTACCTATGTAGAGGAAAAAAATTGTATTTAAAATATAAAGTTAATATACCTATATATTACCTTTATGATTTAAAATGTGTTCGTAATGTACGAAGTACGAACACACTATTTTGATGTTGATGTTTAGGAATCTCTACTTTTCATTCGTAGTCTGTCATTTTAAAGAATAAAAACGGAATAATACGGAAAAGCTATATTGAGGAAATTGATCCCCATCTGCCTAGGAACCAACTTCTCTGACAGTACACACATACAGGTACATTTTTTTTGTGCGCGTATACGCACCTGGCGGCGCGGGTGCGGGCGTGTCGGGCGTAGCGGCGGGCGCGCACGTGGTGCACAGCGGCACAGCGCGAGGCGTGGCCAACGCGGGCAGCGCACGCCGCGTCACGCACCGCGTACATACACAGCGCCCGCAGCCCCAGCAGTGGTGCTGGAAAATACCAAAAACTTGATATTTACTGCAGTGTGTTAGCTAGTAATTAGGCGCAATAAGAGGACGTATAGAGTACGTGCGAATTTGTAGATGTCTTACAATACAAAATAACGTACTTACTGCTGCACTCAGAGACATTTAATTGTGATTAACCTTCAATTTAATGAAGAATTTGATAGATAGTGTATGGGGCTTATGTCAAAATTTTAAATTATTTACATTTAAGTAATTAATGTTCGTCTCTGAGTGCGGCAGTACGGCCTTGATTTCATCCCACATAGAATTTTCTGCGAATTTTAAACTCGCCGTGACGCAGTAAAACTACGATACGTTGAACAATCAAAAGAACGCCCCTAGTGGCATTAAAGGGCAACTAATTGAATGCAATACAAATTATAGTTATATTACGAGAGTTGTGACAACTCGCACATGGCTTAATACAGTGGACATAATATAGACTGTAGCGTCCTTGATTGACTACTCCTTTTATTTACTTGATACAAAGTTTCTTGATTGATATTGAATGATCAAATAACCCGGGTGTTCGAGCTCGCGCGATCGCCTTGATTTATCGATGCGAACTGTTTTTAATTAAATAATTAAAAAATTACGCGAGCACCCAAACGCCGACTTCTTTAAACCCTAAAACTGCTAACAATGTACTATATGGATCATACAGTGACACAGTTAAGTATACGTAATACACACCTTCCTGCTAAAGTGATCTAGCGGCGTGGAGCAGCTACACTCGGTGACGTTCTTAATGCTGCGCCAGTCCAGTGCAACAGAGCCCATCTCCGCCTCCAACTGCGCCAGCGTGCTCGGTATTGACGCGTCCGTCTTCTGGAATTGACAAATAGACTTGTTAATGACTAACGACATTCTTTTAATATAATATGAAGGATGACTAGATGGGTCAAAGTTCAAATTTAGCGTCATAAATTGGTAGATTTTCTACCACCGATTCGTTCCTGCAAGTTTGTATGGCTTTGCACGTATTTATTCGTAATCAAACATTCGTCGAAGACATAACAACTGACATCTTCTTTATTGAATTGATCAGCCGTTTTGAATCTAGGTACAAAAGTGAAAAAGTATTCAAAAATAGGATTGCCAAAATTATTATCCAATGTTATAAACTTATAACTTAGTTAAAAAAAAACTATTACTGACCTCTGTGATGAGTGGTATCCGATCGAGTTTTGACGTATCTTCCTTCAGCGGATGATCGTGGTTGGCGCACTCTAACTCTGATAAACCGCTTGATTCGTAGATAAGTCTGAAAAAAGGGACATTAGTCCTCAGTTGCTTTCGTCAAGCATGTACAAATTGGTACATTAATCGCATTTAACTTGACTTTATTAGTTCGAGGAACAAAAGATCACTTTCAATAAAATAATATAAAACTATTGTATAGCATTAAGCCTTATAGCAACGACATAAACACGTTATCAAAAACCCGCATCGCACTATACATGTTATAACTCACTTGTTGTCTATGGTCAGCTGCTGAGTGGCGGTCTCGAGGCCTGTGTCCGTGTTGCCGTTCTGATAGTTGACCGCGCCCTCCTTTTTAGCCTTGCGACCCGACAGGAGACTCTTGAACGTCGCTATTCTCTGTAAAAACGTAAAATCAGTTATGTTGAAAACAGTCAATAAATAACAAGGACATATTTTTAATCATATTTTAATCTTAAAGTAACTCTTCGTAGACCATCAAAGTTGGAAGCTACTTGGCACATGGATTCGTGAAAGCGTGAAATTATATTCAGATTAATGAGAGGGTTAAAGTATTGTGGAATATCTGTGAAAGCCGTCGGTCAGGCGGCAGCCCAGAATAACAATTTCTGATATGGAATATTTCTTGTCTTGCGTTGTTTCGCCGTAGAATCACTTGACAGACAGCTGTTTTACACCAACGCGGTTCTCATGTTCTCGTGCTGGCAGTACACGCCGCGCCGGAACCTGAGCACACAGTATACAGCGGGGGAGGGGGGCGTGACGTACCCGGGCGAGGTAGTCGACGTGCAGCGCGAGCGCGGTGGCGTGGTCGACGGCGGCGGGCAGCAGGTCGGCCAGCGCCTCGCGCGGGTGCACGCCGCTCTCGTGCCGGCAGTACATGCCGCGCCAGAATCTGGGAACATTGGATTGTTATAGGGCCTTAATCTTAAAGAAAACTAGTGTATAAAACATAACGTGGGCTGTAAGCTTGCAAATCAAATCAAAATATGTCTTTATTGTCAGAATTTTGTTGAGCAAGCGCTATAACAACTTGAGAGTACGGCATTACCCGCCTTACAGCAGTCCCTGACTTAATCACGGAATCAGCGCGCTCTATTTTTTTTTTTATAAAATAAGGGGGCAAACGATCAAACGGGTCACCTGATGGAAAGAAACTACCGTCGCCCATGGACACTCGCAAAATCAGAAGAGCTGCAGGTGCGTTGCCGGCCTTTTAAGTGGGAATACGCTCTTTTCTTGAAGGTTTGCAGGTCGTATACTGTATAGGTCCGGAAATACTGCAGGTAAAAGGTCTACACTAGGCAATGCCAAGATAAACTCTAGTTTAACTTTTATGTTAAGGTGTAACACGACTGAACTCAAACGCCATATAAAGAAGAGTAGGTCGAAGCTCAAATCTGTTTTCTCCAACGGAGCAAGATGTCACCTGATGCTCTGCGCGCTCAAATCCGGTTTGATGAGCTCGGGGTGGGCTTTGGGGTTGTACAGCGGGTTCTTATACTCGTTGAGGTGGCTGGCCATGTAACCCCATAGCGAGAACGTACGCTCAGATAACCTGAAATATTAATACATCGTTTAAATGAAATTAATCAGTTATTTGCCATGAAATGAAACACCAAGACATTTTAAACTGGTAAAATAGAGGTTTTAGGTTTAGATTAAATAAAATCTATATTGTGATTTGTGGGGCACTGCTTTAATGGCATACAAATTGTTATAATCCTGTTTATGGGTAGAATTGATAAACATATTCAGTTTTATAAACATTAAACACATTCCACGTTGTCATTTGCATTCAATGTACACGTAGTAATACTATACAACAAGATAAATCATAACATAGACCACGTCTCGGTCTATACTGCGTATACGTGTACGAGCGGTACGCAAAGGTGTACGCAAAATTTGAACAGACTATAAAATGTTATCATAATCACCGAAGATCCCGGCGGTCCTTTTCGCAGTTACCGACGAAAGTGCCGTACTGGCAGGCGTGCGCGTGATCGTGCAGCGTTAACAGGAAACGCTCGTTAAACTGGAATGCCTGCAACACATACAACAATTGAGGTTGATTTACGTCGATACAGTAGGCACCAACTTTGGATTCCGGTGCTGGATCCCTTTATTAAGGGCGTTCCCTCGGGAGTTACCGTAATTGACCGTACTTAAAGCCCTATAAACTCATAATCTGAAAGCTACAAAGTTATAATAAAAATACAGCAATAATCTTCGGTATATCAACATTCCTTTCCCCGTTTAAAATTTTCTATTTTTGTTTATTATACTCATGATATCAGCTTCCAAAGTAATGCCAATTTATTAAAATTCAAGCATACATTCAGCATCTCCTTAGCATTGTGGGAATAATGCGTGGAGGCCAAAGGAAGATCTTCCGACCGAGCGAGGTGTTATGCTCGGTCAGGCCGGAGCCCACATGATACATTTCAGCTGTCGTATATATATACCGACGCGCTCAGAAAACTTCGATAGCGCGATGCAGGAATATTAGGCGAATTGTGGGTCCGCCACATCACTCCCCCCCCCCCCCCCCCCGAAGACCGGAGGTCGAATCTTAAGTCTTGTCGCTTGAGTCGCCAGTGCCAGAGAGTTCCAGTGAGTCGGAATTGTTGCAGTGAGCCGCAGTGAGTCGGAACTGTAAGCTGCTGCACGGGATCCAGTGAGTCGGATAGCTGCCGTGCGGGGCCGATGCTACGTGCTGACCAGGAGAGTTGTGCTCTGCTTGCTGACCGGTCGGTGTAGTGAGAAAGCCCGATGATGCCGATGCGGAGTCGCCCAGGCCGCGGTACATTGCGGCTAGTGGACGAGGTACCCGATGAGGCGATGTTGGCTGGCGCGGTGGGGAGGGGCGGGGAATGATGATGATGAAGGAGGCGTGTTCTGTCGAGGGTCACCAATGTGGGATATGTGTGGAGGCCAAAGGAAGATCTTCCGAACGAGCGAGGTGTTATGCTCGGTCAGGCCGGAGCCCACATCATACATTTCAGCTGTCGTATATACACCGACGCGCTCAGAAAACTTCGATAGAGCGATGCAGGAATATTAGGCGAATTGTGGGTCCGCCACAGCATTTACAAATTACTGTTATTTGAAACTCACGCCAATAGATCGACAATATTATAAACTACATATTCCCCGTTTTAAAAAATTTTTAGGACAATTTTGAACTAAAATAAGTAAAAATAATAGGGTTTTGGTGCGATCTCGGCGACGCGGCAAATGTATGGTCGTTTGCTCGGGGGACGGCCTTAATAAAAAAAATGTTTTGACTCTAGAATATTGTAGCAGTACTATACAGCTTGGCATTATATACTTACCAACTTTTATACTTACATAATACATTTGAATTCATTTTGATCAAATGTTAGAACGGTTTGTACTAATCAAAAGGTTCGGTTAGTTAAACTTTAAAGGATAGAAGATATAAGTTTCGTATATAAAAATTGGTTCCATTTGGAATTGCACCAGGACGTTTCGCCAAGCTGTAAAAACGTCACAGACCACAGTGCAGTTCAGCATTCAGTAACCAAAAAAGAGAGTTTTACCTCAGGCATCTGTCGTAACAGCTGCCACGTGCAGTCGAGCAGCTGCGTGAACACGGGCGCTCGCTCCTTGCTGTCGCCCGCTATATGCGCGCACCGAGCCGTGAACTTGTGACCGAATGATAACCAGTCCTTCTCGATTAGCGCCTGAAACATGCAGTTAGATCAGAGCTGAAATATAATTAACTTTTTGTATCGGCATTGAACAATGTGGTACTTGTAAGAGTAGTCAAGGTTGCCAAAGATCGGAATCGATAATGCTTATGAACGCTGACGAAAGTATTCGTTCGAAAGTAGACGTAGTGGAGTCGCCAGTGGTTTTAACCTCCGAAAATTGTAATAGTGAATGGATTTTTGTTTTTGAGGTGTCATATTCTTTTTTACACTATAACTTGCAAAGTTTACCAAAATTTTTTTTGTGCTTTTAATTTTTTAGTTACTTATTTAAAAATTAATATTTCACCATATAAAACCGGTACAGAAAAAAATTTTTTTTCTTACTCCTGTTATTTAATGACTCTTATCCGATTGTTTACGTCGAAAATTAACCAAATACACAATTTTTAAAAAAGAAAGTTTGCTTTGCTAAGCTAAATACAACTATAAGGTTTTTGCAAAGTTTTTAGAGATTAACGCTCGTCGTAACCAAGATAAAAGGGTTTGGGTAGATTTAAGGGTTTTAACGAAAAGTGTGTTAAACTTACTTGTTGATCGTATTTAATTTTTAGAGAAATTATAACTTTTAAGTACTTAAAAACGTTTAAATATCTCCAAAAATGTGTAAAATAGACCGAAAATATTTTTCTATATTTATTGAGAATGTATTTAAGTGAGAACTAAAACATTAAATGCATCGACAAATGAAATACTGTTTCTAGTCTTAGAACCATATTTAAACTTCCTACTTAAAGCCAGAAAAAAAAAATTGGGTGCTACAAATCTCACGTACATACTAAAGACGCATGCTGCGACCTATGTTTGGAAAATGCTTACCTGAATACAAAAAATATCAGTTCTTAACCTAATTTGTATTTTTTCCTTTAGGTATGTTTTAGAAAATATAATTAATTAAAAAAAAAAAACAATTTTGTTCTGTAAAAACCTAACCAAAAGAAATAAAATATAGATTTTCTTCGAAATATCCGTGAAAAGTTTGTGCTACATTTTCAGAAAATTTAATAAAGTAAGAACTAAAAAGTTATACACATTAAGAAATAGAAGGATTAATAAGCCTAAAAAATAATTTTAAACTTCCTATTTAAAACCAAAGAAAAATAGGAACGCCATTTACCTGGCGAGGCACACAACAAGCACATTTGGATGTATGCTCATCTACATACAAAAATATTAATTTTAAATCTAAATTATAAATTTTTTCAACTTATTTTCTTTCTTTGGAATATAAGCAAGGATAGAAATCAAAAAAATAATAATATATTTTATTATTTTGCTATATATTTAAAAGAAAGAAATATGCAAATTTTCTTCAAAATTTTAGTTTATGAGTTTACTTGAAGTGGAAGAGAATAATTTAAAAATCAAAAGCACAACCATTCAATAGGTAAACTTTATTATTTATGTTATCAGCTACACATTCCTTTTTTTCTTTTCAATTTTCATCCACTATTGCAAAAATCGGAGGTTTGCAATTTTTACGCTCTGGGAACTCCACTAACGGTGAAGACTTAAAATGATGATGATGACTTCTTGTCGCATGGACTGTAGTTAAGAAAGGGAAATCGTTGATGGCAGGTTGCCAATTGCCATGGGGTTCTAATGCACGCGCATGTTTGCGTACTTGCGTGTACGCCTGTGGGCATCTGGTAAACATTGATAGTGGAACCCAGTACGCGCTTAAACGCATGCATGCTTGCGCGTGTGACATTATGACTGGTTGATTATGGAACCCAGTACGTACCTACGTAACTATTAAGTTTGCGGGTGATGTCAAATATCTAGGAGTAATCCTAGACAAAGGACTCACTTGGAATAAGCACATCGAGTATATTACTAAAAAGGCTAGATGTGCTCTGGGTTCCTGTTGGAAGCTTGTCAGCTCTAAATATCTAAATGGCCTTCGGCCGAATACCCCATTTAGAGCTATATACAGCCGTATTAGGCTATATACAGCCGTAGTGAGACCGATTACCACATATGGTTGCGTAGTGTGGCATAAAAAGGCTGAACAAGTAAACTGTAATAAAAGTCTAAACAGCGTACAGAGACTGGCATGTCTTATTCACGGGTGCACTCTCGTCAACACCCACCGCTTCCCTCGAGGCCCTGATCAACTTAACTCGGCTTCCTCTGCTTGTTCAGATGGAGGCCAAAAAGGTTTCTCTTAGGGCCAAGACGGCGGGAAAGACGAATTGGGCACCGCAGGGACACCGCATTTCGACAGCTGGAACAATCTCTCAGTGAATCACCTGTCATGGCCATGCCATCAGATGCCATGATCAAGGTGCATAGCTTTTCGAAGCTATACCAGGTTTTTATACCTTCCAGGACTGGGAATGGAAAATCCCAATCGATGTCCGCCCTAGCGACATAGTTTGATTCACGGATGGATCAAGGAAAGACAACCGTGCGGGAGCCGGATTCTACGGTGGCAGGCCACCAAGGGGCAAATACGCCTGTTTGGGGGAGTTTGCGACCGTGTTTCAGGCTGAAGTCTTCGCTATCCTCGGTTGTTCACTAGAAAGCCTGGAGATGGCCCTAGTTAATAAAAACGTTTTTATCTTCTCCGATAGTCAAGCTGCACTTAAAGCACTGACTGCCGCAGAAGTCTCGTCCAAATTAGTTCTGAAATGCATAGAGACGTTAAACAATATGCTGGGAAGGAACAACAACATCCGCCTAGTATGGGTCCCCCGCGCCACAGTAACGTCCCCGGAAATGAAACCGCTGACGAACTAGTTAGGCTTGGGGTCGAGATTCTCATATATGGTCCAGAACCAGTCTGTGGTATAACTCCCAGTAGCACAAAGCAAGTGCTCAAGGAATTGGGTCACAGACTATGCAGGAAGCAATGGGCCTGATGAATGGCCTTGAACACTCCAAGGCACAAATTCCTGGCTTCAACAAGAAGCTATCGGAATTAGTGCTCACCTTGGGTAGGAACCAACTAAGAATCCTTACCAGAAGCCTAACTGGGTACTGCAAGCTCAACAAACACCTAAACAGAATGGGTATTTGTAGCATAACGACTTGCAGATTCTGTGAGGAGGAGGATGAAACACCTATTTACCTTCTCCTCGACTGTCCTGCTCTACTACGGAGCAGGAACAGGCATCTTGGTCGCCACGAATACTCATCCACAGAGGAAATTCGTGGCACCCACCCTAACCATATCGTTCAATTTATGAGCAGTATTGGGTTGGGGATGATTCTCTAGTGCGAAGGAGTCGCAATAGATCCTCCAAGAAAAGAAAAAAAACGTACCTACGTTCGTAACCGTACGTACGTGTATGCATGAGCGTATACGTGTGTACGTACCTGGTAGCCATTAATAGTGCGGTAGTCCGGAATCCGGATATAGCAGCACAGCTGACAGCGAGCGAGCACGCCTGCGCCGTGCGGTCCCATCCGTCGCTGCAGTGCACACACACGCTCGCGCCGCCGCTCACCTCCACCGCTATCCACCGCACCGTTACACGTTGATAATAAATGTACGTGTGTACATACGTGAGCGTATATGTATGTGTGTGTACCTGGTAGCCATTAATAGTGCGGTAGTGCGGGTCTAGCAGTAGGGCGGCGAGCGAGCACGCTTGCGCGGTGCGGTCCCATCCGTCGCTGCAGTGCACGCACACGCTCGCGCCCCCGCTCACCTCTACCGCTATCCACCGGGCCGTGTCCAGGATTGATCTGGAAATAAATAGGGAGCATACATATAAAATACAGGGTGTAACAAAACTTGTATTTTAAGAAAATTGTAAGAATAAATCCAGTAAACGCTTACTTGATATGTTTAAGCCACCCCGACGACTCCAAACCGCTGAGGAACGACGACATCGTCGGTGTGTTTTGTTCACAAGCTGAAACAAAATTAAAAAGTTTATAAACGACTTCATTTCAGCATACATTGCTACGAGTAACTCGAATAGTTTCTACCATAAAATGTTGCTGAAGGCGACTTTCCGATCCTCGTGACACCTGACCGCGACCGACAAAAATTCAAATAAAAATATTATGTTACTTTATGAACTAGGCTATAAGTTTCATTTTCTACCGACATCGGTCTAGCGACCGATGCCACCACTGCAATTAAACCTATAAAGTAGGTCATAAATTAGCATTTTGTTTGAATTTTGTCGGCCGCGGTCACTTGCGGCAAGTATCGGAAATCCCTAAAGGATGTGCACATAAATACCACATCTCACTCTTTCCCAACGTGAGGAAACACACTATGGATGTGCATATATGCGACATGCCACACTAAGGATGTGCACATAACGCATAGCACATCTCACTCTTTCCCAGCGTGAGGAGACACACTATGGATGTGCATATATGCGACATGCCACACTAAGGATGTGCACATAACGCATAGCACATCTCACTCTTTCCCAGCGTGAGGAAACACACTATGGATGTGCATATATGCGACATGCCACACTAAGGATGTGCACATAACGCATAGCACATCTCACTCTTTCCCAGCGTGAAGAAACACACTATGGATGTGCATATATGCGACATGCCACACTAAGGATGTGCACATAACGCATAGCACATCTCACTCTTTCCCAGCGTGAGGAGACACACTATGGATGTGCATATATGCGACATGCCACACTAAGGATGTGCACATAACGCATAGCACATCTCACTCTTTCCCAGCGTGAGGAGACACACTATGGATGTGCATATATGCGACATGCCACACTAAGGATGTGCACATAACGCATAGCACATCTCACTCTTTCCCAGCGTGAGGAAACACACTATGGATGTGCATATATGCGACATGCCACACTAAGGATGTGCACATAACGCATAGCACATCTCACTCTTTCCCAGCGTGAGGAAACACACTATGGATGAGCATATATGCGACATGCCACACTAAGGATGTGCACATAACGCATAGCACATCTCACTCTTTCCCAGCGTGAGGAAACACACTATGGATGTGCATATATGCGACATGCCACACTAAGGATGTGCACATAACGCATAGCACATCTCACTCTTTCCCAGCGTGAGGAAACACACTATGGATGTGCATATATGCGACATGCCACACTAAGGATGTGCACATAACGCATAGCACATCTCACTCTTTCCCAGCGTGAGGAAACACACTATGGATGTGCATATATGCGACATGCCACACTAAGGATGTGCACATAACGCATAGCACATCTCACTCTTTCCCAGCGCGAGTAAACACACTATGGATGTGCATATATGCGACATGCCACACTAAGGATGTGCACATAACGCATAGCACATCTCACTCTTTCCCAGCGCGAGTAAAAGAACTCTATATCTTGACTTTCACAGTGAACTCTATGAAATTTTCAATCTGATCCATCAACCCGGTAAAGATTGACGAAAATTTGATCGTCTAACCCACGGATCGATGGATTGATCATATTTTTAATATGAACTTTTTATAACCATCAATATTCCGTCAATCAGATTGATGATTAGATTGATGAAAATTTGACCGTGTAACCGATGACTATAAAGGACTCATACAGACTCTAAAGTATTATCACTTCGTTTTGTTACATCTCACTCTTTTCCATCGCGAGTAAAAGAGACAGACTCACTCTCGACGAGTTTCTGCAGACTCTTGCGCATGACGTGTATGTTGCCGATGCCCATGAACTCGAACTTGATGTTGTCGTAGAACGCCTCGTTCTCGTATCCCTTACCGACCGCGCGGTTCACCATGGCGTTTATCTGAAAATATGGATTTAGGTCATTTAAATACCCAAAAAATCTTAGTTGCTTATAACAGGCACATATACAGCATGACTGGTGAGTCACTTTCGATACTTAAGAGCCCGGGCTACCCTCGAAATTCTCATACATACGTAATACCAAAATCATTTTGTCATACGAAAATATTTAACACGTTTGAGTTATTTTTTTGCTTAAAATAGTAATTACCTAGGTTCCTGAACAAAAATTAACTTCAAAATATTTAAACACTAAAAAAAAATTTTTGTGTATAAATTTTTTTTACTAAATTTACTACTAAATATTTAAACACTAAAAAATAGAGTAAAACACTAAAAAATATATAAATAAATAGTAAATTTACTACAAAATATTTAAATACTAAAAAATATTTTTTAGAGTTGAAATATTTTGTAGTAAATTTAATATTTATGTATATATTTTTAGTGTTTAACTCTATTTTTCAGTGTTTAAATATTGAGTAGTAAATTTAGTAAAAAAAATTTATACACAAAAATTTTTTTTTAGTGTTTAAATATTTTGAAGTTAATTTTTGTTCAGGAACCTAGGTAATTACTATTTTAAGCTGAAAAATAACTCAAACGTGTTAAATATTTTCGTATGACAAAATGATTTTGGTATTACGTATGTATGAGAATTTCGAGGGTAACCCGGGCTCTTAAGGAGAGTACTCGGTACTCGATTCTGATTATAATTATGTAATAAAATTAGGTACTTAATTTTTGACAAAATTTCCCTTTAAGTAAATGAATCATGGACACTTAGTAAATTATATGCGGCCAGCGCGGCGGCGTGCGCCCCGCGCCACGCACTACCCCTCCCGCGCCCGGTGTCCATGCGTTGAGTAAATAATTATTTAACTTTAAGCTACATTTACTCAGTGATCAATTTATACTATTTTTTATATTATTTCTTTCCAACCAATATAATAGCCAAATATCACGTCCTCGAGTATTGAACATGTCTCACCAGTCATGCTGTAGACAGATTACTAAAGAATTACTACGTAATAACAGGTTCATAAGAAACACGAAGACCCTGGACTTCTAGAATTATTTCGGGGTAAAAATTAGCCAAATAGATTTAGCCGTTTTCAAGTTATAACGAGACTAACAAAATTAAAAATAATTATCTAAGATAGATACTACTGTCTTCTGAAAAAAACATTCTGAATAAAAATTAATGGTGTTATCTCTCTTGTGATTATTTTTTATGAGAAAAGCACGATACGACGATTAGCAGTGAAAGACCCAGACTAGAGAAAGTCTCAACTCTCAACTCAACTCAACTCTCAACTCAACTCAATTTTCGGGCATAAAAATTATGCTATGTCCTTTCCCGGGACGCAAAGTATCTCCTTACCAAACTGCAAACAGGATTCTGCTGTTTGCAGTTTAGTAAGGAGATACTTTGCGTTCAGCGGTTATGGGCGTGAAAAGTTAACAGACAGGCAGACAGACAGACTGGCATTTATAATATTAGTATGGAAATCCACTCACTCTAGGGCGCATATCCACGACGTACATCCACGGTTGGTTGGGGTTCGCCCGCCTGATCGCATCCAGCATTTGTTCGTCCTCCAAACACCTGCAATAAATGTATATTGAATATTAATTAAGGCTTTTTAGGCTAAGTTTTTTTTAGTCCAAAAATAACGCATATGTTCTACTGAAACTCTGTAATCTACTAAAACTAGGACGTAAGAAAATTTTATGCGCCACAACCAAACGCTTGCAACGCCGCGTCGCCTACCACAAAGTGATATTATGTGGAATGAGTTTGAAGTGACGTCATATTTACATTTACATAGCATACATAGATGTTCAAACTGACCTGGCGGAGAATCCGCTAAGCGGCTGACTGCATCGCGCGATGGCGGCGCCGTTCTGGTGCAGGTACGCCAGCACGGGCAGGCGGCCCCGCGACCGGAAACTCGCGCTGCCCAGCAACACGGCCTGCGACGCGCGCGCCGGCACGTAGATGTGGCTCGGGTATGTGTCGCACAGCTGGAAACGATGACGTCATAATCGTTTGTTCATTAACAACAACAATTGAACAAGCTGTGCCCCGCGGTGTTACCCGCGGTGGAATAAGACAGTTTTCTGTAGTAAAATGTTGCCTGTGTTAATCCAGGATGTCAGCTAACTCCATGCCAAATTTTATCGAAATCGTCCCAGCAGTTAATGTTAACCGACTAAATGCCGTAGATCTAACATCAGGACACGCTCATAAAACTATTTGGCATTCTAGTGGGTTGATTCACTTGATGAGACCGAAAACAGTATTATCGATCTTCTTTCCTTCTTTCATGTATAACGTTTACGACGCCAGTTTTTGTTTTATGTACGGACCGTAATTTATGTAGTTATGTATACGCGCGTTACTTCCAATGGCTTCCAATTTAACGAATGATTGTTATGTGTATGTTATAAAAAGTCTATCAAAATTTATTTATTGGCAGATGGTAGACCTACGAAATAAATTTAGCATTTTATTTGAACTTTTGTCGGTCGCGGTCGCGTGCCGCGGGGATCTGAAAGCAACCTTTAGGGCCGGGACACAAAAACACGGCACGACGTCGTACGGCGTCGCACGGCGCCGTGCGCACGCGCGTCGTAAAAAACCCACGGTACGGCCCCGTACGACGCCGGCCCTTAGTCATGATCATCCGGCTGGACTAACAACCCGACCAAAAAACGTATGTCCTCCAACTGCCTGAATTTCCTAAGTTACAACACCACCTCACCTCGTAGTCCTTATTAGCGGGACACAAGACCCAGTGTTCGTTGGGCACGTTCATGCGCTGGTACTCGGTCTGCAGGTCGAAGTAGTTCCACCCGGCGGACCGCGGCAGCTCGTCCGGGCTCGACTTGTAGTGGAAGCAGTATAGCTCGTCTAGGTTCACTGGAATATGGCAAAGAGGGATGTAAGTATAAGAAAGCTCTTATAATTAACAAGTGAGCGAGCTAATGGTGACGAATAAACACATTTTCAATTACATCAACCTCCAAACAAAAAAAGGGTCAAATTAGAGTCTCTCGTTTTGGAGAAAATAACTCCGTTCACGGGTTAAAAAACATATTTCATTGACTGTGTTCAATGTTCATACTTCATTTATAACTAGTACTATCGTACCGCGGCCGGTCTAAGCAGTGATTTATGAAATGTGAGTCTAAAATGTTGCAATTCTTTGCAAAGGTAATGAAAGGTCCGTATTTTACCATAAATTGGTTTACCTAGACGTGCTTACAGCCTTTTTTACAGTTTTTATTTTATGGGCATCACCTGAAAATCACAAAACTAACCTTTATAAAACTGGTGTTATATTTAGCAATAGTTAAAACCTTCATGCATATAGCACCAACCTTATAAGCCGTACGTCTTTCCACCAGCCCAACTTTTGCTAAAAGCCTCCCACAATAAACATCTAGAACAGATGTTTATTGTCGGAGGCTTTTAGCAAAAGTTGGGCTGGTGGAAAGATGTACGGCTTATAAGGTTGGTGCTCTTCGTGCTGCTTCGTGCTCGTCTCACCTGGCTGACTCAACCTCAGGAGGGTCTGATGCATCTCGTAGCAGTCCCTCTCTCGAGGGATAACGAACAGCACCGATTGGAAGGTCTTGGTGCGCACTAGCAGCGGGGAACCCGTGGTTGTGATCGGCATACGCTCCACAGACGATATGTGCATAAGGAGGATCTGGAAGACGAAAGAATAGTAAGTTCCAGGTTACTGATGCCGACTAAGGCCGTGTTTCCACTGACGCGGAGCGGAGCGGAGAGGAGCTTAGCGGTGCCCGAATTGACTAATCGCGCTATTCCAGCGGAATGACAACGAAACGGAGCGAAGATTTCGAGCATGGTGATTGGTCAATTCCGCACCGCTAAGCTCTTCTCCGCGCCGCTCCGCGTCAATGGAAACGCGGCCTTATACTTTAAGGTGCGGCGCACAATCCGAGTTTAAGTTAATTCTACGATAAATAGCTTTTGCTATCATGTCTTTTCTGTCATGGATTCGAGAAACGAGAGAAATAACAATTTTTAACCCAGGATTCTTTTTTATTAAATAAGGGGGCAAACGAGCAAACGGGTCACCTGATGGTAAGCAACTACCGTCGCCCATGGACACTCGCAACATCAGAAGAGCTGCAGGTGCGTTGCCGGCCTTTTAAGAGGGAATACGCTCTTTTCTTGAAGGTTTGCAGGTCGTATAGGTCCGGAAATACTGCTGGTGACAGTTCATTCCAGAGTTTTACAGTGCGCGGCAGAAAGTTACGCGAAAAACGCACTGTGGAAGACTGCCACTCATCAAGGTGATGAGGATGGTATATTTTTCGCGTGGGACGATGGCGAAAAGTTGCAGGTGGTATGATTCCGAACAACTCCTCAGAGCACTCCCCGTGATACAACCGATAGAGGATGCAGAGTGAAGCTACATCTCGGCGTAATTCCAAGGGTCCAAGCTGTTTGAAACACTGTGGCAGTCAACAATTCGAGCGGCCCTTCGTTAGATACGATCCAGAGGGAGCAATTGGTATTTTGGCGCCCCTGCCCAGAGATGAGAACAATATTCCATATGAGGCCAAACCTGCGCCTTGTAGAGTTGTAGGCGTTGGTCCGGACTGAAGTACTGTCTCGCTCTGTTAAGAACACCAAGCTTCTTCGAGGCTAATTTGGTCTTACCCTTTAGATGATATTGGAACTGGACTTCGCTCGATATGTTGACGCCAAGTATCTCAATGCTAGGGGAGATGGTTAAAGATGTGCCAAAGTTACGTCTACCCCATTTAGAGACCTTCTCCAATGAATTCTCCACCTTAGACACAAGTTCGTTTCGATTCTCAGTGACATTTTGCCGAGAAATATTGGGGGAGCCGGTATATACAGCATCACCTGTACTGTCATCCGCATAGCAATGAATGCCGCTGGTCTGCAACATGTCATTGATATGCAGTAAGAATAGAGTAGGCGATAGCACACAGCCCTGATCCCTCAGCATCAACAGACTGAGTTTCCGAGCATTCGCCGTCAACTAATTTAATAACAAACTTTTTCAACACAATAGGCGGGATTCCGTCAGGCCCACTCGCCTTTTGGATATCAAGGGAACGGAGGGCTTTTCGCACTGAGCGCTGATGAAACCGAATATCCGACATGATGCTCGTGCATCGCGATATGGTCGGCGGTTTCTGCCCCCCGTCATCCAGGGTCGAGTTTGACGCAAAGAGCTTGCCCAGAAGATCGGCTTTATCTTTTGCGTCCTGGGTTAACGATCCATTTCCTGCGTGTAGGGATGGTAGGGTTGGCTTGCAGAAATTTCCTTCAATAGCTTTGGCCAGAGACCAGAATGCACGGGATCCCGAGGGGAGGCGCTCAAGTCTCTTGCCAATTCTATTGACGTGCTGTTGCTTTGCCCGAGTAATCTCTTTCTTGAGGGACCTAGAGGCAAGGTTATACTCCTTTTTTTATGTGCTGGTATTTTAATCCCGAGCAGACACCGCGTTGGCTCAGGATTGGTAAGCCTCCTACTTCCGGCGAGAAGCTTTTTTGGGGGATGAACCAAACCAGGGACGAAATCTGCCGCCAGTTGGTACTACAGAGGACGGAATGAAAAGTTCCATCCCCTGCATCACCACATCGGCAACAGAGTTGGCAGTGTTGTCGGGATCATCCGGCAAGAAGCACACGTGCCTCCAAGGATAGGATGCAAAAAACGACCGCATCCCATCCCAGTCTGCTGACTTGTAGTGCCACACACGACGGTATTTAACAGCACGCTGTCTTAACACCGTCGTAAGTGGCACAAAACTCCTGACAAGGCAATGATCCGATGAACCAAGTGGTGCGGTTACGGATATTTGGTAGCCGTCGATCACATCTCACCTATAACCCAGGATAGCGCAAGTGGGCCTAAAACGAACGAAACTACGAGTAAAGTCGTCTTTGCAGTCGAAGTTCATAGCTCGGAACCGGTACTTTTTTAACCAGGTTAAAACGCTCTATAACCAGGTTTTCGGATAAGTGGTCGGTCAGAGCGAAATAGAGATGCGAGCGGTATTGCTTCTGAAATTAACCTGGTTAATTTCTCGCGGAAAGTAACTCTCGGAACCGGTATTTTTTTAAACAGGTTAAAAAGCTCTATAACCAGGTTTTTGGATAAATGTTCGTTCGGAGTGAAATAGAGATGCGAGCGGTATTACTTCTTAAATTAACCTGGTAAATTTCTCGCGGAAAGTAAATCTCGGAACCGGTATTATTTTAACCAGGTTAAAACGCTCTATAACCAGGTTTTTGGATAAGTGTTCGTTCGGAGCAAAATAGAGATGCGAGCTGTATTGCTTCTGAAATTGCCTGGTTAATTTCTCGCGGAAAGTAACTAGTGGAGTGATATCTTCTATCCCTTTCTAGTGCACCATCTAATAGCCAATAGGCCATAACTTGTTTATGTGTGGACAATGGGTGATGGTCGTGGTGTGTGTGAGTGGGCGGGGCGAACATAACCGCGAACGGTTCTAACCGGTATTTTGAGCAGTGAGCAATTTAATTTTGCTCTTAGAACAAAACCAGAAATACAGTACCCGGCAATAAATATTGCACATCGACCTTTGGAAAGTAACAGTCGGCTAATTTCGGTTTTGTAGAGCGTTATCTCTTACGCACGAAATACAAAAAGTCCGGTATATATTAGGAGCTGTTAAAACAATTAAGGTTTGCTTCTTTTGACAATTTTATTATTCTTTGTATAAAATACACCAAATTTTCTATAAGTTATGGCTTTATATTCGGGTAAAATAAAATAAAAAAAGGGTTTTCAAATTATGTTTACGTATTTAAAATTCTTTTGGAAAATTACAGCTGTAGCAAATTTAGGGGTGTTAACAACTCTAGATATATATTTTGAACTGGACGTGACTGCACTCTATTGAATTTGAACAACGACTGACATAATGTCAAATAGGTGTGTGCTACAAAGATAACGCTCTATGAAACCGAAATTAGCCGAATAGCAGGCCGAATAGGTCGATGTGCAATATTTATTGCCGGGTATTGTACATGATATTTGAACGAGGGTTACCTTTAACCTAGATCTACAAGACAAACTAGAATTTACCCACTATTTCAAACGTTACTATGCCAGCAATAAATAGGAATTAAAAGTTATGCATTTCCGTTGGCAGCATTTGCAAATGGTGTCCATGCATAACCTTCAATACTTGTGTTGGATACAAGCCAAAGATATGGAATACTTTTTTCTTCGAATAAGTAAAATCATATGCCCATTTTAAATCATAAAATGACCCCTTTAACCCCTTCTTTGAATCTGTCAGTTAGTAAAAACTGAAGAAAAGAGAAAGTTATATTTCAGGACCCTGGACTACGAATAATAAAAATTAAGGAAAAGTAACTGTGTCAAAAATGTTGTCCGCAAGTCCACAAAATGTGACCCGAATACATGCATACTTTATGCATGTATTCGGTGCACAATTTTGTGTTTTTATACAAGTGACAACTATTATTGTCAGTGGCTTTATTTCCTTGTGTGCGAAAAAGAACCAAATTTAAAACGGTTGAACGTTTCCATAGATTTTATAATTCGTAGACCCTGGACCGATATTTAAAATTGACATGTAAAATTCTTACATGTAATTATTATTTTTAACAAAAAATTGAAACCGACTTCCAAGGTAAAAACAATAGTAATATGAACTAAAAAGTATTAAATAATTCTTACTCTTTAATAGTGCCTTTTTCAGAATTCGTCTAAATCTCAACTATTTCTGTACTGTATACTCAGACCAATAAAAAAAGAAAGACGGAGTATTTACAGGTAATGGGGTGAAGTCGCTGTCGATCAATGTGTGCGTCACGCCTAGCATAAATACGCTAGGCGTGCGCTTGTGTGCAAAAAAATAATGTTGCCAACTCAGGGTTTCAGATTGTCAAACTCCCATCCTGTTGCAGTCTTATTAAACTAACTAAGTAACTAAGTAATGACTGCAAAAGTTGCTATCAAACTAGATTGTTAATCATCATTCATTAGTAATTGCTGAAAAAAGTAAATACTTAAATATCTATATCTAATAAATTATATGTTTCAACTAAGAACAGACAGATAGACAGACAGACATACATACAGATAAAAATTGTAAAGAGTGTTGTTTGGTGTATGCAGTATGTATCGTATACAGATTAATATGCAAATAGTAAAAAAATCTTTCAATACTACAAACAGACACTCCAATTTTATTTATATTAATAGATTTTAAATGAATAGCGAATTTTAGGTTAAAAATAAACATTTGTCACGATAATACAGCACGTAATAATATTTTTCCCCTATTATGGGGAAAAATATCTAGCGACCAGCATGCAGCACTGGTTGAGGTTTTGTGTTCCGAGACTCCCGAGACAATTTTTAAAACTAATAAATTAAATTCGTTATTTCGGTGGTAATACATAAATATTTAACTAATAACTTGTGAAACGTAATCCCACAAGGTTTCTTTTGAGCACAAGAATTGTTTTTGCACCATTTAACGATGCAGCCCCCTTAGACAACTGGCAAAACGCTAACGCTAACGCTAACGCTAGCGCTACAAAATGTATGCGATTTGACATAAGTCAACGCTTCGCTAGCGAATACTAATGTCAAATCCATACATTTTGTAGCGTTAACGTTAGCGTTAGCGCTTTGCCACTTGTCTACAGGCCCTGGACGGCATATTTTGATATTTCTTGACACAGATGAAAACGACATGCGCCGTCACTCGTTGAAACCGGAATGGCGGGCGGCCGGCTTCCTATGGCCGTATCGGCTTCCTATTGCCTGCCTCACCGCGTAGCATGGATGGCTCTGTCTATCTTTTTTTATTGGTCTGAGACTGTATACTACAGTATTCATTATTTTGAAGTCGGTACCAGCTAATTTAATCGTGAGTTCAGTAATGTCAGATTATCTGAAACTTTTGGGACTGGTACCGACTTCAAAGTAATGAAGATTGTAGTATACAGTACAGAAATAGTTGAGATTTAGACGAATTCTGAAAAAGGCACTATTAAAGAGTAAGAGTTATTTAATACTTTTTAGTTCATATTACTATTGTTTTTAATGTTTGTGTAATGTTTTTAATGTTTTTTGTTACTTCGATGCAAAATATCACGAAAAGTACCAATAATTGGGTCATAGTGTGATGACCCATGGTATAATTATGGTTGTGATGATGATGATTAATCAAATTGATGTATTAGCTTATGCTTTCAGTTATTTAAACAACGCCGAAATCCCCGAACCTGTACCTATAAGCATTCAAAAGTTCTGTTTGGTACCTTCGGATCCAGGGTATAACCTGATGCGAAGTCTTACTTTTTGGTAGCATTTACCTCGAATGCTTCAGAAAAAATCGAAATCACTATATGTTTCCATACAAATTTCAAGAAGTCCCCTCGATTCCTCAAGGATCCCATCATCAGATCACCACTTTTGTGAACATGGTACCAAATTCGAGTTAAACTCTATACAACACAAAAAGAATTTTGAAAATCGGACTACAAACGGCTGAGTAATCGTGGAACATACAAAAAAAAAAGGTACACACAGCCGAACATATTACCTCCTCCTTTTTGGAAGTCGGTCAAAAATCCGGGAATGCCGATCATTCCAGTCGGACTTATCGCAAACCGAACTGCCTCATGCACATACGGGAATGCACAGAAGGAGTTCCGCCGGCCTGCAATCAGTCTGACCGCAACTATCGGCTTCCCCGTATAAGAAGGCCTTAAAACAAGCATAGGCAAAAACAAAATAATAATATTGTAAATTGTAATGCTTACCCATGTCTCTTTTCTCATTTCATGGTCGACGAATATGAGGTGTGTGGTGGCAAAGTACAGGGTGCCCTTGGACGGATTTCGGAGGTTGTACTTGTCTAGCAGCTGAACGTTCTCCAACTGCAAACAAAAAACATGCTTATAATAAGTGTTATAATAAAATTTAAAATCAATAACAATTAATGAAAAATTAAGAAGATAATATAATAAATTAATAATATTTATTATGTATCAAAAAACCCGACCAAATACGTACCTAGGTCATAAATCTATCAATCGAGATCTCTGATGATACATAATATTATGCAAAGTGCTACCTAGGCGAAAGCGTTAAAGCTCTTGACAGGTCAAACGTAAATCCCGTAGAGACGTAGAGCTAAATTGTGTTTATTCACAAAGTAGAAACACTATGTAGGTATAGTTGGAGACGGCCCCAATGGATCACATTTTAATCTTATCGTCAAGAAATATAGTTGAAAAGCCAACCTCGAGTAACACAGGTCCCTGTTCGACCGTACTTATGAACAATTATATTTCTCTTTTCAGTAGGTATATTAATATTAAAGCTACAGCCTACAATTCTGAGAAATGGCTGAAAGGTCACTCTGTAAGAACATCCTAGACCATTTTACTCTAAATGAAAACCATTACCTACCGTACAGGGTAATTTAACATGTTTTTGCCCAATTTCTTTTCCTAATTAAACGATTGAGGAAAAAGACACAAGGTACATAATATAAATATCGACAGTAGATCATCGTCATCCTAGATCACATCAGCACATGCACATATAGGTGTGATGTTAGATATCGAAAAGGTACCGTTCTGATCAACGCGGCAAGCAACCGCGACCGACAAAAATTTAAACAAAATGCCACCTAATTAAATAGATGAGGGCCATTTTGGCCGCATTGAGCGGCGATGGCGGAAAGAAGAAGAGCGACAGCCCGAAGCCGGCGCCCATTACCGCGCCGGCGAAGGAGCTACTTACCGATGAGGACGTAGACTTCAGCCAACCGCAGCCCAACGGAGTGGAGCGGAATCTGAAGCTCCTACAGAAGATGAAGGACAGGGGCGACAAGAATCTACAGGGGCGACAAGAATCTTTCGCGGGTCCTTTCGACCCGCGATGTGATCATAGCGCCCCCAAGTACCAGTCGAGACGATTTATCTGGTAAAGACTCCCCTCGAGGTCGAGTCTCCCAGCACGGCTACAGCGCACACGGACGTGACAGCGAGGACTGGCTCTCGAACTCCACCGAAATGTCCGGCATGTCGCTGGACTCCAGGGGCCTGCCCGCATTCCTGGACAGGACACGCCGAAAGAGGCGCTCGGACGATGACATGGCACCGCCCCTCAGTAAAGGGGCGGTGCCCAAACCCAAGAGAGGACGCGGCCGCCCGCCAACGACCGGACAATATGTCGGCTTGGCGAAGGTGCAGGCCGATCGAAATCGGGAGGAGGAGGTAGCCGAGGTGGCCAAGGTAGCGCGAGAGACGCGCTCTTCGCTCCTCGCGAGCCCCGCCTCCATGGAAGAAAACAGGCCAGAGCAGACCAACTACGCTCTGGCCCAATGTGTTGAGACTTCGCTGGGAACGATCTCCATGGTCGCAGCGGAGTCATAAAACCTCAAGGGGACGTTCCGGGGGCTCCTCAAGGAGGCGGTCAGCGACATACGCGCCACCGTCTCCAAAATGAGAAGTCGCGGAGCAACCGAAGAGGTCAAGGCCCTCGAGGCTCAGAATGCGCGGCTCCAGAACCAAGTGGAGTCTTTGCGTAAAGAGCTAGAGGAGCTACGCCGTCAGGTGATGAAGCCGGCCGAGCAGGACTTGCGCCAGCTGTTGTCTGAGGTCTCTCGCTCTACCGTAAAGACCTTCAGCAACATGCTGAACGCTCGGCTGGCTGGTCTGGAGAGTCGGCTCCTCCCAGAGCCTCGACTGCGACCTCCGCTTACGGCGGACAGAGCCCGGAGGATTACACCGGCCGCCGTCGAAAGCGTTGAGGCACCACCGGACGAGACGCCGGGGCCCCCGAAGCAGAAGGCCAAGGGGAAACCGGCGCCAAAAAAGACGCGGCAGCCAGCCGGCGTAGCGGCCTCGCAAGAGGCCCCTGCTGCGCCCGAGGCGCCAAAGGCCAAGAAGGGCCGAAAGAAGAAGCGGCCGTCGATGGCCGCTCAGGAAGCGGCACAAGGGGTAGCGAACACCAGCTCCCCTCGTACTGAGGCCCCATGGACCACGGTAGGTCCAAAGGGCAAGAAGAAGAAAGGGGCGGCTACTCCAACTAAAGCCGCCCCTAGGAAGAAGAAGAAGGCCAAGCTCCGTGCCCCCAACACCGCGGCAATCACCGTCACCTTGAGGGAGGGCGCCGCGGCGCAGGGGGTCACGTGCTGACGAAGGCCAAAGACACGATCAAATCCAGTGGACTGGAGGAGCTGGACATTGAAAAGCTCCAGCTCCGCTTCCAACTGGCTCAGACCGGCGCGCGCGTCCTCACCATCCCTGGCGAGGGCGCCCAGTAGAAGGCAGATGCTCTCGCTGCCAGAATGCGAGAAGTGTTGGACCCCGAAGTGGTGAAGATCGGCCGCCCGGCGAAATGTGTCGAAATGCACATCGCCGGGCTGGACGATTCAGCGACGACCGCCGACGTCATCGAGGCGGTCTCAAGGGAAGGAGGTTGCCCGTCCAATTCCATCAGGCCGGGCCCCATAAAGGTTGGAAGGTGGGGCGACGGCTCTGTATGGCTTAGCGTCCCTGTCGCGGCCGCGAAAAAGCTAGTCAGCTTGGGGCGGCTGCGAGTGGGCTGGGTTTCGGCGAAGGTGACACTGTTGGCCGCGAGGCCTATGCGGTGTTACCGATGCCTTGACACCGGCCACCTGGCGACGACATGCCAGTGCCCGGTGGACCGCAGCCGGAACTGTTTCCGCTGTGGGAAGCAAGGGCACAAGGCCGCCGAGTGCCGGAAGAAGCAACCCAACTGCTTCTTCTGCAAGGCACTCGGTAAGGAGAAGGACCACGTGCTGGGTAGCAGCGGCTGCATCACAGTGAAAAAGCCGCTCCCCAGCACCAAGCGCCGGACGAGAAGATGAGCTCCCTCCGATAAGGCTCGGCCGAAAGAGCCTGGAGCCGGCGGTGCGGGGGCTAGTCAGTCCCCGCCCACCATGGAGGTGGAGCCATAGGCCCGTGGGCGGTTGATCGGGGGATCACCGCCCGCACGAAGGGCCCCGAGAAGAAAGCTCCCTAGATGCCCGAGGAGCTCTCGGTGAAGAAAGTCGGCGGCAGTACACCAGCCGCCGCAACGGAGATGTGCCGGACGCGGCAAGCGCCGCGAGGAATGCGGAGTAAGTAACATAGTTCCCGTATCCCACGGCTGGAAGAAGGGCATGGGGGGGTTTTAGTCGGTACACCTTCGGCGCACCAAGCCGGAGGGAGTCCGACATACCCCCGTCGTCCACCCCCGTGCGCGGCGGGCGATACGTAACGTATTTCCCCCCCTCAACAAAAAAAAAATGGTCATAAAGTGGCATTTAATTTTCATTTTTGTCAGTTGCGGTCGCTTGCGAGAATAATCGGAAAGTCACCTTAAGAGGGCTGAAAAGTGCAACGATACGTGCCGTGCTTGTGTTTAGCAAGTTTAATTTTTTTGACAACTTTTAGAACTTACTCTACTGTATATATTATATTGTGCGATGTGGGTCTTGTCAAAAAGGACAAAAGCTTTGTTTCACGAAGACAAAAGAAATAACTAAGATAAAAGAATTTAGGTGTAATAAGCTTGAAATTACGCCGGCCCTTGTAAGGTAAGATAAGGTTTAGAAAATATGCTAATTGTATAGGCTAAGCAAAACTTTCAATCGCTCGACAAATATTGAGAGAAAGGGCGCAATGTTAGATCTTTAGATCCTTCTGTTGTGCACGTTTGGAACACGCTATTTGTAGATCAGTAATCAGTGGGTGTTATTAGTAGTTAGTAGCTAATTAAACATATTGCACACACGCACACACACGCTTTTTACCCTCCTCAATTTCAGCAAGCGACCTTTAAGTTTGACGTGGCTTTTTTGAAATTTGATGGGGAAATACTTGACGCATCCCCGCGGATTGGGGACGTCGGCCAGTGTATTTGGGATTCCCCAGTTGGGTCTACCCACGGGGAGTCCCACATACCCGTGGTGCTCTACTCCCCGCTTATGGTACGATCGAACCTACCACAACTCTACCGGCAAGTTTGACGCGGCCCTTATCAACACCACGATAATTAATGACTTCAAAATCTAAAATTGCTTACACTAACCGCAATTTGAACTTTAACCGGGTCGGGCCACGAAATCCTTAACCTAATTACATGCGAACTATGTCGTAACATCGACACTGTCTCTCTGAAGCTTGCAAATCAAAGCAATTCCTATAGGCTATTTATGTTCGTTTAGATTTTAGAATCTAAAATCTGTTATGCAACTTCTGTCATAGGTACTGAAATCGCGATTATCGGACGGTATCCGTAGGTATTTCTGCGACAACTATCCTAGGTTATTTTCAGGTACTCAGAATATGCTCATCCATTTTGGTTCAATCTATACTATAATATTATAAAGCGGAAGAGTTTGTTTGTTTGTTTGAACGCGCTAATCTCAGGAGCTACTGGTCCGATTTGAAAAATTATTTCGGTGTTAGACTATTTATCGAGGAAGGCTATAGGCTATATTTTATTACGCTAGGTAGTCTTCTAGCTGTGGAAAAAACGAGGTAAAATTATTTGCAGGGCTTATTTGAACGCGCTTATCTCAGGAACTACTGGTCCGATTTGAAAAATTATTTCAGTGTTTTTGCGGAAAAATGTACGGTTGCGTGAAATTCCTAAATTACGCGGGCGAAGCCGCGCGGAACTTCTAGTAGGGAATATTACGCAAAGGTCGGAGCAGAGGGCGCTACTAGCATGGACAGAATCAAACGTCGAACAAACCTTTTTGTTTAATATCTATAATTCTGGTGCTGCCTTTAGCGTGAAAACAGATTGACACACTTTATGAAATTAGTTAAATTTCATAAACATAATATAATGTATAATGCTTCTAACCATTAAAAACATTTAAAAGATGCTGTGAATGCCCTTTCTACGTATTGGATAAATAAAAAAATAACAATCTTAAAAACCTTACTCGTATAAACATTTCTAAGTAATAATTCTAAAATCGGAAAATATAACATAGAAACATAAACCAATACACATTTTTACAACAATAATTGTAAGATGGGTACTCTACTCTCGAGCGCTGGAGGCTAGTTAGTCAAGCTTTCAGGATCTATTATGAGCAAACAATGGCCTTTTGTGTTGTGCCATTAAACACCGCTCGCCAGTCGCCTGCCAATCAGCTTTTGAACAATGGTGTAATTATACTGAATTAATATTACACTGATAGTAAAATAATATAATAACCCATCAAACCCCATAAGGACACCGGTGACCGCGACAACAATAGAATAACAATAGATTTCCAAGAATCCACGATCGAAGGATTAAGGTGATAGTTTATAATTCTGTACAGGCAAATAATAAGGAGATTAATAATATACATAAATTAGTGTCGCGCTTGAACCGCATATTTTTCGGGATAAAAATTATCCTATGTGCTTTGCCGGGACTCATAGTATCTGCATACTAGATTTCAGGAAAATCGGATAAGCGGTTTGGGCATGACGAGTTAACAGACAGACAGACACACTTTCGCATTTATAATATTGGTATAGATAGTATGCATAGCCCATTTTTCCGATCAATAATGTTTAATACGCAATATGACTATATACTCGTAGCAACGTATAATTAGGTTGCAAAGATTTTCAATTTATTTCCCTTTCAATCTCGAACGAATATAATATGGGATAGTCATGTAACAATAGTTGTGTAAGTTACAGATCTCCTCAACTGTCCCTAACTACTGTCCTCGTAACTTGACAATATTCTGGCACGTGTAAGTTTCTAGTGAGCGTACAACTTCAAAGGCGAATTTCTCAACTTGTTTTGTACTATCTTCATATATCTTGACATTATCTTCAACTTCAACAATACTATGATATTCCAATAACTTTGTTCGGATATAATTTATAAATTACTATCGATCCGTACATTCTCCGATATAACATGACAAATAGATAGCAAACTTACTTGAAATTGTCTACCTATTACGCTAATTAAAATTATCTACAACGGTAAACAGTAGCACTCAGCCACACGGGCCGCGTAGGCGACTTACAAATTGAAGTACATTCCTCTTTGTTAAAGCCGATTTAAATTCCTCCGAGAAAAAGCAATGACGCAGAAAAATGTACCGACTTATTTAATAAGGAGGAGAGTGGAAAATAAAATGCGACAATCACTATAGTGTGACTAGTTTATGAGTCCGTATACGAAATTTTGCCGATGAATATGAAATGGCAAAGGTTCGCTACAGAAATATTATTTGGTTTTTTCCCCTTATCAGATTTTAAAAAATTAATTATTAGATTTAAAAATATATTTAAGCGCGGACTGCCGACTCGAGACTTGCGGCGAGTAATATAATGTGAGATTTAGGTTGTTTTGAATCGTGTTTTTTGTCATAATTTTATTTTTCTTTTTTCGCGAATTGGATAGAATTTTATCTAAGTATAGATTATTTCTGACGTTTTCTTTTTATAAATTACAGCTCCAAGTTGCCGAAATTAACAGCAATTCTTTGCCCATTTTCTCTAATATTTTGCCGAGTTACATATTTTTTTACTCAACTATTTCATATTAAAGTGGTGAAAAGTAATTCCAACATTGTATAGACGACTTTCTCAACAGTACATTGTATTTTTTTCATATCGTTAAGACGTAAATACAATCCATAAACAGGTGATATTCTAAACCTTTTACAGCAAACATTACAAAACTGTCGCGGGTTTGAGTTGGATTATTTAAAAATACTTAAAAAAATAATCTAGCTCCAACATTAGATTATAATTGAAATGATCTTACATGTTGTGCATTAAAACTTATAGAAATACTGTATTTTAACTGTTAAATCACGTCTGTTAAATCAGCGAAATCGGCAAATTTCATATACGGACTTGTGACTTGCGACCCTTGTAGCATAATAAATGTATACTACGAAAATGCTACGAGAGTCACGCTTTAAGTAGTCAGAGTATAGAGAGAGCTTTATTAACATTTCTTGTGAACTAAAATATATAATGTCATAAGAATACTTTAATAAGTACAGTGCTCCCAAAGTGATGATGCGCATAGAAATTTTCGTAATTTTTCGGCAACGGTCGTATTTCCCGAGCGTCGGAAGACGTCGCTGCAAGCGCTGGTTTAAACTTAACTTTAAGAAAAACAGCGCTTTGCAGCGACGCGACGTAGAGGCGCCTGACGTTGCTTGAATGTTACCATGGTAACGCCGCGATGGCTTCCCGGTGAGTAGCACTTGACGGACCGGCGACAGCGGACAGCCACCGGCTATATGATATTTACTTCTATTTCCTTTGAACAAGGTGCAAAATGCTCCTACGTTTCATAGATTCGGGTGTTTTCGTGATTACGACAATAATTAGCGAAGATTTCCATGCGCATTATTAATTTGGGAGTACCGTACCTGGAAAATTGTACAACAAATGCTTTTAGATATTAAATATCATAATTTTATAGACTAGTATTTCGTAATAAACATAAATGAATATGAATATGAATGAATATAATAGTACATCTGTCTATTTATCTATTTGTTAACTCTTCACGCCAGTGGCGAGGGGTGAATATTTTGAGAAGGGAAGCCGGAGTAAAAAATCTACTTACCAATTTTGGTAATTTATAATTGAATGACATGCTTTTAATTTTCAAAACTAAGTTTGGAAAACAAAGTTTCCTTCGACAGCAAAATATAATCTGTCAGACAACAGTCTTTCTGAATTAATGCCATATTTTCCGAACTACACGATTACGTCGTACGACTCACAATTCACAAGTCACAATATAAATTAATTTAATTCACGACACTCTTCTAAGTTCTAACGCTAAAACAAAATTTAAATTCGACAAAACAAAACAAACGACATGTTGTTTATAAACACACTATCCGCCATATTAATATGTCAATCTAAAAACCAGCAAAATAAAAATGTATTACGCGCCTGTCATATTTAGTACCGCTAAAGGCATTCTTAATAAAGTCGTATTACAAAAAATCCTACCAAAATAAAATGTATTACGCGCCAGCAAAAGTATAATGTCGCTACATTCATTCTTAAATTCGAATCATAACAATTTTACTTCATGACTCATCTATCTCGCTTGCACTTGTGCGTTGCTAATTAACCTTTCTCCGTAATAACTCGTCGGGCATCGAGTTATTTCCAAGTATATATCGCGCGTGCTAGAACGAGACAGAACATGACGACCAGTTCACAGGAATGAAAAGGACAGATGCTTACTATGAACTGTCGTTGTATGGAGAAATAAGCCGCTAATCCTGCGGCTTATTTGATTCTCTGCGCCCGCACATTGCATTGCCTTTTAAAATTTGTAGGCGATAGTTATTAATTCAAACTATGTATTTCAAGTGAGAGAAAAATTTATTGCATATAACATTGTGAATTCAAAGTTTTTTAAGTAGGTATGTAAAATATTTATTAGATAAATATGTCGTTGGCCCATATATTCGATTTTTCTAAGCCCTAAGGGAAGCCGATGGGAATCGGGTTATATGGACGCTTCGCCACTGCTTCACGCTTAAAACGATTCTCATTATTTTTGCTGTGCTACTTTGAATCCCTGAAAGAACATACAACAGTTTATGCTGCAGAGAAATGGTTCCATGAGTCCATAGTAATGGATACAACAGTATGAAAGGCTAGGTCAGTGTTTTTAACCTGTGGGTCGAGAGTCGTGACCCCCTGGAGGTTCACACTTCACAAAGCAGAAGTAGGGTGGTCGCCAGAGGTCTAGAGAATTATTTTAGTAAAAAACAATAAATATTAAACATTTTCACCTCACAAAAAACTGGAATAACACTGGGCTAGATTAAGCGCTTGTGGACTGGGATTATTGTTAACGAACGCACTCACACGTAGGCATTCCAGCGGAATTAAACCCTGGAATCTAGATCGGAGTATCGATCGTGTCCCGGACGTCTTTATTTCCGCCACGGACGTGACATTTATATAGAGTGATCCGTGTTGAGTGTCACTGGATTGTGTTGCATCGTTATGCGTTATCGTGATCTTTCATATCAAATGTTCAAGCAAATCGAAAGAACTGGGACCCTTTGTACGGCGAGAAATGCAATTCTGCATTACGTGGGAGATTGGGGACGCCTACCGCGGGTATGTAGTTCTCGCTGCGCCAGAAAAGGTGATAAGTGGACGCAGCCTTAGCCACTAAAACTAAACGGTTCTCCAACATCATCTTGTAGGCTGAAGCCAAGAGAGCATCACCTTCGCGATTCCGCCGAAAGGACTGGGGACTAATCTAATGTAATTTTGAGCCGTCTGTGTCGCGCGTATACGTGGGAGAGCCATGCTTCGGCAGGAATGGACCGGCGCGACCGGAGAAATACCACGGGCTCACAGAAAACCGGCGTTAAACAGCGCTTGCGCTGTGTTTCGCCGAGTGAGTGAGTTTACCGGGGGCCCAATCCCCTACCCTTTTCCCTTCCCTACCCTCCCCTATTTCTTTCCTTACCCTCCCCTATTACCCTATTCCCTCTTAAAAGGCCGGCAACGCACCTGCAGCTCTTCTGATGCTGCAGGTGACCGTTTGCTCGTTTGCCCCCTTATTTCATTAAAAAAATACATGCTGCCTTATCAACTCAAGTTGAACGGGGTTTAGGCAGTTTTGATTGGAAATATATCGCACCGCCTCAGGAACTAGCCAATCCAAACACCGGAAAGACTTTATATTTGTATGTGTAATACTTTCCCTTTAGACAATACATCATTACTCCAGTACAAGCGGGAAGAGAGATAATCTTAATATTTACTTGCGGGCCTTGACCTTACCTACAATGAATATGCAGTACAAAAAAACCTCGAAAAAAAATGCTTGTAACATTTTTACCTTAGCAACAATTACATTTCTCGTTTTGGAAACGAAAAAAATTAGGTATGCCTCAAATATTTTAATAGTGACACCGCTTATAAATATTTAAACAAGACCTTTCTGAGCCTGCTCCATTAGAGACAGGTATGGTTTATTTACAGTACGTAAGAGGTACATAAAACAAGCTGTGTACCCGATGTGAATTTTGTATGTTTGTTCGCAACAGTTGAAGGATTTACGTGGGTCGGTTTGACGTGATGCAAAAGGATTCGGGATATTGACGAATTTTCTGCTTAATAATCTTCACAAGTTTGACTTTGCATTACACTTTACAAATATGTTTAAGCCCAAGAAAAAGTCCGCGGCCGTGGTTCACTCATAAAGTTAATATACTAAGGGCCGATTGTTCAAACCTCAGATAAACAGACAGATAAGATTTATTCCATTGATAGCGAAAAAAGCAGTTGTTCAATAGTCAGATAAGCTTTATTCGACGAATAACTCCCTTATCCGGGGAATAAATGTATTTGTCTCTTTGACGACCAGATAAACTCTTATTCCTTAGGTTAAACTTTATTCTTCAGTTAACTATCCGCCCTTTTATCTCTGGATTGAAAAATCGGCCCCTAGCGGAATAGAGAAACAAAGGCCTGAGCAAGCGAGATGTCACTATCAGTAACACTGCGTGGTAAAAAGAGACGTGTAATACTCATGTATGACTGGACGTCAAAAAAAAGAGTCCTGCCGTCATCAGCAGGACACTTTTTTTGACGTCCAGTCGGCACTTAGCGGCACGTTGACAATTTAATCTCTAAGAAAGATGCTTGTGTAAGTATATACGTACACATGTTTTTACACACAGGTGTAAATCAATTTCGGTTTCGTTTGACAACTCGAGATTGTTGGTTGCTCTATTCCGTTAGGTATATTAAATTTATGGATTCACTATATTCACTCATGTGTACGTGTGCAAACAATGCAACGAAAAAAATAAAAGATTACCTTATAAACTAATTGTTGTGAAAAACTTTTTACGCTTATACTACAGAATTACAGTAACTTAACCAAATAAATCCCTCGATCGGAGGACTGAACAATCTGAATCTACTAATAGACAGAATAATTAATCTAAAGAGATCTCGATTTCAACACCATAACATGGCACAAGTTTACAATAGATTCTTCATGAATTTCCGATAGCATTCGAATGAGAAGGCAAATACCACAAACTAATTATTGCGACCAGGGTATTAGTTCGCGACGGAACGTGAGGCGCTCACCTCAAATAGAAACTTGTAAATAGAACGTTTTAAACTTAATTACTTTTCTTCCGCGAAAGAAATCCAGTCGACTAAAAATCGTATCACTACAAGATGAAACCCGCGACTTCCCTGCAGCAAAATTTGTTTATCACGCGGGAACCATTTATTTTTCCGGAATAAAAAGTATTCTATGTCCTTTCCCGGGACTCTGAGTATATGCATACAGAATTTTATCGAAATCAGCTCAGCGGTTTAAGCTTGAAGAGGTAACAGACTGACAGACAGACACACTTTCCCATTCATAACATCAGTATCTATATAAAAGAAGGTTTTTTTTTATTTATTTATTTAAATCAAGCATCTAGGCCCATATTATATTATATACCTTATAGACTAACATACATAACATTTATACTATAAAAAAAATAAAAAAATAAATCCACAACCGAACATATAACCTCCTCCTTTTTGGAAGTGAGTTAATAACACTAAGTACCTACTAAACGTTGCTTAAAGGCGTTGCGACTTACAACACATTGAACCCGCACTAATTTCCCACAGGTATCAACATGGCATCTACAAATCCCACAACGTATGTACATTATACCTCTATTTTTTTCTATAGACGCTTTACACCACGTCAGTCTGGCCCCGTGGTACTTACCACTTACCCGAAGGACTTGTGTTACGGGTACCAGACAACGGAAATATATTTAATACTTTTATACTAAACAATGTATCTATTATATTTAAGATTTTTATTATGTGATACACATTTAATATACATCCAAGACCCAGGAACATAGGATACTTTTTGTTCCGTCGGCGGAATTCGAACCCGCGACTCCCGACTTGAGCGCTGACAACACGCTCAACCACTGAGCCAGAGGTCGTCAAATCTCTATATTATAACATAAACATTATACTGTGAAGGCGAGAGTACTTGGAAATGATCCTTTCAAGATTAAATCTGTCCTTGTAAGTTGTAAGTTCGGAAGTCGCGAGGTTGGCTCGAAGTTTGTCAATCTCTTCTCTCGCCTCTGTATTCATTATCTACGTAATTGAGAGATTTATCATCTTACGTCAAGTTAGTGATGTAAATATGAAACATTGTATTTATATTAGTCGCTTATTTTGATTCTTATAATTATTTAAAGAGTATTAAACGTACGAATAGGAAATGTTATTATTCGGATATTTTCGAATATTTTTGAAGAAATATTCGAATATACTCGAATAATAACATTCCCTACGTACGAGGTATATTAAGAAATGGCTATAAAATGAGGATGAGTTGGGGCCCTCCCCAACTATTAATCATTTAAGAGGGGATTTCGGGAGTAGCTCGAGCGTGTCAGATTAAGCTTGCATAGGCTTCCGGCATGTGTGTCTAGTTATCATGGTATAGAAATCAGATTTCTCACGCGGTGGATAATTTTTTTTTAAATTTTTTTTTTTAAATATTGAAATGTCGTCGGTTCTTTCAGATTAAGATAGGGGATGATTCAACCCGGGGCACCCATGATGTGTTTCCCCTGCGTAAAAAAGAAGGGGATGTTTAGTATACCCCAAAGAAGCTTCCATATAAAGCACTGACGATTCAAAGGTTAGGTAAGCGTGTAGGGACATTTTAAAATATAAAAAAAAGCTTCATATTTTCCTAACTAAGCTTCGCAGATATTTTATTTTGCTCTAAACTAAATAATTTAGTCCTTGTTGTCTAAAATATATTTATAATTTACCTAAATAAGCAATTTTCTGAAAAGATTTTCTTTTTCAAAACTTTAAAGTTGCTGCAGTTTCTGAACCCACCGCCAAAATAAAAAAACACTCTATTATTTTTTTATCAGCTTTACCTAATGTACAAAACCTACTAGGTCTCCATGACGCTCGAGTGACTACAAAAATAGCACCCTGCCCTCCTCTACTATAATAACATCATGTTAAAAATAGTAAATTTATTTCAGTCCTAAACTATTATAAAAATGATATAGACCGAGCAACATTATATTATAAAAACATAGTAAAAATGAATATAAAAATGTCTCCAAATTAAACATGTGCCGAACCCCGGTCAGAAGTTAATTAAAAAAATCGGTTGTCTGTAAAGTCGGTTTACTGACGATAGTCGAACGTGACAACGTATGACGTTGTCACGTTCAACTATCCTTAACCCCTTAACCCTCGCTTCCGAATCTCTATAAATAGAAACAAACTTTTTCGACTGTAACCTAAAGTTATTTCGATGTATCTCTTTCAAATGATTGTCTAAAATATTTATAATGAGTAAAATAAACTATTAGCAATACAAAAGCTACTGTATACATTCGTGAAATCCAGTAAAATCTTCGAACAAAGCACAAGTCATACCTTGACACGTAGGAAATAGAGCACAATTTTGAATAGCCGAAATAGTACTAATAGCTCACAGATTGTTTATTTATTTTTCATTCAGAGTGTGGTCAATGTATCAAAGGTCATAACTAACCAAACTTCTTCATACAAAAGTATTCTCTAAGTCATCGAAATACGTAATATAATCGAAACAAAGAGCGCGGCCCACCTGGGCCGCGCTCTTTGTTTCGAGACTAAGGCCCGTATAGTTGGCTCTTATCACTGAGAGCGCGCTTAAAATGTGTTTTAAGCTGCTATCCTTATTAATAAACCGCACTTGGGTTCAGCTTTTAAGTGCCTTTGATCAAGTGAGTGAGCACGTATTAATAAACCAAAATCATACACTCAACTGTACTGTCAAACTGTCGCTTGAGCGGGCGACGTATTAATAAACGAAATCTTGCACTCAAGTGTACTGTAAAACTGTTGCTTGAGTGGCTAATTCTTGAGTGTGGGCAGACCTTGACTTAAGCGCGCTCAGGGATACCAATTTAGGGATTTTTCCCACAATTAGGAGAAAAATACCATCTTAGGGATACCATCGTAGGGATTTTCCCCACAATTAGAAGATAAAAAAACTTATTATATGAGTATTTTCTGGGATATTGAATGCTTACTTTTTACCCGACTACGGCAAAGCAAAAGGAGGGTTATGATTTTTAACATAAAATTAATATACGAAGCTGTTAAGTGCGTAAATCTATTTAAAACGAATTTACAGTGTTTAATATATTTTGACCTCAAATCGGGGTAAGGGTAGTCATCACTTTACATTATTCTATTCTATTCTATACACTAATAAATACAATACATGCAATAAAATATTTAAGTTAAGAATTACAGGTTTAATGCCAACTAGTAAGGTTATATTCATATTATAATGAGTAATACCTTCGTCATCAGTAGATGAATTAGTAAGATTGACTTGCTCTGTGCTGAAAAGTCCATTTCTAACAATTTAACATAATTGGGATGGATTTTATTTGGTAAAATAAGTTCTTTAATCTTTTCAAACACCACAGGTTAAGTATAAGTTAGGGATTATAAAAAACAAAATAATCTTTATCGTTATCTTTATTTTTAACTAGCATAATATAATAAATCATAATATTTTAGAACTACAAAACAGTTAAGTATATACATTATACAAAACAGTATAACTAACTACACACTTTGTGTATCTTAGGCGCCTGCACTAGCCTGAGCGTGCCTTCAGATCACTAATATTTTATTTAAATTATAAACTTTAAACAAAACAACCTCTTAGCCACAGAAACTAAACAAAATATTTAAAGTATCTATTAATAGAAAATGAAAATTTTAAATATTTAAAGTATACACTGTGTCTGTGTCATCAAGTTCTAAAGTAAAGAAAAAAGGTAAACTTTAAACTTCAATTATTGTTAATTAAGTTGGATGTAGAAGGTCCAAAGAATATTTCACACAACTTACTGAAAGATACAAATGGATCAATGAAACTTCAGAGCTGGATATAAGTATTTATAACAACATAGAGTTATGTACTATCAGGGAAGTTGATTCCTATCCAGATGGCGGACCTAAGTCATGTGGTCGGCTTATGTCAATTCAATGTTAGCTGTGATCGGTCGGCTGGGTTTGACGTAATGCAACAAAATTACTTAGGTCTGCCATCTGCATAGGAGTAAACTTCTCTGATAGTACATAGCATCATCTTGCCAAGATCTTAGGGTTGGATAAACTCACACAGCTGTGAGCTGTTAATTAATATACATAATCTATAATGTCGCTAACAAAATTACTACTAAGTTTATTACGTATTCAAAAATTTGTTCATGATAGAATAAGGTAGAAAGATAGATAGAAAATTCTTTATTTATACAAACTAAACATTACATACATATGTACAAACAGGCGGTCTTACCGCTGAAAGCGGTTTAAATAAAAGACAGTGCCAAATCTTTTCTTGTTACCAGTATAAAGTTGTACATATATTTTAGGAAAGTAAAATGTAATAAGACACCGAACAAATTCAAAGTTTATAATATTTTTATATTTTAAATATTATTATGTTTGAAAAAATATATCTTATTATTCATTTTCTTTATTGCTCTTGCAAATTTTCAAATAAATTCAATTCAAGTTATTATTTTCAATTTCGTTCTGCCAATTTATAATTGTCTGTATGTTAAAACTATTTTGAATTGAAAGTCTGATGTAGGTAGGTATATTCTTTCAGTACTTTCTTATATTTTTCTATGATATTCTTCTACATCGACGGCCTTGATAAGGCGTGTACACTGTACAGTTCTATATTTCAATTTGAATTTAAGTCTTCAAGAAGCAACAATGTGTGTTATTAGTTTATTACTTATTAGTAGTCACTGTTGGAGAAATTTCCACATGTTGGCCGGAAACAAAGAACAGGGTTAACAAATAACATCCCTTTGGACAATTAATAAAGTATGTAAATGAAGAAATATAAAACATTATTACACACTACACAGCTTTCGGTAAAGTTATCAATAACTTAATTCTAACGAAAGAACAAGATTTTCACAAAGTTTTAACAATATTCTTCTTCTTTTAAAATAACCTAGAAATAAACATGTTTACTTGACACTTGACAGTGACAGCAGTCAGCTGTCAGCTGTTGACTTCAACGCGTTCCGTTTGACCGAAACGTGTTTTATAAACTATGTTATAGAGTTATGTGTTTTTTCATTTAATTTAAACGAAAATAAGTTAGGATAATATAAAAATATCAAGGTTAATTACTTTTGATAATTTGTGTTACTGTTAATATTGTTAATATTGATAATTTGTGTGTTGTTGAGAGACAACGTGCCTCTTTGTCGCTCGTTCCGCGCTCTCGCTTGCACTTCAAGCCTTAAATGGAACGCCTCAGAGTGAGGGAACGCCGCATGAACTGTCATGTTTTTCGTGCGCGCACCCCATATCGAATTATAATACGTTATCACGTCAAAAGTTAATTTAAACAAAGGAAACAGAAGCTAGACAAATATCATTAGACACTACCCTCCAGATATAATGAAAACCCACAAAAACCTCAGGCAATTTGAAAACGAAGATTCGTCTTAGTGTCCAAATCAGGCTATTCTCGAAGAGCCCTGTGCAACGGCATAATATTTGCGGAGCCATGGGGCTTAGGAATTATTTTTACAAATGGCATAACTCAGAAGACACCAGCAGACTTTTCTTTTTGGGGAGTCCGCCAAAAATGTCGTATCTTCAAAGTGTTCCGCCACCCAAAAGAGTTTGAGAACCGCTGGTCTGAATTATACATATTAAGCCCCTATAATAATCTGCTGAATGTCATAGAAATACAAAACAGAAAATAAAAAGACAAGAGCTACGAAAGTTCGTAGAGCTGCTACGAAACTGTAGCCGCGTAGCGCGCTTGCTCGTAGCACAGCGTAGCATTGAAATCTGCGCCACGAAGTGCTATGAATGTGCTACGAACGTTTTAAGCTTGGGTTCAGGGTTTTACTTACTAATCTGGTAAGTGTATGAAGTATGTGTTGCTTCGTTACCTATGTAACATCAGTTCGTAACGTCAAACGGTTGTAAAAAATCGACGACGAATACTTGCGAAATCGATTATGATAGATCATGGCGTCGAAAGTTTTAAAATACGAAGAAATCTATTTTGTCTGAAAAAAAATTGTCAACAAAAAAACATCTTCGTTATCGATATGGGAGTGGCAGAAATCCAATCAGCGATAGTAGTCAATCGTATTAGAGGCGATAAGTCTTCGCCCGTGTCCGAACACTCGCTCACGGCATTACTAGTAGCTTAGAGCGAAGCTATTAAATACAATATCATCATCATCACCAAGTGGTGATGATGATGATATTGTATTTAATAGCTAGAAGAAAATAGGAGTAGGAAGTCCTACTCCTATTTTCTTCTAAATATAATAATAATATCTATGGACGCTTTACAACACGTCAGTCTGGCCCCGTGCTAAGTACCTAAAGGACTTGTGTTACGGGTACCAGACAACGGAAATATATTTAATACTTTTATACTATACACATATTCAAGATTTTTATTATATGATACACATATAATTAAATGGATGTGTATATGACACATCCATGACTCAGGAACACTGAAAACTTTTTGTTCCGTCGGCGGGATTCGAACCCGCAACCCCTGGCTAGAGCCGTCGGATCGGATAACGAAGCTACTTGACTATTATAAAGAGGTCATATCGTTAGTAATATTAGAAGTTTCCAAACTTTAGCGTCCGCTAACAATTGACCTCAGCGCTGGGATCAATATTACTTGCCCCAGGCTACGTCTGGAAAAACGGTCCAAAATTATTATATTTTTACGGTACCACAAATTTAGCAATTTGCAATCGTGATTTAAAAGTGAAATGAAATGAAATTGATACGATTTTTATTTAATTTTTTAAAGCGGTTAAAAATTAACACACTTAGAACGTCTACATGACGTTACCACATGGTTAGGGAACTAACCCGGCGAGAAGAACCGGCGCAAGAAACTCGCACGGTAAAATTAAGATTTAACAGTACAATTTTAAAGAAGACTAATTTAGCCGTGACAATTTATTAGCATAGCCGTGTCCACTATCGGTTGTTCATAATGCGATATTTTTTTAAACCATAATTTAGGGACGATGCGGCAACATCGGGTAATATTATAAATGGTAAATCATGTCTAGCTGTCTACTGCCCCATGACGTATAAACTGCTAAACCAATTTGAAGGAGGTACTTACTTTAGAAATTGTTGTTGTCGAAGTGCGGACATAATATCAGGTAACTTCTATTAAAGCATAAAAATGACGTAAGGGTGTATGACAATTACGTCGAAATACGTCGCCATCAGACACCGCCGCTACGTGATTCACGTGACGTTCACATAATTAATTATACCGGCATGTTGAACGGAACGTAAATTGAGATCCGTGACTAAATTACACCCTGTATTTGGAATACTCAGGGTGTTTTCTGTTTGTTTCGTGTATTTTGAACAATAAGGACAATAAGACAAGATCGTTAATTATGCTATCGCCTATCGAAATTCGAAATCAAAAGTGACACGTGCACGAAATGCTGTGACATATCATATGCGATGAATGTCAAATACGACAATTTTTTCCAGACAAGCCGAAACGTCGGCAAGAAAGTGCTTCGCGAAAAAATCCGTAAGTAATTAACCATTATAATTATGTGTATACCTAATGTATTATTATTTACGTTATTATAGTCCAAAGACCCCAAACCACAAATACCTCGATCGTGGGAATTTCAGACACAATAGCTATTCGGCCGCCCGTGGCCGCTTGGGGCTCAGGGATGTTAGACGGCCACTTAGAAATCCTTGTATCGAGCTGGCTGAAAACTGGTATCGGAGACAGAAAACTGGTACGCCTGTGCTCCGCTCCGACGCTGCGAACACTGAAGGGGGTGACAGACACGCGACTAAGTACGCGGACTTATGGCTCGACGATCTTAATCGCCTGTGTGTCAGCAAAGCCACGCGCCGCGAGCCTGGGGGTTACCATGCCCCCAGGCTCTCGGCTCGCGGCGCGTGTGAGCGATTCTCGTGTGTCACCGACGCGAGCCGAGTAAGTTCGCGAACTTAAAACCCGCGTACTTTAAGTTCGTACGTGTGTCACCCCTTTTATAGACAAACTGTGTCGAAAGTCGCATGACGCATCGCAGTGAAAAAAATATATTTTAATTTCGTATACTGTTAATAGAGGGCAGTAATCCTCGAACGCACGGAAGAAATATCATTTTAAACTATTTAAACATATCTTTTTGATATTATACTGCATTTCGGGTATAAAATGTAAAATATATTTAAAAAAAATTGATAAATGATTCACAACGAAGATTTTTATAAGAAACGAGGGTTCGTTTGCTTAACCAAACAATGGATAAGAAGTCCGAAGTAAACAAATTGAGATTTCGAAAAAACATTTTTGCACACAACACAACTGTTTATCGAGACTGCTTGCTATAAAAAAGTTTTATATTATAAGGGAAATCTGATTGGAATGTTTTTTTACATGCATCTTTGAAAGCCGGATCTATATGGTCAGAGTATTTTTGTCGGTCAAGGGCCAATCTTGGTATTTTTGCGTACAAGGACCGAGTAGTCTTGGTACATGGTACGTGGAACCAAAACCTGGTGTATGTATCAAGAAGTTGGTACATCTGACATCCCTGTTGGGGCTTGATGGGTTACTTGTGGTTTTTTTTTTAGTTTTATGACTAAAAATTAGTACAAACTAAGTCTCTGTGGTTAGGACGGCAGTCACAAGTTTTTACTTTTTGCATTCCAGGTTTTAAAACTTTTAAAACAAAGAGTTCAGTGAATATGAGAGGTGCACATTCAAAGTACGTTAAAAGATTATATGATTTTATTGACTATGGAATCTTAAAAAAAACAACACTCCGATACGACCAATGGCCGGTGAGGAATTCATCTTATTTACAAACGAATTTGGTTGGCTAATATCAAAATATTAACCAATCAACAAAGCTTATACGATATAAAAACAAAGCTTTTACGATATAAAACAATCAAACCTTGATTACTAACGATCAGAAGAGATCAGAGTAGATAAGGCACAGCTGAATAAACATAATAATTTAAATATATTTATTCAGCCATTCAGCTGGGCCTTATATTAACGCGACACTCAATCACCGTTATCTTTAATCTTTCGTTATTTTGCCCATAATGTATTTTGCTTTTTAAGATTCTCAAAAATTGGAACTAAAGATTCACGTTCGATTAAAACTCGTAACATAATAGAGCTTGCATTTTTTGATTTTGATAAAAAAATAAATGGTTCAAGCCATTGAGATGTATGGAGTTGCTATTGCCAAGAAAAAACATGTCGCACTTGAAGAATGAGCGGAGTGAGAGGCGGGGCGGTGATGGCTATAGATCAGTACCGCAGAAGTGACAAAGTTTTGTGCCTACACTCGAATGAACGCAGACTCTATTTAAAAGTGGAGAAAATAAAACAAATATTTTTACTAAACATTATTAAAAGCTTTTATTTAACTTGCTCTGTATATTATTATTTAGTTATTTACATTATTATGTAAGTTCGGGTGGAATTTTTGAACTCAATTTCGAAGTAAGTATATGTATGTACATATAATATTTAAACCGATTGAGCTGAAAATTTGTATTTCTTTTATGAACTAAGGGGGCAAACGAGCAAACGGGTCACCTGATGGCAAGCAACTACCGTCGCCCATGGACACTCGCAGCATCAGAAGAGCTGCAGGTGCGTTGCCGGCCTTTTAAGAGGGAATAGGGTAAAAGGAGAGGGTAGGGATGGGAAGGGAATAGGGGAGGGTAGGGAAGGGAATGGGGTAGGGGATTGGGCCTCCGGTAAACTCACTCACTCGGCGAAACACAGCGCAAGCGCTGTTTCACGCCGGTTTTCTGTGAGAACGTGGTATTTCTACGGTCGAGCCGGCCCATTCGTGCCGAAACATGGCTCTCCCACGTATAAGTTGTATACACGTTTGGTTTGAATGACAATGCACGACACAGTATGTGACATCACTATAAATAAAATATAAAATGGCCGACCATCCAAGATAGCGGAATAGTTATTTTCTATGCCGTCCTATAATAACAGTATGGATATTAAATGAAATAACTTTTTGAGAATAACTCGAAATCGAATGTAATGTCATTCTATATCCAATATGGCGGCTCGTCTAAGATAGGGGAATACAAACAAAGTTTCGTTTATTTCTGCATGACTAAAGAATTGGATTTCAGTTAAAAATAGTTAAGTGAAATCCAACTTTCAAGTCATGCGGAAATAAACGAAATAATAATATTATAACAAGTCGCTAAATATAGGCACGGCTTTTTCACTAATCAACATCAAGTACGATTTCTCAAGGACATAGAAGTTAATTAGATTTTTTATATAAAATAACGGGGCAAACGGGTCACCTGATGGAAAGCAACAACCGTCGCCCATGTGCACTCGTAACGTCAGAAGAGCTGCAGATGCGTGGGAATATGCCTTCTTCTTAAAATGCTTCAGGCGATAGTTCGTTCCACAGTTTTGCAGTGCGCGGAAAAAAAATTACGCGAAAAATGCACGGTGGAAGACCGCCACTTATCAAGGTGATGGGATCGTCCTCAGAGCACTCCCCGTGATACAACTGATAGAGGATGCATACAGCCAAACGTATTACCTCCTTTGTGGAAGTCGGTCAAAAACCAAAGTATTACATACCAAAATTTGGCAAAAACGTTACAGCGGCTTAGGCGTGAAGAGGTAACAGACACAGAGAGAGACAGACAGATAGACGGACGGTCAGACAGACGGACAGACAGACAGATGGACGGACAAACCGACAGACGGACGGATAGACAGACAGACACACTTTCGCATTTATAATAATTATATTATAATAAGTATGGATCCAAAGTCCACTACATACTTACTAAATTCAAATTACTTATATATTTATAAATACAATTATAATGTACGCATGTACATAATGTATACGTAATACCGTATTTATATTATTACCAAAATACAAACTCGTCTACGTCAATACTTCATTCATCATCGTCTTCTGCCTACATTCCCCTCTGAATCTACTACTCTATGACAATGCGAAATGGCGCGCGTCTTCGCCTAGTAATTGAATGTTCGTATTTTAATTGAAAATAATTAAATAAGAATAGTAACCGATGAAATGTTATGCCGTCGCATTTGGAAGTGTTTTTGGATTTATTTTTACAATATCCTAAGACACACCAAGGCATTTTTGTGACTTTTATTTTGTTTTTTTATAATTGTCATGCGTCAAGTGCGCAGAAGAGCTCGCGGCCGACTAAGTGCACTGCGGCTATATAGCGTATCTTGAATGTGACTAAGCACTGCGTTGCGGTGTCAACTCCATACATCTCAATGGTTCAAACTTCAAATGTTCTGTTCATATCAAATATAAAACGCAAGCTGTTAGTGTGTGTTAAGCTTAGAACAGCGTCAGTGACGGAGCGTCAAGTTGCGTCAAGTTGTCAAATGTGTTTTTTGTATTACAAAACACACATTTGTCAACTTGACGCAACTTGACGCTCCGTCACTGACGCGTAGGGCTTAAATCTTCGAAAGCGTGCTTGATATTTTCAACATTTTTGTAATTATACGCGAATTAACTTCCACGCTTAAGCCCGTCACATACTTAGCTATAATATAAATTAATATATTTATAGCAAGGCATATTATTCTATACTAAATCCACATGGCACAGAAATATATATTATAGCTGAGTGTGTGGTCACGCGAAAATTAGTATAGAAAATATATATTAATATGCCTAGCTATAAACATATTAATATATATTATAGCTAGGTCTGTGACGGGCTTTATTCCAGTCTAATTTTTTCTCAACCTCAACAATTTCTCATTTTTTTCTTAGCGTTTATAATAAAACGAATAGATTAAAGCTCTACAAATACAATATAAGCATAGGTGACAGGCGTTAAGTCACAAGCCAGTGATCACTGTACAGCGCAGCCTGTCCAGGATTTTATTGCCTCCGACAAGCCCATAAGCCAGCGACATAATGATCATAACATATTAACTCCTAGGTAAAATAAACATGTGTAAGTTGAAGACGATCAAGTTCAGTGAAGCGGGTTAATCGATTACATCCAAACACAGTCGCTGTATGACTTGAGCCAGACTTAAGTACATTCTACGCTAAGGAGTGAAGTGGTTAATATTTTGACTTGTACTTACTAAAAATACTTGTTACAACTGTTTCGTGTTTAATCTATAGACCAAAGAGTATAGATACCCGACTACGGTGAAGCCAAAAGGATGGGTACCTAATGTAAAGAAATGCTATAAAAAAGATGACAGAATAAGAAAAACTATTATTTACGAAATAAAATGTCAATAAATAAAGTAGTGAATTAATGGTGCCGCGGGTGACATAGGTTATAATCCTTTTTTACGTAATAATACTCCCCACACAGGTTTCGGTGACGGTGACCGGTTTTATTGAAACCAGGCCAGGTACGCAGGAGTAATTTTATAGTGCCCAGGTGTGTGCGCAGTACACAAGAGCACTCTCTATTCCTTTACTCTCATAACCCAGTGGGACGGAAAACCGACACGACTGGCGAGAGATCAGGCGCAGGACCGACTTTTCACATGTCCATCCGACGCATGGATCATCTTACTTGACAGACAATCAGGTGATCAGCCTGCATTGTCCTTACCAAACTTGGAAATAACATGTTTCCAACGCGGGAATCGAACTCACGACCTCCGAGTCAAGAGCGACGCTCTAGACCTCTGGACCACGGAGTCGCCCTTTTTTACGTAGTCGGGTTATAATACAGGCTCCATTCCACCGCGGCACACGCTGTGCACGGCCACGCGCACGCGTGGACGTGCACGGATTTATTTCTTGAGTCAATTCGTGCGTAGCGTGTCCGTGGGTTGCAGTGGACACAGTCACATAAATATTTTCTTACAAAGCGAAGCTTGACGCACGTGCGTAGTATCTCCGTGCCCCGCGGTGGAATGGAGCCAAACGTAGTGATTATATTCTTTTTGTGGAGCCCTTACTCGTTGACGTCTATGCCAATAAAGTTATTCGTCAAGTCTTAGTGCGACCGCACATCGAAGATACGACTGTAATTAGACAGTCTTGTATCACATGGACAAGTCAGTCTTACGACACAATTAAAATAGTTGTGACTTGTGTCTATCATGTGGCGCACACCAAGTCAAAACTGTCTTGACTACGATGACGCAAAGCATACAATTGTATAATATGAAACAGTAGAGAACGCCCGGACAGAGTATGCCGACTAAGGGTTTACACAGACGGACCGCATTTCAACTGCAATCCAACTGCAAATTGCAGTTCAAGTGCAGTTTGACCCTATCCGTTGAGAGCTCGATATTCGATTTGAACATTCATGAACATAAACACCCACACATACACACACACACACACACACAAAAACACACACACACACACACACACACACACCATACTAACATGTACTAACCTAGTTGCTCTTACATTATGTTAATGTAAAACGAATTTGGAAAACCTTTAGTGATTGTTAGCTGATACTTATAGCACAGGTTTTTCCTATTTTAAGTATCAGCAGAACATTAAATGTGTACAATGTCAGCCTGAACTTTCTGTATTATGTAAAATTATAAAGGAACATATGTAATTTGAGTAAATAAATAAATAAATAAATAAAGTTTGAATGCAGTTGACACGACTGCAATACGACTGCAATAGAACTGCAAACCAAACGCGCAGTCGGATTGCAGTTCAGTTGCAGTCGGCGTGCAGTCGTGTGAACTGTTTGGTTTGCAGTTCTATTGCAGTCGTATTGCAGTCGTGTCAACTGCATTCAAACTGCACTTGAACTGCAATTTGCGGTTGGATTGCAGTTGAAATGCGGTCCGTCTGTGTAGACCCTTAGAAGTTAGAAATTTTTAAATTTGACGTATTATGACGAAAATCGCTACGGTTGTTAACTTGTCACTACGAACTTATAACTATGACATATTACAGGCAATGAGTTTCCTATTACTGTATTTCTCTGGGATGTTAAACATGTTAAACACGTTAAAAACGGGTTGTGAAACACGTTAATTTGAAATAATTTATATTTTAAACAACTTAGGTATTTCAAATAACAAGTTGTATATTAATAAAATTCAAACCGAGTGCATTTTGCGTTTATTGCGAGCAGTTCTGAAAGATTTTATAGATATAGATAGAAATAAGTTCTCATTCGGATAAAAAATAACTTCAAAAATAAACGGGAATGACTCGACGGGAAGATAGTACTTGGATCGCTGGACGTGTTTCTCTTTTTGGTCGTATTATAGTTTATGTTTTGGCACATGTGATTAAAATTGTCAGAATCTAATTTTTGACCGACTTCCAAAAAGGAGGAGGTAATATGTTCGGCTGTATGTATCTTTTTTGTATGTTCCTCGATTACTCAGCCGTTTGTGGTCCGATTTTCAATATTCTTGTTGTGTTGTATAGGGTTTAACTCGAATTTGGTACCATGTTCACAAAAGTGGTGATCTGATGATGGGATCCTTGAGTAATCGAGGGGACTTCTTGAAATTTGTATGGAAACATATAGTGATTTTGATTTTTTCTGAAGCATTCGAGGTAAATGCTACCAAAAAGTAAGACTTCGCACCAGGTTATACCCTGGATCCGAAGGTACCGAGCAGAACTTTTGAATGCTTATAGGTACAGGTTTGGGGATTTCGGTGTTGTATAAACAACTGAAAGCATATCACATTATGTGAATAGTTAACATTCGTATTGGTTATTTACGCATAAAGCCTAATTTTGTAAATACTTAACTAAAAAGAGTGAAATTATTATTTTTAACAAAAAATTAAAACCGACTTCCAAGGTAAAAACAATAGTAATATGAACTAAAAAGTATTAAATAACTCTTACTCTTTAGTAGTGCCTTTTTCAGAATTCGTCTCAATCTCAACTATTTCTGTACTGTATACTACAATCTTCATTACTTTGAAGTCGGTACCAGTCCCAAAAGTTTCAGATAATCTGACATTACTGAACTCACGATTAAATTAGCTGGTACCGACTTCAAAATAATGAAGACTGTGGTATACAGTACAGAAATAGTTGAGATTTAGACGAATTCTGAAAAAGGCACTACTAAAGAGTAAGAGTTATTTAATACTTTTTAGTTCATATTACTATTGTTTTTACCTTGGAAATCGGTTTTAATTTTTTGTTAAAAATAATAATGAAATCTATAAGTATTTAAAATTAAATTATATCAGCCAGCGCGAGGCACATTCCATTCATAATCTTAGTGAAACCCGACGAATTTGACATAATATTATATTGAAACCTGTCCGTCTCTTTGCAGTTGAAGTTCATGGCTCGGAACCGGTACTTTTTTAACCAGGTTAAAACGCTCTATAGCCAGGTTTTCGGATAAGTGCTCGGTCAGAGCGAAATAGAGATGCGAGCGGTATTGCTTCTGAAATTAACCTGGTTAATTTCTCGCAGAAAGTAACTCTCGGAACCGGTATTTTTTTAAACAGGTTAAAAAGCTCTATAACCAGGTTTTTGGATAAGTGTTCGTTCGGAGCGAAATAGAGATGCGAGCGGTATTACTTCTTAAATTAACCTGGTAAATTTCTCGCGGAAAGTAAAACTCGGAACCGGTATTATTTTAACCAGGTTAAAACGTTCTATAACCAGGTTTTTGGATAAGTGTTCGTTCGGAGCAAAATAGAGATGCAAGCTGTATTGCTTCTGAAATTGCCTGGTTAATTTCTCGCGGAAAGTAACTAGTGGAGTGATATCTTCTATCCCCTTCTAGTGCACCATCTAATAGCCAATAGGCCATAACTTGTTTATGTGTGGACAATGGGTGATGGTCGTGGTGTGTGTGAGTGGGCGGGGCGAACATAACCGCGAACGGTTCTAACCGGTATTTTGAGCAGTGAGCAATTTAATTTTGCTCTTAGAACAAAACCAGAAATACAGTACCCGGCAATAAATATTGCACATCGACCTTTGGAAAGTAACAGTCGGCTAATTTCGGTTTTGTAGAGCGTTATCTCTTACGCACGAAATACAAAAAGTCCGGTACATATTAGGAGCTGTTAAAACAATTAAAGTTTGACAATTTTATTATTCTTTGTATAAAATACACCAAATTTTCTATAAGTTAGGTTCGGGTAAAATAAAATAAAACAGGGTGTTCAAATTATGTTTACGTATTTAAAATTCTTTTGGAAAATTACAGCTGTAGCAAATTTAGGCGTGTTAACAACTCTAGATATATATTTTGAACTGGACGCGACTGCACTCTATTGAATTTGAACAACGACTGACATAATGTCAAATAGGTGTGTGCTATAAAGATAACGCTCTATCAAACCGAAATTAGCCGAATGTCTCTTTCCAAAGGTCGATGTGCATTATTTATTGCCGGGTATTGTAATTTCGGTCCGTTCAGAGCGGAATCGAAATGAAAACGCTCTTTTGGAAATGTATGGCGTTTCTAACGAACAGGATCGCGAAGATTAACCAGGTTTCCGAGCCCTGTGTCGAACTACTGGTAGTTATGTCTATTGTGGCTAGACAGTTTTGTCGTAGATGTGCGCACCCGCATACACTTCAAAGGGAAGCCGACTGTCGTTAGTCAGACTTGTCGCGGGGCGCATAACGGTGCGTCCACATTTGTATCATTTGCGCGATCAGATCTCCGATCAGATCTCCGTCGCGTGTCAAAATGTTACGCGTATCATGATATGCCCCGATCGCTATTAACCGCGTATCTGATACGTGTAGTATCAAATACGTACATGATCGGCAGAATGATCTAATAGGCGTCCATGATACGCATACTTGATACGGCGCGATGATCGCGACGGAGATCTGATCGGAGATCTGATCGCGCAAATGATACAAATGTGGACGCACCGTTAGACAACTTTGTCTAATAGACGTTTTGTCGCAAATGTGTGCATCTAGTGCATTTTATTATGCGATAGTCTGTCTTATGACAGTCGTGTCTCAGGTGTGCGGTAGCTCTTAGCGTTTTTATTGAAAGTCGCGCATCGCAAAGATTGTGGCATCCGAGTCGAATATCAGGCTCAGGTTCAGGTTCAGGCCTCAGCGACCGAGCTTCAAAAGGAGGGATTCTCAGAATCTGTCGTCACGGATACCCTTTTAAATTAAATATAAACCCTTGAAAATCGTAGCTTTATGAAATTATACTTTATAAAAAACCCACGATCCAAGTTATGGATGCGGCTCGAGGGATTTGAAGTGAATTCTCGAATTTAACGACACTTTTATGTTTGAAGCATCGGGTGTCTAAAAAGTTTTTTATGACGTTCCAGCCATTCCGAGAACCAACGTAGCCTGTAATTCTTGGAGTCTAAGTATGCCTTTGAAGTGGTTTTTGAGTGCTAGGACCTAAATTTCTAGATGTTAAAACTATTCTGGTGTTTTTTGCTTCATAGTCCGTGGTTATGTAGTTAATTATCTGTGACAAATCATTTCTTTTTATTGGGAGCTGGAAAAAATACACCTTATATTCGTCCAGAAACTATTACAAAAGAATTTTCTTAAGTCAGCTTACAAAACAAGTATATAAATGGTTCAGGGTTCCGTACCCAAAGATCAAAATCGTTACTAATACTGAGACCCTATTACAGACTTCGTTGTCTGCCCGTATGTCTGTCTGTCTCCTGGCTGTACATCAAGAAGCTCAGCTATGTGTTGCCATTATTGTTATCCACTTTATATTTTTACAAAATCCTCCATTGTATGTGTACTTTAATCATCTTATATATAAAAATGGATTTTCAAATGTGTTAGTCGCGCTAAAACTCGAAAACGGCTGAACCGACTGGGCTGATTTTAGTCTTAAAATATTCGTAGAAGTCCAGGGAAGGTTTTAAAGTGAAACGAAGTTCACCGGGTCAGCTAGTTAATGATAAAATAAAATAATAAAATTACCCGTACCCGTACCAAAATCTCAATTTTTTTCTATTGGGACGAAGTTCCTTATCGCGCGTTCGGCGTAAAAAGGGCTAGACTGAACGATATTATTGTGACCTCGACACTTTTTTATTAGTACCTGCACGGTAGGGGAAGGGGGCGTTGATAGTATTCCTGTGCGTCTACTAGATGGCGTTTTTTGAGAATAATCAACGACGTGTTGTTAGTATTTGTGGGCGTCAAAAGATGGCGTTTTTAAATAATGTATGTATGCAGGTTTTTTGAACATAAGAAATAACTTCGTTCCATTCGGGTGTCCCTTGACACCTCTCAAGTTTTTTTAACAGTACAGAACCCTTCGTGCGCGAGTCCAACTGATACTTGGCCATTTTTTTATTTATCTTTGTTTAATTTTACATTATATCAAAAATTCTTCATTTTCTTTGAAGCGTGTTTTTAACTCGAGAGAATACAATACAAACATTTTACGTAACTGCTTGCGTCTACGGTCTTCGCAGAAGAGGTAAGATTGATTATGTTTTGTTTTTATTGGATGAATTGTGTTAAAAATAATATTAAAGTAGATACTAGATGAAGCCCGCAAGTCCGTGGTGCCAAAATTCTTTTATCGTACGAGAATCGTACATTTTTTTGGGATAAAAGTATCCTATGTCCTTTTCCAGGACTCAAAGTATCTCCATACCCAATTACAGGAAAATCGGTTCAGCAGTTTAGGGGTGAAGAGGTAACAGCCACACCTCGCATTTATAATATTAGTATGGAATTATGAATGTTAACATTGGATGAATTGTGTCAAGATTCAAGAAAAAATATAAATTAGATCGAGAGGAATAATACCCATATCTAAAGAAATAAAAAAAAGCTTTTAAAATTGTCAGTATAGTTGCTACAAAGACCAAGTCGCTTTCCGCTGTCTGTCGCTATAAAAACCGCATCAAAAACGTAGCGTAGTTTTAAACGAAGCATAAGATTTTGAAAGTACGCTACGGTTTTAACGGTGATGCGGTTTTTATTACAATTATTATTGATAAAGTGATTCAAGAGGAAGGTTTATAATTGTGTTCAATCTTCTATTTTATTTGAAAATTTGAATCTAAATATATAAAACTCAAAGGTGACTGACTGACATGGTGATCTATCAACGCACAGCCCAAACCACTGGACGGATCGGGCTGAAATTTGGCATGCAGGTAGATGTTATGACGTAGGCATCCGCTAAGAAAGGATTTTGATCAATTCTACCCCCAAGGGGTTAAAATAGGGGATGAAAGTTTGTATAATATAATAATACTTCTTAACGCGAGCGAAGCCGCGGGCAAAAGCTCGTTTGAATATATGACTAAACAATGTCTGCCGGACCACCTAGAGAATATTAAATGGTGATGTTGATGATAACCCTGTTTATACAAGACGGTTAGGCTCTCGTCACCCGTTAACATATTATCAGCACATTCGTCTTTATCAAATGTATATTGTATTTTACTTCGTTGGGCTCATATTATACTTGAATAAACATTACACGACAAAGAAAATATACGTTACATTATATCGAGTAAATTCTCGTTTTGTATGTTAATTGATAACCCATAATAATATTATTATTTTTTAACAAAAAATTAAAACCGACTTCCGTGGTAAAAACAATAGTAATATGAACTAAAAAGTATTAAATAACTCTTACTCTTTAATAGCACGCCTTTTTAACCGACTTCCAAAAAACGAGGAAGTTATATATTCGGCTGTGGTTTTTTTTTTTTGTATGTTCAACGATTACTCCGCCGTTTGTGAACCGATTTTCGAAATTTTTGTTTTGTTGTAATAATAGGTTTCACTCCAATTTGGTACCATGTTCACAAAAGTGGTGACCTGATGATGGGATCCTCATGGATCCTCAGGGAACTCCTCGAAATTTATATGGAAACATATAGTGATTTTGGTTTTATGAGAAGCATCCTAAGCATATGCTACCAAAACGCAAGATTTTGCACCGAGGTATATATGGTTCCGAAGCTACTAAGAGAACTCCGGATTCCTTATAGATACAAGTTTGGGAGTTTAGGCGCTGTTTTAAGAACTGAAAGCATATCGACGGGTGAAAGCGGAAGTGGCGTAACTTGAATTTTGGCCAAAATCACTTTTTAATTGATTGTTGTATAAAAAAAAATTCTGCGTCGAATGGTCTATATCTCGTCTTTCTACGATAAATTCTAGTAAAGATACGACCATGGATTTTTACCACCTTTTAGCACAGACCTTAAAAAAAATTGTCGTAACTAGACGAAAAACTGCAATTTTTGAATAAAAGATAGATATGACAATGCGTGAGAATTTAGATAAAGATACGACACAGGTTTTTTAATTCTCTAGTTTGATTTAAATGAGTTACGACATTTTTGTCGCCCAAAATACAACATTTACAAAGATACGACAATTTATTTCACACTAATTTTATAGGTATGAGAAAGTTATTACATTTCAAATACATAATTTTATTCTTAAACCTATACTTACAACCAATGAATATACATAAGTAATGAGTACAGAGATAAGTAACGCCATATCATCTCCCTCCTGCCCCTGTATGACACCTTCGCCGACGCACCATATACGCCGTTCTTAACGCCTTTTAGTAGATTGTTAGCGTCGATTTGAGAAAACGTGTTTGTGTGTATCAATGCACGTTTATTCTGAATGAAACTGAACACGCTTATTCTTAAATGAAGCTTAAAGACGTATAGTGAAATGTTGCATGTATGTATCCACGTATATTTTTTTCCCCTGAGCATTGCTCTGGACATCTACACACTTATTCTTGTATACACATTTTGTTGATTTTACATGTTTGTAAAGATAAAAGTCCGTATATTTTCTGTTAACAATAACGATTATCAACTCATTTTTGTATGTTTTGCTAATATATTTTTTTTGTTGATGGTTCAATAAAAATATTGCTGAGCTATAATGTTGTTGTTAATAAATATTGAGCTCCTTCGGGTCTATGCGTGGACACACACATAATATAAAATGGAGTACAACCTTGCCTCTAGGTCCTTCAAGAGAGAGAGATGTCTCTGTCTGTAAGAGACTCGAGACTCCTTCCGGGAACCCGTACATGGTCTCTGGCCAAAGCTATTGAAGGCAATTTCATGCAAGCTACCATCCCTACAAGTAGAAAATGGATCGCTAGCCCACGATGCAAAATACAAAACCGATCTTCTGGGCAAGCTCTTTGCGTCAAGCTCGACCCTAGATGACGAGGGATAGAAAACGCCGACCATACCACGATGCACGAGCATCATGTCGGAGTTTCATCAGCGCTCAGTCCTACGTTCCCTTGATATCCAAAAGCAGAGTTGGCCTGACGGAATCCCTCCTATTGTGTTAAAAAAGTGTGCTCCAGAGTTGGCTCCGGTCTTAACGCGTCTTTTTTCAGTTCTCCTACTCTTCTGGCATTGTCCCGGCTTCTTGGAAGACAGCCTTGGTGTAAAAAGGTGACCGCTCAAATCCTTCCAACTACAGACCAATTGCTATAACCTCCGTCAGCTCTAAGATTATGGAATCCATAATCAATACCCAGCTCTTTCGATACTTGGGCGGCCAGGGACAAACAGTACGGGTTCCGAAAGAGTCGCTTGGCTGGTGATCTCTTGGCGTACCTAACTCGTCGTTGGGCTCAGGCGATTGAGTCGAAGGGAGAGGCACTGGCTGTTAGTTTGCACATTGCAAAGGCCTTTGATCGGGTTTGGCAAAAAGCGCTGCATTCAAAGCTTCCATCATATGGGCTCCCCGAGAATTTATGTAAATGGGTCACAAGTTTCTTAGCAGATCATATTACAGACCAACGGCATTTATTGCTATGCGGATTATAGTACAGGCGCTGCCCTATATACCGGCTCCCCTGATATTTTTCTAGATATAGAGTCGAAACGATTGTGTCTAAAATAGAGAATTCACAGGAGAAAGTCTCTGAATGGGGTAGACGTTACTTATTCCAATTCAACCCCGCCAATACATAAGTCTGCGCGTTCACCACTAAAAAGTTACCAATGGTCATATTCGTTCATATTCTCCTCGTTTTCAGGGCACCCCTTTAACATTCTCCCCCAGCATTGAAATACTTGGCGTAAACATATCAAGCGAAGTCCAGTTCTGATGTCATCTAGAGGGTGAGGCCAAGTTAGCCTCGAAAAAGCTTGGTGTCCTTAACAGAGCGAGACAGTATTTCAGTCCGGACCAACGACTATACATAACTCTGCAAGGCGCAGGTTCGGCCTCATATGGAATACTCTTCTCATGCCCAGAGGCAGGGGCGCCAAATACCAACTACTCCCTTTGGATCGTATACAATGAAGGGCCGCTCGCATTGTTGACTGCCATAGTGTTTCAAACAGGCTGGACTCCTTGAAAATACGCCGAGATGTAGCTTCACTCTGCATCCTCTATCGGCTTCATGATGTATCACGGGGAGTGCCCTGAGGGATTGTTCAGAATCATACCTCCTGCAATTTTTCGCCATCGTTCCACGCGAAAAATATACCATTCTCGTCACCTTGATGAGTGGCAGTCTTCCACCGTGCGTTTTTCACGTAACTTTCTGCCGCGTACTGTAAAATTGTGGAATGAACTGTCACCAGCAATATTTTCAGACCTATACGACCTGCAAACCTTTAAAAAGATAGCGTATTAGTACCGGGTAAGGCCGGCAACGCACCAGCAGCCCTTCTCATGTTGCTAGTATCCATGGGCAACGGTAGTTACTTTCAATCAGGTGCTCGTTTGCCCCCATATCTTATAAAATTAAAAGAAGAACTTTAAATTCATTAGCATGAATAAAATATTAGGGCTTAAACCTTTATAAAGTAGAAAAAACAAGAGAAATAAATGTTTTATTACATTAATTTTCATTTTTAACCGACTTCCAAAAAACGAGGAGGTTATATGTTCGGCTGTGGATATTTTTTTTTTTTTTTTTTTTTTTTTTTTTTTTTTCAACGATTACTCCGCCGTTTGTGAACCGATTTTCGAAATTTTTGTTTTGTTGTATTAGGTTTCACTCCAATTTGGTACCATGTTCACAAAAGTGGTGACCTGATGATGGGATCCAGGAGTAATCGAGGGAACTCCTCGAAATTTATATGGAAACATATGGTGATTTTGGTTTTATGTGAAGTGTACTAAGAATATGCTACCAAAAAGTCAAATATTGGGTCAAGGTATACCATGGTTTCGAAGATGCTGAGAGAACTCCTGACTCTTTATAGATACACGTTTGGGAGTTTCGGCGTTGTTTTAAGAACAGAAAGCATATGCTACCATGCAATTCAAATTCATCATCATCATCATCGTCATCATTACCACGTCGTGTTAAGGTCACCAATGTCTCATGGCACAAAATAGATAATAGTACAAGGCATAGGTATGGATACAATAATAATAATTATGTACATAACAACACCAATTATTATAGGCTGTTTAATATACACGGCGGTCGGCGCCGCAGAGGCAACGGCGTCGCCGCGCGGCGCGCGGCGGCGCACGGCGACGCGTACGTAAACATCGTATTGAAGTTCTAACTGGAATGTCAGGGCATGCGAGATGCCGCCAGAGTAGACAGAATGATAGAGTATGCCGACTTAGAACTGATGTAATTTTTTTAAGTTTGACGTATTATGACAAAAGTCGTCGCTAGGGTCGTAACCTACAAATTTAGTTGTTTATATTTTGGCACATGCAAAGAAAACTGTCAGAATTCAATTTCAAAATCTTATTTTTAAAATTAAATTATACCAGCCAGCGCGCCAGCCTTTAACTTATCCTGGCGAAACACGAAAGAAACGACAGATATTAATACTCGTCAGTCTCATAGCAGTCGAAGTACTGGTAGTTATGTCTATTGTGATGCCGCGCTGCGAGCATTTTGCAGCACGTATTCACTTAGATCTTTTTAAATGTATTGTTTAAATTTATCTATCTACCTGATATTTAGGCCTTGGGGTATGCCGTATGACTCATATCAGTCTTAACAAATTGTAATAAGATACGTAGAATATACGCAGTACCACCGACGACCACTTATAAATTCGTGGACTATGACGGAGGTCAACTTAAGGTGAACGCAGATTTGGCCGCACCGCACGCACCGCAGTCGCCGCATTCGGAATTCTTTATATGAAGTTATAGGCAAGCTCGCATACCTACCTACCCGCGCCGCAGTCTTCGCAACTTCATAATAATATGAAGAATTGCGAATGCGGCGACTGCGGTGCGTGCGGTGCGGCCAAATCTGCGTTCACCTTTAATACCAATTATACGAGATCAATTACCACTCATTATTATGATTTATGTTGTCAATTCAATGCTTACTGCTCACACCAAACTCACTGTTGAGTTGTCAGACGTCAGTTGCTTACAAACTTTCAACAACACAACGAAGATCTGTTACAAGTTACAACTACCTATATAAAACTTCTACGTACAAGCGATAGCGCGACACAGGAGCGTCACAGTGACATCTAGTGAAGACAATATGAAACTATTTTTTATACAATTTGAATTGGCACTAACAGTTTACCTACTAGGTAACTAAAAAGAGTGAAATTATTATTTTTAACAAAAAATTAAAACCGACTTCCAAGGTAAAAACAATATTAATAGCATCCTTATAATATGAACTAAAAAGTATTAAATAATTTTTCCTATCTAATATGTAGTGCCTTTTCCCGAATTCGGCTAAACTTCAACTATTTCTGTACTCAATCTTCATAATTTTGAAGTCGGTGCCAGTTCCAAAAGTTTCAAATTTTCTGTCAAAGAAATAAAGATTCAGCTATATCTGGTACCGACTTCAAAATGATGAAGATTGAGTACAGAAATAGTTGAAGTTTAGCCGAATTCGGGAAAAGGCACTACATATTAGATAGGAAAAATTATTTAATACTTTTTAGTTCATATTATAAGGATGCTATTAATATTGTTTTTACCTTGGAAGTCGGTTTTAATTTTTTGTTAAAAATAATAATATTATAACAATTTTATATTTCAATGTTGATTAATGATTAATAAAACAAATTTCCATTCCTATATTTTCTTATGTTATAAACAAATAATAGTAAATAGTCATATTATTTATTTTAATTTGTTATAATAACATTCTTTTAAAACAAACAATTATTTTGTTTAAGATACAGCATTTCATTTTCACAACGTCTGTCGCCGATTTTGCACTTGAACCAAAAGTTGTAAGGCAATTTAATTAAGTAAACAAGATACGGCGAAATGAAATGTGTAGGGGCGTGTTATATTTGAGATACGACAGATCCGTCGCTCAAAAAATTATGCTTTTTTAAGTTATCTATACATTTCCTCTTAAAGATACAACATTTCTGCTGCGTAAAATAGAAATATTTTTTGTCGTAACTTGTTAAAAATCAATGAAATATCAACTTTAGAAAAAAATTAATAAACTCATCGTATAGGTCTTAGATTAATTTAAATACGTTCCAATTTTTAAGTTTCTACCTTAATAAATATAGAAGTTATGAATTTTTTAAAAAGTTTTTTGGCTCTCCTGTAAAGTTGGATTTTTCAAGTTACGCCACTTCTGCTTTCACCCGTCGATAGCTACTATGCAAATTACATTCATCATCATCATCATCATTACCACGTCAGGGTCACCAATGTCACCAAATTCAACCTTATCTCCAGAGCATAAGGCACACATTTGACATTACTCCTGAGAAGTTAAAGTTGTTTCGAGCATGTAACATTCTGTTTCACTTCGCCGAGATATTCTGGAAAACAACCTAATTTCAATCTTTTGCATTGCGTTTAGCGTTCATAGTATAATAACGCATCGCATCGCATATCTGCCAGGGCTGTCAAGCAAGCGGCGCGGGCGGCGGCGCAGCGCGGGCGCCGCCTATGCACAGAATACAAATTACTCAGGGAGGTACTATGTGCGCTGCGTGTGCCACAAGTCGAGCGAGTGCCAGCCTATTGAAACTAGTCCGGTGACCGGCTACTTAGCACGTCACACGTGTTCACTTCGATTTTTTTAATGTATTGTTTAAAATTATCTGCAGGTTGCAGCTGATAATTGATATTATAATATTTTGTAAGTGTGACTGTAATAAGATACGTAGAATAATATACAGATGTATTATTCTACGTATAGTACGCGTTTGCTTACTAGGTAACTAAAAAGAGTGAAATTATTATTTTTAACAAAAAATTAAATCCGACTTCGAAGGTAAAACAATAATAACATCCTTATAATATGAACTAAAAAGTATTAAATAATTATTCCTATCTAATACCGGTCGGTCGGTACCAGATGAATCTTCTGTTCTCTGACAGAATATTTGAAACTTTTGGAACTGGCACCGACTTCAAAATTATGAAGATTGAGTACAGAAATAGTTGAGTTTTAGCCGAATTCGGAAAAATGCACTATTAGATAGGAATAACTATTTAATACTTTTTAGGTCATATTATAAGGATGTTATTATTGTTTTACCTTGGAAGTCTGTGGAGTGGAAGTTTTTGTTGAAAAATAATAATTTCACTCTTTTTAGTTCAAAATTAGGCTTTATGCGTAAAACCCTAATACGAATGTTAACTATTCACATTATGTTACTGCAAGCGAAATTGTGGTAAATGCTTGCAGTTATCTAAGCGATGCTGTAATTTCCAAAATTTTATCTTTAAAGGTTCAGGAGTTCTGTACAGTGCCTTTGCACCAAGAGACACCTTCGTATGAAATTTCTCTTATTCGTAACATATGGTTAACTTACTAGCAACAACATTTTAACCACTATGAGTGTTTTGATAAATTTCAAGGATTTCCCTCGATTGCTCATAGATCCCATCATCAGCTCACCACTTTCGTAATTGTTATACAAAATTAAGATTACATCCTATACAACAACACGAAAATTTTGAAAATCGGTCTACAAACAGAGAAATCATCATCAAAAACATCTGCTTCGATGCAAAATATCAGGAAAAGTACCAATAATTGGGTCATAGTGTGATGACCCATGGTATAATTATGGTTGTGATGATGATGATTAATCAAATTGATGTATTAGCTTATGCTTTCAGTTGTTTAAACAACACCGAAATCCCCAAACCTGTACCTATAAGCATTCAAAAGTTCTGCTCGGTACCTTCGGATCCAAGGTATAACCTGGTGCGAAGTCTTACTTTTGGATCTTACTCATCCCATCATCAGATCACCACTTTTGTGAACATGGTACCAACCTCGGATTCAACCCTGTACAACAACAAAAGAATCATGAAAATCGGTCCATTAACGGCGAAGTTATGGTTGAACATACAAAATATATATATATATATATATATATATATATATATATATATATATATATAAACAGACAAACGTATAACCTCCTCCTTTTTGGAAGTCGGTTAAAAAGGGCGGCTATCTTAAATCGCCGGCGCCATTGAAACGTCAGTACGAAATCGATAATTTCGATGAAATCGATAATTTCGATTACAATTCCTTTACGAAGTGATTCGATATTTTTAAATTATCGATTTATTTTTTTAGGTAACTTCCCTATTATTGTCAATTATTATGTGTCACCCATATCATCTCAGAACGCACAAACTATACTACTGATTAAAGACATAATTCCTAATTACTGTTTGTTGGTATAGGTCCTTATCAGTTATTTATATCATTGGTGTGAGTAACCTTTGTAATGGACGATACATGTTTTGTTAATTTTATATTGGTTTAACGATAGCAGACAGATTATTTACTAATGATCGAGAAGTACATTATGTACTGTATAATTAACATAATATTAGTATAGCTGTTATAGTTGACCCGTCAAATGTTGTTTTGCCATGTATATTGTGGGAATATGCTTGAAATCAGAGAAAGATCTTCCCACCGGTCGAGGAGTTCCAGGTGTTATAATGAGAACTGCTTTTGAACCTCCTTTTATGGCCCGTATTCACTTTCATTAGTAATAAGTGCAAGACGTGATTAGGGCAAGTGATTAGTTATTAGGAAAAAGTAAGTGTGGACAGCGACTGTTTAGTGCAAGTGATTAGCCGGCTGCGTAGTAACGTGATTAGTTCTGTATTCACTTTGATTAGTGATTAAGTGCAGGTGACTGGTACAGGTGATGAGTGATTAGTAGAAAGTAATGTGGACAGCGACTGATTAGTGCAAGTGACTAGTCGGCTGCGTAGTAACGTGATTAAAAGCGTGTTCTATTTTTTGCGAGTGCAAGTGCGTGACAGATGAAAACCAATTTTGGTTTCGTTTGACAGCTCGAGATTGTTACTATTATTCCGCTAGGTATATTAACTTTATGGGCCAGACTGACGTGGTGTGCCGTGTGAAGCGTCCATAGATATAGTATATCATTATTAAATAATATACCTATTAAAAGTACAAAAGGACACCCTTTCATATACTTCCATACTAATCCATACTTATTACTTACTAATATACTAATAATATTATAAATGCGAATGTGTGTCTGTCTGTTTGTTACCTCTTCACGTTTATACCTCAGAAGTCAGAACCGATTTTGCTGAAATTTGGCATGGAGATACTTCGAGTCCTGGGAAAAGACATATAAAAATACTTCGTGGTCTTTATATATAAAACTCAAAGGTGACTGACTGACATGTTGATCTATCAACGCACAGCCCAAGCCACTGGACCGATCGGGCTGAAATTTGGCATGCAGGTTTTTTATCATGAGGCATCATCATGAGGCAGAAAGGATTTTGATCAATTCTACCTCCAAGGGGTGAAAATAGGGGATCAAAGTTTGTATATAACAATACTTCTTAACGCGAACGAAGCCGCGGGCAAAAGCTCGTTTTTAATAAAACCAATATTAAAAATAAAGGATATGTCAAAATGGCAGTTTTATTTTTGAAACTTGGATGCTCGTGTTGACAGCTACTACTGAATTTACTAAATTAAATTACTAAAGAGCCACTAAACAAGAATTGGACACTACTTGCACTACACACCTGCACTCCACTGCCTCAATTACTAGTCACTTGCACTTGCACTAATCAAAGTGAATACAGGCCTTTAGACAAACTTCGATAGCGCGATGCAGGATTATACTCTGTTTGGACACATACAACATTATTTCATGTACTAAAGTAAAACACGCAGAAGTTTACAAGACAATCCGTTCAAAGGAAACTCATGAGAGCAGGTGCTAAATCAAATTCTGCGTGTTGTATAGTTTTGTTTTATGAGAATTTAGTGCAGACTGCAGGTAGCACAGTATAAAAATAAACAGTAAATCTTCACGTTAAACCGCTCGAATCGGCCGCACATGAACGTAATTTCGGTCTGGAGTTTTTTTTTTTTTTATTAAATAAGGGAGCAAACGAGCAAACGGGTCACCTGATGGTAAGCAACTACCGTCGCCCATGGACACCCGCAACACCAGAAGAGCTGCAGGTGCGTTGCCGGCCTTTTAAGAGGGAATACGCTCTTTTCTTGAAGGTTTGCAGGTCGCATAGGTCCGGAAAAACTGCTGGTGACAGTTCATTCCAGAGTTTTACAGTGCGCGGTTTTCAGATAAAAAGGAAAATTGTTGTATTGCGAAGCGCTTTCGATATAAGACGATTTGTGGGTTCAGTTTTTGAGGTTTTAGTAGGGTTTTAGCAGTACTTTATTAATTAAACAACGTTGTTGATGGGTTAAAATTGACGTCAGCCAATCAAAACCACTTGTGAATAAACAAACTCCTGTTAAACCTTTACACAGTTACGCTACTGAATACATTTTTATTAGGCAGTTAGAAGTTAGGTTTAAGAGCCCGGGTTACCCTCGAAATTCTCATACATACGTAATACCAAAATAATTTTCTCATACGAAAATATTTAACATGTTTGAGTTATTTTTCAGCATAAAATAGTAATTGCCTAGGTTCCTGAACAAAAATTAACTTCAAAATATTTAAACACTAAAAAATTTTTTTTTGTATATAATTTTTTTTTACTAAATTTAGTACTAAATATTTAAACACTAAAAAATAGAGTAAAACACTCAAAAATTTATAAATAATTAGTAAATTTACTACAAAATATTTAAATACTAAAAAATATTTTTTAGAATTGAAATATTTTGTAGTAAATTTTTAAGTTAATTTTTGTTCAGGAACCTAGGTAATTACTATTTTATGCTGAAAAATAACTCAAACATGTTAAATATTTTCGTATGACAAAATGATTTTGGTATTACGTATGTATGAGAATTTCGAGGGTAACCCGGGCTCTTAACATATCAAAATACAGTTTAATGCTTTTAGAGAAAGTGTTTGTAGACCAGAGCCTTGAGATACGTATGTGAACTTTACAAAATGAGTTCACTGCGCCAAGCAATAACGGATATGCGATCCGTTGCCCCTGGCTGGCAATCAAAAAGCAAGCGACTTCGTGCAAAGGAGACCCGGTGGAACCGTACATATTGACACAATGTAAATCTATGTCCCTGTGATTTACAAATATACCAAATACACGTAATTATTTATACATCAGTGGCGAAGCGTCCATATAACCCGATTCCCATCGGCTTCCCTTAGGGCTTAGAAAAATCGAATATATGGGCCAACGACATATTTATCTAATAAATATTTTACATACCTACTTAAAAAACTTTGAATTCACAATGTTATATGCAATAAATTTTTCTCTCACTTGAAATACATAGTTTGAATTAATAACTATCGCCTACAAATTTTAAAAGGCAATGCAATGTGCGGGCGCAGAGAATCAAATAAGCCGCAGGATTAGCGGCTTATTTCTCCATACAACGACAGTTCATAGTAAGCATCTGTCCTTTTCATTCCTGTGAACTGGTCGTCATGTTCTGTCTCGTTCTAGCACGCGCGATATATACTTGGAAATAACTCGATGCCCGACGAGTTATTACGGAGAAAGGTTAATTAGCAACGCACAAGTGCAAGCGAGATAGATGAGTCATGAAGTAAAATTGTTATGATTCAAATTTAAGAATGAATGTAGCGACATTATACTTTTGCTGGCGCGTAATACATTTTATTTTGGTAGGATTTTTTGTAATACGACTTTATTAAGAATGCCTTTAGCGGTACTAAATATGACAGGCGCGTAATACATTTTTATTTTGCTGGTTTTTAGATTGACATATTAATATGGCGGATAGTGTGTTTGTAAACAACATGTCGTTTGTTTTGTTTTGTCGAATTTAAATTTTGTTTTAGCGTTAGAACTTAGAAGAGTGTCGTGAATTAAATTAATTTATATTGTGACTTGTGAATTGTGAGTCGTACGACGTAATCGTGTAGTTCGGAAAATATGGCATTAATTCAGAAAGACTGTTGTCTGACAGATTATATTTTGCTGTCGAAGGAAACTTTGTTTTCCAAACTTAGTTTTGAAAATTAAAAGCATGTCATTCAATTATAAATTACCAAAATTGGTAAGTAGATTTTTTACTCCGGCTTCCCTTCTCAAAATATTCACCCCTCGCCACTGTTATACATAACAAAAAATTAAAACCGACTTCCAAGGTAAAAACAATAATAACATCCTTATAATATGAACTAAAAAGTATTAAATAATTTTCCTATCGAATAGTGCCTTTTTCCGAATTCGGCAAAAACTCAACTATTTCTGTACTCAATCCTTCATCATTTTGAAGTCGGTACCAGATATAGCTGAATCTTCAGTCTGCCAAAATATTTGAAACATTTGTAACTGGCACCGACTTCAAAATTATGAAGGATTGAGTACAGAAATAGTTGAGTTTTTGCCGAATTCGAAAAAAGGCACTATTCGATAGGAAAATTATTTAATACTTTTTAGTTCATATTACTTATAAGGATGTTATTATTGTTTTTACCTTGGAAGTCGGTTTTAATTTTTTGTTAAAAATAATAATTTCACTCTTTTTAGTTACCTAATAAGTAGTAAACTATCGTGTTCTATGTAAATATATACTAAAATAAAAAATAATTTACTATCAAAGAAGTTGATTCCTATGCAGATCGGGGACCTAAGCAGTTTGGTTGCGTTACGTCAAACCCAGCCGACAGATCACAATTAACATTGAATTGACATATTCGACCAAATAACGTTGATCTATCAATTATTGCATAGGAATCAATTTCCTCGATGGTATGTAGAATAATACACCTGTATTATATTATTCTACGTATCTTATTACAAGCTCACCGGTGAGCGAGGCACAATAGAATAACAATATATTTCCAAGAATCCACGATCGAAGGATACAAACTATTAGCAACAGATTAGCAACAAATCATAAGTATCGTGCAGAGACCGGTCTCGAACGCTTCAACTTCCAAGCGGCCACATTGTGGTGTTATACGAATTCGGACATCTATTAATAACCGGCCCCACTCGTTCGACTCGAGCGATCTTTGCACGAAATATTTTGAGTGTGAAGTTTTGAAAATAGACAAACTGTGTTACGCTCGTAAAAATCTCATTATTCGTATTTTATTCGAAGATGAACTTTTCTCATGTTCTGGGAATTGGGTCTCAGGTGCGCGAGGTCTACCGTCTATGGCGGTTGCATACTAAGGTATAATATTAATATATATGTATCTCGATGGCCGCGTCGCCGCACGCCGCTGCGGCTCGGCCGCTAGTGCGCGCCCGGTCGCGAATTTACAGGCTAGGTATAATGCTATATCATTAGAGTGAAAGCGCAAACTAAACTGGCTTAGCTTTTGTTAGACAAAATCTTGACAAAACCCTTATCTATTTTAGTACAGAAAATGACCGAAATCGCCTAGAAAGAAATTAGCTAAATTGTTTCTAACATTGCAGCAACATAATATTATGCTATTCAATTTGATACCGATATGGTAAATACATCGTCATTGTTAGCTTTAAAAATATGTAGGTGGATAGTTACATGAAAAATTTTATTACTTATTATTTTAATGTTACAGTAATGAAATTACTTTCTCGTTTCTATTCTGTATTTAAGTGACAAAAAATACTACTTAATTAACTAACAAACTTTAATTAATAGGTAAGAAACAGTAAGAAAAAGTCTCAACAAGTGTGTAGTACATAACTACACACTTGTTGAGAGTACAAAATATAATTATAAAACTATCTTAGATAAATTATTGGTCTTTGATCTGTCTTATCATTTATAGCTAAGAAAGCTATAATATTTTTTCTAGCGTAGTTAGGTACCTCTAATGTAAAATACAAAACGCAGATAATCATTTTTATCACGATTAGTTTAGTATTTTTACAATTTAAACGTAGTTGGTAACAGTCAGTCTTATTTAAAAGTATGCTGTACGCAGTATGAGTATGTCACGCTCGCAATAAACAAATATTATGGCGGTGAGCCTCTACTAGACTAGGTTTTTAACCGACTTCCATAAACGAGGAGGTTATATGTTCGGCTGTGGATTTTTTTTTTTTTTTTTTTTTTTTTGTATGTTCAACGATTACTCCGCCGTTTGTGAACCGATTTTCGAAATTTTTGTTTTGTTGTATTAGGTTTCACTCCAATTTGGTACCATGTTCACAAAAGTGGTGATCTGATGATGGGATCCATGAGTAATCGAGGGAACTCCTCGAAATTTATATGGAAACATATGGTGATTTTGATTTTATGAGAAGCATCCTGAGCATATGCTACCAAAACGCAAGATTCTTCACCAAGGTATACTATGGTTCCGAAGATACTAAGAGAACTCTGGATTCCTTTTAGATACAAGTTTGGGGGTTTAGGCGCTGTTTTAAGAACTGAAAGCATATGCTACTATACAAATTATATTCATCATCATCATCATCATTTTCACGTCAGGGTCACCAATGTCACCAAAATTGAACATAACAAAATATTCAACCTTATCTCCAGAGCGTAAGGCACACATTTGACATTACTTCTGAGAAGTAAGTTGCTTCGATAATACAAGTAACATGCTAGAGTGCACAGCTGTCACACTTACCAATCACGGCCACGGGCGACCGTAGACTTCTCAAGCGATACTATGTATTACAATAATAAAGATAAAGTTTAAAATCATATGACAATGAAAGCCTCGCCGCTGCCGCGCTGCTAAAATTCCGGTTTGGCGCGGCTCTGGCACGTGTCCACTTCGATTTTTAATGTATTGTTCAAAATTATCTGCAGCTGATATTATATTTTGTAAGTGTGACTGTTAACAAATTGTAATAAGATACGTAGAATAGTATACAGGTGTATTAGGGCCGATTCACACCGGAATGGCGCAGGCGAGGCGAACAGTTTCAGTGTCATATGATTTTAAACTTTATCTTCATTGTTGTAATAGATAGTATCGCTTGAGAAATCTACGGCCGCCCGTGGATGCTCGTGGACTCTTGCGGCCGCCGGCGGCGTCAATTTCTCAAGCGATACTATGTATTACAATAAAGTTTAAAATCATATGACACCGAAACTGCTCGCCTCGCCTCTGCCATTCGGTGTGAATCGGCCCTAATCTACGTATAGTACGCGATGATTTTACTAGGTAACTAAAAAGAGTGAAATTATTATTTTTAACAAAAAATTAAAACCGACTTCCAAGGTAAAAACAATAATAACATCCTTATAATATGAACTAAAAAGTATTAAATAATTTTTCCTATCTCATGGTGCCTTTTTCCGAATTCGGCTAAAACTCAACTATTTCTGTACTCAATCTTCATAATTTTGAAGTCGGTGCCAGTTACAAATGCTTCAAATATTCTGGCATCTGGATTCAGCTATATCTGGTACCGACTTCAAAATTATGAAGATTGAGTACAGAAATAGTTGAGTTTTAGCCGAATTCGGAAAAAGGCACCATGAGATAGGAAAAATTATTTAATACTTTTTAGTTCATATTATAAGGATGTTATTATTGTTTTTACCTTGGAAGTCGGTTTTATGTAAGTGCATTTTTATTTGAAAATATCAAGGCAAAATGCTAATCCATTTGAGTCAATTTTTTTACTGAGATAGAATAGGTACTGTCGAGTAATATGCATAAACAAAAGCTCATCTATTAGAGTCTGGCTCGTGACTCAAACGGTATAATCCTCTGTAAATACGCCGCCCGGTCTGGTACCTGGCAACGCGTGCGCCACGCCGCTCGCTTGACAGCCCTAGCAGATTATAGCAAGCGAGACGCCAGACAGTTAATGTACTATGACCGCTAAGCGCAATGCAAAAGGTTGAAATTATGTTGTTTTCATGTCTTGTTGTGAGACATGCATGTTACTTGTATTAATTATTATCGAAGCAGTTTACTTCTCAGAAGTAATGTCAAATGTGTGCCCTTTGCTCTAGACTTAAGGATGAATTTGTTATGTTCAATTTTGGTGACATCGGTGACCCTAATGTGGTAATGATGATGATAATGATACATGTAATTTGCATAGTAGCATAGGCTTTCAGTTCTTAAAACAACGCCTAAACCCCCAAACTTGTATCTATAAAGAATCCGGAGTTCTCTTAGTATCTTCGGAACCATGGTATACCTCGGTGCAAAATCTTGCGTTTTGGTAGCATATGCTTAGGATGCTTCTCATAAAACCAAAATTACCATATGTTACCATATAAATTTCGAGGAGTTCCCTCGATTACTCATGGATCCCATCATCAGGTCACCACTTTTGTGAATATGGTACCAAATTGGAGTGAAACCTAATACAACAAAACAAAAATTTCGAAAATCGGTTTACAAACGGCGGAGAAATCGTTGAACACAACACAAAAAAAAAACCACAGCCGAACAGCCGAACATATAACCTCCTCGTTTTTTGGAAGTCGGTTAAAAACTAACAAATTCGGTCTTGTTCTTTCAGAGATAAACTTTCGAAACGAGGCAGAAACGAGTGAATAATTTCTAACTTGCTTCAAAATAAAAGGAAGAACCTTAGCTTTCTTACATTCCTAGTATTGCAAGAATTGGCGTAGGTAAAAATATTTATTCTGTATCTGGTCCACATGATATCATGATATCAAATATCAATGCTCCCATTCAGCAGTCCTAGATTCCCATTCAGTGCGTGGTTCGTCATAACTCAGAACCCATCAATCCCCAAGCGGCAGCCGTCTGCCGCATAAGAATTGAAAATCTATTGTGTCTGCGATACCCACGATGGTGGTGCTACAAACACATTACTGTATGAATCTTAAGAAAAAGTTTTTATATTCACCTTTTCAGTGACGGAAAGACCGTTGAAGTCTTCAGAAGCCACACAGTCGCCTTTGAACCAGCTCGCTAGCCTACCCAGCTCGCCGAGCATACTCGATGGCATCAGAGAGAAGGCCATAGCTTGAATTAAGCTACTAGCAGAAACCCGCGAAAGAATTCTTGAATTAGCAAACACCAGTAAAATTTTAAGACCAACAATATATTTCTATAATATCAGTTCATCGAAGCGAAAAATAACCGATTCCCGTAAGACGTTATTGTCACGTAACTGCGATTGATTCGCGCCAGAAGACGGCAGAAGCTCGTGAAGAACTGGCCAAATTGACAGACCTCCCGGCGATCTTCAAAACACTGCCCAATTTACACCATAAACAACCCTGCGACGTTGGAATAGAGGTCAATTTCGAGGGGCGAAGTCGGGCGCATGCGCGCGTCTTAATAACAACGCAAGTCGGAACGGCTATTGGAAGATTATGAGATTTTAATGGGCCAGATAACACGTCAAAGTTAAGGGCGCATTTAAATTAAGTCTCCTTTCAATATTTTTAGGGTTCCGTACCGAAAGGGTAAAACGGGACCCTATTACTGAGACTTCGATGTCTATCTGTCTGTCTGTCCCAGGGCTCGAAAAACGTTTATTTTTCGAAACGTTATCGCCTTAAATACCTAAAGAACGTTTCATTTCGGTTTCGTTCGGAACGGAACGCTATTCGGAACATTTTATGAGAACGAAATGATTTTTTCGTTTTTGATCCTTAAAACGGTTTTAAACGTTTTTTCCCGTTTCCTCGATCAAAAGTTAAATATATAACAAAACTATTATTTTTCGGGTATTCGTTTGCAGTATCACGGCGAGGCAATAATCGGCCAAGTGCGAGTCGGACTCGCTCATGGAGGGTTCCGTACCGTTACAGAGCAAAATAAGGTCAATAATTGTGTTTTTTGTATGGTATTAATTTTATTAATTTTTTATTAGTTTTATTAATTATTAAAGAACTCATATAGTCAAGGACTCTATGAAAATTTCAAGAGCCTACCTATTATCGTTATTGATATCGAGCAAAAAAGGCCAAAAAATTACGGTTGTTGTATGGGAGCCCCCCTTAAATATGAAATATATCTTGTTTTTTAGTATTTGTTGTTATGTATATGTTACTCTTAAATTCACTTTCAATTTTTAACTTCCGTTTATTTTCTCAATTTTAAAAAGACACATACATGACGTGTATTTACTATCTACTAAGGACTAGACTCGACTGCCCCTAAGTATACTGAGTCAACTAACAAATTTTCCAAATTACACTTTTTGGTATATTTACAGTAATTAGATCATATTCTACCTGCTGGCTTTTAAAAAAAGTTTTATCTTTATTAATACCGGAAATAAAATGACGTATACAGAGTCAAGTGCATGACTTACTAATTATTTTTGCACATGGAACACTGAGTCAAGTTGTCAAGTCAAGTCAGTTGTATTCTACCAGTATACGTTTTGATTGAAATTGAAAGTTGACTCAGTATGCATTTGGTCACCGCGGAGTGAAAAGACCAAACTACCACTTATTTAAGGTAGTTAGGGAGCCCAAAGTGCTATTTATGAAGTAAGTCAGCTGTTTTGTCGGCCTCGTAGGTTCTGTAGATTAGGTATAACGGATAAAAAAAAATATGAGCGTTTTTACTCTAGCATTGAGTTCAGAGGCTACAGCCGATTTCAAGTTATGAAAATATTGAAAAAAAATATTTTATAGGTAATTCATTATAAGATTTTAGTTGAAAAGGACTAAATCATTTAATTAAGTGCGACATAAACCATCTGTACAGCTTATTTTCTTAAAAAAATAAGTTTTTGTGTTTCGAAATTTTAAAATGTCCCTGCAGGCTTACTTTACCTTTAAATCTTTATGAGCAGCTTCTTTAGAGTATACTTAACATACTTTATTTTAATCTTACAGTTTCACGACATTTCAATACTTTAAAAAAAAAAACTTTTCAATCCGCCAACTAGGGTATCAGATTTTTGTACCATGATAATATTTGGGAACCTTATACAAGCTTAATCTGACTTCTCAAGCATGGCTCAAAATCTCCTCTTGAGCTCCTCTACTAAAGGATCCATACCCAAATGGTAAAACGAAACCTTATAACAGGAACTTCAGTATTTGTCTGTCTGACCATTTGTCTGTCAACAAGCTGTATCTCGAAAATCACTGTAGCTAGACAGTTGAAATTTTCACAAATTATGTTTTTCTTTTGCCACTTGCTGCTACAACAACAAATATTAAAAACAAAATACCTAAATTAAATATTTTCTAACCAATTTCTTTAACACAATACTTAAATCAGTTAATTTTCCAAATAAAATGTGTCACTCTAAAATAGTATTGCTTCATAAAAAAGGAGACAGAAGTAATATAAACAACTATCGGCCAATCAGCCTAATTTCCCATCTATATAAAACGTTGATTAAAATCATATTAAACCGCATTGACCATAAATTTGATAGACAACAGCCAGCAGAACAGGCTGGACTCAGATATAATTTTTCTACCACGGACCACCTGCAGACTATTAACCTACTCCTAGAAAAGCATACAGAATTTAACAAACCCCTTTACCTTGCCTTTGTGGATTTCACTAAAGCTTTTGATAGTGTTAAACATTCAGCTATATTTCAATCTTTACATAACCAGGAAATTGACCCTACCCACATTGATCTTTTGCGAATAATCTATAACAATAGCACCGCAGACATAAAGCTGACACCACCTGTTAGGGTGACACTAATAATTATTGCTCTATGCTTTACTCTATGCCAAGAATCTGACAAGTGACAACAAGGATTTGACATAATGACGTTTGACAGCCAGTGTTATGTATTATATTTTCCCCGTTCTCCATTGTGCATTGTTACAATACAATAGTGTTAAAATAGTGTGTTAATATAAGAGTTATAAATAAAATAAGTACAGCCGATTACGAAGTTTATTTCCAAGTACATATACAATAAACTGGCGACGAGGATTGGGAAAAGTGCCGTGGATAAATGTTGATAAAATATTACGTACGGTACCCATGCGCTCCATACAACCCTTTACTCCCATGATCCAGGGGCTCCCAGTCCTGTGATGATAGCCCGCTTCACAAATTTTTCCATCTTCATTTTCAGCAAACATACATATCCAAATGGAAAATCAACTGGCACAAGTTTTGGCACAAATGGCCGAAACCATGCGCGGCTTACAATTACAACAGGCGAATTTACAACAATCACTGCTAAGTCAGGGTAAGCAAAGCACCAACATGAGTGGCATTAACTTGCAGCCCTATGATGAAATAAATGAAACTTTTGAAAGCTATATTCAGCGTCTTCAAAACTATATAACATTGAAAAATGTTTCTGATCCTAACATCAAATTACAGCTATTCCTAAATTGCATTGGGCCTAAATATTATCAAGTTTTAAAGAATTTAACTGCTCCAGATACCCCAGAAAACAAAACATATGAAGTTCTAATCGATACTTTAAAGAATTATATAGCTCCGGAACCCGGAGAAGTTGCCCAACAACACAAGTTTTGTCTCAGAACACAACAAGAACATGAATCTCTTTCTAATTATGTATCAGCATTAAAAGCGCTTGGTGGAAAATGTAACTTTGTATGTGGAAGCTGCAAGAAATCTACATTTGAAACACATCTGCGTGTTCAATTTATTAGAGGGTTACGCAGTTCAGAGATTAAAGAAAGACTTTTGCAAGAAGCACCTACAACTTCTTTTGATAATATTGTTAAGACAGCGATGGCTATAGAAACCTCTAAATTTGAATCCAAAGAAATGGATAGTGAAAATTACACTAACATTAATAAAATTTCATTAAAGAAAAAGAATTACAGTAAAAATCAGAATAAAAATACAGACCATATGAACAAAGATAAAATAAAATGTTACAGATGTGGAAAAAATAATCATACAGCTTACAAGTGCCAACTGAAAAATAAATTATTTTGCCGGAATTGTAACTTAAAGGGGCATGTAGAATCAGTATGTTTCAAAGAACAAAAACAATTACAAATGTATGACACATCCGATTCCAATATTAGCGATGAGGAAGAGATTTTTGAAATTAATAAAATACATACAGGAAATACAAATACAGAAAATGATAAATTCAATATTACACTTCAATTAAATGGAAAAATGCATACATGGGAACTTGATACAGGAGCAGCGGTGACTACGTGTTCGGCTAAATATTACAAAGAAAATTTTCCTAACCTGAAATTACAAAATACAAAGATTAAACTAAAGACATACACAGATGAAATCATACATCCGATAGGAACCTGCTTCATACAAATAAAATACAAGAATAAGGAAGTAAAAGAAAGATTATTTGTCATAGATAGAGATGTAGATCCAGTTGTTGGAAGAGAATGGATAAGAAAATTAGGGATACATTTTGAAATACACAAATTAAATAAAGTAGAAAAAGATATAACAGAAAAGGAGTTCAAAGCGAAGTTAGAGAGTTTACTTGAAGAATACAAAGACTTGTTTGTGGAACAAATTGGAGAGATAAAAGACTATGAAGCTTCATTTAAATTAAAGGAAAGTGTTAAACCTGTATTCTTAAAGCCAAGACCGGTACCATTTGCTTTACGAGACATGGTCGAAAAAGAAATAGACCGATTGGAAGAAGTCGGAATTCTGGAGAAAGTCACATACTCTCAGTGGGGTACACCGATAGTACCAGTGGTTAAGCCGTCCGGACAAGTACGATTATGTGCTGACTACAGGTCTACACTAAATAAAAATTTACAAAATGATAACTACCCAATTCCACGAGTTGAGGAGATATTTTCCAAGCTGAGTGGCGGTAAATATTTTTGTACCTTAGACATAAATCAGGCGTACTTGCACATGAAAACAGATGCAGCTACATCTGAAATGCAAGCCATAAGTACATGTAAAGGGACCTACAAAGTTAAGCGGCTGATGTTTGGTGTTAAGATTGCTCCCAATATATGGCAAAGATACATGGATCAAACTCTTCAAGGGCTTCCAGGTACAGCTTGTTTCTTTGATGATATTGCCTTACAAGGAGATACATACTTACAGTTACTCCAGAGAATAAAAATAGTTTTTGAAAAATTACAGAAGTGCGGACTACACCTGAACAGGAAGAAATGCCAATTTTTCCAGAAGTCAATTACTTACCTGGGACACATGATTGATGTAAAAGGCTTACACCCTACAGAAGAAAAGGTGAGAGATATTAAAAATAGTCCACGTCCAACTGACGTCTCATCTCTACGTACATTTCTTGGTATGATTAACTATTATCAACAATTCATACCCAATCTTGCATCAAAATTAAATCCCCTTTACCAGTTACTTCATAAGAATACTAAATTTGTTTGGACAAAAGAATGTGAAAAGATCTTTCAAAAATTAAAGGAAGAAATTTGTAGTGACAAAGTACTTACTCCATTTCAAGTAAATTTACCCATTACTTTAGCTACTGATGCTTCACCCACAGGTTATGGAGCAGTTTTATCACATATAATGCCAGACAAGTCAGAACGACCAATAGCTTTTGCGTCAAGATCTTTAACAAAAGCTGAAAAAGGATACAGCCAATTGGACAAAGAAGCAGCAGCTTTAATATGGGGACTAAAAAAGTTCTTTCAGTATTGTTATGGACGGAAAATTACACTGATTATAGACAATCAACCATTGTCAAGAATATTACATCCTGAAAAAGCTACACCAGCTACAACAGCTATAAGATTAGTACACTATGCTAACTTTTTAGCCGGATTTAACTATGATATTAAACTAAGGAAAACTATGGAACATGCAAATGCTGATTATTTTTCAAGATTAGAACACAGGAAAGAACATAAGGAAAAATTAACAGACGATGACTTATTCTACCTAAAACAAATCTCAATTTTACCAGTGACATTTCAAAATATTCAGAAAGCTACAGCAAAAGATTCAGAATTACAAGAATTATATCGAGAAATTCAATCAGGCAAAGGAAATAAGAAAGATTTACATGAATTCTCTTTACAAAATAATTGTATTTTCTATGGGATAAGAATAGTCATTCCCAAATCTTTACAAGAACAAATTTTACAAGAATTACATTCAGCACACACTGGAATTGTAAAAATGAAAGCCCTAGCAAGAAGCTATGTTTGGTGGAAGAATATTGACCTAGATATTGAACAAATGGTAAAAAGATGCAAAACATGCTGTTTGTTGCAAAGAAACCCAAGTAAAGTACAGACTCATAGCTGGGAATATCCAAAAGAACCTTGGAATAGAATACATATTGACTATGCTGGACCATTTATGAATAATTACTTTCTAGTTGTTGTGGACGCCTACACAAAATGGTTAGAAGTAATTCCCACTACATCTATTACTTCAGCAGCAACAATCAGAATATTAAAAATCCTTTTTACTACATTTGGACTACCAGTCACGATAGTCTCTGATAATGGCAGGCAATTCCGCTCCGAAGAGATGCAAATGTTTCTAAAAGAAAATGGAATACAATCAAAATTTACTGCACCTTTTCACCCATCAACAAATGGACAAGCAGAGAGATATGTGCAAACTTTTAAACGGAAGCTGAAAGCTATGATAAACGAAAAAGGAAGCCTACAGGACAAATTATCGAAATTTCTAATGGCCTACAGGAAAACGCCGAATACTACAACCGGAATCAGTCCTGCTGAAATGATGTTTAAGAGATTATACCGGACACGAATAGATTTAGTAAAAAGAAATTTATGTACTGAAATTAATGACAAGAGAGAAGAATTAGCGGACAGAAAATATTTTAAAGAAGGGGACAGAGTTCAAGTAAGAAGCTATAATGATGACAATAAATGGAAATTTGGAATAATTACAAAAAGAACAGGGAAGTTACACTACGAAGTAGATATTGATGGGAAGAAATGCCACAGACACGTAGACCAAATGTTGAAGACAACCTGTAAAGAAAACTACAATAATAATATTCCAAAATTCATAGAGAACAAGCATAAAGAGCAAACAACTCCAATTACACCAAAGAGAGATGCTAGAGCTGAGAATGTAATTATACCGATTATACCTGAAGACCTCGGAAAAGAAAAATCCACAACTTGTGATGAACAACCAATACAATTAGAAGAAGTACGACCAGAACTGTCTAATGAAGATATAGAGCAGCCTCCTACTGTGTTACGTCGCAGTACTCGCTTAAGAAAGGCACCTGCCAGATTGGACCTTTAAGCATTCTATATAACGTGGGAGAGTGTTAGGGTGACACTAATAATTATTGCTCTATGCTTTACTCTATGCCAAGAATCTGACAAGTGACAACAAGGATTTGACATAATGACGTTTGACAGCCAGTGTTATGTATTATATTTTCCCCGTTCTCCATTGTGCATTGTTACAATACAATAGTGTTAAAATAGTGTGTTAATATAAGAGTTATAAATAAAATAAGTACAGCCGATTACGAAGTTTATTTCCAAGTACATATACAATACCACCGGCCCGAAATTCCAGATTCTTAAAGGAGTGAAACAAGGAGACCCACTCTCTCCAAAATTATTTTGCTGTGTCCTAGAAGAAGTTTTCAGAAAGCTGGATAACCTATGGTTAGAAAAAGGCATTGAGATAAATAACAAAAGGCTAACCAATCTTTGCTTTGCCGACGACATCGTTCTTTTTGCTCGTACGGCCTCAGATCTTCAAGCCATGCTTTAAGATTCAGGCCGTCGACACGTGTATTCTGCCCGTCCTAACTTACGGTGCGCAAACTTGGTCATTGACAGATTCGCAAAAGTCCCAACTCGGGGTCTGCCAAAGAGCGATGGAGCGCAGTGTGTTGGGAGTGAAACTTGTAGACAAAATAAGAAATACCTTACTGCGCTCACAAACCGGAATGAAAGACGTAGGAATTAAAGCGGCCAAGTTAAAGTGGGATTGGGCTGGCCACATAAGCCGCATGCATTCTGACCATTGGGCAAGGATATCGATAGAGTGGGTACCGGAAGATGGACGGCGTAACCGTGGCCGGCCAAGGAAGAGATGGGGCGACGAGCTGGAGGCATACCAGCCGGGCTGGCTAACGGTGGCGCAGGATCGACAAAAATGGAAGACTCTGGGGGAGGCCTTTGCCCAGCAGTGGGACAGCATAGGCTAATTAAAATATGTATAACACAATAACAAATTACTTTTGTGTGTCTATTGATTTCTAGGGCTTTTTTATTTAAAAAATTCACCCCGATACGGGGTTGCATTCACCCCCAGGGTAAAAGCGCAAGTAGGTAGTATGCCACTTTTATTTCTTAAGTTATCCCCTTATACTCACCAAAGAAAATCGATTGAGGTTCAACAAAATCGGTGGTGAAAACTGAAAACCTTTACTGACTGCCCTATGTCCCACTGTGTGGATTTAACCGTTTTATTTCGGTTTTCAAAACGTTCTCAAATACGTTTTTGTTCCCAAAACGTTTATGCAATGAACCATTCTGAACGAATCAAAACCGTTATTAAAAATAACGTCTGTCCACCTGTCTGTCTGTCTCCAGGCTGTAACTTAATAACTGCTCTAGCTAGACTTCTGAAATTTTTACAGATTATGTATTTCTGTTGCCGCTATAACAACAAATACTAAAAATAAAATAATTATTTAAGTGGGACTCCAATACAACAAACATGATTTTTTTGGCCTTTTTTGTTTGATATCAAAGATAGCAACAGGTAGGCACATGAAATTTTCACAAAATCCTTAATTATATGTGCACTTTATTAATTAATAATATTATTAAAATAAAATAAGATATTAAGGGGGGCTCCCATACAAAAAACACAATTTTTGGATTATTTTCGCTCTAATATGGTACGAAATCCTTTGTGCGCGAGACCAACTCGTACTTGGCCGATTTTTGAAGTGAAAACTTATTTAGTGGCGTTGAGCACTTTTGTGGGATGGGTAAAAACTGACTCGCGTCAGATTTTCGTATTGATCGAAAAACCATAGAAAGGGCGTAAGACGGTTGGAGAGTAGTGTTTTGTGTTGAACTCGAACTAAATGTAAAGTCGGGGAATGAGTTGTTTAGCAGAAATGTACAGTCCAGGAAAATTGTGCTAAGCAGAAATGTACAGTCGGGGAAATGAGTTGTTTAGCAGAAATGTACAGTCAGGGAAATGAGTTGTTTAGCAGAAATGTAGTCGGGGAAAATTGTGCTAAGCAGAAATGTACAGTCGGGGAAATGAGTCATTTAGCAGAAATGTAGAGTCGAGGAAGTGAGTTCTTTAGCAGACGCGCTGATTAAGGCCGCGTTTCCACCTGCAAGACAACTGTCGCGAGAAGTGTCTGACAGTCTGTCTGACAGCAGCTTTTTTTTTTTTGATTGTCTATATTTTTTAATCAATTGTAAGGGTTTTGATTAATTAATTAAAATGATCTTTTTTTTAATTAGTTTTTTTAAATAGATTTTCATAAAAAATGGGTTAAAAAAATAATGCACAACGTTAATAATCAAGTTTTCACTTCTGCCGGCACTCCCGGAGGGCAACCCGTCTTTTTTTAAATAAAAGTTTAATGATCAGACATTTGTTTAATTTAATCTACATTCACTACATTAGTTTTATAGAAAATGTCACAAACATGGACGTAATTATCCCAGACGTGGGTACTACATTTTTTTAAATTACATTTTCTAGCAAAGTATCCAGACCACTCATACTTAAATACTTCAAATTAACCCCTTAACACAGCGGTCGGCAACCTTTTGGCAGCAAGGGCCACAAGGTGGCAAAACAAACTAAAGGTGGGCCGCAGACCTCATACTCGTATTAACCCTAATACCCTAGAAGCTCAATATACATACTCAATATAATGAAAGGAAATTAGTTTTTATTAAAAATGGCACAAACTGCAAACAGCTACGTACTTAAGTGGCAATAACTACTGGCAGTATTAGAAAATGTTGTTTTTGATACACAATATAAACTTATTCACAAAACATTCACGGGCCATGTGTTGCCAACCGCTGCCTTAGCATATTTTAACCATAAAATATATTTAAAAATCTAAAATCAGTCATCTTAACACTTAAAATGAAAATTATTCGCCAGAATATTTCTATGACAGAAAAGTATTTATACAAAACAAAATTATCTCAATATCCATAGTACTAATATTATTTTAAATGCGAAACTGTGTATGTCTGTCTGTTACCTGTTCTCGCCCAAACCGCTGAACCGATTTTGCTAAAATTTGGCCTGGAGATACTTTGAGTCTGGGGAAAGGAAATGTATGGTTCCCGCGCGATAAACGAATTTTGGCGCAGCAGTGTTGCGGGCGTCATCTGGTTATACCTAAAACATCAAAAAGGTATCAAACCACCCCATTAAGTTGGGTCATTTAGCTGACCACACTTTTTTCTTTTTCCATGCCTTGTCTACTTAACATGTCTGAACTATGTAACAATATTATGAATATTAAATCATGTTATAACATTAAATGCTAAATATCTATACAACACAAAGTTAAAAGCAGAAACACGAAGTCTAGTTACACGTCAAACTTGGAATTGGCCTCTAGTTGTTTTTAACTGCAGAATATAGAACCAACCGCTTTAACATTTACTGGACAGGCACTGTAGTACATTAATTGATACATACCTTAGGTGTTTTTATGATATCCATGGCAGAAACTGTGTTAATCGATAAACTACGCGAACAACTTCAGTTCTCAGCACAAGAAGTACAAATATTTCAAAAGTTCTACATCAATACACTGACACAAGCTTGAACTTTTCAAAATGTTTATAATGCAGAGGGCTAAAAACATAAATACCTAGCATAACAAAATAAAATTATATTTATATGTTTTTTTTATTTTACACAACAAAATCAAATTCGCTTGACATTTGAATTTTGACAACTCTGCGGAATGCGGGTCTGTTTTTTTTTGTTCGTAATCTTATAGGACGGGCTTTTGCCAAACCTCAACAAATCGTCACAAACGGTCACAAAAACAAACGTGTGGATAGGGAGTTTGGCTTGGTTTGTTTAGGTTTGCAAAGACTTGTAGGCTGTAGCCGATCCGACTCAGTGTCGGTTTTTGAACACAAATCAAAGGGAATTTGCCGCAAGCGTTTGCCACCCGTCCACACGTTTGTGCGCGTTCATTCTTGTCGATGCTCTGTAAGCGAACAGACGTGCTATATGTACGTAGTATGTCTGTGTGTGCTTTCGAAAAATGAATGACTGGTGTTCAAATGCAAAAGTATTAAATTATATTATATTAATTATATAGTTTATATTAATTATATAGTTAGTTTTTAGTATATTTATAACTAGCTGTTGCCCGCGACTTTGCCCGCGTCAAAGTAAAATATATCCTCCTTCTTTTTGGAAGTCGGTTGAAAAGTAGCCTAAGTTACTCCTTACTACATAAGTTATCTACCAAAAAAGTCCCGTCAAAATAGCTCCAGCTGTTTCAAAGATTAGCCGGAACAAACAGACAGACAGACAAACATACAGATAATTTTTTTTTAAAATGTTGATTTGGAGTATGTAGAGTATATAATATTACATTCTTTCAATATTACAAACAGACACTCTAATTTTATTTATGTATTATGTACATATAAAAATAACTGCCAAATGTTTATAGCAGATATAGCAACTTCGACGTCCGTCATGCTTGCCGCGTCAGAACATACTAACTCACTCGCAACCGTGTGGATGGATTTCGAAATCAAGCCAAACTTTTTTGTCCATTTGTGGCGATTTGGAGTTTGTAGCAAACGCCAAACGTGCGGACGTAGCTTTACAGTCGGGACGCAGTCGGGGCACTATAATAGGCCACATTTGACATCTGTCAGATTAATCTCCATAGTGATAAGTGAGGTGAGCTGCGTAAAAATATCGACCAAAACGAATAAATCGATACGGACTTGAAATAAAATATTTGAATTTTATACGTTTGAAACACCCTCATGTCCCATTATTACTTTTTCTTTTGCAAATTCAAGGAGCGAAATAAGACAAATACATAATTTACAAAAAAAAAATGCATTTATTCGCTTAAATTATAAAAACTGTTAAATGTAGTATTATCATTATTCATTTCACATAAATATGTGTTACTTTTCACAACGTGGTTATTAATTTATGGGGATATTTCGTTACAAGTAATCAATGCATCGATACTATTTATTCGCTTTCGATTTTTAGGGTAACTTCCCTAGAGTTTAAAAAGAAAAAAGGTCAGCTGACGTAACATTGTGACGACGTGCAATTATTAAGATCAGAATTTGTTTATTACGTTTAGAATTAGTTATCAGTAAAAGCAAATCGTTAAATAATTCGTATCGGTCATATTTACATTAAATATGTAATCGTAATTGAAAAAAGTTAATCAATTGTGCAGTTATAACAAAACGAAAATATATATTTTTTATGTACGTCGCTATAAGGTTACCTGGTACAATTTTGATGAACTGTCAAATGTGGCCTATTAAAATGTCCCGACTATAGCCCGTCTTCGCGTGGCCATTTTGTGCTTATTTTCATATGGTAGTGGGTGTTTATTTTCTTGAATATTATATTATCTGCAGACCGCGTCCGTAAGGGACGCCGTCCGTTGTCTCTCACTTTGACAGTTTTGACGTCGTCCCGCTACACACTACACGAACCTCGTACCGTCAAACCGGAATGACATTTGTAAAATTGTTTTCGGATTTTAAACTCTATTAATTTGTAATAGAGTTCCAAATGCCCTAAAAGCTTCATTTTCGTAAAGTGTTACCAATTCTGAAAGAAATATTTTCCCAACACTGTATTTGTCAAGTATATTTTGTTAACTCTGGCGTGATACAAAAATCACAGATCATGAGATGGATTTTTTTTTGTGAAGAAGTACCGTACATAGTAGGTACAACTACATAACAATTAACAATACATACCTAGTACCTATCCCCTTAGAAGTCTGATACTGCATTTACACATTCGCGTTCGCCATTCGCCGCGTCATCGACAAAGCATTCGACGAAGCATTCGTACACGAATGCTGTCGCGAACTACCGTTCACACATTCGTGGTGTGATTCATTTTGACATTCGCACACGAACATGGAGGACGTGTTAATATGATAGCGACGTTGAATGAAAAATATTATGAAATTTATGATAGCGATATTTTGGGTTCCAAATGAGCTCTTCCTTTTTGTAAAATTCTAGGAATTCTAAAATTCGCCCTTCACTCCACTCCATTTTTATTACATAATAATAAAAATACTAAATACTAATAATTAATCTGTATTGAAAACCAAAATATATTTCCTTAATACAATATTAGCCCGCCAAACTGCATAGTAGTTTGTCGGCGGCAATATAATATTTTTGTATGAGTATTAAGTATGTATATGTTATATCTTAAATTATGACATAAGTTTACACAATGATACCCGTATGCGGCATTTTGATGTGCGTCAAAAACCGACATGCAAAGGTACGCCGTACGGAAACGTGTATTTGCTATTAGTCATATTTGTCAAATAGGCAAAAAAGGCCAATACTTGTCAAGCATTCCGCATAAACATGGTGATTGTTTGGCGAATACATCAAATACGCAAATACAAATATGAAATAGCCATGTGAAGTGCCTCCATGACAGACTCTACAAGGTAGCATCACGCCTCACGGTACAAAAACACTTGCATGTTTCTGGAAGAAGAAAAAAAATATTTTGACACAATTTTGTAGATATTTGACATATCGTCTGAAAATGACACTGACTGGCAACTGCTGAGTGCTGACAGTTGACAATTGACATTACTTATTTTCATTTTATCGTTGAACTTGCGAAGGCTGCGATAAAATTGTGTTATAAAGTGGTTATAAATATTAATTTCCCTTTTACACAAGCCGAGGACAATTTCTATAAACTACATTTGCTATTATAGTGAAATCATGACATCCACGACAGCAAACGAAACTACTGAAGAACGTCGTCGCAGGGTATGTGGTTTTGTTGTTTTGCGTATATGATTCATAATAATATTATGTCTCATCGTTATCGCTAAATAATTATAATGAGAAACAAAGGTGCTTACATCTGAACCGGTTCACTTTTACCTATACTGTAAATTAGTGTCCATATTCATTCATATGTATCTCTTTTCGAGAATTTTCTAGATACTTGTTGAAAACTTCATATTCTTCCCTTCTTTTTGATATGAATGTAGGTAACTTACTATGTTAATACTTCAGTCGGAATTTCCAGGAATTGCTATTGTATTCTATTGTTGTCGCGATCATCGGTGCTCGCGCGGGGCCTGAAGGATTAAAAGACACTATGGACATAAACTATATTATATATACCTACCTACTATTCTCTTTACCCATTATAGTAACATTACCCACCTAGTTGTAGTACAATAAATTAAGTATCCAACTAACTTAATTTATTGTCTACAACATAGTGTTACTTTAAAATAGAGCTTACTATGCTTATTAATACTTCAGTCGGAATTTCCAGGAATTGCTATTGTATTCTATTGTTGTCGCGATCACCGGTGCTCGCACGGGGCCTGAAGGATTAATTAATGTTTGATGATAATATTGTTGTTTGAAATCAACTAATTTTGCTGTAAATAAAGGATTCCAATGTTCTTTCCATACGCAGGTGCTCATTGGGCCATTGCCTTCTGGGTTTCTACGAGCTGATGGTGTGGCAACTACGCTGGATGCTGACTATCAAGCAGCTCTGGCACTGCAGCAACAGCTATGTGGACCAGCAGTGAGTAAATTATGAGTATTTATATTGACTGATTTTCTAAAATGGCATAGAAACATAGATGGAGCAATAAACTTGACACATGCCAGGTTCCAGGTTGGCCGACCGTGGCAATGGATCGGGATGGATGGAAAAATGGAGCGAGGCCTTTGCCCAGCAGTGGGACAACATAGGATCTTAAAAAAATAGAAATGTAGAGAATTATTTTACTTATTTCACAAAACTGTTTGAGGTGAAGGAGGTATTGAAAGCAGTTGATAAACTCATTAATTAACTTTTAATATTATATAAAAGTCATCAAAAAAATGCATGTAACAAAAACCAAATAAGTACTCTCTACTTAAAAATATTGATGCCATTTTTCTTTATAGATGGCGACTGGTGGTCCACCTCTTACAGCAAGGCTCAGTGTTACCATTGCTCAAGCCAAGCTTGTTAAAAACTATGGTGAGTTTCACATTTGTTACTAAGGTTTTCGCACATTTACATTCAATGATAAACAAAGCCTAACTTATATTTCTGATATACTTGATGATTATTGTTGTAAACAAAAAGGTGATTGTACCTCATATCAGGTAATCTAAAATTGGACCCATTTATGCATACCGGACTCAACCCACACGATGACAGTTCTGAGAAAAAGCCGTTTTTATTAAAATTGTGTATTCTTTAAAACTGATTGTTATTTTAAGTAAAGTTAATTTACAATAGTATCTTTGGTAATTTATTCTATGCGTACAAATATAAATATGTTAAATATTACTACTATTTCCAACAAAAATTAAACAAAAACAGGAGGGTTCCTTTTAGCAAAACTATATTAGTGTGGGATACATATAATCCAAAGCGAACCATCTCTTCAGATTTTTTACACAAGTCAACAGGATTTTCGTGCATGAGATCTGTGCACCCGATTTGGATGTCTAACATCTAATTAGTTATAGAAACAACGATTTTAACTTATAAAATTTGCTTTTAAATAAACTGAGGCCTCATGAACTTTCAAATTTTGAAGAAAACCGGCATTTTTTTCTTTCGGTTATGTAGTAATAGAATGAAATATATATTCATTATTTTTAGTTTATATTGTTGCTTATATTCCCAAAAAAAAGATTGAAATGAAAAAAATTCATAATTTAGATTTAAAACTTAATATTTTTTTGTATCTAGGTGAGCATATCCTAAGTATATCTTGTTGTATGCTTCGGTAGTAAGTACCTACCTGATATAATGTGGCGCTCCTACTTTTTTCTAGTTTTTACAAGGATGTTTAAAACTAGATGATGCCTGCAACTCCGTTTCGCCAAAACTCGTTTATCGTGCGGGAACCGTACATTTTTCCGGGATGAATTGTCCTTTCCCGGTACTCAAAGTATCTGCAAATCAAATTTCAGCAAAATCGGTTCAGTGGTTTGGGCGTGAAGAGATACCAAACATTCAGACAGATAGACAGACAGACGGACAGACAGACAGACACACTTTCGCATTAGTAGTGATGGTTTCAAGCAACGTTGCAAAAATCTTAATGTAAAAAAAAATTATATATACAAAAAAAATCAGTAATGGAGTATCTTACATTGCCATTTTACAAAATAATGAGCCATTATAATATGTATCGGACCTTCATTGTCCATTAAATGCAAAGAATGTGTAATGTAAGTATAGTAGAAGATTCGTCCTTTTAGTTTTGAAGTCTCCGATTTAGTCCAGATTCGGGGAGGAGATAGCCGAGGTATTGCCTTTGAGGTTGGAAGAAACCCCGTTCCTCTAGGCCTATTGGGAGCGGAGTTATGGCTACTTTTGTAAGACATTTGACAGTTGCCGAGCTGTCAATGTCAAAGTTTGAATGCTTGTAACTCGGCAACTATTTGTCCTGGATATGGGGTTCTTCGGCTTGTTCTTTCTGGATTTTTCTCCTCTATTCGATCCTGGCCTCAGAATTGAGAAAAAATTTGATGTCTCCGATTTAGTTCAAATTCGGTGAGAGGGTAGCCGAGGTGTTGCCTTTGATGTTAGAAGAAACCCCGTTCCTCTAGGCCAGGGGTCACCAAATGGCGGACCGCGGTCCGCATCCGAACCGCCAACCCCTTGTTTGCGGACCAAGCATGTTGGAAGATGAAATAAATTTCGGTCTCGACATTACGAAACGAACGAACATCTTCAGGATTTAATGTCAATGTCTTGCACCAATTTCACTACAAACAAGCAGCAAAAATTCTAAAGTGTACCTCTGTAATTTCCGTAATTACCTTTATTTTTTTATAAAATGTGTGGACCGCGAAGGTCATTTCATTTCTTGAAATGGACCGCGAGCTAAACTAATTGGTGACCCCTGCTCTAGGCCTATTGGGAGCGGAGTTATGGCTAGCTTTGTAAGACATTTGACAGTTGCCAAGCTGTCAATGTCAAAGTTTAAATGCTTGTAACTCGGCAACTATTTGTCCTGGATATGGGGTTCTTCGGCTTGTTCTTCCTGGATTTTTCTCCTCTATTCGATCCTGGCCTCAGAATTGAGAAAAAATTTGATGTCTCCGATTTAGTTCAAATTCGGGGAGAAGGTAGCCGAGGTGTTGCCTTTAATGTTAGAAGAAACCCCGTTCCTCTAGGCCTATTGGGAGCGGAGTTATGGCCGCTTTTGTTCGACGTTTGACAGTTGCCGAGCTGTCAATGTCAAACTTTGAGTGCTTGTAACTCGGCAACTATTTGTCCTGGATATGGGGTTCTTCGGCTTGTTCTTCCTGGATTTTTCTCCTCTATTCGATCCTGGCCTCAGAATTGAGAAAAAATTTGATGTCTCCGATTTAGTTCAAATTCGGGGAGAAGGTAGCCGAGGTGTTGCCTTTAATGTTAGAAGAAACCCCGTTCCTCTAGGCCTATTGGGAGCGGAGTTATGGCCGCTTTTGTTCGACGTTTGACAGTTGCCGAGCTGTCAATGTCAAACTTTGAGTGCTTATAACTCGGCAACTGTTTGTCCTGGATATGGGGTTCTTCGGCTTGTTCTTCCTGGATTTTTCCCCTCTATACGATCGTGTAGTAACTTTCGTGTGTGCGCAATACACACAACCAGTTATGCAAGAGTTTTATAGTGCCCAAGTGTGTACGCAATACGCAATACACACTCTGGCTTCAATAAAACCAGGCCAGTTACGCAGGAGTAATTTTGTGTCATGTCGGGCCTGGGTCACAATGGCCCGTCGCCTTTATATCAACAAAAAACCAGCCACGTGACTGACGTGAGTCCTTGTAAAATATTGAGAAGTAAGCCTTTTTTAATATGCAAACGAGAACCAAGCCGCATGATTCTACTTGGCAAATTTAAAAAAAAATTCAAGGGACTCTGCAGCTTGGATCTTAAAAAAAAAACAATACTCATTAATTTGTTAGTTGGTAACTTTCTTGTGAAAATGTTTTGTTCTGCCAAAATTGTTAGATTTGCATGATCTTCATAGGGTCGATAAAAGGTCCATTTTGGAATACTTCTGCATTATTAACTTAATTTTGCAATGGTGTGGATTGGACTCATTTTGCATAAATAGGGTCAATTCAAAACTCATTTCATCTTGGGAGAACAAACATGCATTCATTGGTTTCTACTTTGTTTAAACAAAGCTTTGTATCATAAATTCTATTTACAACTTTGCCACTATTCCTTGTTTATATCTTGCTTCTAGGGCCCCGGTATACGGCGCGTTCAGACGTGTGCGTTTTCTGCGCGTTTTTTGTTGTAACTTGTAGCGTTTAGGAAAACACGCGCGCTGAACGCACTCATAAACAATTGTTGCAATTAATTTTATTTTAAGCATCTAGGCTCAATGGCAAAAAGCAAAGACATCTATGTCCTTCTAGACTGCAAGTTGTATGCAGTATGATAATTAGGAAAATTCAGCAGGTTACATTTTGTAATATTTTTTAACTGAATTGTAACAGAATGTATCGTGATTCGTGACGATATATACGACACAAATAATTCTTGCGTGTTTCTGACGCCGGTTCTCCCCGCCCCGTCCGGGTTCCCGAACCGGTGGTATCAGTAGCGGCGGGCGCCAATTTTTTCAGCACTACCAGCACCGAAAAAGTCTCGCCCAGCGACCCTAGCATGGCCACAGTAGAATTGCGAAAGTGTAGAAAAACTGTGAAGATAAACTGAAGGTAGTAGGTACCGTTCCGATCTTTACCGCGGCTAACCGCGACTGACAAAAATCAAATATAATGCCACTTTATGACATAGACTAATAGTCCTTAAGTGTGTGAAGTTTGTGAATTGTGTCATAAGGTAGCATTTTAGTCGAAATTTTGTCGGTCGCGGCTAGCCGCGGTAAAAATTGGAACGGTACACAGATAAACTGAAGTATCTGTGGTTTATCTCCACAGAGTTCCTATACTTTCGCATTTCTACCGTGGCCATGCTAGGGCCACAGGGCGCTGGTAGACTGGTAGTGCTAAAACCGGCACTGTGTGGTATATATATTTATACCTACTTCAAAATAACAATGATCGACTTTGTAAAAATTGTACAGGATTGACCCGCATGGACCCGTACGTGCGCCTGCGCGTCGGCCACTGCATATACGAGACACAGACCGACGCCAGCGGTGGGAAAACGCCCAGGTGGAACAAGGTTATACACTGGTGAGTCTATTTAATAACTTACTTGTAAGTATTGTGACATGTTACATCATAATTTATGGAGATACCTGTACCATGGTAGTTATAATACTGAGTTACAATTAGAAATATGGCAAAGCGCATGGTTTTTTTTTTTGCGTATTAGGTTTCTTACGCACCAGGCATATGAATTTTTTGAAATTTATGAAAATTAGATTTTTTTATGGGATTAGGTTAGGTAGAGAGGTAAGATCACGTCAATGTAGGTCCATCATCATCCCATAAATTCATTTCTCTGATAGTACAAAAGTACGTAAAGTACGTCGGCCACGTCTTATTTCTCTTAGTCAGTAATTAAGCATTTACACAATTAAGAGGCATTTAACCGTTTAAGCTAACGATCTTTAACTGCGGATAATTTAAGAAGCCTTCCTAAAGAAAGGTGCCTTATTTCCCACTTGACCCTTTTTCGCCTAACCTAAGCACCGCGAAATTAATACTGTTCGCACGCCGACGTCACAGACGCAGCGAACCGCAAAAGCGGCTGCATATCAAGTGTCCTCTACCGTACTTATCAACCTAAAATCTTCGTATTCGTTTTATCGCTTTCTGTACAAGCAGCCCTTATTACGGCGGCTCTAATTTAATGATTACTTAACTTTAATTCAATGAAGCGTTTGAAAGAAATTGTATGAATTTTGCGACAAAATCTTTGTCAAATCAATCAATCAAAACATGACGTGATTTTAATATTGCATATCGCGTCAACAAAATACGTGGGAAGTCAGGGATGGGTTTTAGTATGAAAAGTATCTTTATAAGTTTTCGTGCGATATCGGATAAAGTTTAGACGTATATAATATTATGCATTAACGCTCTTTTTATATTCAATGCATAAGAGCGTTTCCGGTTTGTCATACCGCATATTAACGTGTAAATGGCTCTTATAAACATAACATTAGTTATAGTTCCCAAAAGAATTCCTTCACTCTACTCAACATCTATAGGAATTGCTACAATTTTTAAGTATACATTACTTCAAAGAACGTCCTCGACTAAAAAATTCCCCATCGAAGGCGAAGAACGAATTCTCTCGGTCCTTGCAACAAATCGTACTAGATACATTGATTGAAAAGTTATTTTTAACTCGGCATCATAACTTTGAAACGTTTCCGAGTTTCACTAATCCCTGAAACTCTATACTCGTGTATCGATTCGTCACTTCACGGCTTTATCTTTTAAGCTGATAGCTGATATAAATACGCACAACTCACCACACAAATTTGCGAAAAAATATATAGTTACCTAGTGCCTGTTATTGTATGATTTTTTGTCTGTGCTAAACATATCCAATTATCCAGTATCCAGGGTAGAGATCAACAGCTACGATAACATGGCGCGCCCCTCCAAATGACTGTTTCAATGTGTGTAGTCACATCCTTATGAAAGAGTTTGTATGTAGTAAGTATTCAACCAATCACAGTACACGTAATATTTACTAAGATTTGTTGGTCAACTAATCATATAACTAGCCTACCGCGCAAGACAACGCATATCAAACGTTTTGACAACGCACTTCAAACGTTTTGGATTTTGGAGGGGCGCGCCATGTTATCGTAGTTGATCTCTAGATGAAGACGATTTACGGTCAAGAAATATCCAGTATACAACTTTTTAACTTTTTTACCAAGAAATAAAGTATAGTTTTCACAGAGCCAGTACTGGCTGCCAATAAGACTGGCAGCCAATATTGGTTTGGTATATGGCCGCGTGTGAACAGTTTTTCAAGTTAGGCCAAACTGTTCACACGCGGCATATACCAAGCCAATATTGGCTGCCAGTCTTATTGGCAGCCAGTACTGGCTCTGTGAAAACTATACTTTATGTAAAAATATCTTCGACCATACCTATGAGTAGATAGATGAGACTCTTCATACTAAGAGTAGAAAACTCCCTAAAATATCTTCTTCTACGAAACAAAGACAAAATGTTTACATGTTTTTTTTTTATTCTCTAGTTTGAAGCAAACTTTTTTGTAGCTGGTCCAAATCAGTTTTGTCGAGTTCTTTTGGAGATTGTCCAAATTAGTTTAAATAGGACACGCACTTGTCTGTTTTTTTTTTTCAGATTTTTAAGACATGTAATGATATTTAATTTATTATTATAATTTGACTTATATATTATAATTTCATAAACATAAACAGCAAACTAGAGTTTGTTCTGAAACTAAAACGAATCATAATTTTAAGTCAAACTTAAACAAATCCTTAAATCCTCAATAGTAGTAACTTAATAATAACAAAACACAAATCGATCAAATCAAAAATATATCAGTTGGAAGGTATTGTTTATAAAATTCACAAGCAAATTGGCCTTATTAGCTTTAAGTGCGTCATTATATTATCATACGTAGTTCTAGTTGATCGTTGTACTATTAGCCATTAGGCAAGTTGTATCATAATTATTATTGAGGAAAAGTCTACCATTTGAATAATTAACGTTTCATTATGGTAAAATTAGGATACACCCGGATCGATAAACAATTAAAAAGCTCATGATAATGAAATAGCTAAGCATAAATGTGACGTTATCAGCGTGAAGGGACCTTATTGTCGGTATTGAGTTATTAGTATCTCCATAATCTACATTTAATAGGCTATCGAACCATGTAAATAACATGCATGTAGGTCTGGAAAATATATTTTTTTTAATGTTTAAACTCGAAAGTCGTAAAAGGTGATATTGAGAAAATCGCATTCAAACTTCGACATCCTAAAAAAGTATGTTATTGTAGTAAGTTACATAGATATCATGTTTTTTGAGAAGTACTTTATATGGTCTTTTAGAATTTAACTTCAATTATATAATTTTATAACTCTATTCCTGTTATTTACCACGCCAAAGTGCATGATGATGTAATGAAAATGCCCAAGATGGTTTTTACTAAATATTTCACTTATAGTATGTTTTCGATTTTATAAAAGAATAATATAAAACGGATCAGTTTTTACTAAATAGAGACGTCTTCGATATTAAACAACAAAGTTTATTGTATTAAAAAAAATGAACAAATAAACATTGTGCTTCTACTAATCTTATTAATCAGTCAAAATCAACAAAAATATATATTTACTACACTTAAACATAGTCAAATGAACTTCTATTTAAAAAGTAACTTTTTTCTGTCTTAAAATTCAAGGTAAAGTTTAGTGAAAAGCTTAACACTTACAAACACTTAACACTTTTCAAAAGAGACCTTATTGTCGGTGATTAAAAGTTTAGTAATATCACATAAAAATAAATATACATTTTTATTAACATTGAAGTTCTTATTTTTTAAATAACTTTAATTATCATTTAGTAACAAGACGTGTACCAAAAACATGTAATTTCTCATAGTTATCATAGAAGTATTTATAAATATTAAAACGGACCTTAATGTCGGTCGTTACATTAATAATAAAGTTAAAAGAAGATACAAAAATACTACTAATTTCGTAGTTGTAACATTATTTTTTATTTTTATTTTATTTTATTTAAATGTTCATTTTATTTTATTTTTCATTATTTAATTATATTTCTGAGATTTATTTATAAAAATAAAGGAACCTCAGACTTGGTACGACTTTGTCTAGATTTCATTACTTTTTAGGGTTCTGTAGTCAACAAGGAACCCTATTAGAGATAAACAAGCAGCTCCATTGAGATTCGAGACTTGGCTAGTTTTTTTTACAGAATGTGTTTGGTAGAATTTCACTTCTTTTTATAGAAACGTTGATTGATTTTTTAAGCTGAGCCGTAAGTAGTGGGTTTCATCATATCGCTCGTGTAGGATTGCGCGCTCGTGTAAACGTCACCATCAGCATCACACGTGTTACACACGCCTCCGTGGTCTAGTGATTTAGTGCGTGGCGTTTGACTCGGAGGTCGTGATTTCGATACCCGCGTTGGAAACGTATTATTTCCAAGTTTGGTTAGGACAATGCAGGTTGATCATCTTTGATCAGGATTAAATTGAAATTAAAATTTAAGGGGGGCTCCCATAGAAAAAAATCTAATTTCGAGTCCGACTCGCACTCGGCTAATTTTTATGGTTGTCCCTATAAATGGCCATAAACCCTAAACTCTGTGCTAAATTTCAGCTCTCTGAGTTTATGGGAAGTACTAGTTCTATTTTGATGATCTTGAGTGAGTGAGTGAGTGTCATAAATAAGAAACTTTGCTTTAGCTTAACTTCGGAACTTAATGACCTCTAGAGGTTCTCAAATAGGGGCCTAAAATGCAATGAAATGGTTCCTGTAAATGATGGTACTGCAGTGTTTGCTTCGCGTACTATTTGGCGGGGCACTGTCGTGCCCCCAGATATTTTAATCAATGTTGCCGATTTTCAGCTTGGTGCAAATTACTAGTAGTATAACAGTAGATACCGTGCCGAAAGAAAGCCGCAATCGACTCTCGACTGCAGCACCGACAATAAGGTCCCTTTTTTACTAAACTTTAAGATATATTTTAACCTATAAAAAATCGTTTTTAAAACCTGTGTCTTTGTCATATCAAAATTTAGAGTCCGTTTATTAATATGGAGCAAAAAAAAATGATTTTTTTCGATACTTTACTTTAAATGCGATTATCTCGGAAACTAAAACCCTCCATAAGGTCCCTTTTCCCAGATAACGTCACAAATATCCTCGATTTGTACCTAGTTTTAAAGCGATTTTGCACTTTATCAGTTTTTTTCTTTTGAATATACGATGCCACAAGCAGACAAACAATTACATAAGTTCGTAAAACTTAATTATATTTAACACCCCTCCAGTTTTGTCGGTACTGAACTAATAATTAAAGTTTTTACTCAGTTTAATTCCGGAAGCCCGTTTTAGAACGTAATAGAACTTTTGTTTTGCAGATTCTAAATGAATGTTGCAATTATTTGTGTTATTATACGGTAACAATTTGCCAAGAATTTTATACTTGAGTATGTTAATGAGGTGAAAATTTTCAGTTGATATTTTTCAATGTTGCATAAATAAGTAGAAAAAATATTTCTGCGCTGTGTGATACAATATTGTACCAAACATTCCATTAAGTAGGTACATAATATAAATAAAAAGTCATTCGGTTGCTCTTAAAACTAGAAAAACTTGTTTTATTGAACAACATATTTTATAACATGATATTTTGATAAATAAGTATTTTGTTTAAGTAATATAATTAATATAGTCGGGTTGCGGCATACGTAGAAATTCGCACATTGACCCATTGCCGCTTATCTCACTCGCTCGTGAATTCTAAAGTTATCTTTCACCTATGGTGTACCAGTGGAATGTAATGATGGGTCACACTCACGAGCCAGGATATTTGGTAGTACGATTAATAGTAACAAATAATAAAAAAACACAATTGTAAGTATTGCCACAGAATATAATATATTAGTTGTGTATTGCACAATATCGCGACCGAGTCTGTAGGCCTACTACGAAACCGTTTTGAGACCCAAACTTAATCGAACGAGAATGCCGCGACCTTCTCTAACTAAGTCATTTCACGTTTGTTAGAGTAGGATGCGGCATTCTCGTTTGATTGGAGTCTCAAAACAGTTGCGTGGTACGGCCCGTTGTGTAAGTTGTGTCATGTGCATTGTGCATGTATAAAGTATCCATATACTTTACGTGTGGTAATTTGCAGTCTGCTGCCGCCGGGCGTGAACTCGGTGTACCTGGAGATATTCGACGAGTGCTCCTTCACCATGGACGAGCTAATCGCCTGGACGCACATCACCATACCCTCTGCCGTCATGAAGGTATGCGAGCTTTACATGATGTGGGTTCACTGCAACAATTGTGAATCTCCTCAATCAATTGGATTTTTAAATGTATAACAAACTCGAAAGATTATTTTGCAGTAACCTGTAAGGTTCCAACCGTTTAGCCAAAATATTAACTTAGAGCGCCTTCACATTACGTCGCAAGCAGTGCGGCAGCAGCGCCGCAGCCGCGCGACTTCATACAAAAGAGAGTCGCGCGGCTGCCGCGCGGCTCGTTTTAGTTTGGAAGTCGCGCGGCTGCCGCACCACTGGCGACGTAATGTGAAGGCAGCCTTAATATTTCATAGCTGTAACCTAGATATAAAGTAAAAAACCTCGATCATGTTACGATGATATTACGTCTATCAAAGAAAAATTTTGTCAATTCAATATAATTTGCGTTGGATCAAAAGAAAGATTAACAAAATATGTCCTTGTAAGGGTAATTGGATAAGCAAGACCTTTGATTATATCTTTTTCCCTTTCTCTTTTGTTTGGGCCTGTAATATATTTACCCTATATAATAATGGATTAAATTGTGTAAATGTGTACAGTTTGCCCCTTATCCGCTCTACCACTTTCGAATATTGCTCAGTAATAACTAATAAGATTGAAAGAGTATGCACATTGCTCAATAATTTTTAATAGATGTAATGCCACCCTTAGGTTTCTTTTTAATCCTTTTTGATTATCAATTTCAGGACAATCTGTAACAAATGGTTTGTTTCAGGGCGAGACCCACGAGGACTGGTACCCGTTGAACGGCAAGCAGGGTGACGGCATGGAGGGCATGATCAACCTGGTCTTCAGCTATTCGGTACGTGACTGTAGCGGTTCATATTTACCTACGCATTTAGTCTTGAGAGCGTATTTTAAATAGGAAAATAATCCAAGCTTTGTAAATAAGGGCTCATTCCAATCTGGTTATTGTGCCTTCTCTTCAAATGATATGGAGATACGATGAAGGATAACTTTAACACAAAATGTTGCAGATAGGCCTAAGAATCCGTATTCTCAAGCTATCTTAACACTAAGGCCAGGTTCACACGGCACAATCCTGCACGTTTCCTGCATGTTTTTTTGCAGTATACGTCTTAATGAATAAATAGTGGCGCATACAATGTACTTATATAGAACCATTCACACGTCGGTTGTACTGCACGATATGTTGCAGTACTATCGGTTGTGCCATCGGCGTATGAATGTTAAGGGCCAACCCACACGTACCACAAACACACGACGTGGTCGGGCGTATATTTCGTATTGTAAATGAACTGGACCATTCACACGTACCACATTTTGCAGTCGTTGTCGACCACTTGTAAAATACCGACCACATCGCAACCACGTCGCAACCACAACGTTGCGTCGATGCAACGACACGCCGCCCGCGCTCTCCTCCCCCCCCCCCTTCATTCATTTCTTCAGGGGGGCGAAACTTTAACGAGAAAGAAAGAAAAATTTCCACGCCTCGTTTAAATTTAGGAAATAATAATATAGTCCGGGAGCCCTAGAACAATTTTTATTTGATTACCATCAAGCTAATTTTTTGTGAGTAGCTTCATTTTGATAAAAAGAACAATATTTTTATTTGCAAAAAATCTCGCTTTTTTTTGTAAATCACTATTCAGTTCCTTTAACAAGTAGTCAGTCAGTGTTTGTGCTCATTCTAAATTTTTTGAAAAACTTTATCTTGAACCTTCTCAGTATAAGATAATCAGTACTAAATTGGCTTTGACTTTTGTTTACCAATAAAGGATGTACCCAATAAATTCTATTTCGACGAATTACGCTGACATCGCCGTCTTCTTCTTATCAATAATACATATGGCAAGGATAGCAACAACAAAGTGTCCTCTTCGAAATCCATGACTTTGGGCAAGACGTGTTTCCTATATCCTCAACTAGCGACCCGCCCCGGCGTCGCACGAGTATAAAATATATAGCCACTAAAAATGATTAAAATCGATAGCCTATGATCCTTCACGTGGTCTACTTCTTATCTGTGCCAAATAACATAAAAATTGCTCCAGTAGTTCGCGAGATAAACCATTTCAAATAATTTCCCCCGTTTTTCCACATTCTCCTATTAGACGTCTTAGCGTGATAAAATATAGCCTATAGCCTTCCTCAATAAATGGGCTATCTAACACTGAAAGAATTTTTCAAATCGGACCAGTAGTTCCTGAAATTAGCGCGTTCAAGTTAGCCCTTTCAAATAAATTTCCCCGTTTTTTCCACATTTTCGTCTATTTCTTCGCTCCTATTAGTCTTAGCGTGATAAAATATAGCCTATAACCATCCTCGATAAATGGGCTATCTAACACTGAAAGAATCATCAAAATCTGTTGCGTAGTTTTAAAGATTAAAGGGAACAAAGGGACATGAGGGAAAAAAGCGACTTTGTTTTATAATAAGTATAGATGTTCGACTTGCACACAACGCAACCACGTCGCAACCACATCGCAACCACTGGCCGTCGTCATTTCGTCGGTCCCACAACGCAACCACAAAATGCTGCAGCGACACCATTCACACGTAACCACAGCTCGACGACATTTTGTCGTTGCGATGTCGTGTGGTTGTGGTACGTGTGGGTTGGCCCTAAGACTTATACTGCAAAAAACGTGCAAGGATTGTGCTGTGTGAACCAAGTCTTAGATCTAAAATGTTAGCAACGTATTTTAAGTATGTTGTTAGAAATAGTCCAACTCCATTAGCAGCTCTATCGGGCCAACCCACACGTACCACAACCACACGACAAACACAACCACACCACGTGGTCGGGCGTATATTTCGTATTGTAAATGAACTACACCATTCACACGTACCACATTTTGCAGTCGTTATCGACCACTTGTCAGATAACTTGTCAGACGCAACCACGGCCGACCACATCGCAACCACGTCGAACCACATCGCAACCACAACGTTGCGTCGATGCAACGACAGTGCGCGCACATCACCCGCGTTCTTCCCCCCCTCCGTTTCATTGACTTTCTTACGTAACCACATCGCAACCACTGGCGACAACGCAACCACGTCGGCATTTTGTCGGTACCACAACGCAACTACAAAAAGCTGCAGCGACACCATTCACACGTAACCACCGCTCGACGACATTTTGTCGGTGCGATGTCGTGTGGTTGTGGTAAGTGTGGGTTGGCCCTAAACAATCATTTAATTCAATTCTTAATAATATCGTTATTTCAGGTCGGTCCAGCGGCGGTAGCGGCGTTCCCTCCCATGCTAGTGGTGCCGAGCACGGGTATGGGGTACGCGGCGATGCCGGTCTACCCCGCGCCCGCGCAGCACTACCCGCAGCAGCAGCAACAGCAGCCGCAACAGCAAGCGCAGCCGCAGCCGCTGACGGAGGAGGAGATGAAACAGGTAATGGATGCACACCTACATACACCTATGGCTTATGAGAATGAGGCTTCAGTCTTGAAATCAGCGGGCAGCGGGTGGGAGCGGCCTCGGCGCGGGAGCGGAGGCAGCGCGGGAGCGGCGCGTACCAATGTATATATTTATATGGATAAGCCGTCTAGTACGCCGCGCGTCGCTCGCTGCGTTGCTTTTTTCGATGCTCGTCGATATTAATCTTTACATTGGAACGCGGCGCCGCCGCTCTCGCTCTTCTGCCTGCTGATTTCGAGACTGAAGCCTAACTGAAAGAGCTATGCTAAACTAATTGCCTTTTCGATATCGAGCAACCAATGATATATAGCGACTAAGGATATATTACATGTACAGTGTACTCGATAGACGCACGATATCAACATTTTGGTGCGCGAGTGAAAGAGACAACAGCGGCCATATTATTCAATCTTTATCTGTAGTTGACACACAGTTGTGTAACACATGAGATGTATTACTCTTTCCTTTTCAGATCTGCGAAATGTTCCCAAGCATCGACCGTGAGGTGATCAAGTCCGTGGTTGATGCCAACCGCGGCAACCGCGACGCCATCGTCAACTCGCTGCTGCAGATGTCAGAGTAATATCTCTTTCTCTTTCCAACCAGACTGATGAAACAATATCGACCTCTATTTCTAACATCAATTTGCCAATAACTGCTGCAGATGTTCACGTAATATCTCCATCTCTTTCCAACCAGACTGTTAGAGCGATGTCGGCCTCTTACTAACACCAATACACACCTGCAGATATTCGCGTAATATCTCTAACTCTTTCCAACTAAACTGTTAGAGCGATATCGACCTCTCTTTCTAACACTAATTTTCCAATAACTGCTGCAGATGTTCGAGTAATATCTCCGTCTCTTTCCAACCAAACTGTTAGAACGATATCGACCTCTCTTTCTAACACCAATTTGTCAATAACTCGCTGCTGCATAGGGCGATTTAAGATTTTGTTAGAAGGATGCCTCGAATTTAAGGTTTATTACACGTTGTGACTATGAAGTGATAAATTCAGTTAAAAGCAAATGCATTGCTGTCTTAAAAATTGTCTTGACATATTTCATCGTTGCTTTTAAAAGGCAAAGACGCTGTCATAATTGATTGCAGATAAGTCTAAAAAAGTCCAGTGAATTTAAAATCATAGTTTTTTCTATAAAAAAATCCTACTTAATTAGTTTTTTTTTTCTCCTTTTGTAACCATTTTATTCTAAATATTACATCAATCATAAGTCGCTAAATTCATATTTTTTATTAGACAGCGTCATTTTGTATCCAAACCTTTTTATCCCAAAATGTAATCTTTAAATATTAGCATAGGGTAATGTCGCTAGAATATTTATAAAAGTATTTATTAATAATAATAAAGTAGCGTAAATAAATAATATCGTGAATTTTATTATTTTACTCATTCCAACTTTGCATCTTGTTTAGTCAAAGTCAAATATTCATATCCATTATCCATGTTTAAAAAATGTTAGGAATTATTTCACCAAAATAGCCACATCAAATATGTAGCTTTTTTGGTGTAATCGAAAGAAAATCTTATTATTTTTATTAAAAAAAATGCTTACTTGCAAAGTTGATAATTTGATTGTTCTGTTATTTTAGCATTATAGTATTGTTATTTAATGCATAGTTAAAATAAAAAATGTATATTATTGTATAGTATTATTGCACAACATGTAGTAATTGGACGCTGAAGAAAAGCATAGCATCAGGGTTTTAATAAAGGTTAAATATTACTAAGGACTCCTTAGTAATATATTTATATGTCCTTAGGGCCGGGACACAAAAACACGGCACGACGTCGTACGGCGCCGTGTCGTGGGAATCCACTACGCGTGTCGTAAAACACAACGACACGGCGTCGTACGACGTCGCGTCGTAGAAACTCACGTAGAAATTCAAAGATGAGTTTCTACGACGCGACGTCGTACGACGCCGTGTCGTGGTTTTTTACGACGCGCGTCGTGGATTCCCACGACACGGCGCCGTACGACGTCGTGCCGTGTTTTTGTGTCCCGGCCCTTAGTAAGTAAGGACACAATATAAGTAGTAATTTAAAAATCTTTTTAAACACTAATATTACATCATAAATTTTATCATAATTCATAATAGGTACAACAAGGCACAGTGTACGGAGGAGACGAAAAATCGGAAATTTTCTATTTTCTTTAATTTTGAATAGGCATTAGTATAATGAATGCGAGAGTAGAACACTCGTGTGTCAATTCGCAATAGTTTTGATGCTACGAGCTACCAAAGTTTAGCGATTTTTTGCGGCCCGGAAGCGAAAAATCCATATTTCTCCAAAATTTTTGTGTAATAAATAAAATTTTGTATTCCACCTGAAAGCCTGTTAAATAAGGTATATTTCAAGCTTTTTTCCTGATCCGCTGAGTCGATATTTTACCTGCAATAAAATAATTTTCATTTTTAGGTTTTTATTTTTTTTTATTCAAAACAAAAAAAACGCGCAATCGAAAATATCGACAAATTAAAGGTAAGTATACAAGCATTCTATATGCACAAAAAAAATCACTCATCAGATCCGTTTACTATTGGAGATATTTAAACGTGAAATCCTACGCTAGGGCTGCCACCATTACGTCTTTCAATGGATGGCTGTCAATAATGCAATAGAAATAGTTACATAATACATTTTAATGAGTACAATTAAAAATTATAAAAAAGTCTTAGAAAAAAACATATAACCTCCTCTTTTTTTAGAAGTCGGTAAAAAAATCGGATGTCAGTTTGTAATACTTCAAACATTTAATATTGTTTCTAGTATTTATTTAAAAAAATCAAGGTAAGTGATGATCACGCAAAAACGAAAAGACTACAAATAATACAGCATTGCGTCGTTTGATAACCCTGTTGACAATTAAGTTTGTAAATGGAATAAATTAATTTAGAATTCTTAGTAAACGGATCTCACGGGTGATTTTTTTGTGTGTATAGAATTCTTGTATACCTTTAATTAGTCGATATTTTCGATTGCGCATTTTGTTTGGTTTTGGATAAAAAAAATAAAAACCTAAAAATGAAAATTATTTTATTGTAGCTAAAATATCGACACAGCGGATCAGGAAAAAAGCTTGAAATATACCTTATTTAATAGGTTTTCAGGTGGAATACAAAATTTTATCTACTATATAAAAGTTTTGGAGAAATATGGATTTTTTCCTTCCGGGCCGCAAAAAAACGCTAAACTTTGGTAGCTCGTAGCATCAAAACTATTGCAAATTGACACACGGGTGTTCTACTCTCGGATTCATTATACTAATGCCTATTCAAAATTGAAGAAAATACAAAATTTCCGATTTTTCGTCTCCTCCGTACACTGTGCAAGGGCCTAATTATTTTAATTATATATTTTCGAGAACATTTACCTTTTATAATATTGCAATAATTTATTGTTATTAAGTAGGCTTTGGCTTATTTGTGCCAAATTATTTGCCATGCGCATTTTTGTGCTTTATGTTCGTTTAGGAATATTTAACAACTGACGAGCTACAAAACATGAAAGAAAAATAAGGACTTCAATGTGGACTTTTTTGTATAGTCGGAGCATTTTAATAGGCCACATTTGACAGTTCATCAAAATTGCACAACGTAACCTTGTATCGATGTGCATAAAAAATAAATATTTTCGTTTTGTTATAACTGCACAATTGATTTACTTTTGTCAATTACGATTACATATTTATTGTAATAAACAAATTCTGGTCTTAATAATTGCACGTCGTTACAATGTTACGTCTAAAATCGAAAGCGAATAAATAGTATCGATGCATTGATTACTTGTAACGAAATATCCCCATAAATTAATAACCACGTTGTAAAAAGTAACACATATTTATGTGAAATGAATAATGATAATACTAAATTTAACAGTTTTTATAATTCAAGCGAATAAATGCAATTTTTTTGTAAATTATGTACTTGTCTTATTTTGCTCCTTGAATTTGCAAAAGAAAAAGTAATAATGGGACAGGAATTTGTTTTTGGTTTTACAAATAACGTATAAATTTCAAATATTTTATTTCAAGTCCGTATCGATTTATTCGTTTTGGTCGATGTTTTTACGCAGCTCACCTCACTATGGAGATTAATCTGACAGATGTCAAATGTGGCCTATTAAAATGCTCCGACTGTAACTTTACTATCAAGATTGTCGAATGCAAGTTGTCTATGTACCCTGATTTGTTAATATGATTCTGTTTTTTTTTCGGTAATTAAGGCATAATATTATATTTATTATATTTGTTTCTAAAAACACTTTGTATTGGAAATTTAAAAGGGGCTGAGTTAGCTACTCGTCAGTTGATAAGTAGTTCATTATGTAATTTAACATTGATATAGATTTTATTTATTGTTTATTGATAAATATAATGTAAAGAAGTAAAATTTAATACTTTACCATGTCTTTTATTTAGTTTTACACAAATTATTGCCTTGTCGTACATAGTATTTAGTAATTTGGTCATTGAACTATCGCTAATTCTCACTCACTTGTACACTTGCTATCTCGTTTCCATAGGTACCGTATGCTAAAGGTACAATTCCGTGCATCGATATCGAGGCCCGCGGGCCGCGACACGACCGTGTCTTGAAGTTAATATAATATACTTCAAGACACTGTCGCGCCTAGGACTGTCGTCGGCCGCGCACGTCTGTTTAGTGACCGGGCTATACTAACATTAAATAAATAAAAGGCGTCACTGAATCACTAACATACTTATTTATTCTTAATCCTTTTCTTCTTTTTACCATTTTCTTCTGTACTTTTCTGTACATTTTCCGCTTTTCGTTTGATCTTGCTGACTTTGCCGATAACATCTTTAAATCTAGAGTCCTTTTTCATGAATGTTTTATTAACCTTCTTCATTTCTCCTTTGATTGTTTTATCAATATCTTCTATGTCTGGCTGCAGACGATTTTCATAGCTTTTCTCTTCCTCGTTTCTCAATTGCGCCTGAATTTGCTTTATTTTGGCTAACTTAGCTTTCTTCGCTGCCTTTATACGTTTACGTTTCATTTCTTCTAATCTGTAAGAAAGAAGATTACATAATTAAAACCAATAAGTTTGAGCACTTTAAGTGCCATAAGCTTTTTAATTGGCTATTTTGTATTGAAATAATAGCACTGTCACCTAAGCCAGGGACTTTGTTATAATAGTCTATCCCGCTCGCACCTGTAGCGTGCGAGAGGGACGCACTCACCCCTGCTCCATCTGGTCGGGGTCTACGCCCGCCATGATCCAGCGCTTGACGTTGTAGTTGCGCTTGCGCTGCTCGAACTCGTCGTTGTCGAGCTGCGCCTCCTGCTCGCGCCGCGCCACAGACACGGTCGTGAACACCTTTACTGCCTCGTCGTCTGTAAAGTAACAGGTTTGAATGGTACAAAGAGAGGCAGATAGCTGATAAGTGACATATCACATAGGATTTATGGTCTATGGCTTGTGTTTATGTCATTAGGGCTGACTGCCGATTTATGCCGAGGTAATAGTACATCTTGCAGCAATAAAAACTAGCCCAAAAGATCTTTATAGCTGTCCAAATCGGTTTAGAGGTTTGAGCGACAAAAGGTAACGGACAAACGCTTTTGCATTTTAATATTAGCTTGGACACTTACCATCAATGTTATACTCGCTAAGTTTGGTCTTGATCTTGTCTTCAATCTCGCCGAGCCGCAATAAGTCATGAGGTGTGATCAGTGATATAGCTAGTCCGCTGCGGCCCGCACGCGCTGTTCTTCCCACCCTGGGATAAAAATTTACTATGTAAATAACATGTATTGTTAACTAAATAACTATGGCGAATGGCATTGTACTAGGAGCGTAGCGTTGAAGCAGATGTGACTCAAAATGACAACTCTGGTTTTCAGTGATATAGCTAGTCCGCTGCGGCCCGCACGCGCTGTTCTTCCCACCGTTCTTCTCAGTCATAATATATGTATGTTGACGACCTCTGTGGCTCAGTGGTGAACACTTCGGTAGCTCAAGCCGGGAATCGCGGGTTCGAATCCCGCCGACGGAACAAAAAAGTTTTCAATGTTCCCGGGTCTGGATGTGTATTAAATATGTGTATGATATAATAAAAATCTTAAATATATGTAAAATCTTAAATATATTGTAAAATCTTAAATATATGTATAGTATAAAAGTATTAAATATATTTCCGTTGTCTGGTACCTGTAACACAAGTCCTTTATGTACTTAGCACGGGCCAGACCGACGTGGTGTGAAGCGTCCATAGATATTATTTATATTTATGTATGCAAGATGAAATGATAGACTGGACAATGAATGTAAATAAAACAGTTTGTTATTGACTAGAGGTGCTAACATTTATCAAAACGCACGCGCCGAACGCGCCGCATTATAGAATTCGTTGTATGAAATGATGTGAGACCTCGCACATTCGTCCGGGCCGTACGAGCCGCATTTCGTGTACTGCAGTGCGTTCGTCGCGTATGGTGCTGACAAATGTGCGATCAGCTTTATTATTTCAGTAGCACACAAATGAACTGCCATTGAACTATTGCCCGTAGAACACAGATTGTACTGAACCCACCTGTGTATATACTCGTTAGGTTCTAACGGCAGCTTGTGGTTGACAACCAAATGTACAGTCGGCACGTCAAGTCCTCGGGCTGCGACGCCAGTAGCGACGAGTGTACAACGCAGGTTACTCCGGAACTGTGCTAGGGCTGCCGCTCGCTCGGACTGCCGCATGTAGCCGTGGAGACACACATTGTCCATGCCGATCGAGTTCATCATCATGGACAGGACTTGGCACTCCCTGGCAATCATATAAGAATGTAAACTACTTGCAGGGATCAAATGATTATCTATCGAATGTTGTGCTCCGAAATTTCGTAAACGTAAAAAACACCCGCTGTTGGTATTTTGAAAATTACATATAAACTTTTGGAGATTAGTACAAATTAGAGGTTGTTTGGTAAGTCTGTATAGTTTGTTTTAACAAACTTTTAGTTTATGTAAACAATTAAAAATTAATTTCATTATATTGATTGAAATAGTCAATACTATTTCAATCAATATAATGAGATTAATTAATACCTATGTTATGCTGTAGTGTTAAGAAATTGTGCAGACATAATTATTATAAGATCCAAAAACTTATACTGTCAATAGTTACTAACTTTTTTGTATCGGTAAAAACTATAATGTGTGAACTGGGCTTGGTCTCTCTGTACTTCCTCAGGGTCTGCACCAAGTACACATCTCTCGCGTACGCCGGACACACCACGTACCGCTGGTCCAGTGTGGACACAGTCAGTGTCTCATCTGTCTCCGACCATGTTATCAATCTCTGAAAATTTAATTTGAAGTTAATTTCATTGTATTCTATTTGTTTACAAATGGCAAGATTATAGACAGATAGATCAACACAAAGGTAGAGCTAGAAACTCCAAAATACAAACACCAGAGAAATATCCTTATAATATTCAGAAAAGGATTGGGGCATCATCAATCCATACTAATATTATAAATGCGAAAGTGTGTCTGTCTGTCTGTCTGTTACCTCTTCACGCCCAAACCGCTGAACCGATTTTGATAAAATTTGGTATGGGGATACTTTGAGACCTGAGAAAGGACATAGAATACTTTTTATCCTGGAAAAATGTATAGTTCCACGGCGATAAACGAATTTTGGCGCAACGGAGTTGCGGGCGTCATCTAGTATTTTATAAGCTTACGCCTCGACGACGCTGCGAAACGCGAAACTGCGGCGAACCGATTTACTGTCTCACCCGCCACGCAACAATACCTTATATTGCATCTCCCTCTATTCCTGTTTCGCAGATATTTCGCAGTTCGCAGCGTCAGTGGATTAGAGGCGTTAGAATGACAGAATGTACCTCTTTGTCCAAAGACAATAACTTAGAATCTTTTACATCATCAGTGATTGTTGCAGAGAACAATAAATTTTGTCTTTTCTGTGGTAGTACTTCAAATATAGTTTCTAAGTCCCCTTGGAATGATTCGCTAAATAACCTGTTAAGAAAAAAAATACAATCATTAATTTATTTGTATCACAATACCTAGTCTTGCCATAAATATTGAAACAAAGAAAAACGTTTTTTTTTTCTGTTGCAAATAAATTTTATTACTTTTACAGTGTATTAGTTTAATACATAAATATAAAACAATTTAAAATATTAAAAGCTTATTCAAATTGGCCTTCATTGGCTACAATAATGTCCTTTAAACATTGTGGCCAGTTATCATTAGAAACACGGACTCTTTCCATGGGAAAATGCCATTCACTGCCAGTCGTATGGATTGTCGTAGAGACTCCAAATTATCACGGAATTTACAGCAAGCCATACTCTCTAAAACTGACCAAAAATCAAAATCATAAGTGGATTAAGATCGGGACTAGACGACGACCAGTCTTCAGCTCTGATGAAGTCCGAAACGTTCGTTTCCAACCAAGACCAAACCGACTGAGCTTTATGACCCGCGCCGAGCCTTGTTGGAAGGACCATTCTTGGTTATTGAACTTGATGTTGAACCTTAGAACTTCAAGCATAAATAAAACCATTTTGTTTGTTAAAATGTTGCTTAATTGTAAAAAAAAAATCTAATCCGTAAACAAACATTTTTTGTGACCTCCCTTTGCGTACCGCTTCAGTAGTTGTTTCAATTTAACCACCCTTTCTTTTTTAAATTATCAGTTAGGAAATAACCAGTAGGTCTCTTGTAGGTTAAAAGTCCTAAGTCATCATTTAAAATACGCGACATGGTTCTAGGTGCCATCTTTATCTCGTGAGATAAAATCTTTTACTTTCGAACCGATTTTTTTTAAATTCTTTAACCACCTTTTTCGTACGAACACTGCGTTGACGGCCAGATCTTTTTCTGCCACAAGCAGAGGAGGTCTCATTGTACTAATTAATGGCCCGGTACATAAACATTTTACTAATACCCAGCGTATGGAGAGTTTTAAAAATGACATTGGACTCCATACCTAATAATAATAATAATAATAATAATATCTATGGACGCTTCACACCACGTCAGTCTGGCCCCGTGGTAAGTACCTAAAGGACTTGTGTTACAGGTACCAGACAACGGAAATATATTTAATACTTTTATACTATACATATATTTAAGATTTTTATTATATCATACACATATTTAATACACATCCATGACCCAGGAACTTTATAAACTTTTTGTCCCGTCGGCGGGACTCGAACCCGCGACCTCCGGCTTGAGCTACCAACGCGCTCACCACTGCGCCACGGAAATCACCTATAGTATAGTAGAAGTAGGTGTTACTTTGTGTGATGCAATCACAGCGATTTGGTTCTTTTGATCACCCCACTCCATTTCAGTATCGCAAAATATTGTAAAATACATTGGCGCCAAAATGAGAAAACACAATAAACAATCACGGATTAAAAAAAAATACGGATGTAACCTTGTCTAATCCCGAGTGAAGCATAGTAATAGCCGCCCGTGTAGGATGTGTGCGTGTCATTGGCGCCGTCACTCTATGTACAATGACAGCGGGTTGTAGTACCTAGTTGCGTGTGTGAGTGTCGGTCACGTGTACAATAAACGAAATTGTGACGAAATTGTCGTACCTTGCATGCTTCACCTCTTTATAGTGTAATGCTCCATTTTGTTTATTTTTACTAGTAACAGTATTTATGGCCAGACTAAGTATATTTAACATATTATTATAATTTACTGTCCTTTTCTTACTTGCAAATACATATAAAATATTAATTTTGTAATTTCATGCCAATTTTTATTATTACTATAGGTCCTACTATTTTGTTAGGGTATAGATAATAGACAATATAAATCTTTATCTTAACCCATCAAGCCCCATAAAGACACCAGTGACCGCGACAACAATAGAATAACAATAGATTTCCAAGAATCCGCGATCAAAGGATTAGTTGAAATTGAATAATGTTATAACACTAGTTAACAAACCTATCAGCTTCATCCAGTACAAGATATTTAATTTTCCTCAAGTTGAATGTGTCACAGCCAGTAATGTGGTCTGCCAGTCTACCTGGCATGGCAACAACTATGTGTGGCCTCTTCGCCAGTTTCAGCGACTCCTCCAACTGATCCGAACCTCCTGTCACCACACATATCCTGAGTTTTAGTGGCTGGCCAAGTATACTGAATTGGTCTGCAATCTAAATATAAAAATATTAATTGTTATTAAACTTTGATAAATTAAAAGTTTAAGGGCCTGTTCCACCACTTTCTGATGATAAAGTGCTGAATAGGCTATTCACAGCTTATTTGACAGATTCTCCATACTCGATCTGTCAAGTTAAGTGGTGGATAGCCTATTCAGCACATATCAGGAAGTGGTGAAACAGGCCCTAAATCATAGGGCTTTTGGTAAGTATAATTTATTGGTATAAGTTTTGGAGAGTGATAATAAAGGCAATTAGTTGAGTAGACAGTACACATAGAACATAAAATTACATATTGTATTTCTTCTTACCTATACTTACTTACCTTTATATAAGTGAACAAATATAATGACCACCAAAAAATGCTCTGATACCCTAAACTTGTTTACCAAAAAAAGTTACTTAACATCAAAAAAAGAAAGTCTAAAATTGCAATACTACCAGCTATTTTAGTCACGACTACACTTCAAATTGTAATCTAACGCCAAATATAGTAAATGATCACCAAATCCTTGCGAGCAAATCAATGCGATATTTCTGTCCAAATAAATCACTATGGTTGACAACAAAATATGTAAGCATAATATAATTAACAAGGAAGTATTATAACTCCATATTATTGTTATATTCAGCAGTTTGTTAAGGCGACGCCTTGATAATTTGGCTGTAGCGATGCCGATTTTTCTCAGCAATGACTAAAGCTAAGAAACTAAAGTTCATTGTCAGTATTCATCATGTCTTTGTCTTTGAATTGCCCATAGCATAACACGATTGGACAACTTTTATAACACAGAATTATCAATCGAAAAGACCTCTGTAAAAAAAGGGATTCCTATTTTTCCAACAGAGGAGAGTGATTTAAGGTTCCAAAATTTGTACATAAATTGGTTGAAGCATACACTTTAATATGTGCATAGCTTATATGAAATGTATTAATGGTTTTTAAATTACGCGACAAAAACCATTTTATCGCTTACGCCCTTTCCATTTTTTGCTGTTCCATTGCTTGTTTTCTATGAGAGGCCGGCCCGGCCTCTCATAGAAAACAAGCAATCTAAAACATATCCAACACGGTTTCTTACTTTAACGCGGCGTCACCTTAAGAAGTTTGTTAAGTTTCTGAAGAGATAACAGACGGACACCTACCCATTCCAATATAAAATAATATTAGCATGGATGATGAGAGTTTTACATACTAATAAGTAATATTATAAATGCGAAAGTTTGTCTGTCTATATATGAAATAGAATGTACCGTCTGTCTGTCTATCTGTAACCTCTTCACGCCCAAACCACTGAACCGATTTTGCTGAAATTTGGTACGGAGATACTTATACTGAGTCCCGTTATCATTATATTATTACTAGCTGTCCCGGAAAACGTTGCTTTGCTATAATATATTTGCCATATTATTTTATTAAAGTGACTAAATAAGTATGTCACCATGGCAACGTCCAACGCTATTCCGTCGCACAAACAATGGTCGCCGTCAGTCTCAGGTTGTAATAATTTACTATTATTTATTCAACAAATGCACTTATCAATATATAAAGTACCCAGTAGCCGATTCTCAGACCTACTGAATATCTACGAATAACAAAACTACCTGAATATGCATAGGTATAAAATTTGGTAAAAATCAGTAAAGCCGTTTCGGAGGAGTTCGTGGACTAACATTGTGACACCGGAATTTTATATATAAGATTTATTTACGATAGTCAAATAACGAGATGTAATTCTTTTCTCATTTTTAAATTATTATTTACGAGTTTTTATTATTTACGAGCTTTTGCCCGCGGCTTCGCTCGCAGTAAGAAGTATTATTATTAGTGTCCGACCGAAACTGATTTTTCAGCCGAAACCGAAACCGAAACCGAACTTTCGGCCTTACTCTCAGTTTCGCCCGAAACCGAAACCAAAACTTGGAAAAACATTCAAAATTACGCTTATTTACTAAAATTTATTGATTTTTAACATAAATTACAACTTTTTAAATTAAAAAAATAGTACCACATTGAATTTTTGACTTTTTACATTTCTTAAAATAAATATTATTAATCTTAGACTCGAATATGTTCCCTAGAAACTTTTTTGTACTAAGTATATTCCGTTTTTTATATCATTCCAAGTAGGTGCGATTTCACCAAAGAAATTGAACACGCGCACACTAAACCGGTTCTAGACAAAATATAAACACGTTTGTTATACTCAATTGCATTTCAACAACCTAAACTGAACTCGTTCACAGCAAATCCGATTTTTATCTTCTGAACGCCCAATATTCGAGTTTTAACTTCATAAAACACGTGATAAAACATGACATATCGAAAAACATAGACGAAAAAATTGTTAAGATGACAATTTTCACAGATGCGTTTGGTTAGCTAATATTTATCGTTTCTTGCTATTTTGTTACTAAAACAACGTGACAAGGCTCCAAGATGATCAAAACGCATAAAAATCATCGCATGACCTGACGTAAACTTAGAATCATTAATCGAAATTAAAAGAAGAATGTAAAATCTAATTGAAACAAAACGAGATATAAACGCGTTCATTGTTCAATGAGAACTTAGTTTAATAAAATGAAATTTAAGTGTGATTGGTGAAATTCCCCTTAATGTATTATAACGAAGGATTACCCTAAGAAACAAGAGCAATGGTTATTCAAGTCATTTTATTTAGGTGCGATTTTACCTAAGAAATAGAACGCGCTTAGTGTACACTACATCGGTTCTAAATATATAAACGCGTTTATAGCACCAAATTACATTTCACTAACTTATCGTTCACAGCAACCGAGTTTTATCTTCAGAACTTCCAATGTTGTACGGTTAAACTTCATAAAATCCGTTAAAGTCCTGTCAGTGTAGTGACATGGCGAATCGAAAATCATAGACGAAAAAAATGATGCGTTTGGGTAGTTTATGTATCGTTTCTTGCTTTTTTATTGATAAAATTACGTAACTAGACTCCAAAATGATAAAACAATGTAAAATCATCGCGTGACGTCACATAAACATAGATTTATTAATCGTGATTAAGAGAATATTATAAAATCGATTTGAAACAAAACGAGATTTACATCCCCGTAGGAACGCGTTGAATGAGAACTAAGTTTTATAAAACGAAGTTGTGTGATTGGTAAAATCTTCCCTTAGACATTAACGACGTACTACTGAAAACACGTCGAAGTACAAAACGAAATTACTTAGCAAACTTGCAGTTGACGTCACATTCTTTTTGCACCAGAAAGCGTTTTGCCACTAAATCTGAAAAATATACTGAAGGCCGCAAGAGTGAAGCTTACGGAAGTGGGCTAGATAAGATTCTAGCAGGGTAGGAACGATCTAAGAGATTGCGTGTCTATAGTTAAAAGTTAAATAGTTTAGAAAAGAGTGGGGTGATATAATTTACTAGATAAATCTCGCAAGGTATATCCTAATATTCCTATAATCTCAGTCAAACAAAAATTTTAGGTAAATAAGTTCACACATATAATGTAATCAATAATTTATCATAGCATTTACTAAATCGTTTATTTGGGAAACATTGTTAGCACGTAATTTGCCAAAAGTTAAATAATTTGTGTATTTTTTTCATTAATGTTAAATAAGCCTGCGTTTGTCGTAGAAATAAAATTCAATACTTAATATAATTTCGATAGAAATATTTAATGAAAATAAAAAGAAGTGCTAATTTCTGATTTGGGACTAATCTGGAACTAATCTGGAACACAATATAATCTCAAAACACGATTAAATAGATGGTGGCAAACTGAGCCAGGGCCTCGCTGGCAAGCAAGCACGAGTTAACTGCGAAGTTTACCAAACGACGCATGAGTTTCGGCCGGGCCGAAAGTTTCGGCTATATTTTGGCCGAAACCGAAACTAAGGCCGAAACTTGCCGAAACCGAAAGTTCGGTCGGTCACTAATTATTATATACAAATTTTCATCCCCTATTTTAACCCCTTGGGGTTGGAATTTAACAAAATCCTTTCTTAGCTGATATATATGCCTATGTCATAACATCTACCTGCATGTCAAATTTCAGCCCGATCCGTCCAGTGGTTTGGGCTGTGCTTTGATAGATCACCATGTCAGTCAGTCACCTTTGAGTTTTATATATATAAAAGATTATTCTCCGGAGCAATGATTTTTTGATTCATTTTTCTTTAATAGGATAGCAAAATGAAAATTGTTTAAATTTGACATTAAAATGCTAGTATGATGTTGGTGATCATTTACTAATGTTGGTGATCATTTACTATTTTTGGTTTTAAGATGTTAAGGGGCCGGGTACCCTCAAAATTCTCATAAAAGCGTAATACCAAAATCATTCTGTCATACGAAAATATTTAACATGTTTGAGTTATTTTTCAGCTTAAAATAGTAATTACCTAGGTTCCTGAACAAAAATTAACTTCAAAATATTTAAACACTAAAAAATGGAGTAAAACACTAATATTTTGGAAAGTTACTACAAAATATTTTAATACTAAAAAATATTTTTTAGAGTTGAAATATTTCGTAGTAAATTTGATATTTATTTATATATTTTTAGTGTTTAAATATTTAGTAGTAAATTTAGTAAAAAAAAATTATACACAAAAAAAATTTTTTTTAGTGTTTAAATATTTTGAAGTTAATTTTTGTTCAGGAACCTAGGTAATTACTATTTTAAGCTGAAAAATAACTCAAACATGTTAAATATTTTCGTATGACAAAATGATTTTGGTATTACGTATGTATGAGAATTTTGAGGGTAACCTGGGCTCTTAAATCTTTGGTTATCATTTTAGATTAAAATGGTGGTCTATATTTTGGTGATCATTTATTATTTTTGTCTGTGAAATGTTACTATTTCTGGTGATCAGTTAATTATAAGCCTTTATATAATAGGTAAAATTAACGCCTCCGTGGTCTAGTGTTTAGAGTGTGGCTCTCGACTCTGAAGGTCGTAGTCAATTCCCGCGTTGGAAACATGTTATTTCCAAGTTTGGTTAGGACAATGCAGGCTGATCACCTGCTTGTCTGACAAGTAAGATGATCCATGCGTCGGATGGGCAAGTAAAGTCGGTCCTGCGCCTGATCTCTCGCCAGGCGTGTCGGTCTTTCGTCCCACTGGGTTATGAGAGTAAAAAGGAATAGAGAGTGCTCTTGTGTACTGCGCACACACTTGGGCACTATAAAACTACTCCTGCGTAACAGGCCTGGTTTCAATGAAGATGGCCACCGTCACCGAAACCGGTGTGGGGAGTATTATTATAATAGGTAAGAAGAAATACTATACTCACTTGATATGCTAGTTCATGAGTAGGTGTAAGAACCAAAGCAAATATTCCATATGGATCCTCAGCTAGATGCTGTAGTATTGGTAAGGCAAACGCGAATGTCTTCCCCGAACCAGTCTTCGCAGCCCCAATACAGTCATCACCTGATAGAATTCTTGGTATGCAACCTTTTTGAATCGGTGTTGGAGTTTTTATACCTATAACATAAATAATTAAGGTAAATATTCCGTATCACGCCACCAGCGATTTTGAGGCCGTTTTTTTTTTACAGTCACATTGTAATCTGTAATCAGTGTAGGAGAATCAATTCCAAATACTTTGAAAATTGTATTATTTTTTTTTTAGCCAGAAATAGTCATGCGCCATCTTAACAATACTAGTTCTGATGTTTACAGATTATTAAGGGCCCCCGAGATGATCAAACGGTTTGATTCTAACCTTACGTGTTTGATGCAACCATTTGATGTCGGTTTGAACGGTTTGTCAAACGAAACTGCGCAGTTTGGTTCAATACTCGCTGTGGAGTACACGTCTTGTGACGAATAAATATTATTTTTTAAAAGATAAAACCGACTCAAAAATTGTACGAAATTGAGAATTAAATTCCCTATTTCAAAAACTACTAAGCCTATTTTGATGAAACTTGCAGATGTCTCCCAAGTTAAACAATACCTATTATAATACAACAAAAAAATATTTAAATCGGACTTGTAGTTCCGGAGATATATGAACACAAACATAAAAACATACATACACTTTGAAATTTTGCATATTTGTTCAGATGCTGATATAGACTAATATTATATACGAAAACTGGGCAGTTCTGGAAATATTACATACATACGCATCGAATTGATAACCTCCTCTTCTATGAATATATTCTTCTATAAATGTTTGATAAACCGTTCAAACTAGCTTTGTAAACGATCAAAATGGTTTGAGTCAAACCAAAATTTACGTGTTTGAGTCAAACCGTTTGATCGTCTCGGGGGCCCTTAACGCGACTGTAAAAAAAAACGGCCTCAAAACATTGAGATGTATCAAAATCGCTGGTGGCGCGATACGGAATATTTACCATGAATAATGTTATCATCTTAGTTCATGATAATAAAATGTAAAAAATGTAGTATACTGCTGACATACATATATTTCAGTCGTATCTCCTGAAAATTACAGTAAATAAATCTAAATTCTAATTTCTAACCTAATGTGCATAACTGACGAATGAGCCACTGTTTTACTCCGAGCTCGGAAAACTCTTTTCCTTCATTTTCATCCATTATCACAGAACAGAATACACTTGAGAATTTTTATTCCCGTTGAACTGTATTAACAGAAAATTGTGTTTTAGAAAGAATAGAAAGACTAGAAATCCATAGTACAAAATATCTACAATAACAAAAATGCAGCACAGCACCACATGCAACCACACGTCACTGACATTGACAGATTCTCACACAGATTACTTGTAGTATATATTTCAAAGATATAAGGTATTATGGATGGGTTATGACTTATCCTCTTGACTGTCCACGCGCCATCTCCTGGCGTTTTTACTAGATGTGCGCGTCTGTCCAACGCCAGCTACTGGCCGATTTTTGCCGCCTTATTTTATTTGCAGAAATTACTTTTAAAAACTGTGTCTATCCTGCTCAAACTTGCAAAACATACGGAGAGTAAGACAAGGATAGAATATACCAACACATGTCCAACATGTTCCCGCCGGAACATGAGTACGATTCGGTGTAAGCTGAGACATTGTTTACAAGTGGTGTTTAAGTGGTGCTTATGGTGACGACCCGTATGTTATTGTTACTATTTTGAAGTGTGTATTAAGTGCTATTGTATAATATCTTGTGTTTGCATCATAGAAGAATAAGTAATAAGCAGTTTTCTATTCATTACTTATGTTTCAGACAAAGATTATGGGTAGAAATTAAGTAATCTGTTTATAGATATCGTCAGCCATATCGCGCGCTCTCCCCCTACACTTTGGACTTAGAATTAGCAATTTATGTGTAGGTAAAGGTACAATAAATTATAATCATTAGGTAGCTAATAAACTACAGATTTATAAAAACAAATGTCTTTGATACATATTTTTAAATATATTGTCATTTTAATCATAACATCATGATGACGTCATCGCGGGCGACCACCCACGTTGACGTGGACAGATGCGCCATATTGTTTTTTTTTTTATGGACAGTTGAGGGGCTATGGCCTATTATGGGTAGAAACTAGAACTTTGGTGAGCGTGTCACTGAAAGGGACAGGAAGAAAGTAGTTAGTGTTACCAGTAACGAGGAATATGGAAAAATTACCCATGGATCTTATAATTATTATAAACTAGCTACTTACCGCAACTACAGCTGCGTATATTAAGGCCTATTACATACTGTTGACGATGCATTCAGTAATCATCATCTATCCAAAACTAAAAGCTGTTGATGTTTTACTTTTTAATAACTTACTTAAGTAATTACTCCCTCACTTATTAGTAATAATTGTAAAATGTGACACACTGTGAATGGTTTAATCGTGTGAATAATCCTTTTTTTATTATTATTATTCGACATTTAATAATTAATACTAGCAGTGGCCCATACTAGCAGTGGCCCGTGGTGTTACCCGCGGTTTATTAGTTTTTTATATGTTGTGGTATATCTACCAACTTTTGGTTCTAACATCCTCAGACCAATAAAAAAAGAAAGACGGAGTATTTACGGGTAATGGCGTGAAGTCGCTGTCGTTCAATGTGTGCGTCACGCCTAGCATAAATACGCTAGGCGTGCGCTTGTGTGCAAAAAAATAATGTTGCCAACTCAGGGTTTCAGATTGTCAAACTCCCATCCTGTTGCAGTCTTATTAAACTACTAAGTAATGACTACAAAAGTTGCTATCAAACTAGATTGTTAATCATCATTCATTAGTAATTGCTGAAAAAAGTTAATACTTAAATATCTATATCTAATAAATTATGTGTTTCAACTGAGAACAGACAGACAGACAGACAGACATACATACAGACAAAAATTGTAAAGAATGTTGTTTGGTGTATGCAGTATGTATCGTATACAGATTAATGTGCAAATACTAAAAAAAGTATTTCAATACTACAAACAGACACTCCAATTTTATTTATATTAATAGATTTTAAATAAATAACGAATTTTAGGTTAAAAGTAAACATTTGTCAGGATAATACAGCACGTAATAATATTTTTCCCCTATTATGGGGAAAAATATCTTGCGACCAGCATGCAGCACTGGTTGAGGTTCTGTGTTTCGAGCCTCCCGAGACAATTTTTAAAACTAATAAATTAAATTCGTTATTTCGGTGGTAATACATAAATATTCAACTAATTACTTGTGAAACGTAATCCCACAAGGTTTCTTTTGAGCACAAGAATTGTTTTTGCACCATTTAACGATGCAGGACGGCATATTTTGATATTTCTTGACACAGATGAAAACGACATGCGCCGTCACTCGTTGAAACCGGAATGGCGGGCGGACGGCTTCCTATGGCCGTATCGGCTTCCTATTGCCTGCCTCACCGCGTAGCATGGATGGCTCATCTTTTTTTATTGGTCTGAGCTAACATCTACCTAATTCTACCAATTTTTGGCATGACGGCTACTGATTTTCTTAAATTTGGTGTGACAACACCGCTGGTCACAGTGCACTCGTCGCGGTCCGCGGTCGTCGCAACTCGCAAGCTCGAGATTCTACAAATATATACTAGTAATCTGTGCTCGAGACGTTGAGTCTGCGCGTGGAGTTCTGAAATATTTATTTTTAAAGTTCCACTAAAATTTTATCGTAGACGGGCGCGTAGATCGTCGGTGAAAATCTATATCGAAAACACAACAAGTAACAACTCGACAACTAACATTTTCTGTAGAAAACTAGCCAACGTTCCGAACTATTTATTAGATTACCCACAGTATATTGATCTTTGTAGAAGTGGGTGAGTGGCGATTGTGGTGGCGATATTTTGTGTTGTTGCATAGAACATGCTCTATTAGGAAGTCAGCGGTGCGATTTTGTTAATATTTATCAGTCATCACCTGAGGCAAACCGTACAAAGTAAGTTGCATTTTTTACTCATTACACATTTCACTTTTATACCGTTACTGATACATGCGTCTCAAGATTTATTTCATACTAGATGACCCCCACAACTCCGATGCGCCAAAATTCATTTATCTCTCGGTAACCGTACATTTTTCTGGGATAAAAACTATCCTATGTCCTTTCCCGGGACTCAAAGTATCTCCATACCAAATTTCACCAAAATCGGTTCAGCGGTTTGGCCGTGAAGAGGTAACAGACAGACAGACACAGTTTCGCATTTATAATATCAAGTAAGGATTTAAAATCTACTAAACAAGCCAAACATTGTAGTACATTCGTTGTGACAAAACTTTTAGTCAAAAAAATTTTTGTGCACTCTAAAAACTATTTGTTTGAATATATGCTGCACATAAAAGCTTGCCCAATAAACTATTGTTTATTTGTACTAAATGAATTACTGATAGGTTAAAAATATTTTAACATTCATGAGTAAACTTATTTACTTATTACTAGACATCGGATTATATACATTTGCATACTTGCATATGCAAATGCATATAATGGCACTTTTTAGGCGATAGTGCATATTTTGGCAATTTTTCATTGATAGTGCATATTTTGGTAGTTTTATGCCCTCGTGGTATCCCAAACTAGCTATCATGACACATGCCGAGGCCACAAAACACAGGTAGGATAGATCAAAACACTTCAAATATGTGGCTCCATCCCCATTAAAAGAATGTGATGCACCTAGAAACAAAATTTTTCTTTGTAGTTGGCAACATTAGTAAAAAATGGAATAAAGTAGTTACCGATTTATTAAACTTCCATGAGCATTAAGATTGCAATCGGAAAATGTTGGTAGAAAATTATTATTGGTGCTGTATAAAAAAATTAAAATTATGGATTTGAGGAAATTATAAAATTGACGCTTTTATTAACGGCACCACCGGAAAGCTCTTCAAAAAATTAATAAATTTTAATAATTAGTGACTTTTGATTGTGCATATTTTGTGCATATTTCGGCCATTTATCGTGCATACTTGCATGCATATTTCGGCATTTTGATCGTGCATATAATCCGATGTCTACTTATTGCCTAGTAGTATTTTACTTTTAATTCAGCCATGGAATGACAAGGAACTTTAAACTCATAACATTAAAAAAATAAACATTATTATTTTGATACCTACATTTAGTATTGAAAAATATATTATGTCGCAGGGAAAAGAGGATATCAGGGATTTCACAATATCCCTAGGGATATCACGAACTCTCGGTAGATGAAGAATATTCTTCTTTGTTACATCTTCTTACTAAAAATATCTAGTGATATGTCATTTCACTAAACTAAATCTAGTGAAATGTCAGAAACGCGGATACCGCAGAATAAAAATCGAGCCACTCATTTCTCTCGCTCGCTCTAGTTCCCACACGTGACATGGGCACTAGTGGGAGTGAAACAAATGCGTCGCTCGAGCTGGTGCGGCAATCTCTATATTCCTTTACTCGCATAACCCAGTGGGACGGAAGACTGACACAACCGGCGAGAGATCAGGCGCAGGACCGACTTTTTACATGTCCATCCGACGCATGGATCATCTAACATCTTACTTGTCAGATTCAGATGTTAGATGATCCCATCAAAGTATCCGTGTGTATACTAAAGCAAGCGAGAGAAATGTGTGGCTTGATTTTTATTCGGAGGTGTCCTCTTTTCTAGCGTTTCACTAGATTTAGTTTAGTGAAATGACATATCACTAGATATTTTTAGTAAGAAGACGTAACAAACAAGAATATTCGGCACCTACCGGGATATCGTGAAATCCCTGATATCCTCTTTTCCCTGCGACATACATAAATTCACACACATGGTAAACAACTAGCTTGTTCTTCTGTCATATCATCAGTATCAGAAATGTTCTATAAATAGCACAATTTGCAGCACTAGGTTCAGTTGTGCAGTACATGAACAGTACATCACAGTAGTGTAACTCTGACATAATATATAAATCGAACAAAAATATTAAATCAAACCCTTCCTTTACATGTGTGCAATGTAATATTGCAATACTTTTCTACTTCAAATTTACAAAATCCTAGTAAAATATATTATGCATATGTACATGACTAAGGCAGTCCTGTATGAGGACGGTCTACTCCTTATTTTATATTGTGATCACACAGTGTAGTACACAACATAATAAGCTTCAATGGAATATATTTAGCTCTACCACCCGACATCACGCCACTTACTATATGCATGAGTTGAGCCAAAAACAAGTTTGTGCCAGACAAACATTGTAGAGCTTAGCAATAGCAGATAGACTCTTCTGAAATAAATTGCAACAGTCAAATATGGTCATTGCCATATTCTTTAAGTTAAAATCTTATATATAAAAATGGATTTTCAAATGTGTTAGTCGCGCTAAAACTCGAAATATTCGTAGAAGTCCAGGGAAGATTTTAAAGTGACACGAAGTTCACCCGGACAGCTAGTTACTTGGATAAAAATGACTTGGATATTGATAATACTTTATAATTAACTAGCTGTTGCCCGCGACTTCGTCCGCGTGGACTTTAGTTTATAGTTGTTCCCGTACATCGATTGAATAGTTAACGCGCAAATCATAAAAGTATATTGTGTGGGACAATATACTTTTATGATATGATAGATGTTCCGCGCGGCTTCGCCCACTTAATTTAGGAATGTAACGGAAGCCGTACATTTTTCCGCAAAAAAAGAAACCTATTTTCTTTCACGTGGTCTATTCTTTATGTGTGCCAAATAACATAAAAATTGCTCCAGTACGTTCAAGTAAGCCCTTTCAAATAATTTCCCCCGTTTTTTCCATACTTTCCCCTATTTCTTCGCTCCTATTAGTCATAGCGCAATAAAATATAGCCTATAGCCTTTCTCGATAGATAGGCTATCTAACACTGAAAGAATTTTTCAAATCGGACCAGTAGTTCCTGAGATTAGCACGTTTAAATAAGCCATTTCAAATAATTTCTCCCGTTTTTTCCACACTTTCCTCTATTTCTTCGCTGCTATTAGTCTTAGCGTAATAAAGTATAGCCTATAGCCTTTCTCAATAAATAGGCTATTTAACACTGAAATAATTTTTCAAATCGGACCAGTAGTTCCTGAGATTAGCGCGTTCAAACAAACAAACAAACAAACTCTTCCCAATTATAATATTAGTATAGTCTATAACATAAAGTATGATTATTGATTAGTTCTGATGTGAAGTAAAAAAGTAAACGCCATCTGTTTTTATATATTAGAACTAAAATGTTCATTGCATTGATATAATATTTCTGGATGGAATTTTAGAGCGCCATCTGTTGTGCAGTAGGGATTCAATTTATATAGATAACTTATAAGATAAGATAGATTGATTATACCAAGTGATAATATTATTAAACAAAATATATCTAACGTATTAAAAATTATAATTAAAAACATAATAAGTATAATTAATTCTATCTATGGTTCTATGTTACAATGAAGTAAAAAATTAAACGCCATCTGTTGTCATGTATTAGAACTAAAATGTTCATTGCCCATAGGCTCCAACGTACTACTCCTGTAAAACGCCATCTGTTGTCATATTTTAAAACTGCAGTAGGAATTCATTTTATCGTTATTTTCATGGAAATAAGGTATTTTCCCTCATCAAAATGTAGCCTATGTCCTTTCTCAGGCTCTGCACTATCTGTGTACAAAATTTCATTACAATCGGTTCGGTACTTTTGGCGTGAAAGCGAGACAGACGGAGGTACTTTCGCATTTATAATATTAGTATGGATTATCTCTGGCTTTATATTATCATAATGTTAACTATATTTTAATTTATCTTCATAACATAAATATTTTATTATTCAAACACTTTATAATGCTAATTTATATTCACACACTATTTAGTAACCTTGACTTTTATTCTTAATCCATTTTGTTTACAACAAAAGAATAATATTTTTTCTGTTTTCTCTTCTTTATTCATATAATATGTATAGTCAGCTAGATGACGCCCGCAACTGCGTTGCGCCAAAATTAGTTTATCGCGCAAGAACTAAATTTTTTCGGGCTAAAAACTATCCTATGTCCTTTCCCGGGACTCAAAGTATCTCCATGCCAAATTTCAGCAAAATCGGTTCAGCGGTTTGGGCGTGAAGAGGTAACAGACAGACACACTTTCGCATTTATAATATTAGTATGGATGAGGAATTGCCTTAATTTTTATTATAAAAGGTTCTTATTTTTTTTTATAGATGAATCCCTGCAGGACTGCCTTCTCTGCAGCCGTCAACAATGGGAAGAAAATGATGCATAGCAATGGCAATGTAAGTTACAATCCCACCAAAAACATACCTGTTAAAAATGGGGCCAAGTTCCTATTGGTTAATTATTCGCCTTAAAAAAGAGTTGAAATCCAATCCAATGCCAAGTTTAGATACACTTCTTGGTTGGTTGGTTGTTATAGCCTTATTTTGATAATTTTGATGCCAGGAAATGTTTATTATAATTTTGTCTATTAAATTGTCTATAGTAATAAACATTTCGTGAAATCATGACATTAGTAAATATAACGCAGCTGCAGTTAAATTTTTCATGTTGTTGGAGTGTCAAGTTCAATGCTAAACATAAATTGCACTGGCTGCTCTAACCATAGACCATAGTAAATCCTCTTCAATTGTTTAAATTTTATGTTAGAAATTAAGTGTAATATATTATAGATCAATATCCACTGCCATTTGAGGCAGTCGGTCTATTATTTTTATTTATTTTATACTTGAAAATTGACACATTGATTTCTTTATCGAATTGACTTCAAAGTGATTATTATTACTAGATGTCGCCCGCAACTCCGTTGCTCCAAAATTCGTGTATCTTTTTTTTTTAAAAAAGGAGGCAAACGAGCAAACGGGTCACCTGATGGAAAGCAACTTCCGTCGCCCATGGACACTCGCAGCATCAGAAGAGCGACAGGTGCGTTGCCGGCCTTTTAAGAGGGAATAGGGGAGGGTAGGGAAGGAAATCGTGCGAATAGTACATTTTCCCGGGACTCAAAAGTATACATATACTGTATACAAAATTTCAGCCAAATCGGTTCAGCGATTTGGACGTGAAGAGGTAAAAAACAGACAGACACACTTTCCCTTTAATAATATTAGTATGGACGTACGAAAGTGCATTTTCGTCCCTACTAATTTCATATCTATGGGTTTCTTATATCTACACGGGGAACATTGTAGGCATGTTGTACTTTTCCGCGGTACATCACACAATATTGTTGCACTTAACGACTGCGATCACGTGCTTTGCGCCTGCGCAGTTGACGCACTAGAAACGGCATGCAATTAATTGATTCCGTTCCATATTTAAACGATATCTTATCTCTAGTTACCACGGTTGCATGGGATTAGATGTCGTCGATATTGCAATGGTAATAAGAATATTCCTACACTAAAAATATGAGCAGTCATCGACAGATCATTTACGGAGTTATAAATTACTAGGTATTTATAATGTTGTAATATTACTAGCGAGCAAAGCGAATCAATGCATTATGCAACGCAAATCCTTACTTGTTTTAAATAAAATAATAAAAAACAAAATATTAGGTCCAGGCCAGCCATTCTTAAATTCTTTCAATATAATAAATATCTAGTAAGTATCCATCTTCTATCCTGTGTGACATTTATCTAACTAGCTTCTTACAAAACTCCTTTGTGCCAAAATTCGTTTATCGCGCGAGAGCCGAGAAGTGAGAACCACGGTTCACTGTACGGTACCGGAAAAATGTACGCTTTTTTTAGTTAGGGGGTTGTCAATTCATCAAGAACAAAACTTGGAATATTGACTTAGGGGACACCTAAATTTTAGGTGTAGTTGGAGAAAACGGGCATCAAAGTACCTATTGCAATTTGCATAGGTACCAAATTTCAGAAAAATCGGTTCAGCGGTTTGATCGCGAAGAGGTAACAGACAAACAGACACACTATCGCATTTATAATATTAGTATATTTTTATTAGAGTGTGATTAGCGCCTAGCGGTAGTCGCAAGTTCTACTGAACGTGTTTTCTGGCATCCACACGCGTTTGGCCCACATTCGCGCTGTCAAACTGCAGACCGGTTACTGTGTCGTCTGTGACCTTCCCGTAATAGTAAATACTACATTGTGTTGCTATAGTTTTCATACCTGTGCAATTTACACCTTCATTTCCTTTATTATTATCATCCCACGCGAGTATTACTTGTCAGATAGTCTAATTGCTACTTTGGTTTTCCGATCTTTGTCGCAAGCGACCGCAACCTACAATTATTTAATCAAAATGTCACTTTATGACCTATCACCAATGCTGTAGGTTTGAACTGTCTTTACTCCCGATGCTTCCTTCACAACTTGTGTTAAAAATACATACTTCTGCTTACAAAATTGTAATCACTTAGGTTGGCTGCGTTTGTTTGACGCCGATAAAATACATTTGACCCAGTTTTGAAATACGTTGCATAATAATGCTATCTGCACTCTGCTGTAGATAATACAATCAAAATATTTTCAAGTTTCCATGGTATAACTATTGTCCAGTGGCGAAGCGTCCATATAACCCGATTCCCATCGGCTTCCCTTAGGGCTTAGAAAAATCGAATATATGGGCCAACGACATATTTATCTAATAAATATTTTACATACCTACTTAAAAAACTTTGAATTCACAATGTTATATGCAATAAATTTTTCTCTCACTTGAAATACATAGTTTGAATTAATAACTATCGCCTACAAATTTTAAAAGGCAATGCAATGTGCGGGCGCAGAGAATCAAATAAGCCGCAGGATTAGCGGCTTATTTCTCCATACAACGACAGTTCATAGTAAGCATCTGTCCTTTTCATTCCTGTGAACTGGTCGTCATGTTCTGTCTCGTTCTAGCACGCGCGATATATACTTGGAAATAACTCGATGCCCGACGAGTTATTACGGAGAAAGGTTAATTAGCAACGCACAAGTGCAAGCGAGATAGATGAGTCATGAAGTAAAATTGTTATGATTCGAATTTAAGAATGAATGTAGCGACATTATACTTTTGCTGGCGCGTAATACATTTTATTTTGGTAGGATTTTTTGTAATACGACTTTATTAAGAATGCCTTTAGCGGTACTAAATATGACAGGCGCGTAATACATTTTTATTTTGCTGGTTTTTAGATTGACATATTAATATGGCGGATAGTGTGTTTGTAAACAACATGTCGTTTGTTTTGTTTTGTCGAATTTAAATTTTGTTTTAGCGTTAGAACTTAGAAGAGTGTCGTGAATTAAATTAATTTATATTGTGACTTGTGAATAATTGTGAGTCGTACGACGTAATCGTGTAGTTCGGAAAATATGGCATTAATTCAGAAAGACTGTTGTCTGACAGATTATATTTTGCTGTCGAAGGAAACTTTGTTTTCCAAACTTAGTTTTGAAAATTAAAAGCATGTCATTCAATTATAAATTACCAAAATTGGTAAGTAGATTTTTTACTCCGGCTTCCCTTCTCAAAATATTCACCCCTCGCCACTGCTATTGTCTAATATACAGTCGCGTAGGACGTTGAACTTGGTAGTTGGTACATTGACCTCTGCGGCTGAATGGTTGAGTGCTTTGGTGGATCAAGCCGGGGATCGCGAGTTCGAATCCCGTCGACAGAACAAAAAGTTTTAAAGTTTCAAGCTTCCAGATTCCAGAGTAAGACGATTTTTTAGGACGATGTTCGATATCCCAGCTTATATCAGCAACAAACACATCAATGCTGACTTGAGACTACAAACAGTTAAGAAGAAAATTGAGACATACAGCAAAAATTATCAGGAAGAACTGGCCATACGAACTGTCTAGCTGCAGACTTAAAGGGATCAGGCAGTCTAATCTTCACACGCCTCTAAAGGAGCAGTGTACCAAATCTGTCTACAAGATACTTCTGTAGAGAATAGAAATATAAGATTGTGCTCACTGGATGTACCTCTTTGCTGAAGACAATACTCCAGATGACAATCGCACATCGCACTAGACTATTGTTGGAATAAATACCTGATATCTAGGTTGTAGGATACATAAAAAAAGAAAATTTACAAGCATGTGTTTTAATAAAAAAAGTTTCAAGCTATGGGGTTCACCGCTTGAGAGTAAAAGAGACAAACAGATTATAGGTTTTACGAACTTCTAAATGCCCTGCGACCTTTACCTAGCTATCTTTGCTAGTATACTTTTCAGGCGTTATAGTATACTGCTATCCGTTTCAGGCACTCATCCGGCCCATGCTGCGCTGCGCGCCGGTTACGCTCATCTGGGACCGAAATGCGCACACACAAGACATCACCAAGAACATGCAGTTCATCAGCAACGACAAAACTAAGATCACCACAGACCCCAAGACCATGAAGTGAGTAGAGGAGATAGAGAGTAGAGTAATTATAAAGGTTTTATTTAGGCTTAGGGTGAAGCCAAACGAGCGTTATTTGTGAGATGTGAGTCGCAGAATTTCGGTCGCATAAATATATTTTCATACTAATCATGACTCACAAAATGACGCTCGTGTGAATCAAACAGGACTTTTGTATAAAACTGAATGCAGCAGAATTTCTGCCAGCCGAAATTCTGCGACTCACAAATTACGCTCGTTTGGCTTCACCCATAGAACTATTGTCTTGGAAGTCCAAGGAAAATTAAGATTTTTTTTAACACAACTCTGTAGGTACTAATGCGTACAGCTGGAAATCGAATACAATGCAATCTTCCTGACCTTCCGCAGTCGCGTTTAAAGAATCATGCAGGCGCCTAGCAGATCATAGACATTGCTACAAGTGGCCTGCCGCCTGGCTAGGCGTTACATACGCACAGTGGATATTGACAGACAGCAGACTGATCGCTGTCGCCGGCTCAGTTGCAAAACAGAGACCTTATTCTTAAATGTTGAATCTCGGACCTACCAAGACTACCTTACAAGCTACAATGAAACCAAAGCACAGTGTGATAAGAACCTCGATTTTGTTTCACCGCGTTTTTCTTTCAAAAAACTATAGTTGATAGCTATATAAATAAACATTAGAGTAAAACTCCAAGATCGATATTCTTTGTAATTTAGCTATCAACCATAGTATTTTGAAAGAAAAACGTGGTGAAACTCAATGGAGGCTTTTATCACACTGTGCAAAGACCTAATCAAACGGGGTAACAATAAATATAATCCCACCAAAAACATTTCATCTAAAAGTTACCTCGACGACCACAAAAGATTTTCCCTGTGAAAAAGAGATCAGATCTAATGTAGAGCCAAGCTTCTGAATCGATGCGGCCTAACTCTATCGATCCTAACAGGGCCCCCGCTTCCATATGTGCAATGTGTGCAATGCACACGGGCGCCATCCTCTAGGGGCGCCAAACGCCATCTTTAGGGGCGCCAATAACCAAGGATCCAAAAAATTTGCCTAAAGGGGCGCCAAAATCCTTTTTTTGCACACAGGCACCAGTAGCCCTTACGGGGGCCCTGATCCTAACTCAAACAAATTCCACATATCAGTAAGTATGGCTTGGCTGTTTCGTTACTTATCTACTTGATCAGAAACTAAATATTTGTCTCATCTCCACGACGACGGTAGCGAGAAATAGCGAAGCCATACATACTTAGTACTTACCAGTGGCGAGGGGTGAATATTTTGAGAAGGGAAGCCGGAGTAAAAAATCTACTTACCAATTTTGGTAATTTATAATTGAATGACATGCTTTTAATTTTCAAAACTAAGTTTGGAAAACAAAGTTTCCTTCGACAACAAAATATAATCTGTCAGACAAAAGTCTTTCTGAATTAATGCCATATTTTCCGAACTACACGATTACGTCGTACGACTCACAATTCACAAGTCACAATATAAATTAATTTAATTCACGACACTCTTCTAAGTTCTAACGCTAAAACAAAATTTAAATTCGACAAAACAAAACAAACGACATGTTGTTTACAAACACACTATCCGCCATATTAATATGTCAATCTAAAAACCAGCAAAATAAAAATGTATTACGCGCCTGTCATATTTAGTACCGCTAAAGGCATTCTTAATAAAGTCGTATTACAAAAAATCCTACCAAAATAAAATGTATTACGCGCCAGCAAAAGTATAATGTCGCTACATTCATTCTTAAATTCGAATCATAACAATTTTACTTCATGACTCATCTATCTCGCTTGCACTTGTGCGTTGCTAATTAACCTTTCTCCGTAATAACTCGTCGGGCATCGAGTTATTTCCAAGTATATATCGCGCGTGCTAGAACGAGACAGAACATGACGACCAGTTCACAGGAATGAAAAGGACAGATGCTTACTATGAACTGTCGTTGTATGGAGAAATAAGCCGCTAATCCTGCGGCTTATTTGATTCTCTGCGCCCGCACATTGCATTGCCTTTTAAAATTTGTAGGCGATAGTTATTAATTCAAACTATGTATTTCAAGTGAGAGAAAAATTTATTGCATATAACATTGTGAATTCAAAGTTTTTTAAGTAGGTATGTAAAATATTTATTAGATAAATATGTCGTTGGCCCGTATATTCGATTTTTCTAAGCCCTAAGGGAAGCCGATGGGAATCGGGTTATATGGACGCTTCGCCACTGGTACTTACTGAGATGTAGCTAGATTTTGAGTTAGGATCGATAGAGTTAGGCCGCGTCGATTCAGAAGCTTGGCTCTACATTAGATCTGATGTCTTTTTCACAGGGAAAACCTTTTGTGGTCGTCGAGGTAACTTTTACATGAAATGTTTTTGGTGGGATTTCAGTCCTTTTTGTAAGTTGCTACTTGCTAGGCAGTCTTTTTAGTGTTTTTATTTATTTTTTATTAAGATTTTTTTAATTAATGTCCATCCCGTGTAAACTTTCATGTCCATATTCATAAAATTGTTAAAAGTCTCATTTAAACTTCCATTTTACCACGTAACTAAATTTCGGCGTATTTTAGATATCAATAAAATATAAAGTATTAGGCCTATTCAATTGAGACTTTGTATGTTCAATAAGTCTATTATTGACATTATATCCTGAGAATATAAACTATCTGGCACATCGGGAACCAACTCTATGAGGGTCAACTTCCACTCCCCCCATTTTAGGGGATGGGGGACAAAAATTACAAGTTTATGAATTTTTTTGGTGGTTGTATACTAAACTTAGATTGCATACCAAATTTCAGCTTTCTAGCACTTCAGGAAGTAGCCAAACATTTTGATGACCATCAGTGTGTCAGTGACGAAACCGGCGTATTTTAGATACCAATAAAACCTAAAGTATATGAGCTATTCAATTGAGACTTTGTATGATTAATAAGTCTATTGATGATATCATATCCTGAAAATATAAACTATCTGCTACAACGGAAACCAATTCTATGAAGGTTAAAAAAAACGGTGAAACACTTCGAGAAAAGGTAGGTAGTGCCCTTGCGTTTCGCTTGGCTCGTCTCGGCGGGTGCACTACCGTGCACCCAGATCTTAGATATTAAAAGACGCTATACAAGTTACGACGACTTACTGAGTATAATACAACCTTTGCACAACCTCTAAGTAGGCACAAGTAAATCAAATGACAAGTAGATGGCCACTTGGCCAGTAGATAATGATTTGTATATAGTACATGTATGTCATTAGGGCGACTTTCCCACGTAACCGCAATACTAGCTGATACATTGCACAACGGTCACTTTAAGTCTAGCAGCATCATCATCATTACAATTTATGCAGAGGTTTAAGCAACATGTAACAAAAAGTTTATGTTAAAGCTACGAATAATAAAATATAATAGATGAAGTAATGTAATAGTTACTAAATGTCTTAATAAATAAACATTTTAATGTTTGTTTATTTAAATCATATTGAAAATGTTTATGCAAATGACGCAGACAACAAACAATTAATTTTAATTATGCATCAGTATGAATTATATTACTGTATTCTATGATTTTTCTTTTAATAACAATTAATATATAATAATAATATATTTTTATTTTCCTAAAAATGTATTATTTTGTACATTAATGTATTTAAAATATAGCTTAGCAGTAGAGAGGTAGAGACAATAGAGTGGACTTTAATAATTTGATAATTGTATTCGTAATCTAAAGTCTTGTACTTTGCATGTATCTTATCTCTATATTTGCATATAATTTGTAATTAGTTAATTACGTATAATAAATATACGACATGCTATGAACAAGGCAAATTATGTTGTATATTATGGTCATGATATAAAATAAAAATAAAAACATTTGTTATTTAGTGAAGTCCATGCAAGAGGTTCTGTACAATACCTGTACCTTCACACTCTGTATGAAGAGTTCAATAATTTCAGAGACAAAATCTTCGCTCAACATTTATCATCAGCAAACAATACTACTTTTAAGATATTTTTAATAAAAAAATCATTCATGTACACACGGAAAAGAAAAGGTCCTAAAATGTAACCCTAAAGTACTCCTGGATCTATTCTTACCCTAGAAACTAGTTTTCCGTTACTCTTGAAACTTTTAACTTTTGTTACTCAAATAAGCGCCGGGACACAAAAACACGGCACGACGTCGTACTGCGCCCGGCGCCGCATCGGACGCGCGTCGTAAAAACCCACGGCAAGGCGCCGTACGAGCCGGGACACAAAAACACGGCACGACGTCGTACGGCGCCGTGCGGACGTGCGTCGTAAAAAACCCACGGCACGGCGCCGTACGGCGTCGTACGACGTCGTGCCGTAGAAATTCAAGATGAGTTTTTACGGCACGACGTCGTACGACGCCGTACGGCGCCGTGCGGTGAGTTTTTTACGACGCGCGTCCGCACGGCGCCGTACGACGTCGTGCCGTGTTTTTGTATCCCGGCCCTACAGCGTCGTACGACGTCGTGCCGTAGAAACTCATCTTGAATTTCACGTCGTACGACGCCGTACGGCGCCGTGCCGTGGGTTTTTACGACGCGCGTCCGTTACGGCGCCGTACGACGTCGTGCCGTGTTTTTGTGTCCCGGCTCGTACGGCGCCTTGCCGTGGGTTTTTACGACGCGCGTCCGACGCGGCGCCGGGCGCCGTACGACGTCGTGCCGTGTTTTTGTGTCCCGGCGCTTATTTGAGTAACGAAAGTTAAAAGTTTCAAGAGTAACGGAAAACTAGTTTCTAGGGTAAGAATAGATTCAGGAGTACTTTAGGGTTACATTTTGGGACCTTTTCTTTTCCGTGTGTACATGAATGATTTTTTTATTAAAAATATCTTAAAAGTAGTATTGTTTGCTGATGATAAATGTTAAACGAAGATTTTGTCTCTGAAATTATTGAACTCTTCATACAGAGTGTGAAGGTACAGGTATTGTCGGCTCTAAGAACTCTCTGTGCAACTTTAAAAGTTCGAAGCTTTCTAACCGACTTTGCATCATGCATGCTTGATCAAAAGTATTGGATAGATCGCAAAAACACCACTTTTTTTAAATGCAGAATGGACAAACAGACGTCTCGGCCGACGTGCATCATGATAAACTGGCTGCTGGCGCGGCAGAAGCATGTGATGAAGTACGCCAACCTGTACCTGGGGAAGGGATTCGACGTGCTCTCCGTGTCCTGCACGCCGTGGCAGCTCATGTGGCCCATGAAGGGCTCTCAGGTACGTTTGCTGAATTTCAGACACCCGATTATTGTAGGTAACCTTTAGGGCGAAGGCAAACGAGCGTAATTTGTCAGTTGTGAGTCGCAGAATTTCGGCTGGCAGAAATTCTGCTGCATTCAGTTTTATACAAAAGTCCTGTTTGATTCACACGGGCGTAATTTTGTGAGTCATGATTTGTATGAAAAGATATTTACGCAACCGAAATTCTGCGACTCACAACTCATAAATTACGCTTAGCCTCAAATTAGGTTCGCGATTCTCTTATCTTCGATACTCGTTCGTAAGTCTACGCAACTAATAAAGATTAGGTGTGTGGCTGTTGAGCCCCATGTTACGGAGCATGAAGATTTTCGTATGTTGATCATCTCTTTTGTTGCTGCATAACAATTTAACGAAGAGAGAAGTGGCTGTAGCCTGTAAGTCAATGTACAATCAAAGACGTTGATTCCTAGGCAGATGGGGGACCTAAGTAGTTTGGTCGCGTTACGTCAAACCCATCCGACAGATCACATATAACATTAAATTGACACGATCCGACCAAATAACGTTGGTCTGTCAACTGCCTAGGAATCAATTTCCTCGATGGTACAAAGTTCTGCGTGCTCCGCGATCAGTTAATAGTTGCAGTATTATACAGTTTATTTTGTTTTTGCTGATTAGCTATTAGACTATATAATTATGGGAACGTAAACTTGTATGCTTATTATCAATTCATGTTGCATACCATAATAATTAGCATAATACATTGTGATAAACAATAATCTTTCTATTGATCATTTTAACCTTGAATCCTTGACTCATGCCATACAAGCGTTGGCAATATGTCGTGTTGCATTCAAACTAATTGTATATGCACAAGGTTTGTATTCAATAGCTAATTGGGCCGATAACCGAGGTGAGCTGACCTAAGACCTGATGGCTCCGACATTACAAAATCGAACTACGCACTTTCATCACGTGAATATTCTTTAATATCCGGTCAACGAAACGGACTAGGATAGAGTTCACAAGTCACTACCGAACTGTACTATACTTCTTTTAAATCCAATATTATAATTAAGTCTCAACATGGTTTCTATGTAGTGTCAGTTACACGAAACTACAAACTAGTTTACATTAAAAAATAATAATCAATGATCTGATATATCGCCATTTCTCAGCTGGTCGCGGGCGACCTGATAAAGTTCTTGGCGGCGAACGACAACGGGCAGCCGCTGGTGATACACGGCTTCTCCGTCGGCGGCTACATCTGGGGCGAGGTCTGCGCACACGTCATAGACAACAAGGATCTGTGAGTATGAATGCTGGCTTCAGTAGGCCTACTAAGAGACTTAAACAATCGAACCAGCACGCCGATTGCCGCGTCCTGCTCTAACGTCATTTCACGTTTGTTGTTGTTGTTCGTTTGTTGGTTTGAGTCTCAAAAAGGTTTCGTGGTACGGCTCCAGTTCCGTGCATTTTACACCATTTTGTGTAGAGTTTTTCCACTTTAAAAGCTAAATTTGTGTTAACATACAGCTAGAGTGGATATATTTTCGTTAAGCCAGTTTTGTGCTAGTGTTTTCATTTCACATCTTTAGCCTAATATCTAACATCCATGGTGCCAACTGGTATAGAAAGGCGATAGCTAGGTTTAAGTGGATTGTACTTTTAATTGGAAATACGAATTTCACACGAAAGTCACGATCTCACTTACTAGCGACTGTAATAAATAATTACAGTATTGAGTACTAATAAATGAGATCGTGACAAGTTATTTTTTTATTTCTTCGAAAAACTTACAGCTATTATATTATAAGTTAACATAACTAAATAATTGTTATTATGTGAAATATGATTATTTAGTTTTCTGCAGCTACCAACCAGTGCTGGACCGCGTGGCAGCGCAGACGTGGGACAGCGCGGCTGACGTCACGGAGATTACGATAGGAGTGCCAGCCGCAGTGTTCCCCAAGAACAAGATCATGCAGAAGACGCTCAAGGCGTATATGGAGTGAGTATCGCCTGTGTGAACTATCCTACTAATATTATAAAGGCGAAAGTATGTGAGTTTGTGAGTTTGTATGTTTGTTACTTCTTCACGCTTAAACGGCTGGAGCGATTTCGTCAAAATTTTACAAGGAGGTAGCTGACATCCTGGATTAACACATAGGCTACATTTTTAACCGACTTCCGTAACGGAGGAGGTGTTATGTTCATTTTTTTAATTACTTATGTTCAACGATGACTCCGCCGTTTGTGAACCGATTTTCAAAATTTTGCCGTCTTCTACTTGGGGGGGGGGGCTGCGCCCCCCAAACCCCCCCCCACTCTCTTCCTGAAAGTGTTGCTTTTAACGAAACAGTATCGCGTCGATAGTGCAGAGTTTTAATTCTCCTTTTTAGGAACAAATTAAGTTATTAATTATAACAGTGAATTTATTCTAACCTAAACTAAACATACAGATATCGAGTGTCATTTGATTCATAGGCTTTCGTCCCGTCTCCTATTTGGGGGGGCTGTGCCTCCAAGCCCCCTCTCCTAGATGAGTTACATAAAACAAAATTCGATTTTCAAAATTTTGCCGTCTCCTACTTTGCTGCGCCCCCCCAAACCCCCCCATCCCCCTACTGGTAGTGTTGCTTTTAACGAAACAGTGTAGCGTCATTAGTGATGTGTCTTAATTCTCCTTTTTAGGCACAAACTAAGTATGTGAGTTTGTGAGTTTGTATGTTTGTTACTTCTTCACGCTTAAACGGCTGGAGCGATTTCGACAAAATTTTACAAGGAGGTAGCTGACAACCTGGATTAACACAGGCTATATTTTTAACCGACTTCCGTAACGGAGGAGGTGTTATGTTCATTTTTTTAATTACTTATGTTCAACGATGACTCCGCCGTTTGTGAACCGATTTTCAAAATTTTGCCGTCTCCAGCTTGGGGGGGCTGCGCCCCCTCAACCCCCCCCCCCCCCACTTTCTTCCTGAAAGTGTTGCTTTTAACGAAACAGTATCGCGTCGATAGTGCTGAGTTTTAATTCTCCTTTTTAGGAACAAACTAAGTTATTTATTATAAAAGTGAATTTATTCGAACCTAAACATACAGATTTCGAATGTCATTTGATTAATTTTCGTCCCATCTTCTACCAAATCCTAGGAGTGCTACTTATCACAAAACAGTGTCTTCTATCAAACTTCCATCTCTCAATCATCAAAATTGCAGTTTCCGATGATCAAACTCAATTTATTTTGTCTCTAATACTATTTACCTATTACAACACAATTTAGTTTACCTAATCACACCTAATTAATCGCGGGTAACACCGCGGGGCGCAGCTAGTACAACTATAATCAGATTACGCAATGCACGCTCGACGCACGAATTTATTGACTCCTCATTCATTTACTTCGGATCATTAGCCTAGGCCCTAGATGGTATTATATACTCGTACAAGAAGTCCCATAATTTATTCAATTTACCCGCAATTGTCAGGTAAGATAAAAAAGGCTGAGGGTATCCCTAAAAATAAATTTTAAATACATCATTAATTAAAAAATGAAACTATTCGCGAGGATACAAAATGCAAAGTGCAGAGAATTATCTCAAGATCACTAAGGCTGGTTTTAGAGTCACGCTGACCGCACGCTGACCGTCAGCGCTGACAGTCAAAATGTATGAACTTCTAGGAAGCGTTTTAAAATAACGCGTAGCTATCAGCGCGTACGTTGGTCAGCGCTGACCTGTCCGCGTAGCCGTCGGCGCTCACCGCCGCTCGCGCGCCTCTGTCTTCAGTGAGCGTTCTAGTGTCGAGCGATCAGCACGATATTGAAACGTCTCGCGCTGAACCTCTGCGCTGACAAGCTACACGCGGAGCTGTCAGCGCCGATGGTCAGCGTGACTCTAAAACCAGCCTAAGGTATAGATTATAGATAGGTAGCTTTAATATTTTAAAAATAAAAAATAATCCGTGATAACATTATTTGTTTACATTTCATTACTACGTGCTCACGACTGACAAGCTAATTAATAAACCATTACCATGAGTCCACAATTTGATAGTGATCACGTTTAATATTTTAAAAATAAAAAATAATCCGTGATAACATTATTTGTTTATATTTCATTACCACGTGCTCATGACTGATAAGCTAATTAATAAACCATTACCATGAGTCCACAATTTGATAGTTATCACGCGAACATGGCGTGACCACGTGAGCGCCTGTTTGATACAGAAACGTAACCGGTCATTACATTGACCACGTGTATTGTGCGTGCTATAAATCACGATATGATAACGAATATTGTAAAGCTTTTAAAAATAGCCTAGATAGGCAGGTATGATTTGAGAGTGTTTCCTTTCGAAACTAACAAATCTTGTCTTAATTAATGTTTTAAAAATTGAAATAGAAGTTCTAATAACAATTCTATTATACTTAATTGTATTATAGAAAGTGTATTAGCGTAAAAAACAGAGCGATATCTTTAGCGAAATGCATATTTTATGAAACGTAAATTTGGAAAAAAGCTATACAAGCTATCTTAATTGTTTCTGTCTGTTGGGCTACCCCTTTCGAAACGCGCGATAAGGAACTACGTTCCAAAAAGGAAACTACCAGAAAGTTTCCTGAAATATACAGCACATATGAATAAATTTCCAGGTACCACATGAAGACGTTCCACGCGGCGGCGACGGTGCACTACATCCGCTCGTCGCAGCTGTTCCACACGAACCTGTGCCACGCGCCCGCGCTCTTCCTGCTGTCCGCCAGCGACCCCGTCGGCGACGAGCGCAGCAACCGCGCCGTCTACGACTCCTGGCTCGAGATGGGCGTCAACGTGAGTACTGTCATACCACATGAGACGCTCCACGCGGCGGCGACGGTGTAGCTGTTCTCCATTTTCCTGATTGATCACTTTGTACCGAATACCCTACTAAGCAACGGTACGCAGAGCGGTAAAACCAATATCATAGAAGTTTTGGGTACAAGTTTTTTGGCATTTGCTGCCGAACAGGTCGTTGACTTTGCTGTTGCACAGCTGATTTAAAAGTGTATTTTTAAAATAATATGTTTTAAATCAGCTGTATCATGTATGACAAAGCATTGCAACTTGTAAATGAGCGTTTAGTATAGTATATATTGGTTTCATGTTTTATATGCTTTTAAGAATGTCTGCAGCTTATTCTGACATCACTATCGGTTGCAGTGAACTTGCAGTGTTACAATGGGTATTCATAATGTGATGTCCCAATTTATTACAGTGCACGTGGCAGTGCTGGGACCGCTCCCTGCACGTGCAGCACTACACGAAGCACCGTGACGAATACGTGGCGCTTCTCACGGCGCACCTGCAGCGCAACGTGCCGCACCTCCGCGCCGCAGAACATGCGCGCGCCGCCGCCTGACCACGCCCCCTCCCCACGTCTGACAATCGGTGACAGATTCATCTTCTTTTCATCAATGTTTCACCGTGGAATTTGCCAACACCTGGGCTTATCATGACTCGAGTATCACTTCGATTGGGTACTGTTACGTTCGCGCGTCAGTAACTCTCTTAAAACTCGAGAAAGTCATACTCGCACGCACACTTGTACGAGTATGACAAACGAAATTCGAGTTATGACATTATTCTCATGACTCCAGTTTCGTCGCCCCTAGGGCCTAATTTATAGTGCCTAAGTCGATTCGAAAATGAAAAAGTTTCTAGCTGATTGATCGGAGGTTAAGTTAATTTATTTACCACTCATGCACTGTACCTTGAATTCACTCACGGTTTTCGGCATCATTATAGAAAGTGGCAGGCGACCGTTTTATTGTTCCCTATTAGAGTTTTACCTTCCCACATAAAATATAAGACAATTTAAGAAGAATCTAATAATATTCAAATGAGCCTAAAGTCAAAATTATTGAATGTGTGATATTTTCTGAAGTTCCGATTTTTTTAAATAAATATACAAAATTGGTCAATTACTGTAATGTGAGTTCCTTTATATAAATCTTTTTTGAAAATCATCAGCATATCATTTAAAATAGTAATCTCTAATAAGGTAAAAGTATTTTTAATGTTAAACGATTTTATACCGTGTATTTATTTAGGTTAAGAAAGATATTGGCTCTGTGCAATTCATATTAGTGTACTCAAAATACTTAAAATATGTTCTAGGCGTCGATATTCCAACAATTGTTTCTATTTTGTTATGTTTAGATTTTTATACATTAGAATTTAGATAGAATGGACTGATTTGTACGTCATACTTTGTCATGATGATGGCAGGAATGAAATAAAATATTAATTGTAGAAGTTGTTTTAATTAAATTCTTTAGAGATCAAACCTTATAATCTTGTAATTTACGTAAAACAGTCTCTGTGTACCACTTTCTTTGATATAGTTTAAGAAGTTTCGTTTTAAAAGTGGTACGCCATACCTGGTTATGACTACATAAAAATATATTTTTTTTAACACAAAAATCGTGCATTAAAAGGTTATCGCACATTTATCAGCACACACGCTCCGAACGCGCCGCATTTTAGAATTCGTTGTATGAAATGATGTGAAACCTCGCACATTCACCCGCACCGTACGCGCCGCAATTCGTGTGCTATGCGGTGCGTTCGTCACGTACGGCGCGTACTGTGCTGCAAATGTGCGATCAGCTAAAGGCGAGACGTACCATAAAACTGACGTTTTACCAACATCAGTGTCGCGCCACAAACATCGTACATTAAAATAAATAAATATAAAAAAAAGGCTCAGTCACTCTCGCATGAAGATATTGAATATTGATGTTTGGTAAACGTACGAATTTCATATTACGCGACCGGAAAATAGCCACAATTTTGGTCGACCAACCCTAATCGTATAACGTCAGACCGCGTAAGTTCTCCTGTATGTGTGTCTGTACTAGTGTCTTGTACTCCTGCGGGTGATACAAATAGTTCGAGACGTGGTTTGATTTCTCCCAGCATTTCCATGTTGTCTGAAAAAAATTAAACTTAGCTGCATTAATCTTGAAACTGTGATTACAATTATTATCAGCTAGATAGTCCGCAAGTCTGCTCGGGATTTAAATACCAGCACATATAAAAAGGAGTACAACCTTGCCTCTAGGTCCCTCAAGAAAGAGATTACTCGGGCAAAGCAACAGCACGTCAATAGAATTGGCAAGAGACTTGAGCGCCTCCCCTCGGGAACCCGTGCATTCTGGTCTCTGGCCAAAGCTATTGAAGGAAATTTCTGCAAGCCAACCCTACCATCCCTACACGTAGGAAATGGGTCGTTGGCCCAAGACGCAAAAGACAAAGCCGATCTTCTGGGCAAGCTCTTTGCGTCAAACTCGACCCTGGATGACGGGGGGCAAAAACCGCCGACCATACCGCGATGCACGAGCATCATGTCGGATATTCGGTTTCATCAGCGCTCAGTGCGAAAAGCCTTCCGTTCCCTTGATATCCAAAAGTCGAGTGGGCCTGACGGAATCCCGCCTATTGTGTTAAAAAAGTGTGGTCCAGAGTTGGCTCCGGTCTTGACGCGTCTTTTTCGGCTCTCCTATTCTACTGGCATTGTCCCGGCTTCCTGGAAGACAGCCTTGGTGCACCCGATCCCCAAAAAAGGTGATCGCTCAAATCCTTCCAATTACAGACCAATCGCTATAACCTTTCTCTTCTCGAAGATAATGGAATCCATTATCAATAGCCAGCTTCTTCGATACTTGGACGGCCAGGGATTACTAAGCGACAAACAATGCGGGTTCCGTAAGGGTCGCTCATCGTTGGGCTCAGGCAATTGAGTCGAAGGGAGAGGCATTGGCTGTTAGTTTGGACATTGCGAAGGCCTTTGATCGGGTTTGGCGCTGCTTTCAAAGCTTCCATCATACGGGCTGCCTGAGAAATTATGTAAGTGGGTCACTGGTTTCTTAGCAGACAGAAGCATAAAGGTCATAGTTGACGGCGAATGCTCGGAAACTCAGTCTGTTGATGCTGGTGTCCCTCAGGGCTGTGTGCTATCGCCTACTCTATTCTTAGTGCATATCAATAACATGTTGCAGACCAGCGGCATTCATTGCTATGCGGATGACAGTACAGGTGATGCTGTATATACCGGCTCCCCCAATATTTCTCGGCAAAATGTCACTGAGAGTCGAAACGAACTTGTGTCTAAGGTGGAGAATTCATTGGAGAAGGTCTCTGAATGAGGTAGACGCAACTTAGTCCAATTCAACCCCGCCAAAACACAAGTCTGCACGTTCACCACTAAAAAGTCACCAATGGTCGTATGTCCTCGTTTCGAGGGCACATCTTTAACCATCTCCCCTAGCATTGAGATACTTGGCGTCAACATATCGAGCGAAGTCCAGTTCCGATATCATCTAGAGGGTGCGGCCAAATTAGCCTCGAAGAAGCTTGGTGTTCTTAACAGAGCGAGACAGTACTTCAGTCCGGACCAACGCCTACAACTCTACAAGGCGCAGGTTCGATCTCATATGGAATATTGTTCTCATCTCTGGGCAGGGGCGCCAAAATACCAACTGCTCCCTCTGGATCGTATCCAACGAAGGGCCGCTCGAATTGTTGACTGCCATAGTGTTTCAAACAGCTTGGACCCCTTGGAATTACGCCGAGATGTAGCTTCACTCTGCATCCTCTATCGGTTGTATCACGGAGAGTGCTCTGAGGAATTGTTCGGAATCATACCACCTGCAACTTTTCGCCATCGTCCCACGCGAAAAACATACCATCCTCATCGCCTTGATGAGTGGCAGTCTTCCACAGTGCGTTTTTCGCGTAACTTTCTACCGCGCACTGTAAAACTCTGGAATGAACTGTCACCAGCAGTTTTTCCGGACCTATACGACCTGCAAACCTTCAAGAAAAGAGCGTATTCCCTCTTAAAAGGCCGGCAACGCACCTGCAGCTCTTCTGATGTTGCGAGTGTCCATGGGCGACGGTAGTTGCTTACCATCAGGTGACCCGTTTGCTCGTTTGCCCCCTTATTTAATAAAAAAAAAAAGTCGCACCGAAATTTGTTTATCGTGTTGAAACATTATTTTCTCACCTCCGGGCGGAAAGCGTCAACTTTCTTCCCGCTGCGCTTACCGATGTTAAAAATAGTACGCACCATGGGCAGTAAATAAGAAAGCCTCAGATCACAATATGTTTGTTGACCTCGGCTTCGCCTCGGCCAACAGTTACATGTGATCTGAGGCATTTCTTATTTTCCTGCCCTAGGTGCGTAATGTACTATTTCCTTCATTACAACCCTACGATTTTTTCCGGGGCTCAAAATATGCAGATAGAGTAAGGTTCAGCGATTTAGGCTAACAGGTACAATATGTATAAATAATATCCATACTAATATTATAAATGTGAAAGTGTCTGTCTGTTTGTCTGTTACTTCTTTACGCCCAAACCGCTGCACCGATTTTGCTCCAATGGTATGGAGTTACTTTGAGCCCCGGGAAAGGACATAGGATACTTTTTATCCCGGAAAAATGTACGGTTCCAGCGCGATGAACTAATTTTGGCGCAACGGAGTTGCGGGCGTCGTCTGTTATATTATCGAGAGAGTTCGAGTTACGAGTACTTACTGCTGCTCGACGCATATACAGGGTGCAATTAAACATTCCTGCCAAATTTTTGCAGGGCTTAGGTATCATTAGGAGAGTCCATTTAACCAAAAAAAATTGGGTGTTATTTTTTTTTCAATGACATATTTTATCCCATTTAAAATCGTTGCAGAATGATCACTAGCGGCGCGGGGGAATGAGAGGGGGTGACGCGACATGAGGCGCGCGCGCGGGGGCACATCGCGCGCGGGGGCACATCACGCGCAGCCGACGCATCGTGTCCATTAATTGTAGTGTTTTTTAGGATAACTTTCGGAAGCTATTTCTCAACATTTTAGTACTGAGTGACTATAAAAGAAAAAATACGTGTATTTTTATTTATAACAAGGGTCAATATAATATCAAAATTTGGCAGGAAGGTTTAATTGCATCCTGTATATGGTAGTAGGGGAGGGAAAGGTGCTAATAATTGTGTAGTCACTCGAGCGTCATGGGGACCTACTAGGTTTTTTACATTAGGTAAAACTGATACTAAAATAGTAAGAGCGTTTTTTATTTTAGCGGTGGGTTAAAAACTGCAGCCATTTCAAAGTTTTGAAAAAGAAAATATATTCAGAAAATTTCATAATTAGGTAGGTAAATTATAAATATATTTTAGACAACAAGGATTAAATCATTTAGTTTAGTGCAAAATAAAATATCTGCGAAGCTTAGTTAGGAAAATATGAAGCTTTATTTTTTTATATTTTAAAATGTCCCTACAGGCTTACCTGACCTTTGTATCGTCAGTGCTTTATATGGAAGCTTCTTTGGGGAATACTAAACATCCCTTATCTTAATCTGACAGATCGGATAACACTTAAATATTTAAAAAAAAACTTTTTTGGCCCACCACGTGAGAAATCTGATTTCTATACTATGATAACTGGACCACTTCCACAGTGCGTTTTTCGGTTTTTCGCGTAACTTTCTGCCGCGCACTGTAAAACTCTGGAACGAACTGTCACCACCAGTATTTCCGGACCTATACGACCTGCAAACCTTCAAGAAAAGAGCGTATTCCCTCTTATAAGGCCGGCAACGCACCTGCAGCTCTTCTGATGTTGCGAGTGTCCATGGGCGACGGTAGTTGCTTACCATCAGGTGACCCGTTTGCTCGTTTGCCCCCTTATTTAATAAAAAAAGACACATGTTGGAAACCTATACAAGCTTAATCCGACACGCTCGAGCTTATCCCGAAATCCCCTCTTCCCCTCCCCAGCTATGGAGAGGCTATATTATTCTCATTATATTGCGTACCTTTATCCCACTCTCTGTCCAGACATCGTGTATTCTCCGCGCGTACTGCCATGGCGATATTATATCGTTTTCAGCGTGCAGGACGAGCGCGGGCGCGCGGCACGCGGTGTGCAGGAACGTGTGTGCGGCGCGCTCGTAGTGAGCGGTCACTGACGTGTAGTTGAACTTTATGTAAAATTTGTACCACGAACTGGAAAAATTTAAACAACATTTTAATTTACAAAAAAAGGGATATTTTTATGACTTACTTTTCTGTGATATGTACACGTCATATTATAAAAAAATTAAATAATATTAGGGGAACATGGGGCTCAATGGATCATTTTTTTTTCTAAAGGTGTTTGAGGTTACATTTTTGCTTTTTTGACTGAGGTTTTTAATTAAATATATAAAAGTATGTTTAATATTTTACTTTCTTTTTTTAAATGCCTTTTTTACAGTTTGGTTTACTTTACAAGACGTTTTTTTCTCATACAGCGATCTGATCCATTGTGGCCCATGAATGGGTCACACTGGATCAGAGTTTGAGTCACAGTGGATCAAATGGGGTACTATGAATCACAAGTGTTTAAAACCAAAAATACATATTAAATTTATTAAACTCTTTATTTATTACAAATTAAATATAATTATCAGTCATTGCTTTAATCAGTCTTGGTAGCAAAATCACAATATACTTGTTAAAATTAATAATAACAGGAAACTATGAAAAAAAAGAACAAAATCTTACTTATGCTACTCTTATTAAGTTTTACAACATAAAATATACCTTCTTGAACATCAGTAAATCTCCTAAAAAATCCTGAGTAACAATATAAACAATTGAACAAATTAAAACAAAAAAAAAACTTAAATACACTCTTACCAGCTGTCAATGCTTTGAGCATAGTAAATTGGACTTTGACGGCGAACACTTTGGCCGACTTTTGTACAGTCATTGTGTTGGTTTCGTCTAGATTAAACACCCTAGTACCGTTGCCAAACACAGTTTCCCTTGACATTGCATTTTCTAAATTGTCAAAAAATAATTTTACGTTGTGGCGATTGAAGGATGTTGCGCGGCTTAAACTGCAACCTTCCGGTGTTCTCAGACTCAGAATAGGGTGTCTTTTTCTAAGACCATATAGCCACTCTATACCTGCCAATTTAGTATCATGCCACTTTTGTGGCACCTGAATATTATTGAGCATTGCCATCTCGTATGCAAGAGCACGAATGTCAATTTTAGTCAGACCATAAAACATCTGGCTACATTTAATAGCATAATCAACAATTGCCTTTTCTTGAGTGGAAGTAAATATTTTGCGTACAGCATAGTTCGGTGTTAGTGAAATTGCGCCCGCGGTAGGATCCTGAGCTAGTTTTTTGTAATATCTTTGCAGAGTGGTGAATGGGATCCCTGTCAATTTTGCAACGGCTCTAATGGTCTGACCCTCCGCTATCAGGTTTAAAGCGTGGCGCATTTGTTCTTCTGTATGAATACCCATTTTTGTTTTTCTTTCTCTATTACGTGGCATGTTGACCTGTAAACAAGTATTACTAGTCATAATTTGAAACTTTTTGGGGCACAGTGGATCATGATCCAACGAACCCCATTACCACTTGATTCACTGTAACCCATTTACTAATTACGAAAACTTTAATTTTAGCAAAATCTAAATAGCTTATATCACACCACTTAATACAGTTTTATATAATTAGACGAACATACTAAAGAAACACACACAAAGACTTTAAAATATCTGAATAACTTTAAACCAAAACAAGTTCAAATATACGTAAAATATTTTTTTTCGTACTTACCTACTGACCGACGCGCCGTAGCACGTCCTCCTGTCGTGATCCAGCGACGGCGACTGGTCGGGTGGCGCAGGGGTAAGGGATAGCGCTAGCGAAACCGACGCGTGTATGTGTGAGTACAATAAATCCAGAGTTTTAATTAAGCGATTCACTGTTCCCCGTGATCCACTGTTGCACATGTTCCCCTATATAGTCGGGGCATTTTAATAGGCCACATTTGACAGATCATCAAAATTGCACAACGTAACCTTGTAGCGACGTAAAAGAAACATTTTCGTTTTGTTATAACCGCACAATTTATGAACTTTTTTCAATTACGATTACATATTTATTGTAAATATGACCGATACGAATTATTTAAGGATTTGCTTTTACTGATAAACAATCCTAAACGTAATAAACAAATTCTGATCTTAATAATTCTTTATCATAAACAACGCATCTGCACGGCGGCAACTTTCGAGTAATCCGCGCCTAAAGTTTTATTCTTTTTTTTCATTGTCCCTCTGAAACTAACAAGAATATTCCAAATATTTTTATTTTGTTTGGTGCCTTTAAATGTTAACTTTCCATATGCGATGCTATATTTACATATTTAGTTATTATTAATATTTTTAAAGACGGAAAATTGTTTATGACTAGAAAACATGGATTGCAATAATGTTAATTTACTAAGCATAACCAACGCATGTGTGACAGTTGCATTGTTTATGTCTAGGAAATGCACAATTGTGATGATTATGCTTAACAAAGATAAGGGAATTACTTACATTTAAGTTGCACATACGTTCAATATGACTAGCAAAGAATGATAAGACCAGCTCACATGCATTTTTTTTTTGTAACCGAACAAAAATGAAAACAACTTTAAGTAGATGCATAGCAACAATGATATTCTACTAAATACAGATCTGTTACGTTCATACTATTTTCCGGCTTAATTTGCTTCCGAAAATTTTTCAAATTCAATTGTCAAATTTGACAGATAAGTGAAACAAAAGATACGAAATGCCATTTACATAAAAGAGACAGACTAAATAAAAGACGGGCCAATTGGCCCGTATTTTATGGCTTCACAACGCGCGCGGATTAACATATCTGCTGTGAGTTTTTTTATATAATATCATTGCATAGCAATCCATGAACCGGTACATTATTTCTTAACCCTTAATTAGACCCCATATGCACTTGCATTAAAAATATTTTTAAATATGGCGTGGTCTTAATTTTTACCTGTACAATGTATACCTAACAACTGTTTCTTAAAAAATATTAAAATTAAGAAAAAAACTAAGTGGTTGTATTATGCCCTATGCCTGTTAAGGAGCTCTCTGGTGTTTTATAATTTGTTTCCATTATCCCTATTTTTACTTAGGAAACTGCATACTTTGAACTTTGATCTCTTTCTCTGTCATAATATGAGGTGGTGAACTATTCACAAGAATTGAAGAATTTTGAATACTTACCTAAGATTACTGTTTTGTAAACGTGTAATTACCACAAGTAGTATCGACTAGAAGAATGTTATTTTTGACAAAAAGAAACCTAATAATTTACAATTATATTTTTATTTCAAAATCATCTCTTGTATAATGGAAACAGTGTTCATATCATACTACCGCCAGACGGGCATAGGGCATATAATTACCACTTTTTTTTCCAAAATGAATCGTTTAGTAAAATTTTTTTAGCTTCATACGAAAGATACAAATATTGGTAATCAAAAATAGGTTTTATGAATTTAAAAAAAGACAAAGATCACTATAAAACTCTTGTTACCTAGATGGTCGATAAATCGTACTATGCCTGATTAAGGGTTTATTTATTAGTTGTACTTAGTTTATCACAATTATTTTCATGGCAATTCAGAATATAATAAAAGTTATATGTAATTGATTGTACTGTCGGTTCTTGCTGGAAATTCATTTTACACACAAATTAAATACTTACACTACACAAATCATCATCAGGTGTACCTACTTAACTACTAGGTACTTACACCTGATGATGATTTTTTGTTGTGTTTGACGCGCCGTTTGATTGTGTTTCGATGCGTTTGAACAAACTTTATACCATTCTTTGGAGTAGGTACATTATTTTTAACCGACTAAAAAGAGGAGGTTATCAATTCGATGCGTATGTATGTAATATTTCCAGAATTGCCCAGTTTTCGCATATAATGTTAGTCTATATCAGCATCTGAACAAATGTGCAAAATTTAAAAGTTTATGTATGTTTTTATGTTTGTGTTCACATATCTCCGGAACTACAAGTCCGATTTAAATATTTTTTTGTTGTACTATAATAGGTATTGTTTAACTTGGGAGACTTCTGCAAGTTTCATCAAAATAGGTTTAGTAGTTTTTGAAGGGAATTTAATTCTCAATTTCGTACAATTTTTAAGTCGGTTTTATCTTTTAAAAAATAATATTTATTCGTCACAAGACGTGTACTCCACAGCGAGTATTGAACCAAACTGCGCAGTTTCGTTTGACAAACCGTTCAAACCGACATCAAACGGTTGCATCAAACACGTAAGGTTTGAATCAAACCGTTTGATCGTCTCGGGGGGCCCTTTACGCCAGCTGACCTTTTTTCTTTTTAAACTCTAGGGATGTTACTCTAAAAATCGAAAGGGAATAAATAGTATCGATGCATTGATTACTTGTAACGAAATATCCCCATAAATTAATAACCACGTTGTGAAAAGTAACACATGTTTATGTGAAATGAATAATGAAAATACTAAATTAAACAGTTTTTATAATTCAAGCGAATAAATGCAATTTTTTGTGTAAATTATGTACTTGTCTTATTTTGCTCCTTGAATTAAAGTAATAATAGGACAGGAATTTGCTTTGGTTATACAAATAACATATAAAATTCAAATATTTTATTTCAAGTCCGTATCGATTTATTCGTTTTGGTCGATGTTTTTACGCAGCTCACCTCACTATAGAGATTAATCTGACAGATGTCAAATGTGGCCTATTAAAATGCCCCGACTGTAGGGGCAAATTTATCTAATGTGTAGCCTGCCTTTACTTTTTAGCTAAAAAAACAATTTTTGTGTTTTTTTAGCTAAAAAAAGTGGAGCACGCAGCGAAAACGCCGCGGATACACAACAGACTTGACCGGATGCGCACCGCGAAGACGTCGATCGCTGCTATTTTGCTGCGCATCCACGACGTATTCGCTGCGTGACCGCCCCGACCTAACGACCGGACCTTTCCCAATATTTGATCTATTTATGTCAATTCAATGTTAGCTACGATCGGTCGTATGTCAAACCAGAGATAGATTGAATATTGGGAACGGCCGTAAATCTGCTCGCTAGCCACTAATAGTTTATTTTGGTATATTTTTATATGAATAGTAAACTATGTATTTACTTATTTTTACAAAATTTGACTGCTGTATTAAAAAAAAAACAAAAACCCTGACATGATAAGGCCCTTACTCAAAAACATAGCTCGCCCATTGAAATGCCCGTTTGTTGTTAACGAGGCTCGGGAACACGGCGAGCGGGATACCAGTTGGAGTGTGTTTAACGTCCGCTATGGAGTCCCAGATCTGCGCCGACACGCGGTCTAATACTGGTTGGTATCTGGAAGGAGAAATTTGTTTATTTTATAATTTTTGATTTGATTATACATGATTTACATTGACAGTCAGTGGCTTCGATGTCATTCAATTGCGACAGCCGACACTTTCACCCCCACTGTCCACAATCGAGAATCGAATCAACTCATTGGTTGATTCTATATTTTGTGACAGCCATGAGTCATGAGTACTCATAAGACAGGCGATTAACAGTAGATTAGTAGACATAGATTTGATCCTGCCGACTCCCGACATCCACACCAGAGTGAGTTCCTACTACTGTCAATGTAAATCAAAACTGACTCTGTTTTAGGGTTCCGTACCCAAAGGGTAAAAACGGGACCCTATTACTAAGACTTCACTGTCTGTCCGTCTGTCTGTCTATCATTAGGCTGTAACTCAAGAACGGTAATAGCTAGAGAGTTGAAATTTTCACAGATCTGCTGCCGCTATAACAACAAATACTAAAAACAAAACAAAATTAATATTCAAGAGGGGCTCCAATACAATTAACGTAGTTTTTTGGCCTTTTTTGCTCTATATCAATAATGGCAACAGGTAGGTACTTGCATTTTTCTCAAGGTACTAAGTTATATATTGTGTACTTTAATATTTAATAATAATATTAAAATTAAAATTAAAGGCGGTTCCCATACAAAAAACATAATTTTTGGACTAATTTTGCTATAGGTAATGGTACGGAACCCTTCATGCGCGAGTCCGACTCGCACTTGGCCGATTATTATATTAGGTAGGTACCTAATATAATAATCGGTACGTAGATATTTATGTAAAATTTGCTGCACTGCAAATTGTAGGTACAGGTAACAGCTTATAATAATATCATACATTATTACGCGCGACATAATAATAATATGATACTCTTATTAGTTATTACTTATTATGCTAGTTCCAGCATCGTGACGGAAAAGACACAACCAAAAATTAAGTAGGTTAGGTTGCGGATCAACGGTCGGACTTGACTCACGTGTTTGTTTACAAATTCCTTTGATACAAATCCTTGCTGCAGTGGCGGATTTACCAATAGGCTGAGTAGGCCTTTTTTTAACATGGGGAAATGCTTTACGCATCCCCGGCAAATTGGGGATTTCGGCCGGGGTATGTGGGACTCCTGCGTAGTCTACCCACTAAAATCCCATGGTGCTCCACTCATCGCTTAAGCTAGAGTTGCGGGTACGATAGAACATACCGCAACTCTACCAGCGATCATCTACATTTTGCAGACCCGACACCTCCCCGCTACTCGGGGGGCCACGATTCGCAGGAACACCTTGCGCATCACGGCTCTCTCTCTAGGACTCGGTGCAATGGGCGGCGGTGTCCCCACACCAGCGCCCCGAGAGGCTGAGTAGGCCTAGGGCGGCAGATTTTAGGGGCGGCAAAATTTGACCTAATTCTTTAACTTACAGAAATAAAAAGCAATTGAAGACGTAAGTGAATATAACTATATTATGTATATGTCGCAGTCGACTGGTTAAAAAATCCATTCAATCAAACAGCTAGTACTGAGTGACCCCTCTCCACCAAGCCAATGTCACAACATCTAAAGGCAAAGGGTGGAGCAGCATAATATCTAAGGAAATCGGAAAATGTCGGATCTACTGGCCGCCACACTGGGACCACACTAATTATGTAATTTATAAAACAATAATTAATATGTAATTTATAAAACAATAAATATATATTTATTTATCATATGTATATATTATAAATGTAGCCGCCAGTCGAGACCCGAAAACCGCTTCCCTGCGTTATTGCCTATCCGACACAAGAAAAATCGGGGGAATTAAAATCCTCGTCGGAGACAAAACAAGCTCTGATGAAAGTCATCAACCCGGCCGACGGTTTTCAATTTCACGGCGTCAAAAAAACTGCTAATTCGGGTGTGATCTTGCGTCTAACTAGCGAGTCGCAAGTTAATAAACTTAAATCCGTGGAAGCGCTTAAATCGGCCGGTCTGCGACTCGAGTCGCCTAAAGGACGTAACCCACGTATTCTCATAAAAGATGTACCGCAACATATGACGGATGATAATTTCCTTCTCGCACTTTTTAATCAAAATATTAATGGCGAAATGAATATGTCTCAAGAACAATTTTTGCGTTCAACAAAAATAGTAAGACGTCGTAATTTAAATAAAGATTACAACAACAGGAAATGGATAGGTATCGAATTAGACCCCGCTGTGCGTAAACACCTGATCAATTCAAAAGAAAAACTGTTTATCGATTGGGCGATGTGTCGATTCGTGGACGACGTTGAGCTGGTCCGCTGCGGCAACTGCCAACAGTTTGGGCACGTCGCTAAATTCTGTCGCGATCCTAATCCTTGCTGCTATCACTGTGCCGAAAAACACAGCTCGTTGTCGTGCCCCAACAAAGATAAAGAAAATTTTAAGCCAGTTTGTGGTAGTTGCCAACGTCACAAAAAACCCTCCGACCACCCCACGGGCTCCCCAGACTGTCCAACATATAAAAGCAAAATGGAGCAACTTATTTTAACTACTAGGTATGGATAGTTTAAGCATAGGACAGTTAAACCTCCATAATAACAAGCACGCGACTTTAGAATTAGAAAAGTTAGTTTCTGACCACAAATTAGACTTAGTACTTGTTCAAGAACAATATCAACTCGCGTCGTTTCGGTCGAAAATGATACAAATTAATAACTTAGCTCGCGCGGGTATATACACACCTCAGTCTAGATTTTCAGTCACGGCCTTAACTAACCTTTCGACGTCGCATTGTGCGGTAGCCGAGGTATCGTGTCCTCAGTTTAGACTATACGTGGTAAGCTGCTACTTTCAGTACGCGGATACCGTAGGCCCACATTTACATCAACTCCGCCGCGTATTACAATCTCTCGCGGGTAATAAAATTATTATTGGCGCCGACGTCAATGCATCCTCGCCCTTATGGCACGGCCAGCTTAGGTACACTGACCGCGACCGTCGTACCGCTGTAGAAGACTTCATTGCGGAGTTTAACCTCCATATTCACAACACCCCCGATGCACCACCTACCTATAGTAGCCCAACGGGCGAATCGTCGATTGACGTCACGCTATCCAGCGCGTACGTCCAGATTAGGCATTGGCGTGTCCTTCCAGATGCGTCATGTAGTGATCATCGCTTATTGGTGTACGAGTTTTCTCGTGCGGTCCCGAGTGATACCGTAGTCAATTCTAATGACTATAAATACAACGTAAAGAACGGCGATTGGAATTTATTCCGCTCCCTCATTACCGCTCATGCCGGAGACTTCACCCGGCCGGATTTAAACGTCGATGAGTGCGCGGAAATTATGACAAACACATTTGTTTACTGTGCCGATGTAGCCTTGGGTCGTAGACCTCTTAAAAAAGATCACAACTGTAAATGGTGGAACAGTAACCTTCTTAATCTTCGTCGGGAATTTAGAAGGGCCAGGCGAAAAATGAATAATCTTCGTAAATCTGGCCACGATCGTTCGGATGATAATTACATAGTTAGTTTAAGTAACCTACGCATTTCAAGGTCACGCTATCGCGCCGCCGTTACGTTAGCGAAAAATAATATGTTGAAGAATGCCGCGAATAGACTGGATAAAGAGGGCCCTTGGTCCTCTTTATACCACGAGCTTAAACCCGGTAGTAGTTATGAGCCAAGCTTTTTCTCAAATATTAAAATTAACAACTCTTACACTTGTAGCTTAGACGAAACGGCGAAGGCATATCTAAACGTCCTCATCCCAGACGACGAGCCCTCCTTGGATGATGAACACCACCGCGACATTAGGAGTAGAATGCTAGACCCCATTCATACACCGGCCTCAGATTTACCAACTTCGGAAGAATTTAGTAAAATAGTAAACCTTTTGCCTATAAAAAAATCTGCGGGCGAGGATAAAATATCGAATATTATGATAAAACAAGCGTGCTTAACGGCCAGTTCATCCATTCTACATGTTTACAACAGATGTATCGCAGCAGGTATATTTCCAAAAATTTGGCGCACCGGTTGCTTAAAATTAATACCTAAAGCGGGAAACAAACCTCCTGACGACCCAAAATCTTACCGTCCGATAACGTTACTGCCTTGCTTAGGTAAATTACTAGAACGTCTCATCGTACCTCGCCTGCTACCCGGTGGCCCTAAATTTCATAGTCATCAGTTCGGTTTCACCGCCGGGAAATCGACTGTTGACGCGGCTATGGAAGTTAGAAAAATAGTAAATCTTTCGGAATCTAAATACGTGGTCGCCATTTCATTAGATATCTCAGGCGCGTTCGATCATGCTTGGTGGCCGATGTTATTATTAAAACTAAAAAATCGAGGTTGCTACTCTAACATTTATGCCATAATACGTTCTTACTTTTTTAACGGTCAAACTAAGCTTCGACTTGGCCATTGTACACACGCCAAAGATTTAACATGCGGCTGCCCTCAGGGCTCTGTTATCTCGCCAAAACTATGGAATTTTGGATTTGATGATTTATTAAGTCTTCCCCTCCCACCGCTGTGCATACTAGTTGGCTACGCCGATGACGGGTTTCTCATCGTTCAAGCAAATTCACGTTCCGAAATTGAATCTAAAGCCAATGATAGTCTTAATTTAATATCGAGCTGGGGTAAACGTAATCGCCTGAAATTCGCCGCGCATAAAACTTACCAAATTCTTTTAAAAGGGTCCCTTATATCTTCCCCTAGCATTAAACTTGACAATATTAACGTGAAACGCAAACAGTCACTCTGTTATCTTGGTTTTTACTTGGAAAATAAATTTACATTTTTGGAACATATAATTCAAACCGGTGAGAAAGCGAAGCGCAATTTTTACTCCTTTACCAAAATATCTACGTCGACATGGGGCCTCTCCTTCAAAACCCTAAAATTAATTTACACTGCTACTTACCTAGGCAGCATTTGCTACGGGGCCCCCGTGTGGGCCGACAGAGCAACAATCGGCGCGGCTCGTCGCAAGTTACTACAAAGCCAACGTCTTGCTCTTATATTCTTATGCAAAGCTTACAGGACCACAAGCACCGAAGCCTTACCTGTGTTAGCCGGAGTTTTACCCGTTGACCTTGAGATTCAGCGTCGTGCGACAATGTACTATCATAACAAAAACATGGACAACCCGTTCTTTTTAAGCGCTCGCGATAAAATTAAAATAGCAAGATTGTTTGAACCTTTAGAAAACTCTGTGCAAAGCTTAATCTCCGAATGGCAGTCACGATGGGACTGTTCCACCAAAGGGCGACACCTTTATAATTTTTTCCCTAATATTCGTGAACGGCTATCCAAACATTGGATGGATATTGATCACTGCGTTTCTCAATTCCTGACCGGTCATGGAAATTTTAAGGCCAAACTTTACGGATTTAAACTAGTAGCATCACCCATGTGCGAGTGCTCGACGGAAGGCAACATGTTTGAACAAACCGCGCATCATGTTCTCTGGGAGTGCAGTCTCTGGCAGGACGAAAGAACTACTATGCTAAACAACCTATTCTGTACATCTGGAGTCGCATACTACGGTGATCTCGTGGACAGCCCTAGAAACTTCCGTGCCTTCAAGCGTTTTTGTCACAATTATTATTGGCAACAGTCAAACACAATAAACTCCAATATTAACTTAGCTTTAGCTTAGGAGTCACAATTATTAACCTTATTTCCGTGGTGCTCCCCCTTAAGTTCTTTGACTTTCGGTCATTGCAACTTTGTGCTGTCTCCCGCTTTTATGGGGAGGGAAATTGGAATCTTCCTACTCCTCCTATTTTCTTCTGATTAATTTCGTTGCGGGTCCCAAGACAGTTTTAGCATGTCCCTCGGGCTCCCTGAGATCATATCAAAGGGTTTTCGTGGTTGGATACCGCTGTCGATCCTGGCGACACAGGAGATACAGTGGTGGGAATGTGTGGTGGGCCAAAGCCCGTTAAAAAAAAAAAAAAAAAATTATAAATGTATATATTAAAAAGTTAGTAAATATTCTATTTAAAAAAAGTCCATGGCGTGATGGACTACAATTAATTAAAATTAATAATATTATTTCAATTATCCTTGGTGCGAAAAATCTATATAATAATTAATAAGATAACAAAAAAAGGATATGGGCGAACAACCCATAGACGGCCCCAAATAAAATAAAAACAGCTAGTATTATTATTATGATTGTGTAATAATAGCACTAAATTAATGGTCACCTTAGTTAATTTACCATTTAACCAGTTGGCTAAGCGTCATCTAGCTGTACCACAAGCTGTACTTAGTGTTGAACGTTGCAGTAAACAAGTTGGCTAAACGACGTATAGCCGTGTGATTGAATGGCGTTGTTCAGTCAAAGGGCTAGCTGTTTGATTGAACGGCTATTTAAACCAGTTGGCTGCGACATACAGGGTGCAATTAAACCTTCCTGCCAAATTTTTCCAGGGCTTTGGTATCATTAGGAGAGTCCATTAAAGCAACAAAAATTGGGGGTTATTTTTTTATGACATAATATTATATCCCATTTAAAATCGTTGCAGAACGGTCACTAGCGGCGCGAGGCGGCGCGGGGGAATGAGAGGGGCTGACGCGGGGGGGAGGCGCGCGCGCGGGGGCTCGTCACGCGCGGGCGACGCGTCGTGTCCATTAATTGTAGTATTTTTTAGGATAACTTTCGGAAGCTTTTTCTCAACATCTTAGTACTGAGTGATAATAAAAGAAAAAATACGTGTATTTTAATTTTAAACAAGGATCATTATATCAAAATTTGTCTGGAAGGTTTAATTGCACCCTGTATACATTTTATAACATAAGGGCAATTACATATTTTTTCTCTTATAATTTGAACAAACCCTGTAATATCCCTACTTCATAATCTGGCATACATATTTATCTTGCTGTACATAAAATCCACAGTTTTTGACAAATGTATGATTGTGCACTAAACTAGTGTATTTCAAAGGTATGTTCCTTCTGGGTTCTGGGGTGGCAAAAATTGAGTAGCCTACTAGCGGCTTTGTTAATCCGCCACTGGCTTGCTGAGTCATAAGCGGAAAAAATATAACCATCCGTTTAAAACACTTCATTCCTAATTTCCGTAGTAACCGTACATTTTGAGTCAGTATAAACTACACAATGTTCTTTCCCGAGATCTAGAGTATCTTTCATCGAAATAGATTCAGCGGTTTGAGCATGAAGAATACAGACAGACGGAAGACGCACTTTCGCATTGCTAATATTGGTAGCCTATAGGTGCTCCCAGACAGAAGTTATATAACGTTATAAAACATTGTGTAACACGATAACATTTTATAACATCGTGTAACATATGCTGCAACATGTCGAAAAATAAACGTGTCTTTTGTTATAATTTGTTAAAAAATGTTATCTAACGTTATATAACTTCTGTCTGGGAGCACCTTTTGAATAATGAGGTAGCATCACGTCTGCAGTTTTATGTGTGGCCCACAAATATGTATGGGTAGACACCACAACAAAATAAATAATAACATACTAGTAGCAGTACTGAGTAGTAAGTACACTATTGGTTTTGGTAGACAACTTTGCCAACATCTAATGAGGGTGTCTAGTATACTCACCGAGCATCTCTCGTTGCGTGCACCAACGCCTCTGACCACAGGTACGAACCGATGGAAAGCCCGAACACCACATAGGTAGCGTCGTTGACCGACATCAACCTCAGCAGATCCAGAGCAATCTTCTGTGGAGATATAAATTATTTTGATAAGAGAGGGGAAAGGCATTAAATGATACATTATCATTAAGGGGAAGACAGCTGCCAATTCGACATCTTTGTGCAGTTTTCTAGACGCATGTATTTCATTGATTGGCACAAAAAAAAAAAATAAGTAATAATTATAATATGAACTAAAAAGTATTAAATAATTTTTCCTATCTAATATGTAGTGCCTTTTCCCGAATTCCGCTAAACCTCAACTATTTCTGTACTCAATCTTCATCATTTTGAAGTCGGTACCAGATATAGCTGAATCTTTATTTCTTTGACAGAAAATTTGAAACTTTTGGAACTGGCACCGACTTCAAAATTATGAAGATTGAGTACAGAAATAGTTGAGGTTTAGCCGAATTCGGAAAAAGGCACTACATATTAGATAGGAAAAATTATTTAATACTTTTTAGTTAATATTATAAGGATGCTATTAATATTGTTTTTACCTTGGAAGTCGGTTTTAATTTTTTGTTAATAATAATAATAATAATTTTTAGTTACCTAGTAGGTAAACTGTTAGTGCCAATTCAAATTGTATAAAAAAATAGTTTCATATTGTCTTCACTAGATGTCACTGAGGCGCTCCTGTGTCGCGCTATCGCTTGTACGTAGAAGTTTTATAGGTAGTTGTAACTTGTAACAATTTTCTGTTGTGTTGTTGAAAGTTTGTAAGCAACTGACGTCTGACAACTCAACAGTGAGCTTGGTGTGAGCAGTGAGCATTGAATTGACAACATAAATCATAATATTGAGTGGTAATTGGTCTCGTATAATTGTTATTAAGTTGACCTCCGTCATAGTCCGCTAATTTATAAGTGGTCGTCGGTGGTACTGCGTATATTCTACGTATCTTATTACAATTTGTTAAGACTGTTAAGAGTCATACGGCATACCCCAAGGCCCAAATATCAGGTAGATAGATAAATTTAAACAATACATTTAAAAAAATCTAAGTGAACACGTGCTGCAAAATGCTTGCAGCGCGGCATCACAATAGACATAACTACCAGTACTTCGACTGCTAAGAGACGGACGAGTATTAATATCTGTCGTTTCTTTCGGGTTTCGCCAGGATAAGTTAAAGGCTGGCGCGCTGGCTGGTATAAATTATTTTTAAAAATAAGATTTTGAAATTGAATTCTGACAGTTTTCTTTGCATGTGCCAAAATATAAACAACAACTAAATTTGTAGGTTACGACCCTAGCGACGACTTTTGTCATAATACGTCAAACTTAAAAAAATTACATCAGTTAGAGTCGACATACTCTATCATTCTGTCTACTCTGGCGGCATGCCGCATGCCCTGACATTCCGGTTAGAACTTGAATACGATGGTTACGCACGCCGTTGCCTCTGCGGCGCCGACCGCCGTGTATATTAAACAGCCTATAATAATTGGTGTTGTTATGTACATAATTATTATTATTGTATCCATACCTATGCCTTGTACTATTATCTATTTTGTGCCATGAGACATTGGTGACCTTAACACGACGTGGTAATGATGATGATGACGATGATGATGATGATGAATTTGAATTGCATGGTAGCATATGCTTTCTGTTCTTAAAACAACGCCGAAACTCCCAAACGTGTATCTATAAAGAGTCAGGAGTTCTCTCAGCATCTTCGAAACCATGGTATACCTTGACCCAATATTTGGCATTTTGGTAGCATATTCTTAGTACACTTCAGATAAAACCAAAATCACCATATGATTCCACATAAATTTCGAGGAGTTCCCTCGATTACTCCTGGATCCCATCATCAGGTCACCACTTTTGTGTACATGGTACCAAATTGGAGTGAAACCTAATACAACAAAACAAAAATTTCGAAAATCGGTTCACAAACGGCGGAGTAATCGTTGAACATACAAAAAAAAAAAAAGAAATATCCACCGCCGAACATATAACCTCCTCGTTTTTTGGAAGTCGGTTAATAAAATAATGTACTCCTACTAGATGAAAAAAAATACCAAAGTCATATCTTTCAGGAACTTTAAACAGAACTAACTAAAGTAATAATACAATATATGCTTTAAAAATTTGTTTATTTGATACCTTTTACAAAAATCCAAAGATTGCCGGATTTCATTTTCGGTTGTGACATCTAGATTTCCCATAATATTTATTTTTTCCTCTAACAAACGAAAAATGTATCCACGCTACCGAGTGAACACTTCACGAAAATTGACACAGGTGCGAGAGTGATGCGAGATCAAGGTCATTGGCAGTTGTCGGCGTCTTAAGTCTGATACATTAAGGGCCCCCGAGACGATCAAACGGTTGATTCAAACCTTACGTGTTTGATGCAACCGTTTGATGTCGGTTTGAACGGTTTGTCAAACGAAACTGCGCAGTTTGGTTCAATACTCGCTGTGGAGTACACGTCTTGTGACGAATAAATATTATTTTTTAAAAGATAAAACCGACTTAAAAATTGTACGAAATTGAGAATTAAATTCCCTATCCCAAAAACTACTAAATCTATTTTGATGAAACTTGCAGAAGTCTCTCAAGTTAAACAATACCTATTATAGTACAACAAAAAAATATTTAAATCGGACTTGTAGTTCCGGAGATATGTGAACACAAACATAAAAACATACATACACTTTTGAAATTTTGCACATTTGTTCAGATGCTGATATAGACTAACATTATATACGAAAACTGGGCAGTTCTGGAAATATTACATACATACGCATCAAATTGATAACCTCCACTTTTTTTAGTCGGTTGAAAATAATGCACCTACTCCAAAGAATGGTATAAAGTTTGTTCAAACGCATTGGAACACGATCAAACGGCGCGTCAAACACAACACAACTGACCTCCATTATATAATTGAGATCAGTGCCACAGACATAGATCAGACAGACAACGACAGGAGTAAATATTTTAAATAAAAACTCCCTCAGTGTAGAAAACGTTATCATTAGCTCTTCAATTCAGATCGCCATTGTAGTCCTTCCTAAAATATCATAAAAAAGTGTATCTGTCTATCTTTCTTTGTGTTGAAATGTCGTTCATCACACCTGCACCCCGCTCTCCGGCTGCAGCACGTGTCGCACGTCGCACCGCACCACCACCACGTCCAGGTCGTCCAGCAGCAGCCGCGAGTACCGCCGCGACAGCGCCGCCGCCGCCGACATCCAATCCAGCTGCACACAGATCGGCTTGTGTATGCGGCGGCGGATACTGAAATTAGAGTGGTAAAGAAACTGTTAGTAAGGTGTTCGGGGTTGGAATAGATAAACAAGAGATCAAAGAATATTCCTGTATTGCATAGATCTAAGTTCTAACTATTACTAAAATGGGATATGAGATCGAGCCACGCGTTCTGTATAAAATATCGTCGTGAACTAACTTTAAACATTATTCGAAAGTTAATATAATACTTATTATAAAGGTGCAGAGTTGCATTATTACCTAAGTTGCATCTAGGTAATAAGGCAACACACGCTGTACGGGCGTTGACCCGTACATGCTCCCAGGGGAGAAAAACCGGCCAAGCAGTGTTGCCAACTTAGCTACTTTGTAGCTAGATCTAGCTATTTTTCGGTATCAGACAGCTACAATTTTAAAAAGTTGTAGGGAAAATTTTAAAAAGACGAAATAATATATATATATATATATATATATATATATATATATATATATATATATATATATATATATATACTTCACAAGTCTTAATTCCATTTCGGTGTCAACCCTAGCGTTTAGCGTTCCGTTCAAGGTCACCGGCGCTCGAGCTCTCATGTGTACACGGAGTGTCGCCCCTGTGCTTTAGGATCATTAATTGTCACAGATTTGCCCTTAACACTAAGATCACTCACACTTACACTTTTCATTTTAGCTAAAGATAGCCCATTTTCCCTAACCACACAACAGACAACACTCACTTTTTTTTTTCTTTTTTCCCGCGGTTCGCCATCAGCCGTATAGAGGAGGGATCCCGGATCTAACAAGCACAGGACTCCCTCCACGACTGGCCGGTCTACTTCGGACCGGACTTCCACCAAACTAAAGGAACGCTTAGGCAATAAGCGTTCCTCTCGGCGCCGGGACTGGCTACGCCGAGGAGGTTCCCATCCTCTCCCGGAGCCCCGTTAGGCGAGAGTTAGGAGGTTCGCATAGCGTCGCCTCCGCACTCCCGTCCTACGCCGGCGGAGCGGCAGAGAGGTGGGATCGTCCTCTCTGTCCCGCTCCGAGGCCTCTTTCTGCGACATAACAATTTCGCAGAAAGAGACCGCCGCCTGCCAGGCCTCATCGCTCTCGAGCATGCAGCGCACCATGCTCGGGAGCGAAAGGTCCCCGTCTAGCACTGCCACAAGATCGTGGCGCTGCACGGCCCAACGACCGCACACCTCAAGGGTATGCTGGGCCGTGTCCTCCGCAGCACACAACACTCACTTAACTCAGTTCCATCTGAAAGTATGTAATGAATAAAATAAACATGCAAATATATAAAAAAAATTAGGTACAGCCGAACATAGAACCTTTTTTGGAAGTCGGTTAAAAAGGGTCGTCTCAACGAAATGCGGTCGTGTAGCGCTCACTTTACGTGCTACTTGTAACTTGTCTCTTGTTTTGGCAAGACCGAGATAGCAATGTTTTTGTGTGAGATTCAAAGCAACAAGGAACATAAGGCCACCAAAATTATTGCACCGTTACATGACTGGACTTAAAGCTTGACTTGCCTTACTTCTAGAGTGACCTTTCTAGACTCTAGACCAGCCTTTCCCAAAGTGGGTGATAACGCTCCTTGTGGGCGCTGAAGGTCTGAAGGGACCCAGAAAAAAAAATAGGGGCGTTGTGTAGAGGCTTGGGGTGTGATTTATTTCATCTGGATGCATTTTAAATTGAAACAATGGGGGCGCTAAAATATAATTTGATCTTAAAGTGGGCGGTAGACAAAATAAGTTTGGGAGCCTCGACTGCTCTCTATTACGGTCGCGTGACACATACAAATTCGTTGAACTATCGCTAGTTGTCCGTTTTATTCGCGTTTGAAAATATCTCGTTTCCACTAATCTTTATTCAATTCCCCAGGCACACAAAAACAGCGACTTTCAGACCCGAGAAAGAATTAGACCGAGGTGTCCAAACCAATTTTTAGTCCGCTACCGGAATAGCTTCATAGCTCAGCATAACGATAGTTGATATGTAACCTGTTCTTAGTAGAAAATAGTAGGCACAGCATATTATGCTAACTTATTACTCACTGCAATGTCTTTGGATCCACAGTTATCTTGTCATTGTGTAAAGTTATGAACTGGATATTGTCAGTGACACGGTGCTCGTGATACCAGCGGTACAACCCCACTGGGGTCTTCCAACGACCCAGATTCAGCATCACCACTGAAAATATATTATGATAGCAGTAATTCTTCTATATCTTAGATATCTATATCTATCTATATCTATACTTATTATAAAACAAAGTCGCTTTTTTTCCCTCATGTCCCTTTGTTCCCTTTAATCTTTAAAACTACGCAACAGATTTTGATGATCCTTTCAGTGTTAGATAGCCCATTTATCGAGGAAGGCTATAGGCTATATTTTATCACGCTAAGACTAATAGGAGCGAATAAATAGAGGAAAATGTGGAAAAACGGGAAAAATTATTTGAAAAGGGCTAACTTGAACGCGCTAATCTCAGGAACTACTGGTCCGATTTGAAAAATTCTTTCAGTGTTAGATAGCCCATTTATTGAGGAAGGCTAAAGGCTATATTTTATCACGCTAAGACTAATAGGAGAATGTGGAAAAAACGGGGGAAATTATTTGAAAGGGCTTATCTCGCGAACTACTGGAGCAATTTTTATGTTATTTGGCACAGATAAGAAGTAGACCACGTGAAGGATCATAGGCTATCGATTTTAATCATTTTTTCAGTGGCTATATATTTTATACCCGTGCGACGCCGGGGCGGGTCGCTAGTTGTTTTATAGTATGTATAGATGCGAAAGTCTGTCTGTTACCTCTTCACGTTATAACGGCTGATCCGTAGGGCTGAACCGATTTTGATGCAATTTCGTATGGATTTGAGAGATGGGAAAGGGCATAGAATAGATTTTGTTGCGGAAAATTTACGGTTTTCGTGCGATAAACGATTATATTTTAGTAGTTATCTAGTCCAAAAATAATGATAATTAACCAAGACCAAGACTGATAATTAGTGATAACTTATAAAGACATTTAAAATTTGGCAAGCACTTCTTGAAGTTTGAACCTTAAAAAATAAAAAATAAATGTATAATTTATATTTATACTTACAAACATAAATTTCACTGATTTCACGAGCGCAGTTCGCTCGCTACACAACCACTGACTCAGACATTATAACAAGATAAAAAACCTCACTGATCTTAAATATTTTATTTTTTTAACCGACTACAGAAAAATAAGTATCGGTTTCTCGTTTTCCTGCACTTTCGCAATAAAGGTTTTTTCCTTAGTTTAGTTTTTACGTTTCAATACAGTAATTAAATAACAATTAGCACATAAATTAAAAAAATAATAGTCCAAGTGCGAGTCGGACTCGCGCACGAAGGGTTCCGTAGACCGTACCCCCTATAGAGCAAACAATTGTTTTTGTGGGAGCCCCCTTAATTATTTATTTAATTTTAATAAGTACTAAATGTTAAAGTACGAATATAAATAAATATTTTGTGAATATTTCATGTGCCTATCTGTTGCCTTTATGGATTTCGAGAAAAAAAAAGCCAAAAAAAATCACGTTTATTGTATGGGAGCCCCCCATAAATATTAACTTTATTTTGTTTTAGTATTTGTTGTTTTAGCAGCAAAAGATATAAGTACACAAACTGTGAAAATTTCTAAAGTCTGGCTATAGCAGTTCTTGAGATACAGCCTGGAGACAGACAGACAGGTGGACAGATAGACGGAGAGACAGACGGACAGACATCGAAGTCTCAGTAATAGGGTCCCGTTTTTACCCTTTCGATACGGAACCCTAAAACTGATTGCATATTAAAAAATCACATACAAACCACATTATTATCTACTAAAGTGTGTTAATAATACAATGTAGTTGAAGTTTAACATTGTAAATCTAAATAAGTCTCTGTTTGTTACCTTGGCTTTGGATGAGATTATAGAATCTTATAGATACTTAGAGTCCTGAAAAAGGACATAGGACAGTTTCAGAAAAATGTGCGGGCCTTAGGGTCTAGACAGACGGACTGCATTTCAACTGCAATTCAACTGCAAATTGCAGTTCAAGTGCAGTTTGAATGCAGTTGACACGACGGCAATACGACTGCAATAGAACTGCAAACCAAACAGTTCACACGACTGCACACCGACTGCAACTGAACTGCAATCCGACTGCGCGTTTGGTTTGCAGTTCTATTGCAGTCGTATTGCAGTCGTGTCAACTCACAACTGCATTCAAATTGCACTTGAACTGCAATTTGCAGTTGGATTGCAGTTGAAATGCAGTCCGTCTGTGTAGACCCTTATGCGTTAAACCAAGTTCTGGCCTTCTAACTTCTAAGGAAGAAGGCAACATTTAGTAAGTGTAGCCATAATAACTCTAAAATGCTCCATTCATTTAAATAAATTGGGCCGATTCCAACCTGTTTTTATTCCGACGGTACGCGATTGCATATTCTAATATAACAAGCAGTAGGTTATTATATTTTATATGTATACACTATACAGGATGCAACAAAACAAACAAAATGAGAGTAGGTCACTTTATTTCCGCTGCCCCATGTAGGTACGTAATCTGTAGGGCCTCTATGGACACTGCCGCCCGTCTAGGACGAGCCTCCCTAGGCCGTATTTATAAATCCGGGGCTGCTTTAGGGTGTTCCTTAGTCTGAAAGTTGCTGCGCTGTAAGACCAATTGGGAAAACTCGTGACGCTGGGGCGCTTGCCCATACAAATGAGGCGCGCCGCAGACGTCACACTTTTTGTGTGATCGAGTCTGCGGCTTACATGACTCGATCACACAAAAAGTGTGACGTCAGCGGCGCGCCTGACAAAAAAAATTGCAACTTTCAGAATTATCTCTTTATAAGGAACACCCTAAAGCAGCCCCGGATTTATAAATACGGCCTAGGGAGGCTCGTCCTAGACGGGCGGCAGTGTCCATAGAGGCCCTACAGATTACGTACCTAAGCATCCATAGAGGCTGTGCAAGTAGCAGCGCTGAAAAACCAATTTTTTCCTTTGTTCTCTCTTGAAAAAAGAGTTCTCTCTTCAAGGAACACATACACAGCCTAAAGTATTATTGTTATTATTTATTAAAAATTAATTATATTTACGACCTCTCTTAAAAAGGTTAAATGAAATTCAAATTATGTGATCGGGTGAAACCTAAAAGCGTTTTTGAAGTGAAAACTTCTTTAGCGGCGTTGAGCACTTTTGTGGGATGGGTAAAACTGTGAAACTCGCGTCAGATACTCGTGCTGATCGAAAAACCGTAAGACGGTTGGAGAGTGGTGTTGTAACATCGAAATCGATTAATCGAACAATCGATTGTTTTTTTTCGATTGTCGATATTTTTTAATCGATTGTAAGGGTTTCGATTAATTAAAAAAATCGATTTTTTAAAAATCGTTTTTCATAAAAAATGGGTTAAAAATTTAATCGATTGTAAGGGTTTGGATAAATTAAAAAATCGATTTTTTAAAAAAATTTAAGATTTCATGTACCATTTTGTCGGCATCATTAATATATGTGCATCGTGTGTGCAAAAATCGATTTTTTAAAAATCGATTTTCATAAAAAAATGGGTTAAAAAAAATAATGCACAACGTTAATAATCAAGTTTTCACTTCTGCCGGCACTCCCGGAGTGCAACCCGTCTTTTTTTTATTTCAAGAAAAAACAAAAAACAAGAAATATTATTTCATTCAAAAATAAAAAATATTAAAATATATTTCCTGTTTTTTGCATTGAGGTTTTTTGTCGATTTTTTGTTTTAATTGCTTGTACACAAATATTATATTGCATGCATAATAAAATACAAGTAGGTACTTAATGTTTACATACATTGTTTTGATTTTGGAATTGTTTAATGTTTTTAGGGTTCCGTATTCAACAAGGAACCCTTATAGTTTCGGTCTGTCGGTCCGTCTGTCTGTCGGTCTGTCTGTCTGTCCGCGGCTTTTCTCAGAGACTATAGGACCTACAAAGCTGTAATCTGGCATGAATGCACATATATTAATGATGCCGACAAAATGGTACATGAAATCTTAAATTTTTTTATGGTATCTTCCCTACACATCAAGCGGGGATGAACATTTTTTTTCGCGTCCACCCCATCGTGTGGGGTGTCATTGGATAGGTTTTTTAAAAATATTATGAGTATTCATAGATCATTTTCCGATTTAGGGATCCGTTTGTGAAATATTAAGTTTTAAAGTGGAAAAAAGTGTGTGCGGTGTCTCCCCCTTCTACCAGCTAAAGCCCGCTATCCCCAACCCGCGGCCCGCCGGGACTTTATTTGTGGCCCGCGTGATGTTAAACAATTTTGAAATACATGCCCACTGGCGTAGCCCACTGGCAAAATAACGTGATAGTCGTTAAATTTTTTCCACTTTTAAATCGTTAATTTTGAAGAATGTTATTTTTTAACCCTAAAATTTTTTTGTTGCGGCCCGCGACAACAAGACCAAAACATGTTTGTGGCCCGCATGAAAAAAAGGTTGGGGACCACGGAGCTAAACGGTTGCTTCTGGAAATGTAAAAAAATTAACGGGAGTAGGAAATATGCTGAATTTAAAAGAAAAACTATCACGGCTTAGAACACTTCATAAGTTATTGAGTAATAGTCGATCAACTAAAAAAAATGTATTCGGCGAAGTATAAAGGAACTTTTCGTTCAAATTCTTTTGAAGGTAACTGAAATGATGTTGTTAGGAGTGTGAAATACGCTATAAATGTACATTCATTGACCATACAAAATTTAAAAGAAACTAGCGGTACTACGGATCCCTATATTGCGCGTGGCCCGACACGCACTTGGCCGGATTTTTATGAGTCTCGATTATTTTCCGCCGTCTGTATCACTAGACGGGCTAAAGCCGTATATATTACGGTAGAAATATAGCCAAAATGACAGATTTACTACCTATATGTAAATTAAGTATATTCACATATAATTCACATATTTTATACCTTAAAGCTCAGTGGCGGATTTTCCCTAAGGCCCAGTAGGCCCGGGCCTAGGGCGGCCAGATATAAAGGGCGGCAAATCGTGCAAAAAAATATTGTAATGGGTGCGGTGCAGTGTGAAGCTAGTGGCAATGGGCGCAAATCTGGAGTCTGGACAGACGCTATATTCTGATAGTGAATAAGGTCTTTTTTGGTGAGATATTTAAATTGAGTTTAGTCTGTGCGCGCTCTATAATCGTGTCTTTTTGCAAGGTGCTGGCGCTGTAACTCGAGAAGTACTATGTGTACGAGAGAGATAGTTTTATATCTAACGCCCATTTTTAAAGCTTATGACGTTTAACGATTAAAAAATGCACCAGGTTTTTTAAACATAGTTCGCACTGAATTAAGATAATTGAATAAGCTCAGTGCGAATACCAGGTCTTGATTTGTAGGCCTGGTAGCCGCACTGAACGGGCGAGGGGCGTGCGCGCCGCGGCTAGTGCTGTCGAATGCTTTTTTTTTCGAAAGGGTCTAAGCTACTGGTCTGGTTAAGACCATGGTAGTTTAATCGTGGCTATAACTAGTCTGTTGCTAGTTGGTTTGGAGATAAACAATGAGGGGGCCTGGCCCCCTACCCTAAAGTCACACGTGTGACATTCTAATCGGGCTGTCGAATGCTTTGTTTGTTGTCGATAGTGCGCAAGTGTTTGCAGTTGTGATATTTACGTTTTAATCGCGAGGTAAATATTAAAAAGTGTTGTGAAATGACGATTAGACCTGTTATTAAGCCAAAAAAAATCGAAAAGATGAATGTAGCTCGAGAAAAGCATCAGCACAGCATTGAATCAGTTTTTTCTTATCATTATCCATCCTTAATATTATAAATGCGAACGTGTGTCTGTATGTCTGTCTGTTACCCCTTTGCGCCCAATCTGTTGAACCGATTTTGCTGAATTTTGTTATGGAGATACTCTGACTCCCAGAAAAGGACATAAGATACTTGTTAACCGACTTCCAAAAAACGAGGAGGTTATATGTTCGGCTGTGGATATTTTTTTTGTATGTTCAACGATTACTCCGCTGTTTATGAACCGATTTTCAAAATTTTTGTTTTGTTGTATTAGGTTTCACTCCGATTTGGTACAATGTTCACAAAAGTGGTGACCTGATGATGGGATCCATGAGTAATCGAGGGAACTTCTCGAAATTTATATGGAAACATATGGTGATTTTGGTTTTATGAGAAACATTCTAAGCATATGCTACCAAAACGCAAGATTTTGCACCGAGGCATACCATGGTTCCGAAGATACTAAGAGAACTCCGGATTCCTTATAGATACAAGTTTGGGGGTTTAGGCGCTGTTTTAAGAACTGAAAGCATATGCTACTATGCAAATTACATTCATCATCATCATCATCATTACCACATCAGGGTCACCAATGTCACCAAAATTGAACATAACAAATTCATCCTTAAATCCAGAACATAAGGCACACACTTGACATTACTTCTGAGAAGTAAGCTGCTTCGATAATTAATACAAGTAACATGCATGTCTCACAACAACACATGAAAACAACCTAATTTCAACCTTTTGCATTGCGCTTAGCGTTCATAGTACAATAGCTGTCTGGCGTCTCGCTTGCTATAATCTGCTAGGGCTGTCAAGCGAGCGGCGCGGCAGCGCGGCGCGGATCCGGGTACCAGACCGGGCGGCGTATTTACAAAGGCTATACCGTTTGAGTCACGAGCCAGACTCTAATAGATGAGCTTTTGTTTATGCATATTACTCGACAATACCTATTCTATCTCAGTAAAAAATTTGGCTCAAATGGATTAGCTTTTTGCCTTGATATTTTCAAATAAAAATGCACTTACAAAACCTAGTCGGATAGAGGCTCACCGCCATAATATTTGTTTATCGTGAGCGTGCCATACTGCGTACAGCATACTTTTAAATAGGACTGACTGTTACCAACTACGTTTAAATTGTAAAAATACTAAACTAATCGTGATAAAAATGATTATCTGCGTTTTGTATTTTACATTAGAGGTACCTAACTACGCTAGAAAAAATATTATAGTTTTCTTAGTTATAAATGATCAGACAGATCAAAGACCAATCATTTATCTAAGATAGTTTTATAATTATATTTTGTACTCTCAACAAGTGTGTAGTTATGTACATACCTGTTTCTTACCTATTAATTAAAGTTCGTTAGTTAATTAAGTAGTATTTTTGTCACTTAATACAGAATAGAAGCGAGTAAGTAATTTCATTACTGTAACATTAAAATAATAACAATTTTCATGTAACTATCCACCTACATATTTTAAAGCTAACAATGACAATGTATTTACCATATCGGTATCAAATTGAATAGCATAATATGTTGCTGCAATGTTAGAAACAATTTAGCTAACAAAGTCTAGGCGATTTCGGTCATTTTCTGTACTAAAATAGGGTTATAAGGGTTTTGTCAAGTTTTTGTCTAACAAAAGCTAAGCCAGTTCAGTTTGCGCTTTCACTCTAATGATATAGCCTTTGTAAATTCGCGACCGGGCGCGCACTAGCGGCCGAGCTGCAGTGGCGCGCGGCGACGGCCATCGAGATAGATAATATATTAATATTATACTTAGTAGTTATACTTAGTATGCAACTGCCATAGACCTCGCGCACCTGGGACCCAATTCTCAGAACATGAGAAAAGTTCATCTTCGAATAAAATACCGAATAATGAGATTTTTACGAGCGTAACACAGTTTGTCTATTTTCAAAACTTCACACTCAAAATATTTCGTGCAAAGATCGGTCGAGTCGAACGAGTGGGACCGGTTATTAATAGATGTCCGAATTCGTATAACACCACAATGTGGCCACTTGGAAGTTGAAGCGTTCGAGACCGGTCTCTGCACGATACTTATGATTTGTTGCTAATCTGTTGCTAATAGTTTTTAACTTGTATCCTTCGATCTTGGATTCTTGGAAATATATTGTTATTCTATTGTGTCTCGTTCACCGGTTAGCTTGTAATAAGATACGTAGAATAATATAATACCGGTGTATTATTCTACGTACCATCGAGGACATTGATTCCTATGCAATAATTGATAGACCAACGTTATTTGGTCGAATATGTCAATTCAATGTTAATTGTGATCTGTCGGCTGGGTTTGACGTAACGCAACCTAACTGCTTAGGTCCCCGATCTGCATAGGAATCAACTTCTTTGATAGTACATAGTACGCGATAGTTTACTACTTACTAGGTAACTAAAAACTAAAAAGAGTGAAATTATTATTTTTAACAAAAAATTAAAACCGACTTCCAAGGTAAAAACAATAATAACATCCTTAGAATATGAACTAAAAAGTATTAAATAATTTTCCTATCGAATAGTGCCTTTTTCCGAATTCGGCAAAAACTCAAATATTTCTGTACTCAATCTTTCATAATTTTGAAGTCGGTGCCAGTTACAAATGTTTCAAATATTTTGGCAGACTGAAGATTCAGCTATATCTGGTACCGACTTCAACATGATGAAGGATTGAGTACAGAAATAGTTGAGGTTTAGCCGAAAAATTATTTAATACTTTTTAGTTCATATTATAAGGATGTTATTATTGTTTTTACCTTGGAAGTCGGTTTAAATTTTTTGTTAAAAATAATAATCATCATGGAAAAATGTACGGTTCCCGCGCGATAAACTAATTTTGGCACAACGGAGATGCGTACGTCATCTAGTTTAAAAAAAATGACGATATTATGATACATTTTTTTTACCATTGTCCCATCCTAATCTCTATTATTATATCTTTGTAGCACCTGAACAGTTCTGGTAAACCTAGCATCTCTTTTTTTTAATGCATCAAGTTTCTGTCCAATTCCCGGGCGAAGTTTCAAATAGGTCCACTCATTATCTTTATACACATGAAATTTTATTTATTCAATCCTAGCATTGTTGATCTTGGGTTCATATATCTATGAACAGCTTTCACCAAGCCATTAAACCTCATTCGCATACGATGAAACCTTATTACCAGATCGAAAATACCTGGTATCGCATGGTTGATGGTATGCTACAAAAATTAGTCTCGCAGTTTACGTGTTAAATATAAAACCTAAAACCTTTGTTTTATTTTTTCCAAAAATATTCTAAACTAGCTTTATATTATGCTAATACTTTTAGTTATACGAATTTCAGAATCAATTAAAAATGGGAATAGAGTAATTCATGAACTATGTTACATCTAGTAATGATGGGTGCTGAGAAAGGGGCGGCACATGGCCTGGGGCCTACAGCGGCCAGGACTGCAAATCCGCCACTGTTAAAGCTCAATAATTAATGACGTAACTACTAACTAGATATAATTATAACATGCGTGTTTTATATAATACATTTAAACATCAAGGTAATTAGACAAATTTTAACACGTGTTCGATATTATATTAATTGATTTAAATATACCAGGTAATATGGTATATATTAATATCTACCAGGTCTACTTGCCTTTATCTAGCTAGCACATTAGAAAAGTCGCATGGCAGACAAAGACACGAGTAATGGGTTGCGTAAATAATAATCCATACAATATTATTAATGGGAAAGTGTATGTCTTTCCGATTTTGCTGAAATTTGGTATGGTAACTTTGAGTCTCGGTAAACTTTTTACCCCGGAAAAATGTTCGGTTTCCGCATGATAACTAATTTTGGCGCAACGAAGTTGCGGGCGTCATCTAGTCTTTAATAAAGGGGGACAGTGTTGACAAGAATCTGTACCTGAGAGGATACTTCGACCAAAAGCATTAAAACTTAGCTATACAATTTATTGAACTAAAATTTATATTTGTCGTTATTAAATCTTCTCTTCTTATTTCTCCTGCCGGCCGGGTTCTTGTTGACCGCCTGTTTCGGCTGCTTTATTCTCTCCTTCGCCGCTTTCTTCAACTGCATCGTTCGCCAACTCTTCTTCTTCTCCATTTTAACGTTTTGTCTATGGATGTCTGCCTGTGCCTTTAGTTTATGGTTGCTCCTCATTTTGTGTTGGCTACCCTCCCTTGCGGTCAGTCCTGTGAATTCCGCTTCCTCGTCCGGTTTCCGAACAAACTTTCCGATGGGTGTTGTTTGTTCATTTGAGTTTTGTTTGTTCGAGTTTTTATCGAACCGCCCCTTTTTGACGTAACTTTCGTCTGGCACCTGATTTGACTTCCGTTTCCTGTTACGTTTTTTGCTGTTCTGTTCGCCGCCGTCTTTCTGAGCTAGCGGGTTGTTGGCTATGGATTTCTCTAATCTCTTCTTTCTCGCATTTAGTGCGGTACGATCCTCTATCGAGAACGATACGATTGGTCGCTGGAATAAAAGAACTGATTTTATAGATCGATTTGACGCCTACTAGGGACGAGTGAGACAAAACTGGCTGGCACTCAACATTATTTCACCGAGAGTAAACAATAGGTATAATATCTGGCCCCCTAGACAAGCGGCAAGCGATTATCGTAAACGCTAACGCTAACGCCACAAAATGTATGGGATTTGACATTAGTATTCGCTAGCGAAACGATGACTTATGCCAAATCGCATACATTTTGTGTCGTTAGCGTTTACGATGATCGCTTGGCACTTGTCTACTAGGGCTGTAGTCCAGTAAAAGAGCACGTGGTAACTCGTACATTGACTCTTTTACTCACGCTCGAAAACATTACTATCGCGCTTCTATTATAACTGCGGAAATGCGGTAGAATATTAGGCGGTAGCCCCATTCTCCAATGTGGGAATAATGTGAGATGACCACAAAGTAAGATATTCCCACCGAGCAAGGTGTTATGCTCAGGGCCCCCGCTACCATATGTGCATTGTGCAATGTGTGTAATGCACACGGGCACCATCCTCTAGGGGCGCCAAATCGCCATCTTTAGGGGCGCCAAAACCAAGGACCCAAAAAATTTGCCTAAAGGGGCGCCAAAATCCTTTTTTTGCACACAGGCACAGTATCCATTACGGGAGCCCTGGGTATGCTCGGTCAGGCCGGAGCCCATGTGATTGATTTCAGCTGTCTCATAATACACCGACACACTTAAAAAACTTCGATAGTGCGATGCAGGAATGTGGCGCTAATTGTGGGTAACCCGTATCAGTGGCGGCTTTAGGGGGTGGCGAACAGGGCAATCGCCTGGGGCCTCGCAAAGTATTTTTCCGTAAGACAAAGGGCCTCGCAAAGTAGTTTTAATTTTCAACCTTTTTAGTAAAAAGTTTCTTACGCCGGTTCTTCTCGCCGGGTTAGTTCCCGGACCGGTGGTAGGCATCATGTGTACGTTCTAAAAGTGTTGACTAGTTTTAATTTTCCACCTTTTTAGTAAAAAGTTTCTTACGCCGGTTCTTCTTGCCGGGTTAGTTCCCGATCCGGAGGTTGCCCTCATGTATACGTTCTATAAGTGTTAGCTAACCTATTTAGAAATAAATATTTTGATTTTGATTTCCCAGGGCCTCGACTTTCCGCCCGGGGCCTCGCAATGGGTAAGGCCGCCACTGCCCCGTGCCGCCACACATATAAAAAGAAACGATAAACAATAGTCCATTAGGTCGACCACAGTCGACAGCGTTTACTATTGTACTCACGTTGTTCTTGTCGAATATGTCGGGGTTGTTGTTGAGTTTCCGCAGGCAGGCGAGCGCGTCCTCGTGCCGCGTGAACCGCACGAACCCGTAGCCTTTAGACCTGAAATAATGCCTCAATTAACACCTCAGTCTTTTAAGCTATTGCATAGCTTTATCACGGGTTTTGAGCGCAGCGACCAAATCAAGAAATTCCGTAACGATAAACACCTAACATTTGTATAACGTCGTTTCAGTTCGGCAGACTTCCTTCGGCTGAGGGTTTGGTTCGCTCGCCGCCCTCCGGTGTTTGTTTGCGTGCGACTAGACGTATGCGAATTATAACTTTACAAGTTGATAAAAAGTGCTATGCAATAGCGCCAATCACGGAACGCTAATACGCGCCAATAGCTTTACCGCGGCAGTCTCTGAGTGTCACTCGCATTTTTTTTATCTTTTCCCCTGATGGGACCTTTATGCTAACGATATAAGGGCAAAGAAACACTGTAATATGAAAAGCCCTCATGAATAAAATAAAGGAAGAATAAAATAGGACTAACTAATTTAAAATGTTTCTCACTGTCTGTCATATTGTGTATCCCATGTATGAGAGAAAGACAGAATATCATGAATTACTTAGTCCAGTTTTACTCGTGGTTTATTTTAGAAGGCCGTTAAAAGTTTCAGCCACCAACATCGCCATTAAGCTTATTGTGGATTTTTTTCTTATTTTTTTATCTTCCTAAAAATATTTTTTAACTTAGTAACTATATAAAAAATTTATGAATTAATTCATACAGTAATTAAATACACAGGGTGTATATTAATTAGAGTTTTATTTGCGCAATCAAAAAATTGTGTAATTTCCAAATAAATAACTTCATTAACATTTCCTGAAATCCCACATGGATACAATTCTTCTGCTGTATTTGAAGGTCACAATATTGTTGTATGAAGTCTGATACTGATTATGCTCCTTTTATTAAAACTATTTATTTAAATACTAGACGTTCCGCGTGGCTTCGCCCGCGTAAATACTAAATTAGATACTTCACAGACAAATTAGTCCACAAAAAACACCCTGTGATCCTTCACGTGGTCTACTTCTTATCTGACCCAAATAACAGAAAAATTGCTCTAGTAGTTCGTGAGATAAACCCTTTCAAATAATTTCCCCTGTTTTTTCCACATTTTCCTCTATTTCTTCGCTCCTATTAATCTTAGCGTGATAAAATATAGGAAGCCCTATAGCCTCCTTCGATAAATGGGCTATCTAACACTGAAATAATTGTTCAAATTGGATCAGTAGTTCCTGAGATTAGCGCGTTCAAATAAGTCCTTTTAGATAATTTCTCCCGTTTTTTCCACATTTTCCTCTATTTCTTCGCTCCTATTAGTCTTAGGCGGACTTGCGCAGATCTGAGTTAAAGTTAACTCTGAGTTAAACATCATGTCATCTCTATCACTCACTTGGTGAGTGACAGATATGACATGATGTTTAACTCAGAGTTAACTTTAACTCAGATCTTCGCAAGTGGGCCTTAGTGTCTAAACACACTAGGCTGAATTACGCCGACGTAAATTCCGCCCCGTATCAAACGCATACGGACGGAACGCGACAGACGACACACTATGCCGAATTTCCGTCGCGAGCCGTATTTCCGTCGAGCCGAGTCGAGCGTAAAGTTCGGCAGCGATTCGGCGGTAATGTTTTGTATAGCAACACACTATACGCGACGGAATTATCAAAACCGAACAAAGCAGATCCAAACTTAACTCCAAAGCGTTAACGCACACATTACATGTGAGAATTTTAAATACTAACTTACGCGCGCGTTCCGCAACGGAAATTACGCCGCGAAATTTCGGCTCTTCGCGTAATTTATAGTGTGTCGCATCAGACGTAAGCGACTGAACGTAATTTCAGCCACGTAAATTACGCCGGCGTAATTCAGCCTAGTGTGTTTAAACCCTTAGCGTGATAAAATGTAGCCTATAGCCTTCCTCGATAAATGGACTATCTAACACTGAAAGAATTTTTCAAATCGGACTAGTAGTTCCTGAGATTAGCGCGTTCAAACAAATAAACAAGCAAACTAACAAACTCTTCCGCTTTATAATATAATTATAATTATAATATTATAATTATAATATTAGTATAGATGTATAATTGTATGTACAATCGAAGAAATTGATTCAGAGGCAGTTTTTTTTATGAAATAAACGAGCAAACGGGTCACCTGATGGAAAGCAACTTCCGTCGCCCATGAACACTCGTAAGGGGAGGGTAGGGAAGGGAATAGGGTAGGGGATTGGGTCTCCAGCAAACTCACCCACTCGGCGAAACACAGCGCAAGCGCTGTTTCACGCCGGTTTTCTGTGAGCCCGTGGTATTTCTCCGGTCGAGCCGGCCCATTCGTGCCGAAGCATGGCTGTCCCACGTAAATCCCATGGTTGACAGACCTACGTCATTTGGTTATGTGATTATGTCAATTCAATGTTATTATAGTCGGGATCTGCTAGCCATAACGGCTGGGTTTGACATAACGCCACAGCCAACTATGCCTATGAATCAACTTTGCTGATAGTACCTGTATAGTGTATAACTGCCACGCACAACTGTAAGATCTCTCCACAAATGCTTCGCGCATGTTTAGCGTACTAAGGCGCGGGCACAGCGCGTACGCGATTCGTGCGCACGCCGCAGATCTCACAATGAACATTGGTTCTTCGCTCATGCGATTATTGTCAATTTACCGGAGCGATCTTGGGCTGCCTTCACATTAAATAGCGAGTAGTGCGGCAGCCGCGCGCCGACTTAATGTGAATGCAGCCTTAGTGCTTCTATCTTATCAAATTAATCTAATCTTGGTTCTTAACACACTGGTGGTCTTCGGTTGGAGCGGTGGTCGCTACATCTAAGCGGTTTGATCGATAGTAGGGAATACGCGGCGGATTTGCGTCGGATACGCGGAGCTCGCTAAATGTATAAGCTAGCGTGATCCTAATGTTGTTTACGCCCTATAAACTACTCACGGATGCTTCCCGTTAGCAGCGGGCGCCGCTCGCAGGTCTCGCATGACGCGCGCCTCAATCAGCTCGGCGTGCGCGGGCGCGGCGCGGACGCACGCGCGCCGTAAACCGCCGTCGTCCATGATCGCCGGCAAGTTAGATACCACAAGCCGGTAGCGGGATACGAATCTATAATTTAAATTCAAAAAATATTTACACTTGCTAATACATTATTATTTATGCAGCCGATAGCTACAGACTGTTGGAAAGTGACATTGTGTTAGTTTACCGGTGTATATAGTTTTTGTAGGTATGTTTCTGAGTTCTGACCAACGATCTTCACAATTTTAGGCATACTTATGCTAAGTACTCACATACGGTACTCACAGCAATCACGTCGAGCAAAACCCGCGGTTCGAGCTTTCGTCCACACATTCAGCATTGCTCGATAGTTTTTCTCTAAATCGATATATTTAATTCCTTCGAGCCGGCTCCATGCGAGCCTTCGAGCTGCGAGTTTTGCGGTCCACACAGTACTCGATTGGGAGTAAAACTATCGAGCAAAACCGTATGTGAGCACTTAACATAAGGCAGAGTGCCTAAGTAAAGGGTGTAAACAAGTTACCTGTTGAGATTCTTCAACATCTGCGTTTTGCTGCGCTCGAGGGCCAGGCGTTTGGACATATCTGATGCCGACACACCAACGGCCGCCTTCGTACCCGCTACCACCACTGTAAAAAATGTTTGTGTTAAGAATATCTATTCTACTTCCTGACCTCCTTACTATTAAAAATATTCACACAGCAACTAAAACTAGGTTTTATCTCCTAATATGTTGGACACTTGACAGTCAATCGCGGTTCACTTATATAGAAAATGTCAAGTTTTTTGACAGGGAGTCAATGACCGGTACTGTCTCGATTCCCCGAGTACACCTTAGGTAATTGTTTTTTTATTCCTAACGACACCAAAAAGAAGAAATACCTATTGTAATAGCTATGATATAGCTTTTCAAATTGTCTGCAGATTGTCGTAAAAAAATCTCATCCCTATCTCGTGTCCCCAAATTCGGATCTATTCTGAGGCTGCTTAAAAAGGAAAGTAAATCAAAGCCAATCTGATTGGGCCCAACCACTCATTAAATCCCAGACTAATCTCGCAATATCAAGCGACCCTCACCTCCTTCTTTAACGAGATACAGGTTCCTGTTGTCTTTGGGCTGCTTCTTGCTATCTTTCTGCAGGTTTTCCCGCTTGAGGGCCGGCTTCACCTGCACCACCTGGCCCTCCAGACGCAGCTCACTCGCCGGCAGAGCGAGGAACTTGTCCGCATCGTCTTTGTTCTAGAAGAAAAATGGTTTAAGGGACTTGACTAGATAGGATTAATTGACGCAAGGAGTCGTATACAACACGCTGTGTGAGAAGTTTAGAAACGCACTAAGCGGGAGTGAAAATACGCGCACATAGTGTACGATCGCATATACCTACATAGCTCTATTAATCTTAAAATCAATCCGATCAGACAACGCGCCAAACGCAAAATAATATTATAGGTAACGCGTCGGGGCATTGCAGCGACAATTAATACATGGAGTGCATTGAAAAGGTAATAAATTCTCGCTATTTACGGTTTTAGAGAAACATATCATCTAATAAAAACATAGCCTTATGAAGTTATGAAAAAACTTGTCACCCAAAAACTTAACAAGTTACCCTTAAATACATACCACAAACTTAACGAATCCTGTGCCTTTCGAGTGTTCAGTCAGTTTGTCGACGCATACTAGGGCGTACTTGACCGGGCCCGTGGTTTCAGCGAAGGCTTTCAGCTGGTCGTTGTCAACACTGAACGGTATGTTCACTATGAATACTGTACAGCCGTCCTCTGCATCGTTCAACTTCTTCCTACGAATGAAAAGCTGTTAGTAGATGTTTTACCATATCTACACTTTATAAGTACATATTATGACTTTGTTTTCTGTAAGACTGGCCATAGACGGATCGCAAGTTGCAGTCGGGACCGACTGCTCTAGGGCGGTCGCGTTGGCACCGACCGCTCAAGAACTGCTCCAGCTGTCCGTGTATTGCGGATACGAATTTAGTATGAAAACTGCAGGTCGCGGCAATCGCATTTGGCACTTGGCAGTCGGTTTTGACTGAAAAATGCGGTCCGTCTATGGCCGGCCGAAGACCCTGTGGAAACACTCGAAAGTAACGTCTCTGATCTCCTATATAATATAATTCAAAGCATTCGCGTAATGTGTCGAGCGAGCGAACGGTCGTGCTCCACGTTACACACGCTGTAAATGTTAATTAATTAATATTTTCGCGAATCGCGCGGCTCATTGCCGCTGAACGTGACCATGGCGCTCGTGGCTAACGAATTGCTAGCGTTTATCCAGCACGCCATCGACACCATGGACGAGGTCAGCATCATGCAGATCTGCAAGTCCTCCTTCACCAGTGAGGAGATTTGCCAAGGGAAGCAGCTGCTGTATGAGACGATCGGCCAGAGCGTGAACATGCCGTCGCGACGAAGAGACGGAACGGAAAGGAGCGTGCAGGACATCATCTCCCTGCTGAAGCAGACGGATCCGAATGAGGTGCCGGCTTTTGTGGCTAAAGAGCTGCACAAGCTGCCGCCCGTCACGTTGGACCACGTCGACGTCGTCAGCCTACTGAAGGACATTGCAGGTTCCTGAAGGAAGAATTGGCCGGAGTTCGAGGTAGATTGCAGGCGTCAGAATATATCACCAGTGACCTACGTAGTGAATTATCACAATTGAAAAGTAATAATTCATTATGTAGGTCACATTATGTGGCCGCATACGTCAACTGTCGTCCACGGGCGATTCAGAAAAACTACACGACTGTTGCTGGTCGCCCCGCACCTCCCCCGCGGGCGAATAAAAATGGGGAGAATGAGAGCCGTAAGGCTTCGGAGAGTCGTAAGTCTAAGGTGAGCCGCAAGGCTACGAAGAGCCGCAAGGCCAAGTCTTCTCGACCTGGCAAGGACGAGAGCAGGGGGTGCGATGAGGAGGGCTTCATACTGGTGGAGAAGAGGAAGAAGAAGCCCGCCGCCCGCAACCATCGCAGCACCGCGCCCTATGTACCTGAGCTGCGTCTGCGGAGCGAGGTCCCCGCGACGCCCCTGTACATATCCCGCCTGCACTGGTCTATGGAGGTCGAGGACGTCGTGGACTACATCAGTAAGAAGACATCCCTCCGCTTAAGGGTCGAACGTCTGCAGTCTCGCCACAAGGTCAACTTCAGTTCCTTTGTGGTGAGAGTACCGACGCATCATCTGTCAACCTTTGAAGCGAAGGAATTCTGGCCGGCTGTTGTGGTCTACTGAAGGTTCCGGGGGAGACTCCGGAATGAAACGCGCGTCACGTCGCCGGTAACTCGTGATAAAGTGTAGTTTTTAAATGTATATAATTTATATGTATGTTAGTCATTAAGGTATATATTGTATGGGCCTATGTAGCCTGATATAAATAAATAAATAAAAATAATTTATATTCTGACTATCCAATCTAGCATGAGATTATAATATGAACTAAAAAGTATTAAATAATTTTTCCCATCTATTAGTGCCTTTTCCGAATTCAGCTAAACCTCAACTATTTCTGTACTCAATCTTCATCATTTTGAAGTCGGTACCGGATATAGGTGAATCTTCAGTTCTCTGACAGAATATTTGAAACTTTTGGAACTAAGGAAACTTTGATTTGGCAATCCTGAATCTTGAAAAATTAATCACAACTTAATTTCGCAACTTAATCTATTTGTTAATAGTACCTTTGAAAATCTGGCTGTGTACTGGTAACACTTTTGTCATCATCAACCTCGTCTTCCTCATCATCCACATCATCATCTTCACTTTCATAATCATCTTCATTGTCATCATCTGACGCGTCTTCTTCGTCATCATCATCATCATCCTTATCACTGTCCTCTGACTCTGATTCACCTATTAGCAAAAAAAAATGTTAAAGGATAATTCTACTATGTATTTACAGATTAAGGGCCTGTTTCACCGCTTCCTGATAAGGTTATCCACCACTTAACTTGACACATACAGTATGGAGAATCTGTCAAATAAGTCTATCGGGCACCTTATCAGGAAGCGGTGAAACAGGCCCTTACTGTAGTAGTTACAAATATTAGTTATTTTAATAGTAGTTTAAGGCGTAATTTCACCAAAGTCTATTAGTGTTAACAACTTGTTGAAATGTCATGTCTTCTCTTTCATTCATACGAAAAATGAGAGAGGTAAAATGTCGAAATTGGGTCCAAATTTATAGTTATATAAAAGGAATAACCATGACAGAGTGTGAATACTCACAACGCCAAGGGAATTGGAAACACTGTACAAAAATTAATCCTCTTAATACAACGAGATAAATTCCTTAAAATGCCCACCATCTGGCTATTTCACACTTACAACTATACCACAACCACACCACGTGGTCTGGCGCATAGTCTGTATTGAAATGAATAGGACTATTCACAAGTTTGCACATTTTGCAGTTGTTATCAACCACATGTGTGATACAGATGACCACATTTTGTAGCGTGGTGTGGTTGTAGTATGTGTGCCTCAATCCTTACTGCCTCACTGACCTCTATTATGCAAGTATGCTGGACAGATGATACCCAGCTGTTTTTGTGCCTATTTGAAGCGGAATCAGCGCCTCCAAAATCAGGGGAAGAGAACTAAATCTGACGTAACTTGCAAATGGCCGCTCAATCGCTATTGGTTGTAGAAACCAAAGAGAATATAATCACTACGGTGGTAGAAACTAGTATTAGTTCTAAGTACTCCCACTACTGCTATCAGCGCCAATATGGCGACTTAAGCGTCATGTTTATGTCAGATTTAGTTCTCTTCCCCCGATTTTGGGGGCGCTGATTCCGCTTCAAATAGGCACAAAAAACAGCTGTCATTTCAAAGGGTAGAGATCAACTACGATAACATGGCGCGCCCCTCCAAATGACTGTTTCAATGTGTGTAGTCACATCCTAATGAAATAGTTTGTATGTAGTAAGTATTCAACCAATCACAGTACACGTAATATTTCAGTTTATGTCACTTATTACAAAGATTTGTTGGTCTGAGAAAGTTAATATACCTATCGGAATAGAGCAACAATCTCGAGCTGTCAAACGAAACCAAAATTGGTTTTCATCTGTGTGAAAAATATGTGTACGTATACACTTACACAAGCATGATTGAACATGAATTCTATGAGATTAAATTGTCAACGTGCGACACGTGCCAACAGGACGTCAAAAAAAATTAAAACCGACTTCCAAGGTAAAAACAATATGAATAGCATCCTTATAATATGAACTAAAAAGTATTAAATAATTTTTCCTATCTAATAAATACTTCGGCTTTATACTCTAATAAATTCGGCTAAACCTCAACTATTTCTGTACTCAATCTTCATCATTTTGAAGTAGGTACCAGATATACCAGATATAGATATAGCTGCATCTTTATTTCTTTGACAGGTTTCTGGCACCGTCTTCAAAATTATGAAGTACTTACAGAAATAGTTGAGGTTTTGCCGAAATCGGGAAAAGGCACTACATATTAGATAGGAAAAATTATTTAATACTTTATAGTTCATATTATAAGGATGCTATTAATATTGTTTTTACCTTGGAAGTCGGTTTTAATTTTTTGTTAAAAATAATAATTTCACTCTTTTTAGTTACCTAGTAGGTAACTGTTGGTTAACATTGTTGGTGCCAATTCAAATTGTATAAAAAATAGTTTCATATTGTCTTCACTAGGTGTCACTGAGGCGCTCCTGTGTCGCGCTATCGCTTGTACGTAGAAGTTTTGGTAGGAATAGGTAGTTGTAACTTGTAATAGATTTCTGTCGTGTTGTTGAAAGTTTGTAAGCAACTGACAACTCAACAGTGAGCTTGCCGCTTGGTGTGAGCAGTGAGCATTGAATTGACAACATAAATCATAATATTGAGTGGTAATTGATCTCGTATAATTGTTATTAAGTTGACCTCCGTCATAGTCCGCGAATTTATAAGTGGTAGTCGGTGGTACTGCGTATATTCTACGTATCTTATTACTAGACATCGGATTATATGCACGATCAAAGTGCCGAAATATGCATGCAAGTATGCACGATAAATGGCCGAAATATGCACAAAATATGCACAATCAAGTCACTAATTATTAAAATTTACTAATTTTTGAAGGGTTTTCCGGTGGTGCTGTTATTAGGGTTCCGTAGTCAACAAGGAACCCTTATAGTTTCGGTCTGTCCGTCCGTCTGTCTGTCCGTCTGTCTGTCTGTACGTCTGTCTGTCTGTCCGCGGTTTTGCTCAGAGACTATAGGACCTACAAAGCTGTAATTTGGCATGAATGCACATATTATTGATGGCAACAAAATGGTACATGAAATCTTAAAAAAAAAATTTTTATGGTACCTTCCATACACATCAAGCGGGGATGAAAATTTTTTTTCGCGCCCACCCCATCGTGTGGGGTGTCGTTGGATAGGTTTTTTAAAACTATTATGAGTATTCATAGATCATTTTCCGATTTAGGGATCCGTTTGTGAAATATTAAGTTTTAAAGTGGAAAAAATCGTTACAGTCCAGTGTCCCCCCCTTCTACCAGCTAAACGGTTGCTTCTGGAAATGTGAAAAAATTCACCGGAGTAGGAAATATCCTGAATTTAAAAGGATAACTATCACGGCTAAGAAGACTTCATAAGTTATTGAGTAATAATCGATCAACTAAAAAAAATGTATTCGGCGAATGAAAGTAATCGAGACGATCGCGATGTTGTTAATAGTGTAAAACACGTTATAAATGTATACATTCATTGACCACACAAAAATTTAAAAAAAGAACTAGCGGTATTACGGAACCCTATATTGCGCGTGGCCCGACACGCACTTGGCCGGTTTTTTTATTTCAATTTTATAATTTCCTCAAATCCATGATTTTAAATTTTTTATACAGCACCAATAATAATTTTCTTCCAACTACAAAGAAAAATTTTGTTTCTAAAAAGATATTGTACCTATCGGTGCTATCGGGTGCATCGCATTCTTTTAATGGGGATGGAGCCACATATTTGAAGTGTTTTGATCTATCCTACCTCTGTTTTGTGGCCTCGGCGTGTGTTATGATAGCTAGTTTGGAGACTACGAGGGCATATAACTACCGAAATAAGCACTATCAAGGAAAAATTGTCAAAACATGCACTATCGCCTAAAAAGTGCCAATATATGCATTTGCATATGCAAGTATGCAAATGCATATAATCCGATGTCTACTTATTACAATTTGTTAAGACTGTTAAGAGTCATACGGCATACCCCAAGGCCCAAACATCAGGTAGATATATTTAAACAATACATTTAAAAAAATCTAAGTGAACACGTGCTGAAAAATGCTCGCAGCGCGGCATGCCGCATGCCCTGACATTCCGGTTAGAACTTGAATACGATGTTTACGCTCGAGCCGCGCGGCGACGCCGTTGCCTCTGCGACGCCGACCGCCGTGTATATTAAACAGCCTATAATTGGTGTTGTTATGTATATAATTATTATTATTGTATCCATACCTATGCCTTGTACTATTATCTATTTTGTGCCATGAGGCATTGGTGACCTTAACACGACGTGGTAATGATGGTAATGACGATGATGATGATGATGAATTTGAATTGCATGGTAGCATATGCTTTCTGTTAAAACAGCGCCGAAACTCCCAAATGTGTATAAAGAGTCAGGAGTTCTCTCAGCATCGTCGAAACCATGGTATACCTTGACCCAATATTTGACTTTTTGGTAGCATATTCTTAGTACAGTTCACATAAAACCAAAATCACCATATGTTTCCATATAAATTTCGAGGAGTCCCTTCGATTACTCCTGGATCTCATCATCAGGTCACCACTTTTGTGAACATGGTACCAAATTGGAGTGTAACCTAATACAACAAAACAAAAATTTCGAAAATCGGTTCACAAACGGCGGAGTAATCGTTGAACATAAAAAAAAAAAAAAAAAAACACAGCCGAACATATAACCTCCTCCTTTTTTGGAAGTCGGTTAAAAAGAGTGCTGCTGTCATGTATCACACGTCTCTTTTTACCACGCAGTGTTACTGATAGTGGCATCTCGCTTGCTCAGGCCTTTGTTTCTCTATTCCGCTAGGTGTATTAACTTTATGGTTGGTCTAGAGCAGGGATCACCAAATGGCGGACCGCGGTCCGCATCCGGACCGCCGACCCATTGTGATGCGGACCACCGAACAAGCATTTTCGAAGTTGAACTTCTTTTTTGATTAATTGAATGCCTGCACCAATTTTACTCCAAACTTGAGACAGATAATAATTAATTAGCAACAAAAATTGACACTTTTCTCATTGATATCGTAAATAAATTACAGGCTATAATCCATAGTTAATTTTGATATATTTTTTTTTAAATATAAAATGTGTGGACCGCGAAGGTCATTTCATTTCTTAAAATGGACCCCGAGCAAAACTAATTGGTGACCCTTGGTCTAGAGTCTAGACTCTAGTTGATCATAACTAGCCTACCGCGCAAGACAACGCACTTCAAACATTTTGATTTTGGAGGGGCGCGCCATGTTATTGTAGTTGATCTTTATCATAGGTCCAGCATACTTGTAAATATAATGGAGGTCAGTGTTGCTGCCTACTTATGACAATATGGGCTAATTTTATGCCCCACTACATATTAAAAGCATTGTTATCTTTATATCCTTCATATCAAATGAATATTTATTACTTACTTTTAACTTCTGCTTTCACATCATCACTGCTTATATTTAAGGGTTTTGTGTCTTCATTATCACTGTCCGAGTCTTCCTTCTTTATTTGTTCTTCCATTTCAATCTGTTTGCTGACTACATGTTGCATGTACTTGTTTTTGGGTACTGCCCAATCTACTGATATGGGTCTACCTAAAAAAACAATAATAGATCATGTTTCAAAATATATTTTTTTCCTGTTCTAAAGAAACATCAATGTATTCCTTTTCTTGCCTCAGTATACCCACATTAACATTATAATCAAAGATCGTCTTACTATATCTTTGAGTGCATGCACATTCAATATCAGAAACACAGCTAAATTACTTTACTGTATGATATCAATATTGTGATGATATAATAGAATATAGAGATCACTAGTAAAATCTTAGAAAAATTTAAAATTAATAAATCTTTTGTCTTGTACTTCTTGGTGGAAATTCATGATTCACAGTGATAATAAAGTGTATTTCATGCGCTTATTTTACTTTATTAAATCTTTTTACAACTTCTTACAACCTTGCAATTTGATTATTTTACTATATTAAATCCTTTTACAACTTGTTACATCCTTAATGAAAAACACCTGAGGCTGATTTTATTGAATCCCGTTGTGTAAAATATTAAAGTTTAAACAATATGACAATAAAGTGGAATAAGCGCATAAAAGAAGTAAATAACGCTTCAACTCCCAAGTGGCCACATGTGGCCGTGAGAACAATAGATTTTCAAGAATCCGCGATCGAAGGATTCATCACAAAATAATATTTTAAATAATTCTTACCAAGAAAAGGTTTCATATTTGTGTTCACAATTGCCTCTTTTGCCATAGGTACATTTTTGTAATGTACAAATGCACACCCCACTAACTTCCCATTGGGTTTCTTTAGTAATTTAACTTCTAACAGTTGACCATAAGGTTCAAAATGTTTTGTCAACAGCTCCTCATTGGCTTTAAAAGAAACATTACGAACTATGAGTCTAGCGTTTCTGTTTATTCTTTGTTGGTTCTTTTCTTCTTTCTCCGGCTTTTCATCTTGAGATATATTTGCTGCAATACAAGTTCAATGCAATAATGGTTTAAATATTCAATATGGTTTAGTAGATAATTAATTTTATAAAAGAAAAAAATATTTTGTCAATTATTTTATAACTATTAAAATAATTGCAGAATTATAATGATTCATACCTTTAACATTATAAGTTTTCTTCAAAGGTATAAAGTCTGCAGCTTTTGAGTCATCCAATGAAGCATTGGGCTTCCATTTCTTATTTCTTTCTTCTGTTTTTGTTAAAAAATAAACATATATGTTATAAATCAGTTTTTTTTCAAGTAAGACTTTAATTCTTTAGTTTTGAGTTTATTAAATTGGATTTCTCATTTAATATAGGGTGCAAAATAGTATTGTATGGAAAAAATGGAATTAAGCTTTTGATACTTACAGTATGCTTATGCCATATTATAAAAAAAAATGTGGGTTCTTTTGTAGAAAAAAAATACATTACAGATTGAGAATTATTCAATATTCATCATACCTCTTCCATTATTTGAGTTCTTAAAAGGTATAAAGTCTGGAGCGTTGGATTCTTCAGATGAAGCGCTGGGTTTCCATTTCTTGTTTCTTTCTTCTGTTGCAAAAATAAACACAGAGAATTTTAGTTGTTATTCCAGGTCTTAAAATAAACTTTTTCACTGCAATAACATATTCAAAATAAGGTACTGAAAACAATGTCCATGTTTAAATTATTAAGACCCATTTAAAAAAAATTCTTACCAATAAATCTTTTCTTCGTCATTTTGGGTAAGCTGAATGTATGGACTAGTTTTGATGTTACAATAAAATATGGAATTATTTTATATTATTAAATTTCACAGAAAATGTAACATGCAAAAATGTAAATATAACCTCACAAAATCATGCCTGTCAATGTGTCAAAATGTCAAAGTCCAGTTTGACTTTTGACATCTTTTTTTTTCGTATAAATGTCAAAAAGTTTTTATTTCAATTATTGGCAGTTGGCAGTTGGCACTTGGCCAATGATTAAAGAAAAAAATTTTTCTTTAATCATTGCACTTGGCCAGGGCTTCATAACGTTATCGAATAACAGAAAAAATATCGTTACGTACCGTTATTTTCATAATGGTAGCCAGATAACGTTATTTTTTTAACGATATTTAGTAAAATAACGTTATATTTACCGTTATTATTATAACGATATTTTTTCGTTATGTATAAACGAACAAATATCGTTATAATAATAACGGTAAATATAACGTTATTTTCTGGTATCAGGTATGCGATCGTGCACGGTGTACTAAATCTCACTCGCAGCCCACTTTTTTTGCGAGATTTGTGTGAAAATACAAAGAAAAAATACACAATATATATTAAGCGTGATTACGTTTAGAAAATTTTCCCGCCTGTCATAACTTTCTTGACGGACTATAACGTTATCAAAGAACATATTTTTACCGTTAGAAATCCTATATAACGTTATAACATTAACCGTTATTAATATCAATTTTTAACGTTATTTTTAATATCGGGTAAATTTTCATAACGTTATCTATGCGTAACGTAACGTTATGAAAAAATAACGTTATTTGAAGCCCTGCACTTGGCACATCACACAATTAATGACAACTTGACAAGTATCAATGTACTCGTCTGTGGCACAACATACGCAAAATTGTGTCAAGTTGCCAAGAAAAAAAAAAAAAAAAAAAAAGTATCAATGTGTCAAATCGAAGCAGAAATTTTTGTCAGCTGATTGTCAACTGTCAAAATATTTGTAATTTTTGCTATTAATTCGGTCTATTTTAAATAATTTTAAATTAAAATGAATACCTCATTTCGTACTGTAAATAGATTATTATTTAGTAACATAATCAAAAGACAGAAGGGCTACAAAGTTGTGAAGAGGCCCGATCTGAATAGTTTAAAAATGCCTACACCAGAAAGTGCGCCCAGTATTATGGAGATTATTAAAGAGAAATTACGTTTAAATGGGCCATTAACAGTAGCGGAATATATGCATGTAGTAATCACGAATCCTACAGAGGGTTACTACATGAAGAAAGATGTAATTAGTCAGTCTGGGGACTTTGTGACTTCTCCTGAAATAAGTCAATTGTTTGGTGAGATCTTGGCCATTTGGTTCTACGCGGAAACTCAGAAAATGGGCGCTGGAAAGCCATTACAAATAGTTGAACTGGGACCAGGCAATGGGACACTCCTGTTAGATATTCTGAGGGTATTTTGTGTTACTAAAATAGTTTTTATTTAGTCACTTGCATGAATTCCAATAAGAAAATACAATATTTCAGGTCCTGAGTCGTCTTCAATACAAAGCCGAAGACTTGAGTCTTCATTTAGTGGAGATATCATCAACAATGCAAAGGATACAAGCTAACCGTATATGTGCTACTCATAAAGAAACCTCATTAGATTTACCCTACAATTACATGGTAATTTAACCAATGTATTTCTTATTTATATTATATTTTATTCTTGATGTATTGCACACTAATGTTGAATGTTAAATGGCACACATTGCAGTGAGACCATATCTGAATTCACTTTAACCCATCAAGCCCCATAAGGACATTGGTGACCGCAACAACATTTGAATAAGAATAGATTTCCATGAATCCACAATTGAAGGATACGTAAAATACTAAAATAATCATACCCAATTTGTAAATTTTCAGGGTGAAACTGTAAGTGGGATTAAAGTTTATTGGTACAATGACTTAAAGAAAGTGCCTAATAATTTTTCATGGTACATAGCACATGAGTTTTTTGATGTTTTACCAATCCACAAGTTCGAGGTTTGTTACATATAATATATTAATAATTTTTTTAATAACAAAATTCTTATATTTCCTTTCCACAAAAATTGTATACAAATTTTTGGAATTTCAGAAAACTGAGAAAGGGTGGAGGGAAGTACTCATTGATTTGGACGAATCTGGTAATTTGTACTATAGGATTGCAGGGAATGAAACACAGTCCGTCAGAACTCTAGTCAGGCCCCCATTGGACGCCGGTGACAGAACAGAGCTGGAGATCAGCCCAAGAAGCCTTGGCATAGCCAGACAGTTAGCTAACAGAGTTGATCAGGATGGTGGCTTAGCACTCATAGCAGATTATGGACATAATGGCGAAAAAGGAGACACTTTTCGGGTATATTCTTTTCTAATATTGTTTAAATACTTATTCCAGACATACAATCAGTTGTTACTGGACCTTGCTAATACTTGATGTAAGGGTTATTTACAAAACTTTGCTATTGTGTATAGGGTTGTGGTCATATTTTGCTGTTTGTTGCTAGTTTTATTGCATTTTTAGGCCTTCCAAAAGCATCAAGTGGTGGACCCATTGGTAAATCCAGGGGAATCAGATCTGACAGCTGATGTGGATTTCAGCCAGTTACGGATAGCTGCGTCCATGACTCCAGGGGAAGAGAATTATGCTTTGGTTACAGGACCTGTTAAACAGATGGAGTTCCTCCAAAGGCTACAGGCTGAAGTCAGGTTGCAAGTAAGCATACTTCTCATTTATCTAATATTTTATATAAGCAGGAAAAAAAACAAATAATACCTAAGTCCCTATATTTCAGAAAATTCACAGTCCTAAAAAATGTTATATTTAAATTGTTGTATACTTAGTTATTTTTAAATAGTTGTATATTGTTTACCAGCTAGCTTAAAACTTTAGCATTATGTTATCAAGATTCCGAATCCAGGAGACCCAGGACTACAATATCCTACACACATAATAACTGCTCATTTTATTAATAATGTAAAATTATTTTAACAGGTTCTTCTCGACAATGCTAAATCAGAAGAGGATAAAGAAAAACTGAAAGCTGCATATCAAATGTTGGTAGATCCAGACAAAATGGGAGAAAGGTTTAAATTTATGGCGTTTTATCCATCTGCAATGGCAGAAATACTCGAGAAATTTCCTCCTTTGGGATTTACAAGTCCATAAAAATGAGAATATTACTATTTTTCATTGTTAGTAAGATGAATGTTATAATTAAATATATTGCAAAATACACGGATTTAAAAAAAATACGGATGGAGCATTACACTATAAAGAGGTGAAGCATGCAAGGTACTACAATTTCGTCACAATTTCGTTTATTGTACACGTGACCGACACTCACACACGCAACTAGGTACTACAACCCGCTGTCACTGTACATAGAGTGACGGCGCCAATGACACGTACACATCCTACACGGGCGGCCATTACTGTGCTTCACTCGGGATTAGACAAGGTTACATCCGTATTTTTTTAAAATCCGTGGCAAAATATTACCATTTTTCGTTGTTAGCAATATGAATGTTATAAATATATTGTAAATAAAAATTTTGTCTGTAATAGTTTTTTTATTCGCCCATTAAGCTAGAATTTGGCTAGAAAGTAGAATAATGAGAATAATCTTGGAATAATCAAAGACCTATAAGTAAGTATAATAATATTTTTTCATAATACCGTATAGGCATTGAGATGCGTGTAGGTACATGCGTTAGCATTCTATATAGTTTGTGGTAGGTACTGTATTCTTAAAGGTTTATACTATTGAGTTTTCATAGTTTTCTATACCGTAAACTACCAGTCATTGGACAGCTAAGAATTTTTTTTACAGAAATAGCTTATAAAACAATAAATACTTCGCATGAAATAGAAATAGATATTATATTTGTGTTCATGAATTATCTAGCTTAAGATATGCAAACATAAAAATGCGATGGTTTTTCAGTTTATATTGTTTTTTTGGTAAAAACTGAATGGTAGGTAAATCACAGTCATGGGACGGAATTACAGTAGTTGGGACACCCAAAACCAGTAGTTGGACAAGCAAAGTTTGATTGAAATTTGGTTAAAATTGGTATTGTAAGTAAGAAACATTATAAATAATTGTTGTTTTCACATATATTTTTATTATTTATTGCAAAATAAGATATTTTAATTAAATATTTAACAAAAACTGACTTCAAAAAATTAAAATTCTTACCTATTTATTACATAGTACGTACTATACATATCCATACTATTAATATTATAACTTTTTAAGTATGAAGTAATTGACAGACAGATGAACAGACGTTCATCTGTCTGTCAATTACTTCTTCGCGCTCAAACCACTGAACGGATTTTGCATAAATTTGGTATGGAGACACTTTTGAGTCCCGGGAAAATGTACGGTATCCACTCGATAAATGGACTTTGACGCCATGGAGTTACGGCCATCATCTATTAATATTATAGATGTAAAAGAATGTCCGTCTGTTTGATGTTTCTTTATCTATATGTCTGTACCTACTTATATTACATTGCTCAGGTAAAACGTAACTCAAATATATTTTAATGATTTCAGATTGTCCTCATCGAGCCAATCGGCATACTCAGACAATATTCAAATATGGAGCACAATGTAGAGCATCATTTGCCTGCTGTCAAATAATTGGAGCGTACTTCACAATCCAGGGATTTCGGATTTCCTAATAAAACATAAACAAAAAGGGCAGCTGATTTCGAAAATTCTAATTCCTCTATAAAACGCGTTTAATAACGCATTGTTTAAATATCAGCCCGTGTGCAACGCACCGTAGCATTTTACAAGGCCCCCAAATTGCGTAACGTTCCCTTAATCATTCCAATTTCCATACAAGTTGCAACTAACGGCAATAAACAGATTACGTCCAATAACTGTTTTTCAGCACTTTTACAATACCAGTAGTAGGACAGGCCAAAAAAACCTTTATATGAGACAAAAGGTTATTAAGAATGTACAAAAAATACTTAATAGATTGTTATTTATATAATAACACGTTTATAATAACATACACAATGTGTATCATAAAAATATTATTAAAAACTTTAGCATGTTTCTAAATTTTTTCTTCTCATTTGCAAAACCAAGGCGCACGTGATGACCATGGCGACACAAAGATGTTTTATTGTGGTTACACCGCAACCTGATAAAAAATACTCTATTTTTATTGTAGCGTGAATGCCCCTCAATATTAATTCCATTATAATTTACATCGTGCAAAAACCACAAACTTTTATTTTAAGGTTAATGTGTAAAGTGATCTACTGAAAAATTCTAATGACCCGTACTGCAAAACTTTTAGTGTGCCCCATGTATTATAAAGCGGAAGAGTTTGTTAGTTTGTTTGTTTGAACGCGCTAATCTCAGGAAGTAACTACCTGTCCGATTTGAAAAAATTTCGGTGTTAGATAGTCCATTTATCGAGGAAGGCTTTAGGCTATATTTTATCACGCTAAGACTATATAATAGAAGCGAAGAAATAGAGGAAAATGTGGGAAAAACGGGGGGAAATTATTTGAAAGAGCTTATTTGAACGCGCTAATCTCAGGAACTACTGGTCCGATTTGAAAAATTCTTTCAGTGTTAGATAGCCCATTTATCGAGGAAGGCTAAAGGCTTCATTTTATCCCGCTAAGACCAATAGGAGAGAAGAAATAGTGGAAAATGTGGAAAAAAAGGGGGAAATTATATGAAATTGCTTACTATCTTAAGAGTTAAGAACTACTGGAGCAATTTTTATGTTATTTGGCAAACATGAAGAATAGACCACGTGAAGGGACATAGGCTATGTACGGTTTCATGAAATTCCTAAATTACGCAAGCGAAAAGGCGCGGAACATCTTAATACATAATATAATAAAAATCGTAGAAAAGTAAATTCTGTACATTGAATATTTTTGTATAATAAATAATATGTACTTGGGACATTATGATCTACTATGCTAACGCGGACTAAGTCGCGGGCAACAGCTAGTTATTGTATAATTTAAAGTATAACTGGCATAAAACTTTACATAACCATAACTAGTATTTATGTTACGCTCAAAGACGGAAAGACCGAAAACGCTAAGTGAGCGAAAAAATGGCTCACAAGTCACAACGCGTTGTGGTCATAGTGAAACGGCCACGATAAGAAATTCGCGTCGTGGCCCTTAATGAAAACGGCCACGACGCGTTCTGGTAATCGAGAAAAGCCATGACGCGTTATGAGTATTTAAAAACAGCCACGACGTGAATTCGTGTTGTGGCCCTAATGAAAACGGCCACGACGCGTTCTGAAACCAGGCCAGTTACGTAAGAGTATTTTTATAGCGCCCAAGTGTGTGCGCAATACACAAGAAGACTCTGGTTTCAATGAAACCGCCTAGGCCAGTTACGCAGGAGTTATTTTATAGTGTCCAAGTGTGTGCGCAATACACAATATCACTCTGGTTTCAATGAAACCAGGCCAGTTATGCAGGAGTTATTTTATAGTGCCCAAGTGTGTGCGCAATTCACAAGAGGTATAAATATTATATAATATTAGATATCTGTAAAGAAAAACATATAAGTATATAGGTATAAATATTATATTATAAATATTTTTCTGTTACTCATATTTTCTTGCTTTTATTATTTCATTCTATGGATAGTTAATATAGTGAACAATTCCCACAAATAAAATTTTGATTGCATGTACAATTTGGATGTATGCAGCAGTATGTACATTAGAGAAGTTGATTCCTAGGCAGATGGTGGACCTAAGTAATTTGGTTGCGTTAGTGCGACCCAGCGGTGCGACCGCACATCGGAGACACGACTGCAGTGTTGCAAAAGTGATAATTAAAAAATCGGGCAAATTATCAGGTAAATATCGGGAAAAAACGGGAGATATTTTTTCAAATAAAACAACAGTATTTTGCGCAATTAATTAAAGTATATTATTTAAAACATATAAGGTACATTGAAAATGGCAAATGATTCATTTTCATACCACTTTTTGCTTGCTATTTTTGCAAACATTCTTTAAAATGTTGTGGGTATTTTCTTCGCTTAATTCCTATAGGTACTCGTTCTTGGACTATTACATGAATCATCGGAGTTGGACATCGTCACTATAGCGTACTTAAGAGCCCGGGTTACCCTCGAAATTCTCATACATACGTAATATCAAAATCATTTTGTCATACGAAAATATTTAACATGTTTAAGTTATTTTTCAGCTTAAAATAGTAATTACCTAGGTTCCTGAACAAAAATTAACTTCAAAATATTTAAACACTAAAAATTTTTTTTTTGTGTAAATTTTTTTTTTACTAAATTTACTACTAAATATTTAAAAACTAAAAAATAGAGTAAAACACTAAAAATATATATAAATAAATAGTAATTTACTACAAAATATTTCAACTCTAAAAAATATTTTTTAGTATTAAAATATTTTGTAGTAAATTTACTAATTATTTATAAATTTTTGAGTGTTTTACTTTATTTTTTAGTGTTTAAATATTAAGTAGTAAATTTAGTAAAATAAAATTATACACAAAAAAATTTTTTTACTGTTTAAATATTTTGAAGTTAATTTTTGTTCAGGAACCTAGGTAATTACTATTTTATGCTGAAAAATAACTCAAACATGTTAAATATTTTCGTATGACAAAATGATTTTGGTATTACGTATGTATGAGAATTTCGAGGGTTACCCGGGCTCTTAACAAATAACACAAATAAAATTTAAACTTTCTTTCTTTCCATGACAGCCGTGCGGACGAACGAAAAACATTTCAGACCATGACTGTTGAGGTTTGAAATATTCAGTCGGTAATCGGTATCAACCACCTTACTTCATTTTCATTTACTTCAATCTCACTTCCCGGTATAGCGCTGACTCTTTCAATTGGGGAATCCCCTTACTAAAGAGTTTACCTACTTACCCGTTTAGTATTACCTGATAATCTTCAGTGTTGTCGTCTTGAGAATGCAAAATAATACTATATTTTAAACATTCGTTGCATACAATGTTAAAATCGGGAGATAGGACAGTTAAATCGGGATATCGGGAGGGAGACGCGAAAATCAGTAGATCTCCCAATAAATCGGGAACTTTTGCAACACTGCATGACTGTAGACTGTAGTTAGACAGTTTGTTTCACATAGACAAGTCAGTCTTACGCACTGATCTCTATTATCAGGTCAGTCGGTCAGTGGTCTTACGAAGTTACGACACCCTATTAAAAAAAAGATTCAACTTGAATTTGCTGGCAAGTGGCAACACTAAAAAAAATTAAAAATGTCGTTCTTGCGATCGTTCATGAGTTGTATTTTTTTGTAAACTTGTTGTTTCTGGATCTAATTCTACTGCGTTAAATCTAAACGTTTATGTAACAATTGCATGGTTTGCTAATTACAGTTTTTAATTTGTTTCTTAATACCTACAAATTTTCGCTAATTTATGATGATATGGTTAGGAAGAAATGTCAAATTTTCAGTGGACTAGTGCCAATAAATGATATTTAGCAGATACGGGCATTTGCAATGTGCGTATTTGTAATAACATATGTGAAAAAACAATAAGAAGTGCAAGTGCAGGTGCATAAGTGGCGTGGACAGTTTATCGACCCATAGAACTGCGTCGAACAAAAGACTTGTGTTGAATGATACGAATTCGAAATCGTGTAAGTTTTCTTTTGTTACACTGCTACAGGCTACTCCTCTGCTTTATTCATTAAATGTTTCTAAAAATAATCGAATAGCATCTTCCAATAGAAGTTCTTGTGCAAATTTTCTAAAAAATGTCTTTTCATAGGAGTAAAACTGGTATTACAATTTACATGCAATCATAGGCCAGTGAGTTGCTGTCCAAGAAAAATATTAAATTTGATTTTAACGGTGATGTAAACAAAAAAAAAAGTACTAATGTGCCTTTTCACACATATCATACTTGATGCAAAAATGCAAACAAAAGAAATAACAAAATGCCCAGTAAAGGGCAGTACTTAGAGAGTACTGCCCTTTACTGGGCATTTTGTCATTGTCATTTGTCACATATATTTTGTCCTGATAATTTTTAAAAAGTTTAATTAAAATTTTCCAACAATTATTATTATGACTAACGCTATGATTTTATTATGATGCTGTTGCATATTTACTGATGCAGGAAGTAAAAGTAGTCATGGTATTCATCAATGTAAAATGCCATGCCTTTTTACCTGTCTGTAAACGCAAGGTTATGCTTTATAATGCCATGATCATGAGAATTCCAGATGCAATAGATATTCAATTGTTATGAGGCCGCCGGGGGCCGCTTGAGAGTTGATGGGATGAGCTCATGTTTGTTTTGTCTATTCCTTAGACCAACTATTAGACCAATATTAGAAGAATTAATAAAATAGATTGTTGCTGAAAAAATATAACTGTAAATAATTTAATTCTTCTCTTATTATTAGTGACCGTAAAAGGCGTGTTTGGAAATGAGCTCACCACCACCAGTGCAGTTGGAAGTGGAGGTCAGCGAAGAGTCCATGGAAGAGGACTCCGCAGACATGATCCCAGCTGACAGGTACCTAGTCTTGATGATGGCCAATTTCACAATTGCCTAATCTATGATTAACACCTCCATCATGGGTATTGCAGACACAATATATTTTCAATTGTTATGCGGCAGCCGGGTGCTGCTTGGGGATTGATAGGTTAAGTGTTTATTAGGAACTTGAGTCTCTATTGCACAGTATAAACCAAGACTCACTTCCTCAAGACTTAACTTTCACTGTTTTGTTTTGTTCTTAATGTAAAAAAAATACTTGCTTTATTGTGTAATCAATATTTTGTAGTACTTATTTCAATTGGCAACACTTTATGTTACATGCTGCTCATTGAGTATAGTGTCAAAACTTCCAGATTAATAGGTATTTTAATTTTTTAAAGTCTTAGATTTGTAAAGCAGGCCCCAACATTTCTATAAATATATGTATTTAACTAATATTTGTTGTAATATAGGTTGCTGGTGTAAATTCAAAACACTAAATGGTTGCTGTGAAGCATTTGTGTATTAACCCATTTTTTCTGTAATCTGTATGTACCATCAAAGAAAATGATTCATAGGCATAGGTCAGGCCATGTCATTTGAATGTAAATGTCATGATTTCGATTGGCTGGGTTTGAGATAACGCAACCAAATTACATAGGTCTGTCATCAGTCTATGAATCAATTTCCCTGGTAGTATATGCAGTATACAGACAACACAGTGCAGTTTTTTTATTAGTTAGTCTTTATCTGGGCCCAAAAACAATATAAACAAAAAAAAACTTCATGTATATTACAAGTAACTAGTAAGATTCACCTGTTTTTAAATGAAGAACCATTATCACCCAGTTATCAATAAAAACAAGCTAATCAATCTTATATTACATCATTGATTGTGTTATGGCATATGATGTAGAGATGATAGGGCCTTGTCACTTTACAACAATAGGAAGTAAAGACAAATGTTGAAAAAAATTGTCAATATAATATTTTAAATTTTAATTTTGTTCATTAACATGATAAGGATTACCTTGTCTTAGTTAACTTTGGTATTCTTGTGACAATCAAATTGGAATAGTAGTTCATGGTATGTCTAGTACTCAGTGTACGTAAAACAAATAATGTAATATTACTTTTTTAGTTAAAATGATACACTTTTCGAAGCTATTAGAATCTTATTTTCTCTGTTGTGTAAAGAAGCCACAGAAAAATATAACATGTGACACCAAATTTGTGTAAGTACTTGTTTTTTAAATTAAAGTTTGGCCAAAATACTCAAGGCAACATCATCATAATTAAATATTATAATTTCCAATGAATTAACATATTATTCAATTTTGCTTATATTATTTTTATTGTATTAGGTAATGATTACAAAATATTTATCTTCTATCATATCCAATCCGAAAATGAGATGACTCTATTAAATAATAATAAAAAAATCTGTGTACTTATATACTGTGTATATATAATTCTCATGTGAGCAAAAAATATTATACTACTTCTCATGTGAGCAAAAAATCCTATTGTCTCAAGTCTTCAACCTGCAACTTTTCGCCATCGTCCCACGCGAAAAGCATACCATCCTCATCACCTTGATGAGTGGCAGTCTTCCACAGTGCGTTTTTCGCGTAACTTTCTGCCGCGCACTGTAAAACTCTGAAACGAACTGTCACCAGCAGTATTTCCGGACCTGCGACCTTGCATACGACCTGCATACCTTCAAGATAAGAGCATATTCCCTCTTAAAAGGTCGGCAACGCACCTGCAGCTCTTCTGATGTTGCGAGTGTCCATGGGCGACGGTAGTTGCTTATCATCAGGTGACCAGTTTGCTCGTTTAACAGAATACAACCAAAATATACAAGAAATATTGTGAGATAAAAACGGTCAACAATCTACATTATTTTCACATTTAAGAGTCAACCAGATATATGTCAACGACCGACCTATTATTATATTTAAAACTAGACATTCCGCGCGGCTTCGTCCGCGTAAATTAGATATTTCAAGACAAATTAGTCCACAAAAAATAGCCTATGATCCTTCACGTGGTCTACTTCTTATCTGTGCCAAATAACAGAAAAATTGCTCCAGTAGTTTGTGAGATAAGCCCTTTCAAATAATTTCCCCGTTTTTTAGATATTTTTCTCTATTTCTTCGCTTCTATTAGTCTTAGCATAATAAAATATAGCATATAGCCTTCCTCGATAAATCGGTTATCTAACACTGAAATAATTTTTCAAATCGGACCAGTAGTTTCTGAGATTATCGCGTTCAAATAAGCCCTTTCAAATAATTTCCCCCCATTTTTTCCACATTTTCCTCTACTTCTTCGCTCCTTTTAGTCTTAGCGTGATAAAATATAGCCTATAGCCTTCCTCGATAAGTGGCCTATCTAACACTGAAATAATTTTTCAAATCGGACCAGTAGTCCCGAGATTAGCGCGTTCAAACAAAAAAAACTCTTCCGCTTTATAATATTAGTATAGTATTACTTATAGATAAGTAAGGAACATAACAATTAAAATGCTGCGTAATTCGACCATAATACTCTTGATGGTGCACAGGTTTACAGAAAGGCTATATTATAAAGGTAAATACGGATACCGGATTTGACCCGTTTTACCTACATAATATTATATCTAAATATGATTAATCCTTCAAGCCCCGCGCGAGCACCGGTGATCGCGACAACAATAGAATACAATAGCAATTCCTGTAAATTCCGACTGAAGTATTAAACTAAATGTTGCTCGCCACTTCGTAGCGCCAAAATTGGTTGCGTTTATGGCGGAACCGTACATTTTTTCGGGATAAAAAGTTACATATAATATCCTTTCCCGAGACAGATACACTTACGCATAGTAGGGTTGTCCGGTAGCATGAAGATGACTGCAGGGCCCCCGCTAGTCGCTACCCTATGTCTATGTGCAATGTGTGCGATGCATGCGGGCGCCATCCTCTAGGGGCGCCTAGTATCCATAAGTAGTCTGTGAGGGGCGCCAAATCGCCATCTTTAGGGGCGCCAAAACCAAGGTCACAAAGCCTAAAGTGGCGCCAAAATCCGTTTTTTGCACATAGGCGCCAGTAGCCCGTACGGGGGCCCTGAAGATGAGCCAGCTAACAATTAAACCAGTAATTTTAGTATTGATTGCGTAATCTGAAGATGAAGTAAAACATTAAGTGTGATGCATACTAACTAGGGAGATAAGGTATTGTTGAATATTATGAGAGACGAGAGTACTTACGTAATGTCCGCGTATGCAAGTGTTTACGTACAGAGCTCACAGCTGGCACCCGCTTCTGGACTTTATTAGCATAGGAATATAGACGAGATTCCGCAATTTTGAATGTACCGTAAAATATGGAGTAAAGTGCATCCTACGTTGGTTCTGTTTTAGAATTACGAACGGTGGAAATATTTGCAATGCACATGTTTATATTAGATATACTAGATGACGCCCAAATTCGTTTATCGCGCGGGAACCATACATTTTTCCGGGATAAAAACTATCCTACGTCCTTTCTTGGGACTCAAAAATCTCCATGCCAAATTTCAGCAAAATCGGTTCAGCGGATCGAGCGTGAAGAGGTAACAGACAGACAGATACACTTTCGCATTTATAATATTAATATGGATTATATCACTACAGTAGGCTTTTAAGCCTACTTAGATATTATATATAAGTAAAGCGAAAAAAAAAAAACTGACCGATTAAGGGGCATAATGGCATTTTTGGCAGGCTGACCATGGTCACTGAACTGAAAATGAACAAAAATCTAAAAAAAATCCCAGATTTCCTTTTCCAATCTATTACTTTGACTATTCTTTCATGGGAAAAATCCCTTTCCATGGCTGCCGTACAGTCTAGTAGAATTCGTCGCAACGAGAAAGTCAAGAGGGTTCCCACTTCCCAAGCACGACATATTTTGGAGTATGTGTTTTGTACTTTGTCGGCATTGATTATAGGAGACAAGATATAGTGCAAAAAATGAAGTTATAGCAACAAATGTAGTTCAAGGCCAACACTAAGAAATTGCTATGATATACCTAATAAGTTTCAGGTCCCCCTTCACGCCTAATCCGCTGAATCGATTTTATTAGGCATGGAGAATGGAGATACTTTGAGCAACGGGAAAGGACATAGGATACTTTTTATCCCGGAAAAATGTACGGTTCCCGTGCGATAAACGAATTTTGGCGCAACGGAGTTGCGGGCGTATCTAGTCCTACTAATATAACTCATACTATGACTTATGAGTCATAAGTCATAGTATACAAGATAAGAGGTAGGTACACGTGTCCGACTCGGGTGCACAAGTCACGCCGAATAACAAATGATTACGAAATCAATGGTGGGAAATGCATAATTTCATGTTTGTTAGAGTGTGATGTTTAAAAATTAACTTTTTACGTCATTATTTGGAGATGGAGACACATATTGAGGAACTTATGTCATCGCGCCGGCATTACAGTTAAATCCTCCTTTGGTAGCGGGTATCACTAGGATCAATAGTGGGTGTAGTACGTGAATGCTAAATTCCCTTAAATAGTTACTTGAATTTACCGCACGCACACGCGTACGAGCGCGTGAAAATAAAATGGCAATATTTTCTTGAGCGAAAGAGATAAACAGCGACAGGTTAAGGGCGTTCCGTAATTTACCGTATTTAAAGCCTTTTAAACTCATAATTTGAAAGCTACAAAGTAATAATAAAAATACAGCAATAATCTTCAGTATATCAACATTCCTTTCCCCGTTTTAAATTTTCTATTTTTGTTTATTATACTTATGATATCAGCTTCCAAAGTAAAACCAATTTCTTAAAATTCAAGCATACATTCAGCATCTCCTTAGGATTTACAAATTACTTTTATTTGAAACACACGCCAATAGACGATAATCGATCGACGAAATCGACAATATCATAAACTACATATTCCCCGTTTTAATTTTTTTAGGACAATTTTGAACTAAGATAAGTAAAAAAAATAGGGTTTTGGTGCGATCTCGACAACGCGGCAAATGTATGGCCAAGGTCGTTTGCTCGGGGGACGGCCTTAATGGACCAATTTCCCACAAACAGAGGCGGTGTAAGGCGTGGCGGGCGGTGTGGGCGACCGCCCACGGCCTCGCGGTCTAAGGGGCCTCGCGCCCCTTGGACCACGAGGTTTTTTAAAGGATTTACAAGTTTTGATACTCAAATATTGATAAAAAAGCTTTATAAGTAAAAGTTTGAGTATCAAAAAATTCTTTCTCTCCAAAAATCTGTCTTCTTGCGACATCCATCAGAGGGCCTCGCAAAATATATTTTAGGGGGCCTCGCAAGATATAATATATTGCCCACAAAAATTTTAGGTCTTGCCCCGCCACTGCCCACAAAATATCTACGGCATCCTTTTTAATACCTGACACACTTTCGGTTAAGTTATTAATAGCTTTATACCTGATATTGGTTATTTTTATTCATTATTTCAAGCGTAGTTTGAAACAATATCAACCTGTATAAGTCACCTTTATTATTATTATTAGATCATGTACGAGTGGCGTCGTGCCAAACTCGTCAGTATATTTTTTATCGAAACGAAAATTCACCGTGTATAAGAAAATATAAAATCAATTTAGATTTCAAATAAAATGTTAAATGTGTTTCGCTAAGGTTACAGTACGAATATTATGCAAATTCTAGTAGAATTAAGAAGATTAAACTGACGTTAGTGCCAATAAATGTAAGTTGATGTTGCGACTTGATAAATAGGATGATCAGAGAACATTCATTCATTTATTTAATATATATCCATCATCAACATCGTCTTCGTTAATAAAATTATTTACTGATGTCTGTATCAGCTGCTCGATAGAGAGATAGAGAAATAGATTTTCATCTGTATTATTCGAATACATTCGTCGTAAATACGTACACGCCGACTAGTTATCAGCCGATAACTAAAGAGGTGAAGTGTGTAAATTATATCTTAGTATATTCTAATACTAAGCTATAATAAATCATATCATAGTATTGGTATAGCTTAATGTATGATATTAACTTTGTTTGTAGCGTCCAACGTTGTTCCGAATATTGTGGCGTAAGTTCTTAATAATTTTTATTTACGAGGGCGGCACTGAAAATTTCGGGAATCAAGGAGGTGATACAACAGTTCTATTTAAAAATGTGTTAATTGCTTTTCGAAGTATTCTCCGCGAAATTTGACACATTTTTCCATACGATGGAACCAATCATTGAAGCAACCATTCCATTCGGAAGTTGGGGTCTCCAAAATGGCCGTTTTGTAGGCGTCCACATCTTCTTCAGGTGATGAAAATCTCTGACCACGCAATTTATTCTTTATTTTAGGGAAAGTATAGAAATCATTAGGGCTTAAGTCGGGGCTGTACGGCGGATGGTCTAATAATTCTATGTTTTCTTGCTCTAAAAACTCTTTTGTTCTGTGCGCGGTGTGAGAACTCGCATTGTCGTGATGGAGGATGATGCGGCGGTTGCAGTTCTCTTTACGGAGTTCAGAAACGACCTGTGGCAAACAAATGCTAGCATACCATTCTGCATTAACCGTTCTTTGTCCCTCAAGAGGAATAGTCGCAATATGACTGGTTTTGGCGACAAACGTGGCCACCATTTTTTTTGCAACACTCCGTGAACGAACAATTTTTGTTGGCCTTAACTCATTTTCGTACACCCAAACTCGTGACTGGTTTTTAGTTTCGGGTTCGTACGCGTATATCCAGGATTCGTCACCTGATACGATGTTGTATACAGCATTTGAGGATCCTGCGTGGAATCTTTCGAGAGTTCTGACGCACCAAGTAACGCGAGCCGCTTTTTGTTCTTCACAGAGCAAATGCGGTATCCATCGGGAAAACAACTTTTTGAAACCTAATTGTTCATGCAATATTATTTGTACACACACCGGCATATTTAGCGGAACATAAAAAAAAGGTTTGATATAAGTATCATATAAGGTTGCTGGCTGGTTTATACGTCATTTAATTAAAAAAAAAAAAAAATCAAATTAGGAAAACAATTGAACATCACATTTTATGCAATTGTTTCCATTTTATTCGAATATACCTTATGTAGAGCGAACTTCGAGTATTTCTCTCTTCTGAATTTTATTTAAATTTTTCATTCAAATATTGTTTTTTTGTAAAAAAAAAATAATCTTGTATCTTTTTGGAGTTGAGGACTGAATTATGCCTGACTTAGCCCCAACGGAGATTGCCAGGGCACTCGAAATGCGAAGATTTGGTCTAACATACAGATTAATAGCCAGACATCTTCGTCGATCGATTTCAACAGTCCATCGCAGTGTCAAACGATTCAGGGAGACTGGCACTTATGTGAGAAGAGCAGGAAAAGGCAGAAAAAGACGCACTTCGAGTAGGGATGATCGTTTCATTCGGCTTCGTGTACGTAGGAACCCCCGTTTGACGGCCGTCCAAGCCCGACATGAGTTAGAAGCAGTGCGGGGAGTAACCGTAAGTGAGCGTACGGTACGAAGAAGGTTCGAAGAAGCTGATTTGGGTTCATTTGTGCCCGCCAAGGCTCCAAGGCTGGAGGTAAATCATCGTAGAAACAGGTTAACGTTTGCTCAGGAACATCGACTTTGGAATGCGGACCAATGGAGTAAGGTATTGTTTAGTGATGAGTGCAGAATTCTCTTAAATCAAATTGACGGCAGGCAAAGAATATACAGACGCAAAGGAGAACGTTACATTCAAACAAATTTTGAAACTACAGTTGCATACGGTGGTGGATCAATAATGGTTTGGGCGGGCATTTGTTTGGGAGCTCGCACAGACTTGGTAGTGATTGACAGAGGGAGTCTGACTGCGGACCGCTATATCAGAGAAGTTTTAGAAGAAAATGTCGTACCGTTTGCCCCATATATCGGTGACGATTTTGTTTTAATGCAGGATAATGCTCGGCCGCATACCGCTCGGGCAACTCAAGCTTATCTTAATGATATGAATATCACTGTTATAGAGTGGCCGGCAGGATCACCGGATATAAACCCAATAGAGCACGTTTGGGACTTGCTGAAAAGAAAAGTTAAGTCAAGAATTCCAGCTCCTGCCAACGTGGGTGAACTGCGAATCGCCGTAGTTGAGGAATGGCGGAGACTATCCCAGGGGACCATCGATAACATAATTCTCAGTATGCCTAGACGGTTAGAAACTTTAATAAGAGCACGTGGAGGAAATACGCGATATTAATCACCATTTTTTTAATTTAATTAATTGTTATTTTAATCCTTCAGGCCCCGCGCGAGCACCGGTGATCGCGACAACAATAGAATACAATAGCAATTCCTGGAAATTCCGACTGAAGTATTAATAATAATTTTCACTTTTCCCGGTTACATGAAAAGTTCAAAAATGTACCATTTTTCACAAATAGCCTTTACTCGCAAATTTTGTTCATAATGTGATGTAATTTTAAGTAAAACAAATGAAATTTTAAATAACAAAAGAAGTGTAGTAAGTAGATTTTAAAATAAAACCATATTTTTTTAAATTATGGACCTTTTTTTGTGTTCCGCTAAATATGCCGGTGTGTATATTTGACTCATGCCTATGTCTAAAGCTGCCTGAATTTCGCGGTATGTCACATGTCGATCTCCCTCAACCAGCTTACGCACAGCATCAACGTTTTCTTGGGTGACTGCAGTTTTTGGACGACCTTGACGGAGATCATCACTGAGCCTGACACGTCCACGTTGAAATTCAGCAAACCAGCGATAAATTGTGGTTTTGGATGGGGCTTCATTACCAAATGCAGAAATCATCCGATCAACACACTGTTTTTGTGTTAAGCCACTTCGAAAGTCATAATAAATCATCGCTCTAGAATTTTCTCGAGTCATCTGGGGGCACGGTTGTGCCCCAGCCAAGCTTTTTAGCAAAGGCACGGCCGTACCATACTTTTCTCGAAGCGGTTCGCAGCTATTTCACACCCCCTTTATCTTCGATGTTAACAAAGCTAGCGATTCAGAATTTCGGTCACTAGGAGCAAGTATTAAAACTAGCATATCCTCAAAATTATATGAAATTTCGATAAATAGTTTAATAGTTACGGATGGTCAAAGTTACTACATTTTGTCACTCACTGACATATAGATCATCAAAATTCTGAGGTACTTCTAGCAGACTTAGAACCTTGAAATTTGGTACCCGGATAGGTCTTTATTTATAATGAAAGGAAAAATTATGAAACCGGCCAAGTGCGAGTCGGACTGGCGTACATAGGGTTCCGTACCGTAAATTTGTATGGGAGCCCCCCTTAAATAATAAGTGTATTTAATTTTTATTATTAATTATTAAAGTTAATATATAGCTGAGTATTTTCTGAAATTTTCAAAAATCTTACTATTACCATTATGGATATAGAGCAAAATAGGGGAAACAATCGTGTTTGTTGTATGAGGCCCCTATTAATAATTTATTTTATTTAAATTGGACTATTAGCTTTTATAAAGATACCAGAAATACATAATTTGTGAAAATTGCAACTACCTAGCTATGGTGGTTCTCGAGATCCAGCCTGATGACATAAGGATGGACGACGGACATACAGCGAAGACTTATTATTTATTGATAATAGGGTCCCGTTTTCATCCTTTGGGCAGGGAAACTGAAAAACTGAAAAATAATATACATAAAAATAATATATATAGTAGTTTATTAAACAAAAGAAAGCATTTTTATGTTTGTAACTTTGCAAGAACAGTATGAGTTTCGACTGCATAATGAAATGGTATTGATTAAATAAAAAATAGTATCAACAACGGTAACAATGAAACAATAATTAAATTCGATTAAAATATAAATGCAATCAGTACTGCGATATACACTCCTTACTCGCTCGATATATACCCGTAATGTGGGAGTTTTAAGTTATCACATGAAATAAGGTGTGCTCCTTTCCTGCGAGGAACGTCGACGCTTGCATCAGTGCTGCTATGTATTCAACGCTATGCTAAAAATGACCACCTTCAAGTATTAAAGCTTAAAAGCCAATTAAAATATATGAATAATGATTTCTTAAGTTTTCGCGAGTATCACTCATAATATTACAATTTATAATTTTAAACACTTACGGATTTTGTCGCGGAGCACTTTTATTAATCCCGACGTTTCGGCTGCTTTACAGCGGCCGTGGTCACGGGTGGATTGAGGTGACAGGTGTCCAATTTCTTGAAGTTCTTCAATTACCCGAAGACCACCCGTGACCACGGCCGCTGTACAGCAGCCGAAACGTCGGGATTAATAAAAGTGCTCTGCGACAAAATCCGTAAGTGTTTAAACTTATTAATATCAAAATATATGAATATTAATAATCGACTCGGAACTAACGAAGCCTCAAAAAATAATATAAAGAAGATAGAGAATGAGAAACAAACTCAGTACAGAAAAGTTATAACGTGACCTGAAAAGAAAAGAAACAAAAACCTTAAAAAAAGAAATGAAATCCCACCAAAACATGAAATGTAAAAGGAGCCAAGCAAAATATTGCATAGCTGTAATACTTCTGTCGTAAAGTTTTCAGATCACATTCAAGCCAAGCCTTCAACTTATTTTGTAATTTAAATCAACATTTAGTAAATGTATCAATAGATTTCTTTATTTTATAATTATTATAGTGGCTTAGTAATAAAATTAAATAAAAATAGATTTTAAATGAATGACGAATTTTAGGTTAAAAATAAACATTTGTCAGGATAATACAGCACGTAATAATATTTTTCCCCTATTATGGGGAAAAATATCTTGCGACCAGCATGCAGCACTGGTTGAGGTTCTGTGTTCCGAGACTCCCGAGACAATTTTTAAATATAATAAATTAAATTCGTTATTTCGGTGGTAATACATAAATATTCAACTAATTACTTGTGAAACGTAATCCCACAAGGTTTCTTTTGAGCACAAGAATTGTTTTTGCACCATTTAACGATGCAGGACGGCATATTTTGATATTTCTTGACACAGATGAAAACGACATGCGCCGTCACTCGTTGAAACCGGAATGGCGGGCGGCCGGCTTCCTATGGCCGTATCGGCTTCCTATTGCCTGCCTTACCGCGTAGCATGGATGGCTCTGTCTATCTTTTCTTATTGGTCTGAGTTCCCGATATTTTTAGTGCAGCCTATGTAATAAAGTCTGTACAAGTCCAAACTCTTCAAAGGAATGTGTGTGCTACTTTGCATTGAGAATGCTCTTACCATTGCAGATATTGTACCGATTTTGATGAAATTCAAAAATTTAGAGAAGACAACGAAAAAGGTCATTTTTAACGCGGCACCGTTCTATAGGGTCTCCTTTAGCTGCTAAGCTAAATGATCTAGCTTAGTAGCCATAGCTAGTTCGCTAGTTCTTACAACTACTGCGCTCAATATGTCTAATACTGCCATTCGAAGACTAAAATCCAAATGTCGAATCAAGACATAAAACTTAACACTAACACCTTGGTGCTCCACTCTCCGCTTAAGTGTTGCAGGTGCGATAGAACCTACCGCAACAACTAATTAGGCTGCCTTTCCATCAGATATGTGTTACGAGGAATGTGCTTATAAGATGTCACGGCAAGCTCACGTCAATGAAGTGATTCTATTGGTTTTTAAAAAACACATTCCTCGCAACACAGCTCTGGTGGAAACGCAGCCTTAAGGCCGGAAACGCACCTGCAGCTCTTCTAATGTTGTGAGTGTCCATGGGCGACAGTAGTTGCTTTCCATCGGATGACCCGTTTGCTCGTTTGCCTCATTATTTTATATTTAAAAAAAACGAATATGGTGCTTAAGATCGATGTTTCGCCAGGTTCACGCTGCCGTCGCGCGCGGACGCCGTAGTGGAGCTGTGGCGGACGAAGATGGCGGAGGGCGTGCTGTCCTCCACCCACTTCCAGGACCACTGGCGCGTCACGGTGCCTCGGATATACTCGCCGCAGCCCAACCGCACCTGTCTAGGTATGTATGTTCTGACGAGAGCAATTACGCCATTGTTATATCGATTGGTGCAAGTTGACGACCCCTAACCGAGCCACGAGGCTAGGCACTATATGTATTTCACATTTAATATTATGAAGTTGATACCTCGTTTTTTCGGCTATTTTTTTTTAATATTTAGTGTCATTATACAACTAATAATACAGACAATGTCAGTCGCCGATCGAAATTCTGTCGAGCTCAGTTGTAGTATCTTGAAAATCGGTTCCTACCTCAGACCCTCTATCTTGAGCGGACTCTGTTAGTCTAGACTGATTGTAGATTAATAGGTTCCGCACGATGAAGCATTGATTGTAGAAAAATAGGGTCCACTCGAGGTAGTCCATGCACAAAATAATGTCTTCTATTGCTGTTGTACCAAGACATTATATTATTATATCTAATTGATGTTCCAGACTGGACGTTCGACGAGGATCTGGCGACGAAGCTGTTGATAGCGCCGCTGGAGCAGTTCGTGTGGGGCGTGGCCGGTGACCAGCCGCCGCCGCCACCGCGCCGCTCCACGCTCTGCGGACGCGTCTTCCGGCAGGGCGAGCCCGCCTACAGCTGTCGCGAGTGCGGTAAATATACTAGGGTCATTTTCATTTACAAATAATATAAAAGTGTGATAGCATGATAATTTTTTTTTCGTTATAATTGAATGTCAAAAAATATTATTATAAGATGGTATTCGACTAAATTTATCCCAGCAAGCATGTTTTACATTATTATTTAATCAGCACAATATTTTTTTTAAGGTTTATGTAACCAAATGTTACGCAACGTGGTGTGTGCGAAACACAGATTTACGCATTTTCGACCCTGTATCCTTGTAACATACGGTTTACGGGTACTTTTGTTACTTTTTCCATCTTCTTAGATACTTACTTTGTCTAAAAAAAGTATCATATCAATTTCAAAACAAATATTTTTTTTATGATGGACTTACAAATTTTGTGATTGACTTTGTGGGTCACAAACATGGCCGTTTTTGTTTTCCCCATAACTTAAGTACATTTTAATTTTTTTCTATTAGCAGCACTTCTCTGAACATCACTTGACTGCTATTTATAATCGGCCTTTTTCGTTGGAGCTAACGTTTTTGCATGAAGCTAAGATTATTTAATTTCTGTATCTACTTCAACTTTGTAAAGCACAACGCGTCAACGACGTGTTTATAATCATGAAGTGATGGTGTACGATATCCATCTCGATTTTTAATATAAAGTTTGGTATAGTAATCAATATGCCGCCTTATAGATATCAACAGTCATGGATGTATTTTAGGTATTATTTTGCTAGACATGTTCAAATAATGTCACAGACGTGGTGTTCTTAAACGTGGCTCGGTCTGTCGTTCTCCAGGCTTTATCTCAAGAACTGCTGCAGCTAGACTTCTGAAATATTTACAGATTATGTATTTCTGTTGCCGCTATAACAACAAATACTAAAAACAAAATAAAATAATTATTTAAGTGGGGTTCTAATACAATAAACATGATTTTTTTGGCCTTTTTTGTTCGATATCAAAAATGGCAACAGGTAGGCATATGAAATTTTCACAAAGTTCTTAATTATATGTCTACTTTATTAATTAATAATATTATTAAAATAAAATAAGATATTAAGGGGGGCTCTCATACAAAAAACACAATTTTTGGCTTATTTTCGCTCTATTATGGTACGGAACCCTTTGTGCGCGAGACCGACTCGTACTTGGCCGATTTTTTAAAGAAAAGTTTAATGATCAGACATTTGTTTAATTTTATCTACATTCACTACAGTAGTTTCATAGAAAATTTCACAAACATGGATGTAATTATCCCAGACGTGGGTACTACATTTTTTTAAATTAAGTTTTCTAGCAAAGTATGCACTTCTAAGCTTGACCACTCATACTTAAATACTTCAAATTAACCCCCTAACATATTTTAACCATAAAACATATAAAATCGAAAATCACTCATTTTAACACTTAAAATGAAAATGACCCACTAGGGGCTTATACAATATGCGAAGATGAAAAAACGGAAAATTCGGCCTAATTCACATCGATTACCTACAAAAACATGGAGAAGGGGGAAATTAATCTATTGCTGCAAAGAGGTTAGACAAGAAAATGTAAGGTTAACGGCCGAATACTGGAACGTCACTCAAATGCATTAATCAGTTGAAGGGCATTTAAATGTAAGCGTTTCCCATATTTAAGTGATATACACAAACGCCACTCAGACAATTTCTTGTGGTACTCACGTAAGTAGCCCTGTGAGTAGCCGTAATATTTACATCATGGCAACATTTACAGTATTACATTTTACGCTAGATCTAACTTGATTGTACAAATAAAAAGTTCACTAAAAATCATTTAATTGCCGTTTACTATTAGTTTTCATTAAATATATTTAAATTAATTAAAGACATGACAATTTTTAACATTATTTTCTGATTAATTACAATAGAAAATCCGAAATCGACTTTAAAGTTTAAAACAATGCAACCATACGTAGAATGGAACGATCTTTTGAGTGACAACTGACAATTGACATGTTTGAAAACCGACCGATTGACATTATCAAAAAGAAGAAGAAGACCGACCGTAGTGATTATATTCTCTTTGTGGAAAACATTTTGATAATATTATAATAAGGAGACAAAAAAGAAACATGGTTGTAATTATACTACCTCGGAAAGGATATTATGCTAATAGTTTAAAAGTGAATTACAAGTAATATTAATATCAATATAGGTACTATTTTCATGAAAATGTAGTTGTGTATTGTGAAACGTAAATGCATCGTTGTATTTTTTAAACGCATTGAGCATTTATTTCGACGGCGACTCGCGGTCGGCCTTTCATGGTCATTTCTTTCGACTAGATAGCGACGATAAAGACATTATTTTAACATTATACACACACTTTTTACCGTAATTATAGATTTAAGAGACCTCTTGACCACTCTTAAACGCAAGTGACGCTTAAATCAGTTTGACAGATCATTTGACAGCTAAAAAAAGTTGAGTAACCATCGAGTATACGAATTTTTTTAACCGACTTCCAAAAAACGAGGAGGTTATATGTTCGACTGTGGATATATTTTTTTTTTTTTTTTTTTTTGTATGTTCAACGATTACTCCGCCGTTTGTGAACCGATTTTCGAAATTTTTGTTTTGTTGTATTAGGTTTCACTCCAATTTGGTACCACGTTCACAAAAGTGGTGACCTGATGATGGGATCCATGAGTAATCGAGGGAACTCCTCGAAATTTATATGGAAACATATGGTGATTTTGGTTTTATGAGAAGCATCCTAAGCATATGCTACCAAAACGCAAGATTTTGCACCGAGGTATACCATGGTTCCGAAGATACTAAGAGAACTCCGGATTCCTTATAGATACAAGTTTGGGGGCTTAGGCGCTGTTTTAAGAACTGAAAGCATATGCTACTATGCAAATTACATTCATCATCATCATCATCATTACCACATTAGGGTCACCGATGTCACCAAAATTGAACAAAACAAATTCATCCTTAAGTCCAGAGCATAAGGCACACATTTGACATTACTTCTGAGAAGTAAGCTGCTTCGATAATTAATATAAATAACATGCATGTCTCACAACAACACATGAAACAACCTAATTCCAACCTTTTGCATTGCGCTTAGCGTTCATAGTACATTAACTGTCTGGCGTCTCGCTTGCTATAATCTGCTAGGGCTGTCAAGCGAGCGGCGCGGCGCGCGCGTTGCCAGGTACCAGACCGGGCGGCGTATTTACAAAGGCTTATACCGTTTGAGTCACGAGCCAGACTCTAATAGATGAGCTTTTGTTTATTTATCTAAGATAGTTTTATAATTATATTTTGTACTCTCAACAAGTGTGTAGTTATGTACATACCTGTTTCTTACCTATTAATTAAAGTTTGTTAGTTAATTAAGTAGTATTTTTTGTCACTTAAGAGCCCGTATTCTCTTTTCTACTGCTCTCTTCACACTCACGCCCGTCTTTCATGTGCCAGGTGAAAAAGGACGATCGCCAAGTTAGCGGGCAGATAGAGGTTTTCTGTTTTTAAACGGTTTTTTATATTAAAGTGGTAAAAAGTAATTCCAACATTTTATAGACGACTTTCTTAACAGTGAATTGTATTTTTTTCATACCGTTAAGACGTCAATACAATTCATAAAAAGGTGATATTCTAAACCTTTTACAGCAAAAATCACAAAACTGTCGCGGGTTTGAGTTGGATTATTTAAAGATACTTAAAAAAAATAAAAAATCTAGCTCCAACACTATATTATAATTGAAATGATCTTACATGTTGTGCATTAAAACTTATAGAAATACTGTATTTTAACTGTTAAATCACGTCTGTAAAATCAGCGAAATCGACAAATTTCGTATACGGACCCTTAAATACAGAATAGAAACGAGTAAGTAATTTCATTACTGTAACATTAAAATAATAAGTAATAACAATTTTCATATAACTATCCACCTACATATTTTTAAAGTTAACAATGACGATGTATTTACCATATCGGTATCAAATTGAATAGCATAATATGTTGCTGCAACGTTAGAAACAATTTAGCTAATCTCTTTCTAGGCGATTTCGGTCATTTTCTGTACTAAAACAGATAAGTGTTTTGTCAAGTTTTTGTCTAACAAAAGCTAAGCCAGTTCAGTTTGCGCTTTCACTCTAATGATATAGCCTTTGTAAATTCGCGACCGGGCGCGCACTAGCGGCCGAGCCGCAGCGGCGCGCGGCGACGGCCATCGAGATAGATAATATATTAATATTATACCTTAGTATGCAACCGCCATAGACGGTAGACCTCGCGCACCTGGGATCCAATTCCCAGAACATGAGAAAAGTTCATCTTCGAATAAAATACCGAATAATGAGATTTTTACGAGCGTAACACAGTTTGTCTATTTTCAAAACTTCACACTCAAAATTTTTCGTGCAAAGATCGCTCGAGTCGAACGAGTGGGGCCGGTTATTAATAGATGTCCGAATTCGTATAACACCACAATGTGGCCGCTTGGGAGTTGAAGCGTTCGAGACCGGTCTCTGCACGATACTTATGATTTGTTGCTAATAGTTTGTATCCTTCGATCGTGGATTCTTGGAAATATATTGTTATTCTATTGTGTCTCGCTCACCGGTGAGCTTGTAATAAGATACGTAAAATAATATAATACAGGTGTATTATTCTACGTACCATCGAGGAAATTGATTCCTATGCAATAATTGATAGACCAACTTTATTTGGTCGAATATGTCAATTCAATGTTAATTGTGATCTGTCGGCTGGGTTTGACGTAACGCAACCAAACTGCTCCCCGATCTGCATAGGAATCAACTTCTTTGACAGTACATAGTACGCGATAGTTTACTACTTACTAGGTAACTAAAAACTAAAAAGAGTGAAATTATTATTTTTAACAAAAAATTAAAACCGACTTCCAAGGTAAAAACAATAACATCCTTATAATATGAACTAAAAAGTATTAAATAATTTTTCCTATCGAATAGTGCCTTTTTCCGAATTCGGCAAAAACTCAACTATTTCTGTACTCAATCCTTCATAATTTTGAAGTCGGTGCCAGTTACAAATGTTTCAAATATTTTGGCAGACTGAAGATTCAGCTATATCTGGTACCGACTTCAAAATGATGAAGGATTGAGTACAGAAATAGTTGAGTTTTTGCCGAATTCGGAAAAAGGCACTATTCGATAGGAAAAATTATTTAATACTTTTTAGTTCATATTATAAGGATGTTATTGTTTTTACCTTGGAAGTCGGTTTTAATTTTTTGTTAAAAATAATTGCTAAGTGGTGCTCATGTGGAGCCTGAGTACAACTTATTTGGAGGTCCACTTAAAACTAACTGGAAGTTAAAATTTGCGTTGGAGAATACGAAATTTTCGTATAAGTTGTACTCAAAAAATTAAGCAGCATTTATATATTTGAGAGACGTTCCAGTATTCGGGCGTTAATCTGTCAATAAGATGGGCTCTCGACGGTAATGTCTTATTGACCACTCTGCAGATTCTTTTAAAAAGATGTTATTTTTAATTAACGTTGATGATTTAAAAATATAGGCTCTTTGTTAAAAACTTTACCGACACCAGTCCAATTCAATTTAGACGATAAAATAAATCCACAGGTATGGACAACACGTGCGTGCTGTGCGTGGAGTGTTTCAAGGTGTCGGCTCACAGACACCACAAGTACAAGATGGGTCAGTCCGGCGGCGGCGGCTGCTGCGACTGCGGCGACACCGAGGCGTGGAAGCGCGACCCCTTCTGTGAACTGCACGCTGTACGTATAAAGTTTAAGACGTATATTTGGATTACCAAAGAAATTAATTCCTAAAGCGATGGCGGATCTACGTTTTTTGGTCAGGTTATGCTTTTTTGTCAAGCCTAGCTGACAGAATATCATGACTAACATTATTATTGATAAACTGCCGCATGCAGAGGCATTTAATGATGATTAAACTTCTATTAAATGAAGAGTTTGACTGATAATATACGGAGCTTATGTCAAAATCTCAATTTGAATAGAGATCAACTACGATAACATGGCGCGCCCCTCCAAAATTCAAAACGTTTGAAGTGCGTCAAGTCAAAACGTTTGAACTGCGTTGTCTTGCGCGGTAGGCTAGTTATGATTAGTTGACCAACAAATCTTGGTAATAAGTGACAATAACAGAAATATTACGTGTACTGTGATTGTTTGAATACTTACTACATACAAACTCTTTCATAAGGATGAGACTACACACATTGAAACAGTCATTTGGAGGGGCGCGCCATGTTATCGTAGTTGATATCTACATTTAAAGGCCAGGCCACAACACTGCGTTGCGGTGTCGCATCGCAAAAAACTACACTGCTTTTCCAAGGTTGTTTTTGCGATGCGACGCCGCAACGCAGTTTTGTGGCCTGGCCCTAAGTAATTCATATTCACTGAGGCAGTAAATTACGTAGGGTTGACATCTGCCTGTGAATCAATTGTTGTCACAAGTCTATGTAAAGGGGACAGCAGAATTGCTGTCTCCTTTGCTGTGTAATAAATATTAGAAAGACTTTTTATTTTTATTTGGGACTACATCTGTATATGTCTTATTCTAACACGTAAATAAACAACAACATTGAGGTTTTATTTACATTCCGCAACCAATACAATTATCCAAAACACCTTTGTAGTAACCGTACATTTTTCAGGCGCCGGAAAGCGAGGAGCAGACAGCGTCGCACATCGGCCCGGAAGTCGTGGAGCGGATGAAGATAGTCGCAAACGCCGTGCTGTCGTACAGCTTCCGGCTGCTCACGCTCGTGCACGCGCCCAGCCTGCCCAGCGATCTTGTGTATGTTATATAGAGCTATGAGGTAGTAGGATTTAGAGCATAATGGCCCTTGTTCTGTTGTTGACAGGAGTTAATTTGCGTTGAGCATTATGTATGCCATTTTGTCCCTTTGTCGCCAGCAGAACTGTTTTATCGTGAAAATAAGAGACGTAACAAAGGAAAAATGTTTGACTCGAAAGTAGTCGAGTCCTAGATTTCACTTAGCACCAGATTTCTAGCTAACTTCCTCTAGGAAGTTAGCTTCCTTTAGGAAGTTAGCTTCCTCTAGGAAGTTAGCTAGAAAGCTGCTAATAAGTGAAATCCAGGACTCGACTTCTTTCGAGTCAAAAATTTTTTAAAGTTGAAGGAGAATAGAAAATTGTAATAACTGGAAAGCTGTCCAAGGTTTATCCTACATTTCATTTTTTAATTTGAGAATTTTATTTATCACAGATTGAAAGACTCCGAAAGAGAGATATTACTAGAAGTGCTGGATCAGCCGGATTGCTACTGCACTGTACTGTACAACGACGAAACTCACACTTTTGAACAGGTAACTTTACCTTGGTTTTGTGTATAGCTCAGTAAATAGCGTTTCTTATTGTGTAAACGAATAGCTTAGCCACTGTTTGAACTACACATAAGCTGACTACTATAGTTTGTGCGTTATAAGATGATATGGGTGACAGTTCTCATATTCCTATGCTACGGATTTTTTTACAAGAAAACAAAAAATCAAAAATATGTAATACATTCTAATTCATGTACAAAAACAAATGTTTCCTATAACTGTAAATGAATAAAAATGAAAAGTTGCTAAATGCTATCTTATTAATATAAAATTATAAATATTAACAGTGAAATAGGAGTATGAAATTATTGATACGAAAATATTTGAAAAATGTCAGATGCATGAAACGGCATAAGTTCCGTTATAGAGATTGACACTGTTGAATCGAAATCAAATCGATAAAAAGGGCGGCCATCTTAAATCGCTAGCGCCACTCTGAAACGTCAGTACGAAATCGATAATTTCGATTGCATTTCCTTTACGAAGTGATTCGATATTTTTAAATTATCGATTAAAAATTTTAGGTAACTTCCCTACTATTGTCAATTATAATGTGTACCCATATCATCTTAAAACGCACAAACTATAATGAAAATTTTCACACAGTGGATACGCCATACCAGCCTTTCCCAAAGTGGAGTCTAAAGGGTGGGGCGGCGTGGAACCAAGAAAAAAAATAGGAGCGTTGTGTGGAGTCTTATTTTAGGTTATTTGTAATTTCATTTCATCTGGTTGCATTTTAAATTGAAACAATGGATTTTTAACAATTTTTTTAAACGCTAAAACAGTTTTTTTTCACAAAGTGAGCAGTACAATAAATAAGTTTGGGAACCTCTGCGCTATACAATATCTAAGAAGTAGGTTACACGATCAGTTTTTCATCCATCTGACCCATCAATCTGATTGACGGAATACTGATGTTTGTAAAAAGCATATATATTTAAAAAATTATCAGTCCATCAATCTGTGGGTGGGTGGATTCTTTACCAGACTGATGCATCAGATTGATGATCGTGTAACCTACGTCTAATACTTTGTATAAATATTTTTGTGATGGTCACTTATCGGTTGCCATGGTAACGTAACGAACTTCACAGGTGATAACGAGCCTGACGCGCGTGATGAAGTGCACACACCGCGACTCAGTGGAGCTCGTGAGTCTCATCGACCGCGAGGGTCGCGCCATCGTCAAGTGCAACAGCTTCCAAGTCTGCGACACGCTGAAGAACGATATTGAGGGGTAATTATGGATTATTTTATAAGAATTGTAATTTCTGCTATAGTGGACCAAACAAAATTAACGTTTAAACCTTTAAAGAAAATTTTAAAAGTTGAAATGTCAATATTATGACGTTTATATTTTAGCAATTGACTTTTAAAAAGTTCAAACGCCAAAATTGTGTCCACATGCAATGATATTCACGTTCATCAAAGTAACTTAATTTGGGGCAGAATTCTGAATCGCATTATCGAAGTTTCTAAAGTCGACGCGTCGTATATTTAAATAAGGTCCGAAACGACTATAGTATCTCCTGACAGAGCATAGCACAGCTCGGTCGCACGACCTTTCCTTAGAAAGGGTCTAAAGCTACTTATCCCTTTCCTTAAAACCTTGCTATGAGTATCCTGTGATACTCTTGACGCTGTTCTGTGATTTTACTTATAAGTGTCTAAACACACTAGGCTGAATTACGCCGATGTAAATTCCGCCGCGTCTACGCCGCGTATCAAACGCATACAAAATACGAACGGAACGCGACAGACGGAGCCGAAATTCCGTCGCGAGCCAAATTTCCGTCGAGCTGAGTCGAGCGTAAAGTTTGGCAGCGATTCGGCGGTAATGTTTTGTATAGCAACACATATACGCGACGGAATTATCAAAACCGAACATAGCAAATCCAATCTTACTCCAAAGCGTTAACTCACACATTACATCTGAGAATTTTAAATACTCACGCGCGCGTTCCGCAAAGGAAATTTCGGCTCTTCGCGTAATTTATAGTGTGTCGCATCAGACGTAAGCGGCTAAACGTAATTTCGGCCACGTAAATTGCGCCGGCGTAATTCAGCCTAGTGTGTTTAGACCCTAAAAAATGTATAAATGGAAAATCGACATTATTTTTTGTAACATTCCAGTAAGCTTACGAAAAACTCTAACAATCACTATTAGAAGAATAAACTGTACCTGCTAAAGTGTAACATATAGTCTGTTGTTGTACTTCAGGTTCACGTCGCGTCACGGGCCGGCGCTCAAGGTGCTGGTGATGCACGCTCACGTCATCGCGCACCAGATATTCGCCATGAAACTGCTTGCCTGGTAAGTACTCACCATCAGGCTTAACATAGTCACCATAGAAACGGTCTCTTTCTACAGAAGAATAGACAAAGTGACAGACGGACAAAGTTAATCCGCCATTTTTTCACTAAAATCTGTTAGTATGTCTATTCTCTCCCGTTTCTAATGTTGTAATGCTAAGCTTGCATCAGAGTATTTTAAGGCCGGTATAAATAGTCAGTACTCAAGATGCATCTCGGTCTCAAGACCACGGTTCAGGCTCTGTGATTGGTTGGCTGTCAAAATTTGGACCAATCACAGAGCCGAACCGCGTCTGGAGACCGAGATGCATCTTGAGTACTGACTATTTATACCGGCCTTAGAAAGACTAATAGATGTCCGCAACTACGCCGCGCAGAAATTTCTTTGATCGCGCATGAACTCCATATTTTTTTCGAGATGAAATGTATCCTATGTCTTTTCCCGGGAATCAAAGTATCAAATTTCATGAGAATTAGTTTAGCTGTTTCACCGCTTCCTGATAAGGCTATCCACCACTTAACTTGAAAGATAGAGTAAGGAGAATCTGTCAAATAAGACTATTCGGCACCTTATCAGGAAGCGGTGAAACAGGCCCTAAGCCTAAACAGTTGACAAACAGAAAGGCGGACACACTTTTGTATTTATAAATTTATAATATTAGTGTGGACGGTGGACCTACGTAACTTGGTCGAGCTTCGTCATGCCTTGAAAACACATTAATTATTTATTTTGTGTATTTTAAAATTTATGATATCTGACTCCATTTTATATTTCAGGCTGCAAAACTTCGTGTGCCAAGAGGCGAGCCTGCGTCTCGCGGTGTCGAGCGTGGCGCTGGGCGAGAGCGGTGGCGGGGCGAGCGCGGTGGCGGGCGGAGGGGGCGTGGCCAATGGCGTGCTGCAGAACGACTGTCAGATGTGGAAGGCGGCGCGCACGGCTTGGCACAATCTCCTCATTGCCACCACCCTCATGGATTACTCCACTAAGCGCACCATGGCGATATTGTTTACTAAGAATTACGGTGAGTATTGTTGACTTAAGACGTTTTGAAGTGCGCTAAAGTTGAATTGTAAATGAAAACAGAGGGAATGATATTTTGATGAAAAATTAATAAATCCCAGACTACCGTAAGTGGAGCTTAAGGCTGCATTTCCACCAGAGCTGAGCGGAGCTGTGTTGCGAGGAATGTTTTTTTGAGAACCAATAGCATCGCCGCGCTGAGCGATGTCATGGCTCAGCGCGGCGATGCTATTGGTTTTCAAAAACAAATTCCTCGCAACACAGCTCCGCTCAGCTCTGGTGGAAAGGCAACCTTAGTTCATTTCCGAAGTGGGGTGGTAAAATACCAAAGGCTCGTACACAAAACTGCGATGCGACGTCGCACCGCAAATATTTGCGAATTTTTAAAATGTTTATTATGAGATTGGAATGTTTTTGCCACCGATATTTGCGATGCTTCTTCTCATCGCAGTTCTGTGTACGAGTCCCAAAAACAAATCTTTCATTTTGTGTCGTGAAAAATATTTTTCTCGTTAAAGTTTGAGACTTGTTAAAGTGACACTCGCTTTGCAGGTTCGATTCTCAAGGACTTTATCCGCGACGACCACGACCACTCGTTCTCGGTGTCGTCGCTGTCGGTGCAGCTGTTCACGACGCCAACACTCGCTCACCACCTCATAGCACACCACGACGCGCTATACATTGTGCTAAACACATTCGTCAGCGAGTGTAATCGCCGGTGTAACGCGCAGGTATGGACGATTCTAGAACAATTTTAGGAGACGATAAGTCGTGTGTGTCCCATAGCACGATAAACGAGCGGATCGTAAAAGCATGACAATTGACAACAGCTGCAGTACCTTTCAAATAGGAGAATTTTCCCTAATACTGACTGTTGGATACGCAGCTACGCAATGAAAAAGGGACGGGGGTCAATCAAACGTGCTCGCAGATTTTGTTGACCCCGCCCCCTCCATTTAAGTTAAATATTTTGTTCGTAAAATTATATGATCTAAGGCGTAATTGCGTGGACGTCATGCAAGTGTGTCAATTCAATACTTTAGAAATGCATCTACGCGTCGCGTTGCGGTCTGAATTGACCCTAACGCAGAAGCTAATATCCAATCACTATTCACAGGGTCGTCTAGAGTTCGACCGGAACCATGTGTCTATGGGCTTCAAGCGTGCCCAGTTCGTGTTGTACGACGTGAAGTACCTGCTCGCCTCCGTGCCCACGACGTTCGATGACGACCTGCGCAAGGGCTTCCTGCACGGCCTCTCGCTGCTGCTCAAGCTCATGCTCATGATGCAGGGGATGGACTCTGTCGTGAGACAGGTACGTGGCGATAGTGTATAGGTATCATCGAGGAAATTGCTTCCTAGGCAGATAGGGGACCTACGTAGTTTGGTTGCGTTAGTCAAACCCAGCCGACAGATCACAATTGACATTGAATTGACTTTGACATGATCCAATCAAATGATGTTAGTCTGTCAACTGCCTAGTAATCAATTTCCTTTGTCACAATTTAGTAAGTAATGAATACCTCGATCGTTGAAAAATCAGACACAATAGGTTATCTATTGTTATCGCGGCCGCATGTGGCCGCTTAAAAGCGTCTGGCCGCGTGGCCGCGTGTGTCTGTGTCGTTCCTAGAACTCTCAAGTCATCCAACTGACCGCCACCGCAGGCCGCGTCTGTCTGGGAGACGCTTTATGTCAGCCGTGTGACCTTTCCAATGTGTCACATATACAAGCAGACTCTGTATAGTATAAAGTTTTCCCTTTGTAAAACTAATCTTGACCTTATCTTATGACACGTGTGATGTTTGCACCCGGCCCTAAAAATCTTGTCAACAATATTAATCTGTACTATCAGAGAAGTTGATTCCTAGGCAGATGGGGACCTACGTAGATTGGTCGCGCGACGTCAAATCCAGCCAGATCACAATTAATATTGAATTGACTTTATCCGACCAAATGACGTTGGTCTGTCTGTAGGAATCAACTTCCTCGATGGTAATTGGTATAATATTATTCTGTACATGCCAGGTCGGGCAGCACATGGAGTACGAGCCGGAGTGGGAGTCGGCGTTCAACTTGCACGTGAAGCTGGCTCACAGCATCACGCTGGCGCTGGAGTGGTGCGCCGCGGAGCGCGTGCTATGCGCGTCCGCGTACCGCATGGCGCTGCGGCACCTGCCCGATCCCGCCGCCGGCCGCGAGCGCGAACTCAGAGGTTTTTATTTTTTTATCTTCGAAAGCATTGTAGCTCTGACGTTACTGGCTACCTCGACCTTAGAGGTACGATACCTCAGAATCAGTTTACGAATAGTAAAGGTGTGCCGTAAAAAGGTTAATTATTTTTATTTTAATAGAATGTAGATGCCTGACGACGACGGCATCTCTTATTATCGTCAAATGTCAATATCTGTCTGGTCTACTTTTTGAATTTACTGATGTAAATAAAACATTTTTTGAGAATGTAAGGTGAAGTTTAATAACGAACGCTAATAACGCTAGCGTAGAATGGTAACAAACTGTATTTCTCAAACTTAACTTATTCATAACAGTGTTTCACGTTAGAAGAAATGAACTGTTCGAATTATTTTTGAGCATTGATGTTCTCCTCTCGATTCAAAGACGGAGATTGTTTAACATTTTTATTCAGTCTCAAAAGAAATCGCTTATAGATACCGGACACTGACTCTTCCGGATACAGGTCGCCTGTCAAAGGATTAATATAAAACCGTGTATCTCCCAGAGTTGGGCGACAAGAGCGCGATGGTGATCCCGTACGCGGTGGCCCGGGAGCCGGTGTCGGTGCACCAGCCGCTGTCCCGCTTCCTGGCCGGCCTCCACCTGCAGCTGCACCGCCACGGCCTGTCCTACCACAGCCGCGAGCTGGAGAGGGCCGAACGAGCTAAACCCCCGCCTGAGGATCTCATAGGTATGATAAATTGTACAGGTAGTGAAATTGTTACAGTCAATTTATATTAGCGCAGATTCGAAGGGCATCGAATTACCAAAAACTAAACATAGAAAATTCAACCTTAATTCCAAAGCGTAACGCACACATACATTACTTCTGCGAGACCGATCAGCGTTGTTCGGGCGCATTCGCGTGAATTCTTTTTTTTTATGCAATAAGGGGGCAAACGAGCAAACGGGTCACCTGATGGAAAGCAACTTCCGTCTCCCATGGACACTCGCAGCATCAGAAGAGCTGCAGGTGCGTTGCCGGTCTTTTAAGGGGTAATAGGGGAGGGTAGGAAAGGAAATAGGGAAGGGTAGGGAAGGGAAAAAGTAGGGGATTGGGCCTCCGGTAAACTCACTCACTCGGCGAAACACAGCGCAAGCGCTGTTTCACGCCGGTTTTCTGTGAGGACGTGGTATTTCTCCGGTCGAGCCGGCCCATTCGTGCTGAAGCATGGCTCTCCCACGTCAGAAATCTTTCAGAAAGAAAAAATTCGCACGAATGTGCCCGCCCGCCGAGCCTTTTCAAATTCTTAGAAGTTAATGTGTGCGTTAACACTTTGATGTTAAGGTTGAATTCGTTATGATCAGTTTTGGTAATTCAGATATGCTTCGACTCTGCGCTAGTATAAAATATTGACTCTAACAATTTCACTACTTGTATAATTTGTCATATATATGAGATCCTCTGGCGGGACCCAACTATGTTGAAGACGAAACAATAATCAATGTGGCTTCCGTCTCTGGTAAGGGTCTAGTGAAATCCTGAATCGGGCTATCGAAATTTTTAAATTTCGTGAAACCACAGAATATATTATATTAGTTGTACCAACAGAATTCCCACTGGCGAAACCCGTTTAAAGAATTAACGACTCATGCTACGGATACTATAAAGTTCAAATTCCGACCGCGCAGTGCTAGGTGCCCACAATTATATTTGCCTACATCTCCGCTCTCTTTCTATCGCATAACTCGTACCTTTTCTGAAGAAATCAGGGTTGTCTCTTTTTAAAAATAATATTATAATCTTTATATTTAATTAACTACATTTTATTTAACTCGAAATAATCTAAGATAGTATGTCTTAGTACTACGTAGATTTAATTATCATAAATTCGCGTGTAACTAGTTACGCGTACTTAGATTCGATAAGTACCGTTACTTATTCTTAGTCTTAATTATTCATAATAATTGAAACCGGTCTTATATTACCGACTTAAAGTGTTTGTATAACTTAGTTATTTTTGTAAACAAATGAGGTTTCGAATAGTACACCTACGATGCTTACTATTGGTAATAATTAATAACATTGTAATGTGTTTTTTTGACAATGAAATACCTTTATTAATTATACGTCTACTAATAACCCAATACGAGTATATACTACTACTACTTCAACTAATATTAGAATAGAATAGAATAAGCCTTTATTGCCAGTTATACTATATTAAGAGCTCGGGTTACGCAGCTGATAAAATGAAGTTCGAGACTAGCGCCACTGCAAGTTTTATATATAGCCGTCTCGCTGTTGCGAGGTACCCCGTGCCCCGCGCGCCTCGGACGCCCTACACGGCAGCGTAAGTATGTGAGCGTGCGTCGTCATTCATTATTTTACTCTTAGGATCAAGTTATTCAAGCCGTGCGTGTGTTGCGAAGTATATTTTACTGTTTCATGAATCATGAACAATGTTGTTTTTGTGGTGGTTTTATAATATTATTATATTGGAATAGTAGGAATACAGGCGCGGGCTTATCTTGTCACTGAACTGAACAGAATACAGATTCTACATAATATACTAAAATAATATACTTAATGATAATATCTACATTGGACTCTTCACAAATCACACCACGTCAATCTGGCCCCGTGCTAAGTACACTAAGGACTTGTGTTACAACTTACAAGTACCAGACATATAATACCGGATATATTATAATAATTTATACTAGCGAGTAGCGACCCGCCCGGCGTCGCACGGGTATAAAATATATAGCCACAGAAAAAAATGATTAATATCAATAGCCTATGATCTACTTCTTATCTGTGCCAAATAACATAAAAATTGCTCCAGTAGTTCGCGAGATAATTTTCCCCAGTTTCAAATAATTTCCAACGTTTTATCCACATACTCCTATTAGTCTTAGCGTGATAAAATATAGCCTATAGCCTTCCTCAATAAATAGGCTATCTAACACTGAAAGAATTTTTCAAATCAGACCAGTAGTTCCTGAGATTAGCGCGTTCAAGTTAGCCCTTTCAAATAATTTCCCCCGTTTTTTCAACGTTTTCCTCTATTTCTTCGCTCCTATTAGTCTTAGCGTGATAAAATATAGCCTGTAGCCTTCTTCGATAAATGGGCTATCTAACACTGAAAGAATCATCAAAATCCGTTGCCTAGTTTTAAAGATTAAAGGGAACAAAGGGACATGAGGGAAAAAAAGGGACTTTGTTTTATAATAAGTATATATTATTATGTAGATTATAGATTTCCTTTTTATTATACTCAACTTATTTAAGATCCATACTTCCATACTAATTGTAAAAAATTAATATTATAAATTTAAAAGTGTGTCTGTTTGTCTGTCTGTTATTACCTAGCTTATTACCTCTTCACGCCCAAACCGCTGAACCGATTTTAATGAAATTTGGCATGGAGATACTTTGAGGCGGTCCCGAGTCTTTGTCCTTTGACATAATATGTCAAAGGACAAGTATTATAATACTTTTTATCCCGAAAAAATGCACGGTTTCCCGTTTCCGCGCGATAAACTACTTTTGGCGCAACAGAGTTGCGGGCGTCATCTAGTTTTTACAATATTATTATAATTATTATACACATCCATGAGTCATGACTCATGAGTCATGAGTACTTATGAGTCATGACCGAGGAAAACGCTTTGTTCCGTCGGTGGGATTCAAATTTCGAACCAGCGACCCCCGGCTTGAGCTACCATGCGCTGAACCACTGCTCTACAGAGGTCGACGCTTTTAATTAAATATTATTAAAAGGCAGTACGTAACAATAAAGTTTCAAAAACAGAAAAAAAGTTACTCCAAATATTCCTCACATTGTTATCATCATGGAGCTAAAGATATAGAGCTCTATAATAGCTTCATGGTTATCATTCAAAATAATAAAATCGGCCAAGTGCGAGTTGGACTCGCCCGCAAGGGTTCCGCAATCCGCAGCAACAATAAGGTTTATTTTTATGAAATTATAAGGTTTTTTTTTATAGTTTCGGAGAAAAGTGTCTGTGACATACGGACAGACAGACACACAGACATGACGAATCTATTAGGGTTCTGTTTTTTGCCATTTGGCTACGGAAGCCTAAAAATCAAAAAAACATTATTAATTACTAGCTGTTGCTGTTCAGTGTTAGATAGTCCATTTATCGAGGAAGGCTATAGGCTATATTTTATAACGCTAAAACTAATTGGAGTGAAGAAATAGAGAAAAATGTGGAAAAACGGGGGAAATTATATGAAATTGCTTATTATCTTAAGATCTACTGGAGCAATTTTTATGTTATTTGGCAAACATAAAGAATAGACCACTTGTAGGGACATAGGCTATTTTTTGCGGAAAAATGTACGGTTGCGTGAAATTCCTAAATTACGCAAGCGAAGCCGCGCGGAATATCTATATATATAATAAAATCGTAGGAAAGTCAATTCTGTACATTGAATATTTTTGTACAAAAAAATAATACTTGGGATGTGATCTACTATGATAATGCGAACGAAGTCGCGGGCAACAGCTATATTATAATAAAGTCATAGGAAAGTCAATTCTGTACATTGAATATTTTTGTACAATAAATATTAATACCTACTTGGGATGTGAACTACTATGCTAACGCGGACGAAGTCGCGGGCAACAGCTAGTATGGAATAATCGTTGTCGAAAATATGCTATACTAGACGTTCCGCGCGGATTCGCCCACGTAAATTAGACATTTCACAGACAAATTAGTCCAAAAAAATTGCCTATAACCCTACACGTGGTCTACTTTTTATCTGACCCAAATAACAGAAAAATTGCTTTAGTAGTTCGTGAGATAAGCCCTTTCAAATAATTTCCCCCGTTCTTTTCACGTTTTCCTCTATTTCTTCTCTTCTATTAATCGTAGCGTGATAAAATATAGCCTGTAGCCTTTCTCGATAAATGGACTAACACTGAAATAATTTTTCAAATTGTACCAGTAGTTCATGAGATTAGCGCCTTCAAACAAACAAACAAACTCTTCCGCTTTATAATAATATTATTTAATTATTAAAGTATTTATATTATTTCATTGAATAAAACTGACATCAGGAAATAATTACTAAAAATAGAAACTAAAATAAAATATACAAACATAGGTATACAAACTTAGAATACAAGTTCAGTTTTATATTTTACTTTATTTCAAGACAGAAATTAGCAAGTCTGCGAGTTTTAGCGAGACTAACGAAATTAATTATACATAATATTAAATCATACATCTAGTATGATTATTGATTATACAATATACATTATATTGTATAATCATACTAGCTGTCCCAGCAAACGTTGCTTTGCCATAATATAAAATATTTCGCCCATATAATTTTATTGAAATGACTAAATAAGTATGTCGCCATGGCAACGTCGATCGCTATCCCGTCGCACAAACAATGGTCGCCCTCAGTCTCGAGTTGTAATAATTTACTATTATTTATTCAACAAATGCACTTATCAATATAAAAAGTAGATGTTGTCCGATTCTCAACCCTAGCCGATATGCTCGCTAAGATTCACGAAAATCGGTCGAGCCGTTTCAGAGGAGTTCAATTACGCACACCGTGACACGAGAATTTTATATATTAGACTAGCTGTCCCGGCAAACGTTGCTTTGCCATAATATAAAATACCTATTTCGCCCATATTACTTTTTTGAAGTGACTAAATAAATATGTTACCATAGCAACGTCTATCGCTATCTCGTCGCACAAACAATGGTCGCCCTCAGTCTCGAGTTATAATAATTTACTATTATTTATAAACTACTGTGTGATACATCATACATCCCACATTTCGGTATCCATTATTAATTATTATCAAAAGTTTAAGCAATAAAAGCAAGTTGTTCAAGCAATTGTCTTCAAGTATCACAAAAAACTATCAAAATCAACATTCAACAACAATAACATTCTCTCGATCGCGGATTCTTGGAAATCTACTGTTATCGCGCGCGCGGTCGCATGCGACCGCTTGGAGCTTGAGGGAATATTGTACTTGAATAATGAATGCCTTGAATGAATTATTGTCACGTGTACCGGTTACCCCACTCCGCCACCCGGAACGCGCCTCCCGCCCCGTTACCGCGCTCTGTCGTGTGAGCGGATCGGCACGATACCATGTTGGAAATTATAGAGAAATTTCGTTGCGTTTACGAATACCAAAAATGATGAATGAAAATTTATTATATTGCCATTCTTTTGAAGACATTCTGTAACTACACAATATAAGCTGAGGTCCCAGGAAAAATACATTAGGATTCGATGAGTTTTTAATATAAAACAAGTGTGCGAAAAGTATGTCGACAATGGCGTAAAAATTTATGAAATGTAATCGCTTATATTTTTTAGTGTGTAAATGTTTTGTAGTAAATTTTTGTACAGGAACCTAGGTAATTACTATTTTAAGCTGAAAAATAACTCAAACATGTTAAATATTTTCGTATGAGAAAATGATTTTGGTATTACGTTTGTATGAGAATTTCGAGGGTAACCCGGCCCCTTAAGATACAGTTCATCATTAATTAATTACATATATTATTTTTATTTAATATTCAATATTTATAATCAATTCATAATACAATAATTATTATTAATAAAATTTTAAAAATGTTGACTTCATTATTTTAAATTCATGCACTTAAATTTATAATATTATGATATTACTTCTATATTAATAATAATAACCTAGTCTATTTTTTTATTATTATTCAAAATTTTAACCAGAAATAATTATTATAGGCATATTATACATTTTACCTCTATTTGCATGCAAACTTATGTGGTATCTCTTTTCCTGGCTTGTCCATAGACATAGGCTTCCTCCAAGGTTTTCCATTTATCCCTATTTTGTGCTTCTCTCCTCCATGTTGCTCCTCCTATTTCTTTAAAGTCGTCCTCCCATCTCCGGTATTGCCTACCTCTCTTTCTTTTACCTTCTCTGGGATACCATTCGATAATTCTTTTCGACCACTTGTTTATTTTTCCTCTTAGAATATGTCCCGTCCATTTCCATTTATTCTTTTTTACCGTGTCTAAAATTCTTACTGTTTTCGTTTTCTGGCGGATATTAGTTAGTCTTATATGGTCTTTCTTTTTTATATTTAGCATACTCCTTTCCATATTGTTCTGACATACTTCCAGCTTCTGCAAATTCTTCTTTGTTAAAGCCCAGGTTTGACTGCCATAGGATAATACCGGTATCACACATGAGTTGAATGTTTTTGATTTCAGAGCAATAGGGATTTGATCATTCTTCATTATTTCTTTCAGTGACCAATAGAGGTTCCATGCCTGGCATATTCTGTTATCTATTTCTTTTCCAGATAGGTTTACTGGAGAAATTGTTTGCCCTAGATATTGATACTCGTCGACATATTCAATTATATTGTTGTCGACTAAAACCGGGATTCTCAAGCTATTCGTCATTAGCTTCGTTTTTGTGGCATTCATCACAAGCCCAACATTTTTGCTGTGTGTGTCTAATTCTGAGATCATGGTTTGTAAGGAAGCTGGGTTGTTGCTTAGAAGTACTAAGTCGTCTGCGAACCTTAGGTGTTGTAAGTTCTCACCATTTATATTCAGTCCGTGCTGGTTGTAGTCTAGATGTCTAAATATGTGTTCCAATACGGCTGAAAACAGTTTGGGTGACATAGGGTCTCCTTGCCGCACACCCCTTTGAAGTTCAAAGTCTCTTCCTTCTCTTTCTAATCTAACTTTAGCTCTTACATTTTTGTATATCTGCTTTATTATATTTATATATTTCTGTTCTATCCCCTGTTCTTCTAATGCCTGCCAGATTATCTGATGTTTTATGGAATCGAATGCTTTATTATAGTCTATGAATGCTATGTAGTATTCCTGCCCATATTCCGTATATTTTTCTATAATTTGTTTTATCACCAGGATATGATCCACTGTAGAGAAGTTTTGTCTAAACCCCGCCTGTTCGAGTGGCTGGTTCTCTTCTAATGGTTGAGTTATTCTGGCCAGTATAATTTTAGAGAAAATTTTGTACAGGTTGGGCATCAGACTAATAGGTCTGTATTTGTTAAGTTGACCTTTGTCTCCTTTTCTGTGTAATAGGGTAATTGTAGTTAGTGACCATTGTCTAGGTAGTTCTTCTTTATGCAGTATGTTGTTAAACAAGTTTGTAAGATATTTTAGTATGACTGGTAATGTGCCTTTAATTAATTCATTGGTAATTTGGTCATCGCTTGGAGACTTGTGATTTTTTTGTGACATAACGGCCTTTTCTACTTCGCTTTCTAGTATGGATGGTACAGTTTCATTTTTGTTTGCCTCATTTGTTTTTGGATGTTCTCGTCTTTCTTCGTCTTTATAAAGGTTTTCGTAAAATTCAACTAGTATTTAAAACTATTTAAATCACAAGTAATCGTAATTTTACTCTATAATAAATTGTTCAAAATTTAAATCTTTAATAAATAATAATAATAACTATTTAAAAAAGTTCTTACCTCTCATCGTCCTTAGGGAGCTTAAAGAAAGTTAAATGTGGTTCACATTCCGTGTTAAGACAATTAAAAACTTTTTTTATTGTCCATTGTGATCAGATTAATTTATCAATTCTATGACAGCGAATAAATAAGTACGTAGGTAGGCATGCAACGATCAACTAAAAACTCGTGCGCGCGCGTCACCGCTCGCCTGTGAGTCCCTACCGAAGTGCCCCCCTAGGGGGGTACTTACAGTTCGATGCGTACAGGCGCGAGTGGGACAGGCCTGGTGAAACATAAATACGTCTGAAATGACAGTGTACTGCGACCTGACCGAGCTCATCACCTAGTTTTATCGGAAGAGGGCCACCATTCATACCCACAGAAGGAAATTAAGGGCCTGTTTATATTCTCATTTAATGGATACTGGTGCGTCTCGATCTTGTATTCATTAAAGTCATTCTATTCTTAACGCCATCAGACTATTATAATACATACTATGATTATGTGTTTTAATAAAGAATTTGTATTTGTGTTTATTTTCACTCTGACATTGGCAACTCACCAAGGAGTCATTAACAAAAGAGGATTAGTGTTTATTTGTAAAAATGAATTTCCTTAGAGCCGGTGTTGCGCACGACGGTGATGGTGGCCCAGGTGCACGCGGGCATGTGGCGGCGCAACGGGTTCGCGTTACTCAACCAGCTGTACTTCTACCACAACGTCAAGTGCCGCGCCGAGATGTTGGACCGCGACGTCGTCATGCTGCAGGTAAAGTCGACCATAAATATTTGTATAGAAAAATTAATACCTATTGCTGAGTGATTACAACAGTAAAGTTTGGTTAATTCAAGTTAATAAGGTGTGAAAAAATCAACTGCAGATATTTTGTGTCGGCTAAAGACAGAAAAATAATTAAAGTCGTACTGTAAGTATTTTTTTTATGTGGCCCATACATATATGGCCCGGGCCCGGGCGCCCGCTTATTGATTTTTTTATAAAAAGTGAGATTTGTGGCTTATGTCACATTTTATAAAAAAAATCAATAAAAATGTGACTTCTGTGTGAAATAAAGTATTTTAAACATATTTCGCGGGAATGGTATTGCAAAATAAATAAATGTGCATATAAATTTATGTAGTAATAGTATGAAATTAGTTAATTAATGTCGATTGTTTTTTTGTATGGGAAACGAACCACCTTAACGCAGCTCGCCCATATAAAGGAAGTTTTTTTCGAGTGTATTTTTTTCCTTAAACTTGGAATGAAAGGCCTGTATTATAATTGACTGAACTCATTTTGATGCTTCTTACGCAGGTGGGCGCATCGCTGATCGAGAGCAACGAGTTCATGATCCACGTGCTGAACAAGTTTGAGCTGCTGGACTGGGTGGCGCCGGGATTCGAGGCCAAGTTCATAGAGGACGATACTCTCCGACACAAGATCAGCATGGTTGAGGAGCTGCTGGGATTGCTTATCACGGGTAAGTGGACGAGATAGCAGGATTAAGGGTGGGTGCCAGAGCTTGAAAGTAGCGGACTTTACTAATTAGTGGATTCCTGTGTTCGATAACTAGTGGACTCTTACTCTCTAGAGTCTAGTATAATTGCATTCCAGCACTTGATAATGTGCACCCGTTTTACTGAAGCCAAGCGCTCGATAAGTAACGAGTTCTATAATCAATGGATACTGGGACATAACAAATTCTAGTGTTAGTAGATTTAAGCACATGATTTTTTTTGTAACCATGTCTAGCAATCTGATTCTAAAGCTGTCTTTAAATATATTCCAACTGTTTGTATCTGGCGTGTGCTACTAAATTAATGTTATTAGCACTCATCCTTGAGAGACAACAGAATAACAAGATGCTACATGGCTTTAAAAAAACTATATCCAAATATGCAAAAACACGGAATTTCACTGTCTGTCTGTTTGTCCAGTGGTGGGATCCCGGTGGGTGCCGGGCGTAGGCGAGGTGACAAACAAGGAGCGCACCAAGAAGGAGATCATACAGATGCTCTGCGTCAAGCCCATGGCGCACTCCGAGCTTAACAAGTAAGTTCTTAACGAATAGACAATAAAGTGTTTGTATGAACGGTCATTTTTTTTAATAAAAAAAACGGGGCAAACGAGCTAACGTGTCACCTGATGGAAAGCCCGTCGGCCGTACTCGTAACATCAAAAGAGCTGCAGGTGCGTCGCCGGCCTTTTAAGAGGGAATACGCTCTCTTGAAGGTTTGCAGGTCATTTGGGATAGTTAAGTGTCAGCGGCGCGTTATCTTCTTCAGACAGCCATTTCAAATCATCAAAACAATCATAGTGGGGTAATGAAAGGGGCAAAGTTTTAAGAATTTAATATTCTTGACTTTTATGCAAAGTAGTGTACCTAAGAAACGTAAAATTTTTTCGAGACAAAAAGTATCTTTTCTCATTGAATTTTTTTCCTTTAGATTATTATTTATTAGTTTCGGGCTTCGAATCTATAAAGGGCCTGTTTGGTCACTTCCTGATAAGTGCCGGATAGGCTATCCACTACTTATCAGATAGATACTCCATACTCTATCTCTTATATAAGTTGTAGATAGCCTATCCGGCAATTTATCAGGAAGTGGTGAAACAGGCCCTAAGTCTATTTGTTTCAAACAAACATAAAACTTTCTCTACTAATCAATATAGAAGTTGAATATTTTAACTGTTTCTTTCTAGATGCTTACCTGAAGACCAGCTATACGAGACCGGTCTCGAAGACGTGATACACGAAGTGGCGGAGTTCACCAAGCCCGCCAGTGGCGCCAACCGCGGCCTGTACCGCCTGCGTGCGAGTCTATACGACGAGTATGATACATTCTACTACCATTACACACGCGAGGACCTCTCGCGGTCGGAAGAGGAGCAGAGGAATAGGAAGAAGGCTGCCGGTGAGTTTAGCATGTTTCTGTCTCTTTCACTCGCACAGGATATATTGCTATCGCGTTTATATACGTATAAAGTAACAATCGTCTATACTTATATAATTTTTAATAATAATAAGCCATGTGCATCTTTGTCTGTAATTGACTTAGGACCTGTTCCACCACTTCCTGATAAGTGCCGGATATCGGATAGGCTATCCACAACTTATCTGACAGAGTATAGAGTATTTGTCAGATAAGTTGTGGATAACCTATCCGACTCTTATCAGTAAGTGGTGATGTAGTGTTTCCACAGAAAGGGATGGGATGATATAACGAAACCCACTCACTCAGCACTTAACCTAATAATTATTATTGTACTTTATACAGGTGAAACAGGACCTTACTCTAGTTTAATTCAAAGACAAACAACTTTACTAATTGACATGCAAATACCAGGTGAGCCGGAATGCTGCCCGCCGCCGCCGCTGCCGAGCTTGTGTCCGCCGTTCCGGCTCATCGCTAACTTGCTGCAGAGCGACGCTGCCCTCACCGTACTCAGCACCGTCATAGAGCGGGCGTTAGATTTGCGTGCGCGATGTTTCTCCGAGACGCAAGTGCACAAGGTACTGTCAACTGTCTTACAGTCGTTATGTTAATTATGCCCGTTTTCACCAACTACACCTAAAATTTAAGTGTCCCTTAAGCCAATATTCCAAGTTTTGTTTTTGATGAATTGACAACCCCGTACACTTAGGTGACGTATGTGGCGACGACGACGGTTGCCTTGACAATGAATCTGTTATAGAATGGCCGTCTGATATTTTACTTGTAAAATAGCGAACTCCCATAATTAATATACATATTTATCACAAACCTTCCTCTTTAATCACTCTATATATTAAAGAAAACCGCAATTAAAGGGAACAAAGGGACATGAGGACAGAAAAAGCGACTTTGTTTTATACTATGTAGAGATATGCGTCACCTAAGAGTTACGGGGTTGTCAATTTATCAAGAACAAAACTTGGAATATTGGCTTAGGGGACACCTAAATTTTAGGTGTAGTTGGTGAAAACGGGCATTAATATCCTATTTTTGGATATATACTCTGAAAAATCCTATTTAAACTTTTTAATTCTGCTAACTTGTATGGATTACTTTCCATTTCAATTGGCAGCCCACGACCGCGAGCGGCAAGTCTGCATAATCAATTCTTGTAAAGTTCAGAATTTAATTGCTTATTTAAAATTATATTGAATGTTCATTGACAATAATTACACACATCCACAAAAGGATTTCTGTCGTCGTTAGAAATGTCAGCCATACAAGTTATAATGTTTTTATTAATCAATTAGTTTAAATAATATTGATAGGTATACTTACCTTAACGTGATTATTTAGGCGCTCCACCTGATCGGTTATGCGCTGCGTGACGAGGAGAGCGGTCACTACGAGTTTCTGGCGTTCGCGGAGCGCGCCGAGCGGTGCGGGCTGTACGCGCTGCTGCAGCGGCTCGCGGGCAGTCCGCGCGTCGACGCCCACCGCCCTCTGCTCAAGTGGCTGCTTACCAAGATGCGGTGAGGATACATATTACCTACATACGTTCGAGGTCTTCAATATTATAAAAGCGAAAGTGTGTCTGTTACCTCTTCGCAAGTTAGAGTTGTTAGTTTAAATTCAAATTTATTTATTCAAATTCCTTTATTTGATATTGTTCAAATTCAAATTTCTTTATTTGATGTTTGACAGGCACTTGTTAAGCAAAGACGAAGAAAATCCCGAGGGTGAAAACATGGACACCGACCAAGAGGAAAAACCACAGACAAATGATAAAGCCAGTGAGTTCTAACTTTTTGCCCCTTAAATCGCGAATAATCATTTGTATTCATATATTATAAAGTATTCATATAATATCATATATCATAATCTTTTCTGTAATATTGTTGATTTTATCTTTTCTTTTTTAGCTGAAGAGCGCCGTAAGATGGCAGCAGAGCGACGCGCGCGTCTGATGGCTCAAATGCAGGCCCAAATGAACAGTTTCATTTCCAACAACGCCACACTTTTCAAGGAAACCACTACTGAGGTAACAAAACGAAAACACATGACTTTAAAAAGTTTAAAACTAATCAAAACAAATTATATTGACACTATTTCATAAAAATCTAATCAGTGTGTATTTCCGTGCTAAGTTGAAACAAACATACAACCAAAATGGCCCCAGCCTTAACTGGGACCATGCCCAGCCTTAACTTTTTACTGCGGCGGGCTGATGAATTTTGGTGATCTGTAATAAAACTATTATAATATTACTAGCGGCCCGGTACGTGCTTCGCTACGTATAAAGTGAAATAATACAAAAATCAGTTAGAACATCGATTCATTTCTTTAAAAAATGTATTACTTAATTGCCAGCTATTTAAAACTTAATCCAAAACATTTGGATAAACAATATGTATTTTTTTTTTCCATTTTGATTGTAAATCTGTAGTACCGACTCTGGAACAGGCAACAACAGGCAAAAGTGTGACAGTGCACTTGCATGTTACTTGTATTATCGAAGCAACTTACTTCTCAGAAGTAATGTCAAATGTGTGCCTTACGCTCTGGAGTTAAGGTTGAATTTGTTATGTTCAATTTTGGTGACATTGGTGACCCTGACGTGGTAACGATGATGAATGTAATTTGCATAGTAGCATATGCTTTCAGTTCTTAAAACAGCGCCTAAACCCCCAAACTTGTATCTATAAGGAATCCGGAGTTCTCTTAGTATCTACGGAACCTTAGTATACCTTGGTGCAAAATCTTGCGTTTTGGTAGTACCTATATGCTTAGGATGCTTCTCATAAAACCAAAATCACCATAATATCTTTCCATATAAATTTTGAGGAGTTCGAGGGCGATTACTCATGGATCCCATCATCAGATCACCACTTTTGTGAACATGGTACCAAATTGGAGTGAAACCTAATATAACAAAACAAAAATTTTGAAAATCGGTCACAAACGGCGGAATAATCGTTGAACATACAAAAAAATATATATATCCACAGCCGAACATATTATAACCTCCTCCTTTTTTGAAAGTCGGTTAAAAATGCGTTATGCTGATGAAAAAACCAATATTGTAGTTCACGAATAATTTCTCATCTTGTTATTTGCACAACGTTGATCCAATTCATGATTTTCATCACCAATAAAATAAATTAGCAAAAATTGATGATCAGTGTCGGGGTACGGCAATAACGAACCAACTTGATCAACAATGATGAACAAGTGGACAACCCATGGACGCTCGCAACATCAGAAGAGTTGATATACGTTGCCAGCCTTTTTAAGAAGGTCGCTTTCTTCTTCAGGTTTTCAGATCGCATTGGTCCGGAAATACTGCTGGCGGTAGTTTGATTCAGATTTGTTGTGAAAGACTCATCAAGATAGTACATTTTCCCGTGGAATGATGTTGAATTGTTGCAAGAGGTGTGATAACGAAGCACCTCCCCTTGATACAGCAGATAGAAGATGCAGGGCGAAGCCACATCTGAGCATAAATCCAAGGGGTCTGGCTTGTTTGAAACACTATGGCTGGCTACAATCTAAGCGGCCCTTTGTTGGTTACTATACAGAGCAAATAGTTGGTATTTTGTCGCCCTTTCCCAGAGATGGGAACAGTATTCGACGAGAGGTTGAATCGTCGCCTTGTAGAGTTATAGGCGTTGCATCGCACTGAAATACTATCTCGCTCTGTTGAGAATACTAAGCTTATTCAAGGCTGACTTGTCTTTACCCGTTTGTCAACCGGGAACGGAACTATTTTCCGGGATATAAGTATCCCATGTCCTTTTCCGGGATTCGAACTATCCCCATACAGTATATCAGAAAAAAGCGGTTTAGGCGTGAGGAGGCAATATACCCAATGTCCATGGACAAATAAACACATTTTTTATGCAAAAGTATGGATATAATATATTGTACTTAGTTTACATTTTATGATCTCTTTTTTTCTTTCTGAAATTTTTCAAGAACTAGTACTAGTATCCCAAGTGATCCTCTTCCTGTAGTTGTATTCATGTCACAGGGTCATGTCACAGGGTCGTGACCTTCCCTTTTAATAACCTTCCTTCTAATAATGTTAAGCCAGCTTTTCCTATCTTCAGCCACTTGAAAAGCGTCGTAAACAATGGACTCAATAATTTAGGTGCGTATTTGATCGGACTAACGCATGGGACTGCGGCCCCGCGGTCTTTCGACCTCAGTCTTGCCAATGACTATTTTAATATTGTCTCCTTTCTTTTTGGATATTATGTGTCCATAGTATTCTAAAATAGATTTGAGGCATATTGTGGTAAAGAGCCTTGCCATAACTTTTAGCTTAACCAGGATGGACGCGTTGGTTCTGAAAACTGTCAAGTTTAACTTTGGAGCATTTTCCTTCATTATCACATCTCGAAGGCGTCGATATATCTGCGGTCTGTTGAAGTATGGTGTATTGTATACTAAAGTGTAGACAAGTTTTGTCTTACTTTTTAAAGAAAATATTTTGTCACGCAAGGCTTTTACGCATTATATCACCCTTAGCCATCCTAATTCTTTAATTAAAGTGTATCTGGTTCACAGGAGCCATTGTTCGTAATAGTGGACCCATGTGATAGCGATAAAGAAATAATAATTGATAACAGGCCTTAGCAAAAATCAGCGACATGAAATTATTATACCTAGCAGTATTTAAGATTTTCTAGTTGATGCCCACAACTCTGTAGAGCCAAAAATTCGTTTGTCTCGCGGGGACCGTATAGTGAAGGACGTAGGATTCTTCCTATCCCAGTATAAAAATGTCCTTTCCCAGGACTCCAAGTATCTTCATACCAAATGTCAGGAAAATTGTTTATAAAGCTTATCATATGATTTTTTAAGAAGGTTACAAAATATTATTTAAAATAAAATTTTTGCTACTGATGATGCTTTGCTAGCCAATTAAGTTGATTGCTTACTATATTTTAGCACTTTTTTGCACATTAACGGTATAAATCATGTCAACTACTTACTTCTAAAATTTATTAAACAAATTTTAAAGGTATTTCACACTTTTTTCAGAAAAGATAATTTATAAATAATTAGGCAATTCCCCTGTAAACTATGATATGTCTTACATACCATAAAAAAACGTTAAAGAAGTCCCCCGTATAGTATAGTAAGTAAACGTTACAATATTTTAAAAAGGAGAAATTTCAACGTAAACTGTGGTAAGCGTTAGTTGCAATAATTTTCGTTATAGATTTTCCAAAGAATAATATCGCAACAACAATTTCAGCTAAACCAAGCTAATAATATAGTATTTTATTGCATAAGTTAATACCTAACACTATTGTTGTTGCTCATGCCAAATTTTATAACAATCGGTTAAAAAATGAAGTCGTGGTTCAAATTTGCAACTTCGAGCGTTTGAAGTTGCAAATGCTCCTGTAAAGTTGCGTTTTTGATGTTACGATAGTCTACCTAGGAGCAGTCGATGTATCAATGAAAAACTTACCTTCGCACTTAAAGCTGGGTGCATAAGGTCGTAGTCAGGCCAAATAACTATTATTTTAATGGCATTATATATTGCCTATAATATAATTTGTTATAAATTGACAAACACGCGTGACGCACACACGGAGTTTTGTGCAAATCTATTAGTCTCATAACGATTCTAGTTTAGCAGTACTGAAGATATGTAGCACGATATAGTGCGTTTTGAAGATCAAATTTAGAGTAATTAGCATTTTTCCTGATCCGTACAAAACAAATTCAAAACTTAAGATCCTGAATTTGTGCCCAAACGCGGTTTTAAAGTAGTCTATGTGACTGCTCTAAGTCTACTTCAATACACCATAAGTCTTCACGAAAACGCAAATCTGACTTAATCAGAACCAAATTTTGCTAGTTGGGTAGAGTTTATCAAGCAATGCTGAAAATTACATGTTCATCTCTAATAATTAGGCTCTAGAGTTCTGTTCTCTGACTTTCATTTTATTATTATAGCACTAATTCCGCATGGAAACTCATCATAAAAAAATATTCATAAACTACTTAAAACTACATTAATAGATCTATGTTTGTTCTAATTTTGAAAGACTCTCCTATACAATATAGGTACTATACCTACATATTTTATAGATCCCGTGATCAAATTGCTATCTTGGTAACCGCAAAACTAAGGGTCAATCCATATCCATACTTCCATACTAATATTATAAATGCGAAAGTGTGTTTGTCTGTCTGTCTGTCTGTCTACCTGTCTGTCTGTCTGTCTACCTGTCTGTCTGTTACCTCTTCACGCTCAAACCGCTAAACCGATTCTACTGAAATTTGGCATGGGGATACTTTGAGTCCCGGGAAAGGACATAGGATAGTTTTTATCCCGGAAAAATGTACGGTTCCCGCACGATAAACTTATTTTGGCGCAACGGAGTTGCGGGCGTCATCTGGTTTATACTAAGTCAAAGCGCATCGAAATGACTCACTAATATTGAACATAACAAATTCAAACTTAAAGTATAGTTCTCACAGAGCCAGTACTGGCTGCCAACAAGACTGGCAGCCAGTGTTGGCTTGGTATATGCCGCGTGTGAACAGTTTTTCAAGCCAGGCCAAACTGTTCACACGCGGCATATACCAAGCCAATACTGGCTGCCAGTCTTATTGGCAGCCAGTACTGACTCTGTGAAAACTATACTTAAGGTTTGAATTTGTTATGTTCAATATTAGTGAGTCAGAGCGTAACGCACACAGTCACGTGACGTTGAATAAGAATATATTGGTGACCCTGATGTGGTAGTGATGATGATGGTGATGATGATGATGAATGTAATTTGCATAGTAGCATATTATGCTTTCAGTTCTTAAGGTGACGCCGCGTTAAAGTAAGAAACCGTGTTGGATATGTTTTAGATTGTTTGTTTTCTATGAGAGGCCGGGCCGGCCTCTCATAGAAAACAAGCAATGGAACAGCAAAAAATGGAAAGGGCATAAGCAACAAAATGGTTTTTGTCGCGTAATTTAAAAACCATAAATACATTTCATATAAGCTATGCACATATTAAAGTGTATGCTTCAACCAATTTATGTACAAATTTTGGAACCTTAAATCACTCTCCTCTGTTGGAAAAATAGGAATCCCTTTTTTTACAGAGGTCTTTTCGATTGATAATTCTGTGTTATAAAAGTTGTCCAATCGTGTTATGCTATGGGCAATTCAAAGACAAAGACATGATGAATACTGACAATGAACTTTAGTTTCTTAGCTTTAGTCATTGCTGAGAAAAATCGGCATCGCTACAGCCAAATTATCAAGGCGTCGCCTTAAGGCAGCGCCCCAACCCCCAAACTTGTATCTATAAGGAGTTCGGAGTTCTGTTCAGCACCTTCGAACCATGGTATATTTTGGTGCAGAATCTTACCAACATATGCCTGGAATACTTCATACAAAAACAAAATCGGCATATGTTTTCATTTAAATTTTGAGGAGTTCCCTCGACTACTCCTGGATCCACTCGACCGATTTTGTGCAAACTTCACATAAACCATCTACTAAATAGTCCGAACAAACCCTGAAAATTTGGTTTGGATAGGTGTGCCCCTTCTTGAGTTATAAAGTGACAACGAAAATTGCCACTTATTTTTATATATTAAGATTTAATTACGAATACTAATTGACCCAATACTTGTTTTGAAATAAAATACTAACATAGTGTATTTTCTAACTAGATTTTGATGTATCACCCGCATGAATCAATATAATATGTTTATCATCATGATCAGGTGACGGAGGAGGAGCAGCAGCAGGACCTGGGCAAGCTGTACCGCGGCGCGGCGCTCGGCGTGTGGGGCGGCGGCGTCATCGACCCGCCCCGCGTCTGCATCATGTGCCAGGAGGAGGTTAGTCATCATCACCAGGTGACGGAGGAGGAGCAGCAGCAGGACCTGGGGAAGTTGTCCCGCGGCGCGGCGCTCGGCGTGTGGGGCGGTGGCGTCATCGACCCGCCCCGCGTCTGCATCATGTGCCAGGAGGAGGTTAGTCATCATCACCAGATGACGGAGGAAGAGCAGCAGCAGGACCTGGGGAAGCTGTACTGCGGCGCGGCGCTCGGCGTGTGGGGCGGCGGCGTCATTGACCCGCCCCGCGTCTGCATCATGTGCCAGGAGGTCTGTCGCTGTAATTACGACACACACGATTACTCATAGACAGGCCATAGACGGACCGCAGGTCGCAGTCGGAACCGACTGCTCTAAAGCGGTCGCGTTGGAATTTTATAGATTCCGCTCAAGAACTGCTCGAGCTGTCCGTGTGTAGTGGATATGAATTTAGTATGAAAACTGCAGATCGCCGAACGGACTGCGGCATGACTGCGGCGACCGCATTTTGCAGTCGGTGTCGGACTGCAAAATGCGGTCCGTCTAAGGTCGGCCTGATATGCAAAAATCATAAAAATATAATAAGAAACACCTGCGAATGTTTACAAAATATATGCCACAAACATTACTTACGCTGTCTGTTTAACTTTTCCATGTATTTAAAAACAAATTAAATAACAGGGCCGGATAGATGCAACAGCGGAGCCGATGGTGCTGGTGGCGTTTGCGCAGAACTCGAGCGTGCTGAGCCGGCGGGGGTGCGACGAGGGGGCGGGGTCCGGCGACGACGAGGCGCGCGCGTGGGCGCCGGCCGGGCTCGGCGCGCAGCCGCACGTGTCCTGCTGCGGCCACGCCATGCACGCGCGATGCTGGCGGAAATATATAGAGAGCGTGGTCGATAAGGAGAAACTCAGGTTAGTTAGCTAGGTTAAGTATAGGTTAGCTGTTATTTTAGGAAGATAAGTTAATCTTAACCCATTTACTGCCGCTGTACTGAATTGGGTACACATACAAAATTAAGGATAGTTCAAAATTTTGTGGTATCACACCTCAGTTTTCTATTTTATATATTTGATTAAAGATAAAGCTTCAACATTTTAACAAATTTATACTGGCAATTAAATTATTTTTAGTCATAAGGTGGGTTTGAAACTTACAGTTTTGCGACCTGCAGGAGTAAGCTCATAAATTCTCTCTTTATTTTAATCATATAATATTCAGCCACTTTATGTGTTTATTTTTTATTCAATACATTGTTATCTATATAATAAATAACAAGTTAGTGGTAGATTATAGAAATAGACGGAAAAATTGTGATCCAAACACTACTGTACCTAGTTGGGTACAACGGCCGAATCCACTAGCAAAATTTTCCTTTTTTTAGAATTTTTTAATATTGAGTTTGATTAATTTTAACATCTTATATCGTTATGAATACTAAGGGAAAGCTATTTTGTGCTCCTTTTATAATTAAAAAGTATCATATTATACATCCAGAAAACTCATATCACAGCGTAAATGTCCGCTTTCTTACACATTTCTTTATCCTGAAATTACCGACGTTGTAGACAGAAAAACGCAGGTAAAATAGCAGCTAAAAGATTTGACAGTAGCTGAACCTTGTAAGAGGAATCTATCTTGTCAGTCACAATGAAGCAAGTATCAACTAGAATAGATATTATAATACTACAAAATTTGTCACTTGCAAAGTGTTATAGTAACATAAACTTATATACACACTCCTTCGTAAGTAAGAAATATGACTCCAGAAATCACCTGTATACTTTTTACTTCTTATACCTATTAGTGGATATCAAGGACAAAAGTTTGGTAGCTTCAGCTACAGATACTACTACTAATTATGAGAAAAGACGGAACGCAAATCACCTCTTTGGGTAAAGATGATGATAGATTTTATTTACTTATTTGAATTATGTTTTTTCTTTTGTTATTGTCAACCATTAGCGTTTGCATTTACCACTTACGACTCTTAATGATAGCATGGCTTATATTCTGTTTCGACGAAACATCGTAACATTTTAATTATGTCAGAAAATATAATGAAAAACGAAGTTATCCTCCTCGTCAGTCTCTAGTTTACCTGAAGATTGTATCGATTACTATCTCAAAAATATTTGTAAATAGTTTCAAAATCTAAAACGTCATACAGGAGTTCGTTGTCAGTGCAAAAAATGTAATAAAAAAGTATTTATCAAAAAAGTTAGTTCTAAACCTTATCACACCTAAGTACCCCATAACACGCCGTTGTACCTAACTGAGTACACCCCCTTAAAGGGGAGGATTTCAATTTTTTTTTAATTTTTCTTTTATTTAACATATGAACCGCAGATAAATGCAAGTTTTGTTAAAAAATACTATTGGTTTCATTTGGGCGGTTAATGGGTTAAGCTGAATTAGATGACGTTGCCGTTAAAGGTAAGCGCTGGTGTTGTAAATGACAAGCTTCCGTGAACAAAGCAACACTTTATACGCAAATACTAGTGTGTTTGCATATATATTTAGAACGAACTGTCACCAGCAGTATTTCCGGACCCGTATTAGCCCGGTCTAATTAGATGCAGAAAAATCGTAACCTCGGAATAATTCGCATAGAGCTGAAAATTGGTAGAGACGTTAAATACACCATTATAAATAAAACCTCAAAAGTCCCCGACGATACTCCTTGTGCTAAAAATTTTATTCAAGGTCAAAGGTATGAAAATTAGGTTTTTCCCGTTTTTTTTTCAAACTGAACATTTTATTACAAAAATAGGTAGGACAAGAGTGTAGACCATAGAATTCTCTACAAAAAATATTCAGACACTTTTTTCATACCACTTACAATTCCTTATAAATGGCGGGCTTAAAGTTTGGGAAAAAAATATTCTATACTTATATTATAAAGCTAAGGAATATGTGGAACTACTGCTTTGAATTGAAAAATTCGTTTTTTGTTTAATAATCTTATTTATCGAGGAAGACTTAGCTATAATAACATCACGTTGGCACCAATAGGAGCAAAGAAACAGTAATATGGGAAAATACGGGGAAAATTATTTGAAAGAGCTTATCTCACGAACTACTGAAGCATTTTTGTGTTATTTGGCACAGATATAAAGTAGACCACGTGGAAGGATATAGGCTATTTTGTTTCTCGGGAAAATGTATGGTTTCCGTGAAATACATTTTAGGAGACCCCTTACGGGAATGATAATCAGAGATATTATATTGAATATTTATTGGGCGCAACTAATCGCGCGCGCCTCCATCCGATCACTGGCTATACTGCCGTTTACATACATAAACAATACTCATACAATATACATAGAATACACCTACAATATTCCCCCCCTTTAAAAAAATAATAATAATACAAAGTCAAGTGAAAGAAAAATTATGTACCTACTTAGACACAGCTTACATGCATTTAAGGGTTGCGCAGTATACGTCATTTAAAGTTATAACACAAATATCATATTGTTATATCATAATAACTGATTACAAAGTATGCATTACAATGGAATGCAAGTTCATTTACAAGCAAATGTCATGCACATATGCATGCTACCTAGCCCTACGACCGAAGTCTTGGGATCAGTTTACAACTGCTAGGAGATACAACATAACAAAATATTATACACGTAAAACTTACAATTTAAAACTTATCTAGCACATGAACGCACGATACAATATAGCACTAGTATCATCATTCATCACTATACTTGCTGCACAGTATATCGGCGCTGATTTGCATTTCCCCCTTGGCTCAGCCCAAACGACAGAGATGATAATCCGACTAGTTTATTAAAAAGCTTAATGGTATGCTTCTTGTAGTGCTGATAGAGCACACAGATGTACAGCATGACCACCGCTGCTATTACACAAAACAACATCACGTACACGTGATTTATCTTACTATCTATTGCAATTTGTTGAGCGGATGCACTGTTCGCTCCGTTTTGAGCAATTATGATCTCTTGCTCTTTGGTTCTTTCCCATTATGCTCGCGAATATAGCAATGTTTAACTCGTAAAGTACTGATAATAAATGTGAAACAATTTCTGAAATTACGATATATTCATTGAACAATTTATATGCTTACTCTATTGCGCAACAATACAATACTTGCTAAATAATTTAGAACTAGAATCAGCGTTTGCGTTTAGCCTCCTTCGAAACCATAAGGGCAGGTACACACTATCATAACAATTATTTTTTATTCCTACTCAAAGTCAAACCTAACAGGCCGTTTGATCAATCTACCGTGCCGGGAAATTTTGGGCTGCACTGTACATGACTTACTTGAAAAATCAGGACTAGGAGTTTGACGCTCGTTATTTGTAAATTGCTTAGCTAAACTTACCTGCTCATTCGGAGTGTGATCAGGTACCGGATGAGTCATCAAGTAGGCTGGTTTGAGTCTATCTATTGAAACTCGAATCTGCCTTTGGGGTAGCTGCACGGTATATACTTTACCACTTTTTTGTAATACCCTGTATGGGCCATCATACGGCGGTACCAGCGGTTGCCGTACTGCGTCATTTCTTATAAACATGTCTTTAAGTCAGGATGGACAAAAAACGATTTTGCGCTCGAGTGTAGACTCGCCTTAGGTTTCAATGAACTCAACGTGTGTCGTAACTTATCGAGGTATACATGTACACCTGGGTTTGTCTGCGGCGTCTCAGTGTAAAATTCTCCTGGTAATCTAATACCTTGGCCGTAGACCAGCAGTGTGCTCCGCTTATGTTGTTATCGCTTCGTATTGCCGCCCGCAATCCTAAAAGAACCGTGGATAACTCATCACCCCATGATTCAGAACTCAGCCGCGCCATTATCGACGCTTTTAAACTACGATGCCACCGTTCGATCATCCCGTTACTCTGTGGGTGGTAAGGCGTGGTCCTACATTTTTTAATGCCCAAAAATTTCATTAATGAACTAAAAATATCACTTTCAAACTGCCGCCCTTGGTCGCTTGTTATCCTTTTAGGACTACCAAAACGACAAATCCACCCCTCATATAACACTTTAGCTACTACATCGGCCGTGATAGTCGTTACCGGAAAAGTTTCAGGCCATTTAGTAAATCTATCTATGACTGTGATGAGATACCTGAATCCTTCTCAAGTTGTTGGTAAAGGACCCACAATGTCAATATGGATGTGGTCGAATTTTTCACTAATTTGGAACTCGCCTAGCTCAGCGTTTGAGTGACGGGATACTTTCGAACGTTGGCACCCTAAACACGATTTAGCCCATAACCCTACATCTTTATTTATGCCGGGCCAAAAATATTTATCAGATACTAATTTTCGAGATAAGCGAATTCCTGGGTGACTTAAATTATGAATAGAATCAAAGGCCAGTTTTCGAAAACGTTCGGGAAGTACGGTCTACAATTGGATGAGATTTCACAGTAAATTTTATTATTAGAATTAGGAATGTTGCATAACTGAAGTTTGAAGTGCGCGTTGCAATCTGACCGCGATAACAAGGACGTCAACTGGGTATCATGTTTCTGTGCATCGGCGAGTTCATCGAAATCGAATGTCGTAGGGCTGCCTATACTCTCTATACGTGATAATATATCTGCCACGATGTTTTGACTACCGGTTATGTGTTTAATATCTGTAGTATATTCACTTATGTACGATAGTCGGAGTTTCTTTATCGCTCGTAGTTCTAGTGAATGCAAAAGTTAAAGGTTTATGGTCCGTAAATATCGATAGCACACGACCTTCGATCTGATTTCTGAAATAGTGGACGGCCATATACATAGCGAATAGCTCCCTATCATAGGTACTGTATGCTCAGGTTAAACTACTTAACCTGAGTGTCGGATAATTTTTTAGAAAAGAATCCTAGCGGAGCCCACGCTTTGCCGTTCCATTGCTGCAATACTGCTCCTACACAAGTATCCGATGCATCCGTCATGAGAACTAAGGGCGCGCTCGCTAGTGGGTACTCTAGGGTAGCAGCATTTTTTAGGCTGACTTTACAATTTTCGAACGATTATATCGCGGCGGTGGACCATACAATTCCAGTTTTATCTTTTTTCTTACAATTAATTAAATATTTATTTAGTTCCTTCTGATGTTTGACTGCCTGAGGTATATGAAGCCTATAAAAATTTATCATTCCTAAAAACCTTCTCAACTGTTCGATAGTCTTAGGGCGTGGCATTTCAATAATAGCCTTTACTTTTTCACTCAGAAGTTTTATGCCCTTCGCTGAAACCTCATAACCTAAATATTCGATCCGATCGTTAGCAAATTCACATTTTGACACATTAATTGTTAAACCAAATTTTTCGAAACGTTCAAACAATAATTCTAAATGTTTTTTATTTAATTCGACTGAGTCACTAGCCAAAATGACATCAATATAACAAAAGAGTTGTGATTTTTTACTTTTATCACCGTCTTCCGGGGTACATAAAATTTGCTCGATTCCTTTTGTGACCACATTGTCCATAAATCTTCTGATACGTTTGGGCCGCGTTACACAGGCCAAAGGTCATACGAGCAAACTTATACAGCCCGAACAGGGTGATGATCGCTGTCTTAGGGATGTCACTGGGATTAACAGGAATATTGTGGAATGCCCTATTTACATCGATCCTAGAAAATATAGACTTACCTGCCAATCCGTACGTGAAGTCCTGCACCCGCGGAATCGGGTACCTGTCCGGCTTGGTGATAGAGTTCAGCTGCCTGTAGTCACCACACGGCCTGATGTCTACGTTCTTCTTGGGCACCACATGAAGGGGGCTGGCCCACTCGCTCATCGACGGTCTACAGATTCCGACCTCCTGCATGTGCTGAAATTCACTCTTTACCTTGTCGTAACGCTGAGCCGGAAGAGGCCGGCCTTGGCGTGAACCGGAGGCCCCGTAGTCTCTATGTAGTGATAGACATTATGCTTAGGTATTTCTTTAAAATTATAAGGTTTCGTTATATTAGGATATTTAGATAAAATATCGGAACAAGGGTTAGCTAAATTAAAAGTGCTCACTAAAAAGGAATCGGTACCATTGATCAAGGGCCCTGTTACATGTAAATTAGTAATTTTATCGAGAAGTTTTTTTGAACTAATATCGACTAACAACTTATAATAATAAAAAAAATCTGCTCCGATAATGGGCTGACTCACGTTAGCTATTACAAAAGACCACTTATAGGCTCTTCTTAAGTTTAAATTTTATTCTAATCTACTATCTTTGATGGTGTTCCTCAAGGTGGTGTACTATCTCCTGCTCTGTTCGCTTTGTTCATAAACTCTATAACAGTCATGCTTAAGTTTTCTCTCTTTCACCTGTACGCAGATGACCTACAAATCTATACTCAGTCTTCCTTAGAGAATCTTCCAAGGCAAGTTATCAACTTTAATAGTGATTTGAATACAATCTGTGAGTGGAGTAAGCGTAACGGCCTCACTATTAATCCCAATAAGTCGCAGATCATTGTCATTGGCAGCCAGGGATTAGTCTCAAGGATTGACTGGGTGAACCTCCCTCCGGTGCTCGTGTGTGGTGCACCTGTTCCTTTTAGTAAAAAGGTAAGGAATCTAGGTGTTCTTATGGATGAACACCTCTCATGGTCCGATCATATCTCAATGATCAGTAGTAAGGTGTACGCGGTGTGGCACTCACTGGGAAGGCTTAAGAACATATTACCGATTAAAACCAACATTATGCTTGCCGAATCCTTATTTTTATCCATATTAGATTACGCAGATATATGCTATGTAGACCTCACTCAAGAAAAACTAAATAAGCTTGAGCGTCTCCAAAATATTGCAATTCGCTTTGTGTTTGGTCTGCGTAAATTCGACCACATATCGGAGTACCGTTCTAGGCTTTCTTGGTTGCCCATACGTCTTCGTCGTAATACGCGTGTTCTATCTTCCTTGTACACTTTGCTCTATGATCTAAGGGCACCGTCTTACCTTAAGGATAGATTTAACTTCCGAACACCGGATCCTAAACAATTGCGCTCTTCAGACAATCTCCTTCTCCAAATCCCTAACCATAAAACAATTTTTTATGGACAGTCCTTTACGGTCAGGTCGATACTTTTATGGAACTCTGTACCAACTAATATAAGGCAAGCTAAAAGCATTTCTAGTTTTAAATCGTTAGTTAAAAAACATTATTTAGATTCGCTTTCTAACTGTCAATAGTATTATTGATATGACAATTCAGTCATCACAAATTACGTCAATTATCCTTCTCCTTTTTATGTTTATTTTTATTTTTACTCACACAATATTGTATGTTCAGTAGATTATTATGAATAAGTATAGAATATTTATTAGTTTATAACATTTTAGGAGCATTTTAGTTATTATTTGTGTATTAGAATGTAAATGGCATATATATATTAGAATATATAAAATAGGTATTAAATATAAATTAGGTATAATATATTAGAATATAATTCAGTTGTTAAGTTTCATTACTTTTAGATTTTAGTGCACAGTATACCCTACATTAATTGTTATTGTACTCCTATACCAAAGGTTGCTTGGTAGAAATTGCTCAATAGCAATAAAGCCGCCTTTGTGTTCATGTGTCCTGGTGAATGTATATTTAATTATTTGTTGTACTACAACTTTGTGAACGCAATAAAGTATATTCTATTCTATTCTATTCTATTCTAAGTTTATTACACCAAAAGTTTGAATTTCTGACCCATTAGCGGCGTACAATTTATATGGAAAATTTTTACGTTTGTAATATCTGCTAACTTTAGACACTGGAACGACTGAAATATTAGCTCCTGTATCAATAAGGAAACTCAATGAATTTTTAGAGTCATAAATACAGAGACGATAATTTTTCATACCGGCGGATGTATCTCCCGTCTCCTCGGAGGTCGCCTCACTTAGTTTTTCGCTGACGATCTCTTGTTAAAATTGCATGGCTCTTCGCACCTTCTAGATCTGGCTCCGAACCGGAAATGATAGTGACACAGCCAGTCGGGACTCTCGGGGGTCCTAGCCACAGAGTTAGACCCATACCTCGACCTGCTTCTTGATCTTGAGCGTCCCCTGAAGTTAAATCGTGGCTTTCTTCGAACCTCGTTCCGTAAAGCAGCTACTTCCAGCATCAAGTTGTTCATCTGCGTACATAATTCCTTATCAATAGACGCCTGGGCGGAATGGCATCCTATATTGGCCAGCTCACCCGTTAAGGAAGTCTGGTGCATACTCTCCATAACTTTATCCGCAATCGGCGACAAGTTGTCCAGTTTTTGGTCTGCACTAGCGGCTAATACAGCTCTGACCGCTGGAGGTAGACGGGAGAGCCACAAGCTCTGTACCGTCTCTTCACTAGCTTGACAATTTCGAGCGAGCTCTCGCATTTTTCTGAGGAGCTTCACTCACAAGCCTTTGGAACTGTCTCTCTGGTGATTCCTCGAATACCTGAAGCAGCCTCTCCTTCAGTGCCTGGTATTTATTGCTGTCTGGCGGCTTGTACACGATTTCCGACACTTGTTGGAGTGCGTCGCGTCCGAGTTTGGATATCACCAACTGGAACTTGCAGTCGTCACCTTGTTTTTGAGGATTCATCGTGGCCTCGAATTGAGCGAACCATAATCTTGGTAGCTCCACCCAAAATTCGGGAATTCTCGACGACACCGAAATTGTGGCTAAACTGGATTCCTCTGTCTTGATTACTGCTTGAGTCATCGGATTGGCGGGCCGGTACCCGCGAAAACTGTCCAGCCACAGCGGGGTTCATCATTGTTCCACATAAAAATCACGTCGGGGTCACCAATTTAGGAGACCCCTTACGGGAATGATAATCAGAGATATTATATTGAATATTTATTGGGCGCAACTAATCGCGCGCGCCTCCATCCGATCACTGGCTATACTGCCGTTTACATACATGAACAATACTCATACAATATACATAGAATACCCCTACAACATAATTAACAGGGCGAAGATTCTCCATAATCCATCTGTCAAGTTAAGTGGTGGATACCCAACTAGCAAATTTCTCTCAACCTACGTACGTTATAAGAGTACTGCACTTGTAGATTACTTAGAGTAGTTTTGACATATGCTGTTTGCACTATTAATAGTTTTGAAAAATGCATTTTATGCTCAAGTCAGTTTATTCTTACAATTACACTTATAAGCCTTTATGAGTATGAAAATTATAACCCTTATTAGTAAACATACTGAAGTACAGTTACTCCTATAATAAGCTCTTGTAGTAGCTTATAAGATGACAGTTATACATGTCGAAAAAGAGTTACTAGACTTAAGAGTACTTACTCTAGTTATTTGTACTTGTAAGGCCAAAACATGTTGTCTTATAATAATAAGACAACATGTTTTGGCCTTTATAAGTTCCATCAGCTGTATTGGTAAGAGCATTATGCGAGAGTATTATTAGTACAATTTATCTTTGATCGTCTCCACCAAAACTCTTATAATGTTATTTAATCTTCAATTGTGCTTGCTAGATCCACTTGTCAAATCAGGAGTTCTCATCTGACAAGTGGATCTAGCAAGCACAAATCGTTCGAAGTGATGAGGTTCTCTACAAAATTATAATATAAGTGACAATTATGAAAGAACTATAAACAATACTTATATTTACTTATATACTTATATTTTATTACTTATTAGCGACCCGCCCCGGCGTCGCACGGGTATTAAATATATAGCCACTGAACAAATTATTAAAATCGATAGCCTATGATCTTTTACATGGTCTACTTCTGATCTGTGCCAAATAACATAAAAATAGCTCCAGTAATTCGCGAGATAAGCCCTTTCATATAATTTCCCCTGTTTTTTCAACATTCTCCTATTAGTCTTAGCGTAATAAAATATAGCCTATAGTCTTTCTCAATAAATGGGCTATCTAACACTGAAATAAATTTTCAAATCGGACCAGTACTTCTGAGATTAGCGCGTTCAAGTTAGTCCTTTCAAATAATTTTTCCCTTTTTTCCCACGTTTTCCTCTATTTCTTCGCTCCTATTAGTCTTAGCGTGATAAAATATAGCTTATAGCCTTCCTATATAAATGGGATATCTAACACTAAAAGAATCATCAAAATCCGTTGCGTAGTTTTAAAGATTAAAGGGAACAAAGGGACATGAGGGAAAAAAGCGACTTTGTTTTATAATAGGTATAGATATTTTATTACTTGATTTGCATATTATTGCATATTTTAATTACAATACAGAGACATGGGTTGTTTGGTAGATATTTACTGCAGAACCCTAATCAATCGCTAATTCGCAACATGGCGGGAGACAGTTTTGTAAGACACTTGAGTAAGTCCCTATAGAACTAGTTTTTCTGATAATATACTTATAACACTCTTCAAAATGATAGTAGAAACAATATGGCTGATAATGCAATTGATTCTGAATAATTGAATAAATATTTATTGTAAATATTTCGAATTAGCGAGGCGCATTAAAAATTTGGGCTATACCCTAATATACTTTACAATAAATTCCCGTTCCCCTACGAACACACTTAATGTAAAGCAACTATCGACAATACAAAAGAAAATAAAAATATTATTAATTAATAATACATAATATTGTAACCTTTTAAATGTATCTAAATTTTAATCCCGTTCCACTTGACAAGTGCAAAATATTCTCATTTAGTTTTATCACTCGCTTGCCTAAGTTTGTTATAGTCCGATTCAGTTTTAAAACACACTAGTTTTTGGTTATACAAGGTCATTACAGTGTAAATCGGATTGACCAAGTATTCTATTAGCATGGTATAAGAGCAAATAGTCTTATAAAAAGGGCCCTTTTGGGGTCGTGGAGATAGGATTTAGTGTATTATAACGGATAAAAATTAATTGTCTTGAGATAATTATAAGAGCACTTTTTGCTAGTTGGGTAGCCTTATCAGGAAGTGGTGAAACAGGCTCTTAGCGTGATAAAATATAGCCTATAAGCCTTCCTCAATAAATGGGCTATCTAACACTGAAATAATTTTTCGAATCGGCAGTAGTTCCTGAAATTAGCGCGTTCAAATTAGGCCTTTCAAATAATTTTCCCCGTTTTTTCCATATTTTCCTCTATTTCTTCGCTCCTATTAGTCTTAGCGTGATAAAATATAGCCTATAGCCTTCCTCGATAAATGGGCTATCTAACACTAAAATAATCATCAAAATCCGTTGCGTAGTTTTAAAGATTAAAGTGAACAAAGGGATTAAATAAAACTTCAATCTCCAATAATTATAAATTTAATTACTACTTCAGTAAATTCGACACACAATTTGGGCAGAATAACAGTGCAGTATAGTAACCAAGTGCCCTTCTTCGTTGCTCACTCTCGAATCAGCGCTCCACCCAACTGCCCATCTCTACCCCACCATTCGAACCCCTACCACCGCCAACAAACGGGTGGAGGGATTCGAACAGTGTTGCCAGGTATAGACTGGTATTGCCATACATCAAAATAAAAATCATGACATTCGGCAATCCTGTAACGTGCAGCCTCCCGGCGCACGTAGATATAGGCAGTTGGTAAGATTTGTTCTACATTAACAATAGCTACGTAAGTATTAAGTTAAAAGTTACATTATGTATTATTATTTATTAATTTTTTTTAGTGAAAACTGATTCAGACGTGCTAATGTAAAATTAAACATCGTTTTAATGCATAACAATATAAAGATTTAAATTTAACGAGTATGTATGACATTTTTACCAGTACAATAATAATATAGGAACTAAATTCAATCATACATTAGAACATTTTAGAACATCACATTTCATTGACCAAAGAAAATTGATTGTATTAAAAATATATATATAATAATAAATATGCTATTACATAACACCTCAATCAAACAAGATAAATTGAATAACGTATAAGAAAATAAAAATCATGACATTAGATCTACTTCATAATATAAGAATAAAACAATATAATTAATTACAACAACGTTTCACATAATTACCGGTTTTTTTTTTTTACTTATAAATAAACATTGTTTTTTTTAACTTTTTTTCGTGTTCGTCTATATTGTTGTCAGTGTCCGAGCTACTACCATCACTATTATGTATTTCTAGTGCTTTTATATGTACCCACGGCCTCATCCTATCGGCCGCAATAACCGAATCGTATAACTTGCCTCTTTTAGGAAAACCCGGAACATCGACAACCCTGTAGCGATCATTCACGAGAACCTCTGAGACTCTATAGGGACCAATAAATTTTGAGAGAAGTTTAGAACTTTTGCCGTCATTGCAATAATTGTTTCGCGACACCTTTACTAGATCGCCTACACTATATTTAACCGCGGGAGTCCTATTTTTATCATGTCTATTCTTTTGTTTTATTTGATCCTTTTCTATGTTTAAACTAACCTTTTCCCTAATATCTTCCAAACTTTCGCTAACCTCCTTTTGTTCTATTTGCATCTTGTTAGTTAGCTTATCGCGCATCCTAACACCAAACAATACTTCTGTAGGAGATTTCTGAGTTGTCGTATTGACAGTATTGTCGATTCCCCATTGAATTCTAGTTGCTTGTCCCAGTCGCGTTCGTGACTATTATAATTTTGTGCTGCTAAGGAATTTAAGACAACTTGATTATATCTTTCGGCTTGGCCAGTCGCCCTGGGACAAGCAACCGCATTCAAGACATGTTTAATTCCGTATTCTATGCAGAAGCGTTTAAAATCCCCTGATGTAAAAGATGTCCCGCGATCAGACACACCTGGCTGGAATTCCGAAATCATGAAAAATATTTGTTAGAGCTTTAATAGTAGTTTTAGTTTTTGTATTTTTAACAGCCCGAATGAAAACGTACTTTGTGAATCCGTCTACAATAGTTAAAATGTGGGTATTTCCGCTTTTGCTCTTCACAAATGGACCTAAATGGTCAACATGGACGGTATGAAACGGTATATCAATTTTTTCAATAGGAAATAAATGTCCAGTTTTAACACGCGAAGCACTATCCTTATTATATGCACATTCTATGCACGCGCCTACATATTTTTTTACAAAACGTCTAAGTTTCGGAAACCAGTATTACCAAGATGACCTAATTCATCGTGGTTTGCCCTACATATTTGCCACCTAGCGTTTCGCGGTACAACTAGGCGTAATCCATCGTCAACTTTTCTATATACTATGCGATTTTCGATAATATAATTTTTCTTAATTTCTTTACACTCGTCATCCTCGTCCGGCTTTAGTATCTTTACTATGCGAGAAATATCCGGGTCAGCTAATTGTAAAGTAAGAAGCCAACTATCCGACTCGATATTAAAAATACTAACACAAGGACTATCTTCTACGTTCTCAGATAATACGGTATTCCTGCTCAAAGCATCGACATGCAACATTTGTACACCGGGACGATACTCTATATCGAATGAAAATTCGGAAATTTGTAACCACCACCTAGCTATGCGCGGTAATAAATCTCGTTTGGTTAGGGTGGTCCTGAGAGCCGCACAGTCTGTGTATATTTTGATGTGGAGTCCAAGTAAGTATACCCTAAATTTTTTTAGTGAGCAAACGACAGCTAAGGTTTCTAACTCATAAGAGTGAAGATGTCTTTCCTCCGGTGTCGTTTGCCTACTAAAGTAGGCGACCGGCTTCAATACACGAATGTCACGCTGCCATTGCATCAATATTCCCCCAATACCGAGAGAGCTAGCAGTGTGCAACTCCGTTTCTAGCTTCGGATCATATAGAGCTAATACTGGCCTACTTCTTAGTTTTTCTTTTAATAATGAAAACGCATTATCTTGCTCCTTAGACCATTGCCACGTACAATTCTTTTTCAATAGGGACATAATAGGTCGTGCAATTTCTCCATAATTTTGTATAAATTTACGGTAATATCCCGTCAACCCTAAAAACTGTCGTACCTCGTGAATATTGTTAGGTTTAGGGAAGGACTCTACGGCTTTTATTTTAGCTTTACCCGGTTGTATCCCTGCAGAAGAAACCTCATACCCGAGATACTCTACATTGGTAGTAAAGAAACGGCATTTAGACAATTTTAGAGTAAGACCATGCTCTCTAAATAATTTTAAAATCTCTTCTAATCGAATAAACATTTCGTCAATGTCTTTGGAAGGAATCAAAACGTCATCAAGATACGCTAAAGCATATTTAAATCTCTTATTACCCAAAATTTTATTCATCATTCTCTGAAAGACTGCAGGGGCATTAGCTAACCCGAAAGGCATACGCTTAAATTCGTAATGCCCGTCAGGTGTCACGAATCCGGTAAGATGCCTGCTACTTTTTGCTAAAGGAACTTGGTAGTAACCGGACGCTAAATATAAAGTCGTAAAGTAAGAGTTGCCACTCAAATTAGTAACTTGATCATCGATCACGGGGAGAGGAAAACGATCTTTGCAAGTTTTATTATTAAGGGCCCTAAAATCCACACAAAGCCTCAATTCTCCAGTTTTCTTCCTCACCATGAGTATGGGACTAGAATAATTTGAAGTCGATTCCTGAATAATGTCGCATTTTAGAAGTTCATCGATAGTCTCCCTTACTTGCTCTCGCTCCGAATGTGAAAGTCGATATGGACGATACACAACAGGTCTTTTATCCAAAAGTTCTATATGCATTTCTACATCCTTTACACAACCGACCTCACTTAGATTGATAGCGAAACAATCCCTATAACTCTGTAATAAGGAGTGTAATCTATCAATGACATCAGAATCTAAATTTTCACCGACAACAATCTCACTTTTATTTAGGGGTTCTATTTTAGAAGTGTCGTCAGTTAAAATCCTATTAACTTGTTGTGTATCACATTCAACAAAAGGCAATACACGCGCTATTAATACTTCAGAGTTTAAAGTGACGACTTTAGGTGTGAAATTAGATACAATTAGGAGACTTTTACCATTGGTTACCCTATAAGCTCCTTGAAGTAAACTATATTCGCAACCGGCTCCTAACGCATGATAACCTTGCACAAAAACGTCCCCGGAATATTTCGGATTCTCAGTATAGACAGGTAAAATATTTATATGTGTCACTTGGGTGGTTTCTAAGACGTATAACTTGATTGGTGCAAAAGTAACTTCCGATTCAAAAGCATCGCAAGACGGACTCTTATAAAAATGTAATTGGATATTATCTTTTAAAACAGTTAAAAAGGGCAATTCAGTGAAATTTTGTCCTATTATTAGTGAGGTTGGCATAAATTCATCAGCAATTACCAAAACATCTATTAAGGCTTCAACATCATCAATCTTAATTGTAACGTGTGATTTGTATAACGGTCGGATACAAGAATTACCAAAACCTTCAACAATCGGAATACCGTCGTAATTTTTAGGTAAATGTAAATTTTCGGCTTCACTTTGACGTATAAGACTACACTCACTTCCAAAATCTATGTACACTTCATACTCTTTATCGTTAACCAATGACCGTTTCATAAACTTATTATTAGATTTGTCGGAAACAGTGATTTTTAGAGTTTTCTTTTCAGAAGGAGAATCATTTTGGTTTGTTGCTTGCACTAATCGTTGTACAGGGGTGAGCTTACAATCATTGTTATCATGACCGACTCTAAAGAAACGCTTACATTTAACAATCTGATTGGGGCATTTAATGTAATTGGGGTCACCCGTTTTAATTAACTGTAAATAAATAAATAAATAAATCTAAATAATAGGGGTGACCCTTCGCACGACAATTGTAGCAGGTAATGTTACTATTTTTGGCTACACTACTATTTGATGAACTTGCAATATTAGGAATATTCATGCACAAATCTTTGGCTACCCCTATCCTGACCTTTAGGATGACTAAATTGTTGTGGTTGCCACCTTTGGGAACAAAGGTAATTTAAAAGTCCTTCCGGTTCTTGACAATCAAGAGTCTGAGCACCACTTTTAATTGAACCCTCACTTAATCCATGAACTATGCAATCTACAGCCTTCTTGCCAGTTATCTCGCATCTACTTAATAAACTAAACTTATCATAAAAGTACTCACGAAGACTTTCATCACGACGCGAAGTTCGATTTAACATTTCTTCCAGAAGATGTCCATAATTTTCCTCGCTGGGAAACGCTTTGATAAGCTTTGCCTGCCACTCACTCCACGTATAAACTACCGTCGGTAAAGATTCAAACCACTTTTTGGCTAGTCCAGTTAATTTTTGTAACGAAAAGTAATCTGGGCTTCATTCCATCCATAAATTCTGGCGCACTCGTTTACCTTCTTCAACCAAATTTCTATTGTCTGAGCTCTATTCGATGGGTTAAACTCAGGAATTACGTTGTTAAGATTGTTAAAATTCATTCCAGTACCTTGATCCCCTTTAAAGTTCGCTAAAAGTTTTAGCACATCGTCTGTAGTAAGTCTCCTTGATTTTCTACGCGACAGAGAGGGTTCTTCCTCCGAAGAACTAGACGTTAAACGACGCCGTTTCTTCCGTCTATTCCTTGGTGGTGTCGTTGGAGGTGTACCTCCCTCACTTAATTCTCGCGGCATCCCTGCAATTGATTTATTAAAACATACGAGTAAACCATCTCAAAGTAATTCCTAAATATCGATGATAAAATAGTTTAATATTTAAATCCTGGGTTACTTAGCCAACCAGAAGTAAGTTATCAAAATAAAATTATTCACTCAGGTAACTTTACCAGACTTTCCACCAATTTTAAAATTTGGTAAATACTTTGGCAAAATATGCTGTCAAACTGGTCCACTCTATTTTTAAATAATTCAATTATATTCTAAATATCACAGTTCACTAACAACTGAACAAACCTAGTCCACTCAATTAAATCCAGCTAATAAACTTAGTCCAATAAAGTATCCGGTGAACAAACCTAGTTCACCCAAGTATCCGGTGAACAAACCTAGTTCACCCAAGTATCCGGTGAACAAACCTAGTTCACCCAATAATCCGATGAACAAACCTAGTTCACCCAAGTATCCGGTGAACAAACCTAGTTCACCCAAGTATCAGGCGAACAAACCTAGTTCACCCAAGTATCCGGCGAACAAACCTAGTTTACCCCAAGTATCCAGCAAACAGACTTAGTTTACCCAAGTATCCAGCGAACAAACCTAGTTCATCCAAACAAACCTAGTTCACTTTAATAATCTAACCAACCATTTTGTATTCCAAAAAAAATAATAATTAAATAAATCAAAGTCAAAATTACATCCATTACAAATTATTCCGACTCAATTAAAAAACTTATTTGGATCAGTTCCAATATAGATGTACTTACCTAATTAAGTTTTTGTGTTGTTTATTTTGTATCAAATATCATGATGTAAAGTTGCAAAATGCATTTTCATAACGTCCGAAGAGTAATTATCTTATCTTGAAATACAACTGGAATTTAGTAGTGTTTTTCCGTTTCCTTAAGGGTAAATATTTGAAAAACGCTCAACAATAAGCAAAACTTAATCATGATGGTTAAAAATCATCCAACAGGAAGTAATCATTCACTAGATAATTAACTACAATATTATAAACTATTCATACCAAAAATATGTGACACTAATTAACTTTGAATATTGTTTTATTAGAATAAGTATCTTGAAAGTTATCCATTAGCAAAACAATTATGAAATTGTTTCATTAATATAATATCTAATTATAATAACAAGGCTATAAGGCTTTTTTTTTTAAATGAAAAGTGTATTTGCGTAGTATAATGCGAATCACTGTGTATACGGTAATATTATAAGGATAAAATAATGTAATGTTCACTGTCGAAGAGTTGCCTCGACCAAGTGAAATGTGTAATGATGTTAAAATGTAATGTAATATTCACTGTCGAAGAGTTGCCTCGACCAAGTGAAATGTATAATGATGTTGACCGTGGTGCGTGGTAGTGTATTCATTTCAGTAACGTGTTTTTCGAATATCTTTTGTAATCTATATGTATTTCATATCAAATTTTAAAACGATAAAATTACATTATTTCGCATTACTAATTGTCAACTTTTACTTAAAATAAATGATAAGTTAATGTATATTATAAAGTAAGCGTACATACCTGGGGGTTTCTTATCCCGCTTCTGAAGTTAAATAAAACTTCAATCTCCAATAATTATAAATTTAATTAACACTTCAGTAAATTCGACACACAATTTGGGCAGAATAACAGTGCAGTATAGTAACCAAGTGCCCTTCTTCGTTGCTCACTCTCGAATCAGCGCTCCACCCAACTGCCCATCTCTACCCCACCATTCGAACCCCTACCACCGCCAACAAACGGGTGGAGGGATTCGAACAGTGTTGCCAGGTATAGACTGGTATTGCCATACATCAAAATAAAAATCATGACAGGGACATGAGGGAAAAAAAGCGACTGTTTTATAATATGTATAGAAGCTTTGATACGATAATTTTTATCAAGATGCAAACATATTATATTTTTAAACATATTGTATAGTGAAATTGCATAAGTGTGAGCACTGTGAGCGTGCCAGCTTTAGTTAACTGATCTATAGCAACAAACACTAAAAACAAAATAATATTGGTCTCAGATAATATTAATATTTAAGGGCATACAACAAACCATACAACAAACGTGATGTTTTTGTCTTTTTTTGCTCGATATCAATAATGGCAACAGATAGGCACTTGAAATTTTCACAAAGTTATCAATTTAAAGAAAATAAAAATTTAAGGGGGGCGGGCATACCATGCAAAAAGCACAATTTTTGGAGTATTTTTGCTCTATAACGGTACGGAACCCTTCGTGCGCGAGTCCGACTCGCACCTGGCCGATTTTGTATTATAAATTTTCTCGCAGATTTTGTGACGAGATGCGAATTCGGAGTTTTGTGTGGGAGCCCTTATTGTCACTTGGCAATTTGTGATGTGCAGGCCGTACCGCATCCGTCAGCCGACGACATTCGACGTGGAGAGGGGCGAGTACCTGTGTCCGCTTTGCGAGCGGCTGTGCAACACCGCGCTGCCGCTGCTGCCGCCGCCGCCGCTGCCCGCCGCGCCGCCGCTGCCCCTCAACGAGGAGGACTACGCGCAGGCCGCCGACCTCATACTCAAGCTCAAATACCAGGTTCGTTATACAGAGAAGTTGATTCCTAGGCAGATGGCGAACCTAAGTAATTTGATCGCGTTAAGTCAATCCCAGCCGACCGATCGCAGCTAAAATTGAATTGACATAAGCCGACCACATGACGTAGGTTTGTCCACTGTCTAGGAATTTCCAAGATGGTAGATAATAATGCTGGTGCCGTCGCTGCCTGTCGCGTAGCTGCCACCTTCGACGACGAGTACGCACCTACGGACGCGTACAGACCTCAGACAACAACGTCAAGTATTGTTGTGTTTGTAATGATTTTTATTTTTACTAACGAGTTTATCAGCTGTTAGTCCGCTGTTACTGTCAGGAATTCAAAGACTTTTTCTATAGAATTAAATAGCGGAGTTTTGTACTTTTCCGGCCCCGCGCAATAGATAACAATGGCACTCCGAGTCCGTGTGCACACGGGTAGGCGGGTTAACCAGCGGGTAATACGGAACTACTCGCGACGACCAAAAATCGACGTAAGTATATTTATATAATTGCTGTGTAAAACAATGTAAAACACAGTCAACACACAAACACTTATGTAGTAATCACATCTGTAAAACTCGCTTGGTGTATTGCAACAAAGTATAAAAATTGCTAGGTATATTTGATATTTATTTAATTTAGGTAACAAACAGCCATGTAACAAAGTGTGATACTAGCTAGGTATTTTTACATTTTTAATTTTATTCAGTGATATTTATTTTTGTAAAGTGTGTATAATGTACGTAATCTATTCGCTCATTTACAAAATTGTATACTCTATCATTCATGACCTATGTATGTCAAGCAACGTTTCTCCGCAGGTCAGCATCGCGGATGAGACGCACGTGTGCAGTGAGGTGTGTGAGGAGCTGTACTGTCGCGCGCGCACCGCGGCGGCGGCGGCGGGGGCGGGGGCGAGCGCCGGCGAGCCCGCCCCGCCCGCCGCACCCGAGCTGCGCGTGTCCGAACACGTGCGCGCGCTCCTGCCCCCTGCCTTCCTCGCCCACCTGGCCACGACCGATGCCCCTGAGCCCCCGCCCGCGCACCATCCCAACTCCAAGGCGCTCGTCGAAACTTTCGCAAAGGTATTTTACTATGATTCGATTTAAAATTTAATAAACTTCAACATTCAAGTTAATAATACTCAACGGACACTAAACTCGCTAGATGCTGCCGGGAATCTGCGGATCGTCGTCGTCGGACAGCGCGACGTGCGTCGCGGTGGTATGCCGCGCGACGGCGTACACGGTGCGAGCCACCGCGGCCGTGCTGCGCGCCGAGCGCCGCCCACTGCTGGGCGAGATCCCCGCGCGACACCGCGACGCCCTGCGTGCCCTCGTGCGCATCGCCGGCGCGCTGCCCGCGCTGTGGCCGCAGCGGGCGCCTCTAGCGCACCACGCGCTCGCCGCCCTCGACGCGCTGGAGCGCGGCTCGCCGCTGGCGCACGACGGCTTCGGCCCGCTCGTGGCGCTGGCGGTGACCGTGCCGGCGCTGCTGGGCGGGCCGCCCGTCCCCGCGCGCCCTTCGCACCTCGCCCGTCAGCTCGCGCTGCGGGCCCTCCGCGCGACCCTCACGCGGGCACTGCTGGCCGTCGACTTGTCCGGCTGCGTCGACGAGCCCATGGACAGCCCCGAGCGGGCCGACCTAGACGGGCTACTGCCGCTGGTGCGCGAGGTGCGGCGCGGCACGCTCGACGTCGACGGCCTCGACCCGCACGCGGTGTGGGACCGCGTGCGGGCGCAGTGCACCGACTTCCTGAGGTGGTGCTGCCTTTTCTTCTGGTTCCTCAGCGACGTCGAGCCGACGACGGAACTGACGGAGGCGGGGGGCGACACGTGGGAGAACATGTGCGCGTACCTCGACCTGCCGAGCTCGTTCGCCGAGCTGCTGGGCGCGCCGCTCGGGCGCGGCGCGGTGCTGGAGTGGGCGTCGCTGGCGGACGAGTGGTTTGCGGGGGCGGCGGCGCCAGCGCTCGTGCTGGAGCCGGCGGAGCCCCCGCGCCTGGTCGCGCTCCCCGAGGATTTCTCGGAGCTCATGAACGTGGTGTCGGAGTTCTCGTGCCCCAACTCCGAGCGCGAGGACAGCAAGAATCCCACCATGTGCCTCGTGTGCGGACAGATCCTGTGCTCCCAGAGCTACTGCTGTCAGATAGAGATTCGAAGCGTAAGTATCGACCGAGATGACCATTGTTTTTCGTAGAACATACAATTTTTAATAAAAAAAATACGTCGAATTTTATGTTTTTAGGGTTCCGTACCCAAAGGGTGAAAACGGGACCCTATTACTGAGACTTCGATGTCTGTCTGTCCGCACGAGAGAGTGCGCGAGTCCGACTCGCACTTGGCCGATTTTTTTTTTTTTTATTATTTTTTTTTATTTTACTTTATTTAGGAAACAAACAGTTTTTTTAATATCTTAATTAAATACAATTTTTACTTAAAAACTAATAGTTCCATAAAATTTTAATGCAATTTTACAGAAAGATATGCTGTTATAGATACATAGTTATTAATTACTTATTTATTAACAGGTTTTGTAATTTTAATTTGTAAATAGGCAAGCTAATATTAAATATATCAAGGTCCTTAAATTCTTCATTGTATGTCTTAACGCTACGTTTGAGGAAACAGTTGCTAGTATAAATTGATCTATACAAAGGAACCGAAAATACATTTTGTGAACGAGAACCAGGTCTAGGTACTTTAAAATCGATACATTCCAAAATGTGTGAGGCGTCAATGTGGTTATTTATAATTTTAAAAAGATAAATTTGGTCAAACATTTTCCTGCGGTTTACAAGACTCGTTAGTGAATGTCGACTGAGTGAGGTCTCATAAGATATATATTCATGATTTCCAACGAATTCTAAGGACTTAATAAATTTCTTCTGAATCCTCTCAATGCGGGCGATATGACAAGCGTAATACGGACTCCAAATTATGCAAGCAAAGTCTAATATCGACCGAACAAAGCTGAAGTATAAGATTTTTAACGTGTGGAGCTGTTTAAAAGGTTTCGAAATTCTTAGTATAAATCCAAGTTGACGAAATGCTCTATTGACAATATGGTCGATGTGAAAATTAAATGACAATTTGGAATCCATGATTATACCAAGGTCACGAATAGTTGTGACCCTATTGAGAGGATTGCCATTAATTTGGTAATCAAAGTTAAATGGGTTGTGTTTGCGAGTATAAGACATCACGGAACATTTATCAAGATTTAAGAAAAGTTGATTTGCTAAGCAATACTCAAATAATTTGTTTAAATCACATTGCAGTTGCTTGAAATCCTCTAAGTTAGCAATTATTTTGAAAAGTTTTGCGTCATCAGCGTATAATAATAAATTTGAAAAACGTATAACCTTGTTAATATCATTAATATACAGGATGAACAGCAAAGGACCGGCATGTGACCCTTGGGGTATTCCCGAAGGAATATCTATGAATCTGGAAACATAACCTTTTATAGATACTGCTTGGGAACGATTTGTAATATAGGAAGTTATCCATCGCAGTAGATCGCCATGTATACCGATGTTCCAAAGCTTTTCTAAAAGTAGATCATGATTTATTTTATCGAAAGCTTTGGAAAAATCGGTATACACGACGTCTACTTGTAGCTTTTTATCCATGGCATTTAATAAGAAATTGGTAAAAGTAAGCATATTTGTTTCAACTGAACGGCCCTTACAAAAACCATGTTGATTAATAGAAATGTGATTTTTTAATAACCCCATTAGCTCGCGTGTGACAATTTTTTCAAATATTTTACCTAATAAATTAGTTTTCGATATCGGTCGGTACTGAGACACATCATTTCTATTTTCATTTTTAGGAATAGGTGTAATAAGGGCCTGTTTCCATTTCATGGGAAATGTGCCTTCCGTTAGAGATTTGTTGTAAATAATAAACAAGGGTAAACTTAGTTCCTTGGCGCATTTACGTATAAATATAGGATGTAACCCGTCATATCCAGGACCTTTATGGATATCAATGTTTTTGAGTTCCTTAAGGATGACCTCTTCAGCAATGAAAATTGAGTTGACATTCACTAGGGAGTTTGATGAAACTGAATTAATATTATAAGTGGGAGGTCGTGAAGCGCTTTTAACAAAAACTGAGCTGAAATATTCATTAAAGAGATTACATGTGCCTTCGCCAGTATTTGAGACACGGTTTTGAAACTTGACTGTTTGAGGAACATGATTAGACGGTAATTTTGATTTAACGAACTGCCAAAACAGTTTTGGGCATTTAATTTAACTGTTAATGGCACTACAATATAGTTGTAGTTAAAACGTTTATAACTTCACTTAACACTTCCTGATGAAGTGCCAGATAGGCTATCCACAACTTTTTTGACAGATTCTCCACACTCTATCTGTCAAGTTAAGTGGTGGATAGCCTATTCAGCAATTATCAGGAAGTGGTGAAACATGCCCTAAATATTGGATTGTCTGTCAGAAGGAGCGTAGCAGCGGCAAGGAGCTGGTGGGTGCGGTGGTGGCGCACGCGCTGCGGTGCGGCGCGGGCGCGGGCGTGTTCCTGCGGGTGCGGGAGTGCGAGTTGCTACTAATAGCGGCGCCCGCGCGCGGCGCGTTGCTGCCCGCGCCGTACCTCGACCTGTACGGCGAGACGGACCAGGTATGACAAAAAAACTTGAGAAGTGTCAAGGGACACCTGGATGGAACGAAGTTGCTTTCTATGAGAGAGAGAGAGTCAGGCAGAGAAACACGCGCACGCCGCACGGCTTACAACTATAGCAAACACTACTACAACTTTTGGTCTAAATTTCCCTTTCGCAACGCGCGATAAGGAACTTCGTCCCAAAAATTCCTTATTAATAAGAACATGATACAAGCGTTATACATTTTACCCGCCCCATCCGCAATTTTTCTCTTTTGTAAAGTTTTGTAAACGCACCTGTTGTCTGTTTTTTATCATCTTCTGATACGTAAGAACACCAAAAAAAAAAATTCTATAAATAATAGGATCAATTATTGACATAAGTAAATCAACTAACTTTCATGACAGGGTCTCCGGCGCGGTAACCCGCTGCTGCTGTGCGCGGAGCGGTACGAGAAGCTGCGAGTGTTGTGGCTGAGCCACGGCATCCACGAGCAAATCGCCCGCGGCCTCGACACGTCGCTGTTAGTTACCACCAACTGGCAGAACATGTGAACATCACGGCATAGCGAGGTGCCACGCCACATGGCAACGAGCTGCGCGCCACATGGCATCGGGGTGCGACACATGGCATCGAAGTGCGACACATGGCATCGAGGTGCGGCACATGGCAACGAGCTACGCGCCAATGCCAATGAGCTACGCGCCAATGCCAATGAGCTACGCAGCGCCACCACGTAGCGTCGCACAGGAAAAGCCATACAGAGCACTCGGGGAATGGAACGGTGTAGCGTGTATCGATCGAGTAACGCCTACTAGTTGTATATTATTGCTCACGTTAGAGGACGAATGTGATTTATCTTATTAATAACGCAATTGTAGTTTCTAACGATCTTAATCTTAGGTTACTTAAGTATTGTTAACATTTCGATCTTTTGAATGTGAAAGTCATACGGAAGACCGAAGAGGTTTTGCGAATCGCTGTATGTGACACTCAAAATGGCTATGGAAGGATAAACTAGAGAACAACCGAGATAGTACAATACTAGGAACAGTGCAACTATTTTATTATAGCAACAATAAGAACTACTGATAAAGTTCGCCCGCGGAACCTGTGGCATTTCGTATAATAACACATCGCCGCTGTCTCTTTGATGATAAATATTATATTTGTAGAAAAATGAAAGAGGTATAAAGATGAGTCAATATACGACATGTAATTGGAGATATCTCATTATTGAACTTAAACAAGTTTAATTTCAAGCCAAACTATTATGAAATTATTGCAACGTACCAGAAATATTGGAGTGAGCTTAAAAATACAGTAGCAAATAGTTGTTCTTCGTGTAGCCGGACAACGGCTGTGCTTTATTTGATGTGATTTTGAAATTACTTGTATCTTATAGAATCACTATATAACTCACGCAATAATCTAGACTAGAGGAAACACTGCTTTGATTTTATAAGACGATTTTACAAACATACTAGAATTATCGCCTGTAACGACTACACAGTAGTCCTGTGTGACAATGGCGTTTTAATTTAGTGGCCCTCTAAGGCTGCGTTTCCACCGGAAATGAGCTAAGCTGCGTGTTGAATGTGTTTTACAAGAACCAATAGAATCGTTGTGCTGAACGTGGTCGGGCAAATGAAGCGTTTATATTGGTTCTTAAAAACACATTCTTCGCAACGCAGCTTAGCTCAGCTCCGGTGGAAACGCAGCCTGACTGGATTTATATACGGCGGCGCGAGCGCGCGGTTTGGCGGCTAGAGATAAACTACGATAACATGGCGCGCCCCTCATAAATTCAAAACGTTTGAAGTGCGTCGTCAAAACGTTTTAAGTGCGTTGTCAAAACGTTTTAAGTGCGTTGTCTTGCGTGGTCGGCTAGTTATGATTAGTAGACCAACAAATCTTGGTAATAAGTGATATTAAGTGAAATATTACGGGTATTGGTTGATTGGTTGAATACTCACTACATACAAACTCTTTCATAAGGATGTGACTACACACATTGAAACAGTAATTCGGAGGGGCGCGCCATGTTATCATAGTTTATCTCTACACAGCGAGATGACAAGCAAATGTATGTAAATGACAGCTTGACCGCGCCGCATCTAAATAAATCCATACATTTTGTTTGTGATCTTGCGGTCCTTTTTTTTAAATTAAATAAGGGGGCAAACGAGCAAACGGGTCACCTGATGGTAAGCAACTACCGTCGCCTATGGACACTCGCAACATCAGAAGAGCTGCAGGTGCGTTGCCGGCCTTTTAAAAGGGAATACGCTCTTTTCTTGAAGGTTTGCAGTTCGTATAGGTCCGGAAAAACTGCTGGTGACAGTTCATTCCAGAGTTTTACAGTGCGCGGCAGAAAGTTACGCGAAAAACGCACTGTGGAAGACTGTCACTCATCAAGGCATCACCTTGGATGGTATGTTTTTCGCGTGGGACGATGGCGAAAAGTTGCAGGTGGTATGATTCCGAACAATTTCTCAGAGCACTCCCCGTGATACAACCGATAGAGAATGCAGAGTGAAGCTACATCTCGGCGTAATTCCAAGGGGTCCAAGCTGTTTGAAACACTATGGCAGTCAACAATTCGAGCGGCCCTTCGTTGGATACGATCCAGAGGAAGCAGTTGGTATTTTGGCGCCCCTGCCTAGAGATGAGAACAATATTCCATATGAGGCCGAACCTGCGCTTTGTAGAGTTGTAGGCGTTGGTCCGGACTGAAGAACTGTCTCGCTCTGTTAAGAACACCAAGCTTCTTCGAGGCTAATTTGGCCTTACCCTCTAGATGATATCGGAACTGGACTTCGCTCGATATGTTGACGCCAAGTATCTCAATGCTAGGGGAGATGGTTAAAGATGTGCCCTCGAAACGAGGACATACGACCATTGGTGACTTTTTAGTGGTGAACGCGTAGACTTGTGTCTTGGCGGGGTTGAATTGGACCAAGTTACGTCTACCCCATTCAGAGACCTTCTCCAATGAATTCTCCACCTTAGACAAAAGTTCGTTTCGACTCTCAGTGACATTTTGCCGAGAAATATTGTGGGAGCCGGTATATACAGCATCACCTGTACTGTCATCCGCATAGCAATGAATGCCGCTGGTCTGCAACATGTCATTGATATGCAGTAAGAATAGAGTAGGCAATAGCACACAGCCCTGAGGGACACCAGCATCAACACCAGCTTCTGTCTGCTAAGAAACCAGGTTAGCAGTCTAGCAGCCAAACCGCGCGTTCGGGCTGCCAGTATATAAATCCAGTCTTATCGCCTATAATCGGCATTGTCCGCGCGACAACGTCGTTAAATTTAGTGTGGCCCTCTAGTAATTTAGGTATTCAAACTTGCCAATTACTTCTTCAGTATTACACGATGAATTAGTGGGGCATCACTGGGCATGTAAAATTCATACTCTTACCTTCGATCGCTTGTTTTTGTGACAAAAAGCCTTTTAAAACGCTGAAACCTTAAGGATACGGTAATGTATTAGAACATTTGATTATTTTACTTTAGAAAATAGAATGTGGATGCGAATTGCAAACTCTTAAATTTAGCAATGATAGCCTAGTCAGAATCTTTGTGAATGTTAAAATTAGGCGCGATCCGTACATAATAGAAATTGACTAATGATGCAGCTTAAAGCTTAAGCTATTTGGGATACTAATATTACATTTATTGAGTTGTGATTACATTTATTGAGTTGTGATTAATTTAATAGGAGCTGCCGTTTTTTAAAAGTAATGATATTGTTAAAAAATCATTTTTCAGCTAACTCAGTCTCACATAACGCTATTCTAATGCAGTTGTCTAGATTTTCGTGAATTTTATCTTCATGTATATGAACTAAACTTGTTTGTTTCTAACTCGCTGTCCCTACGTCGTAGTAAAGTTATGTAGCTTTGTAAATATAATTATAATGAGAAAATATATTATGGTTTTGTTTAACTTAATTGGCATTTTATTTCTTATATTCTCTCCATGATAAAGCCGCGATTCCACCGCGGCGCACGAATTTATTAGTTTGACTACGTGGGTCAACGTTTCCACTGCAGCACACGCTATGTACAAATGTAGCGCAGCACAGTTTTGAATACTATGTACACGCTTCCGCGTATCCCGTGCACAGCATGCGTAGCGTGGCCAGCGTTGAGCTACGTATGCACCATATTCGAGCAAGCTACGAGTCAATTCGTGCATAGCGTATCCGTGGGTTGCAGTGGACACATATATTTTCTTACAAAGCGAAGCTTGACGCACGTGTGTAGTCTCTCCGTGCGCTGCGGTGGATTGGCGGCTTAATGAGGGTGTCATTCAATAAAATCAATTTTAATAATTTTGCAATATATTTCTCAGTAAATAAAAGTAAATAATATTATTATATTGTATCTTTAATAGGTTAATTATACCCTGTTGCAATAATTGGTGTTTATTGATATCGTTTCACACTGGATTCTCTGCATTAAAACAAACTATCACAATAGACAAAACGAACCAGTAGGCCGACTTCAAACTAGCTGACAAATCGGCGCGTCATCGACATTACCTTTTGGCTTATATTATAGTCATGAAATTTGTTACCTACCGGTGATGTTTTGCTATTTCCCTCGCGCTCATAGAAGATACTGATTACCTTACTCTTTCTATAAGCAGGACCTTCGAGGTGTGCCGCAGTGCCTTCATAGCGTCTTTAAAATTTGCTAGGGCCGTGTTCGCCCTACACACACTTCGCCATCCGGTCAATTTGTTAGAATTTCAATGGAAAATAGAATTTAAGTTTTGTTTTTGTTTCTCATCTCTTTTGTTTTATTTTTTAAATGACTAAATTTTGTTTATTAATTTGTTTATAAACAACGGTGATGAGTGATAACCCTTCTAGAGGTGAGCATTCTAATGCTTCGAGAGGTGAAAATCTCAGTGTCGGTGCTTCTGATGAAGTCGTGCGGTGGAAGGCGGGAAGGTCCATACACCCTCATACACGCGGAGTGATGAGGGTGAGGACTCATCGGAGGACAATTCTTCCGTCTCCCCGCCTCCCAACAAGCGCCCTAGGCGCAAGAATTGGCGTTCCTCGGAGCGCGTCGACAACCTGGAGAAGGAGGCGAGTTATATTGCTGACTACGTAACACAACTCCCTCATTATCTTAGCCATAAGCCAGTTTTACACACTAAACGCTCAGAACAAGGAAAACGTAGTAACTCAATCTCAGCTATTGGTAAACCCAATAACGACAAATTTACCTTTATATATTTATTTTATTTTTAATTTTATTTAATTACGTAGCCTCATCAGAAGGCGTTTTAACTAGGCTAGCACATGAAAGTTCGCAACAAAGAAGCTTAGGCAAAACCTACAAGGTTTAGTAGACCAGGCAACACTTAACTCTGAAATCCAGTCGTCATATAACAGATCAATGCAGATTATCTTTGGCAGAAGAAATGAATGCTTTGAAGTTAGAAGGAATAGAGTTATAATTAAGGAAATATATTCCCCAAACAATAAGAGAGCTCTAATGGATATACCTATCTGAGCTAAGTAAAAAATACGAACAGACATCAGAAAATATAGAAAAATTAAGTGACTACAAACATTAGAAACACATAATATAATCAGAACAGGAGAGGTGAGAAAGGCACTTAATCCTTCAGGCCCCGCGCGAGCACCGGTGATCGCGACAACAATAGAATACAATAGCAATTCCTGGAAATTCCGACTGAAGTATTAAGGAACTCAAAGGACACTCGACATACTACTAAGGAGTGGATACCTAAACTTAAAAAACGTACAACTACCAGCACAAATAGAAAAGACATCAGCAAAATAGCTACAACATTTTATAGAAATCTATAAAACCCACAAAAGCAAACAGTAAATAGAGAAAGCCTACCCAAACCTAGTTACGAAGCTGGTCAAGTACCGGAAATTCTGCCATGTGAAGTGGAAAAAGCCATTCGCAGTCTAAAAATGGAGAGAGCCCCAGACAAAGTACCAAATGATCAATGAACTCGTACCTGTTCTTACTAAAATATTCAACGACTTACTAAAGACCTGCACGACCTTCGCTAACTAGACTTGGAGAAGTATGGCCTTAAAGTGAACGGAGAAAAGCTAAACCATTTAAGATTTGCTGGAGTATAATTGTCTTTGAAGAAAACCCAAACAACCTTGAAACAATGATAAAAGCTCTTGACAAAGAAAGCAAAAAAATAGGCCTTAGCACGAATAAGGACAAAACCAAAATACTTACAAACCCCAAACAAATTACTTACTATAAAAGTTGACGATCAACCTCTCGAATATGTTAAGGAATACATCTACCTTGGACACTCACTGGTACCCAAGAGATGGTAAACGGAGTAGAGGTCGCCAACAAACCAGATGGGGAGACGATCTTGCACTAACAGGTGGACATCATTGCTTGGAGAAGAGTAGCACTAGACAGAACTGAGTGGAAAAGGCTGGAAGATGCCGAGAGGCACACTGACCTTCGAGACATTCTTTAATCTATAGCTTGAAGTCAGAATAAGGAGGCTATTATTATTATTAATATACCACCACTACCGAGTGCCGAATATGTGTTTAGTCGTGAAAAATTACAACCATTCATAACACAAGATAATCAATATATTCTATAAAATAGCAAACCGGTAAGTAACAAATTTCATGACCATATAAGGCAATGTCGAGGATAGCTTCTCTCCAATAAACATAATATGTGTTTCTTGTTCATATAATATATGTTTTATTGTCCTGCAAAATAGTTTCATTATGAACGGTTTAGCAACGCATTAAGGGGGCGCGCGCGCCTCCATATTAGAACATACACGCGTATGTCACCCCAACCGGACTCAGAAGGGGAGAGGGACGGCCCTTGAGCAATAACATTAATTTAACTTGAACTCATCTACCGCGATAATCCGTACGCAGCTAGTTTGTGCTACCGCACGCGAGCAGCCTCACCCGTCAGAGTAAGGTTGGACCCCTTGAGAGCAGGGTTTCCCCTGCTCTCAAGGGGTCCGACCTTACGTCACGTCCCCACGTCAGATAAAAATTGCTTATTTCGTAGCTCTCCTCAACATTGTCCGCTTAGATTTTAGAAGGTCACACGTGTGACTTTAGGGAGGGTGCTGACCCACTCCCGTCTGGGTTCCGGGGGCCTCAGCCCCCTCATTGTTTATCTCCAAATCAACTAGCAAGTAGCGACTGACTAATTATAGCCTCGATTAAACTTAACCAGACCAGTAGCTTAGACCCTTTCGAAAAAAAGGCACGCGCCGCGCGCGCGCCGTCCGATATGACATACCACGTCAAACGTTGAGAACACTTTTAAGTCGGACTACTGGTTCGTTCTGTCTATTGTGCTTTAATCGTGAACAAATGCATCTGGCTTGCTGAAACAATTTTCCCAATACTTTACAAACATGTCTAATATTATTATAGAACCCTTATCGTGCAAAAGCCTCGCTTATATTGCAACTGCGTGCACGAAATATAATAAGTCTAATTTAACAATATGAACAGAATACAAAACGATACATTTAAATAGCTCTCTTACTAATACACTGGACTAAGAAAATATTTGACTTATATTAATATTATATACTTAGAATAAATTGGCACTTTTTATTTTTTGTTTACCTCTGTTTCCCTTATACTAAGTAAATATATTGCACAAAAAGGATTGAAGAATAAACTTAAATGAATACAGTAAGCGCAATAAATAGTTTAGTATAAAATGCAAAAATAGAGAGATCATGATGTACACCGGACATTTCAAAGAGTATACATGGTGTAACAAAACAAAGTGATAATACTATAGGGTGTGTATGAGTTCACTGTGAAAACAGTAGCGCTAATACTTTCACAGTGAACTCATACACACCCGTAACTTTTTTTTAAACATTTGTATGGGAAAATTCTTGACGCAGAGGCGCATGCTCATACAAATAACAAAAAAAATTGCTCTTTAAGCGCCGCTACTTTCACACTGAACTATACGTAAGGGACACATACACACCCTAAAGTATTAACAGTTTAGTTTTGTTAAGCCCCGTATAGTCTTTTTTTTTTCATATTACATAATATTATTGCCGGCGAGACCGCACTAGCGACAAGACGATTATAACATTGCGTAATAAAAACCATATTGGAATGATTTTTTTGTACCATTAGCATATTATTATTCCTAGTTGTATTTACAAGAATAATAGAAAGCAAAATGACTAGCAAAATAAGTATGATTTGATGTAAATTTATTTTTTGTCTAGGCAAAAGTAAGCCACAACTTATTTATTAATTATGCATAATTACCTAAAAACTAAACTTATATAATATTTTTACCTAGCATGTCTTTTGAGTTTTGCCTAGTTTTCTTATGTGCATAAACTATAGTATAAGTTATGCTAGTTTTTGGCTCATTTAAAATACAACATCTTTCAAAGGTTTTTCAACTAAATTCCCAGTAATGTTGTGCATTTCAGTCTAGCTACAAAGACAGCTGTCGCTTGACGCTTGTCGCCTTTGTCGGTGCAGCGAAACTCGGCTAGGACTACAATCTCCCTGTAAACAAGAAAAACTTTAAAGTAAACAGTCAAACAGATATTTTCATTATTCATTTTAGATCATTTCTAATTTCTAAAGCAAAAATATGATTGGCTGTATTAACTAACTCACTGTTTTGGTGATCCTTTGATTAGAGGTCTTAAAACAGTGAGATAAAATTGGGAATACTTGAATATTTATTTACAAAAAAAGTTAACGCAAATAGAGAACATTTTTACGACTTGTAACAATAACAATGGTAAAATACTGACCTCAACACTAACGACTCGCAGAGGCTGTTTGGAATACAGTTTGTGGGCGAGAGTCATGAATATTGACTCCACATTATCACATTCAGAGTCCAGCAACGCTGATGTCTCGAACAGCTGAAAATTTTATTATTATTATAAATACATAATTTATTTTTTAAAGACTGTCAGGCGATATATTGGATTATCATCGATAAATTTCTAGAGGTATCTTAACTCTTAATATACCAAATATTATGTGTAAGTCAAGCTAGAACTTTCTAGTGGTTGTCAAGCTCTCACAAAAATATTACAATTGCTTCTATGGCAAACCCTTGGAAACAATATTAAAATTTAAAATATATTATTTGTATGTGTGTTAAGTTATTAAGATAAAACTTGTGTGTTATTAATTCTACATTAATCTTGACAGTAACTTTGTTTTATGTACTTTCGTGGTTAGTAAGAAATAAATAAATTAAATTATTAAATTATCATTATTAATTAATATTATTAAAATAAATAATGAAAGATTTGTATTTGAATTTTGTAAATTAAAAAATTGTAACTGTGAAAAGGACAGCAATTGATCAATTTTTTTTACTTACAGGCATGCCATACTTGTCAGCTAGGCGCTGCGCGTATGTAGTGGCGAGGCGAGAGTCGGGCGTGCCGCAGTCGCACTTGTTGCCGACCAGCACGCGCGGCGCACCAGACAAACCGTGCGACTCCACCTCTTGCATCCAGGAGGATATTGACTGAAAACAAATACCAATATCTAATTTTATTAAAGAACCTAGTCACACTATGTTAGTCATATGAAATACATATAATTTAAAGACTTGTGTCGTGAGCACCAGAAAATTAAAGTATATTTCGTAAAATATTTAGCATCAAACAAAAATGTAATGCAATGGAAAGCAAGACAAGTGGTTGAATATTCAGCATTTTATACAAATTACTTAAAAAGGCACTAAAAAAACTGTTACGTACACTAAAGAATACATATTATTTTCACTACTGAATATTGTAAACTAGATGACGCCCGCAACTCCGTTACGCTAAAAGTTATTTATCACACGAGAACCGCAAATTTTTTCGGGATAAAAGTATCCTATGTCCTTTCCCGGGAAGTATCTCCATGCTAAATTTCAGCAAAATAGGTTCGGGCGTTCGGTTTGGGCGTGAAGAGGTGTCTGTTGACAGACAGATAATATTAGTATGGACATATGGATATGGATTGCATAAATAATAAACGTCTCATTTAACATTGTAACAAAGTGCCCAATTAATGGCAATGATAGCTACAGCATGTACGAGATAACTCGATAACCCGAGTGGAATTATTTTTAATTAATAATAGATTGGTTTTACTGACATGAAATGTCTCGGGTTTTGTCACATCATACACAATGACTACAGCATGGACGTTCCTGTAATAGTGCTGTACCATGGATTTTCTGAATCTCTCCTGACCCGCCGTATCCCACAACTGCAACTGGAATAAATAATAAACAAAAAAATACAGCACTCTACATACGACAAACCCAGTGGCCACTGGCCACCTATACTTCCTATAGGGTATGTCCTATGTAGTCTGTAGATGCTATTGCTAGCCGACAGGGAAAGTAAGGTTACGAGTAACGACTTAAGACGTTAAGATAAAGAAAAATGTGAGTTGTAACTTGCATTCTTATTATGGAGTGTAGATAGAGGAGAACTACCTTATATGGGGGATATTTGAAACAGTGTCCAGCTGTACGCAATAAATAACAGTTGAAAAATCCTCCGAGAGTGGCGCTAGATGCAGCAAAGGGTATGGAATGAATTATGGAGTGTAGGAATGAATGTAGCCGTTGGTGACAAAATATAAATTATTACTAGAATTACTGGGTTAATACCAATATATTTTGAAAAATATAACCTAAACGGTAAACCGCAAACATAAATCAAAAAGGAGTGAAGGGAAAACTAGAGGTGGCAGTGTTGCCATGTATATAAGAGACAATTTAAATGGTGTTCCGATAATAGCCAATTATAATAGGAGATATATGTGTGATGAAGTAGAAGCTCTTTACATAGATATACAATATAGTATATACCACTTTCTTGTTGTAGGAGTATACAGAGCAGACGATACTAATGAAGATATATGGAGACCTTGAGACACCAAGCTATACTCCAACATTTTAGAAGCAGCTAACAACAATACAATCATAGTTGCCGGTGATTTCAATCACCCTTCTATAGAATGGCCAATGAACATAAGCCAGACGTTACCCGGTCCTGCACTACTCTTTCGAGAAATGTTTATGGACAGTAATCTTACACAGCTTGTAAACTTCCCAACAAGATTTAGAACAAATCAGACCGCCTCACTATTAGATTTGATAATGGTTAATGAACACTCGTTTGTCAAACATATTGACTACAGCCCGCCTATTGGAAAAAGTGATCACTGTGAATTTATTGAAATTATTGAATTCAGTACTCAACTTCTTATAAAAAGACATGTGAATAATCAAAAGTTGCAAAGACCATACCATTTGATCAATTATGATAACTACAATGCAGATCTTGCCATGCACTTACAAAATGTGAACCCGAACTGTAACATAGAGGAACAATGGTTACAATTGCTGACAGCAATAAACACCACCACGAACAAACATGCCCCGGAAAGACTTATCACATATAAAAGTCACAATAAACCTTGGATCAATAAAGACATTTTGAAACTTATCTCCAAAAAGAAAAAACTCTGGAAGGCATATAGACAGACTAGACTAAATGAGGACTATGAAAGATATCGTGAAGTGAATAATATATGTGTCTCACTTACAAGAAAGCAAAGATTTTACTATGAATCAAAAATTTTGGATAACGGTGAGAAAGGATTTTACTATATATATTGGACAGAGTGTCTCCTCAAAAGTTGGAATACCTCCTGCTATGAGAAACCCAAATGGAGACCTTGCTACAAACCCAGTGGACATAGCAGAAATATTTGGCAGTGAATTCCAAAGGGCATACTCAAAAACACAGCCAATCGACCTCGGAACTCAGCTTCCAATTTTACCTAAAGTTACAAATGATTTGAGTGATATTGAATTCACAGATAAAGATGTTGCAGGACTTAACGCTCACTCATCACCTGGTCCAGATCAAATTTCATGTAGTATTATTAAGAACTCCAGCAAATTACTAGCCCAACCATTAACAGACATAATGAACAGTTCATTCCGCTCTGGTGTAGTGCCTCAAGATTGGAAAAAGGCCATTGTAACACCAATTTTTAAAAGGAGATAAGACATCAGTCTTATTATCAGTCCCAAAAACTTTCGACCTATAAGCCTCACAAGCATAGTGGTGAAAATTATGGAAAAAATAATCTCTGAAAAAATTAATACATTTTGGCATAGGGAAGGAGTAATCTCTGCCAAGCAACATGGATTTGTCAGAAGAAGATCAACCATAACAAACCTACTGACATGTGTACGTTCTTGGTGCAACAAACTTGATAATAAACACCCAGTTGATATCATATACCTGGATTTTGAACGTACCTTCGATAAAGTTTCCCATAAACACCTTCTAATAAAACTAGAACACTTTGGAATAAGAGGACGGCTTCTAAACTGGATTAGTAACTACTTAAAAAACAGAACATTCCAAGTTCGAATAGGTAACTCTCTAACTGTAAAGAAGTGACAAGCGGTGTTCCACAGGGCTCGGTGCTTGAAGCAGGCCTGTTCGGTATGTATGTAATTGATCTAATTGCTTTGATAAGATCTCAATCAGCCTTCTTTGCCGATGATGGAAATTTTTTTGCTAACCCTCTAGTAAGCTCTAATCAAATACAGGAAGACTTTGATGGGATACTTACTTGGACCAAAAACTGGTTATTAAGTTTGAACTTAACAAAGTGTTGTGTGTTGCACTTGGGAAACAACAACCCAAAATTACAGTACACCATTGACGGTTGCCCTTTGGCCTCTACCAACTCACAAACAGATCTAGGAGTTCACATAACACACAACTTAAAATGGGACCAACACATTGCTAACATTGTCAAGAAAGCCAACTCGTTTGTTTACTTGGTTAAGAGGACCTTTCAAGTTGTAACAATTGACCTATTTTTGAAAATATACAAAACTTATATAAGACCTCTACTGGAATATGGATTCCAAATTTGGAGTCCATACTTTCATAAGGATATTGATCTTTTGGAAAGTGTACAAAGAAAGGCAACAAAAATACCTAAAGCACTTCGACATATGAGCTATGAAGATAGATTAAAGGCATTACGCCTCACAACACTAGAAGATAGGCGCCTGCGTGGTGACCTCATAGAGACATACAAAATATTAACTCATTGTTACAACATGCCAGAGCTTGAAGATATTTACATTAGGAAAGATGTGAAATCCAGGCCAACTCGAGGTCATCATCTCAGACTAGAACGTACACCAGCAAACTCACTTGTTGCTCACAACTTCTTAAGCAATAGAGTTGTGCAGACTTGGAATAAGTTGTCTGATGATATTGTATCTGCACCAACAGTTAACAGCTTTAAAAATTGACTTGATAAATGGTTGATGACAAATAAGTCCTGCAAAAGAAATTAATAACGAGTGTATGAATTACAACACTGTGTGATATGGTCATATCAGCTAAATGCTGCTAGACCATTAACGATAAATAAATAAATAAATAAATAGCTGAAATAAAAGTTGCTAAAGCCCAGTTTTCACTATAGGAGTACGCTCGGACCAAATGCACTTGGATTACTACTCGGACGCTACTTGTACTGTGTAAACAGGTAATCCGAGCGCATTCAGACGATCGCATCCGATCAGAGTGAACTCGGACGTGGTCCTATTTTTCCGAGTGCACTCGGATGATTTTATAAAAGCAAAATGGCGTCTTGAAAAACAAATCAGAATTATTAATAAAAAAGTGGACAGAACGGGAAACAGTGAAGTTTTTAGAATTATACGAAACCAAGGAAGTGTTGTGGAACGTGAAGCAACAGATCAGTTGTCACCATCTTTAATGCATTGAGAATATAACCTCCTCCTTTATGAAAGTCGGTTAAAAATGTTACTACTAGGATGTAAAACCTATAACGGTGTGAAAACCAAAATCCGAGTGGGCTCCTATACGATCTAGCTCGTACGAGTGCACTCTGTCCGAGCGTACTCGTATAGGACGTATAGTGAAAACCGGGCTTTAATCCTTCAGGCCCCGCGCGAGCACCGGTGATCGCGACAACAATAGAATACAATAGCAATTCCTGGAAATTCCGACTGAAGTATTAATGATTTAAAATTTACCTTGTTGCTACTGTAGCGCCACCTTAGGGTGAATTAGTTTCACGGTCACCCTAATTTTAACGCATTTCAGCGGACACTTTTTACATACAGAGATAGTTCTCCTCTATCTACACTCCTTAATTCTTATCGATAAAAGGGGTGGTGCCTTAATAGTTATTTGTTCCGTACCTTAATATCTTCATTACGAATACGAATTGTCCTTTCTCGAAAATCTACACCTATGGTAGCTTCAGATTTGTCTAAGAATTGGCCTTCGCAAAATCTAAAAGTGAGGCAGGTTTTGCCAACTCCTGAATCACCAAGCACAATAATTTTGAAAACTTTTTTCTGTTTTAAGCCAGGAATTTCGTTAGTGATATCAGACATTCTTATTTTACAACGTAAAATTTTAAAAGTAACAAAATTTATAAAAACAAAAACAATTTTTTGTTATTTGTTGATCAAAACAATTGAGTAAGTATAGACATATATTTTTTTAATTCGTCCTGGTCGGGGTGCGGTGGGACAAATTGAGTATAGACAGAAGAACTTGACATCTTATTTTTTTTATTCCAACGTATTGAGTGTGTTCTTAAGTACCTATCAGTATATAACCAGTGTGATTTAAAGAGATTTTATTGGCTACCGAGATGTGAATGCGTGCATATTTGTACTGACTTAAAGAGAAAACCTTAAGCCCCATCCACATGCTTGGCAAACAATGGCAAACAGCCAACAGCAAACAGCAAACACGGACGTGTGGATGGGTGTTTGTCGTTGTTTGCCTGTTTGTGCTTGTGTTTGTGTTGGGCAGTGTTCGGCATCGGTGTCGGTTTTTCTTGCCAGATCAAAGGATGTTTGGCAAACAGTTTGCGACGTATCCACACGTTTGAACAGCGATCAGTAATGCGCGCGAGCCACAGATTACTTATATATATATATATATATATATATATATATATATATATATATATATTTGGCGCGAGCTTGCGGGAGGCGGACGTATTTACTTGCTACACTTTTACGTTGGCGCGCAAAGCGTAAAAAATGAGTGATTGGTTAGCACCTACGATTCTGTTATTTTTGGAGGCTTATCAAAATGAGCCATGTCTCTGGAATTCCAAAGATGCCGATCACAAAAAACGGCAAAAGGTTAATGATGCATGGGCTCGCATCAGCATTATAATGAATAAAAGTGTCAAGGAACTGAAGGCCAAAAAAAAATACTGATGGCTACGTTCCGCAGACATCTGAAGAAAAAAAAGATTCTATTCGGTCTGGTGCAGGTAAGTTTAAATAATCAATAAGGTTGAGGTGCAAATTTATATAAACAAAAATATTTTTTTTCGGTTCAGGGACTTAGAAAAATTTTGGTCAGTTGTGGTGTCATGACGCAGATTTTTATGACGGATTCGGGTAGAGGGGGTGACGGGGAACAACGTTTTCCTAGACCACTTTTCGCTGTGACCATTAGTTTGACCTCCAGAGGTCAAAATGTAAATCGTCGGCAGGGATGGGTAAGCTACTGAGTATTTACTCAGACCAGAGCTAGAGTAAATACTCAGTAAAAATGAATCTAGACACTCAGTATTTACTTTTGACTGAGTATTTATGTTTTACTAACCACAATTGAATTATTTAAGGTTTTTCTTTATATTTTATTATTTATTTGTATTATATTTTAAGTATAAGCTATGTTCTTTTTAAGTATAACCAGTATAAATGAAAATAAATTATATATACTTAATAATATACTGAATGCAAAATTTTCTTTTAGTATTTTTTGCACTCAGTAACGAAAAATTAGGTACCTCAGCTATAGAATATCCTAATTTTGATGATAGACTACCTAATTTTGGTATTTAGGTAGACGATTTTAACAGTGTCGGTGTTATAAAAAAATGTCATAGGTATACACTATACTTATCCTACATATATTATAAAAGCGAAAGTTTGGATGTATAGATGTTTGTTACTCTTTCACGCAAAAACTATTGAACGGATTTTAATGAAACTTTACAATATAGCTTATACATCAGAGTAACACAATATATTAGGCTACAATTTTAACCGACTTTCAAAATGGGGGAGGTGTTATGTTCGTTTTTTATGTTCAACGATTACTCCGCGGTTTGTGAACCGATTTTCAAAATTTTTCTTTTGGTGTAAAGGTTATCATCTCAATTTGATAACGTATTCATAAAAGTGGTGACCTGATGAAGGGATCCATAAGAAATCGAGGGAACTCCTCAAAATTTACTTACATGGAAACATGTGATAACTTCGGTTTCGTGAGCGGTATTCTAAGCATATTATGCTACCAACAAGTAAGATTTTTCACCGGGCATACTATGGTTTGGAAGGTGCTGAGATAACTTCTGACCCTTTATAGATACAAGTTTGGGAGTTTCGACGTTGTTTTAAGAACGAAAAGCATATGCTACTACGTAAATTACATTCCTCATCATCATCACCAATCACTAATATAAAGCATTAACGAACCATATAGATTCGTCTCGTTTTGACCCTATTATTGGTACTTTTGAAAGTTTTTGGTGCTATGAAGAAAATATTAAGAGAAGCGAAGGGTCGACATACAGAGTGCAATTAAACCTTCCTGCCAAATGTTGAAATAATGATCCTTGTTTAAAAGTAAAATTTAAAATACACGTATTTTTTCTTTTATTGCTCAGTACTAAAATGTTGAGAAAGAGCTTCCGAAAGTTATCCTAAAAACACTACAATTAATGGACACGACGCATCGCTTGCCCGTGACGAGTCCCCGCGCGCGTGAAAAAATATTTATTATACTATAGTAAATCTTTTTAGAAAATGCAAAAAATTGAAAAAAACTCAAATTTGAAAATTATTTATTAATTTTATTTAAAAATGTGATTGCTGTAATTTGTTGAAATTAAAAAGTTGATTTATTTAATTATATTTACATGTCTGTCATAGAAAATCTCATTATATTTATATAATCAATTAAAGTCATATTTATATTTATATAAATATGACTTTAATTGAAACTTTGAACCCCAATTTCACCCCCTTGGGTGTAGAATTTCCAAAATCACTTAAATGCGTATCCAATTATTTTTAATCAGTAGCACAAAAATAAAGTTTCATGTTTCTAACTCAAGAAATGACGGACATTCATTCAAATTTTCAACCCCAATTTCACCCACTTGGGGGTAGAATTTCCAAAAACGCTTAAATACCTGTCCATTCATTTTTAATCAGCAGTCCAAAAATAAACTTTCATGTTTCTAACTTACGAAATGACGGACTTTCATTTAAACTTTCAACCCCTATTTCACCCCCTTGGGGGTAGAATTTCCAAAAACGCTTAAACTCATATCTGATCATTTTTAATCAGTAGCCCAAACATAAAATTTTATGTTTCTAACTCAAGAAATAACGGACTTTCATTGAAACTTTCAACCCCAATTTCACCCGCTTGGGGGTAGAATTTCCAAAAACGTTTAAATACATATCCATTTATTTTTAATCAGTAACCCAAAAATAAAGTTTCATGTCTCTGACTCAAGAAATGACGGACTTTCATTCAAACTTTCAACCCCTATTTCACCCCCTTCGGGGTAAAATTTTCAAAATTCCTTCTTTAGTGGGTGTTTACTTAATAAAACAATCCTACTCACCAAATTTCGTGGCTGTAGCTTTAACAGTTTTTGCTCAGCGATGATGAATCAGTCAGTCAGGACATGTAGTTTTATAAGTATATATAGATTTTAATTTATATTTATATATAATGATATTTATATGACAGAAATGTAATAATAATTAAATAATTAATCAACTTTTTAATTACAACAAATTGCAGCAATCACATTTTTAAATGAAATTAATAAATAATTTTCAAATTTGAGTTTTGTTTCAATTTTTTGCATTTTCTGAAAAGATTTACTACAGTATAATATATATATATATATATATATATATATATATATATATATATATATATATATATATATATATATATATATATATATATATATATATACCATTGGAAAGTAGAGATTTCAACGAATAGAAAGCATACCAATTTTTTTTAAAACAGCTGATATTTTGATGGGTAAATTTCCGATTGAAAAGTAGGGTATTTTTTCGATATAATTTCGAAATAAGGAAAAAAATACATATTTCTTATCAAATAAATTACAGCGTATTTGGTACAAAAAAAGGTAAGTTTTTACCGAATTTCGTGAAAAAAATTTTTTAAAGATATTAATAAAAAACCAAAAACATGTTTTTTTGAATTTTTCACATAAATTTAAGGTTATGTGGAAAAAGCGTGGCTACAAAAGTTTTAGATTTTTCAATTACTTACCTACAAATTTGCTATTTAACTTTTTTCCATAGGACTTAGTTTTATCGGAAATCGAGATAAATCGTTTTTTACCCTTAAAACCCCACCCCCACACCCTTCCCGAACTCAGATCACCCGTAAATTATTTTTCCCTTAATTTTTATATTATTCTCCTCCTTTTCTAATGGGTTTCATCCTACTTACTACCATTATTATTTTTCACTTTTTATTATTTTTAAAGATATCGGCACGTTGGTCTACATTGTTTTAATTTTACATAAAATTATGAATCTGTTAAATCATAAGTATTTGTTATTATTCTGTAATGTTTTTGATTTGTTTGAGTGTAATTAGAACCTAAACCTTCACATTCTTATACCAGACATATAGCCAGATGGCTATTTCATTTTTTAGTTCTAAGACAAGCCAACAAATTGGCTAAACCATCCAATGCTTTTATTGAGCATTCAACTTTTTTAAACAACTGTTCAGATAACAGTTTGGAATATGTTCCAAATGATTTAAATTAGTTACTAAGACAACAGAGGCTCACTCTAGCAATGTATTAAGAAATATAAATAATAATATACGTGCCCACCACCGGGAAACTACCAAAGATAAAAGAAGTAACTGTAATTTTAATATTAACCTTGTACACCAGAACTTGCAAGGGATGATGGGAAAAGAATTAGATATCGAACTGTTTTTAAATGGATATAACATAGATATTATGTGTATTACAGAGCACTGGCTTAGAAACTGTGAATTAATATTTAACTTTTGTAATCACCAGTTAGCAAGTTCGTTCAGCAGAGAAAATGCTATTAGAGGTGGCTCTCTAATATTAATTCATAAAAAGCTAAAGTTTAAAGAGCGAAAAGATATTGTGAAATTCTCTTCTGAACGAATAATTGAAGTGGCCTGTATTGAGTTGAGCCACCTTATTATTGTAGGCGTATACAGGCCTCCATCAGGTCTATACGACTCTTTTGAAGAAATAATGGAGCAAGTTTTAAATAAAGTATGTGCATCTAAAAAAAAGATTATTGTATGTGGTGATTTCAATATTAATTTGTTAGACTTAAACTCCACCACTATTAGATTCACATCCTTATTAAAATCGTATAACCTAATTAATTTATTTATTGAACCAACTAGAGTTTGCGAAACAACTGCCACTTGCATTGATAATATTTTCACAAATGTTACTCCGTGTAAAAAAGAAATAATTAATGCTCTAAGTTCTGATCATCGTGGACAGTTAGCTTCTTTTAACATGAAATGTGATAGTAATACTGAAGAAAAGATTGAGTTTATTCCTGTAAATACAAAACGTATTGAGAAATTTAGAAGTAAACTTCTTTCAAGTCTTCATCGCTTAAATATGTCAAATAAACCAGATGAAGCTTTTAATACATTGTTTAAAGTAGTAAGAAACCAATACAAGTCTGTATTTACTTCTAAAACGGTCAGTTTAAATAATAAAAAAAATAATTTCAGAAATTGGGCAACTCCAGGAATTATTGTAAGTAGGCAAAGACTGTATGAGTTATATGATGAAAAAACAATGAATACTAGTGAATCTTTTAAAATATACGTGAAGAAATATTCAAAAATTTTTAGAAAAGTCTGTCAAGCTGCGAGGGCCCTCCACATAAAAGAAAAAATAAAGAACTCTAAAAATAAAGTGAAAACCACCTGGAAAGTTATTGCAGATGAGACTGGAAGAGTCAACTGTCGTAACTCTAAACTTGAACTTTATATTGATGATAAAAAGGTCAACTCTGACCTTGAGGTTGCGACAGTTTTTGAGAAGTTTTTTGCTGACATTCCGATCTCAACTACAAAAGACTTAAATTCCTCACCTGAAGTTGCGGAAAGGTTACTTAAAGAAAATGTCAAGGAATGTGATGTCAATTTTATTTTTAAAGAAATCGACTCCAGGGATATTATTAAGACTTTCAAATCGCTGAATGTTAAAAGTACAACTGATCTCTGGGGTATGTCCACAAGAGTTATTAAATCAATAATTGACATCATTGCCCCGCACTTAGCTCTAGTCTTTAATAATTGTATTAAAAATGGTGTGTTCCCTGACCTAATGAAGCATAGCAAGGTGATGCCTCTCTTCAAAGCTGGGACTAAGTCTGACCCAGGTAACTACAGACCAATATCTATTTTGCCAACTTTTAGTAAAATATATGAAAAAATAATTCTAAATCAATTACTAGTTCACTTTAACTGTAATAATTTGTTACATAACAATCAATTTGGCTTTACTAAAGGTAGGTCCACTACAGATGCAGGCATCAGTCTTCTATGTAGTATATTTGAAGCTTGGGAGGGGTCGCAGGATGCACTTGGTATCTTCTGCGACCTATCCAAAGCATTTGATTGCGTTGAACATGCTACATTAATCAGAAAATTGTATCATTATGGTATAAGGGACACGGCCCTAAAACTGTTAAGTTCTTACCTTGCAAATAGAACGCAAAGAGTTGAAGTTAATTCTAAAAGGTCTAATGGTAGTAAAATAAAGCTAGGTGTTCCACAAGGATCTATTTTAGGTCCCTTTCTTTTTCTCATTTACATAAATGACCTACCTTATCTAGTTAAAGATAAGCATGAGATAGTACTTTTTGCTGATGATACTTCACTAATTTTTAATGTGAAGCGACAACAATATAATTACGACGAGGTAAATAGTGCTCTCTCAAAAATAGTACAATGGTTTAATGCTAATAATTTACTATTAAATTCTAACAAAACGAAATGTTTAAAGTTCAGTTTGCCAAATGTTAGGCAAGTACAAACCAATGTACTATTAAATTATGAGAAAATGAAATTAGTGGACACCACTGTTTTCCTAGGTATAACTTTAGACAGTAAATTACAGTGGAGTCCGCATATTGCAAATCTGGCGGATAGGCTCAGTTCTGCAGCATATGCTGTAAAAAAAATCAGAGAAATAACTGATGTAGAAACAGCGCGACTTGTTTACTTTAGTTACTTCCACAGCATTATGTCCTATGGAATCCTTCTATGGGGAAATGCAGCGGATATTAATTCAATATTCGTGCTGCAGAAGCGAGCCATACGTTCTATTTATAAGATGTCATCGTGTGAATCCTTAAGAGAAAAGTTTAAGGAAATAAATATTCTGACCGTCGCATCTCAATACGTCTTGGATAACGTACTGTATGTAAGAAAGAACTTAAATAACTTCAAAAAGAAAAGCGACAATCATTGTTTTAACACTAGGAATAAGAACAAATTAGAAATACCAGTGATCAGACTCAGCAAAGTCAGCAAATCTTTTAAAGGCCAGTGTATACGCCTGTACAATAGAATCCCAGAAAACGTTCAAAATCTCTCTATCAATAAATTTAAAAATGTAGTAAAAGAACGTTTGTGTACTAAAGCTTATTATAAAATCAATGATTTCATCAACGACAACACACCTTGGGAATAGGGTGGTTCTTACAGGCTACTAGAATATTTTTTATAATTCCTATTGTAAATAGCTCTAATTTATAATATTGTTATATAACAGGGTCAAATTAACTAGACTCACGGTATTACATTCCAGTGGTGCGTCAGGTTAATGTGACCGTGTTGTACTGTATGTTTTAAATTGTAATTTTCCATCTTTTTAGCAAAAGATGGACCCGTGCGAGTTTCTTACGCCGGTTCTTCTCGCCGGGTTAGTTCCCGAACCGGTGGTAGGCACCGTAGTATCGACGTTCGGTAATGTTTTTGTAAAAAAATTACTCCGAATAAAAATATTTTGATTTTGATTTTGATTTTTAAAATATTGAATAAAACGTTTTTACTGTGTCCAATGAGTAAATACTCATACAATAAAGTAAATACTCAGTATTTACTGAGTTTGAGTTTTTACTGCCTTACCCATACCTAATCGTCGGGAACTTAGAAAAAATTCGTCGGTTGTGGTGTCATGATGACACCCAATTTTTATGGCGGATTTGGGTAAAGGGGGTGATGGGCAACAACGTTTCCCTAGAGTCTAGAGTCTAGACCAATCTTTTCTCTGACCACTTGTGGGGCCGCTATGGGCCTTCAAAAGGGTAGTAGTACCGACAAAAGGGCTGGCCCCATAGCAACCCGAAAGTAATAGCTGCCACAAGCTCGTCGGCTGCCTTGTTCGCCGATTCGGAATAATAATAACAATGATAATAATAATAATAATAATAATATCTATGGACGCTTCACACCACGTCAGTCTGGCCCCGTGGTAAGTACCTGAAGGACTTGTGTTACAGGTACCAGACAACGGAAATATATTTAATACTTTTATACTATACTTAAATTTAAGGTTTTTATTATATTATGATACACATATTTAATACACATCCATGACCGGGAACTTAAACTTTTTTGTTCCGTCGGCGGGACTCGAACCCGCGACCTCCGACTTGAGCTACCAACGCGCTCACCACTGCGCCACGGAGGTCGTCAAATGTAACGAACGTTCGCCAAGCATGTGGTTGGCTGTTTGTGTCGGGTGATTGTGGTTGCTGTTTGGGACTTTGTTTGCTGTTTGTAGTGTTTGTGACAAACAGCCAGCGTGTGGAGGCCGCTTTATAATTTATTACGTAATTAAAAGAGACAAGAGACTCATGGAGGCACTTCACATGGATATGGCTATGGATATGGTATTTGCATATTTGATGTATTCGCCAAACAATCACCATGTGTAGACGGTATGTTTGACAAGTATTGGCCTTATTTGCCTATTTGACAAAATATATGACCGATACCAAATACACGTATCCGTATCCTTTGTCGGTTTTTGACGCACATCAAAAGAGTCAAATAGGCAAGTACAGCAGACACACAGACTAATAAGAGATACTACTTTTAATGTGTTCTGTGGATACCACGTATGATACAGCTCGACAGGACTTTAAATGAACGTCGCGAAAAAAGGAACTAACGCTGCCATCATACAAAAACGTCATTTTGACAGTTCTCCTTTGTGAGCAGCGCCACTAGCCACGTTCATTTAAACTTTTAAAGCCTTGTTGCACTATAAACAAAATCAAGTGACGTCCATGTGTGGAAGGCCGTATTTGCCTTTATTTGCTTGCTTGTGTATACGTCAATAATTTTGCCAAATGCAAAAAATAGCCAATAGCAAATACAAATAGCCATGTGAAGTGCCTCCATCAGAGTTCAGACCAATGTGATAATATAAAGATTCTTGGACCAATGGTTCAGAGTTCAGACCACGTTCAGACCTAGTCTATGGTTCAGACTACTGGAGCCTGGAAGTCTAATAATAATAATATCTTAGATGTTCGAAAAATATAAAATATGCCTCAAGCTCAAATAAAAGGCATAGGTATTGCTTCATTCATAAAATTTTAAATTATTTCCCAACGTATATTATATTATTTATTGCTTAAATGGGTATGAAATTTTTTATAGGAGCCTGGCCGTTCTACTGTCCGCCATTGTGTTTTTCCGCATTCACTGATATTTTTTTCAAATAACATCTAGGTTTATGCTAACATCAATACAAACAAAAAATAATCTACCACAGATATTGCAACTTTGGCAGAGATTTTGCAGAAGATTTGAGTCAAATCTTCTGCAGGCTATTTGTATTTGCGTATTTGATGTATTCGCCAAGCAATCACCATGTGTAGACGGTATGTTTGACAAATATTGGCCTTATTTGCTTATTTGACAAATATGACCAATAAATACCAAATACACGTATCCGTACCTTTGTCGGTTTTTGACGCACATCAAAGGAGTCAAATAGGCAAGTAAAGAAAATCAAGTAAAAGTTTGATATTTGACGTCCATGTGTGGAAGGCCGTATTTGCCTTTATTTGCTTGTTTGTGTATAGTCCGTCAAGAAAATCATGACAGGCGGGATTTTTTTTAATGAAATAAAAAATATGAGAACTTTATTAATTCGAGATAAAAATGTGCAAGGTGACAGTATTTAAAATGTAATTAGCGTTTTCTGTGAAAATACAAAGAAAAAAATACACCTTCTAAGCGTGATTACGTTTAGAAAATTTTCCCGCTTGTCATGACTTTCTTGATGGACTATATATTATGTCAATAATTTTGCCAAATGCAACAAATAGCCAATAGCAAATACAAATAGCCATGTGAAGTGCCTCCAGAACGAAATGTGACACTTTATGCGGTTTAGTCCAAGATTATTTTTTGTTTGTATTGATGTTATAAAATATTCGTGAGTCGCCAAAAAAACACAATGGCAGACGTCGAGTAGGTCGGCCAAAATCTTCTTACCCCCTTTTTAAAAATATTATTTTGTCCTTGCAATACTTTTTAGAGCAGTCGTCAATCATCTTACGTCATTGTCAATCATCATCTTCTATATTGTCTATGACAGTTTAGGAAATGTCGAAAAGCGAGAAAAATTGTTAAAATAATCGTTTTAAATCGCAAAATTTTTATACAATTAAATTTCCTAAGTAACGGCTGATCATGTCGATAAAATAGCAAATAGTTGGATCTCACAAAGTCGGAGAAAACTTGCTATAACCTCTTGATCCGATTGACTTTACTAATTGTTCCTTGTAATTCTAATCGGGATCGTACCTAATTTTCGAGCGTTGTTTATGTGCATAAATATCGCTGTGAATTCGTGCTGTGCGTGCTTAGTTAAATAAAAGTAATTTAAGATGTGAGTGGATGAAAATGAGTTTTATTTCGTATAATTCGATTACAAAGTGTTTTTGTGGTGTTTATCGAATGTTGCGGTAGGATTGCAATGTCCAGACTCGTGGACTACTTCGTTATTGTGGGCTTCGACCACGAGAAAGAAAGTAAGTATCACAATATATCAATATGTTGAGTATAATTACATTCAATAAAAAAAGAAAGTACTGCTCAGACGGGTTATTTGTTAGTCATTTATTCTGTTTTTGTATGACTGCACTATTTAACATATTCATGCAGTTAAATTGAATTCATTAGAATGATAGAATCTACAAACTTCTAAAGGTCTTATTTTTAAAAGTTTCAAAATATGATAGTATTTTGAGAACTTCTATCATAACTATAGCCTTATGTAATTTATTATTATAATATATTTTATGACCCTGAACATGGCGCTTATATCTGATTTTTTTTATTTATTTCCAATATCTCGAATAAAAATAGAGCTATGAAAACGAGACCGAATAGATTTTATTCATTGGCTCGAAATCTACATGTGGATGACTTCCAAAAAATTTTTTTTTAACAGAAATTTTTTAAAGCTAAAACCAATTTTGTCTTGACTCTCAAAATTTTGTATATCATTAAATATAAACTTCCGTATATTTTCTGTAATAATTGAATGGATTTCTGGATGTGGAATCTTTTTTTTTTGTATTCATTGTCAGATTTTTTGATAGCAAATATCTGCTAGAATAATAGATGGAATTGAAAAAAAGAAAAAGCAAATTAAAGATAAAAAAAAACTCAAATGTGTTTTTTTTTTGTTTTTTTTATATTTTGGGGTTTTTCCACCAAAAATTAAAGAAATAAAATTTTATTATTTTATGATTACCGATATCTCAAAAAATATTTTTTTTTCTTTCTCAAATCAAAGTTCCACTTTTTTCTTATATTTTAATGAACATGTGGTTAATTCGTTTTTTTAATTTCCTTCAACAGATTTTGTAATATTCTCAATTGAAATCCGTTGAAGGAAATTAAAAAAAACAAATTAAATTCGGGAAACTCGTGACGCTCGGGCCCTTGCCCATACAAAAGTGAAAAAAATTTTTGGTCTTTCAGCGCTGCTACTTTCACAGTGAACTCTCTACAGGGAACACGTACACACCCTAAAGTATTATCACTTGTTTTCGTTACACCCTGTATAATATGTAATTGGAATCTCGGAATTCGCTCCAACGATTTTCATGAAATTTAGTATTTTATAGGGGGTTTCGGGGGCGATAAATCGATCTAGCTAGGAATCATTTTCATAAAATGTCATTTTGTGTGTTTTTTTAATTTTTTGAATGCCGAGCGAACCTCGGTCATATAGCTAGTCATAATTAAATGTCTCTGAGTATTTAATTATGATTAATCTTGGCAGTAGCCGGTAAGCATCATGATAGACGGATGAAAAAACCTTAAGATAGAGAAGCTAAATAAACCTAAAAATTCGCAATAATATACAGTATAGGAACCACTAATACTCTTGTAGAATGATGACTAACGTTTGGCCTTCACCACTATTCAGTAATAGTTACTTGAAATAGTTTTTTTCGACAACCATTGTGTGGAATTCAAACTCGATTGTGGAATGTTTTATAGCATGATAAAAACATAATGTCACTAATTGGTTTAGCAAATGAGTAGGATCATAAAAACAATTAGTATGAATAATCTGCTTTGAATGCTGACTTAAGTCATTTAATTATTATTGTTTTAAATAGAGTCCTGTTACCTTTTATTAATAAGTGACCAACAATATTATTCAATAATGAGAATACAGAATAAATATTGGTTAATTTTGTTTAAAACAAATCAAATCTTTGCATTAATCAGTGATGCCTTTAAAAGCATTGGGTGTTTTGAAAATGTATTAAAGTGTTATTTTTTTACAGCAAATTCCTTAAATTGCTGTAAAAAAATTACACTTTAATAACACCTTTGTTTTAAACAATATAGGTAATATAAACAACCTGTAGATATAAGCAGGTGTCAGCATCAATAGTGATTAAGGTAACTGTATAGGTCACTGAACTGGTTGGCCTTAAAAGTTCACTAAAAACTGATACTGTAGACAAATTTATTTGTTCATGATAAATTACGTAATAGCCTTGTTGGTTTATGGGAACTGCTGTTTTGCAGAACATTTGAAAATGTGTTTAAGTAAATTAGTGTATAATATTATATAAAAACTCAACACCATTTCAAAGTAGTCCACTGGTATTCTAAGCCTTTCGAACACAACTTTAAATATATCATCAAAGTACTAAATAGTTTAAAAGTTTTAATTAATGTGATTGCTCATAATATTTTAATTTTTGCTTAAAATATGGATTTATTATCAACGCGACACCGTTATCGTAAAAAAATACGCCGAAAATACGCGGCCGGAGTTCGGCGTACGCCTACAATGTATTTTAAATTACCGATGACACACCATGCCGAAATTACGTCGTGTTTTATTGTAATAATGCGTAGCGCATAGCGTATTGCCACGTATTTTCGGCCTAGTTTAGACACAGGCTGAGTTAAAACCAAACTGAGTGTCAGTCGCCGAATTTTGGCAGCTCACTTGTACAATAGAAAAGCATAGACTTAAAACGTATTTTCGATAATGTACATGACCGAAATAATGAAAACAAAATACCATAAAATGAGTAGGTAACGCTCGCTCGCTTTCGGTGGCTTAGTGAACGCTGCATAATAGCAGCACACAACAATTATCATAACAAAGTCGGATGAGGTGTTATTGTTAATTACCAGGTATCTCGCAACGGCCTTGACATAATATTATGTGCAAAAATTTAATTGGAGAGTATGCTCATAGAGGATTGTTTGTAAACGGTGATGCCGCGTTAAAGTAAAAAACCGTGTTGGATATGTTTTAGATTGCTTGTTTTCTAATGCAAACAATGGAACAGCAAAAAATGGAAAGAATGTAAGCGACAAAATGGTTTTTGTCGCGTAATTTCAAAACCATATTGTATAAATTACATTTCATATCAATCGTGTTATGCTATGGGTAATTTAAAGACAAAGACATGATGAATACTGACAATGAACTTTAATTTCTTACCTTAACTCATTGCTGAGAAAAAAAGATATTGCTACAGCCAAATTATCAAGGCGTCACCGAGGCTAAAGCACACTGTTAGCACACTCCTGAGGCTGTGACTATGGAACATAGACAACCAAGCCACAAGCTTTTAATGCCGTTGCTGTTTTCACATGATGAATACTGACAATGAACTTTAATTTCTTAGCTTTACTCATTGCTGAGAAAAAAAGATATTGCTACAGCCAAATTATCAAGGCGTCGCCGAGGCTAAAGCACACTGTTAGCACACTCCTGAGGCTATGACTATGGAACATAGACAACCAAGCCACAAGCTTTTAATGCCGTTGCTGTTTTCACATGATGAATACTGACAATGAACTTTAATTTCTTAGCTTTACTCATTGCTGAGAAAAAAAGATATTGCTACAGCCAAATTATCAAGGCGTCACCGAGGCTAAAGCACACTGTTAGCACACTCCTGAGGCTATGACTATGGAACATAGACAACCAAGCCACAAGCTTTTAATGCCGTTGCTGTTTTCACATGATGAATACTGACAATGAACTTTAATTTCTTAGCTTTACTCATTGCTGAGAAAAAAAGATATTGCTACAGCCAAATTATCAAGGCGTCGCCGAGGCTAAAGCACACTGTTAGCACACTCCTGAGGCTATGACTATGGAACATAGACAACCAAGCCACAAGCTTTTAATGCCGTTGCTGTTTTCACATGATGAATACTGACAATGAACTTTAATTTCTTAGCTTTACTCATTGCTGAGAAAAAAAGATATTGCTACAGCCAAATTATCAAGGCGTCGCCGAGGCTAAAGCACACTGTTAGCACACTCCTGAGGCTATGACTATGGAACATAGACAACCAAGCCACAAGCTTTTAATGCCGTTGCTGTTTTCACATGATGAATACTGACAATGAACTTTAATTTCTTAGCTTTACTCATTGCTGAGAAAAAAAGATATTGCTACAGCCAAATTATCAAGGCGTCGCCGAGGCTAAAGCACACTGTTAGCACACTCCTGAGGCTATGACTATGGAACATAGACAACCAAGCCACAAGCTTTTAATGCCGTTGCTGTTTTCACATGATGAATACTGACAATGAACTTTAATTTCTTAGCTTTACTCATTGCTGAGAAAAAAAGATATTGCTACAGCCAAATTATCAAGGCGTCAACGAGGCTAAAGCACACTGTTAGCACACTCCTGAGGCTATGACTGTGGAACATAGACAACCAAGCCACAAGCTTTTAATGCCGTTGCCGTTTTCACATGATGAGTACTGACAATGAACTTTAATTTCTTAGCTTTACTCATTGCTGAGAAAAAATGATATTGCTACAGCCAAATTATCAAGGCGTCGCCGAGGCTAAAGCACACTGTTAGCACACTCCTGAGGCTATGACTATGGAACATAGACAACCAAGCCACAAGCTTTTAATGCCGTTGCCGTTTTCACATGATGAATACTGACAATGAACTTTAATTTCTTAGCTTTACTCATTGCTGAGAAAAAATGATATTGCTACAGCCAAATTATCAAGGCGTCGCACTATGGAAAATGGTAGAACTAGAGCATATCATAAATGGTTTTTAAAAATATCACAATTTGAATGAAATATTTATTGCATTCGATACTCTAATAACCAAATAATCCTAATCAGACATTTTTTTGTACTAAAACTGCATAAATATTTTTTTTTCATAGGTTGAAGTAAGTTGAAGTAGCGGATGGCTCATTCAAATGTTTGCATACACATAATTCAAATGAATATTGTGAAAAAAATATTTAGCACATGCATGCGGTTTTATACATTTTAAAAAAGGATATTTTATGTTCTTATTAATGAGCTATTAACTTTTTTTAATATGCTTTTTATTTTTGAGTAAGTACTTAAAAATTGACATACCCTATTTTTCACTTTCTTTTTTTTTCGTCGAAGGTTTTCATATTTACCCACGGCTCCCCACGCGCAACTTTATGTGTTATTTGATAGCCTTACTATTCATAAATGAAAAATTAAAAAAATCTGCTGCGGAAGTTTGCGGTCCTGGAAGTTATGGGAAAAAATGTGATAGAGGTCGGAGTAGATAATTCGGTATCTTTTGCGGTTACTGCTGACATACTTTACAGAAACAATATTAACCACAATATTTCGATAGCAATAGCTTATTATCTATTTTGCACTCGTCCTGCGTGAGTAAATATGCATAACATTAGTACGTATTTAATATCTGAAAAACCAGTATATAAGGGGAAGCAAATATCTTCAAATGGCACACTTCAGCGTGTATTTCATATTAAGTGACACTTATTTAAATTGGTTATTTCCATTAAAATGTCAACTTTCAACTGTACTAAGGGTGATTTCATCATTCCCTATATCGAGCGTGGCAGAACCTTGGAATCGTTGTCCATAGTTCTACAGCAAACATTAAATGTTTCTGAAAACAACTTGTGTTTTGTAATTGGTGACATTCAAAGACATATTCTGCCTTCTTTCAATAAGCGCTGGGCTAAAGCATCACGGAAAAAGGACCAATTTATTCTGAATAATACAAGCTGGCTGGAGTCAGGATATTCGGTACAGTTTCCGGAGTCTGAAGCACATTTACTGCCATCAACTTCTGGTGAACAAGGAAGACCGTGCATTGCTTATGGAGACTCCTCAGAATCAACAAAGAAAAGGAAAAACACTCTTTTACTAGAAGAATATGGGCTTGAGCACATTTGTAACGCATTTTTGCAAGGACTGCGGGCCTTAGGTGAGTATGCAGAGGCTCGTCTTGTTGAAGAGCTAAGAAACTCTGAGAGCGAAAAGAAAAAAGTTTTCTCGACTACGTGGAAAGAGTCAAACCAAGTGAAGATTTTATCTGATACAGAAGCATTGAGTGCTTTTATTGATTTGGATCTAACTAAAGCACAATATATGTACCTAAGAAATTTAACCAACGGAAGAAAGTGTACAATGTTTCCCCCATATTACAAAATACAAGAAATAAAACAAACTTGCTATCCACCATCTTCTACAATCGAAATCACAAATACTTATGCTAAAGTGATTAATATACAAGACTTACTGGACCACACAGTTGCCAGAATTTTAAAAATTGATTCAGTTTTCCAAGAACAATACAGAAATTTAATCCTTTATTGTAAATGGGGATGTGACGGTTCATCTGGCCAAAGTCAATACAAGCAGAAACTGCCAGAAGAATCGGAAACTATTTCAGATGCCAATCTGTTCGTCACTTCATTAGTTCCCATTAGATTAATTGATGACCTCTCAAAGGCCATTATTTGGCAAAATCCAGTACCTTCATCTGTTCGTTATTGTAGACCCATTTCTATTGAATTTTGTAAAGAAACTCCTGAAAAAACTAAGGCAGTTGTAGAAGAAATTACCAGACAAATTGAATCTTTACGCCCGTCAATAATAAACAAAGATAGTGTTGCAGTAAATGTGAAGCACGAACTTTTTCTAACAATGATTGATGGTAAGGTGGCTCAGGTCCTAACAGAAACTCCATCGGGTTCTACGTGCACGATATGTGGGGCTACTCCTCGACTTATGAATGACCTATTAAAAGTGACTGCTAGACCTGAAAATGAAAGTGCTTACCAATATGGATTATCCACATTGCATGCCTGGATTCGCAGCATGGAAATGGTATTACACATTTGCTACAATCTTGACTTTAAGACTTGGTCTGCTACAACAGAAGAAAAAAAGAAATTGAAGAAAGAAAAGAAGGAATTTGTTCAAAAACGTTTCAGGGAAGAGCTAGGATTAATTATCGACAAACCTCGTCAATTAAGTGGAAACTCAAGTGATGGAAATACAGCACGAAGGTTCTTTTACAATTACACTTGCTCGGCGAACATAACAGGTGTTGATGAAACATTGATTAAACGCTTGTATATTATTTTACAAGCTCTATCTTCTGGAATGATGATCGATCCCGAAAAATTTGGAGTTTATGCCTTAGAAACTGCGCGAATTTATGTTAGTAACTATGATTGGTACTACATGCCATCCTCCGTGCACAAATTACTTATACACGGAGAAAACGTGATCAAACATTTTTCTGTTCTTCCTATTGGGCAACTATCGGAAGATGCACAAGAGTCGCGCAATAAAGACTACAGAAATATGCGCCTGCACCATGCCAGAAAATGTTCCCGTATAGCTACAAATGAAGACGTATTTAAAACGCTTCTATATACTTCAGATCCATTCATTTCAAGTTTAAGAAAACCTTATGTGAGAAATGTGAAGGATCTTGATGAAGAGGCACTAAGTCTTTTGAAGGTGGTACCTGAAGGTGATCCTACATTTACACCGGAAGTAATTTTAGTTAGGAATAGCGAGGATAGTAATAATTAGATATAACATTATCAGTAACTAAAACCTAGTTTTAAAAACCAATAATATTATAAGATTTGTCTAATTTGAGATCAATTAGTTTGGTGTAAGGTATAGATAGGTACTATACGATTTTAAAATTTTATGTATTTTATTATGCTTGTGTGATAAGTAAATATTTAAGTTTTCTTAATTTTACTCATATTAGTACTTATTTATAAAAAATTAACATATAACTACTCGTAATATTACTTTTTTTCTCTTTTCTTTTTTTTTACCTAAAATAAATATGTATACATTGAAAAAAAATACAAAAATTGATTATTTTTAAAATGTATGTATATCACTGTATACATGTGCCAAATCTCAATACAATACGATGAAAAACCTTGAAGTTACAGATTTTTGATCCGATACGGACCCAAATTTTCCACTGTGCGTCGCCGAGGCTAAAGCACACTGTTAGCACACTCCTGAGGCTATGACTGTGGAACATAGACAACCAAGCCACAAGCTTTTAATGCCGTTCCTGTTTTCGTTGTCTAATCATGAATCTTGACATGGACAAAGAAAACGCCCAACATGCAGGCACCAACAGCATTTTTAACGTAATTTTATTACAACTTAACATTATAATTATGGGCCCGGCATACAATCAGTCATTTCTTTAATTTCTTAAATTATACCTTAAACCCAATAATTCAGTCATAAAGCCTCTTAGTATCTAAACCCACTACGCCGAAGTTCCGCGGCGGAAATTCCGCATGATTACGTCAGCAATGTCAAACGCATACAATGTAACGCGACGGAATTTCGGCATAGTGTGTCTTCAGTAATTTGAAATACATTGCAGGCGGAATCATGCGGAAATTCCGCCGCGGAACTTCGGCATGGTATGTTTAGAGTTTAGACACTTATTTCCTCTTTAAAGCATATCTATGTCTTTGGCGTGTTAAAGGAAATACCAAATACGTGCACTGTCTAACGTTAAATCCCTTAATCTTCAAAGCTGTTCCCGAGAGAAGCTAGGGTTGGCTGTTTTTCACCCCAAGAGGGATCACATTATCGGATGATCCGATCTTTGTTCGATATTTACGCTTGTTTAACGCGACCTTTTGGCCTTTGGCTTTCTTAATCTACAGGTTGTAACAAAATTAAATTGTAAACATATTATTCTCATACTTAAGGGTGTACTGTGTATGGGTTCCCTTTATCGAGTTTGCTGTGAAAGTATGAGCGCTGAAAAAGAAACTTTTTTAAAACTTTTGTATGGGAAAATTCATGACCTCGGGCGTTTGCCCATAAAATCGCCTAAAGTATTATCACAATTCACATTGTTTTGTTACACCCTGTATTAGATAAGCCAAACTTGTGGAAGTGTCTCTAAAAAATATGTTCAAGTAATGATAACTTCAGTTAAACGGTTATTTAACATGATGGCTTTTGTAAAACATAAGAAGTGGTAGTCATACGTTTGCGTATTCATTGTAACGTGGATTGAGCAATCCTAACCTAAACTAAATAGAGAGCTCTCTTTAGGGCTTTTACGCTCCAATTTTCCAGGTGCTTTAATATTCAGAATGTTCGTATCACGTACGCTCTAGCATCAACATCAAAAATGTCCAATGGGTGTGTGAATTATTAGTTATAGACTTTAATAGAAAGCTGCAACTTAAATAATCTTTTTCTGTTGTTACAGGAGGCGGTCTGAGCAACGGCATCATCCTCCAGAGGTTCCCAGAGAAGAACTGGGACGACACACCCTTTCACGACGGCATAGAATGGGTATGTTCCCGTATAATTTTAAGATTGCTCCTCGGCCGTCGCATCTACATGATGAGATTCACAAACATCGAAAAGTTCTCTCTTGGAATTTTAGAATTTTGAATGTGACAGGAGTTTCCGAAATTCGAGACCACGTATCCACGGGCAACTGCAGATTCGCTTTGCGAATAGGGCTGCTGGACAACAATTACCAATAATTACGTGTTATTGTGTTATTGCTAATCTACCAATTATGCGCTTTCCTCAGCCAACCAAAGAGATCTCTCAGTCTGAAAACTGCGCATTTTTCCAAACGTTTTGCGCGACCTATATTATCTCTAACATTACATTCCAAAAGTCTGCAAGCCGTTCACTAATAACTCTCGTCATTAAATTCCATTTTTTATTTTATTTTATTAAATAAGGGGGCAAACGAGCAAACGGGTCACCTGATGGTAAGCAACTACCGTCGCCCATGGACACTCGCAACATCAGAAGAGCTGCAGGTGCGTTGCCGGCCTTTTAAGAAGGAATACGCTCTTTTCTTGAAGGTTTGCAGGTCGCATAGGTCCGGAAATACTGCTGGTGACAGTTCGTTCCAGAGTTTTACAGTGCGCGGCAGAAAGTTACGCGAAAAACGCACTGTGGAAGACTGCCACTCATCAAGGTGATGAGGATGGTATATTTTTCGCGTGGGACGATGGCGAAAAGTTGCAGGTGGTATGATTCCGAACAATTCCTCAGAGCACTCCCCGTGATACAACCGATAGAGGATGCAGAGTAAAGCTACATCTCGGCGTAATTCCAAGGGGTCCAATCTGTTTGAAACACTATGGCAATCAACAATTTGAGCGGCTCTTCGTTGGATAAGATCCAGAGGGAGCAGTTGGTATTTTGGCGCCCCTGCCCAGAGATGAGAACAATATTCCATATAAGGCCGAACCTGCGCCTTGTAGAGTTGTAGGCGTTGGTCCGGACTGAAGTACTGTCTCGCTCTGTTAAGAACACCAAGCTTCTTCGAGGCTAAAAGCCTTGATATCGGAACTGGACTTCGTTCGATATGTTGACGCCAAGTATCTCAATGCTAGGGGAGATGGTTAAAGATGTGCCCTCGAAACGAGGATATACGACCATATTATAATATTTAACACCAAGCTTAGCAAACGTAATACGTACATGATAATATTAATATTTTATAACATCGAGGAAAAATTGAATAACATAAAATGTTAAGGGAAAAATATTAATATATAATATTGTTTAATTATAAAAGTACGTATTCCTCATTATATTTAATTTTAATTTTATGTGGTTAATTTTTAGGGTTCCGTACCCAAAGTGTAAAAACGGGACCCTATTACTGAGACTTCGATGTCTAACTGTCTGTCCGTCTGTACGTCTGTCTCCAGGCTGTAACTCAAGAACGGTAATAGCTAGAGAGTTAAAATTTTCACAGATTATGTATTTATGTTGCCGCTGTTACAACAAATATACTAAAAACAAAATAAATTAAATATTTAAGGGGGGCTCCCATACAACAAACGTGATTTTTCAAACATTTTTTGCTCGGTATCGATGATGACAACAGCTGGTAGGCACTTGAAATTTTCACAAAAGCCTTAATTATATGTGTAATTTAATAATTAATAATAAAATTTAAATAAAATAAAAATTTAAGGGGGACTCCCATACAAAAAACACAATTTTTGGCCTATTTTTGCTCTATAACGGTACGGAACCCTTCGTGCGCGAGTCCAACTCGCACTTGGCTGATTATTTGTCCTTTATGGTTAAGTATTCCATTCTGCACTCTATCATCTATGTAACATAATACATTTAGCAGTCTGAAGATCCTAACCTCGTAAGTCGTAATCTATATACATCTATACTTATTATAAAACAAAGTCGCTTTTTTTCCCTCATGTCCCTTTGTTCCCTTTAATCTTTAAAACTACGCCACGGATTTTGATGATTCTTTCAGTGTTAGATAGCCCATTTATCGAGGATGGTTATAGGCTATATTTTATTACGCTAAGACTAATAGGAGTGAAGAAATAGAGGAAAATGTGGAAAAAAACGTGGAAAATTACTTGAAAGGGCTAACTTGAACGCGCTAATCTCAGGAACTACTGGTCCGATTTGAAAAATTCTTTCAGTGTTAGATAGCCCATTTATTGAGGAAGGCTATATTTTATCACGCTAAGACTAATAGGAGAATGTGGAAAAAAAACGGGGGGAATTATTTGAAAGGGCTTATCTCGCGAACTACTGGAGCAATTTTTATGTTATTTGGCACATAGGTATTAGATGTAGACCACGTGAAGGATCATAGGCTATTATCGATATATATATATAATATCGATTTTAATTATTTTTTCAGTAGCTATATATAATTTTATACCCGTGCGACGCCGGGGCGGGTCGCTAGTAATATTATAAAACAAAGTCGCTTTTTTCCCTCATGTCCCTTTGTTCCCTTTAATCTTTAAAACTACGCAACGGATTTTGATGATTCTTTCAGTGTTAGATAGCCCATTTATCGAGGAAGGCTATAGGCTATATTTTATCACGCTAAGACTAATAGGAGCGAAGAAATAAAGGGAAAGTGTGGAAAAAACGGTTAAAATTATTTGAAAGGGCTAACTTGAACGCGTTAATTACTGGTCCGTTTTGAAAAATTCTTTCAGTGTTAGATAACCCATTTATTGAGGAAGGCTATAGGCTATATTTTATCACGCTAAGACTAATAGGAGAATGTGGAAAAAGGGCTTATCTCGCGAACTACTGGATCAATTTTTATGTTATTTGACACAGATAAGAAGTAGACCACGTGAAGGATCACAGGCTATCGATTTTAATCATTTTTTCAGTGGTTATATATTTTATACCCGTGCGACGCCGGGGCGGGTCGCTAGTGTAATATATTAAGTAAAGTGCTACTTATGTTTCTACCTTTGGTTTCTGCTATGTTAAGTTCGTTTAACTATGGTAGATTCTTCCGGCCTCAGTCGAAATCTTTTAATCGACTTCTCAAAAAGGCCGTTTTATGTTCGTATGTTAACTATAATATTTTTCCGAAAACCGCTTTAACGTTGGCTTAATAGAGAGCGCATTCAGTATAATTCGTTCCATTAGATTGTACGAGAGTTATAAACACACGGAAATAGATAAGAAAGTAGCATAATTCATATTTCCATGTACGGTGTCTTCGGTTACTTGAAATGAACGATGGAGCAAGAAAACCTGACGAGACTTACTAATTTTCTAAGAGTAGAGAACTTTTTTATTGTAAAACGTGTAGAGGTAGAGACTAAGACCAAGTATCGTTTTTAAGTATTTTAGTCGTTAAAATTACTGGTAAATCTTCCGTCAGCCAAAATTCTACATCGCCAGCAGGCTCGGCTAGCCTGTCCGATTAAATAGGCTGCTTTTTCACCACAGCCACGTTGCGAGTAATGTGTTTTTGAGAACCAATAAAATCGATTCATTTGCCTAATTTTGCTTAAGCAGTTGATTGAGTCAATTCAATTGGATCTTAAACATATTTCTCGCAGCCGGCAGCACAGTACGGCACCGGTGGAAACGCACCATAAAAGTCTGTGATCTGCGGCTTGTCAAGATTGTCGTACCTTAAATTATTAAACCCAGCTGCCAGCAAGAAGAACAGGCGTAGAGAAACTCGCTGTGGGACTATATCATTCATTCGAATGATTAGCCGTAATTTGTGGTCTAACGGCACGGCATTGGTAACACAACAAGAAGAAAGCGACTGCGTAAGAAGCTCACACGTTGCTATTTTACGAAAAATTTCAACCATATAATATTTTAGTCTTTTAGTGGCATATTAGCTTTGCTGGTGCCGGCTTGGCGTATTAGAATTTTGAGTATAGTTCATAACGTGCAATATTTCCAGTTCTGTCAGCCGCAAGGATGGGCGCTGTCGACGGAGCGCTCGGAGCCGCGGTTCTACGTGTCGGTGCTGACCGACGTGGACGCCAACCGCCACTACTGCGCCTGCCTCTGCTTCAACGAGACCGTCGCTATCACGCCCACCAAGCCCGCCGACGAGGTAATCACGTTTGAAACTTTTTCACGCGAATAAATGGGTTTTAAGGACACTTTCTGTCATAGAGCTTGTCTAATTTAAAATGACCCGCCCCTCACGTATTCACACTTAACAAAATTGAAAATTATACATTTATATCAACTAGATAAGTGGTGGGGCGCGTCATTTCAAACTAGACAAGCTCTACCAATATTACAGTTAGAGCAACAAATGGTAAAGACTAAAAGCCAACTAACAATAAAATAAATTAATTAAAAAATCAAAAAACCCGACTGCAAAAAATGTTAACTAAAAAGAACGAAACAAGACCTAATTCTGCCGGAGGCATCGAATCCATGCTTTAATTGATACGACTCTTGCTTACGAGTTTCATACATAGAAAAATGTAGAAGAAGAAAGTGGACTACAAAATGCAGTCAGAGGCATTTCGCATCAAGTTTCATAAATCATAAAATATTATGCCTCCGACTGCATTTTATAATCCACTTTCTTCTTCTACATTTTTCTATGTAACCTTCTATTCATCCTGGCATGAAACTCGTAAGCAAGAGTCGTATCAATTAAAGCATGGATTCGATGCCTCCGGCAGAATTAGGTCTTGTTTCGTTCTTTTTAGTTAACATACTTTGCAGTGAGGTTTTTTGATTTTTTAATTAATTGTATTTTATTTGCGATTTTAGTTGTAGTCATCTAACCATTTAAACAACCAATCTAATAAAAAATTGAATAATCGGCCAAGTGCGAGTCGGACTCGCATATGAAGGGTTCCGTACCGTTATAGAGCAAAAATAGGCCAAAAATTGTGTTTTTTGTATGGCAGCCCCCCCTTAAATATGAACTTTTTTGTAATTTTATTATTAATTATTAAAGTACAAATATAATTAAGGATTTTGTGAAAATTTCAAGTGCCTAACTGTTACCATTATTGATTACGAGCAAAAAATGCCAAAAAAAAAATGACGTTTCTTGTATGGGAGCTCCCCTTAAATATTAACTATTTACTTTATTTTTAGTATTTGTTGTTATAGCGGCAACAGATATACACAATACGTAGGTACATAGGTTTGGTACTGTTTCAATATATGTTTCTGGTTTTAAGTACCTAATCATTGTTTTTTTTAATACTTTGTCATTGAATTTTCATCTTGTTTCAGTAATTTCAGTTGATTTTTAATTGTTGTACCTATTTATCCATGCAGGCGGGTTTTTTTATTTTTATTATAATTATCGTTCTATTTAATATTAAAACTGCAAGTTATATACATATTTAGAATCAGTGCTTAAAATCCTTTATTTTGATACCCTACTCGGTATGCTTGGTAGATTTTTATTTTTTTTACCTCACAATATGGCGTCAAACATTCGCCATTTTGGTTTTTTTTAATGTCACCTATCTAAGAACACTTGGGCTACTAAGACAAATCTAACGATACCTCAAATGTGAAAATCCGTTTAGCGGTTCTGAAGATACGAGGTAATAAAGAACATACATACATACAAGATACGCGCCAAAAACATAACCCTCCTGGCATGGCAGTCGGGTAAAAATGGATAGCTATAGAATCGCAGAGTTACGCTAATCGCAAACAGTGAAGTCAAAATTTTAGCTCTACCACAGAATATATTATATTAGTTGTACCAAGCTCTACTCTTCGATCGTAGAGTATTAGAGCCGACACAATTAAGCTCCTCTCGTGTGCCCCCTATTCTTATGAAATAAGAAGTGCGGCTACGCTTAGGCGTATACCATTAAAAATTGTTTAAATCTAGTACTAACCAATTGCTTTCGGCTAAAAGTAGTTGTAGCTGTATTATACCGGTTAATACTAGGTCGATCCAAACACTGGCTGATACTAGGTTTAGCCAATATCTTGCCCGCTAAAACTAGGCGTAGCCGTTCTTCGAGTTCTAGATATAATATACATTAAACTGCGATATTTAATAGGTCTATTTCGGCCGTTAGCTGTAATAAAGTTCATCGCTCGCCTTCCTTGTGGGGCAGTCGGGTAAAAATATAGTATACACATGATCGCAATAAACAAACGCCGGAAACGCGCCGTAAACTATATACGGACCATGAATGGTTTGCTTAGAATGAGATTTGATGAAGGAGTTTTTAAATAAACGTATTTAAAATACATTGATTGTGCGTTTGATTCGTCGTTCAACTTGAGAAAAATCTTTTAAATGTTTGCAATACATAACACGCTGCTAGTCGTTGGTGTTAAAGAAGTAACCTGTTTAAATAATGTCCGACTTACTGCCTTTAATTATATAATAAGAGGCTTGATATCTAAATAATAAATATATGCATATGAATAGCAATAAAAATAGCACAGCCCAAACCACTGGATGGATCGGGCTGAAACTTGGCATGCAGGTAGATGCTACGACGCAGGCTGCATCCGCTAAGAAAGGATTTTGATAAATTTCACCCCCAAGGGGATAAAATAGGGGATGAAAGATTGTATATTACAATGATACTTCTTAACGCGAGCGGGGAAAAGCTAGTTTTACCATAAAGGCTTAACTCGGATTGGCGCAAGTCTTGTAGTTTTATACGTGTTTGTAAGACAAACGAATGAGAATCTGTAATGCAGGCCATGTTCCGATGTCATTATTATTTATTATGCTGGTATCATGTGGTATGACTAACGTGACCATTTTTTTTAAGAGCGGGACATCGACGGATTAACCTCTAAAGTAAATTATCATTTTATTAAGACGTATATAGAGGTAAATACAATTGAGTATTTTGTGAATGTCTAGTGCCTATCTGTATAAGCATGGCAGAATAACCACATTTGTTGAATGGGAGTGCGTTATTTCCACGCATTACACAGGTCATTTCAAACATTTTAAAAAATTTAAATTATTGTCGTTTGTAGTTTATTATAAGTCAATGTCGTTTGATCTCATTGACTTAATAAAGTTTGGTCTGTTTGCAAAAGCGGGACAATTTCAGCCTCCCGGGAGACAGCGGGACAGACTGCCTGAAAGCGGGACTGTCCCGCCCAAAGCGGGACGTATGGTCACGTTAGGTATGACGACAAGTATCATTGTCACATCCTGCCGGCCCTGACCGCACGCGGTTATCTCTGGATCACTATTGTTTTATCACCAAATACTAGTCTAGGCTCCTACTTTTTAGATACACCCATACTATTATTATAAATGCGAAAATGTGTCTTTCTGTTAATCTGTCTCTAACCTCTTCACGCCTAAACCGCTGAACCGATTTTTGAATCCCCGAAAAGGACACTTTTCGGGGACAGGAAGGCCGTTGGAGTTGCTTGCGTCATCTAGTTTTGCTATAGCTGAGACAAAAACCTGCGGTTAATGTTATATTCTTATTTTTTATTATTATTATTTTCTTGCCCAGCAACATTATTTAAAGGAGTCTTAGTAAGTTCCCCATTCAGAGTCTTTGTCTTATCCGCTTCCACTAAAGTATTACAAATATAAACAGTGTATTTATTATCATAATACTGGTAGGAAATGACGGTAATAGGCACTGTACAAGGAAGAATATAGGTACTGTATAGTCTGTATACTAAAAATATACGGTACGGGGAAAATCTGGGAATACGCCGTTCGCCCGGAGATTGGTAGCGGAATTGCTTTTTAACGGCTGTCGGCACGAATCTGCCTCCATCTAACTCCGTCCAATATTCGCACGTTATTATGAGGCGGTCGATGAGGTTGTGATGTTTTGAAGTTTATCAAGGAATGGAAAAAAGGAATTTATGTTAAAAGCAGATGTCCGATATGGCTTGAACTTTTGTTCCGTACTTTGTCTTGTGTCGTTTTTGGCCAGACAGGAAAATAAAGGATAGAGAACAACAACACTGACTGGTATTCTGAGAACGACATAAATCATAATATTATTATACAACATTTGAAATAGGTCAAATTATTGCAATGTTTTTAATTTTCATGGTAGAGGCTGCACCAGCATAGACAGTAGGCGTCCTATGCTCTGACCTTTGCGTAATATTCCCTATTAATTGTATTACAGTGATTTTCGGCCCGACCGCGAATACCAACTCGCTGAAGCCAGCCATATATTATCTCACAATTTAGTTAAAATATTGTACTTCTCTAGATACTAGAGCTATGTCATGAATAATCTTAATCTGAAAAATAATCGTCATATTATTATGATGACTATTTTCAATAAGATGAGCTACTGATAGTGAGAGATAATGATAAAAAAAACCCTTAACATGACGTCTAATCACTAATCAGTATCTTATTTTCCCTCCCCGTAAAAGCCTTAGAAATACCTATAATACGCGATACTTGAAAATATATAATTGGTGTAATCACTCAACTCCAGTACCTACACTCACGAGGGCAGGTTTGAGAGGGGCCATATCGGCCCCGTAGCACGTGCTTGTTAATTACTGATTAGATAACGAATAGGCAAGGGTTAAACTATCAAACAATAATGGAATAATAGACGCGTGTGTATTGCGTGCACACTATATTAACTTAAATTGTTGTTTACAGTTATTAACAAACTCAGAATTTATTGCATACGTAATTAACGCAAGCGTTAATGATATAATAAATTACAAAATTGCTCTAGTCTAGTAGTCTCACATCAATGCCTTAAATTGTAACAGTAGCAATAGCCTAATTAAGTAAGGATTTTATTGATATTTGGGCCCATATTTCACTACTTTTTAAATGTAACTATGTTTATAATTAAGGGCATTTTGTGTAGAGTTGTAGAGTATTAAGTAATGTTTTAGAATTGATCCTTATTATATTATATAGAATCAGCTAATTTTAAAGGTATTGTAGAATAAAATACAATAAAAATGTTTTACTGAACAAAGTTTTGTAAAATTAAAATATCATATTGTGTACTAAATAATGTGGGCGAGGCCGCCAATTTTTGCTGATTTTGCAATTATTTTTCTCCGCCCTTTGTATTTTAAAAAGTATTGTGTTTATCTTATGCTCGAAAAATGATTCTAACGAAGAAAACAAAGTACTCAAGCATGCATTAGAATTATTTGAGTTCCAATAATAGTCTAAAAATATATTTACAATTAAACATAAAAAAAGGTAAGAAAATAGCTTAAAATATACAATCCGCCGTGGAAGAGGTGCATTTTAACTGTCGCCGTAGCAGTAAGTATGACAGATTTGAAGATAAGTCGGATACGTTATGAATATTTATATAAATGGCTATTACCTCATCTAATTCTTATAGTATTTTAAGATAACTTTCTTTATAAACATTTTAAAATCAAATAAATCGTTAGAAACATCAATTCTACCCCACATATTAAACGTCATCAATAATACCGATTTATTGTTATCGTTGGGTGTTAGGGAAGGTCAAATCGGGCAACGCTCATTTTTTTTTTCGAAAGGGTCTAAGCTACTGGTCTGGTTAAGACCGTGGTAGTTTAATCGTGGCTATAACTAGTCTGTTGCTAGTTGGTTTGGAGATAAACAATGAGGGGGCCTGGCCCCCTCCCCTAAAGGCAACGCTCAGTTTTTACGTATTCTATGGAAAATCTCGTAATATTCGCCATTTCTCGACAGTTCACATTTGAACCTCAGTCGGAATGTGTACAGTACCCGGCAATAAATATTGCACATCGACCTTTGGAAAGTGACAGTCGGCTAATTTCGGTTTTGTAGAGCGTTATCTCTTACGTACGAAATACAAAAAGTCCGGTATATATTAGGAGCTGTTAAAACAATTAAGGTTTGCTTCTTTTGACAATTTTATTATTCTTTGTATAAAATACACCAAATTTTCTATAAGTTATGGCTTTATATTCGGGTAAAATAAAATAAAAAAGGGTGTTCAAATTATGTTTACGTATTTTAAATTCTTTTGGAAAATTACAGCTGTAGCAAATTTAGGGGTGTTAACAACTCTAGATATATATTTTGAATTGGACGCGACTGCACTCTATTGAATTTGAACAACGACTGACATAATGTCAAATAGGTATGTGCTACAAAGATAACGCTTTATGAAACCGAAATTAGCCGAATGTCTCTTTCCAAAGGTCGATGTGCAATATTTATTGCCGGGTATTGTACACAGTTTTTTCAAAGGAAGTTTTTTTGTGACACAAATGTAAGTATTACTGTTTCACATAAAACTATCAATCAGGGACTGAATAACCGGTGACCGGTGAACTAAATAAATGACTGAATAACTTTAAATAACGGTACCGTTATATACAGGTATTGAAGAATTACGGTATCGATATTTTTTTAGGTACCTTTATAAAAAAATAAAGGTTTTGTTTGCAACCCCGCTGTCCGCCGGAATATCAAGCCTAAATTACTTAAGTCGGTTGAATCTTGATTGGATTTTACTGACACTCGTGTCCTGCCTGTAGCCAATAATAATTAGCGCGTATAAGCTTCGTTTAAAATAATAAATAGACACCAAGATGGAAAAAGTAAGAAAATACTATTTATCATTACATAAGTGTTATAGCAGTTTGTACCAAACATGTTTCCACATAGTCTTGTATGTATGTATGTATGTATGTATGTATGTATGTATGTATGTATGTATTATTAATTTTTTTAATGGATCGGAACACCGGTGTGTTTGGACACGTTGTATATAGACTATATTATACAATGTGTCCAGACACACCGTTGATTTTCGAGATTGCTTGATATGTTATATTGCTAAAGTCACTCGATAAACAAAGACTAGATCTGAGCTCTAGGTAAAATTATGTAAATATTTTTAATAATAAGGGGAGCAATATTTTGTGTAGGAATAAATACCTAATGCTTAAAGCAATAGGAAACTTTGTATTTCTAAATTCGCACATTGGCTTTATCGATTTTACAAAAGCCTTTGATTTTATCATCCACAGACCAATGTTGAAGACCGTTGATTGAAGGGCATAAGAATACCGTTACATATCAAAATATTACACAGCATGATATACTCTGAATGCTTAGCAAAGGTCAAAGTTAATTAGAACGAGAAGATCCCGAATTTCATATTAAGAGAGGAGTCAGACAGGGTGACCCCTTGCCTCCCAAGCGATTTTCGGTGCAGGTATATTGGGAAGAAAAGGTCCTTAATATAGACTGAGAGCGCCTAAATCATTTGAGGTTTGCAAACGACGTTGCGGTTTTTGATGAAAACTCAAAAATCATAGGTCATAAGTCATAACTAATGGATAATGAAATTGAAATAGACGGAGAAGATGTGGAATATTAGAAAAATGAAATAATTAATATACTTCCAAAATCAAACTGAAAAAGCGATTAAACTGAGAGTAGTGCTGGAAAAAATACTGAAACTTAACATAAATAATGAAAACTAAATGTCAAAAGGAAACTTTACGAATCTAATTTACTGTCATGCTTAATGTACGGTTACCTAGGCGCTTAAAAAAGATGAAAAGCACCAAAGCACTGAGTCATACAACAAAGAAAACTGGAAATCATACTTCATGTTAGGGATAAAACTGAGACACTAGATACCTAATACAATAATAAAATTGGAGAGAAGACTAAAATATGTTATATAAAGAATTCGTATGATAAAATGGAATTGGACTGGCCATATTTGCAGACGAAAAGACAATAGAATATATATTACATACACAAAGAAAAATAGAATGAACAATGAGAAAAAGACGTTCAAGAGTAAGATGGAGATGAGATATTCAAACAATATTGTGATCCAACACGGCAAGTGAAGGCAAACAGAGGAAGTCATGGAAAAATGGTGTATAGGGAGACCTACGCCGACGAAGCGACTACATTGAGCTACACAAACTACTAAATATATAGACGATAATCTAATATTGTTAAACTAGGAACCACAAAAAATATAATAACATTTATTACTAAATGTTATTATAACCAACCCCAAAACAACACCATTGTCACTACATGTTTCCCAATAAAGTAAGTGTTCCTTTGATATCTTATGGATCCCATATCGTGATATTTCAACATTTAAGAATAAGTTCAAATTATATCCTATAAAAACTGACAAAAGAATAGTAGTCAAAGACATCCGTATTTTTTATCAAAAGTAATAATAATAATTTGAGTCACCTATATAGGTGGTATTTAATTTTTTTTTTCACTATATTTATCACTTTTGAAATGTTTGATAGATACCCTGAAGGGCCGTGTGTGGTCCCAGCATGGTAGCCAGTAGATGCGACATCTTCCGGTTTATTCGGGTATGATGCTCTATCCTTTTCCTTTAGATGTTGTGGCATAGGCTTGGTGGAGAGGGTCAATCAAGCTGGGTCGAGTTTCAAAGATGTTAAGAAGATATTGAAATGAACTAAAACTCTGAACTATGAAAGTACTAGTTACACAAGTTAGGTGAAATCTTACACCAGAATTTCAATACACAAAATAATGGCGTTCTTAACATCTGTGTGATATGAGGCCGAACCTGCGCCTTGTAGAGTTGTAGGCGTTGGTCCGGACTAAAGTACTGTCTCGCTCTGTTAAGAACACCAAGCTTCTTCGAGGCTAATTTGGCCTTACCCTCTAGATGATATCGGAACTGGACTTGGCTCGATATTTTGACGCCAAGTATCTCAATGCTAGGGGAGATGGTTAAAGATACCTTCGAAACGAGGATATGCGACCATTGGTGACTTTTTAGTGGTGAACGCGCAGACTTGTGTCTTGGCGGGGTTGAATTGGAAAAAGTTACGTCTACCCCATTCAGATACCTTCTCCAATGAATTCTCCACCTTAGACACAAGTTCGTTTCGACTCTCAGTGACATTTTGCCGAGAAATATTGGGGGAGCCGGTATATACAGCATCACCTGTACTATCATCCGCATAGCAATGAATGCCGCTGGTCTGCAACATGTCATTGATATGCAGTATGAATAGAGTAGGCGATAGCACACAGCCCTGAGGGACACCAGCATCAACAGACTGAGTTTCCGAGCATTCGCCGTCAACTACGACCTTTATGCTTCTGTCTGCTAAGAAACCAGTGACCCACTTACATAATTTCTCGGGCAGCCCGTATGATGGAAGCTTTGATAGCAGCGCTTCATGCCAAACCCGATCAAAAGCCTTCGCAATGTCCAAACTAACAGCCAATGCCTCCCCCTTCGACTCAATTGCTTGAGCCCAACGATGAGTCAGGTACGCCAAGAGATCACCAGCCGAACGACCCTTACGGAACCCGTATTGTTTGTCGCTTAGTAATCCCTGGCCGTCCAAGTATCGAAAAAGCTGGCTATTGATAATGGATTCCATTATCTTCGAGAAGAGAGAGGTTATAGCGATTGGTCTGTAGTTGGAAGGATTTGAGCGATCACCTTTTTTGGGGATCAGGTGCACCAAGGCTGTCTTCCAGGAAGCCGGGACGATGCCAGTGGAATAGCAGAGCCGAAAAAGATGCGTCAAGACCGGAGCCTACTCTGGAGCACACTTTTTCAACACAATAGGCGGGATTCCGTCAGGCCCACTCGACTTTTGGATATCAAGGAAACGGAGGGCTTTTCGCACTGAGCGCTGATGAAACCGAATATCCGACATGATGCTCGTGCATAGCGGTATGGTCGGCGGTTTCTGCCCCCCGTCATCCAGGGTCGAGTTTGACGCAAAGAGCTTGCCCAGAAGATCGGCTTTGTCTTTTGCGTCCTGGGCCAACGATCCATTTCCTACGTGTTGGGATGGTAAGGTTGGCTTGCAGAAATTTCCTTCAATAGCTTTGGCCAGAGACCAGAATGCACGGGTTCCCGAGGGGAGGCGCTCAAGTCTCTTACCAATTCTGTTGACGTGCTGTTGCTTTGCCCGAGTAATCTCTTTCTTGCAGGACTTAGAGGCAAGGTTGTACTCCTTTTTATATGTGCTGGTATTTAAATCCCGAGCAGACACTGCTGGTTTCTGTCCTTGTTGGCAATTTTGGTGTTATATTATAAAATTGGTTGACACCTCCAAGAATCTTTTTATAAAGCTGGCCACAGCGTCCCCATCAGTGTCAGTGTAATAGACACAGGTGTTAGTGTGCTGACATATAGCTACCACTGCATAAGACAAGCTATCATGAATTCCCAGTTTTTGGGTTTTGGTCTGTACGATGATCACTGAAGGACTCGTTAATCCCTGAGCTTCGTGAATTGTGAGGACGCGAGAGCCCGTTCTCGATCCATAGCCTATACTAATTATAACTACTTTCTCCTCCTGTGTGTGTACGAGATACAGGTATTTAGATCGGTTTTAGATATTCATTTATCCTCCTGTTTATATTTCTTTAGCTTTAGGGACCGCACTCCTTCCTTCGATGAATAGATGTTACTGTAGAGTGTAGACCATGCTTAGGGCGTAACTCGTAAGCCAAATCCCGGCTCCTGTGTGTACAAGATAACTCCTGGGTAATACTGTTTACAAGGTTTGGAGTTTAAAGAGGCTTGCGCGCTCTATGAAAGGAAGTTGGTTAATATCTTCAATGAGGATAACGTCGTTGGCGCCTATTAATTGATTTGCCATGACAATTGAGCCGAATTGGTTCATGAGGGCCTACCTATAGTTTGTGCGTTATAAGATGATATGGGTGACAGTTCTCTTATTCCTTGCTACGGATTTTTTACAAGAAAACAAAAAAATCAAAAATATGTAATAAATTATATTCCATCTACAAAAACAAATGTTTCCTATAACTGTAAATGAATAAAAATGAAAAGTTGCTAAATGCTAACTTATTAATATAAAATTACAAATATTAACAGTGAAATAGGAGTATGAAATTATTGATACGAAAATATTTGAAAAATGTCAGATGCATGAAACGGAACTTTTGCCGATAGCGATTGTCACTGTTGAATCGAAATCAAATCGATAAAAAGTGCAGCCATCTTAAATCGCTAGCGTCACTCTGAAACGTCAGTACGAAATCGATAATTTCGATTGCAATTCCTTTACGAATTGATTCGATATTTTTAAATTATCGATTAAAATTTTTAGGTAACTTCCCTACTATTGTCAATTATAATGTGTCACCCATATCATCTTAAAACGCACAAACTATAGTTTGTCCCATTTACCAGCATGGAGGCCAGATTTTTAACTACATCCGTATTGTTGAAAAGACAATGAGAAATACCAATAATAGAGTCAAAGCGTGATGAATGATAATGTATGGTGGTGATGATGATGATTAATGTAATTTACGTAGTGGCATATACTTACTTGTAGTTATTTAAACAACGCTGAAATCCCCAAACATGACAACTACAAGGACTTTAGCGGTCTATCGGTCCATTCGGAACCAAGGTCTCAATATCTTGGTGCAAAATCTTGCTTTTCGGTAGCGCTTCCTTAGATTACTTCATAAAAAGTTTAAATCAACATATTAATATGTTTCTTTGATTTCTCATGAATATCATGTCACCATTTTTTGTAAAAACCATTACACCATTGTTAAAAAATATAATTTTAAAATTCGGACAAATGTCTGAGTAATCGTTGAATAAAAAAAAAATATTTTTTTAATGTAATTTGGGGCCGTCTATAGGCTGTTCGCCCATATCATTTTTTTACTATCTTTGTATATAGGTTTTTCGCACCAAGGATATTTTAAATAGAATATTATTAATTGTAATTATTGTAGTACAGGGTGATAGGTTTAACACCGTTATCCTTAAAACTTTCAAATGAGCTTATATTTTGATGGTTTTAAGGATAACGGTGTCAAACCTAACAACCTGTATACATAAAAAATATGGTATGTATACAGCCAAACGTATAACCTCACCTTTTTTGGAATCTGCTTAAGAAAACACCAAATATAAAATATTCTGAACATATTAAAAGTACAACTCAATAGGCGAGCGAATTAAATATTAATATTGTAGGAGGCTGGAATGAATGCAACTTATCCCCGACTGTCCAAGTATTGACATGACAAATTGCGGCGTTGCCAATTCGAAAATTGGCAACGCCGCGCTCGCGCCCTTGCATTTTTTCGGTACTGAAATGATTTCGATTGGGGTACCGATAAAATAAAGAGATATATCGGTACCGTAAAAATAAAGGTATATTTCGTTATTTTGCGGTACCGCAATGGTGAAGTTCAATCGTTTTGACTCAACCTTTAAATCAAAGCAATACCGTAATTTTATACCGGTATATACCCTTTATAACGGTACCGCTTTCAGTCCCTGCTATCAATGCATCATGTGAGTAGTCAAAATGACCATGTTTGGGGCTATAATAAAAACCACATTGTGTATTATTTACAGAGATAAGTTTGATTTTCTCAACGCTATGATAGCCTCTACGCTATCATTTTGGTGCTTCAACGTCATATTTCTCAACGCTATGATAGTGTAGAGGAATAAATTCGCTACAATTTTGGTGCCCCAACGTCACAAGCAGCGTAGATATTCACCAATTTTCTTTCTCTCGCAAAATTTTTCTGCTTCATATCAGCAAAAATTGGCGGCCTCACCCATGTATGTACATATATTGTATAGGTCTTTTTGACAGCAGATTTTCAAAAAATATCCTTGATCATTGGATAAATTTTTATATTTGCATGTTTAACACACAGAATATTATGAAGAAAAAAGGATCAAAATGTTTTATTCCAATTACCCCGGTATTGCTAGAGTCAATTCATTTTCTCACTTTTTGCCATCAGATTCTGGTAGACCTACTATGCACTGTAACACAGAAAACATAATATTATTTTATTTCAATATCATAATGATACTATTATTATTATCTATACTCATATTATAAAGCGGAAGAGTTTGTTAGTTTGTTTGTTTGAACGCGCTAATCTCAGGAACTACTGGTCCAATTTGAAATATTCTTTCAATGTTAGATAGTCCATTTATCGAGGAAGGCTATAGGCTATATTTTATCGCACTAAGACTAATAGGAGCGAAGAAATAGAGGAAAATGTGGAAAAAACGGGGGAAATTATTTGAAAGGGCTTATCACACGAACTACTAGAGCAATTTTTCTGTTATTTGGGTCAGATAAGAAGTAGAACACGTGAAGGATCATAGGCTATTTTTTGTGGACTAATTGTCTGTGAAATATCTAATTTACGCGGGCGAAGCCGCGCGGAACGTCTAGTATTACATAATATCCGAAAGAAAATATCACAAAACATTGTATTGTATTAATCTAATCCACTGTACCTACATACTAGCTGTATAATATAGCCTCACATACTTATTTTATTCATAATAAAAAGTTAAACAGTACCCTAACAACTGACGCATCGCTGATAAGTTTTTGTTGGTGTTATTACAAACGCACGGTGCACCTGCTGCATAATGCAGTCCAGTGATTGCTGATGGGTCCCTTCCGCTTGGGGCGTGAATGCGTGAAGCCCAACCGTCCACCACCTTATTAGGCTGTTCAGGAGCACGGTATTTCCACCTTTCCCACCAAAGCAATAGGGCTCAATATCGTGCCCGACATTTACGTTATTTTGGCAGTTTAAAAAAGGAAAAAAAAAAGTGATAGTGAATAGTGATCCATCCGCTACTAGTCATGACTCATGAGTTATAATGTTTCTATTTTATAAGGTCGGTTTTTATTTTAGATGATTTATTTCATAAAAATATACGAACAGACAGCAGTCAAGTCTTCAATACTTTAGTGGACTTTCACTGTGTCCCCAAGCGGACTTTTAGAGACATTCATCTTTTAACACAAACGTTTTCATGACGCCTATGTTTGAGTTGTGACCAAAGTCCATTAGGTAATAGGTTTTATATTATGATCCAATCTTCTATTTAAAGAAATGCTCCTTAGTGAATCACCAATGTCAGAGTGCCCCTTCAAAGGCGCTAGGAAACATCTAACAGGAGGACATTAATTTTCTGAAGTCTTTTGACAAAAGTTTATCTATTTACTAGCACCTTTTAGAGTGCCAACAAAAAGCGAAATAACTCTGTTGAATAAACTTCTATAAAAGTCTCAGAAACCGGGTTTCAGCTAGGTTTCTATTGAACAATAACTTCAGAAGTGGGTGTCGTCTGGCGTCACGTTTTCATATTGCGAATCAACTCCAATGAATTGAAATGGCCAACAATGGAGCGACCTAGAGCATATCAATAAACATCAACTGTTGTAGACGACAGGCGTAAATTAATCGATACGGTGCCACGGCTGTGCTGCCACCAAGTGCAGGTTTCATCCTGGACTCCAGGATTACTAATGCCAGGTTTCTGAGGTTTTTTTGAATTCCTTTTGTTGATTGGTTAATTTTTTGATGGCAAACAAAAGTTGTAGCAAATAGGTAAGAAAAGAAAAGAGCGTATTCCCTCTTAAAAGGCCGGCAACGCACCTGCAGCTCTTCTGATGTTGCGAGTGTCCATGGGCGACGGTAGTTGCTTACCATCAGGTGACCCGTTTGCTCGTTTGCCCCCTTATTTAATAAACAATAGTAAAAAAAAGGTAAAGTTTAAAACTGGGCATAAATATTGCTTTATTTACAGGCAGACCTCCTCGATTCATGAACAGTAAGACATATTGGTGACCCCATTTATAGATCCTGAAATCTTCGCAAAAATTATTCCTTTTTCGACGCTCTTCATAAAAATGTAGATGTGTACAAAGGCTTGTCGTCTAAACAATTTCCTGAGGGGTGACCACTGAGCATGAGTTCCTGTAATCGTACTAATCGTAACGTTATCAAAAATTATTTGTATGATAATCTTGAGTGCTCGCATATACGAGATGACGCCTGCAACTCCTATGCGCCAAAATTAGATTATCGCGCGGGAACCGTTCATTTTTTCCGGGAAGAAAAGTTTTCTATGTCCTTCTCCGGGAGTCCGGGACTCCTAAAGTATCTCCATACCAAATTTTAGCTAAATCGGTTCAGTTGGGCGTGAAGACGTAACAGACAGACAGACAGACCGACAGACATTCTTTTGAATTTTATATAAGATGTTACGATAACGCAGCAGTCTACATGCAGGATACTGAATTACTGATACTGCATAGGTTATCTGGAGGGGCATCACTCGAAACTCTTGACAAGTCTCGAGAACACGCACCATAATAATATGACATTCAAATTACGATACAAGTAAACTTTTGACAGAAAACGATTTTTTACATTGCGTGACTGCTATCGCTGTATCGTTTGATACTAGGCTCGTGACTAAACGCATTCTACACGGTATACTCTCACTGGTAGTGAGTGGGGAGATAGTTGATATTCTAAAATATGCAAGAGGAAACTTCAACAGAGAAATTTTAAATATAAAATTAAATTGTCTCTATAGCTCTAAATAGTCTAACAGATTTTTATGAATTAACCCATAGCCATAGGCCAAACGCGAGGAAAAACAGTGCAAGTGTTCCTCTTATGACTAGGCATTTTCTGCAAGAAAGTTGTATTTTGAAAATTATGCGAGGAATATGCATTACGCTGGCTACACTACAAAAAACCTCGTTCTTTTAAAAATCTGTATGCTAAGATATTTTTGAAAACTATACTAATTAACCTACGCGTAACCTTGCAGTTCAGAATGAGTTCATCTTCTATTATGGTATATATTATGACGCCTAGTGCTTAGTGAGAATTCCGACCTAGTTCAATTTCTGGTAAATCGTAGGTTCGAGTATTTGTTTTTGTTAAAGGTTTAATTCTTAACGTTTAAAAAGAAATATTATTTTTAGGATTCCGTACCCAAAGGTCAAAGGTCCGATTAGCACTTGGCTGATTTTTTAAAGTGGATTTTCATTTTTCTCGCCATGTCTTCGTAGATTCGTGCTTGTATGGCCTAAGTCCTTCTATGGCTTAAAATAAGCTTTAACACTTTCATCGTGGGTATCGCAGACACAATAGATTTTCAATTGTTATGCGGCACTCGGCAGCCGGCTGCCGCTTGGGGATTGTTGGGTTAAAATAAGAAACAAGTTGTGTTATTTTAAAGTAATTCTTGAGTCTTGACTCTACTAGCTGAGTTCTTTTGAGTCGTAGTTCTAATGGAGCTCTATTGTTGTTATGAACCAGAGTAAGCTTTGCCAAAAACTTTCTAGACGTGCAAGTACCTACGAGAATCTCAGAACTTGAACAACTTCTTCTACGTTGCTCGTAGTTGTATGTTTTCTTTGCAAACTGTTTCTTTTAGTGATATAAAATTTTATAAGACTATTTTTCAGACTTTAGAGTTTAGAAACGCCTACACATATAGGCATAATTATAATGTATCACATATTGAGAAGCCGATCTTTGCCCAACATAAGGAGCCTCTGTTGTAAAGTTTCGTCCTATAAGAAAACCTAGGTCCCAAATTAAATCCTGATCGGATTTGAATTTGAAATTTTTATGTCAGCTTCTATATTACACCAGTACCTACGCAAATCGTCTATGAACTGTTTTTAATATTTGGTTAAATGAGAAACGTGCTTAAAAGTAAAGCCTCTAGGTTTAGAATCTATAGTTTTAGAGATAACATTCGTTTCTGGGGCATAGAAAAATGAATTTAACATCCAAAAGTAATACCAGGTATTTCTGGCATTTATAGCGGAAACCAATGAGATGCTGCCATTTTTAAAATCTCTACACTACAGACTATAATATTATCTCTATACTACAGATATATATCTCTACACGTCTTAGAGTTGCCATCGCCTAAATCGCCATCGCCGGTCAGGCACGACAAAATTCCCGGACATTTTTCCTAAATGTGGTTATTTCTCCGATATCCTAATATTAACAGTTTAAGAGGACGTGTCCTCTTAAACTGTTAATATTTACGGGTGTTATTATTTCCGGGTTTTACACGGACACTTCAAAAACCCTGACGGACGCTCCCGGACGCCCTTTAAACTAGGACAAATCCGGGGAAATCCGGACGGATGGCAACCGTATCTACACTACAGACAGTATCTCTAGTCTCTACATTACGGAGTACGGACTATAACGAGTAATCGATAAACATATCATCGATTTGTTTTACGGCTCGGCCCGGCTGTGCGTTTTCCATTATAGTTTGTTCGTTCTAAGATGATATGGGTGACAGTTCTCATATTCCTTGCTACGGATTTTTTTTACAAGAAAACAAAAAAAATCAGAATGTAATAAATTATATTCCATCTACAAAAATAAATGTTTCCTGTAATTGTAAATGAATAAAAATGAAAAGTTGCTAAATGCTAACTTATTGATATAAAATTATAAATATTAACTTTGAAATAGGAGTATAAAATTATTGTTACGAAAATATTTGAAAAATGTCAGATGCATGAAACGGAACTTATGTCAATAGAGATTGACACAGTTGAATTGAAATCAAATCGATAAAAAAGGGCGGCCATCTTAAATCGCCGGCGTCACTCTGAAACATCAGTACGAAATCGATAATTTCGATTGCAATTCCTTTACGAGGTGATTCGATATTTTTAAATTATTCGATTAATTTTTTTAGGTAACTTCCCTATTATTGTCAATTATAATGTGTCACGCATATCATCATAAAACGAACAAACTATAAATTTATATTCCGGCTGTCAAAACATAGAGATATTATTTGGAGGGAAGTTTATAGAGTAAACCCAAATTGTTATTGCCACTTAAAATAAAGCTGTAACATAATCGAAATAATATGGGGAAGCGTTACCGAGTCAAAAAATGGCTTCATGTAAAGCGCATACCTTTAGTTATTTGTCAACTAGCTGTGCCCCGCGGTGTTACCCGCGATTTAAGTGATATGTAATAAAAGAATATGAACAGTACCAATAATAGGGTCAAAACGGGACGAAACATGGTTCTATAATGATGTATGGTAGTGATAATGATGATGAATGTGTTTTTCATAGTAGCATATGCTTTCCGTTCTTAAAACAACGTCGAAACTCCCGAGTTAGGAGTCCCGTCGAAGTTAGGAGTTCTCTCAGCACCTTGCGAACCATGGTATCCCTTGGTGCAAAATCTTACTTGTTGGTAGCATATATGCTTAGAATATTGCTTACGAAACACACACATAATTTTTGCTTTTCCAACAAGAATTTGTAAAAATCTGATTAAGGCGCTATATCGAAAGTAATTTTACCGCAAGGGCATTTTTATACTTAATTTGTATAATGTTTGTATGTGTAAAGTCGTGAATACGCTGCGGCCAGAAGCTATCGGCTCGCTCGGAAAACATGCGAAAAAACGTAATTATAATCATTTAAAAAATAACTAGGAGCATTTAAGCAAAATGCTTCAATACGATTTTGAGTTGCAAACGAAAATAGATGTATTGTAGGAAATTAGTCTATCAATTAGACTAATTTCCTACAATACATCTATTTTCGTTTAAAAATAATCTTCAAATTTCGTATTTTTAAGAGGTCATTTCGAAAATTAAATGTATCGAGGCAAAATACATTAATCGTGTTTCTAGTTCTTCTCAAACCTAGATAAGGCTATGAAGATATTCAAACTCAACTCAAACTCAAAACTCAAACTCAAAATTTTTTATTCAGAATAAATTTTTGCAAATATTTTCTGAAAGTCTACATGATGCCTACCACCGGCTCGGGAACTAACCCGGCGAGAAGAACCGGCGTAAGAAACTCGCAGGGGGCCCACTTTATTTACCAAAAAAAGTGAGAAAAAAATTAATCTTTTAAAATAATGTTTACAATGCTGTAACTTAAAATTATACAATGTCAACATACATACATAATTGTAAGTCCTAAAATAATGTAGAAGCAGCCTTGCAAGCAGCCATCCTACTCCCAAGATGTGCCATCGTTTATGAAATCATTGACCTTATAATTTGGCTTTGGCACACAAACGTTCTTTGACTACTTTTTTAAATTTATTAATGGAAAGATTTTGAACGTTTTCTATGATTTTATTGTTAATTTACCTTTAAAAGATTTACTAACTTTACTAAGTCTGATCACCGGTATTTCTAGTTTGTACTTATTTCTAGTGTTTCTTCCGTGACTGTCACTTTTGGTTGTAAATTTACTAAGATTCTTTCTAACATATAATACATTATCCAAAATGTATTGAGAAGCAACAGTTAGAATACCAATTTCTTTAAACTTTTCTCTCAGAGATTCAAAAGCTGACATTTTATAAATTGAACGTATAGCTCGCTTCTGCAGCACAAAAATCGTATTAATGTCGTCAGCGTTTCCCCATAAGAGGATGCCATACGACATTCTACTATGAAAATAACTGAAGTAAACTAGTCTTGCTGTGTCTTCGTCAGCAATTTCCCATATTTTTCTGACTGCGTATGCTGCAGAACTGAGCCTATCTGCAAGATTAGCAATATGAGGACCCCACTGTAGTTTACTATCTAATGTAATGCCTAAGAATACAGTGGTGTCCACCAAATCCATCTTCTCATCATTTAATAGTATATTGGTTTTAACTTGCCTAACATTGGGCAAAGTAAATTTTAAACATTTAGTTTTCTTAGAATTTAGAAGTAAGTTATTAACGTTAAACCAATGTACTATTTTTGAGAGAGCACTATTTACCTCGTCGTAATTTGACTGCTGTCGCTTCACTTTAAAAATAAATGAAGTGTCATCAGCAAAAAGTACTATCTCATTATCATTCGTATCGTTTATATAGATGAGAAAAAGGAATGGACCTAAAATGGATCCCTGCGGGACGCCTAATTCTATTTTGGTCCCATTGGACCTTTTACTATTAATGTCAACCCTTTGAGTTCTATTTTTTAGGTAAGATGTCAAAAGGTTGAGTGCTGAGTCCCTAATGCCATAGTGGTGCAATTTCCTGATCAATGTAGCATGCTCAACACAGTCAAAAGCCTTGGAGAGGTCGCAAAAAACCCCTAGGGCATCCTGCGAGTCCTCCCATGCTTCAAATCTATATCTATACTAATATTATGCGAAAGTATCTCTGTTCGTCTGTCTGTCTATCTCGCTTTCACGCCAAAACTACTGAATCGATTGTAATGAAATTTTGTACAGAGATAGTCTAAAGCCTTAGAAAGGACATAGGCTACTTTTTAGCTGGAAAAAGTGGTTGTAAGGGGGTGAAAATGCGTAAATTTGTTAAAAATAAGTTAGTTCCAAAAATTCATAACAGATGGCGCTTTGAGTCGCCTACATCGCGCTGTCGCTTGCTCATAAGTCTTTCTATAAGTGATGGTACCATGTTAAGTCACGTTTTTCGATTCTTTCGATTCTTTTGATTGTTATACACGTTATTAAATAACTCACTACTCACTATTCGGTACTTTATCTATGTAGTGACGTAACCTTAAACATACCAATGATAAACCATAGTTTATGGGTAAAGATAAAGTTGAGTATTGGGGGGCTAAAGCTTTAAATTTGGTATACATAAAGTTTAATTAAAAAAAATGAAATATTATGTGCACACTGCACAGATGCTGTTTTTGGGTATTTTGATTTAAAGGGGTACCAGGGTTTTAAAAAGTTTTTAAATTTGACACCAATTTTGTTGACACCGCGCGCTATAAACTGAAGTCCACGCGGACGAAGTCGCGGGCAACAGCTAGTATACTATAAAGAAGACCTATACCAGCATCCGTTGTGGATCGACCCTTAGTAAAACCATAATATTGATTATTGTGTAATAAATTATTTAAGTTAAAATGTAATAGTAACTGATTTAAAATTATTTTTTCAAATATTTTACTTGAGAGTCGGTAGAATCGATATAGGCCTATAATTTGTGGGATCAGATTTAAGTCCCGCTTTAAATAAAGGCACAACCTTACTGTGCTTCATTAAGTCAGGAAAAACACCACTCTTTATGCAGTCATTAAAAATCATTGATAGATGAGGAGCTATGATGTAAATTATCGATTTGATAATTTTAGTAGACATGCCCCAGAGATCAGTAGTATCTTTAATATTTATTAATTTGAAAGTATCAATTATATCTTTGGGGACAATCTCTCTAAACCTAAAATTGACATTACATTCCTTTACATTGTCTCTGAGTAGTTTTTCAGCAGCTGCAGGTGAGGAGTTTAAATTTTTCGTAGTTGAGACCGGAATGTCGGTATACGATACGGAACCCTATGTACGCCAGTCCGACTCGCACTTGGCCGGTTTCATAATTTTTCCTTTCATTGTGAATAAAGACCTATCCGGGTACCAAATTTCAAGGTTCTAAGTCTGCTAGAAGTACCTTAGAATTTTGATGATCTGTCAGTCAGTGACAAAATGTAGTAACTTTGACCATCCGTAACTACTAAACTATTTATCGAAATTTCATGTAATTTGGAGGTTAAGCTAGTTTTCATACTTGCTCCTAGTGACCGAAATTTTAAATTCCTAGCTTTGTTAACATCGAAGATAAAGGGGGTGTGAAATAGCCGCGAACCGCTTCGAGAAAAGTATGGTAAGGCCGTGCCTTTGCTAAAAAGCTTGGCTGGGGCACTGCCGTGCCCCCAGATGAGGCTAGTTGCCCACAGTGATCAGAGCTAAGCTTATTTATTATTTCTTTTTTACATGAAGAAAAATTTGTAAAAATATTATCAATACAAGTTGCCGCTGTGTCACAGATTCTTGTTGGCTCATAAAACAAGTAATTTAGGTTATATGATTTAAATAGAGATGTGAATCTAACAGTGGTAGAGTTCAAGTCTAATAAATTAATATTAAAGTCACCACAAACAATAACTTTTTTGTTAGATGCACATATCTTTGATAATATTTGTTCCATGCTTTGTTCAAAGGAGTCATATAACCCTGATGGTGGCCTGTATACGCTTACAATAATTAGTTGACTTAACTCTATGCAGGCTACTTCTATTATCCGTTCAGAAGAGAGGTTCACAATGTCTTTACGTTCTTTGTATTTTAATTTTTTTCTAATTAATATAAGTGATCCGCCTCTAATGGCATTCTCTCTGCTGAACGAGCTTACCACCTGCCATAAGTATATCTCATTACCAGATTTGTAACATTTCTGAGGGTCCTATAGTATTGCGTCAAAAAGGACAGCTTTTTCAATATAGCGCCTTAACTCAAAGTCCGTGCAAGAAACCGTGTGTATGCTTAACAGGGCCCCCGTAAGAGCTACTGGCGCCTGTGTACAAAAAAAGGATTTTGGCGCCCCTTTAGGCAAATTTTTTGGGTCCTTGGTTTTGGCGCCCCTAAAGTTGGCTATTTGGCGCTCCTAGAGGATGGCGCCCGTGTGCATTGTACACATTGCACATATAGTAGCGGGGGCCCTGATGCTTAACGTATTTTTATGTTATTGTTTATTGCTGCATGAGTCATGACTAAAAAGTTAATTTCTCCCAACAAAAGTGTCCGGATTTTACCCGGACACTTTTCAAAAACCCTGCCGGACGCTCCCCGGACGCCCTTGAAACTAGGACAAATCCGGGGAAATCCGGACGGATGGCAACCCTAGACTTAAACACAAGTATTTAATCCTCGCTGAAACTTATCCTTATTGTATGTCATCGTCTTATAATAAGTAGTTTTACTAACGAAAAAGACAAAATCATGGATTATAGTATATTTTTATAAATAAGACGTATATTATGTATATTGTATAATAGTGTACCTATACAGACTACAGATACGTGAACGGAACCCTTGCTCGCGAGTCCGACTCGTACTTGGCTTATTTTATTACTCACGATATAGTAGCAACAAGTTTCAACCAAAATGAATTGTGCTTTTTCAAATGCTGATACTCATAGCGTTATGGGAATGCTGCAGTAGGTATGTACTAGATTGGCCTGCGGGTCAACGCCCTTGAGGGTCGGATACAAATGGTAACATCGTGAGACACCATTGATTAATGCTATCATTACTTTTGTTGATTCGCACCGTAGATTATGACAAAGTATTTCCAGTCACTAAAATGATTAAGAGCGGCCACATACATCAGTTTTCCTGATTCGGGAACCGTATCACGAAAAAATACCGTACGGATACTGATCGAATATGTGTGACATGCAATTACTTTTGTACGAATTTACTGCGTTCGGAGGCCCGGTTTCGGAAAATGGATCAGGAAATCGAATCAGGAAAACTGATGCATGTGGCCGCCCTAAGGCCACATACATCAGTATTCCTGATCCGTTTTCCGAAACTGGGGCTTAGAAGGGCGGCCACATACATCACTTTTCCTGATTCGGGAACCGTATCACGAAAAAATACCGTACGGATACTGATCGAATGTGTGTGACATGCAATTACTTTTTAACCGACTTCCAAAAAAGGAGGAGGTTATATGTTCGGCTGTGGATATTTTTTTTATTTTTTTTTATTTGTGTATGATCCAGTGGCGAGGGGTGAATATTTTGAGAAGGGAAGCCGGAGTAAAAAATCTACTTACCAATTTTGGTAATTTATAATTGAATGACATGCTTTTAATTTTCAAAACTAAGTTTGGAAAACAAAGTTTCCTTCGACAGCAAAATATAATCTGTCAGACAACAGTCTTTCTGAATTAATGCCATATTTTCCGAACTACACGATTACGTCGTACGACTCACAATTCACAAGTCACAATATAAATTAATTTAATTCACGACACTCTTCTAAGTTCTAACGCTAAAACAAAATTTAAATTCGACAAAACAAAACAAACGACATGTTGTTTATAAACACACTATCCGCCATATTAATATGTCAATCTAAAAACCAGCAAAATAAAAATGTATTACGCGCCTGTCATATTTAGTACCGCTAAAGGCATTCTTAATAAAGTCGTATTACAAAAAATCCTACCAAAATAAAATGTATTACGCGCCAGCAAAAGTATAATGTCGCTACATTCATTCTTAAATTCGAATCATAACAATTTTACTTCATGACTCATCTATCTCGCTTGCACTTGTGCGTTGCTAATTAACCTTTCTCCGTAATAACTCGTCGGGCATCGAGTTATTTCCAAGTATATATCGCGCGTGCTAGAACGAGACAGAACATGACGACCAGTTCACAGGAATGAAAAGGACAGATGCTTACTATGAACTGTCGTTGTATGGAGAAATAAGCCGCTAATCCTGCGGCTTATTTGATTCTCTGCGCCCGCACATTGCATTGCCTTTTAAAATTTGTAGGCGATAGTTATTAATTCAAACTATGTATTTCAAGTGAGAGAAAAATTTATTGCATATAACATTGTGAATTCAAAGTTTTTTAAGTAGGTATGTAAAATATTTATTAGATAAATATGTCGTTGGCCCATATATTCGATTTTTCTAAGCCCTAAGGGAAGCCGATGGGAATCGGGTTATATGGACGCTTCGCCACTGGTATGATCAACGATTATGTATGAATTTACTGCGTTCGGAGGCCCGGTTTCGGAAAACAGAATCAGGAAATCGGATCAGGAAAACTGATGTATGTGGCCGCCCTAAACAGTAGAGTGTTATAATATGAAGGAATGAAGTACATTTTTTTTAAATACATAGGTCAGTTCTATTTTGGGTGGTCAAAGAAATGGATTCATTAAAAATACATAATATTATGATGCAGTTTTTGAATACTAACCTTGCAACTCCATTCGGATTTGGTTGTAGCACCTCCATCGTGGGTATCGCAGACACAATAGATTTTCAATTGTTATGTGGCAGTTGGGTATTGATGGGTTAAACATTAAACAATATATCGACTTGAAAGTTGATACTTTAATATAATATTATGACTATACTCTAAGACTATGCTCATCGCAGCATCTTCACCAACTCGCAGTTTTTTTTTTAAAGAAGGCAGGTCACTATAGCCCTGACGTTACTGCGACCCATGAGGATCTGTGACTCCGCTCGCAGTTTACGCGAAACTGCGAGCATCATACTGGAACCGTACATATTTCCATTTCCCGCGATACAAAGCTACACCTCTATAATATATTCTGTGCCTCCCAGCAGTTTCGGAACCCAATCAACAAAACAAAGAAACTCTATTATACATACTTATAAGATTTACGTTAGCTAAAATATTCTTTGCTTCTAAGGAAAACAGCAAAAAATTAACAAGATTATATTAAACGAGAACATAATGTATAGTACATTATGTTCTCGTTTAATATAACAAGACTCAATGATAGTTTTTGTGCACGTAATATGGTTTTCGTTCGCACAAGGCCAATTGGTTCGGGCCTCGTGTTGAATTAGATGGGGCACCGTCTATGAACCTGTACAAGACGTAGGCACTTTAGGAATAGGGGCACCGTTCTTTCATATTATGTGATATGACCATGAATTTTTCCCAGTTGATTTTTTTTTTCTACTACGTACTGGAGTAAGTGATGTTGGGTGAATCGAGAAAGTTATTTTTAAAGGAGTTAGGTATAAGATCTGTAATTTTTAAACAGTTTAATAAGCGAAATTAAAATAAAGTCTCGATTTGGAATTTGTATATTAATAGCGTACTAACTTTTCATACCAACTCTTATCAGGTGGCTGAAAGCTGCTTTTTAGGGTTCCGTACCCAAAGGGTAAAAACAGGCCCCCTTTTACTAAGACTTCGTTGTCTGTCCAGGTCCAGGCTGTAACTCAAGAACGGCAATGGTTGAAATTTTCACAGATTATGTATATTTGCCGCTATAACAACAAATTCTAAAAACAAAATAAGTAAAATAAATATTTAAAGGGGGCTCCCATACAAAAAACGTGATTTTTTGGCCTTTTTTGCGCTTAGATAATTCAATAATGGCAACAGGGTAGGTACTTACTTGAATTTTTCTCAAAGTCCGTAGCAGAGGCGGCGCAAGGCGTGGGCGGTGTGGGCGACCGCCCACGGCCTCGCGGTCTAAGGAGCCTCGCGCCCCTTGGACCACGACAAGTTTTGATACTCAAATATTCATAAAAAAGCTTCATAAATAAAAGTTTGAGTATCAAAAAATTCTTTCTCTCCATAAATCCGTCTTCTTGCGTCATCCATCATGGGGCCTCGCAAAATATATTTTAGGGGGCCTCGCAAAATATATCTTGCCAGGTCTTGCCCCGCCACTGGTCCTTAGTTATGTGAACTTTAATATTTAATAATACTTAATATTAAAATAAAATAAAAAATTAAGGGCAAATAAAATAATCCCATACAAAAAAAAAACACAATTTTTGGCCTAATTTTGCTCGAGTCCAAGAAAATTGACCAAGTGTCAATTTTTTTTGAATTTGTTATTGCTTACTATCCTACTTACTATTGTCACAGTAATAGATATTGCTCTATTGTCGCTAACTGCTAAGGACAAAATGGTAGTGTCTTCGGCGTTAATCTATTTATTGATTTGAACGGCCAGTCGCGTGCTGTCGGACTATTAACCAAATGTAACCTCAATACATATTTGTAAGGCCATTTGTGCAAACGTTTCCTAGGCAGGAAACGTAGCCGCTTGCAAATCCAGCGACGAGATAATCAAATTTCAATTTTAATACACGGTGATAGAGCTCCGATTTTATCGATCGTCACTCGATATTGTAATGGATGGATCTGACAGGAATGTTAATATTTGCCGTTGTGGGTGTTATGTTACATTTCTCTCATCCTTGAAGCGCTGTTTAATTTAAAAAATCGGCCAAGTGCGTGTCGGACTCACGCACGGAGGGCTCCGTCAAATATAGGAAAAAAATGTGTTGAGAGCCCCCAAAATTATTTTATTTTGTTTTTAGTACTTGTTATAGCGGCAACAGAATCACATAATCTATGCAAAATTTCAGCTATGTAGCTATCCGGTATCGGCAGTGAGATACAGCCTGCAGACAGACAGACTGCCGATCAGACAGACGGGCAGACATCGAAGTCTTAGTAATAGGGTCCCGTTTTTACCCTTTGTGTACGGAATCCTAAAAATCAAAATGGTAACCCCTCAATATTTAATGATTTAATTTATTTTAATAGCTGCCCGGGTAACATTCATAAATGCCTCAAGCTGCAACCAATCATAGAAAGTTTAATTAAAGGGAAGCCGAGTATAGGGGTCGCGGCCCGGTCGACGACTCTATCTTATGCCCGGGACGCACGAGGCTAGTTTTTCAAGCTAGGATAGCAAGCTAGTGTTAGTAAGCTAGCAAGCTAGTACTTCTGGCTTCGTGTAGACAAAACTATCTTCATTTGTGAAACAGAACTAGCGTGCTCCAAGATAGGTCAGCAAGCCAGGACAGTTTGGTAAAAAACTAGCTTGCTATCCTAGCTCGAAAAACTAGCCTCGTATCGTCCCGGGCATTAGACTTGTTTCTTACGCGACTCAATATGAGGGAAACTTTGGATATTTATCTAAGTAAAAATCTAGAATTCTATTGTTTATAGGCTGAATTGTTATTTGAATATTAAATTAAGTATTAGTATTAGCAGATGCTATAAACCTACTTTACTCGATATCCACTTGACACTCAAAACCAGTCTTCAGACCTTGTTAATAAGGACAGGGTTCCACGTTATTGTCGCTGTCTTATACGCTGGAAAATAATTTTGCAGATAGTAATTAATAATATGTAAAATTTACAGAAACATAGATTACCTCATCTTAATTTTAGTTTATTGAGGCCGCTTTATTAACGTACAAAGTTTTCATTATGAATGTAGATTCGCGTTGAGTTTTCGAGAAATGTAAGCAAAGTTGGATTAATGTTCATATTCGATACCAAAACGATACCACAACTATATCGAAGTAGCTTAGCACCAACGGGTTAATGAACTGTTAAGTAAAAGCGAGTGTTTGTTTATCGCAAAGCTCTTAATATCCGCGCTACCTCCGAACAGGTTAATGCGGTCACCATCATCGCCATTATGGACCCTAATAAAATGGATTGCAGTTTAAAATCATCTGTCTGATCTCGATCGACCACAGTAGTAATTTAATGCAGTTTTAATAAGGTTTTGCGGTTGCATTATTCATGATGACATGTAGACTTTGGTAACATGTTACGTAAAATGGTTAAACGTATTTACTTTCAATACTATGAATATGGTGCCCAATTTCTGTATCTCGAATCTTGATTCTACTCATGCGAGAATTGAATCATGGTCCATGTATACTCAATACTCATTCAAGCCTCGATGTGTGCCGAAGCAATTGTCCCATTTTTTTAAATTAAATAAGGGGGCAAACGAGCAAACGGGTCACCTGATGGTAAGCAACTACCGTCGCCCATGGACACTCGCAACATCAGAAGAGCTGCAGGCTGCAACATATCGAGCGAAGTCCAGTTCCGATATCATCTGCAGGGTAAGGCCAAATTAGCCTCGAAGAAGCTTGGTGTTCTTAACAGAGCGAGACAGTACTTCAGTCCGGACCAACGCCTACAACTCTACAAGGCGCAGGTTCGGCCTCATATGGAATATTGTTCTCATCTCTGGGCAGGGGCGCCAAAATACCAACTGCTCCCTCTGGATCGTATCCAACGAAGGGCCGCTCGAAATGTTGACTGCCATAGTATTTCTAACAGCTTGGACCCCTTGGAATTACGCCGAGATGTAGCTTCACTCTGCATCCTCTATCGGTTGTATCACGGGGAGTGCTCTGAGGAATTGCTCGGGATCATACCACCTGCAACTTTTCGCCATCGTCCCACGCGAAAAACATACCATCCTCATCACCTTGATGAGTGGCAGTCTTCCACAGTGCGTTTTTCGCGTAACTTTCTGCCGCGCACTGTAAAACTCTGGAATGATCTGTCACCAGTAGTTTATCCGGACCTATACGACCTGCAAACCTTCAAGAAAAGAGCGTATTCCCTCTTGAAAGGCCGGCAACGCACCTGCAGCTCTTCTGATGTTGCGAGTGTCCATGGGCGACGGCAGTTGCTTACCATCAGGTGACCCGTTTGCTCGTTTGCCACCTTAATTAATAATAAAAAAATAAAAAATAAATAAAAAAGGTGCGATTATGTAGCAAGCATCATTTTTCGTGGGAGTCGCAGACACAATAAATATTCAATTGTTATGCGGCACCCGGGTGCCGTTTGGGAGTTGATGGGTTAATAGGTATATCTCCTTAAAAATAATAATTACTCAAGTAGATCAACTTTGTCTTTTTGTCGAAGTCTTTTGTAGTCTGTAGGAAAATTAGATTGTGAAAAGCCAATTTAATATTTCGTAGACAAGAGGTAATCCTATAATCATCGGGGATTAGGGCTGGTAAGTGGTAATACAGATAAATACGCATTATCCGATGTTCTTTAATCAATAATTTAGCTTTAAATAATAACTACTCAACAATTAGCCCGGTCTAATTAGACGCAGAAAAATCGTAACCTCGGAATAATTTGCATAGAGCTGAAAATAAGTAGAGACGTTAAATACACCATTATAAATAAAACCTCAAAAGTCCCCGGCGATCCTCCTTGTGCTAAAAATTTTATTCAAGGTCAAAGGTATGAAAATGAGGTTTTCCCCGTTTTTTATCCAAACTGTACATTTTATCACAAAAGTAGGTAGGACAAGAGTGTAGATCATAGAATTCTCTACAAAAATATTCAAACACTTTTTTCATACGACTTAACATTCCTTATAAATGGCGGGCTTAAAGTTTGGGAAAATCATATCTATACTTATATTCAAAAGCTAAAGAATTTTTGGAGCTACTGCTTTGAATTGAAAAATTCGTTTTTTGTTGGATAGTCTTATTTATCGAGGAAGACTTGAGCTATATAACATCACGTTGGCACCAATAAGAGCAAAAAAACAGAGGAAAATGGAGAAAGACGGGGAAAAATATTTGAAAGAGCTTATCTCACAAACGGCTGAAGCATTTTTTATGTTATTTGGTACAGATATAAAGTAGACCACAAGGAAGGACATAGGCTATTTTGTTTCTCGGGAAAATTTACGGTTTACGTGAAATTTATAATTAACGGGGGCGGAGCCACGCTTAACATCTAATACTACACACACGGGTTTTTTGGAAAAAAAAATGAAATGTTCTCGGCCTGACATACTTCATGACATATTAGTCGTATGAAAAAAAGTGTCTGAATATTTTTTGTAGAGAATTCTATGATTTACACTATTGCCTACCTATTATTGTGATAAAATGTACAGTTTGGAAAATACCAGGAAAAACCTCATTTTCATACCTTCAACCTTGAATAAAAATTTTTGCACAAGGAGGATCGCCGGGGACTTTTGAGATTTAATTAACCGACTTCAAAAAAGGAGGTTATCAATTCGACGCGTATGTATGTAATATTTCCAGAACTGCCCAGTTTTTGTATATTCTAATCTATGATAGCTTCTGAACAAATGTGCCAAATTTCAAAGGTGTATGTATGTATGTATGTATGTATGTATGTATGTATGTATGTATGTATGTATGTATGTATGTATGTATGTATGTATGTATGTATGTATGTATGTATGTATGTTTTTATGTTTGTGCACGCATATCTCCGGAACCACTAGTCCGATTTTAGTGATTCTTTTTTTATTGTATTAGATATTGTTCAACTTAGGGAATACTGCAAGTTTCATCAAAATCGGTTCAGTAGTTTTTGAGATAGGGAATTTTAATTCTTAATTACGTACAAAAATTTAAAGTCGGTTTTATCTTTTTAAATTAAAATACTATTTTATTTGTAATGGTGTATTTAACGTCTCTACCAATTTTCAGCTCTATGCGAATTATTCTGAGGTCGAATGTTTAATTTTCCTGGAGTAAATAGCCTGTTTCTTTTTTATATTATTACTAGCTGTTGCCCGCGACTTCGTCCGCGTTAGCATAGTAGATCACATCCCAAGTATTATTTAATGTACAAAAATATTCAACGTACAGAATAGACTTTACTACGATTTTATATATTATTTAAAGATGTTCTGCGCGGCTTCGCTTGCGTAATTTAGGAATTTCACGCAACCGTACATTTTTCCGCAAAAAATAGCCTATGTCCCTTCACGTGGTCTATTCTTCATGTTTGCCAAATAACATAAAAATTGCTCCAGTAGTTCAGCAATTTCATATAATTTCACCCGTTTTTTTCCACATTTTCCTCTATTTCTTAGCTTCATTAGTCTTAGCGTGATAAAATATAGCCTATAGCCTTCCTAGATAAATGGGCTATGTAACACTGAAACAATTTTTCAAATCGGATCAGTAGTTCCTGAGATTAGCGCGTTCAAATAAGCCCTTTCATATAATTTCCCCCGTTTTTTCAACATTTTCCTCTATTCTTCGCACCTATTAGTCTTAGCGTAATAAAATATACCCTATTGCCTTCCTCAATCAATGGACTATCTAACACTGAAAGAATTTTTCAAATCGAACCAGTAATTCCTGGGATTAACGCGTTCAAATAAGCCCTTTCGAATAATTTCCCCCGTTTTTTCCACGTTTTCCTCTATTTCTTCGCTCCTATTAGTCTTAGCGTGATAATATATAGCCTATAGTCTTCCTCGATAATTAGGCTATCCAACAGTGAAATATTTTTTCAAATCGGCGCAGTAGTTCCTGAGATTAGCGCGTTCAAACAAACAAACAAACAAACAAACTCTGCAGAATTATAATAGCAGCGTTTTACCCTGAAATAAAACGCTTATTAAATACTTACCTTATTTGAAGCATAATAATTGAGATAGGCACTTCCGTTTTACCACATTTTATTATCACATTTTATTATCATATTATATTTTACCGCACATTTTACCTCCTTTTCTTTCCTGAATGTTGGTAGCTCTGTCAACCTTGGCGCCATCATCGAGCAGGTAGAGGGAGAATTCCCGCTCGACTATGATCATTGAGTCGAAATTACACCAGGCAGAAATAAAAAGTTATGCTTCAAATAAGGTAAGTATTTAATAAGCGTTTTATTTCAGGGTAAAACGCTGCTATTAAACACTTGACCGTTATTTGAAGCATAATAATTGAGACGTGTTTGTTATCGCCTGGTGATGATGGACGCCAATGTGACAAAATGTTGTTAGACGCCAATGTGAAAAGAAAATATAACAATATAAAATAAAATTCATAGTATATCCTTTTAGGAATACTTCAAGAACTTTATAAATGAATATATATATGATAGAATATACACATCTAGTGATCAAAAACACTTTCTTACACAATTATTGCACCAAAAACTGACTGACAAATCAAAAATACAACTTATAAAAGCTTTGATATGGACATAATGAAATCAACTAAAGGAACAAAAGAATTCCTTAAAGCGTTAGAATTTGATGAAATTACTTGTTTTTGTACCGATTTACAATATCTGCCCGAAAAGTATTTCATCAATGGATACATTGTCTATCCAACTTTTAGCCACAGCTGAGTGGACGTTAGGTACCTGGTGGTTCAGTTGCCTCAGACAAGTTAGTTTTGATCCAGCCACACATTACAGTTTGAGAGGTGGTAGATGGTTTTCCTCGCAAATTCGTTAATAAATTGGCACATCTAGCTTTGCTACTCGCTACGCCTGCGATGAAGAAAAATATTACAGCATTTAAGCCAATAAACAGCAAGGTTGCTTATCACTGGGATTGCTTAAAATCTTCCAGCTAGATTGCCTAGAATCAAAACTATTCGTTTTAGTCAAATTCCTTAATGTGATTATCACCACTGTAAGAAGTGTAAGATCATGTACACGTCTGCCCAACGAAAACAAAACCAAAATATCTGTATGTCTAGAGGCTGCAAATAAATTACTTACATCAACAGTATAAGATTTCAAAAAGTTTTGAATATAATATGTTGTATAGGCTTTTTCAATGCAATAGATTTTAACATGTTTTACCAAAACGTGAGAACTTAAAGGGCCAGAAATCTCCATATCAGACATGGTAGATATTACCTATTTATTATGAAAATAGTGTTATAAGAGAGTTTATGTCTATCAAATTTTGCGAGGACTGTGGCCGTCGGCTTGTGAGCATCATCACATCTAGATAATGGACACCAGGATAATCATATATTCTAGGCAACTTTATAAGTTTTGAGAGTAGAAGGTCGCCATGATAATAACAATAATAATTTTATATGGCTATCATCTCAGCCTACAAAATTTTGCGACCACCCCCATATTTCTATACTTCCAGGGTCTTTACTGATCTTTGGAAGAGGGACCCCGTTGAAATGTCGATTAGGCATTTCTCCAGATCGCGAATCGTATACGGTGCTGCTATTGCACTCGACTTGAGATCGGCTCGCCAAAATACTCGTTCCTAGCGTGGAACCACTATGAGATAAATTCTTGGCGCCTGATTTAGGTGAGCCAGGCCTTTGGGTATTAAGGTGGGGAAAACACCCTGGCTAGGGGCCAGAAGGTACACCTGAGAAAAGGCATCGTGATATAAGCTACTTGATCGTTCAAGTCGAGAGTTACACAATTAGTCATTACATGAGCTTCGGCGGAAGCAAATAGACCGGTCACAGATACACCGAGTTTTCTGAACTTCTCCGTGCAAGAAGTTAACAGATTTGGGAATGATCATGGGTGTATCCTGATGGGCATCTATCTGACCTGGTGCGATCCTCGTCCCGACTCGCGAATGTAGGTTCTAGTTGTTCGATTGTCGCTCTGCCAAAGAACTGTCGAGCGAGCGAGAGTCTGGTGCTGACCTCGGAGAAAAAGAGTGCTAGAAGCTCTTTCTGATTGCAATGCATGAAATTTTCTTGTGCTGACCATGTCCCCGTTAAGGAAAGGTGGTCGAGTTGAGCACCCCAAGCTAGGTCCGATGCATCTGTTGCCAAGCAGTGCGGCGGTGGGCTCCAATGAATGGAAATTTATAGATTGATGACTTTGCAACCACCACCGAAGATCGTCGCTAAACGTAACGCTTGTCTCGGTAGAGAGCAGCGATTCAGGAATGCAGGCTTTTCCATGTCCATGAGAGCCTTTTAGCCTTCGATCCTTGTCTCTACAAGAGAGCTCGGTAATGTAGTCTCCCCTTCGGAACTATGGAACTGGCGAAGTCAGAAGACCGACGATGCTCTGCAAGGTCTTTAGATCTACCAGACCTTTGTTAGGACTCAGGACAGGTAAAATCTTTTGTTGAACTTTTGACATTTTCTCGCCTGAAAGAAGCTTTTCGTTTTGAAACGTGTTCCAACAAACACCTAGAAATACCAGGTCTTGTAAGTCTTTGAAGCAAAACCTGGACATGCTCCTGTAGGATGATTTTGTTTTAATGAGCAATTAGATAATAGTCTAAATAAACGATGATACGTAGAACTTGCTCTCTGAGGGTTTGTGTAACCCTATTGGTCAGGGAAGCTAAAACCTTCGGAGCAGTGGTGAGACCAAACGCTAAGCATTTGTAGCAACTGACCCTTGTATATCAGACGTAAGAACCGTCGGTGCGATGGAGCGACTGCCAGGTGAAAATAAACTTGGGACAGGTATATTTTGCAAAGCCAATCGTTGGGTTGCAGAAAAACTCATTAGTTAAATATTTATGAGCTTGAATGGCTGAGTCAAAACATAATCGAGTAGAGTGGAAAGATTGAAAATAGGACAGGACCAGAAACATTGCCAAAATTAAACTTGGCGAGGGGCTGGCAACTTCTAGTACACCCTGGAGTATCATTTGTCGAATTTGGAGAGACATAATAGAACTACGACTATAATGATTTTGGTTCAATTTTGGATTGAACCGAGGAGGTTTCTCCATGAAGGGTATGTGGTACCCTTTTACAACCTTTAACAGATAACCTGGAGCGCTGCCCTCTAGGCGCTGCCAACGGCGGTAAAACTTCAAAGTTTGACCCGCTCTGAATTTTTGTTTCTCAGTACTTACGTTTTTTGGCATTCCCGAGGTCCGAAAGAGTAGCGGCACGTTTACGGGTACTTCTGCCGTGGTAATTCCCTCTGTTACCCAATCGAGCTCCTCTCTAGTGAAAGGAACTTCGTGCATTACCAGGCATTGACCGTGGTTCAAAAATTATTTCTTTGTCCCTGCGCGGGATGATTGTAATAAAAGCCTTGCCCAGGCTGGTGAGCATGGGAAATGTGCGAGCAAGCACAACATCCATGAGATACCCTGCGCGGGTATATAATATAACTCTTAGCCTGCCCCTGCGGGAGTAGGCTAAGCTCTCGAGTAAAAAGTACTTCGTGCATTGCCAGGCATTGACCGTGGTTCAAAATTATTTCTTTGTCCCTGCGGGGGACCATTATATGAACAGCCTTGCGCAGGCTTGTGAGCATGGGTAATGTGCGAGCTAGTAGCGCAACATCCATGAGACCATACCCTGCGCGGATATACAACTCTTAGCCTGCCCCTGCGGGGGGTGGCGAGTCGAAACTGTTGCTGCTAGAACCCGCTTGCGCAGCGGCAGCAACATTATTCTGAATATTCGCAACAAAGGTTTTGCGAGCTCCCTCAGTATTTTCGAGTAGTGACACCAGCAACTCGGAATTAACTTAGATAAAATGATTGCAAGAACTGGGTCGCGAACGAAATTGATAATTGCGTCTCATTTGAAAACCTCAGCTCTACGACCACAAATTAATTGAAGTAAATCTGACGTTGTGAGTTGTGATACAATTCCTAACGGTTTTATTTAAATCTTCAGGGGTCAAGCTTGAAGCGTGTGACCACTGTAACAATTTCTTAAGAGCAGATTGCAATGCTTTGCGCTGCTTAAGTACGCAATATAATAATGCCGCGTATGATTTATCCACGTGAGACAGTTTTTTTTTTTTTTTTTTTGAAAATCGAAATAATATTTAAGCTCATCATTGACCTCTAAATCGACAAAAACTAATGTATGATTATATCATTATAAGATTTTTGAATTTCAGAATAACGAACTTCTGACCATTCATTAGTATGTTGAATATAATTTAATATAGCCAAAAAACCCCGGAGAAGTTTTCCAAACGGTCGTTTCTTTAAGTTTTGTTTCAATTTCAAAAACAAGTTTCGGTTGTAAAGAATTGCTAACGGTCGTTTCATTTTCAAAAACAAGATTCGGTTGTAAAGAATTGCCAACGGTCGTTGTACGGTGTCATATAAATCACACCGTAGCATTTTACCGTCAGTAGTCAGTACGCGTTCATAACCGCTAAGCACCGCGCGTGCTCCCCAGCACCTTTATAGCATTTATCAATCTTATGTGGGACAATCAATAAAATCTTATGCTCGGGAACATTTTGGTTTCATTAGCCAAAACCCCCACATAATATGGTCCTTCGAGCTTTGTGACCTTCCGCGATTTGGCCAAAGTAGGATCATTCGCGAGTGAGGGCTATCAGTGACAGAAAATCAGTTCACTAAATCAGCATTCAGCAGACAGTACAGTAGTGGTGTAGTGGTAAAAATCAGTGTAGCAAAGCAGTGGTGAAGTGGAATAGCATATCAGTGTAGCAGAATAGTGTAGCAGAACAGCAGTGTCAGAGGACAGCAGTACAGTGGAGTAGCATAGCAGTGTAGCAGAACAGTGGTGGTGATATAGCAGAACAGTTTCCCGCGAACCAGTGTTGTGGTTGTGGGAGACGAGCATAAGCAGCAGCAGCAGTATTCAGCATAGCAGGGCGGTTCCTGTCTGCAAGCAGCAGACAGCAGCACCAGCATTAGCATCGCTTCAGCATCTCATCAGCAGATCATCACGCTCTCCAGGGCGTGAGCAGCAGCAGCAGCAGAAAGGTTCCCGAGCAAAAAGTAAGATCTTTCCATTTTTTTTTTTTTTTTTTACTTTGAGCAATAAGTTACCAAAATGGAGGATATTTACGAAAATCAAGAGCAGTTAGTAGGTGCGATTGAGCAGTTGCTTGCGTCTTTCAAGAAGACGGGGCGAGAGCGTAGGACAGTAGATTACGTTAAGCGGAAGTTACAAACCCTTGACGAATATTGGGAAGAATTTAAGCTGAATCGACAGCAATTAGCAGGATACGTAGACGAAAATTCTGAGCCCATGAAAAGTCTCAATGAACGGGCTACCAGAAACTACGAGATCACGAAGTCAACTTTACAGCAGTATCTCTCGCAAGTGACTCCACTAGCAGAATCAGAGGGTAAGGTACTTGAGGTCCCAAGTCGTGGAGCAAGCCCATTGCCTATCCCTGGTCCGTCAACAGCAGCATCAGCAGAACGGGTGTCAAGGACAATCTCCCAAGGAGTCGATAGCAAAACAGCAGAAATGTTACGTAAGCAGATGACGAACTTCAAAGCATTTTCACGAACGGTAAGCAATATTGACCTGGAAGCATTAACAGAAAAGTGGCAGTTTGAAGACACGTTGCAGCAGTTACAGATGAGATGGGCAGCAATCGACGCTCAGCATTGGGAGCTCGATAATGAATTAAACGGGTCTAACTTAGAGTACGAAAAGCAATTTACAGCACACGAGAAGAAATTTAATTTTATCAAGGAGAGCATTAACAAAAAAATGTGGTCAACATCCCACAGGGAAAAATCAACCCCTAAATTAGATATCCCTACATTTGGCGGTAATTATCACCAATGGATGTCATTCAAAGATTTATTTAGTGAGGCCATTCATAACAACACCTCATTATCTCAAGCCCAAAAAATGCAGTTTTTAAGGAGTAAATTAACAGGCGAAGCTGAAAGGCTCATACATCATTTACACATTACATCGGCTAATTATAATATTTCTTGGGAAATTCTTAACCATAGGTACAACAATAAAAGGCTCATATTTACTTCGCACGTCAACATATTGCTAGGGCTGCCAACCATTCAATATCAATCAGCAGCGCAACTCAAAAAATTACACGACACAACTAAAGAATGTTTAAATGCACTAAAGAACCTGGGAGTCGATATCAGCTCATGGGACCCCTTATTGGTCCACCTGTTAGGGCAAAAATTGGACAGTGAGTCGTATACAGAATCCCCGCAAGCAGAACCTAGTGTAGTGTTTAGTGCGCGAAAGCAGAGTACGGCTGACCGTCAGCCGAGTGAATTGTGTAGTGTAAATACGAGGGACATAGCAACCTCCCCTATATTTACAAAATGTCATTTTCCTTCAAAATCATCCTAATTTTTGTATCTTTTCGGCTCGGGAGTATGTACGGTGTCATATAAATCACACCGTAGCATTTTACCGTCAGTAGTCAGTACGCGTTCATAACCGCTAAGCACCGCGCGTGCTCCCCAGCACCTTTATAGCATTTATCAATCTTATGTGGGACAATCAATAAAATCTTATGCTCGGGAACATTTTGGTTTCATTAGCCAAAACCCCCACAGTCGTTTCATTTTCAAAAACAAGATTCGGTTGTAAAGAATTGCTAACGGTCGTTTCATTTTAATTTGATTCGCAATACAATTTCCGAGTGACAGTATCGTCGATGCAACAATTATCTGCATGACCTTGAAAAAAGATCGATTTTCGTAAAAATAATTAACCCTTTTGTTTATTAACCTCTTGAGTTAATTTAGCTAAAGGGTCGTCACGGCGCTGTCATTGTTTGCCCCCCCTTTTTTGTGGTGGCGGCGCCTCGATTTACGTTTTCTGTGTGAAGTTGAAGTCGATGACGAGCTCGAATCATTTGTGGAACTACAACTACTAGATGACCTTGCAAAAGAACAAGGCATTTTATTAACTGCATTAGAGGGTAGTTTCAAATTGTTAGCTGGTGTCACTACCGAATCATTAACAAATTCACATTCGTTATTCATTATTAATAGCTACCTTAACCTAGGAAAGAACACAAATTACACAAGAACTTATCTAAAAAATTGCAATATTTGAAAATTTAAATGTAGTATTTAAATTTAAATTCGTTATCAAAATAACGATACGAACGATAAAATCGTTATTAATAATATAAAATATTAATCTTTGCATTTTGCAAGAAAAAAAAAAAAGGTATAAAAATATAACTTACGTGAATTACCACAACACTTGAAAAACGGTAAAACACAACACTGAAATTATTTCACTTTTTACATAAATTATATAACTAGGAGTTATATAATAAGGAGGTATATACGTAATGGCTTCTGAGCACGACTGTGCGGTGCGGAAAACAAGACGCCAATGATCATAGTCGAGCGGGAATTCTCCCTCTACCTGCTCGATGATGGCGCCAAGGTTGACAGAGCTACCAACATTCAGGAAAGAAAAGGAGGTAAAATGTGCGGAAACGGAAGTGCCTATCTCAATTATTATGCTTCAAATAACGGTCAAGTGTTTAATATTAGTATAGACTAGCTGTCCCGGCAAACGTTGCTTTGCCATAATATAAAGTACCTATTTCGCCCATATTACTTTTTTGAAGTGACTAAATAAGTATGTTACCATAGCAACGTCTATCGCTATCCCGTCGCACAAACAATGGTCGCCCTCAGTCTCGAGTTGTAATAATTTACTTTTATTTATTCAACAAATGCACTTATCAATATATAAAGTACCCAGTAGCCGATTCTCAGACCTACTGAATATGCATATAAAATTTGGTAAAAATCAGTAAAGCCGTTTCGGAGGAGTTCGTGGACTAACATTGTGACACGAGAATTTTATATATAAGATTTTAAAAAACATAGAGATGTTGCCCGCAATTTCGTTGGCCAAAAATTTGAATATTCCACTGGGACAGTATTTTCGGGATGAAACAAAACATTGTTTTCGGGATAAAAAGTATCCTACGTCCTTTTCCGGGACTCGAAGTATTTCTAAGTATACCAAATTTCATCCCAATAGGTTCAGCGGCTTAGACGCAGGGGGTAGACAGAAGAAAAGACAGACTCATATTCGCATTATAATAATTATATTTTGTCGATTACATAAAACGCGGGGCGAGATTTTTATATTTTTACAGTGTGTTGTGCAAACGACTTACTCTTGTTAACATGATCACTGAATAATTTGATTTAAACAACCTGACATACCAAGGGAATTGTAGTCATTTTTCTGTCGTAAGAACCTACTACAAGGGCGTTTTTTATGAACAGATTGCTAAGCGAGGGAGCCCTAGAACAATTTTTTTTTAATTACTAACAAGTTAATTTTTTGTGAGTAGCTTCATTTTGATAAGACAAACAACTTTTTATCTGCGAAAAATCTTGAAAGTGGTAGCTAAGAGAGATAGAAAGGATTTCATGCTTTGATTTGATGGTCCTAAAATATGGGTTGTTCGATTTGTAGGACAATGTTACTCTTAAATTATACAACTATTAACCTTCCAATATACAAAAAATCTGCTGGTTAGGGTTCCGTTTTAGGGTAGATACCGTAGTCAACCAAGTTTTCTTGATTACAGAACCCTAAAACGGAACAAGAGCAACATTGTCCTACAAATAGAACAATCCATATTTTAGGACCATCAAATTAAAGTATGAAATCCTTTCCTCCACTTTCAAGATTTTTCGCAGATAAAAAAATTGTTTATACTTATCAAGATGAAGCTACTCACAAACCATTAGCTTGTTAGTAATAAAAAAAATTGTTCTAGGGCTCCCTGACTATATGGGATCAACTATGGGATATCTATATCTATACTTTCGCAAACTTTTTAAACAAAGTCGCATTTTTTTTCCTCATGTCCATTGTTCCCTTTAATCTTTAAAACTACGCAACGGATTTTGATGATTCTTTCAGTATTAGATAGCCCATTTATGGAGGAAGGTTATAGGCTATATTTTATCACGCTAAGACTAATAGGGGCGAAGAAATAGAGGAAGATGGGGAAAAAACGGGGAAAATTATTTGAAAGGGCTGACTTGAACGCGCTAATCTCAGGAACTACTGGTCCGATTTGAAAAATTATTTCAATGTTAGATAGCCCATTTATTGAGGAAGTCTTATAGACAATATTTTATCACGCTAAGACTAATAGGAAAATGTGAAAAAAACGGGGGAAATTATTTGAAAGGGCTTATCTCGCGAACTACTGGAGCAATTTTTATGTTATTTGGCACAGATAAGAAGTAGACCACGTGAAGGATCATAGGCTATCCATTTTAATCATTTTTTCAGTGGCTATATATTTTATACCCGTGCGACGCCGGGGCGGGTCGCTAGTATCCTGATAAATTATAAAACGATGGACTTTGGACAGCCCTACGGGGTTATCCGAGGGGTTCTTCTCGACTAATGATATTGCTGCCCAGGGATCTCAGATGCAACGGAATTAAGGGGAGTCCCCCTGATGGCTCATGTTCATAACTCGCCTTAAATATTGTATCGCGTATTCCACGTGTCCGATCGCCCTGAAAATTTTATTAAGTTTCCCCTCTGACAATTTCCTGCCCAAAGCCCCTTACTGCCCATTGCCTAAAATTAAAAAAGAGGAGACTTTAGAAAAAATATGAATTCTATTTATGATGAAGCTAGTTATTAGATTTGTTCAAATTATAAAGGAAAAAATGAGTAAGTCCGCTCAAGTTGTAAAATGTTAGGTTACCCATTTTGTTCACTCATATTATCTTCTTCTAAGTCAAAAGTACACTATAGTACCATAGGAGTATTTCAAATTTTTATCATAAATATATACCCCTACTAGTTATGCTTATAACGTTTATTACGAATTTGGTTAACTTATCTCCCCGTTACAAAAATTATGTTAAACTAATGTTTCCCTTATCATACATACGATGAATTAATGAGCGATAAACACCACACCGGCGACCAAAACAAACGGCAGCAATAAATATACGGAAGGAGCTTATGAAATATTCAAAGAGTAGAAGGACTTGGTGGTATCAACCTTATTACAGGGCAATAGAGCTTGAAATGGGGTGTATTATCGTTGTTCGCGCAAAGCACGGGCGCGCACGCCATTGCATAATGTCTTCCCCAGGGACGCGCGCGTCCACTTGCGGCCTTTGTCGCTTGTTTGCGTACACGTTGCGTACCGCGCGTGACATAACATTTATGCCAACGATGTAAGAACTACTCTCATGTACCTACTACTTAAGAGTAAGAACATGCGAACTTCACAGGTTCACATGTCCTAGCAACATGATATTTAAAAAAAATCCAGAAAACGATCAAATTAAAACGAAGATTATTTCGTTATAGTAGTGTAGAATATGACAATAATTATTATAATAATTGGGGTGTAGACTGTAGAGACTTGAGTAAAGTAAATATTATAATGTGTGTTATGAGCTTATGAGTCTTATGTAGCAACCGCGGTCATCAGGTGCACGTCTGCGCCCAATGCATTAAACAATTTGACTCTTTTGACTAGCAACCAAACCAAGCCGTTAAAATTTTATCTGTTTAAATCTTAGCATAGCTTTAGATTTAACTAATATCCTCATGTTTCAGGACGAGGAGTCTCTGGAGTCGACGCGGCCGGTGGCCAACATCACGCACCACAGCATCATGTACGCGCCCAAGTGCCTCGTCATCGTCTCCCGCCAGGACTACATCGACACGTTCCGTGTAAGACGCCATTTTGTTTTGTTTTCTGGAGAATGAAACTGCCAACGGTAATATTGTACAGCCTGTAAAAATTGGTTTCGTTTTGCTGTATTGATGGCCGGTTTCTGAGTTTCCTGTTCTTGCTTGGCCAACATCGATATGCTACAAAATAAGTAATAATCTTTTCTCATAAAACCTTACAAATTGGACATTAATATAATTATTATTGCATTGTAGGATCATCAATAATTTATGACATTTTGTTGAAAATCTTATATCTTTAAACGAGCAATTCTTGTATATATATATAATTGGAATCTCGGAATCGGCTCCAACGATTTTCATGAAATTTAGTATATAGGGGGTTTCGGGGGCGATAAATCGATCTAGCTAGGAATCATTTTCATAAAATGTCATTTTATGTGTGTTTTTGAATTCTTTGAATACCGAGCGAAGCTCGGTCATATAGCTAGTATAATTTATTTACTATGAACGTAACTCATACTTAATTTTTTTTTATCTCAGAACGACCTGGATATGCCATAACGTTATGGAAATGATCTGTATCCGCTGTTTCACATACCGCAAATGCGGGGAACTGTTGGGTAATCCTGTGGTCACATGGACTTGTGTAGATAACCGCAGCCACAACTTAATATACGTATACCACGTATACGTACAGGCTAAAGCCATAATATTATTGATGTTCAATATATTTAATACACATCCATGACCCAGGAACACTGAAAAGTTTTTGTTCCGTCAATTGTTACTCCAGTCGTCCAATCGATTCGTCCAGTTTCCGGAGTTTAAGAGCGGGCTGCCAAATTTAGCCGTGTTTTCTAATAAGTATTACGATCCCGGAAGACGATTGACTTAAATGAAATTAAGGTTTATTTAATTATTGTATATTTATTTGATATTTGCTAAACGGAAAACACGATTCACTTATTTGGACTCGATAGTTATATTTTTAGAAATTATTAATCTTTCTGGGCTTCTGAACAAATATCTGTTACACTTATTGAGTTATTATCATTAAATAACTTGTACTACTACAATCACTCACTTTATAAAATAATGGCAAAAGGAAATATTAGTATTGTATTTAATTTTTAAGTAATCATCAAAAAATGTTTTGGGACTTACGACCTTTACTTTCGTGCTATAATGAGGGAACCGTTGTTACGCGATATTGTTCACTATTAGCTGCAGCGTAAAGCATAGTACTCGGGAGCACGATTCATGGAATCATTATATTATCAGGATTGGAGGATAGCGGGATGGGTAGGCGGGGCTAGCGTGCTTTGAAATTTTTGGCAGCAGGCTCTTAATAAGACGGTATAATTATTCTCCGTTATAAAAAAATCCATTGCGAAATTCTTATCAGATTTAACATGTAGGTTAACGAAAGTTTTAGCTTTTGGCAATAGTTTAGCTATAAATACTAAATAACACAGATTTCTGTTGCAGAATAAAAATGTAGTTAACCTAATAATAGTAAAACTGTATACTTTATTTTTTAATGGATGTTATTAGTTATTACTTATTACACATCATTAAATTAGCTTCAATGTAAATGGAAGTCATAAACATAAATTATAGAAATAAAATTTATTTTAATGACATCTTTTGAATCATGAAATCTTGAAACGAAACGTGAATTCAATTCCCATGCTATAAACGCTCTAAACTACTTGTCTTCAACTCTTTGTGCGACTCGAATTGGGCCAATTTTTAACTAAGTAAATACAAGCTATACGCTGCTATAAGTAATAATGTTATGTTTGTTAGAATTCGATCAAATCTTCTTGAGTTTTGTAAACAAAATATTTTTACCGATATTTTACTGATATTGTTGTTTTCCAGAATTGCCTGGGCATAATTTACACGGTGTGGGTGGAGAACCTAGGTGTGCCGTTGGAGACGCTAGTGGGCAACCTGGTGGGCGGGGTCCTGGTGCCGCCCCCTGGCGGGCCGCAGGTGCGGTTTAGTATCGGCGCCGGTGACCGCCAGGCGTTACAGCCGCCTGCAGCCCCGCCCCTCCCTGTCACGCATACGGCTGTGCATATGCTGTTGCGATTGCTCGGTAAGTTATGACACTGTATTAACACCTCCCTTTTGTTATTGAGCTTGACGATTGATTCCAACTGTAGCCTAACCAACAGCTGATGTAATATTATGTCGAATGGATGAAGTAGTCACTCCTGCGCAGACGCATACAAGTGAGGAAAAATCAGAATCTTTTGTCATATAATTTATTGGTTAGAGGATTGGAGAATCTTCACACATAACACTACAAAGACTACTCGTGTTGCATACTTACAAGCATAACACTGAAATTATAGGCATATATTTTATACTACAGGTATCCACAAATCCGTACTCCTATGGCTGGCGGTCATGAGCGAGCACAAAGTGCTGGTTGTGTCTCTAGCGGCGGCGCGGCTTGCGGCTGCGTGCCGCGCGCTCGCCGCGCTCATGTACCCGTTTCGGTACGCGCACGTCTACATACCACTGCTGCCCGCGGGATTGGCGGAGGTGTTGGCCACGCCCACTCCCTTCCTCATTGGTGTTCATTCCAGCCTCAAGGACGATATAGCGGATTTGGTTAGTTGCTGGTATATAATACGGTTGTAATGTTCTCTGTCCTGTATACACAAGTACATATAGTAAGTTGCTACCTATTAGACGTGTTTGCCACGCCTATTTCCTTGTTAGCTTTTATTTTAATATCAAGATCGACGACTCGGCTAGTTATAATATTATGCTCTTTTACAGCGGCATAGTGTTTATTACCGAAATATGTTTGTTTCAGTTGGACGTGATAGTGGCAGATCTCGACGTGGGTTCCCTCCACATTCCGCAAGGCGTAAACATTCCCGTGCCCGAAGGACGACTGCTGTCCTCACTACAAGGTAAATATTGATGCTTATATTATCAAGTTTTGAGAAGTAATAAAATGTTGTAGGGAGGAGGCGTGTCCACACGACCGCGCCTCTACCCCCGTTAACATATAGGGACCGTGCAGAAACTATAGAGGGCGTCGTAATTCGACAGCAGCGACACGATGCGAGTAAAAGAAGTAACTTGTGAGTGGCTAGTTTATACGTGATTTTTTATGTTTTAGACTATAAAATGATTTAATACTTACACTCCCAAGTAGCCACATGCGGCCGCGAGAACAACAGCAGATTTCCAAGAATCCGCGATCGAAGGATTAAAGTAAAAAACTAGATGACGCTCCGTTGCGCCAAAAATCATTTATCGCGCGAGAACCGTACATTTTCCCGGGATAAAAAGTATCCTTTGTCCATTCCGGGGTTCAAAGTAATTCCATACCAAATTTCAGCAAAATTGGTTCAGTGGTTTGGGCGTGAAGTGCTAATAGACAGACACACTTTCGCATTTATAATATTGAGTATGGATGAGATTCTAACAGTAAACAAAGAACGAAAGCGTGAATAAAAATGTATAAAGCCTATCAAGTTAACTAAGAAAATATCTGAAAAGTAATTAGTAGCATCAAGTAAAAACTTGATAGGTAGGTAAATATTGCAATAAAATAATGAAGATGCAAAAATACTTATAGTAATTACTGAAAATGCTTGTGGATTAATAAAATAAAACAAGTTCACTAAAATAAATGCTTTTATTTCATCAGCCTTTTGCGATTCGCTCGATACCATCTTCACAACTTTTGTCTGTCACTATTTTTAACTAATTTCAGTCTGGACCTCATATTCAGTGCAAACACCATTTAAGTAGTACACAAAACTGCACTATTAATCTTTTTTTACTTGAAGAATCATCCTTTTGAGAACCAACGCTTTGACAAGATGGTTAAAGCTCAATACTATCCTCAGTGTTGAATTCCTAGCAGGACTTCTCCAAATTATCCTTACTTTTGATGCAAATTTATGTGTAATTGGCATATCAATTTAGATGGAAGCCAGTTTGGATGTTTACTGAAAGAAACAACGGTTATAGGTTAGGTTCATATTGGGTTCATCAAAAATGAATTTACGGTTATAATCTACAAAATTCTGTGTTTTTACGAGTCTACACTTATCATTCATGGAACTCTTTAAATACTTACGTATGTTTTAACCGGCTTTTATCCATTTCTTTCGTTTTTCAATAAGCCATAGTATTTGAATACTTTTGCCAGGAAAATAGTAAAATTTTACATTATTCGATTTATCTTTATTTTTCTTGTATGTTGAGAACATCCGGGAATACAACAGTGTATTTCAATTCTTGAAAATATTCAAACTTCTCAAGAAATCTTATAATTTTCCGTAGCTTGACTTGGGCTTGACAATAAAATTTTCGCATAAGTTTCGGCTATTCGTCACTAGTGGCAGTGTCATCGCTCTGCACGGCCCCTATAGTCCATCCTCTGTCGTAATACAATAAAAATACGTGTAGAACTGGGACTGTCGCGGTAAAGCTATTGCATAACATTTTTTATCAACTTATGCAATTTTATAATTCGCATACATAAAAGTCGCACGCAAACAAACACCGTATCGAAGTCTGGCAACGTCGCACCGACCGGCATAGCGGCAACGCCGCTCGGTGCGGCGAGCACCACACCCCGAGCCACACCGAGCTGAAGTCTACCGAACGGAAACGACGTAAGACGAATGTTAGGTTTTTATCGTTACGGAATTTCTTGATTGGGTCGCCGCGCTCAAAGCCCGCAACAAAAGCTATTGCAATAGTAGCTATGCATTAATTAAAATGAAGCTAAAAACAATTTAATATATTTCAAGCTGCTCTCGCGCTGGTGCTGCAGCCCGAGCTGCGGTCCGCGGACTCCGCCTTCGCCCCGCCCCCGCCCGCCGCCTCGCCCCCCCACATGTTGGACAAGGAGATCCGAGCGGTCTTCATGAGGACTCTAGCGAAGCTATTGCAGGGATACAGGTACGTGTAGTTTTGTAAAAGAGAGAGAGAGAGAAAGAGAGAGTCAATCTACGGAGTCTGATAAACACTTTTGTTTTCGGTTAGTCGTCTGGTGTCACAAGTATCTGCTTATATAGTCTTTACCGCAAATAAACGTCCAATCAAAGTTGCATAAAAAATTGTATTGAAAGGTGGTCCAAAATATGCCAAAAGTCGACTGAAATATTTGCTATTATTATACAAAGTAGCCGTTGAATTTTTTAATTAAGTACATTTTTTTAACTCGTTCACTAATGAGCATTACATGTTTCAGACACTGTCTCACGATAATCCGCATCCATCCCACCCCGGTGCTGACGTTCCACAAGGCGGGGTTTTTGGGCGCGCGCGGGCTCGCGTCGTGCCCGTTCGCAGCGCGACTCCTCGACTCCATGTTCTTTAATGGGCTAGTCGCCGAGCGCGGCCCCCCTTGGCGGCCGACTGATATATGGGACGAGCTGTTACAGTAAGTTTATTATACAGGTTGTAACAAAATTAAATGATAATAATACTTTGGAGCGTGCATGTGTTCCATGCATAGAGTTCACCGTGAAAATAACAGCGCTGAAAGATCTTTTTAGGGTTCCGTACCCAAAGGGTAAAAACGGGACCCTATTACTAAGACTTCGATGTCTGTCTGTCCGTTTGTCTGTCTGCCCGTCTGTCTGTCTCCAGGCTGTATCTCAAGAACCGCTATAGCTAGACTTCTAAAATTTTCACAGATTGTGTATTTCGGTTGCCGCTATAACAACAAATACTAAAAACAAAATAAAATTAATATTTAAGGGTGGCCCCCATACAACAAACGTGATTTTTTCGGCCTTTTTTGCTCTATATCAGTGATGGCAACAGGTAGGCACACGATATTTTCACTAAGGCCTTTATTGTATGTCTACGTCAATAATAATTAATAATAATATTTTAAAAAAATAATCGTTTAAGGGGGGCTCTCATACAAAAAACACAATTTTGGCCTATTTTTGCTCTCGTAACAGTACGGAACCCTTCGTGCGCGAGTCCAACTCGCACTTGGCCGATTTTATTTTTTTTCATTTGTATGGACAAGCGCCTTAGCGTCATAAATTTGCTCATACGAAAGTAAAAAATAAAGTTCCTCTTTCAGCGCTGCTACTTTCACAGTGAACTCTATGCAGGGAAGTCATGCACCCCCTAAATAATTATTATATATATCTAATATCCAAAGATTAGCTATCATTTTTATTGTTCTCTTTTCTTTCTTTTTTTTATATATTATATTATAGTCATCACAGTGCGTCAATTTGACGTCACACAAATTTATGTACAATTTAAACAAATACCTAGTCGCGAAAACTTTTAATTGGCATTTGTATTGTTACTTTTTAATTCTACCTTTGTACTAGCTGTAAGTTTTCCTTTAAAATAAATAAATAAATAAATATCACTTAGTTTTGTTACACTCCGTATACTGTGGTGATTTTTTTATGGTAAGTATGTTGAATAATTTGGTCTTTACCTTATGTAGGCTGATATATATATCGAAAATCAGAGAGGGCGTTACAAAAATAATAATAATAATAAATTCACTTATTATGAGAACTGAATGTTTAACTTAATCAAATCTATTGATTTCTCACTAAAAGCAATGAATTTCATTTATTAATAACAAAACAATTTCAAATAATTAAAAATATTAAAATTTAAAAGAGCATAAGAAATTAAAACTTAAAATCAAAAAGAAAACAAAGTAATCAAATTATTTTCATTTATTCAAACTGACATAGATTGTACTTACAATGTTTATTCACCGCAAATTCACAGTAGAATGAGCTCCACGCTCAGAACACGTCTTTTTATAAACATCATCCCTACTTGTTTTCCCTACCACAAGTAATAATTACGTCACTCTTGAAAATCATGTTAACAAAACATTAAGCAATTGTAAAATTATTAAATAACGTTAAAATTAATTAGTTTATTTATTTTGTGATTTACGAAAATTCATATTGAATTAATACGAAGTAAGTAAAACCGGAAGTAATTAATTCACAACCAAAATACGTCGCAATTTTAGTAAGAATGTTTAAATAAATTATTTAAAAGTTTGATTAACATGGAAAAACTAGTTTTAATTACATTAGAATAATTCTATACTGGCAAGTATGAAATCATCATTAAATAATTTTAATAAATACCCCGGAAGTTAAAATATCTTCCGGGTTTACAATAAATCATAAAACGCATATTAATCATTGTAAATAATAACGTATTACACATTTTAACAATAATTCATAATTATAATCACATTATAATAATTTTTCTAATCATTAAATAAAGAGTCCCAATCAGACAGGAACCTCCGCGGCGACATATAATTTTATTCAAATGTTTTTAGAAACCTACCAGAGCAACTTAGGCTGGAGTCATTGAACCCCGAGCTAGAGCTGCAGCACATACAAGACCTGGCGATGCAACTTCACCTCAACGAAAATCCCAATCCACAAGTAAGACTTGCAATATTTAATTTTAAACACGACTTACAAGTGTACACGATGTAAGAAATCTACGAAATAGTTAAAAAAATTATTTTGCGTAGACGAAAAAATATCTTTAGTAGGCTATGTATCATAAGATTAATTTTATCCTTGCGCTGACAGCACATGCATTGTCAGCGCTGATGGCCTGAGATGAATAAATATTCTTTTTTAATAACGCGCGTAGCGGTCTGCGCTGATACTTCATACATTTTGATGTCGGCGCTGACGGTCAAATCAGCCTAAATACTCGACGTTGCATGCTACATAAAATTAATATTAAGCATGCGAACTTCCACCATGCACTTGTAAGCGGTGTATTATACGCGAGTTGTGTGAGCAGGGTGTGTTGCCGCAGGCGTACGCGCAGCGCGTGCTGCGGCCGCCGGAGGGCGCGGCGGCCCGCATACACCAGCCGCCGCTGCCGACGCTCGACGCCGCGCGCGTGCAGCAGTTGCTGGCCGAGCACGCCGCGCGCAACGCTGCGCACAAGTGAGTTGTTTCTGTCTCTCTCTAGCTGGCTACCATTAAATATTGAGCGCACCGTACATCAATGCGAAATGTGTATGTCTGTCTGCCTGTCTATCTGTCTGTCTGTTACCTCTTCACGCTTAAACCGCTGAACCGATTTTGCTCAAATTTGGCATGGAGATACATTGAGTCCCGGGAGAGGACATAGGATAGTTTTTATCCCCTAAAATGTACAGTTCCGGCGCGATAAACAAATTTTGACGCAACGGAGTTGCGGGCGTCCTCTAGTTTTGAATAAAAAGGTATTTTATTAATTTATTTATTTTACTAACAAAGTTATTTTTTCTTCGAGTGATTCTTAAATTCGTGGTGGAAAGCTTTCTAAAATAACGGATTTAAGAGTCCGCCGTCAATTATATATCCTTAGTATGTTAAAACTTTTATGCAAATTTGACAGGAGTTACAGTTACCAATGACGTCTATAACTTTATAGTCACCTCCACTTACTAAAAATATTTAACACAATGGATACGCATACGATATAAGTACAAAGTTTTGTCCTTGTCTTATATTTTGAATAGGTCGTTTGACAGGTTGAAAAGGATCCATTGTGTAATTTGTGCATTGATGTAAAACCCTGTGGGATAAATCGATTGCAACTCAACTGTAACTTTTATATGAGACTCTGTATAACGTGTACTTTTCTAGGTTGGCGGCAGTACGCGCGCCGGCGCCGCGTATCATCCCGCCGGGCGCCCCGCCCACTGGCGCCGCGGAGCACTCGCAGCTGCTGCTCACTAACTCCGCTCGACGCTTAGAGGTTATTGATTATTGGTTGCGGTGCTTGTGCTTGTTTTGGCAACTATTTTTTTACTATTATTAAACAATCAGAATATTGTTTTTTCTGTATTTTTTATTTATTTGAGTTTTTCATGACTGCAACGCCAAGCTGTACTTGTTTAACTTGAACTTCTATTTTTTTACTTTTTTAACTGAACGCAGATAGGCATAGTCACGTGACGCCTTTGAATGTTTATACGCAGACTTGGATAAAACAATTAAAGATGTTGTACTCATGAATAACGTCAAATTCAAATTCAAATTATTTATTTTTGCAATTGTAGGTTACATAAGATGTTACAAAAGATGTCAGTACTTATCTACAATTAGCCGTTAAGGCGTGCAATAATAATAAGTCATAATATTTTATCAAACTTAATCTAACAATTATTATTTTAATTTTATGCACAGGTGTTAATACCAATATCAAAACATTAATGGTCCTTTTCACTATTACCAGCTGAACCGATGAACTTTCTATAACTTATACTTACATAACTCCTTCCTAATATAAACCTTCCGTAAAGAGCCAAATTAGCCGAATTAACCCGTTCTTGAGTCTTAGCCAGACTTACAAAATGTAAAATTAATATATTTTATACAGATTATGTCTCTTTTTCGTTTAAATATTCTTTTAAAGTATAATAACATTTACTTATCAAGTATTTCTTTAATTTATATTTAAAGAGTTTTAATTCCTTAATATTTTTTATATTTGTAGGTAGCTTATTGTATATTTTGGGTGCCATACGTCACTCACTAACTACTTATATTATAGGGTAGACGGGGGTAATGTGCCCACTACAATGAATATTTTAATCAGTATAAAGAGTTTCACCCATCAATCCCCAAGCGGCACCCGGCTGTTGCATAACTCTATTGTGTCTACGATTCCTACGATAGAGGTATCATACGGAAATAAAATGTTCAGGTGCTGAGCGCATGCATCGCCGCCATCTTCGAGTGCCGGTACGCGGACGCGCGCAAGTCGTTCCCGGCGGTGCTGCGCGCACTGCGGGCGCCGACGGCGCGGGCGGCGCTGGTGCGGGACCTGGCTGGGCGCTTGCCTACCAACAAGCACCTGCTGCAGCACCATCAGTTCGACCTGGTCGTCAGGTTAGTGCAACAACATTTTTTTATAAATAAAGGGGCAAACGAGCAAACGGGTCACATGATGGAAAGCAACTACCGTCGCGCGTCGCCCATAGACACTTGCAATATTAGAAGAACTGCAGAACTGCAAGTGCGTTGCCGGTCTTTAACATTATCAGTTCAAATAATAATAGAACAATATTTGGTAAAAACATTTTATTTTAGCTCTAGGATTAATCAGCATCCTTCATTTAAGGCTTCGTAGTCGTTGTGGCTACATCAATTAACAGCTGATAATAATGTTATTTTTTGCTAAAAGTAAAATTGCGACAGGTTACTAATCGGCCATCGTTAGTTTTGTCTCATACGCGTACAAAATAGAATGTTTATTTCTATTTTAATCAAAACTTAACATGTATCAACTTTTGTTTGTGAGTGGAAGGCGCAAAATAACATGAAACATAAATACAAAATTTTAACATCTACTCGTCTCCGCAGTAGTTTTCATCCTCGAACTCGTTAAACTCGAGCACGGTTCTGACGCAGGCGACGCGCACCTGACCGCGTAGGAGGAAGGTGACGGCCTCGAACTTGCCGTACACCGACTTGCGCGGCAGCTCGCAGTAGTTCATCACGTAGTTCTCTATAGCGTAGTCGCCCTGGGAATAAGGATTTTTTTAAATTTCGTCATACGACAGTTCTTTGTCACGATATAGCCAACGATATCAAAATACCTAGATACGACGTATGCCGTCAAAACTGTAGCAATGTTTTTGCATGCAAAATGTGTATCGAGGAAATATTGTCGTCCTTTTTTGTCTTACAGTAGTAGCATATACTACTTTCTCTTTCGCTCATTTTACGCTGTAATCGAATCGAGAAAATATTGTCGTCCTTTTTGTCTTACAGTAATAGCATATACTACTTTCTCTTTCGCTCATTTTACGCTGTAATCGAATCGAGAAAATATTGTCGTCCTTTTTGTCTTACAGTAATAGCATATACTACTTTCTCTTTCGCTCATTTTACGCTGTAATCGAATCGAGAAAATATTGTCGTCCTTTTTGTCTTACAGTAATAGCATATACTTCTTTCTCTTTCGCTCATTTTACGCTTCGCTTTGTCTCGTAAAATGGAAGACAACAATCTAAATATTAATAAAATCTTTACACCTTTGGCTTTATTTGTATTCCTCGTGTTGTTACTGCACTGTCGGAAGGCACACGACTTCATTCTGGAGCGAAATGTAGCGAAAAACAACGTGGTAATCAATTAATTAAACACGTCCGGCTGTCACCGCGTCCTAAGGCACACTACTCTCAGATGAGTGAGCCTCACTCATCTCGAGGGTGACACATTTTCGCGCTGAGGATTGTATGGAATGCCTTTTCTAATGTTCCAGTTCTATGGATATAGCCTGGTGACAGAAATGGTATGTGAGAAAGTGACGGAAATTGCTAATTGACAGATATAACTGCCCACCTTGGTCTTAATTCCTATGTCATTGACATTCAAGTTGTATTTTAAATGTGTTATATACCCCGCGCCCCACTTAGCGTGGATCAAAACGCTCAAAATAGGAGACATTTTGAGCGTTTTGATAGTTTTTAACGCTAAGTGGAACGCGGGGAATGTGACTGAAACTTACAACAGGGATAGGGAAATCTGGTGGGTCCAAGTTGGCCATAGTGAGGGCTTCCTCCATGTTCTTCTTGGAATACTTCTTGAGGAACCTCGAGAAGCTGTCATCAGATAGCACCTGATACTGCTTGCAGCCGCCGTCCACATGTTTGCACACGTCTACGAAAATCTATATAGACATTGCTTTTAAAAACAATTTAAATAAATAACACAAATAGACGAAATTAAAGTAATGTCAATAAAATTGTATAAGAAACCTCGGTCCAAACGTTTCTAAGAGTGAGAACGCATTTCACACGCTTTAACTACATCAAAGCAGTGAGACGTGTCTCTTCACATCGCATATTACTGGAGTGACTTGTCGCGTAGTTCTGTTGCCGCGTAGTGCGGCTTAGCTGATAAAAAATATTTTTCCCGTGCCTTGTCGCGTTGCTCCGCAGCAGTGCAATAACGCCAAGTACGGTTTTATTTAACGAATATCAAACTGCGATCACATTAAACTACCGCCATGTAATAAAATAAAAAATATTGTTTAGTGCTGCCATCTTGTACTCACCGCGTAGTCGTCATCGAGGTCGTTTTTAACCGAGACGTTGGCGTTGATACCGTCGTGTGTGCGGTTGAGCTTGTGCTTCTCCACCTCGACGGCCACGTGTATCTCCGTCAGCTCCGCCTCCTCCTCGCACTTGCTAATGCTGATCAGCGACCAGATACCTGGACCCTGCAGGAGATGATATGTGACTGATTGCACACTGCGTAAAAGCGGTTCGAGCTAGATGCAACGCTAAAGCTCCTCTAGGATACCTCGCCATATTGCTTACATGGACAACGTTCTAGTGACGTCATTCACCGCTGTATTGCGGCCGCTGCATGACAGCGCCGCTTTTGGAGGAAACCAGAGCTTTAGCGTCGCGGTTCGTGTGATACACAAGAGGTCAGCCGCTTCTTACGGATCGCAGAGTCTGTGTGCAAACATCCACAAGCTTATTAGTCTTGTATAGCATCATGTAGACTTTCAGAAAATATTTGCAAAAATTAATTCTGAATAAAAAAATTTGAGATTGAGTTTGAAAAAAAAGACTGTTGTCTAATATTGTGTTCGACTGACATATTGTATTCAGCCCTGCACGCTGCAGGGCTGAATACAATATGTCAGTCGCATAGCAATGATCTTCTTACTTAAAAGGATTAGTGACATCCTTTTTATACAGGAAAAAACTGTCCTTTAGTATTAGTCGATTTAGAAAGCAGTCTCATATTTACATATTAGAAGATAATGATAATGATCAAGGTGTTATAGATTTTATAAACTGAAGCGAACATACCACATCAGCGTAACTTGAAATCACCAGGCTCAAACCAAGCACAACGTACAAAACAAGCGGCTTTAGCATATTGAATATAATGTGAAGCTGATCTATCTGATCGCACCGTTAAATAATGCTATTTAGGCTCGCATGTTCACATGCTATGTAGATTTTATCTTGTAACGCTATGGGAGATACTCGTTAAATGTCTGTTCTACTGAATTCTGGAAAAGCAAAGTTTCCATGTTGCACACCCATAAAATTATTATAATACTTGTTATAAAACATTTTCATGACCATTGTTAACTAATATTGTAGTTTCCAACACGTCATATTTTGTTTTTCTAGCGTAGGCATTAACATTATTTTAGGGTTACGTATAACTGTAAGTAAGGGTAACGATTCAGCGGAGCTGTAAGCTATTACTGTCGTGTACTGGGTCAAGAGGCATTTTCTGTATACCCAGGTGTTTTGTAACTCCTTTTTCTAGCCTATGTAATTGACATTCATACAGAGGAAAATTGAAAAATAGTCCTAAACCTAACCTTTTTATTTTCAGACTACTGAATTGCGCGCTGCAGTCAGCGAGCGCGCTAGATGAACACAGCATAGCGGCAGCCATCTTGCCGCTAGCTACTGCGTACTGCCGTAAACTGTGTACCGGGGTCATACAGTATGCCTACATGTGTATACAGGTATTATCATTTGCCAACGTAATAATATAGGTTAGAGTCCGAATTGAAGATTTGAAGAATTTTAAACTCATTAACGTCAGGATAGTATAATTAGAAATCATATTCAGTTCTGCTAATATGGATTGTTACATTTGATATTACCAGCAGTCCAGCACACTGCACAGTATACTGTGTGGTAGTTTACATTAATACAATAGCAAATTACAGGTAAACGATACTGGAGGATTGAAACATGTTTACATGCTGCTACTAGATCCTAAAAATTAATACAGTTCTGATTCGAAATCAATGTTAATTAACACTTTGCCGGTTTGCGTTTACTATAAGTAATTTATTTACACTTCCCCATATTAAAAAGTGTTCTTTTACATTTGAATCTCTCACTCTAATCTCATCTCTCTAATTGGATTGTGAATATTAAATATCTTATTATTCACAATCCAATTAAAGACATAAGATGAAAGAAAAGGATGATATCCTCTAATACACTTGTACTCCATTATAGGAGCACCAAGTATGGACGAGCCAGCAGTTCTGGGAGGCGGCGTTCTACCAGGACGTGCAGCGCGACATCAAGGCGCTGTACCTGCCCAGCCCCGCCCACCAGCCGCGCGTACCCAGCCCCAGGTGAGAGCCGAATAAAAAAGACGTAAAATAGGGGATTGAGGGGCCAAGATGTAGTATAAATTGGAGTGTTGGTGATGTATGTCTTTTAGGAAAAGCTAGGATCCAGATATATTTGTTGCATCAAAATATATGGCTCCTGAGAATTTATGCGCGTATGAGATCGCGAGCTACATCTGAAACAAATTTTTTCGACTGATAAAATTTCATCATAAACATAAATTATGGGGTATTGTTACATCGACACTATCACTGTAGTTACATATTATTATGTAACTTGATAACGTCACTATATTGAAATTTATATTCGCAGGGAGGACGACGAGTACATATCGTTATTGAAAGCGCAAGAGCCGAGCGCGCTTGAGATAGCGGCGGAGCAGATGCGATTGTGGCCCACCTTACCTACCGGTAAGTACTGTGTTTGTTAAAGACAGAAGAACACTGAGATATGCCTAATTCAACGGCATAGGACGTGATGATCTTTTGAGATTTTCTAAACTTTGAATACTTGAGATTATACTCAAATATTTTTGAATTTAAAAATTTATGTCAGAAATCTAATATAATTACCCGTATCAACGTATGTAATGTATGTTTATAAGCGTTTTTTGTGTGTAGAAAAACAACGCGAGGCGATAGCGAGCGAGGAGTCAACATTATACAGTCAAGCTATCCATTACGCGAACCGCATGGTATATTTGTTGCTGCCGTTAGAGGGTGCTGGGAGGCGGGACGCACGCGATGATGACCGCGCTAGCAACAGCATAACAAACAGGTTAGAGTGGAATAGAGTATTTTCACTGCAACAGTCGTTATAGAGGCGTGAGATCCGTTACGCGAACCGAATTGTGTACCTACTGCTGCCGCTAGAGGGCGCCGGGACGCGGGACGCACGCGATGACGACCGCGCAAGCAATTGCATAACAAACAGGTTAGAGGTATAGAGCATCATAAAACTGCGTATGACTCGTACTAGAGTGACAGACATACTAAAAGCTGGCGATTCACTATAAGATCTGCATGCTGTACTGAGTTAAATGAAGAGTCCGATACATTGCAGTGGCCGTAAATATCATACGAACGTTTTTACAAATTTGTTTAAAATTAGTACCACGGAAATATAGGCAACTAAAAAAAATTAAACGATAGTAATGCGATTATAATGAACGCAGCGTTGCGGAGTCGGACAGCGCGGACGCGGAGTCGGGGTTCGAGGAGGTGGAGCCGGGCGAGGCGGGCAACAACGTCATCAAAATGGTCTCGCGGTTCGTTGACAAGGTAAGTTGTATACGTGTAATTGTGGTAAATAATTTTTATAACAAATTCATAATTTCACCGGAAGTAGGTTACTTATACTTTAGAAGCTTGTCTGTTAAAACGAAATCACAGATTTCATGCCTACTCGATTATGGCATACCATTGAATTGTAAGCTAATATTGCGTGTGTGTTTCTGCGTGCGTACAAGTGAACAATAAATAGGCGTTGTAGAGATATTTTCTGGCTTTTAATCTAATTTTGAAACTGTGAGTTTTTAAAGTAGAGATCAACTACGATAACTTGGCGCGCCCCTTTCTGTGTGTAGTCTGTTTCAATGTGTGTAGTCACATCCTTATGAAAGAGTTTGTATGTAGTAAGTATTCAACCAATCACACTGCACGTAATATTTCAGTTTTGTTGGTCAACTAATCATAACTAGTCTACTGCATAAGACAACGCACTTCAAGTCGTTTTGACAACGCACTTCAAACGTTTTGAATTTTGGAGGGGCACGCCAAGTTATCGTAATTGATCTCTAATAATATAATTATTAATACCTACTCATAGTTTTAAAATGTTCTCATTTTGAAACTATACGTTTTTACAGTATTTAAAAATGAAACGTGTGTGCTAGGTGTGCACAGAGGGCAGCGTGTCGGCGGAGCACGTGCGGTGTCTGCATCAGATGATCCCCGGTGTGGTGCACATGCACATGGAGACGCTTGATGCCGTTGCGCGGGAGAGCCGCCGCCTGCCGCCCGTGCAGAAGGTACGTTGACGTTGCGTAGAGATAGTAGACGTATTATCAGAGAAGTTGATTCCTAGGCAGATGGGGGACCTACGTAGTTTCGTCGCGTAAGGGTGCGTCCACATTTGTATCATTTGCGCGATCAGATCTCCGTCGCGTATCATCGAAGCGTATCAAAATGATACGCGTATCATGATACGCCCCGATCGCTATTAACCGCGTATCTGACACGTGTCATATCAAATACGGGCATGATCGGCAGAATGATCTAATAGGCGTCCACACTATGATACGCATACTTGATACGGCGCGATGATCGCGACGATGATCTGATCGGAGATCTGATCACGCAAATGATACAAATGTGGACGCACCTTTAAGTGGGCGACTAACCCAAAATTGTCGATTTTATAATTCATTTTTACACTTGAAAATAAGCCCCAAATTGTTTCATTTTCTAAAATTAGATATAACATTATATTTCCAAGAGTTCAATCTGAGCAAAAACACGATATCTTAAAATTTTCGCAAAGATTAATTAAATTAGACAATTTTCACGAATTTTTCATTTTTTGCCATAACCGTGTATTGAACTAAGTTAATATTTCAACACATTGTATAAAATTCTATCATTGAGAGATCGACCTAGCGGATTTTTAAAATGTTATTTATCGAGTTATTGAGAAAAAACTTATTTGGCGATGAATCCGCGTTGTCCTTTTTCGCCTGGCATATGAAAGACGGGCGTGAGTGTGAAGAGAGAAGGACGATGTTTGATTTTTTGTATTATTCGCCCTCTTAAGTCAAACCCAGCCGACAGATCATATTGTAAATGACGTGGGTCTGTCAACTGACTATGAATCAATTTTCTCGATAGTACGTACGAGATATCACAATATATGCATATGCCGCAATGTATGCATATGCCAGATTAAAAAGATTTTTTGTAGATATTATAAACATATATTTAAAGCCATTATCAAAGATCTTTGATAATGTTAAAGATCTTTCAAGATATTTCTACTTTTCTCGCTCATATCTATGGTATCACATTAAATACTTCTACTAGGTTTCAAGAGGTTCAACATCTTCCCTAGAACAAGCTAATTCCGTTTAAAAGTGCGTTCGTCTTTACATAAATACAGAGTCATCAGTTTTAAGGTAATAAAGTTTTTTTTTTAATACTTTTGGGCTTCATTTTTTATGTAATTTTAGATGACAGACAAGTAATCTTTATAAAGTGGTATTAATATAGCTTGATAAAGCGATGACTCTATTTTCTAATTGCGAACGGTATTGTTAAAACTTTTGTTTTATTTTTCAAAGGAACGCCTACATACCATGTAATAAAGAATGTAAGTACGAACATACTAATCACCTTGTTGCAGGCGCGGATCGCGTGGCCGGCGCTAGTGGCGGGTGAGGCAGGGGCGGGGCCGGCGCTGCGTGCACTGCTACTCGCCGACGGCCGCGCCCCGCCCGCGTTACCCGCGTTACTGCCCGCCGAAGGAGCACTCTTCCTCACCAACTATAGGATTATATTCCGTGGCACACCACTTGACCCGTACGGTACGTAAACGTTATAACTTACAATTTCTAAGTTTTATTACGATAAAGTGTGATAAATTAAGGATCTACTGTTATGATATTTTTGGTAAGAAATGATTGTCTAAATAAATTTAGACTTCTTCGTCTTTCCGCTTGACTGAAGCTAATCGTGGAAAGATTTTTCGAATATGACAAAAATTACTTTATGAATAAAAAATCAAGCGATACAATATATGTCCAAAATATCCGTGATATCTATAGAAGTTTTAGCTCCACTTTAAAGATTAAAATTTTAGTTCTAGGAAAAATTGTGACTTTTACTTAGTCTCTCAACAAATAAGGTTTTCAAACTTTTTTTATAACATTGCAGCGTGCGAGCAGACTGTAGTGCGTGCGTTCCCGCTATGTGCGCTGACGCGGGAGAAGAGCGTGCGTACACAACTTGAACACGCAACGGCGGAGGGGCTACAGCTGCGCGCCGCCACTTTCCAGCTGCTCAGGGTGGGTAAACACGTAACTAAAAATATATCCTTCTATCAACTTCCTCTATTGATGTTTGGACACCAACAAAAATAGACAAAGTTACGTTCTATTCAATTCTGTATACTATTGTTTGATAATCAGGTGGCACTAGACGAGGAGGTGTCTAGCGAGCAGACGGATGTGTTTCGCAAGGCGCTGGCGCGGCTCCGTCACCCGCAACACCCCACGTTGCACTTCGCGCTGGCACCGCGCGCCGCACCCGCGCCTGACCTCGCGCAGCCCAAACATACTACGCTCAAGTGAGTATACTATTAACGGCCATAATGTTAAGATTACTGTTATGTGAACAAAATGGTAACTATAATGCTTTGTTAGATATTCTGTCCTGTTCTTAACTACCATAGCGTTTGAATTTAAATGGAATTTTAACTAGCCCTATAATTAAAAATAAGAGATGAGGTGCCAAATTTTATTATTGTAGTAGTTTAAGTTTTAAGCTTCATCCAGGTGGTTCTAATTTTGCTTTTATATAAAACTTAATAAGTGAATAGAAACTATTATATAGTGAGTAGATATAAAGACGGTCTTTTATTTTCCTTTATTTTGTTTTTGCGATTTGACCGCTCGGAATAAATAATAATAATTCCTGCAAGCTAAAAATATAAAGAAAAAACATATATTTTGAATTAGAAAAACGTGAGCGCCATATTAACTGCGGTACTTTGTTTAGAGGCTTCGCGAAGAAGACTCTGTTGAAGACCGCGCGGCGCGCCGGCCTCAAGCCCAAACCGTCCAAGCGGCAGAAGTACGTGCTGCCCGCAGACTCGCGCGCGCTCACATCGCCACCGCTCATGGCGTCGCACTCCGCCGACACGTTATCACGTTAGTTCTTTAAAATGTTTTAATAATTAATTAAATAAGATAAAAAAAAAACAATTTTACTTCATTTAAACAGAATTAAAAACCACTGAGGTTTGTGTTGTGCTGTAAATCCATACTGATATTGTAAACGCGAAAGAGGATTTTACTCTGTTTACTTGAAAAAACGTGAAACCAAGTCAACCAAAATTGATAAAATTTCAGTAGTATACTTTGAGTCCCGGAAAAGTAAAATAATTTTTTAAGTGCGTTTTCTTGGAAAATAATATCTAGCTCACTCGTACGTTTGACCGACTTACTTCTAAAAGGGCAAGTATGTTGTACAATTGCGTTTAAAATAACATTCCTTATTCCACAGTGGAGGAGCTAGAACTGGGTTCCGGTCTGTCGGCGCTAGTAGGGGAGGCGGACACGGCGCACTCTCGCTCGCTGGAGCGCGGACGCGAGCGCGTGTACGCCCGCGACTGGACACGCCTCGGTCTCGCCGCACATCCCTTCCGACTGACGCACGCCAACGCGCTGTACTCGCTGTGTCGAAGGTAAGGCAAATAGATGGTAGATTAATAAAGTGAATGAAAACATACGTATAAAAAGTGTTAAGACATTCCAAAATAAATCAATACTTAATAATTAATACAGTTTTTCAGATACAGAATAGTTATAACGTATATTTTACTAAACTTTCACTTCAATTCCTTTACTTCCATATTATGCCCTCTTCCTTACAAAAAGATCTATACTATAGTATATGTATATGCAAACGCTATAGCTACAATTGCGTCTGCATATAACAATGTTTTGTTCCTTTCTGATCAGAATCAGAATTTATTTATATAGGAAAACTGGTCTGACAGACAAGGACTAAGTAGTATGTAACTGTAACATGTTAACATGTTGATCTTTATTAGTAAGAGGGTTAGTGATGCCAAGAAATCAGCAATAAATCTATTTAATACAACTACATGATAATATGGTAGCCCATGTGACACTTATGCTCATAATTTTCAGTTACCCGGCGGTGTTGGCGGTGCCGGCGGGCGTGGCGGACGAGTCGCTGCGGCGCGTCGCACGCAGCTACCGGCATGCGCGCCTGCCCGCGCTCACGTGGCGACATCCACGCACAAGAGCGCTGCTCGCCAGGTCAGTGAATGTATATTGTATCTATTTCATATTATAAAAATGGCTGAGGTTGAGATTTCATAGCCATCACTATAAGTTTAAAACTAGAGTGCGTTGCAGAATGTATCAGACAGTAACGAAGGCATTAGTAGAAAGTTGATAGGAATAGAAATTCTTCAGACCATCTATCGCGGCAAAAACGTTTTAGCTATTTTTTAAGGCTTCATACTAACATATTTTGTACTTTTGCAGGTCTTCGGCATCCCATCACAAAGGCGTGATGGGTATGTTAAAGTCCAGCCATCAAAATCCCGGACAAACACAAAGCGGTACTGAACCGACATCGAGTTTAGAACAAGTAGGTATACTTTCGATACTAAAAATAATTACTTTTTTAATGTGCTGGTTAATCATTTGGCGTATGAAGTATCTACAAGTAATTGGTTACATAAATTAAAAGTTATTCATCACTCGGAAATTATGGAGGTCAGTTCTTTTTTGTACTCAACAAATAAAGTATTATCTTTACAAAGTAGGTATTCTGCTCACTTCCCCAACTAAACGCACATGCCTTCTTTTGGCTCTGCATAATACAGTAATAATACTTCTGTTACCCCACAGGAGCGGTACTTGGCAGCGCTGGTGGCTTGCACGCCGAGTTCTCGCGGCGACCTGGACGACTCCAGCCTCAGCCTCGACTCGCTTCTGCTGTGCTGCGAGGACCAACCTCACCACACGCCGCTACTAACGAAGGCGCAGGGCACGCTCGTGTACGTATCACAATATCTAGTTCCACAGGAGCGGTAGATTTTGAAAAACCTTCTATTGTTGTTTTAATCGTGGTTATAAACACGCTATAAAAGTCGAGATGAAGTATTAAAAAACAGTAAATCTACTGTCAAAATATAAAAGGACTTGAAACACTTAGATAGTCTATTTTGTGCATTTTGGCGACCGTCCTAATTTTTTTCGCAAATGATTCTGTAACTCTGAAATATTATATTTGGCTGTGTACTGCTTATAAATAGCCGCGTACTGACCAAGCGAGCAGCCTCGCGAGGCTCGGGCGAGGCACGTCTTGACCGACCGAGGATTTGCCTCACGAGGCAGCCTCGCGAGGCTGCTCGCTCAATCAGTACGCGGCTTTTCACGTAGAAATAATTATGACAGTGGCACGGTGGGGCGCGGCAGCGGCGGCAAGGGCGCGCGCACGTGGGGCCGCTGGGGCTCGCTAAAGGACCGCCGCGCTCCCGACGCCGAACTCGTCACGCGCATGTCCACCGCTGACCTCGACTCCGGTACGTAAATGACACATTACCCGACTACGATAAAGCCGTGTAGCGTAATATTAGGCGCATGCGACGCAAAACATATTATTGTGCATGTCAAAATCCTGTCATGTCATGGCAACGAACACGTTGTTTACAACTTGACAGTCAAACATGCCATTATTTTGACTTACTTCACATATTTAGGCTATTTGTATTTGCGTATTTGATGTAATCGCCAAACAATCACCATGTATAGACGGTATGTTTGACAAAGTATTGGCCTTATTTGCCTATTTAACAAATATGACCAACACCAAATACACGTATCCGTACCTTTGTCGGTTTTTGACGCACATCAAAAGAGTCAAATAGGCAAGTAAACAAAATCAAGTAGAAGTTTGGTATTTGCCTTTATTTGCTTGTTTGTGTATACGTCAATAATTTTGCCAAATGCAACAAATAGCCAGTAGCAAATACCAATAGCCATGTGAAGTGCCACCATGACATGCGCTTTAAAAGGGTTTGCGGCGCATGCGAGTAATGGTCAGACTCTTTCTTGGTTATGGTTTTTTCACCGCAAGGCCCAAGGTATTTTATAGTTTTCTTCTTGAATCTTTCGATTGTTACAATTATAAATTCCTAGCTTGTATACTTACAGTATCTGGCGAGGGCGGTGGCAGCGCGGGCGGGGCAGGGGGTGGGGCGCGGCGGGCGGCGCTGTACGTGTTCATAGACAAGGGCGGGGCGATGGCCGCGCCCGCGGGGGCGGAGCCGGTGCCCGCCGACTACCCGGACGCGCGCGCCACTAAACACGCATTCAAGAAGCTGCTGCGCGCCGCCGCACCCTCTACGCCTGATTCACCAGAGGAGGCGGGCTTTTTGAGGTATTTACCACGTGTCTATATACTTACTACGTATTTCCATTAAAATATGTAGTTTCTTGAATTATGCTGTGCCATTTGGCAATAGCAATTCTGAGCAACGGCCAAAAATATGTAAGCTTGTTTTAACCAGTTTAATTCAATTGTGAATAAGAATATTCTATCAAATTAACGTGACATTGACCTCTCAGAGGAAGTTAATGTAAGCGGACCAATTTTGTCAATTCCGAATCGTAGCACATATACCGATGACGTAGGTTACACGATCAGTTTTTCATCAATCTGATCCATCAATCTGATTGACGGAATACTGATGGTTATAAAAAGTACATATTAAAAAATGAATAGTCCTTCAATCCGTAGGCTAGATGATCAGTTTTCCGTCAATCTTTACCAGACTGATGAATAAGATTGATGAAAAACTGATCGTGTATCCTCCCAACTATTTGCAGGCTGGTGGAGGAGTCGGGTTGGCTGTGGCAGCTGCGGCAGGTGTTCCAGCTGGCGGGCGCAGTGGTGGACCTGCTGGACGTGCAGGCCTCCTCCGTGCTGCTCTCCCTCGAGGACGGCTGGGACGCCACGGCACAGGTATACCTTATTTGATATAAACAGGGTGGGAGAAAAGTGACCTATAACTAACTAGTATGTAGTAATTTTTTAAAAGACTTATTGACGTTACTGTTCTTCAAATCAAATTGGATAGTCCTGAAATTCTATATTCTACATAACAAAGCACTTGTCCATACAAGACTTTGTCATAAAAGGCAAATAAAAATTCATTATTTATTATGCATGTTTTTAGATATCGGCGCTAGCACAGATCTGCCTGGACCCGTACTACCGCACGATCGACGGGTTCCGTATACTCGTGGAGAAGGAGTGGCTGGGGATGGGCCACAAGTTCCAGCAGCGGTCCAACCTCGCCGCCGCGCCGCAGCAGGGCTTCACGCCCACGTTCCTCATGTTCCTTGACGCTGTGCATCAGGTATATACTATTTATAAAAAAAGTATTTAACTGTAACCAGATATTTTTGGGAAAACCCATAGAACAAGCTGCTAATTTATACGTACCCGTCAAATAGAATCATCATGAGAAACTCGCTCGGGCGAGTATTTGAGAAAATGCTAGAGAATTGTTATTTTAAATCAAACATAATATAAGACTTAATTTGGAATATTGATAGGACCTTTTTCTAATTGGCTACAGTAGAACTTCGTTTAAAAAGTTTTTATAGCCATGTGAAACCTATAAACAATAAAATATTTATTGTTTATAGGGCTCGTAACTAGCTTCTGCTGTTATTTAAATGACGATTAGCATAAACGAAAGATTTGTCGCTTCTTTATACCGACAAAGACGAAATTTGAAACTTCCCGACTTTAAATAACTCCTTTAAAATGTTGTTTAAAAGATCCAGAAGCAATTCCCCCTGGCGTTTGAGTTCAACGAGTACTATCTGCGATTCGTCGCGTACCACACGGTGTCGTGTCGGTTCCGCACGTTCCTGTTCGACAGTGAAGCGCAGCGTATTGACGCCGGTTTAGAGGAACGCCGCGCTGATGCCGCAAGACTGGTGAGACACGCTTACTTACACGTATACGTATAAAAGTCTGCGCACGCCCTCGCAGGCCCACGTACGCTAATCTATTTATGTGGGTTATTGTCATGTTAATGTATTTTACAAATGCGATAAACGGAAGAGATAACAATAGTGCTATGATGCAGGCTTTAATTTAAAAACACGTTGTCCATAGGCAATATTTTGGTAAAAAAAAAAAAACTTTTTATAGAAAAATAGCTGTGTCATCAGTTATCACGAATGAGATAATAATGCGTGTATCAAAGTTTAAAAGAATGGCATTCTGTGCATCAGCGTTTATTTTCGATTGTTAGTTTAGTGATGATTGTTAGATTACCATTGATAAACTAGTGACCAACTGGATTGATACAAAATGAATACAGTGATGAAACCAGCGATATTGGCGTCCGTTATACCAAGTTGTAAATTAGCACCACACACGCACACATCCCACTGTATAATGTTTGTGGCAAATATACACGTTACCATCACATGACTATGCTGCCATCAGGGCGTGGAGACTGATGGGGCGGGGGAGGAGGAGGCGGTGCGCGCGGGGGGCGGGCTCTTCGAGTACATCGAGCGGTTACACCAGCGTGCACCCACATTCTACAACCTGCTGTACACGCCAGATCTCGACAACCCGGTATGTTTACGATCATTTTTAAAATTTAAAATTTTTAGATTGTCGATTTCATACATACTGCAGCTACGTTATTTTAGTGTCAATCATTGCGTGGCAAATAAAAGGGTCTGTAAATTATTAATTGTCAATAAGTGTTCGAGAAGTAATAGAGAGCAAGAACATTAATTTGTATACTCTTTTATTGTCAGCTTATATAAACATGTTTCAATACACAGTTTCTAGGAAGCCTAATGTCAATTTAGTGAGTTTAATGTCGATTTCTGTCCTATCATGTCCGGGGTAAAATAGGTTGCTTTTTACCTGGTGTGTAGAAATCTATATGCATTTACATTTACGTAATTAAGAAGATACCATCTATAAATTTATGATGTTTACAATGCCTGCGCAGGTTCTACGTCCAGTGAGCGCAATAAGCAGTCTGGAGGTGTGGGGGTACTACGTGAGCGAGGAGCTAGCTCACGGCGCGCCCTACGAGCCCGAGCTGTGGCCCGCCGAGACCGAGCCGAGAGCGCCGCGACGCGTTGTTGCCGCTGGGTGTGTTGAGTTTTCAGTTATATAGGATGCTGAAGGAACCTTGTTTGAGATAGAACTGTGATTTACTTTCTGAGTAATTAGTGTATTAGACGTGAGAAGACGTCGTAAGTGATGTGATCTGCCATGTGCTAATTGTCATGATTTTTGTTTACGAATAATAAACGACGTCGCTATTACGCTACTATTCGAACAAGCAAAACACAATGAGGCCCGTATAAATAGTCAGTACTCAAGATGCATCTCGGCCTCAAGACACGCTTCAGACTCTGTGATTGGTTGGCTGTCAAAATTTGGCCAATCACAGAGCCGAACCGCGTCTTGAGACCGGGTCGCATCTTAAGAGGCCGGGCTATCCTCGAAATTCTCATACATACGTAATACCAAAATCATTTTCTCATACGAAAATATTTAACATGTTTGAGTTATTTTTCAGCTTAAAATAGTAATTACCTAGGTTCCTGTACAAAAATTAAATTCCAAATATTTAAACACTAAAAAAAGAGTAAAACACAAAAAAATATATAAATAAATAGTAAATTTACTACAAAATATTTAAATACAAAAAAATATTTTTTAGAGTTGATATATTTTGTAGTAAATTTACTATTTATTTATATATTTTTTTTGTGTTTTACTCTATTTTTTAGTGTTTAAATATTTAGTAGTAAATTTAGTAAAAAAAAAAAAATTATACACAATTATTTTTTTTGTGTTTAAATATTTTGAAGTTAATTTTTGTACAGGAACCTAGGTAATTACTATTATTTATTACTAAGCTGAAAAATAACTCAAACATGTTAAATATTTTCGTATGAGAAAATGATTTTGATATTACGTACGATGAGAATTTCGAGGGTAGCCCGGCTTCTTAATAAAAAGAAATGTAAGTTTGCAAAAGAAAAAGTTGAATTCTTGGGGTTTGTCATTGATAGTGATGGCATCCACCCGTCACCGAGCAAGGTTGAATCCATACAGAACACCCCAGAGCCCAAGAATGTTCAGGAATTACAAGCATTTCTCGGCCTGTATATTTTTTACGAGTGGGTTATCACTCACAAAGCTACAATTCTTGAGCCCTTACATCGGCTTTTGGATAAATCACAGGCATGGCAGTGGACGGAACGGGAACAAATTGCGTTTGACACAGCTAAACAAGCTCTTAAAGTCTCCTTAGTAGTAAAGTTAGTAAAAAAAAATTATACACAAAAAAAAAATTTTTAGTGTTTAAATATTTTGAAGTTAATTTTTGTGCAGGAACCTAGATAATTACTATTTTAAGCTGAAAAATAACTCAAACATGTTAAATATTTTCGTACGTGCCTAAGACTTCATTTGCTTTATCGCTCTCTACAGGTACGACAGTATATCTCGGTGCATGCCGGACGCGTTCACGGGGCTGCTGGAGCGGCTGCGGCAGTTAGAGTTGGAGCTCGGCCACCTGCCGCAGAAGTGGAAGGTGCGATGGGAACAGCTCGAGCTGCCCAACACGCTGGAGCTACAGGTATATTGAAATATACGCTATTTTGTTTATAGAGTTTGCTCATTATCGATTTAACGCCAAACCAATTTACATGCAACACAACGAAGTAATTGTAATGTTAGTTTGGCGTTAGCATGACATACTAGCGTTCCTTAATGGTAAATATATTTAACGAGCTATTGCCCGCGGCTTCACTCGCGTTAAGAAATATTATTATATACAAACTTTCATCCCCTATTTTAACCCATTGGGGGTAAAATTGATCAAAGTTCTTTCTTAGTGGATGCCTACGTCATAACATCTACCTGCATGCCAAATTTCAGCCCGATCCGTCCAGTGGTTTGGGCTGTGTGTTGATAGATATCACCATGTCAGTCAGTCACCTTTGAGTTTTATATATTTAGATTCATGCTCACTTTCAGAGCCCACTATTTCGCTATCGTTAGTCAAGTTATCGCTAACAAGTTGATGACTCTCATCATGAATTTCCAGCGCAACGCGTCGATGTGCAGCGGTGTGGTGCGTCGCGCGACGTGTGCAGCTCACCGGCGCGGCACGTTAGAGGTGTTGGCACGCGCGCGGCTCGCCAACGCCCCGCCCCACGCGCACGCACACGCGCCGCAACACCGGTGGCTGCCCGCCGCTGCGGCTGCGCCTGCCCGCTGCGACCATTGTTCCGAGTTGCTGTGGGGACCGCTCGAGGTTAGTGCATTTTCTTGCCACCAGTTTAGGACATGTTTAAAGTTTTTTAATGCATAATAATTGATAATTTATGCGCAAGTTTTGTTATGTAATTATTTGCATACATAATAAGAAGCGAAAGATTCCAATCATATCTCATATATTTTTTAAACTTTTTAACATTATTATTTGACAACTCCCTACTCATTTCCAATACTTAAATTAATATTTAATTATACATTATTCAGACTGGCGTGCGGTGCGTGGACTGCGGCGCGGCGGTGCACGAGCGATGCGCAGAGCCGTTGGCGCTGCCCTGCACTAAATACAAGGCGCCGCCGCCGCCCGACCGCGAGCGAGACCGCAACGTCGCTAACAGTTAGTACACACCTTTATTTTTTACTAAGACCCATGAATAATCCTTCGATCGGGGATTCTCGGAAATGCTATTGTATTCTATCGTTGCCGCGATTACCGGTACTCGTACGGGGCTTGATGGGTTAAGGTTCACTTGCCCATAGATATTATGGGTCGAATTGACCTTGGATTAAAGATTTTTTTTAAATACGGAGAATAAGCGATAACATGCTATTTAATACGGATTAAATCTAACCCAGATCTGCGCAGGCGAGTCTAATAAATTTACCCGAGGATAATCATGCGTCAGTGTGGCTATACATAGTATCAAGGAGTAATATGCCACGGGTTCTTACTTAACTAGAGGCATATTGTAAAATTTTTTGGGTTCAGCCCAAAAACTTGTAATAAAATGTTTTGATGTCGGTTGTTCGAATAACTAAAGAATTCGGCGTGTTTGTTGTTTGGTCCTCAAACTAAAATAATTTTGCAAACTATTTTCATAGACAATAAAATATAACTATACATTAAACAATATGTCCCACAGGCGTGGCGAGCTTGCAGGCATCGCAGCAGTACTACGAGCAGTTCTCGTCGAACGTGGCGGAGAACCGCACGCACGAGGGACACCTGTACAAGCGCGGCGCGCTGCTCAAAGGATGGAAGCAGAGGTAGACATCAACTACGATGACATGGCGCGCCCCTCCAAAACGTTTGAAGTGCGTTGTCAAAACGTTTGAAGTGCATTGTCTTGCGCGGTAGGCTAGTTATGATTAGTTGACCAACAAATCTTGGTAATAAGTGGCATTAACAGAAATATTACGTGTACTGTAATTGGTTGAATACTTATGACATACAAACTCTTTCATATGGATGTGACTACACACATTGAAACAGTCATTTGGAGGGGCGCGCCATGTTATCGTAGTTGATCTCTAAACAAAATATAACAAATAAATGTTTTAAAAATCAACTAAACTGTCCAGTGCCCGCTTTAACGCTAAAAATTAGAGACAAAAAACAGAGCTTTTATGAGTGAAGAATGTTCTTATCTTCAGCTAGGAAATTCTTTATTTTTACCAGATGGTTCGTGCTGGACTCTATCAAACATCAGCTGAGGTACTACGACGCGATGGAAGACTCGCATTGCAAAGGATTCATCGGTAAGATTTTGCTACCTTTTCTAAAAAATATTTGCGGTGCGTATAACTTATTAAGGTGCGCTGCCTTTGTTTGTCATGTGACGTGTCCAATATTCCAGATAAAACAAACATTCCTACCTTGTGATTCACAGTGTAAACATTTTTATCATTAAGAGGGATATTTAATAAATTTTTTTTATCTGAGCAAAAAAAAAAAACACTTCTATACTGTATTAAACCAACTGATGCTATTACAGAGTTGTCGGAGGTGATCACGGTGACGCAGGCGCCGCCCGCGCCCGGACCGCCCAAGAAATGCGACGACCGGTCATTTTTTGATGTAAGGACATATTTTTTTACTAAATTTTGTTCATAGTAAAAGATTCAATATTTATAGATAGCTTTACAGCCGCGTGCTGTGAAGATCGATGATCGATGTGACCGCGACCGACAAAAATTAAAATAAATTGCCACTTTATGAATTACGCCATTACAAAGCAATGGCTGCTTTGGTTTCTAGACCAATGTCAGTATAAAATGAAACATATAACCTACTAGATGATGCCCGCAACTCCGTTGCGCCAAAATTCGTTTATCGCGCGGGAATCGTACATTTTTCCGGGATAAAAACTATCCTATGTCCTTTCCCGGGACTCAAAGTATCCCCATGCCCAATTTCAGCAAAACCGCGGTTCAGCGGTTCGAGCCGTGAAGAGGTAACAGACAGACAGACAGACAGACAGACAGACGGACAGACGTACAGACGGACAGACACACTTTCGCATTTATAATATTAGCATGGATTTCATAAAGTGGCATTTTATTTGAATTTTTAGAGGTTGCGGTCGCGTGCCGCGATGATCGGAAAGTCGCCTTTAGATCTACAGTTGAGATAAAACTGACCTCTCAACGGTACGTTACGTATAGTACTTAAAAAGGTTTTAATAAAATGAATTGTCTTTCAGTTGCGAACGAGCAGACGCACATACAACTTCTGCGCGAGCGACGCTAACGCTGCGCAGGAGTGGATCGAGAAACTGCAGGCGTGTTTGCAGTGAGAACGTTACGAGTACCTCCTTAGTAATAAAAAATACACACTGGATTTGCTATTCAATGTTTTTGTCTTTGCTATCAGGCATTTGATAGAAAAGGGCAAAACATGTTCAGCTTATTCATAGTGTAATATTGTTTAATAGACTATAGACCAGTCGGAGCTGAGTTAGAACGAGAGAGTCGGTTTCATCGAGTATATGACCAATACAGCGGGAGTGTTTTGTATGCACACAAATGCCGCCAAAACGCTGCACAAACTGCGCTCTGATTGGCCGATACTGTTGCGACTGCGCAGCCATTGGTGCAGCGTTGGTGTTCGTTAAATATTATTATCAGACCTCTTAGTGAAAAAATTAGCGATATTATGTGTTTCGAACATCATATCATTTGTAATGGTTATATACTCGATGATCAATTTAAATCGGTATTTATACATCAGCTTTATATCCAAAGTAAAATAATATCAGTCTTTTGTTTTTCAAAATTATCCGTACCGTCCTGAAAATACTTAACATAATTAAAATGTAAGTTTTATACTATTCGGCGTACGTACCGATTGATTTCAATGTGCATTTATTTTGTAACTTGCCTTTAGTTTGAATCGAAAAGTGATTTTATGTTCGTCATGTTTTGTTCAGGGTATTTTTGATAGTTTTCTAAATTTTATTAACTTTTTTAAATAAGGTAAAAATAAATTTAAGAGCTAAAGAAAGTTATATGCTATATTAAATATTTGATTTTTAACAATTTTCGGGATGACTATGTAAAAAAGGTTTGGCGTGTTGTAAAGAAACGGAGAAACGATCCTATAAAATATTGACGAAAGTTTCATTTCGACTACAATAAAAATTAGGTAGAAATATTCTTGACAAATCTATTAACGTATATTCTTACGACATAAAAAAACAAAATATTCTATGACTTCATCTCAGTGGACAGCGTAAACCGATTTAAATAATTGTAGGACGATAGAAGGTGTTAGATGGTGTATTTTAATCGTAAATAATTTTGTAAACATGACAATGCTATCCTAGTTATTACAGTCCATTCGCGTTAAGATTGCAGTGAGCATTTCAAATGTCAACATAACTCCAAATTGTTCATTCGACGCGAATGCTTTGAATTGCAATTTTAACCCAAATGGACAAATTATATTGGAATTGGTTGAATTCCAAAAGATCTCGCCACAGAATAGGGCTTTTAGAGATTATAGAGGCAACCGCTAAACTCCGCCTGTAAACTTATTTTAGTAAATATAAATTTAGAATGAACCAGTTGAAAATGGTGCCATAGATGCGAAAAGAGAATCGTTACTTATTCGGTGCTAAGCACGTTCGCTCCTCGTCGAAAAAAATGGCACCAGTATGACATTTTTTTTCGAGGTTGCTTTTAAGATTTTGTAACTTTTTCTCCATAAGCATCTTAGTAGGTTCATTTTGCGTCTGTAAGTAATGCCTTCTCTAAGGTTGCATTTTCTGAAGATTTTTTACAAGAATTTTTGTAAGCACTTTTAATTCTAACACGTTAACCAATCGAAGACGCTATTGAAAAGATAAACATTAGTTAAAAACCTCAAAACCAGGCATTAAGGATATAGGATTATAACAGGTAGGAGTTTTAGCGGACTGCCAAACGGTACATAGTATATTACATAAATATTGTTACGTTGGTTCTTTGTAAATATAATTATTGTTGTGTAGATATGTCTGTTTCGTTATATTACCTACGTTGGTGTTATTTATAATATGTTGAGGTGCATTGGCTTTTGTATGTAGGCGTGTTTCAAGCAGTATGAGATTATTGTAGCAAGCGTTTTTATACGTCATTACTTATGCATATCCTATCTTTGACACAAAACCATTAAAACGGCCCACCATTCACGACCACCGACATATAAAATCTTAAATAATGAAACTGTAAACAAAACGCCAATGCATTCCTTAAGGGTTGGACCTCATCTGTCTCGGTCTAGCAAATGGCAGTTCTAAGCGACAGAAAAAGAAAGGGCGACGGAAAAAGGCGATTCCGTGCTGCCAGATGAGGTCCAACCCTTATAGTTCGCGCGGAACTAGTTGGCCGCGCCTTAGGTAAGTGAGCGGTGAGACGGGGGCGCTTGATTTTGACAGTTCTGGCTAGTTAAGGCAAAAAGCATAATAGATTGCAATTAGGGAATGTAAATCTCGCGAGATTGGGGCTCAAGCGAGATCCCGCGAGTTTATGAATACAATACCGCGAGATCTCGCCAATTTCGAGATCTCGCCAATTTCGAGATCTCGCGAGATTAGCCGTTTGGTGGGTTTTTTTTGCAACTAATCACAATATTTGAATAAATTGCGAGAAAAAAGTAATAAATATTATAAGTATTTGTATTAACATTCATTTTCACGAATTTTTTCAATAGAATTTTATGCATCAAACATTGTTTGACGTATCTGTCTATAATTTTTAAGTAGTAAACTTTGACATACGTATCTACTATCTGTCAAATTACAAATGAAAGAAACAACCAGTCTTCTCTTCTAATATGCGCTTGTACAATTTTGGACGTGGCGGTAATATCGTGGACGTCCGCGGTAAAACGATAACATAGGGAAGTAAAATGTATGGAAATATATGGAGACACTTTTAAATTTTCGTCGACGATAACTTTTTAACGTGTACGTTAGAGGACTCACGACGTCTACACTTCTGAGCCGCACAAAACTTCCGTGGCGCGTTAAACCAAAAGGGCATATTTTAAGGTACCCAACGTTTTATCATGGAAGCCGTTTTCCACGATAACGTGACGTCCAGAATTATAAAAGCGCACATTATCAAACACAAATCTTTTGGTATTAAAAAAGTTTTTTTATAACTAACAAAATAACGAGAAGTCAAAATTCAGGACCTAGTTGAAAATCACAGTGCACAGTTGCTTAAGCCAGCTCCGCTTTGTTCTTACTCCGTGATCGTAACTCCGTCCGTGTCAGTCCGCGCTCCAAATAAGACGTTTTTATGCTCGAGTGCAATCTCGTCAAACTCGCGAGATCTCGTCTTTTTTTCGTCCGAGATCAATCTCGCTAAAAATTGCCGAGATCTCGCGAGAACGAAATTGCATTCCCTAATTGCAATAGCAAGATGAGTCCGCCGATAAAAAGACAATCTAAGGAAATAATATTTAAAGTGCATAGGTTTTTAAAAAACGGAAAGCCGATGTCAATAGTTTTAAATATAAAACTGATCGATTGTCTTTAATTTATTATTTTCAATAATTAAATAATATTATTGTTCACGATATCGCAAGATTGGTCGTCACTGTCTAATCTCATGTGCGTTGCGAGCGGCAAGCATGAAGTAACCCGCCTCCGTTGCCCGTCTTCTCACCCCTGTCCCTACCTAAGGCGCGGCCAACTAGTTCCGCGCGGACTATACGTGCACGTCAAAAAGCGCCTACGGTTCCCAAATTTGTTTTTGACATCCACGATTTGTGTTCTCTTTATTATTTTTTTATTTTGCAAAATATAGTCTATTCTTAAACTTTAATATACTGGCAACAATAATGTTTTTTTGTAGAAATAGATGAAGTAGAGTATATTAGCTAAAAACGTAATGGGAATGCAAAAGATGGATTACTTTGAACAAAAAAAAAATGCCTATAATGTTTGGCGTGCACTTTATTATACATTTTGTAAATCGTTTACGTTAATATATTTTTACAAGGGAACTTAGCCCTCCTATTGTTACTCTGTGTTTTGTAAATACTTTATGTTCACACGTCCGACGCGACACCGCTTATGTGCGCTATTTGTTAGTCTATGCTACGCTTGTTACTTGTTTATATGTAATATATCGGTTGTATTACCTTTAAATGTTTAAAGTTAGGACGCGTTAAAATTGCAGTGAATAATGAGCACAATGACGAAATCTATCGAGTTGTATCATTTATGACAAATTTTCATACAAATTTGACAACATTAATCAAAAGTTGTACACGCAACGAAAGTCATTTCGTTTTCGTCATTGACGTTCGTTGATGACGTCATTACAATTATATTATTTTCAATTTTTGGATCTCAAGATGTTCCTTGTTACGAAAATTCTTTAATGTTTTAAATGATTAAGGAATTACTGACTGCCTGATTTATGACTAAACAGCAAAATCACAAATTGAAATCTTCCATTTATTAACATTCGTTAAACTATTTAGTATTAACTTTTTATACATCAGTTATATATTTTCGTGTGGTAATCTTGCGTGAATGTTTTTTGTAAATATTTATTCGCATTAGGTGTCTCGTCGGAACGGTCAATGATATTATTATATACCCTTAGATACCGGGCTTAGTTATTGTACAGTTTATGATCTGAAGGAAGCGTAGACGTTACATAATATATTAAACCTATATAAACAATGTACATATCTGTATTAGCGTAATAGCTCGCACGTTATTGGTCGTTACATTGCGGAGAGGGTTGCTAGATTGAGATTTTATTTCAAATATTTAGGGCTGAAATTATACCTTATTTACTATTAGTATTAAAAATAATTCTGCATAGTAAAATATACGAAATCTGGCAACCCTAGCTGTGTGCCAAAAAGTGCACAAAGTTTTGCTAAATGCGAAATGCGTGCTTCGATGTTGTTCGTTGTTTGTACTCGTTTCATACGCTGTTTTTATATTAAATAACTGTTTTGTTAACGATATCCAAAATTCATTTGGAAATATTAAACTAGTAACATTTACATTTTTCAATCGACAAAACTGGTTTTACAAAAGAATATTTCTGTTTCTCAAATCGTTTTCAAACTTTTAGCGTATGGATGTACCGTGTTTAGCTTTGCTAGGGCCGTATACATTTTTTTATTCAATGACAATGGTTGAAAAGCGTTATGGAAATAATTTTGGGTTAACCACACCAGATATTATTTATAAATGTAAACAGTGCGTACAACAGAAATAAACATATTTCTGACATTTTTGTTTTTTATTACTTCAACATGTCCTAACTCCTAACTTAACCTAATGTTAAATGTGAAACTGCACTAAAGTGTGCACAGCGAATCGAGGCGTTAGCGGGCATTGACATCCTGTCAAAAAACTTTTCACTTTTCATCGTTTTCCATATAAACCGCGATTGACAATGAATAATAACAGATGTTCCTAGTCTGGGCGATATCGTATTTTGCATATCGATTAAAACGGAGTATTGCAGTTAAATAGTTTTGAATAGTCTGTCTTGCCCCGTGTATTATTTTCCTCTATGGTCTGTCTTATATATAAGTTTATTTTTTTTTTAAGTTACAAATTGCGATTTTTTAATTGACTTTTTATACACTATTAGGCGCTTTGCACACGACGAGGCGGGGCGAGCCGGTCAATTTCGCCGCGAACGATAGAACAAAGGCAATCCTATATTACCAACGCACACAGGACAAAAAGACCGTGCCGCAGGTGCCCGGCGGGTACTGGCGGCGCGGCATGTCCGCGGCTGCCCGCCGTGGATCACACAAACCAGCAGGCCTACTACGAAACCGTTTTGAGACTCAAACAATCGGTCGAGAATGCCACGTTCTGCTCTAACAACGTCATTTCACGTTTGTTAGAGTAGGACGCGGCATTCTTGTACGATTGTTTGAGTCTCAAAACCGTTTCGTAGTACGAGCCAAGTTTACATGCAGTAACGCAGGCAACGGCGCGGGGCGGCTAGCTATCTCCACTAGAACCAGTGGCGGGGCAAGACCTAAATTTTATGTGGGCAAGATAATATATCTTACGACTTGCGAGGCCCCCTAAAATACATTTTGCGATGCCCCCTGATGGATGACGCTAAAGAACGGATTTGTTGAGAGAAATAATTTTTTGATACTAAAAGTTTTATTTATGAATATTTGAGTATCACAACTCGTAAAACCTTAAAAAAACCTCGTGGTCCCTTTGTCCCCTTAGACTGCGAGGCCGAGGGCGGTCGACCACACCGCCCACGCCTTGCGCCGCCTCTGACTAGAACGAACGTCCTGAACTGACTGCCTCCGCCCGTCGTGTGCTTTGTGTACGCGGCGAGGGCAGCCGCAGACATCGACGGGCAGACGCGGTCTTTATTGCTACGTGGACAAAATGCCCGCCACGCCCCGCCGTCTGCAAAACGCCTTAAGGTCAAAGACCGCTGGTGCCATCTTAATTTATATTGACTAGTAACACGCCACGCGACGCCAAAGGTAATAAGAGAAACACATTTTGTTTTGTTATTATTTATTAGGTCATAAAAAAAAACAAATATTCATGTCATTGCACCCATAACAGCCTGTTATAAATTATTTTCACACATAATATCATACACATACACGTCTTTTGTTTATTTGTGGTAACCAAAAAGGGCAACTTCAGTAAACTAGTTTTAATTCTTTAAATACACAATATTATGTCAATCACTACTGCAAAATCATCTGATCACATTTGAATAACCACAAAATTCATTTCCAAGCTTAAGATAAATACAATAATTTCATAAAAAATGATAAACGAATATTATTTAGTAAATATAATTCTATATTAAAAATCTATACTGTGGAATATATTTTTAAAAAAGGTTAAACTGGGTAATACCTTAACTTGTTATAATTTCTACTTTTATAATCTCCATACTAAAATAGTCGTTTTCTCTAACTTTTCATTGGTTATTTTTATTAAATGCGATTCACAATAGTGAACTATAGATGTTTATACTGTACTCGGCGAAACATGGCGGCAGTGGTCATTAACTCCCTGTCAAAAACGTGTCATTTTCTATATAAACCGCGATTGACAATGAAGTATCAGATGTTGTTAATCGCGGCTTTGTATAGAAAATGACAAGTTTTTGACAGGGAGTCAGTGACCGCTACTGCCGTGTTTCGCTGAGTAAAGTATAGTAATATTCTTTTATTATAAAATTGAAATATAGTCTGTCAAGAAAGTGAAGAAATTAAAAAGTGGCAACATCGTAGTGTCATCCCTTTCAAATCAATCTAAGAAAAAAGGGATGACACTACGATGTTGCCACTTTTTAATTTCTTCACTTTTTTGACGGACTATACACTTGTATAATAAGGCAGTTTCTATAGCAGTCGGCGTCTCACTACTACATTTCATTTTATAAAAGAAAAAATACTTGAACTATTATCTAGCACCGCCGTATACAACATATACAGTCGAATGTAAAATAAATAACAATACCTCACTATTTATATTATTATGTCATTATTCGATGTAGAGGAATCGATAATAGTTAATTATTATTATCAGCAGTTATAAAATTGATTGGTATAGAATTAGCTGTTAGTCTCAGTGATTAAATTAATAAAATTATGTTCAGTAAAAACTGGATAAAAGTTGGTTATAAAAATATGTGATGTTTTTTTCCGATGTTTTCAGAGCAGCTGGACAAATATAAGGCTTCAGTCTCGAAACCAGCGGGCAGCGGGGCGGCAGCGGCGGCGGCTCTATCTATACATTGGAACGCTATGTATAGATTTATATGGACAGGCGTCGGCGCCGTACTAGACGGCTTATCTATGGTTAATTTCAAGACTGAAATCTTAAAACGACGCTGCTACTTATTTCGTCCATATCCAAAAAGGAAGAGGTGGCTTTCGATTTCGTAATTTTACTACGCGTAAAGATATTCTTGTAACCCAGTAATTAAAATCAATTACTATTTAAGACGTATGTTTTTAAAACAGATGTGCTTTTACCTACCAAACTATCATGTAACATCGACTTTTTAGGGTCAATTCAGACCGCAACGCGACGAGGCGCGGCGCGGCATAAATTTGTATGGATTTGACAGATTTCAATTGCTTGAGACGTCTTGTGAATCTGTCAAATCCACATATTTTTAGAAATGCATCTACGCATCGCGTTGCGGTCTGAATCAACCTTTAGGGTTAATTCAGATCGCAACGAGACGCGTAGATGCATTTCTGAATTTGTATGGATTTGACAGATATCAATTGTGCGAGACGTCTTGCAAGAATACAAATTTACAAATACATTATATACGCGTCGCATTGCGGTCTGAATTTACCCTTACGATAAAGAGATCTTGACTTCCCATCCCTAGCTACTCTTAGCCAGTCTCTCAGCGATTAGATCCATGTAGTGGTGCGTGAAGACCGCCTTGTTGTGCATGACGCAGCGCAGCAGCGCGCCCGCCGCGGCCGTGAGTTGTGACGTCACTGCGGACAGGCCGGCCGGCACGGCGCGCGCCCCGCCGCCACACACTAGCACCATCTTGAGGAACTCCAGCACGCGGGTACCTGGAAATAAGCATTTATATTTTATATATTAAGTGTACTTGCATTACGTAATTTTTATCTTAAAACTGAAATTTCAACAGTAATAGGACTTAAAACTATAATGACAACCGGACGCAAATTTTATGATAGACAAAACGACACCAGATTTAGTTTTCATTACAGCTACAGAAATACTGGTCTTATGATGCGGTGACTTGATCATGTTCACGTGACAATGTCATCCAAGTTCTACAAGATCCTTGATCGCACATGCAATGATATAGATCAGATAACTAAAGCTGGCACGTTCACAGTGCTCACACTTATGCAATTTCACTATACAGTATGTTTAAAAATATAATATGTTTGCATCATGATACAAATTATCGTATAATCTGCGTACGATAATAATATGCTATCGTACATCGTACGTACGCACAAAATTATCGTATGTGCACGACAATTATCGTACGGTTCCGAACGCTGGCCGCGCGCCGATCACGCGTTACCGACTTGTAACATCACGCTGTGTTTATAAACAGTAGCGTAAGAAAAACAATAACTGTCCCCTTCACGCTCATAAGATAGACCGCGCGCGAGAGAGACGGGCAGACTTTTTATGGTGCGTATGCAGTACGACGTCACGCCACGCGCTGATTCACAGACACTAAACAAGCGCAATGTTTAAATGTGTTGATCGTGCCAGCTTTTGTTAACTGACCTGTACTTGGACGACATTGATGGTTGTGAATGAGAAACCATATTATATTTTCTAAAATCTAAGTGACTTGATTTCAAGTTACTCGCTGGTCGCTGTCAAGCGACTAGGTGTCAAATAATTCACGGTCACGTGGCTCGTTTTCACGTGATTCACTGTCAATAGTCACGTGACCCTCGGTATACTCACGCACGAGCTGGCGCACGCGGTGGTTGGGGTCGGCGAGCGCGGCGATCTGCGTGCGCACGAGGTGGGCGGTGTCGGCGGCGAGCGGCGGCTGCCCCACGCGCGCCAGCAGCTGCTCCGTCAGGTGCACCACCTCGTCCGCCACGGCCGGTAATACCGCTTCTAGCTCCCTGGAAATATATCTACATTTAGGGCCAAGTAACAACACTGCATTGCAGTCATCGCTTCGTAAAAATCAGCGTATTTTGATTACCAACAAGCAAAGCAACAATTAATTTACCAAATGTGTCTCGTAAACCACCAGTCTAATTTTAATGTGCTTTTAGTGATGAGTTCGGATTAGAAAGCTTGTACGGTCAACAGTTTGTCGACAGTACATCACGTTTCGCACTGTCAGCGTATATGCCGCCACCACGGCCGCCACGTGTTATTATAATTTATTTTTATTAACCAGTTTGCGTCAAGCCGCCAATCGGTTCGCGTGTTCTCTTTACCATTAACCATTAAACCATTTTAGCATAAGTTATGGATTCAATAAACCTATTGAACCTAACTTGTCTTTTACTCTGTACGGGACCAAACCACCATACAAAGCTGCATGATTTAGGTGGTTTTTACAACTCACTAGAGGACGTTGCAGTAAACATATTGTCAAAAACTACTGGCCTCATTTTAATACGCTTTTCACTGACAAATTCTTCACTTACCTATCATTACTGGTATTATCAATGATGATGATGATGCGGTCGCGCAGGTTGTCGCGGTGCGGTATGGGGTCGGCGGCGGCGGTGGGGCTCACCAGCAGCAGCGCGCCTACCGCCACCAGCCGGTACACCTGCGCGCCCAGCTCCGTGAACCGCCCTCGGTCTAGCGCCGCCGTCTGACAATTGAACAAATATTGAGCAAACAAAAAACGCTTTCAAGTATTTTCTTATCCAGGGACCACGTTTGAAATATTCGCTTTCCAACAAAAAAAGAATAATCAAAATCGGTTTACAAGCGGCAAAGTTATCAGCGTACAACAAAAAAAAAAGATCAGACTTATATGGTCGAATTGAGTCCTGTTTGAAGCCAGTTATGCCAGCCAAAATATTTTCTATCCCCCAAATAAGACGCAGCCTGCTATGCTAAGGTAATTACTATCATGTCGTGTATGCCATGCATGCTTTATGATACGTTACTAAAAATCCTTCACTAAAAAAATACAATACATATAAGTTCTTAAAAAAATGTCTAAGTGACGACAGAGACCAGACATACAGTGACAGTCATTTTTCTAATTTATCAGATAAGGACAAAATATAATCGGTGTCTATAGCCCGGTCACGTTAACTTGACGCATCGCTGAAATACAAAATGCATTCCAGCGATGCGCCAGGTTGATGTGGCTGTGTTTATAATATCTTATTACAATTCGTTACGAGTCAAACTCACAAATATCAGGTAGATAATTTTGTAATTTAACATGCCGCCTCCATAATGACGTCATGAATGATCAAACCATGCGTCGAGTTAATTTGACCGTGTTATTACTATCCGTGACCCCTACCATGAATTTCAACTTAATAGGCTACTTGACCTATTTTTTTTCTTCATGCTAATCGCTTCTTAATCATTCATTTTCACAAAAAAAAAAAAAATATTTACACAGTAGAAACCCATAAAAATTGAAAAATACGCCTCTTAAATGGCGCCGAAAACACTGTCCGCCATAGTGTGACGTCATACGCTGTGTATTTTAAACTCTCTTTATTGAACATTTTTTTATGTGCTAAATGTATGAGTCTAAAAGTGCCCAAAAATTAGAAATCATTTGTTATGTTTAAAACTTTGGAGAAAAGTTTTGGCCATTTCATTTCCCGTCTACAATAAATGGAGATAATATATAGAACTGATGTTTTAAGTAAATTATTAAATAAAATATATTTTACAAATCTTTCTAGACTTATTCTTATTATTTATGTACAGATAAACTTACATATAATGAGCGCGATAAATAAAAGATACTAAATTACTATGAGGATGACGTCACATCCAAATCGGAAGTACCGCAAAAGCGTTTTCGTCAGTACAAATCATATTTTCATAAAACCATATTTTCAAATCGACTTTCTTTAGGGGAGGGGGCCAGGCCCCCTCATTGTTTATCTCCAAACCAACTAGCAACAGACTAGTTATAGCCACGATTAAACTACCATGGTCTTAACCAGACCAGTAGCTTAGACCCTTTCGAAAAAAAAAAAAATCGACTTTATTTATCAATCATAAGCTTTTATTTAATGATAAGGGTGAAATATTGTTTCCTAGGCACAGTTCTACTAGAAATATTGTTCAATGAAATTGAATATAGGTCAAGTAGCCTATTAGAACACTAACCTCAGGATAGTGATTAGAGTCGTCCCACTCCAACAGCTCGAGATAGGCCTTGGCGAGGGTCTGCGCGGTGACGTTCCGGATGACGTTGGGGTCGCTGACAGGTAGCGTCAGCTCGCTCGTGTCCACGTGACGCCACAACCAATCCCGAGTGTGCTGGAGACCGTCTGGAATTAAAAAGTTATGTACTTACTTTGTTTTCTTTTCTGATTAGACTCTGAGAAAGAGTTGCTAAAAAGTCCAGTCCAATATCCAATTATTTAGAAGTCCTGTTTCTCATTCATTCATAGAAACTAAATTGGAAGGCATTTTTATGATGCGCTCTGCTTTACCCAACTTTAGTAAAAGCTAAAAAAAAAATTTTTGGAGGCACACCACAAATTATTCAGAGTGTACGTGCTCTGTTCCCAATCGTCCTGAGATGTTGCCTTTTTTTGGTTGTTATAAACTAGGAATATGTAGGTAAAAAGTAATTTTCTGTGGCACACCCAATACTGGCCACGGTACATACACCAGTGCTACGCGGCACACCTTTTGCGGAAACTGTTTTAAACCACTACACCATGGAGGCGTATTAGAGATCAACTACGATAACATGGCGCGCCCCTCCAAATTTCAAAACGTTTGAAGTGCGTTGTCTTGTGCGGTAGTCTAGAAGTGACATTAACGGAAATATTACGTGTTTTATGATTGGTTGAATACTTATTACATACAAACTCTTTCATAAGGATGTGACTACACACATTGAAACAGTCATTTGGAGGGGCGCGCCATGTTATCGTAGTTGATCTCTAACAACAGCATTAGGAGTCTAACCTTCAGAGATACTAAGCATCTCGTCGAACTTGGCCTTCTCGTACGCGACGCTGTCCTTCTGCACGTGCGGGCGGAGGAGCGCGATCAGCGTGTTCGCCAGGTCCAGCTTCAGTACCTCCAGCGCTTCCAGGATCGCGCGGAATATCTCCACCTGGGTTTACAAATCTAAATATATATAACTCATAGGTGACTGACTGACTGACATAGTGGTCTATCAACGCACAGCCCAAACCACTGGACGGATCGGGCTGAAATTAGGCATGCAGGTCGATGTTATGACATAGGCATCCGCTAAGAAAGGGTTTTGATCAATTCTACCCCTAAGGGGATAAAATAGGGGATGAAAGTTTGTATGAAACTTTGTCAATTTTAAACCGATCGTTCTGAGGTTTTGATACCTAATTAATAATAATACTTCTTAACGCGACCGAAGCCGCGGGCAAAAGCTAGTAAATAAATAAATCTTTATTGCAACCATTACAAGTCATACTTTTTATAAATTACAACGAATTTATGCTGTTATTAAGTACTACATTATGCCCGCAACTCGTTTGGGCCAGAATTCGTTTAACGTGCGGGAACCGTATTTTTTCCTTTATGTCCTTTCCCGGGACTTAAATTTTCCCTAGTAAATAAGGTACATTTGGAAGGTTATTTTTAAAACTTTATCTCTATGAACGACTTTTTTTAACAAAAGATCAGAATACACCAAAATGACTAACCGTGTCGGTCATAGTGGTAATATTATGTATCATCTCATCGCGAGCCGGAGCCGCCAGTTTAGCCATCAGGTCCAGCACGAACTTGGCATACTTCTGGAAGTCCAGGCTGTTGTTCTCCGCCTGCTGCTTGATGAACTCGGTGTCCAGCACCTCCTCTATCATCTGCTTGATCCGCGTGTGACGTGGCAGGAGAATGGAGAAAAGTCCCTGAATTAAAAAAAAAATCATAAGCAAATTGTACTCAAAATATAAATTAATTAAATTATGTATAATCATATTTTGTTAATTAACTTGGTAGTCTAATATTTTGCACTAAAAGAAAGTGTAGAAATCATTATGACGAGTTTTAAAACCCATTCTTAAATTAAAACCAATATTATAAAAGTGAAACTGTGTCTATGTGTTATAATATTATCATCACTCTTAAACTCGTGAACCAATTTGGATTGAATTTAGTATATATGTATATGTTACGCTCAAAGACCGAAGTCGCTCAATGAGCAAAAAAAAGGCTCACAACGCGTTGTGGTCACAGTGAAACAGCCACACAATAGCACTTTGCGCCAGACAGACAGACAGTAATAATAATAGTATGGATAGTATGGAAGTATGGATATTTTATAAATAATAATGATAAACACGTTATGCAGTGATTTAGTAAAAGAAAAAATATTTTGTACACAGTACACATGGTAATTCAAATATAATCTTCCATACCTATGGACATTAATAAATCAAGAACAGATTAAGAAAAACGAATAGCATTTCAGCCACGACACGAATTTCGCGTTATGGACTTTTTGCGATTGCCAGAACGCGTCGTGGCTGTTTGACTGTGACCACAACGCGTTGTGAGCCTTTTTTTCGCTCATTGAGCGATTTCGGTCTTTGAGCGTAACATATATATATGTTTGAATCTTGAAAAGGGCCATAGAATAGTTGTCATCCCTAAAATATAAATGACTAGATTACGCCCGCAACTTCGTTGCGCCAAAACTCGTTTATCGCGCGGGAACCGTACATTTTTTCGCGACAAAAAGTATCTTGTGTCCTTTCCCAGGGACTCAAAGTATTTCCATGCCAAATTTCAGGCAAATCGGTTCAGCGGTTCGAGCGTGAAGAGGTAACAGAGGTACATTAAGTATGAAAGTATGGATTCTTAGAAATGTTTAGCTTAGGCTAAACAAGTTATGACGCAATAAAATTTATTGCGCCATAATGCGCATTTTGCGTCATAATAAGATTAACTTATCAAGCCCATAAGATCACCGGTAATCGCGACAACAATAGATTTCCAAGAATCCACGAACGAAAGATTAAATAAATAAGGACTTACTTCTACTAAATTTCACTTCTATTAAATTTCATATGGAAATAAATGTTACATAAGAAATTGAATAGAAGCAAGTTTTCTCATGTAAACAAGGACCAAACAGATCATGAGCATGATTCACCTTCAATGAGAACAACATTACATGAGGTCATACCTGTCTAAACAAAGGAAATGAGGATTGATTCTAAATGAATTATTTCCTGATAAGAATTTTGCTTTGTTGAGAAAAAATATATTATCTAAATTATACTTTGTTTTATTAATTATTATTATTGACTATTATTAAAAACATACTGCTGCGCCCTCCCAAACCCCCCCTCCTTCATTGAGAGTAAAATTATTATGCCCTAAACTAAACATAATTTATACCTTTTGAGTATCGAGTGAATCTTAGCCCCAAAATAATTGAAATAAAAATAAAGTTTAAAAAACCAAAACCCCACTACTAAAACACGCTCTAAAAAGTACGAAACAAGAAAATAGTTTATAGTGATATTATGGAAATGTTTAAAGGATAGCCGTGGTCGTATGCCACCTACTTTAGCAAAACAAATTCATTTTAGATAATAATAAAATTAAAGGGGCATACATACGACCACGGCTATCCTTTAAACATTTCTATAATATCACTATAAACTATTTTCTTGTTTCGTACTTTTTAGAGCGTGTTTTAGTAGTCGGGTTTTGGTTTTTTACACTTTATTTTATTTATTATTTTATACAAAACATTGTATAGCTTATCTATTGTGTAAATATTTAATTAGAACACTACATATATACCTATGAGGCTGACATCAACACTTAGTGTGAAAATCCTTAAAAAATAGTAAGGCGGTTACATGATTGAAGTAAGATATTTTCACAGCAACTTACTTGTTTGACATCCTCTAGTAGCACTAAAGCTTGCTTGTATTCCGGAGGGTCGGAGTTGAGTTGCTCTCTCAGTATATCAAAGTATGCTCTGTGCATTGTTTCTTTTACTATTTTCTGATAGCTGAAAACATAATAATTATCTGATTAATTTGTTGACAGTAACTAAAATAACTGTAATAAATCTTGATTAAAATTAAGTATACAATGCAAGCGAATTCATTAGATAAAATTGATTAGATAAAAATGTATTATAATAATATGATAAGAAATGAAAAAAACATCCAAGCTATGGTGTCAGTGAATCTCACCTATTGTCTGGTGGCTCAAATGGCTCAAGCTTAAAGTCCTGGTCGACTGCAATTTCATGAGCGAGGGCCATGTTCTGCATACCATGGGCTGCTTTCATGATGTCCTCGAAGCTGACAAACTTGGGGGGAGAGGCACCAGTTATGGTTGAGCCTCGCACTCGAAATTGCAGGGGTTCACTAGCGAAATAGCTAGGTCCCCTTGTTTATGGAACAAAGACAAATTTATTTTGAGGTTTTATAATATTTAAGGAGTATATACGTATTATGTCTTGATAGCACGATGTCTTACCTAGATCCAGCTGGTATGGGTTGGGAGGAACTCGTCTTTCTTTCACTTTTGTCTTCATCTTGATTGTCCGAGCCACTAGGATTCTCGCGTTCACTCATTTTGCAATCACAATGTACACTGACTACGGAATTAAACTTAAACTGCGTTATCCCATATAAGGTGGACTCAGTAACGGTAAGAGGTCAAAAAACGTGTATCATTGTTGATTTCAGTTCAAGGTGGTTAGATCTTCCGAGTTAACCTTATACACAATGAACAAAGGATTTAAAGAATGTTGACTCTGATTTTTTTATGAGGAAAATATTGTTTTTCATGAATAAACTTAATTTTTCTTGAATCTGTAGCTTGAAATTATGTAAAAATAGATTTTTTGTAATTATTTTTGTTTTAGTTACTTGTCAATTTACGTCATAAATCAGAATTTTGACATTTTGGTTTTGAATTTTGACATTTTGGTTTTGACAAATGATGGCTGACACTTGACAGCTTGTCAAAATTGAAGTTTTTTTAAAATTCTTTACTTGAGGCTTGAGACCAATACATATTTGCCAAGCAATATTTTATTTAACCCATTCAATGTCACCAATCCACCTGTAACATACCGGTGGTGCCACTTGATTTTTTTGTTTTTTCTAACTTAAAATACATTGTTTAACGTATTTTATATATTAAATAATGCAATAAATAACGAAAACCTCTCTAAATACGATAAACGCACCAATTGCGTTGGTGGCACTGGTGAGACAAATCCAATCACAAGTGCCGTTCAACGCACTACTTACGTTGACGCTTTTGTTTTAATTGAACTGTGTTATGCAACATAGTGGGTAGCTAAATAATTTTTAAATACAGGTAGGTTTTTTTCTATATACAGTTAACCGCTTATCAAGCTACCCATGGTAATTCAAAGTCCTTTCTCCCCTTCATTCTTTGAAAAAAAAAACTGAAAATTGAAATATAATCCTTATAAAATAAATAAAATCCTTACTTATTTGAAATATTTTTTTTCTTAAATATTGAAAAATACAACTGGTCAGCTAGTAAAAGATTTTGTATCAATTTAATTATAAATACAACGAATGGTTGGTAAAATTTACTAATTTGAACATAGTAGTGTTGCGTCATGCATGAAACCATCCAACAAAATTCGCCGTTAAAATGCCATTGAACACACCATTTGCGTTATGGTAATTTTATTCATAAAATATACCATGAATTGAAGAAAAATTGTAATATACCTAAATATATTGCTTACTTTTATGTTCTTAGTCAAAAACTTCTCACTCTAATTCAATAAAACTGAAAATATGTTGAATTGAAATCAGGCAGTTTTTGGGCTAACGGTTTTTTCGCTGTCAAAAAAAGAGAGGAGGTCCAGACCAAAAACCGACAGTGTCACCACATGTAAAATATATCTACAGTAGCTAATGAGGCCAAAGATTCAAATTAAATATAGCCATTATAAAGAAAAACCGGGAAAAATATCAAAGGTACCTCAACGCATATGGTGCGTTGGTGGCACCAGAAAGTAAACTCGCAAAACGCAAATGGTGCGTTGCTGGCACTGAATGGGTTAAAACAAAATTAAAAGTCGACCAAGTGCGAGTTGGAGCGTACGAAAAGTTCCGTACCATTAGACAGCGAAAGTAGGTAAAAAATACAGGTCGAATGGATATCAGCAGGTTGAACTGACTTGCGGCTGCTCTAGTCTCTCGACCCAAAGCTCAAGCGCTCGTTCTTTGGCGCTATTCCGCCATCGCCGGATAATGTCAGACGGATCCTGTGACCTGTCCCGTGTCTCGTTCGGTCTGACATTGCCAGAACACTTCGGCCAGTGAGGCAGCCTCCAAATCCCAGGGCACAACTCACTGCTTTAACTTGGAAATTGGAATACTAGGCAGACATGCCGTGCATAGGTACCTACCCCAAGCACGTAGACTGTAGAGGTTGCCCCTTCTTTTGAGTTTTTTCAAATCATTTGTAGGTATTTGGCCTCCAATCTGTTCTATGACTCGGATATCGGGATTTGGGATCGATTACTTATTGGTTTTAACCTCTCGAATACCGGGATATCAAAATTCGATTCAGCCGTAAAGCCCGAGTTCTATGGCGCCATTTAAATTTTCGTATTTTTTTTTCAAATTTTACAAATATTCTTCAATCAGAAACAAAATTTAGTGCATACATTTTGTAGCCAACTTCATACTCTTAAAAATAATGCATCGAATAAACGAAATTAATTCTTAGGTAAGTTCATTAACGTAAGTTAAAAAACTGCGTGAGGTCGAGTGTATCAGGCGGCTCATTATCGTGCCGGTGGTACACAGAGGTATTTTTACAGGTGGCACGTTAAGGCGGGCATAAACCCCAATTTATTATTCCGTAACTCCCGGTTTACATAATTCCAATATAATAACGAAATGTAAAAAAATATGAGATATGAAGCACAATATTAAAAAGACTTTAAACCATAAACATTTTTATAAAACGTAATACTTTGGCTGTAATTATTTTACAAACTCACCTCCGAAAAAAATCTAATTCATCGAAATATAAGTATTAATTAGGATAATTATACATTTTATTTGAATAAATTGTTAGTAAATCTATATTAAAATATCTTTAACCGAACAATTTCGTTTCTTAATATTTATTTCAAAAGATATTTAAAAAAAAAACACGAAAAATAGAGAAGATCCGCCCCTAGTAACTACAGTTTTATGCTAAGCTAAAATGAATCTTATTGCAATGCGTATACGCTTGGTCTTTGGTTGTGTGCAAGGCTATCGTTTTGGATTGAGATTGATCCCTGCCTTAAGGTGCCGGTGGGGTTCAAGAGGTTAATGAATAAAATAAGTTTTATTATACGGTAAGTACTTCCATATTATATTATAAAAAATTGTTTGACTTTGAATAACAACTCGGAGACTTGATTGACTTTAGTGTAATCAGAGTGTAATAATAAAAAATATTCCTTAGATTATATTCTATTATAGTTTGTGCGTTTTAAGATGATATGGGTGACACATTATAATTGACAATAGTAGGGAAGTTACCCAAAAATTTTAATCGATAATTTAAAAATATCGAATCACTTCGTTAAGGAATTGCAATCGAAACTATCGATTTCGTACTGACGTTTCAGAATGGCGCCTTCGATTTAAGATGGCCGCCCTTTTTATCGATTTGATTTCGATTCAACAGTGTCAATCTCTATCGGCATAAGTTCCGTTTCATGCATCTGACATTTTTCAAATATTTTCGTATCAATAATTTCATACTCCTATTTCAATGTTAATATTTATAATTTTATATTAATAAGTTAGCATTTAGCAACTCTTCATTTTTATTCATTTACAGTTAAAGCAAACATTTGTTTTTGTAGATGGAATATAATTTATTACATTTTTTTGATTTTTTGTTTTCTTGTAAAAAAATCCGTAGCAAGGAATATGAGAAGTGTCACCCATATCATCTTATAACGCACAAACTATAAAACAAATGCGTGTCGGGCCACGCGCAATAAGTAGGGGTTAGGGGTAGGGTTCCGTAATACCGCTAGTTTTTTTTAGATTTTTGTGTGGTCAATAAATGTACATTTATAACGTGTTTTACACTACTAACAACATCATCTCAGTTATTTTCACAGGAATTTGAAAAAAAAAAAATTATACTTCGCCGAATACATTTTTGTTAGTCTATCGAGTATTACTCAATAATTTATGAAGTCTTCTTAGCCGTGATAGTTTTCTTTTTAAATTCAGCACATTTCCTACTCCCGTGAATTTTTTCACATTTCCAGAAGCAACCGTTTAGCTGGTAGAAGGGGGGGGGGGACACTGGACTAACGATTTTTTCCACTTTAAAACTTAATATTTCACAAACGGCCCTGCTCTCCCCCTACAAGAGCGATCGGATGCTAAAATGCTCACGAGTTTCATACCTAAACGTGGAGCAGAGAGAGTTGCGGGGTGAGAGGGGAGGCATTCAATGCCAGTTTTAATTTTAATTTTCACCTTTGAATTTTCCTAATCTGCCTCGTTCGTTCGTTTATCGCGCGGAAATCGTACATTTTTCCGGGATAAAAAGTATCCTATGTCCCAATTCAGCGGTTTGGGCGTGAAGAGAGAGCAGAAACAGACAGACATACACATGGGCGTACCCAGGATTTCAGTTAGGGGGGGGGGGGGGGCAGCATGGTCTGGCACCCCCCCCCCCGCCGAAATCCTGGATTTACTTTTATCAATCTGCTGACTTAAGGCAAGGCTGTCCCTAAAATTAGCAGGTCGATGTAAATCTGTCAGTGCAAATCTGCAGTGGCGGTTACGACGCTCGCCGCGTCCTTGGTATGGCGAAATAGGAGAACCGAAGCTGAAGATAGCTATCCTTTTTGTAAAAAAAATCATATCATTGGACTCATTGAAAATTACGAGATTTTGAAGTGTATTTTTATGGTGATATTCAATATTTTTTTACAGAATTACCATACCATTTTTCAATATAATTTTTTTTACTTTGTTCCTTTTTGAGTGTACATTAATTTTGGTAATACCCACTTTCCAGGAATTCCCCCTGGTACGCCCATGGATAGACGTCAGACAGACGGACAGACAGATACTTTCGCATTTAATGTAGATGAGCTAGCTACTCCGAAACTTGGGCTTCGAGGAAAAATTAAGGAAAACTAGAAGTCAAGAAGGCAATCTAAGTTCCTCACAGACAGAACTAGCAAGTAGCAACTAATTTACCTACGCAAACATAGTCCGTGCCAACGGCGAAGTGGATTACTTTTTCTCTAGTCCTATTCCATTTAAAGTCGAAAATTTACCTTCGTTGGCATCGTCGGGAGTGTCTCAGCTCTCAGGACGTTATTTGATAGTATTTCAAGTTCAATAAACGCACTTAGAACATAATATTATAATATATAACTGGTATGATTAGCTCATGACGCTGCCCATACAAATCACAAAAATGTTACTCTTTCAGCGCTGCTACTTTCACACTAAACTCTGTATAAGGAACACATACACACCCTAAAGTGTTATCACTTTGTTTTGACTTTTTTACACCCTGTTACTATTGGCTATATGTAGGTAATAAATAATAATATTATGCACTTACCCAAGTACTAATATTAAATTTTTACTGGTTGAGTGAATATTATTAAGTAATCTGCGTTAAATACTTAACTGGAAATTATCGTAATTTAAATTTTACAAAAAAATTAAATATTTTCTACCTAAACTTAAATAGAAATAAATTATGTGGTTCTTGGGTGATCGCAGATGGCTCACTTTTTGTGTGATTGAGTCTGCGGCGTACATACATTCTGCGTGGCCGCGCCCTGCAGAATGTATGTGCGCCGCAGACTCGATCACACAAAAAGTGTGCAGTCTGTGATCTCCCTAAAAGTGAGATAAATATGCACGAAACATTTTTTTAATGAAATAAGGGGGCTGTCGAGCAAACGGGTCACCTGATAGAAAGCAATTTCCGTCGCCCATGGACACTCGCAGCATCAGAAGAGCTGCAATGTGCGTTGCCGGCCTTTTAAGAGGAAATAGGTTAATAGGGGAGGGTATGGAAAGGAATAGGGTAAGGGATTGGGCCTCCGGTAAACTCACTCACTCAGCGAAACACAGCGCAAGCGCTGTTTCACGCCGGTTTTCTGTGAGAACGTGGTATTTCTCCGGTCGAGCCGGCCCATTCGTGCCGAAGCATGGCTCTCCCACGTATAATACACAAATAAAACATACACAAATAGCGGGTTTAAAAGTTGAAATTACGAGTATGTACCAGTTTTAAGCCGGAGATGGGAAACGTGAGGCGCGACGATGTGCTAATTTAACTTTAAAACCTTATTTCGGGGTGATATCGTGTAAAATATGGCTTTGTTCGCCGTAGTTAACACGTTTTAATCTCTGGGCTTATAGATACGTTACTCTTTGGTAATTGGCGTAGGGATGATGTTGTGTTGAATTGGACTTTTATTAATGCAACACCTAAGGAGTTACTAGTTATAAAAATCTGCCAAGCGCATAGTTTTTATTATTCGTAGGTAGTCACACTTTAACCAACACAAATCTTGGTGAACACAAATCAAACACGTGATGAATAAACAATTACAATCCATATTTTTTAATGAAGCATCGCAAATCGTACGAAGGATTCCACCATCTTCGGAAGTTGTAGTAAGTGATCTTCTGCACCAGGCCAGGCGGGTTGTTGAGGGTCTCGCACAGCCGGCACAGATCCAGGCGTTCCACCTTGCTGAAGAAGTAGTGGTGTCGGAACCGGAAGTAGTCGAAGTAGGCGTCCCTGTTGTTCATTAGGTGAAAGATTTTGGCAGCTAGGGACTCGGTGGTGGAGTTGTACGCGTTTATATATGACCCTGGTGGAAGGTATCTGGAAAATTTCGTAGAGCCTAACAAAGTTATCGGATGTCGCATCGTATGATGTGCAAAATTCGGGCGTAATTAATATCCATACTAATATTATAAATACAAAAGCATGTTTGTCTGTCTGTCCGTCTGCCTGTCTGTTACCTCTTCACGCCTATACCGCTGAACTGAATTGCCTATAATTTGGTATGGAGATACTTTGAGTCCCGGGAAAGAACAAAGGATACTTTTTATTTTGGAAAAATGTACGGTTCTCGCGCGATAAACGAATTTTGGCGCAACGGAGTTGCGGGCGTCGTATAGTACCTACACACTAATTATAAATCGTGAATAATATCTTAGTTATTTTTAAATACTTCATACTATTTTATTCCTGGCTTCTGTAGTATTTTGACTGGAGTTTATCTATTCACTAGCGTTTTTGATTGGCTAATGCAATAATATTATTAACCAATAAACAATGTTCGTTAAAGAAAAACTCCTGTCAAAAATCCTCAGAAACTAAGCAAATGAGGTTTTTAAATAAGTAATCTTTTTTAAAGCCTCAGACCAATAAAAAAAGAAAGACGGAGTATTTACAGGTAATGGGGTGAAGTCGCTGTCGATCAATGTGTGCGTCACGCCTAGCATAAATACGCTAGGCGTGCGCTTGTGTGCAAAAAAATAATGTTGCCAACTCAGGGTTTCAGATTGTCAAACTCCCATCCTGTTGCAGTCTTATTAAACTACTAAGTAATGACTACAAAAGTTGCTATCAAACTAGATTGTTAATCATCATTCATTAGTAATTGCTGAAAAAAGTAAATACTTAAATATCTATATCTAATAAATTATGTGTTTCAACTAAGAACAGACAGACAGATAGACAGACATACATACAGACAAAAATTGTAAAGAATGTTGTTTGGTGTATGCAGTATGTATCGTATACAGATTAATATGCAAATAGTAAAAAAATCTTTCAATACTACAAACAGACACTCCAATTTTATTTATTTAATAGATTTTAAATGAATAACGAATTTTAGGTTAAAAATAAACATTTGTCAGGATAATACAGCACGTAATAATATTTTTCCCCTATTATGGGGAAAAATATTTTGCGACCAGCATGCAGCACTGGTTGAGGTTCTATGTTCCGAGACTCCCGAGACAATTTTTAAAACTAATAAATTAAATTCGTTATTTCGGTGGTAATACATAAATATTCAACTAATTACTTGTGAAACGTAATCCCACAAGGTTTCTTTTGAGCACAAGAATTGTTTTTGCACCATCTAACGATGCAGGACGGCATATTTTGATATTTCTTGACACAGATGAAAACGACATGCGCCGTCACTCGTTGAAACCGGAATGGGGGGCGGCCGGCTTCCTATGGCCGTATCGGCTTCTTATTGCCTGCCTCACCGCGTAGCATGGATGGCTCTGTCTAACTTTTTTATTGATCTGAGTTTAAAGCTAAGTGACTAGTGGCACAGGGGCGACACTTCGTGTACATGAGCGCTCTCGCGCCGGTGACCTTGAACGGAACGTGTACTCCGCTAGGGTTGACACCGAAATGGAATTTAGACTTGTGAGTTGTGCCAAAGGAAATATGTATTTAAATTATATATTATGTGTAATACAATATAATATAATAATTAAATAATAATCTTAAAATTAAATTACTTAAATTTTATAAATTATAAAAATAAAAATTATTATTCATATTAGGTATAAATCTAAATTTTAAAATATTTATTTGATAAATTTAATAATATTATAAAAAGGAAAGATTTTATTGTTAATTTTTTGTCTGTTTGTAACGAATAAGCTCCGAAACTACTGGACGATTTGAAAAAATATTTTACCATTAGAAGCCGACATTATCCCTCATGAACACAGATACTTTTCACCGCTGGAAAATGCTTCATTCTTACGAAAAACGGGTGATAGAACAACGGGAATCAGAATTGTCAGGTGCGTGCGATGCATGTAGGAGTAGCGCGCTCGCTCCACCTACTAGTCAGCCCTCGTACCGAATAATCCCAGGGTTGACCGCTCCGCGCCCCGCGCGCCGCGCACAGCCTCCGCGCCGATCCAGACACGCACACATATCCGTGAGCGATTTTACGAGCACACATGTTTAAGTGTCGCTTCTTTTCGCGTAGTGTATATATTCTTTGCTAGTGAGTAACAGACAAGTTTTCGCTTCGTTATAGAATCGCCGATCAAAATGTATAGAATTGACATAAGACGAGTCGAACGTCAACGTCATATTAACGAACGCTTATGTCAATTCCATACATTTTCATCGGCGATTCTATAACGAAGCGAAAACGAAAAAAATTTGGCACATCCACCTGAGACGGTAACTTTTAACCTTTACCTTTCATACTTTGCTCGTCCATACACAATCGGCACCGCATTATTATTGTAAGCGTACAGCACTATATCGGTGATGTAATCAAACGACATAGAGTCTTCGAAAGCCAGGTAGAAATAATACGTCTTCTTCAACCGCCAAAGACACGGCTTCATGTTTTTCGTCTTACATTGAATATTACCGCATTTCCCGAAAATATCCACTGAAAGATTGTACTTAGCTAAATCCATCCGAAGGTCGTGGATTAGTTTCTCCCTTTGGCTGGGAGTATAGCATCTGTCTAGGAATACTGCGGCGGCTTTGGACTTGGTTGAGAACTGTGATTTGAAGACGTCGTCTACTGCTTCCATGCTGCTGTACCAGCGGAAGTGACTGCCCAGTTCCTCGTATTGAGCGTTGAATATCGTGAAGAAGCGGTATGCTATTGTCGAGTCGTATCTGTCAAAAAGTAGTGTAGAAATTTAGGATATAAGAGGTAAGTAGAAAATAAATAAATAAAAAGTCTTTTAATATATATATATATATATATATATATATATATATATATATATATATATATATATAAGCTCTGTCCTGTATTGATCGATAAAAAATAATACTACAGGACATAGGCTTCCATTAAAATGTTTTTAAAATTGTTTATGATCTGACTGCTTGCTCTAAACGCGCAAAATTCTGATTCAACGTCAAAGTTATCAGTTTATATAATTAGATTCCAAATTCCCAATAACCCTCACCTGTAAGTCCAAGTCCAGTTGAAGAAATCGTCGTAAACGGGATCGCAAACTGGATGGTCATCAGCCGAAGCTGTAGCTACGAAGATATACTTCTGGAAGGCTCCTCTCGCTACAGGAAGGTCCATGCCCTCACCTGTCGCCGCCGAATCGAACAAAACCGCGTCAAAGTACCTCACATCTCCAAAGAGGGTTCTATTCTTTGTGATAAAGCAATTGTAATATTTACACCTCCTATCCAGAAATTCTCTTTGCCCACTATCCCTCCCAGACAGATCCGTCCATAGCAATATATTTTTCATATCGGGCACAAAGCGTTCTATCTGTAACACTTTTACACTTTTGTTACACCTTTTCAATATTAGATACACCAGGATCACAGTGAGAATCAAATTTTTCGTGCAGTATTTTTTTGCCATTGCATCGAGTATTTATGATGGGATCCCGCTGTGTACTGCCTTTATGTCGTAATATGAGGATAGTTGTGATGGTTGTGACAACATACATCTCAAACATCCGGTATTCTCCAGGGAATGTGATGTTATGAAATTGTTTCTTTCGCTCTCCGTCGTAGTTGCTTTATATCAATTGCAGTACTCAGTTTAAATATTATGTGGAGCTTAAAATCTTTATAATATAAAACCTACTTTTCATAAGTTTAAGCTTGTTTTCAGTCTGAGTTATTTTTCTTACTTTGTACAAGAGTAAATAAATCGCTTAATACCATCTTAATACTAACTTAAGGTAAAGCTAAATGATACCGCTAAGATGACCAAGTTAGTATAACGACTGACGGACTCTGATGACGCTTTTAAAACATAAAGACGACAACAATTTCTTTACCTGTAGCTGTACCGTATTGCTGATGATATTTTGCAAATGGAATATTTTAATATAATGCAAAACACAATATTTGTCAGGGTGGTCTGACGTGATTTTTTCACGCACATTGCGCCATTGTCCGGTTGACGTGGGTCCGGTCCGGAGTTTTTCAGGACAATCGCATCACCCTGACAGATGTTTCGCTACGTTTCCCGTCGTAAATGTAATTGGTCGAGAATGTTATTGAAAACAGCCGCGGTGGCCATGATTGATGAAAACGCGGGACTTTTTTCTGTTAACACCATGTCCGCGGGTTGATGATAAATTGTGGCAACTCTAGTTGATTTTACTGTCGGTATGCACTTTCCTATTTACTTTTGAATAGCTGTTTTATTCGTTGTTAGTGTATGTAATTATTGTTTAATATCCTTCATCTGTGCCTATCACACGTTGCAACACCATCCCACTGCAACACCTATAAAACATCTCAAAGTTATCTAAGAGATAGAGAGATAGAGCTAAACAATAAAACCATATCCTACTGTCAGTTAAGCTACCACCTAACCGAGACTTTCCAAAAATAAAGTTCCTAATACATAAACTGAAACAAAACGTCTCAGATCTTAAGAAGGAGAGGATAATGTAAACAAGCATGATTTATTCAGTTCATCTAGTCTGTTAACACGATTCGTATTCACTGGACGCCGGTGATTTTCCAATGAGCGGCCCCGTACGAATGCAAACACGTCTTCATCCGTACGTCCCTATTCTGAACGTTCATTGTGTATTCAAGTAACTGAAAAAGTTAGTTACTGGCTTATTTATTAAGTGTTGTAAGGATACAAAGCAGTACGTATATAAAAACGTAATAAAAGTAATGCTTATGTGTGCACCTCACTAGATGACATAGCTTTTTTAAGAGCTTAGACACACTTTTTAGTCTCAACTTCTTTGGCAGTAATTCCCAAAGTTTCTGTATAAGTTGTTATGATCAAACCTTATTGAATATATATTATTACATTTACTTTATTATAAAGAGAATATTATGTTTCTTTGCTTAGAATAGGCTCTGAAATGGAACCGATTTTAATGAAATTTTGTAAAGATATATATCACAGGGCCTGGACATCTATATCGCTCGTTATATCGCAGTATTACAAACGTAACGACATAGTTCGCCGGTTCAGAATACCCCCGCGGCGGCAGACTCGTCTCGCTAATGAGATTCTTTGGCTCGCGGTTTGCATTTCAGATCAGATCCCGGAGTTCCCGGGAACGGGGGGATGTACCACTGAACTCATTCCCTAATAATGAGGTTTGAGGGCGCGCTGAAGAATTGATGCGTGTCGCAGCGTTTATCTCCGCGACTTCTATTCACAGGAATGACGAGGTTTATGCAAATGTTTGTGGAAGTGAAACGAGATGAGGAACAGGAGCATTCGATTGCTATGCAATAATTGTAAGTCATAAGTCGCAGCGTGTAGTTATTGTATAATAAATATGTGAAATATAATATGTTACAATATTAATGATATCTATCTACCTACAGCTACAACTCTATTTTTAAATATTAACGTTAGTATACATACGTATTACGTAGGAATACTTATTCTGCTTACCCCGCAGTTACTAATCTTTTCAAGATAATATTATATCAATTTGTTTTGCCAAGTTCATAACAATCTAATTGGATCGTAATATTAGCAATCTTTTAGATAACTTGCTATAAAGCCACGAATACACATAATTTTACTCGATACATACATAAGTTTAAGCTACAAACGTACATTTTGCACAATTATTTAAAACTAGAGTTCCACTTTTCCTTCCATAAAATTAAAGCTATCACTTTTATTTCTCGCGAGTATACGAAAGTAACAGGGCACTGCATAAAGTGTGCAAAAAATTCTCTATTGAAACTGGTCATACATAATGTATTAGGCCTGGGCCGGAGTGGCCATTACACCTCCGAGATAGTTTATAGCTCACTTATAATACTAATAAGTGATTTGTACAATCCTCACGTCAATAGAATTGGGACCCGAAGACGTGTTTCACATTATGTGGAACCTACGCGATTGTTGGATAGTTTGCAGGCATATAACGGTGCGTCCACATTTGTATCATTTGCGCGATCAGATCTCCGATCAGATCATCGTCGCGATCATCGCGCCGTATCAAGTATGCGTATCATAGTGTGGACGCCTATTAGGGTGCGTCCACATTTGTATCATTTGCGCGATCAGATCTCCGATCAGATCTCCGTCGCGTATCATCGAAGCGTGTCAAAATGATACGCGTATCATGATACGCCCGATCGCTATTAACCGCGTATTTGATACGTGTCGTATCAAATACACGTATGATCGGCAGAATGATCTCATAGGCGTCCACACTATGATACGCATACTCGATACGGCGCGATGATCGCGACGGAGATCTGATCGGAGATTTGATCGCGCAAATGATACAAATGTGGACGCACCGTTAGATCATTCTGCCGATCATGCGTGTATTTGATACGACACGTATCAGATACGCGGTTAATAGCGATCGGGGCGTATCATGATACGCCGTATCATTTTGACACGCTTCGATGATACGCGATGGAGATCTGATCGGAGATATGATACAAATGTGGACGCACCCTAATATAGGTGATACCCGCAAATTCGTTATGCCGAAGCTGCCTACATAGATGTTGCCGAAAAAAAATCTACATCTTTTTTACGCCGGCAAGTTTCAGAGTATTATATTAAAAAACCTAAATTGGGTAAGCAGTTTAAATGGTATTAGAGATAACAAACAAAGGCAAACAAAATATAGATAGACAGATAAACAGATCCACATGCGTATTTGGCTTTTGGTTAAACAAAATTGAAAATATGATCAATCATAATATTATTTTGTCAGATTAATCTTGATCGACTGATTCATAGCGAGTATGAGAGATATAATATTATTATATAGACTATACGTACTCAAAGTGTTAATTGAGATATATTTTTGAATCAAACATCCCTAGAAGCAATAACTGCGAGTATTAAATATAGAGAACGAGATAATACTGTCGTGCCGTCCAACAATGGAGTCGTACAGTAATAATGTGCGCATATCTACAATATTCAGTTTTTGCTGTCTTCGTCCGGGCGGGCGGGCGAGGGCGGGCGAGGGCGGGCGAGGGCGGGCGGCGCTATGACACATGTGTACCTTGAATACATTTACCCCGGCTTTTTGTCCAATATCCTTACTGCAGGCTCAGATTCCGTTTACTAATGCAGGAATGGATGAATATTGAATGGCATTGCTTTATAGTTTTTTTTTTACCTGAAGAATAAAGATGTTTAGTGGACTTCTAATTTAGGTACTACAGTATAGTTACTGTACAATAGTTCTTAGGTTCTTAATAGGTATACCTTTTAATTATGTTTTATGTTTTTAAATAACAGCTAAAAACATAATTAATATATATTTTTTGGTAAAATTGACTAATTTGTAACTACACGATATTTCATCCAAAAATTCTTGTACATTCTACGGCAACAATTATTTATGATTGTGACCTCCTAAGTACCAGTTTTACACACAACAAAATGAGGCGGGTTTTCCACTCACAGTGAGTGGAACTATACCGAAGGGCGAGTTATAACACGTGTAAACTATTGTAATATTACGGGAGGTCACGACATTTTTGTTAACGATATCCAAAATGACTTACATTGCATTGACAAGATAAAGAGCAACTCTCCGATGCCAAATATGTCGGTCTGCCTACGTAAAGTAGTTGCGTTCTCTGTATAGGGCGCCTGAAAATCCAGTTATCATGACCAAAAAAAAAAAATTATAAGGTAAATGGCTGAGTAAGTTATATTAGGTAAGTACTAGTTGTTCTCATATCAGTAGCGTAAAAACTGACCAAATATTCGGTTGCGTTATGAAGCAACGAGCGTTCAAACGTGACTTAATATTGTAACCAAAAAAAAAATGATCAGGTAAATGGCTGAAAATTACAAATCGTAAACTGTCAGTACGTACTAGCTTATTGGCACCAAAACTGACCAAATATTTGGTTGCAATTCATAGTTATCGGCGACCTATGTCTGAACGTATATTCTGATATTATGATGGTGTCGTGGTGGGCAATATAACTCTTCCATGGCTGTTGCGAAACCCCTTGAGCTTGGGCTCATTTGTTTTCTACTGATGACCTAATTCGCTACATTTGGTTGGTGGTGAGAGTCTGATGACGGAGCAAGGTGAGATTTCAGATTTTTTAGCGATTAGATATTTCAATCATCGATGAAAAGTTTCCTCACCGGTCATAAAAGCGTGTGTTTTTCGTTTTTAAGCCAAGCACTTTACTAGTAAAATACTTTTAAAAGAATATACGTTCAGACATAGGTCGCCGATAACTATGAATTGAAACCAAATATTTGGTCAGTTTTGGTGCCAATAAGCTAGTAGGTACTGACAGTTTACGATTTGTAATTTTCAGCCATTTACCTGATCATTTTTTTTTTGGTCACAATATTAAGTCACGTTTGAACGCTCGTTGCTTCATAACGCAACCGAATATTTGGTCAGTTTTTACGCTACTGGTATGAGAACAACTAGTACTTACCAAATATAACTTACTCAGCCATTTACCTTATCATTTTTTTTTGGTAACTGGATTTTCAGGCGCTCTATACAGAGAACGCAACTACTTTACGCAGGCAGACCGACATATTTGGCATCAGAGAGTTGCTCTTTATCTTGTCAATCTAAAATAAGTCATTTTGGATATCGTTACCAAAAATGTCGTGACCTCCTAATCTATAAAGGTAATGTGAAGTAGTATAGTTTTACACGTGTGGGCGGCAAGGGAAAACACAATGGCATCCATTGCTAATATTATAAATGCAAAAGTGTGTCTGTCTGTCTGTCTGTCTGTTATCTCTTTGTCTTTACGTCCACGGTATAATCACTGAACCGTGTTTGCTAGGTATGGAGATACTCTAGTAACCCTAGCATGGCCACCAGTAGAAATACGAAAGTATAGACAAACTTTTGACATAAACATAAGGTGCCGTTCCGATTTTTACCGCGGCTAATCGCGACCGACAAAAATTCAATTAAAATGTCACATTATGATAGACTATATCACTATAGTATAATATGTCATAAAGTAGGATATTATTTGAATTTTTAGGACTATAGTCTATTATAAAGCGGCATTTTAATTGAATTTATCGGAACAAAAATAGATCGGAACGGCACCTTAAGTTTATCTCCACAGTTTGTTTATACTTTCGCATTTCTACTGGTGGCCATGCTAGGGCTGCTGGGAATGGATACTTTTGATCACGGAAAAAATACGTTTCCCGCGTGATAATCTTATTTTAACGCAACGCAGTTTCTGACTTCATCTCTGTTATAAATTAAGGCCGCACTTGTTTTCTATTTGATCCAGCTAGTCAACATTATCTGCTTAATAAAAAGAAAATTTTGTCGTTAAGTACAAAAGTGAATAGAAAAGGGACAGTGTGGTTGTAAGTATTGCGGATGGGTGACCACGCGTTCCGCCCGCTATCCATCTTCATCTCGTGCGCGGTGACGGCGCGGCTCCACTGCGCCGTCACCGCCGGCACGCCGAAAGTGAAGTATCAGTGTGTTTCTACCACCACGCGATATTTACAAATTATAAGATTCTAGAGTGCGATGACGCCGCAAGTTTTACTGTGTTGTCTGGCGAAAAACTTAGGTTTAAGTGTTAAAGCCAGCGATTTAGTACAAATAAGTTTAAAATTGTTTGCTACACCAAAAACGTAAAAAAATAAAGTACACCAACTATTCCTAGCCGACGGTGTTGCCTGGCAAGAAGTACACCAGCTATTGCTAGCCGACGGTGTTGCCTGGCAAGAAGTACACCAGCTATTGCTAGCCGACGGTGTTGCCTGGCAAGAAGTACACCAGCTATTGCTAGCCGACGGTGTTGCCTGGCAAGAAGTACACCAGCTATTGCTAGCCGACGGTGTTGCCTGGCAAGAAGTACACCAGCTATTGCTAGCCGACGGTGTTGCCTGGCAAGAAGTACACCAGCTATTGCTAGCCGACGGTGTTGCCTGGCAAGAAGTACACCAGCTATTGCTAGCCGACGGTGTTGCCTGGCAAGAAGTACACCAGCTATTGCTAGCCGACGGTGTTGCCTGGCAAGAAGTACACCAGCTATTGCTAGCCGACGGTGTAGCCTCGCAAAGAGTACACCAGCTATTTCTAGCCAGCTTCGTGCCGTGTCGGAAAGTGGGCCCGTGCTCGCCGATTGACGGATAGTCTCGGTGTAATGGAGGGATTGAGTGATCACCCTCCAATCTGACAAGTTTGTTCTCCTCTTACCGGTGATGGATGGTCGCCTCACGCCGTACTATCGATTGACTTGCACAAATATATTGAGATTAACTGCGATGCAACCGGACATTAGGTCGATCGAACTTCCGCTTAGCCGATTGTAAATCAAACACTTAAATGATGTAACTTCAAGCCAAAATAACAGGTACCTAAGGATAATTTCATGCTTAAACGATTTAACAAGAGACGTGGCATAATAGAGATACAGACATGCAAAGCAGCATCACGCCATTTGACATTTTGGTTTATTGTTGCTTAAATGCATCTTCCGGTCGTGCCTTTTTTCGTCTCGTTTCAGAATTAACCCTATTGGCTAAACACAGCTAATAACTAAATGGGAATCGTAAATGGAAGAAGCAGGCGAGTAACAGTAGAAAAATTGCAGTTCGTTTGCATAGATGGAAGATTTAGGGACCGAAAATGATTTGAAATAAAAAAAAACTGTGGATTTCATGTGTAGCCCAGATACATTAGCCAGATGATGAAGTAGATAAGTTATAAAATTTGTTCAAATTGTAAGGGAGGAAATGAGTAATTATTCTTCTTAATATGTTTAAAGTGTTAGTAAATTCTGTTATTATGTGGTTCTATGTAGATCAGTTAACTAAAGCTGGCACGTTCACAGTGCTGTCACTTATGCAATTTCACTATACAGTATGTTTAAAAATATAATATGTTTGCATCATAATAAAAATTATCGTATAATCTGCGTACGATAATAATATGGCTGCTGTTTAGCATTGATGTTCCATTCCGCATAAAATCGGTTTTTGAGTTAATAATGCAGTTTTATTCTTTAGAACATAAGGTTTACGACAGTGAAATCCATTTTTTTGAAAACCCACTGTAGCATATTCTAGAGTACAAAAATGGTTAATGCTTATTCCTCTAAGTAAGGTTTTGTATATAGCATTTATGTACTATGTTTCTAAAATGATTTGCGCTTAAACCGCAGAACCGATTTTGATAAAAATTTGTATGCAGATACTCTGAATCAATTTAAACGACATTAGATACTTTTTGTCCCGGAAAGTGTACGGTGCCCGCGCAGTCAACAAAAATGAATTTGACTTATGATATCGATATTGAGTAGGTACATGTAGATTGTAGATATTACGTTAGGTTTTGGAGAAGGACATAGGATTATTTTTATCATGGAAAATGTTCGCTTTCACGCAATAAGCTTTATTAATTTACGTTCAAGCTGCTGAACCGATTTTGAACAAATTTAGTTAATTTATAAATAATTAGTTTATCACGTGCAGAGTTGGGCAAAAAGTAATAAGTAATTTTAATCTTAATCAGATTGATGAAGTAATTGTGCATCTGAAATTACCCGTAAGTTGATTAAAAATAATATTATGTATATAATGCATTCTAATTTTAGTTTGCAATAATAAGATTTATAATTTAATTAGACTAACGAGTATTTCAATAATTATGTCCAACTAGATGATGCCCGCAACTCCGTTGCGCCAAAACTCTTTTATCGCGCTGGAACCGTACATTTTCAAAAAGTATGCTATGTCCTTTCCCGGGACTCAAAGTATCTCCATACCAAATTTCAGCAAAATCGGTTCAGCTGTTTGGGCGTGAAGAGGTAACAGACAGAGAGACAGACGGACAGACAGACAGTTACACTTTCGCATTTATAATATTAGTATGGAAGTATGAATGTCCAATGCTGGTAATTATAATAAATAAAAAAACTCCCACATCGGTTTGGGTGGCGTTGGACAGTAATAAAACCAGGCCAGTTACGCAGGACTAATTTTATAGTGCCTAATAGTGCGCGCAATACACAAGAGCACTCTGGTTTTGAATAAAACCAGGCCAGTTAAGCAGGAGTATTTTTTATAGTGCCCAAGTGTGTGCGCAATACACAAGAGCACTCTGGGTTCAATGAAACTAGGCCAGTTACGCAGGAGTAATTTAATAGTGCCCTAGTGTGTGCGCAATACATAAGAGCACTCTGGTTTCATTGAAACCAGGCCAGTTACGCAAGAGTAATTTTATAGTGCCCAAGTGTGTGCGCAATACACATGTTTGTGTTATTTACTTTAAACTTGTGGACTGTTAGATGTAATTGTAAAAATAAGATATAATTATTACGTTTGTAGAAGAATGGATGATGCGTTCCCTGGCCAGGGATCGGATGTAAAGTGAAGTCGTCTGTGAAGTGAAGATATATCCGGTATTGCCAGTGCTTCTGTGTTGCCATTTGACACAGCCGGAAGACGTCTTGATACCTTTGTGTTTTGCCCGTAAAAAAAGTGATAACCGTTTATGGTTACTCTAAATGCGATGATCGCGTACATACTCCCGGGCCTTGAAGTATGATCTTCAATGTTGTTTTATTTATTGATGAATTGGAAGAGGGCACAGGTTATTGAAGCTCCGAATTAAAGTGCCCTTTTTTGTATGTATTTCGGCAACTCGACCGACTCCGTCGCTACCCTTTGTTAGCTTTGTGACTCTACCCAAGAGCCAAAGCAAAGGTGGCACGTTGGACTCCTTGATGAGCACCATATCTCCAATTTGTAGTTTCCCAGAAGAAGTGTGCCATTTCTGTTTTTGTTGAAGTTGATAGACGTATTCTTGAGAGTAGCGACTCCAAAAATGCTGTCTGAGCTTCTCTATTCTTAGATAACGTTGAAGGACATTGATGTTTGTATTTTCAAGTTGGGGATATGGTACAGACAGAAGTGGCCGTCCAATTAAAAAATGAGATGGAGTTAAAAAGGATAGGTCTGTCGGTTCGGTAGACAAAGGAGTAAGAGGTCTTGAATTCAAGATTGCCTCAATCTGATACAAACATGTTGAAAGCTCCTCGTAAACTAAGTGTGTTAAATTTAAGACGCGACGCAAAAGAGTTTTAACTGACTTTACTGCAGCCTCCCAAATACCTCCAAAATGAAGAGAATATGGAGGTATAAAATGAAAATTTATATGTAATTCGGCTAAATTAGCTTGAATATAAGAATTGTTAAGTTTTAAAAAGCGTTTAAGTTCATTACATGCTCCAACGAAAGTTGTACCATTGTCAGAGTAAATGTTTTGAGGTTTACCTCTTCTTGAAATGAAACGGCTAAAAGCAGCCAAAAAGGCCTCCTTACTGAGGTCTGTTACAAGTTCTAGATGTACAGCCTTAACTGCAAAACAGACAAACACACAAATATAGGATTTTTGCAATCTACAACCGCGACCCTTTCGATCAGCTATAACAATTGGACCAGCGTAGTCCAGGCCGGTATTGAGAAATGGAAATTCAAGATACGTCCTTTCAGCTGGCAAATTACCCATAATGGGTTGAATTTGCTTTGCATTGTGTCTTGTGCATCGAATGCAAGCATGAACAACTGATTTCGCTAAATTTCTACCACCTAAAGGCCAAAAATGTGTTCTAATATTACATAAAATCAATTGAGCTCCACCGTGTAATAGTTCTTTATGCTTGCATTCAAACATGATTTTAGTTATATGATGTTTTGAGCATATTAAAATAGGATGTTTAATGTCATATGAATAAAATGAATTATTTAATCTTCCTCCAACTCGAATTAAATTGTCCTTATCGATAAAAGGTGTAAGTGATTTTAATCTACTATTTTATGGTAATGGCTTAGAAGTCTTAAGTAATAAAAATTCATCAGGGAACATTTCCTGCTGTGAATAGCTAAGAAGACGCTGTTGTGATGATTGCAATTCTAATGAAGTTAAAAAATGTTTATTTTTGTTTAATTTGTTTCGACAATTGAATATGAATCTATTAATATATGCAAAAACTCTTATTAATTTTTTATAATTTGATGATTTATGAATTAATCGATGTAATGAATTATTATTTTGTTGTACTTTAATATCCGCATGATGTGCAAGTTCAGGAAGTAAAATGTTATCTAAATTTGGATTAGAAGTGGTACAAAATTCTGGAGAATGTAAAAAGTCAGGACCGCTCCACCAGAGTGCGGAAGCGCTGAGGTACTCAGCATTCACCCCGCGGCTTGCCAAATCACCTGGGTTAAGTTTGGATTGCACATAACTCCATTTCATAGAACCAGTGGTCTCTTTTATCTCATTTACTCTATTTCTAACAAATTGTTTAAGGGAACTTGACTCGGTTGAAAGCCAACCCAAGACTATTGTAGAGTCATACCAAAAATAAGAATGGTTAATCTCTAATTTTAAAGAATTTACAACTTTTTTATAGAGTCTTGCTCCTAACAAGGCGCCACACAGCTCTAATCGTGGTATTGTCGTAGGCTTAAGAGGCGACACCTTGTTTTTTGATGTTAAAAGACACACATGTATAGAGCCACTGGTAGAGATAGTTCTCACATAAACACACGCACCGTAACCACGCTCAGAAGCATCTGTGAAAGTATGAAGTTGCACAATTTTTGAATTATCTTGTAATGTCCAACGTGGTATACGAATCGAATTTAAGTGGTAGAGACAACTGATTATGTTATTAAATTGTTGTTTTATTTCTGGAGACACTTCATCATCCCAGCTACATTTTTGTTTCCATAAATGTTGTAATAGAATTTTTGCTTGCAAAATGCACGGACCTACCAAGCCTAAAGGATCAAAAACTTGACTAATAAATGAAAGTATGTTACGTTTTGTGTATTTTTGTTCAAAGGAATTATTAATTGAAAAATAAAAAGTATCAATTGAAGTATCCCAATATAATCCTAATGTTTTAGAAGGAGACGAATCTAAATTAAGAGTTTTATGTGTACAATCATTGCTAAAATTTAATTTGTCTAAAATTATTGAACTATTTGATTGCCATTTGCGTAATTTAAAATGAGCTGATTCTAAAATGGATTTTACAGTTTTAGCCAATTCAATAGTAGATTCTATAGAGTCTGAACCGCTTAAGTAGTCATCAATATAAAAATCGTGCTTGATAGAATGTGAAGCTAAAAAATTAGATGTTTCGTTGGCAAGAGACGCCAGACACTTTGTGGCTAGATATGGAGCTGATGAGGTACCATATGTAACCGTATTAAGAGTGTAAGATTTTAAGGGTTCATTGATATTAAACCTATAAATAATTTGTTGTAGAGGACGTTGTGACTCATGCACTAAGACGCCTCTATAAAATTTTTCTACATCCCCTGTTACTACAAATTTATGCTGACGAAACCTTAGCAATATTGACATCAGGTCTTCTTGAGTTTTCGGACCTATCATTTGGATGTCGTTAAAGCTCTTACCAGAGGTAGTAATAGCAGATGCATCAAAAACGACACGTAATTTTGAAGTTGTACTTGACTCTCTAATCACTCCATGATGAGGCAAATAATAACTATGTTTATTTGAAAAGTGTGAATTTGGGAAATTTAATGTCATGTGACCAAGATTAATGTATTCTCTAATAAATTCATCATAATCATTTTTTAATTTAGGATTTCTCATAAATCTGTTCTCAAGTGCTATAAATCTACGTTTAGCTAAAGCGTATGAATCACCCAAAATGTCTGGTGACTCCTTCAACGGTATTGTAACTACAAATTGACCAGTTGAAGTACGAAAAGTAGTATCTTTAAATAAATCCTCATAAGCCTTTTCTTCGTGAGAATATGTATGTTTAGAAGAAATGGAGTCCAATTCCCAGAACGTTGATAAGTTGTAATCTAATTCATTATTAGAAATATTATGACAACAAACATTTTGTGTATAATTGTTATAAATGCAACCGGATATAATCCATCCTAGTTTAGAAGAATGCAATTTTGGATGAGACGAACCAATGTTACAGGTTTCTGAATTTAATACTGCCCAAAAAATTTCTGCACCTACTAAGATATCTATAGTAGATGGAATGTTGAATGTGGGGTCAGCTAATTTGATTTCTGGTGGAATTGGTAGATGCGTGATGTTTATGTAAGAACTAGGAAGAGCGTTTGTGATTTTAGGCAAAATATAGCAATCTATATTTGCCTTGAAGTCACCTAAACAAGACTCAAAAACTAATTCACATACCTGAGTGGCATTTGTTATGTTATTGTTTACTGTAGAAATAGCGGAGTCAGTGCAATGCCTCACCAAACCCAGTCTATGACATAGTTCCTCGGTGATGAAGTTGCAAGTACTTCCGTTATCCAGCAACATTCTTGCTTTATGAAATTAGCCATCTTTGTCTTTTACACGCACTAAAGCTGTGGATAGTAGAACACAAGATGCATTAGAAGACAATGAAGTGCTTGATGTAAGAGCTATATTAGAAGTAGAAGCAGAAGATGATGATGATGAATTTTTGTTGACCTTATCTTTATGTAAAAGTGTGTTATGTTTAAAATTACAATATTTGCAATTAGATAATCTGCACCGGTTTTGATGATGACCTGGGCGCAGACAATTGATGCAAACTCTACTTTCATTCACCTTTTTTATTCGTGAATCAACATCAAGTTTGATAAATGATGGACAAGAAAACAAAAAATGATTTTGTGAACACATAGGACATGAAATGTTACTTTTAGAATTGTTATTATGTTCACTGTTAAAATTAGGTTTGTCTTTTTTAAAAAATGAATTTTTGTCACTATTCAATGAGTTTGAATGACTTTTATTAATGTAATTTAAACGTTGTGAGTCAAAATTCAAAGTTTCCAATAAATCGCACCTATTATTTAAAATTTTTTTGAATTGTTCAAGACTTGGTGAATTACAATTTAAACTGCCTTTATATTCCTCCCATCTTCGAGCAGTGGCAAGGTCTAACTTTTTGGATAAAAGAAATATCACAACTGAGTCCCAGTGGTCGACTGGCTCACCGAGTGCAGAAAGCGCTCGGAGGTTCTTATTCATAACATCAATCAAATTCCTAATTTCCGCACTTGATTCAGTTGTTATATTTTTTGCATTAAATAAAGCTTGTAGATGATTATTAATTAAAAGTCGTGTATTGTCAAACCTGTCAGTTAATAATTGCCATGCAATGGGATAGTTGTTCGCTGTTATGTCTAAACTTTGAATAATGATAGCGGCACTGCCTTTTAAGGCAGCCCGTAAATAATGAAATTTGTGTACCTGTGATATGTTGTTGTTGTTATGGATAATAGAAAGATACGTATCTCGAAATTCCAACCATTCCTGGTAGTCTCCACTAAATTGAGGTACACTGATAACCGGTAAATTGAACTTGGGAGCACAGTTAACATCTTGATCGACAACCATTGATACATCTCGAGAAGCTGGTGGTGACATGACAGTATTCAACAAAAGGCGTGCCGACGAAACTAGACTGTAATATTGTTCCTCGTATTGCTCACGAACTAAATATTCGTCTTCCACTTTTTCCGACAATGATTCAATTTCCGTCTGTAATGCATCGAATTGATCGAATGTAGTGTTTATTCTATTTATTCGACATTCTAGTTCGCATTTTTGTCTTTCGGCGAGTGTTTCATGACCACTAATAAGCTCTAAAAAACTTCCGAATGACGTTAATTTAGCTTTTAGACTTCCACGTTTCTTTATTAAATCTTTAATAGAAGCCATTTTATGTTAAAACAAGATTTCGAACGATAATATGCTCCTTAAAAAACGTCAATGTTTAATAAAAACCCGGTTTACGTAATAAGAAATAAACAAAGGAAACTTATTGTGATAAACACGCGGAGCCTGAAATGGCGCCGGCGCCTGCGCTGACTTGATTACCAAAACAAGCAATCAATTGAAATCGTAGTAGAAACAACACTTATTACACAAATATCGTAAAAATATTGTGAGAAACACGAAGCTATAATGATTTACAAGTATATTTTTTGCTATTTTAATGTAATTGCATTTATAATTACGTACGAATATTGTGTCAGATGATGCAATATTGAAAAAAAATACGAAAAGCAACTCGAGGGAAATGATTGTAATTTGTAAGGAAAAGGAAAATTGGAACGAACTCACTCGATTGCTTCTTCTTGTCCCCAGTTAATTCCTTGATTATGGGCTGCACAGTTATAATGTGGCCATTGGGTTCGAAAGTGCCGAAAAAATTTCTTTGTTCTGATTCCAATATGGCGTGGGCAGGCGATGTCTCCCTTCCTGATTTTGCACTTAGGTCGCTTGTTTCATATTTGAAGGACCATGGACTGTAAATCCATAGGTCGCTGGTTCATATCCGGCTCGAAGGACCATTTTGTTTGTGTTATTTACTTTAAACTTGTGGACTGTTAGATGTAATTGTAAAAATAAGATATAATTATTACGTTTGTAGAAGAATGGATGATGCGTTCCCTGGCCAGGGATCGGATGTAAAGTGAAGTCGTCTGTGAAGTGAAGATATATCCGGTATTGCCAGTGCTTCTGTGTTGCCAGTTGACACAGCCGGAAGACGTCTTGATACCTTTGTGTTTTGCCCGTAAAAAAAGTGATAACCGTTTATGGTTACTCTAAATGCGATGATCGCGTACACACAAGAGCACTCTGGTTTCAATGAAACCAGGCCAGTTACGCAGGAGTAATTTTATAGTGCCCAAGTGTGTGCGCAATACACAAGAGCACTCTGGTTTCAATGAAAACAGGCCAGTTAAGTGGTAGTAATTTTATAGTGCTCAAATGTGTGTGCAATACATAAGAGCACTCTGAGGGAAGCACGGTAGGGGAGAAGAAGTGGGAACTCTCTGTCCTTTCCCGAGACATAACGTATCTGCATACCAAATATCATCAAAATCCATGTAGCGGTATAAGCAGAAATCATTTCATTTAACGCCTGGGAACCATTCATTCTTTCGAGATAAAAAGGATCCTATGGCCTTTTCCGGGACTCAAAGTATCTCCATACCAAGTTTCATCAAAATCTGTTCAGCGGCTTAGGCGCAAAATAGGAAATTTTATAACTCGGTAACCGTACATTTTTCAAGACAATAATTATCTTATGTCGAGAGTCAAAGTATGTGCACACCAATTTTCATCAAAATCGGTTCAACGGTTTAGGCGCAAAACATTTTTGTTTATTACACTGGAACCGTACCTTTTTACCGGGTGTAAAGTATCCTATGTCCTTTCCCGAGACATAACGTATCTGTATACCAAAAATCATAGAAATCCACGTAGCGGTATAAGCAGAAATAATTTTTATTTAATGCCTGCGAACCGTACATTTTTCGGAATAAAAAGGACCCTACGTCCTTTCCCGGGACTCAAAGTATCTCTATACCAAATTTCAGAAGAATCGGTTCAGCGGTTTGGGCGTGACGAGGTAATTTTATAACATTTTGTTAAAATAAGCACTTAAATTTGTATTGAAAGAACAAATCAGAATTTTGCATTTATGTGAAATATCACAAAGGACATTAATGCTATGTAATAAGCCCTATAACAATATTGCATTAACCATTTTTATATGTTTTCTCTTAAAACTGATTGTAAAATTAAAATGTTTTTTCATAATCATAATCTACGCATTTCAACAAAAAAAAAATAATGATACCGCACATTAACATTTTTTTGCTTAAAATAAGCAGAAAATAAAGATAATCCAAAAAAAACTTAAAACGCCGATTACTCAAAACTAGTTCTATGTGGAATGGTACACCAATGCTTAACAGCATCCATATGCTGTCGTACATCGTACGTACGCACAAAATTATCGTATGTGCACGATAATTATCGCACGGTTCCGAACGCTAGCCGCTCGCCGATCACACGTTACCGACTTGTAACATCACGCTGTATTTACAAACAGTAGCATAAGAAAAACAATAACTGTCCCCTTCACGCTCATAAGATAGACCGCGCGCGAGAGAGACGGGCAGACTTTTTATGATGCGTATGCAGTACGACGTCACGCCACGCGCTTATACACAGACACTACACAAGCGCAATGTTTAAATGTGTTGATCGTGCCAGCTCTTGTTAACTGACCAGTATCTTTTGTTACTGACAACTTCACTGACTGTAATGTCGTTGAATTCGCGACATCAGAAAATAAGTAGGTACGATTTATGGCGCATTTTCACTGGTCGACAGGGCCCGCATGCGGGGTGCGGGAGATTTCTGAAATGCAAGCCACGACCAATCAAAATGCGCCATTAGTTGTCATAGACTCCCCGTATGCTGTATACCGCACGAGTTAACGACTAATGAAAATGCGCCCTTAAGGCGATTGTATCTAGGTACTATGCTTTCATTAAATAGAGTTAATAATAAAGGTATCTTCACGATAACACTATCTAATTCTTCTCAGATACTAATATCACAAATTGGCGCACGCCGACATAGTTGCGCCAACATCGCCAACTATTTACGTTGTTTTACGTTGAGCGCGGATCGCGGAGTGAACGAGGAATTTCACGTGATATAGATTGACTCCTATAGACATTTTGTTGAATTCCTTATTATAATCAGCTACATGATATGAGCATATTATTTTCCTAAGCTTTCAAGTGAAAGATGCTGTTGATACTGGAAAGTGTTTGTGTCCAGATAAAATTCCACGTATTCATGATTTTATTATAAAAGTACGGAATCCTTCGCTATATGAATAAGATATTTTGCACTGATGTGAAATAATATAAACTACTACAGTTCATATTTGTTTGTTTACAGCATTATATGACAATGTACAATTTTGGAAAAAGCTACGATTAGAATTCCGAGGATATAGTTTCTCAAACGTAGATATTCCCATCAATCCTCAAGCGGCTCCCGGCTGCCACATAACAATTGAAAATCTATTATGTCTGCGATTACTACAAACGAGGTATGACGTACCAGCAACGATGCAAAACCGAAAATTCGCGGGATCCTGGATGCGCCCTTCCCTTAGTTGGAACCACTGCAAAGCAAACAAACGATATTCTCTTTATAACATTAGGCATACAGGCAGGAGTTCCAGATTCTCCGAGTGTACTCCAAAGTAAGTTAGAAATGGCTGGCAGAGTGGCTAGCATTCCCAAAGCCAGGTCCGGCCGACATCAAAGCGTAAATATAATTTATGCGACACTTGAACAGATGGCGCTGTCTGCAAATACTCCGGTCCGTTTTGACATGGAAATGGACCCCTGCCGATGCAAATGACTGAATAATCCCCTTATTGAGACGGCATCACAATGAGCGCTATACATTATTTATCAGCTTGTAAACTATATCACGGAGCTGGGACTCGACCTGCAGTCTCGGACTGAATGAAAAATATAGATAAGGCTGTATTAATAAAATATTTCATGCTTAACCAGAGCTCACGATCTATTGTCACATTTTTTAAAACCTATGCTGCCCCGCTGCTGGGCAAAGGCCTCCTCCAAGTTTTTCAATCTGTCGTTTCAGTATCTAATAAGTATTTTTCCAACGTTTCAGATAGCAAGTAAATATTTCGTAGTACCTACTGCAAACTAGGGCTGACTTTGCTTTATGTGATATATGAATATTACCAGCAAATACTTTTTTTCAAGTCACAGTTTCTTCTTGTATTAGATAAAATATACTTACTACCCCGTTACTAATAAAACAGCGAATAGTTATACAGGTTCTGCTTTATTTTTAATTGTCTGGCACAATAAAAAAACATATTATTATGACGGAAACACTTGAATAGAACTTTAATAGTAAGACGCTGCGTTGATATCTCTGCGTTAAAAGTAAAGAGTACTATAAAGGTTTCACCTAACGCAGTCATCAAGTTCATTCTTCAATCACGAACTTTTCGCATTCTAACATAGTTGGCGAGTTGTGGATATTCGAGTAGGCGGGTTCTTACGGCGTTAATGGGTTTTGTAGAGTATCGGGTACAGGACTGACCCCTGATGGACTCCAATTACTGAAGTTAGGTCATCCAATATCGCCTATGTCTTGTTTATGATATTGAGTTACAACTTAGGCATGGACACAATTATGTAGCGTGTAGCGAGTATTTTAATTTTATTATTAAAGCCAAAAGCAATGCGATTAGTAATTCTTCTTCCATAAAGGTTTATACGTGCCGAGAATCACGAGACTACTGATCAATCTGAATTTTTAAGATAAGTGTGAGGCAAGATGCCGAAATTCAGATTAAGAATTTCCGATTATTAATTCAGAGAGACATTCCGGCTGTGTGCGGCCAGCCTTAGAATTGAAAGATTCAGGAACAAAATATGAGCACTATAATATTTTATAATGATTTTCCTGTAAAAAGTTTTGGGAATAGAGACTAACAGAGTATAGTTGCTACTATAGTGGAATTTACCTAAGGCTGAATGGTTCCAGTTTGGGGTATTGGTTGTTGGTAGCATCTACATATATAAAATCGATTTTCAATTGTGTTAGTAACGCTAAAACTCGAAAACGCCTGAAAGGATTGGGCTAATTTTAGTCTTAAAATATTCGTAGAAGTCCAGGGAAGGTTTTAAAGTGAAACGAAGTTCACCGGGACAGCTAGTGATCAATAGTAATCTACATCTAGAAATCAACAACCTGAAATAGAGCAGAAGGCCTTAAATGTAAACAAATTTTCAAATCTGACTGAACTAGAAAGTTTTCAGCTACATTCATAAAGATTTGTAAAATACGCCATCTTGTCAGGGAAATAAAAATTCCAATTCGCAGAATACTTTGCGATATTCAGAAATGACGTCTTGTGCCAATAACGCGCTATGGCGGGAGATAGCGTCGGTCAGCGCGACGGGATAGCGGTATTTCAGGATGGCGGTATTCTCAGGATGGAAGTTTCGCAGGATGGCGGTTTTCAGGATGGCGGTTTGCAAGATGGCGGTTTTTCAGGATGGTGGTTTGCGGGACGAGAGAGGCGGGAAACGGAAAAAGAAAATGATACATCGCATTTTCCTCCCTAGTTCCAGTCTTGTCAGTTGATTACAGACTTTAATAAGGCAGAAATATTGTCTCCATTTTTAAAGCAACTACTAAATTTCGTTCGATTTTTGGCCCCCGACTGAAACAGAGGGCTGTAACAAGTTTGGCGTATCTCTCTCTCTCTCTGTGTGTGTGTATGTGTGTGTGCCTGTCTAACTCATCGTAGCATCTAGACGGGTGGGCCTATTTTGATTCAAAGCTTTTTTTTTACGAAAGCTGACACGAACGAGATTGTTCTTAGCCATAATTCATCATCTCTTCGGCTCACTGTAGTTTTTTTATTATAAAATAAGGGGCAAACGAGCAAACAGGTCACCTGATGGAAAGCAACTGCCGTCGCCCATGGACACTCTCAACATCAGAAGAGCTGCAGATGCGTTGCCGGCCTTTAAATTTTATTTATTTGAATTGACAATTTACATAGGTAGTCTTGTGTTTTTGCGTAGGTTTTTGCTCACTTTTATAATATCGCTCTTGTTCATTAGTAATACTATTTTGAATAAATACCGACTTATTTGTATTGTATGAATATTGAATAATAATAGCTAGGAAGACTCCCGACAGGTTCAGAACTTCTGTAAATGTTCATAGAGATTGAAGACGCCTTCACCGCACTAAACCAGCGCTTTAATAGGAAGCTCATAAGTATGCCAAATCCGACTTAAGTTTTCGCCGGGCGATTTAAAAAAATAAAAACCTTTTAAAATTCTCAAAGTTTCGCCCGAGGATTCGAGTTGGGAACTCGCAATGCGGGGAGGCTTAGCCAACTTCGAGCGTTCTGAAAGCTGAACTCCATTCGATAGTTTCAGGTAGACTATTAGCTCATGTGTCTAGTGCAGAAGTCAAGCTACAATCATTATCAGCTATTGAAATGTTAAATTTATCTTTAGGGTTAAATCACAGCAAACTAATCTGAGAAGATGTATAAAAGCTATATAAAATTAGTAGCAAATTGTGTGACGCCGATTAAAATTTGTATATTTTTATGCTTAGCCTTATCTTATATATAGAATTCTCGTGTCACAATGTTCGTTCCCGTACTCCTCCGAAACGGCTTGACTGATTCTCATGAAATTTTGTGAGCATATTGAGTAGGTCTGAGAATCGGCCTACATCTATTTTTCATACCAAAAATTATTTATATGGTAAAACAACGTTCGCCGGGTCAGCTAGTAGACTATAATATAGCTCATTGTTTTACGTCGTTTCCTTGTCCCCTTTGCCCAATTCTTTTAATGTGAAAAGATGTACATGTTTGAGTCTAGAGAGCGATTTCAATAGAGTTGCTTGGAAAAGATTAAGTTACCATCTTCTGCACGTAACTGAAGTTTTTTAGATTGAAATTAATTCATGCACATTTGATTGGTCTATTCAAATGTTAACCAATCAATAACACTGTTTAATAGATAAACTCCTGTCAGATCTCAGAAACCGAACATCATTCATCAGGCATCAGTCTCACAGGCCAAATTCAGTCAACATAACATATACCTAATTGTACATAATTGAAGTGGTCTCCGGCACATAAATAACCATTACACGAGTGCTGGCTGGCCTACCGCGATACAGGCCATACAGTAACTCAGGCCGGGCCTCTGAATCATCCTAAACACTGACTATTGACGACCGTTCCATGTCCTCACTGTAAACGCCACTTAGATGATTAAAGATCATTCGTGTTAGAGGCAATTAGTTAAATAGTAGTATAGCCAGAGTGTATAGAGTGACTTTAAAGAATAGTATAGTAGTAAATACTATATAAATTATAGTATCTTCGATTATAAATAGGTATATTTCAAATGACAAAAAATAATGCAGTTGTCGTCCTATATTATCCAGATAAGAACAAGAAAGTCCGTAAAATCGCTCCATTCTGTTTGGTAAAATATATCCACGAGTTTATGTACAATACATGGGCGTATATAAGGGGGGGGGGGGTCCTGGGGGTCTGGACCCCCCCCATTACTATCCATCTTACTTGTGAAAATATTTTCATTTCCTAAACACGTTACCTATTTGCTGCTGTGGAACCTATCATGGGCGAGTCCAATTCGTACTTGGCCCGTTTTTTACGTTAGGGACCTTACCCTTTAATAGGGTAAGGTCCCTAACGTAACACCCTAAGGTACCCTATACAGGCAGGGTGCAATTAAGCCTTCCTGCCAAATTTTTTCTAGGGCTTAGGTATCATTAGGAGAGTCCATTTAACCCAAAAAAATTGGGTGTTATTTTTTTTTCAATTACATATTTTATCCCATTTAAAATCGTTGCAGAATGGTCAATCGCGGCGCGGGGGAATGATCGGGGGTGACGCGGGATGAGGCGCGCGCGCGGGGACACGTCACACGCGGTCGGCGCATCGTGTCCATTAATTGTAGTGTTTTTTAGGATAACTTGCGGAAGCTATTTCTCAACATTTTAGTACTGAGTGATTACAAAAGAAAAAATACGTGTATTTTTATTTTTCACAAGGATCAATATATCAAAATTTGGCAGGAAGGTTTAATTGCACCCTGTATAATTATACGCCCGTGGTACAATATATTAATAAACTTTTTTTAAACAACACGTAGGTACCTAAATATAGGTTGTATAGTGCCATTCATTAAGTACAACTTTTTCCAGAAGAAGGGGAAAAGTGCGTGGAATCGCTCCATCGTATTTAACCCCTAAACGGTCCTCGTTTGAAAGTGTAAACTATCCCGTCAACCTAAACCGACAGAAAGTTAACAAAAGAAAGTCAACAAATACGGGCGGTATATTGGCGAGTCGGGGGCTTGGGGGCAGCTGGAGTTACCAACTTAAAGGCTTTCGTCCCAAATTTAGGGAAGGATTTTATTTAAGGGCTGATATTTTTTAGGGCACTAGCCTGAAAGTATATCTATACTTTCAGGTATTTTTATTAACCTCATAATAATTATTGTGGGCTTAAATAAATAAAGATTTAAAGTGACATGGCCAAATACATAAAAATGATCTATGCTGATGATAATGATATTATGCTGATATATGTAGAATGTTTTTATAGCATGATATTAATATTATTTTTGTTGGTAAAGAAATTGTCAATATGCTTTACCATTTTTTTCAAAAATTGAGTTGAATTTAGGGGTTTTTGAATTACAATCAGAATCAAATATTTCTAGCAGTTGGTAACACTACCCGGCGACGTGGTGGCCAACCTGGGGCCAACGGTCTGGGAGCCAGCGGTCTGGGAGCCAGCGGTCTGGGGGCCAGCGGTCTGGGGGCCAGCGGTCGGGGGCCAGCCCCCGCTAGGGTCGGACAGGCACATAATGAAGTTACTCATTCTGAAACACTTAAATTGGTTAACAATCACGATACGCCGGCTGAATGGGAAACGACAAAGTTTGCGCTGGTATGGGGGTGAAAACAAACTTTTAGCCGAATACCGGATTATAGTGGGTGCGGGGGTATCTTTTACATAATCATTAAGCTGCTTATTAGTATTGTTTTCTCTTTTATTAAATAGTTATTTACGGGCTTATATTATATACAAGACTTTTGACTGTAAAGTTATATGCAGCAGTAACGTTACAATATGCATCAATTTATAAGCATAGGAATCGTGCTTTAATAACAAACACGAAAAGGAAGCTTCGCCGCCTCTAGATGTACATTTTAAAATACTGCATAGGTATATCCTTAAAATGTTTCCCCTCCTTGTTTTTCTTTATAGCCTAGATTTCTTATAATTTATCCAAATCATTTCTGCATAGCAACATAGTAAAAATTACAAGAAATCCATGGTAATCGCATATAACATTTACATGTTCCATTGAAATGTAAGTGGTTTCGGTATTCTCTGCGGCATTACGCGATTGCTAAAAGCGCGTCACTCGAGCACTATTTGTCACGTGGTAAGTGATTTCCCCGATCCGACGCGACGCGCCCCGACGCGCCCCCAACAGTGGCGGATTTATCAGCAGACGTAGGGCGGCAAATATGATGAAAACGTGTATTTAGTTTTTCCCAGATGAAGGCAGCCCTGCTAAATCAATATTGCGTTTTCGAAATAAAAATAAAACACGAAGAGAATACAAGTTTTGACAGTTTTACGATAATAATTATAATACGGCTAAAGACAAAATTATATTATACTCATATGGCAAGTGCTACAGACAATAATTATAACGTACTTGAGCTCTACATGAACAATTGATTAGAGCTTATTAAACCTTTAATTATTATGAACTTCACAGTGTAATAATAATTAATATTGTAACGGGTAACAACGATTAAAGATTTTCAGAAAAAAATTGAAAATCCCATAGGCGCCAAATCAGTTAATCCGCTCCTGACTCTGACGAAATTCTACGATCATTCCGTGTTTGTCATATTAAACTGTTCAGCGTGAGTGATGGGAAAACTAATATATGCGCAAAAACTTGAGAGCTGGAACTTCATCATCATCAGCGTCCTTAACCTACTGTGCGAAACTTCTTTTTATAGCATACTAGAAGTAGCAGCTTCGGTACATTTTTCTGTGAGAAGAAATTGTCCTAACAACCATTCCCGTGACCCAAATTAAGCCATGCTATATTTTATAAAAATTATTGGTTTAGCATAAAGTTATTGAACATGTTATCGACAACCAGAGAGAATTTTATAATATAAGTATGTAACAAGAGTTTGATGATAAACGTAATGTTAAAAGATGACTCCCAGTTACTAGGATTTTTTTAAAGAAGTTTATCTTTGCATTAGCGCTTTTGGCGATAGTCTTCCAATTAAAGACATGATGATGGATGAAGTCGGTAACTAACATTTTACAATATAAGAACAATTACCCATATTTTTTTTGCTTATAATTTGAACAAACCTAAACCTTGTAAGCCTTGTAAGTTGCCTATTACATCATCTAGCTCTTATATCTATCTATTCATAGAATCCACATATTTTTTTTATTTCAAATCATTTTCCCGGTCCTAAGCCTCCATTTATGCAAAAAACGGCGTTTTCAAATGGTTAAAAAGGCAATTGAAGAGGTAAACTCCTGTCAAAAGCCTTACAAACCCGGGCATGAGACTCTCAAAACTGGCAAAGGAAACTTGTCTTGCCTCGGGTGTTTCACAGAACCTAGCTATGTAATATTTCAGTAAGCATTTCTCAAGCTAATGCAAGCACTATCTGCAGCTAACTCCATTACCTGTCTCAGTAAGACGTTATTTAGAGCACTACCATCAACACATACAATATACATACTGTATAATATTATAGATAAATTAGTCTTTAGCCTAATGCTGCTTTTATTTCAAGCAAAAATGATTGGTCTTTTTCATTCGAAGCAGTCTTTAATCAAATTTGCACTGACGACCCACTTTGAAAAGTCTTGTTTAGGTGAAGGTAAGGTAAAGACCTGAAATCAATCAAGGAGAGTGTATATAAGACGTAATAATAGTAGCATACTAGGTATTATATAGGTCAGCTCTATAATTGAACTATAATGAAGAAGTAAATTGAAGAAGAAAAAAAAAAAGGCTCTACACTAAGACTCTATAGTCATGAGTAGGACTCATGAACGTAGCTCATGAGACTATTTTCATCATTATAATTATTATATTATAATCTAACTAGATGACGCCCGCAACTCCATTGCGCTATAAATCGCTTATCGCGCGGGAACCGTAAATTTTTCCGAGATGAAAAGTATCCTATGTCCTTTCCCGGGACTCAAAGTGTCTCCATACCAAATTTCAGCAAAATCGGTTCAACGGTTTGGGCGTCAAGAGGTAACAGACAGACAGACATATAGAGTACAGACAGACAGACGGACAGACAGACAGACACACTTTCGCATTTATAATATTAGTATGGATATATAAAACTCAAAGGTGACTGATTGACATGGTGATCTATCAACGAACAGCTCAAACCACTGGACGGATCGGGCTGAAATTTGCCAGGCAGGTAGATGTTATGACGTAGCATCCGCTAAGAAAGGAATTTGATCAATTCTACCTTCAAGGGGTTAAAATAGGGGATGAAAGTTTGTATATAATAATACTTCTTAACGCGAGCGAAGCCGCGGGCAATAGCTCGTTTATAATATGCTGTATCAATTTGATGTTTCGTGTCTCCTCTCACGGTTTCTGTTAAAGATATCCTGGATAAATTTTGCTTGGATGGATATCATACCTATCCAAGCAATACCTATCGAGGTTTTTGAGTGACGGAAGCGAACTAGCCGTGTTCTCTGTCTGGCCGGCCGCCAGAGCACTGACCTGTGCTGAAAAACTGTTCCGAAGCTCCCAATATTTGGTTAACTTTTATTTTTTAAGAAATAAGAAAGTAACGGAGCGTTATTTTACGGGTAGAGTGGATTTTGTTCAGCTTTTAAGTTTTTTGGTTTTTTAAGATTAGATTAACTTATTTTCTAAACCATTCGTATTATAGCATCACATTGTATAAGTCAGTTAAAGCTGAGGTCAGCACCAAAACAATTCTTTTTAAAAGCTTTATTATTTTTAAATTTCATAGTTCCTCATATTATAGTCTACTTAAGTTCCAGAGTTAGCATTTACTTACAATTTCCATTTTAGACCTGAAATTCTTGACCTTTATAAAGTTTTGTTGTGTTTATGTTATGTTTATACACGCACTTAATACTTCTCTTCCCACACACAGATCCATACTTAATCTATCTATGTATACTCATTGTAAATAATAGCTTAGGTTTTATTCCCTTTTATTATACATTTTTACATTTGAATAATTTCCTATTAGAATAAGTTATATTGTTGTCTCATTTTTGTATCATTGCTGTCCCTTTCGCACAGAAATGTAGTGTGTTTCACACAATTGATATTGTTGTCCCTTTCTAGCATAAGTATAGTGTGTCTCACTCCAATATTGTTGTTGTCTCTTTCGTTTTACACATTTATTTACGTTTTTGTTATTAATTAGCTTATAAGAATGCCTATTTACTATTTTACTAGCTTATAAGAACATCTGTAATTTTTCAATAAACGAACTGCACATACCCGACAACAACTGATAGAACCTCACAAGTTCTAACAGTACAAAATTTACATAAAACCACGCGCTTTCTCAGTGCAAACTCACTCGCAACTCGAACACCACACAAGCAAGTCGAATCCCTGGTGGACCGATTCTCAACCGCGGCTGCAGTATCAAAATTCACCTGGCGTTTCTCTTCTACTTGTACCCTGCTTCCTCGGACTACATCCTCAAAAAGTTACAGTCCACTCAGCTCTACTCCAAATTGACGACATAGGCCCTGCTGAGTTGTCGTGTCGTCAATAATTGGTCCTTCGAGCCGGATCACTGCGCCAGCTCCGAGGAAGCTCGCCTGAAGATTGCAGCCTGTCCAGGGTCAAGAGAGAAGCCTTCAAGAGAGAAACCCAGGTGAAGAGACGAAGCCCCTGCAGCCACGGCCAGCGTCTCCAGCGGTCAAGAAAGAAAATAGAAACAAGTACGCGCGAGTGTTGGTGGTTGGCTTTGCTTACCTCCACCAATTACTTGGAAGCAATCATCAGTGTCGTGTGTGGCCACCTAGCGGTGTTAAACGGCCCCTGCAGAACACACGGAAGCACGGTGAATTGACCTGACGCTTTCACGCACCTACCCAGGTGACCAGTCAGACCCCGCCGGCAAGGCACGGTACCGCTCTGGGGCCACAGGTTGGCACGCAACGACGGGTGCGGACATTCCTCCCGCACTCTGATGCACCCGTGAGCGCCCGCGCCCTCTACCGGGAGGTTCCTACCTTCCTATCCCCCTGCATTCCTATTCCCGGTTCGGCGTCACCGCGGTAGCAAGCTGACCGGGCTGTTAGTAGTAGGCATTGTAGGTCGCGATACGCGTAAAGACAATAAGTGAAAAGTGAAGTGTTAATTTTAAGTAAAATTAGTTTTAAGTTAGGGCCCCTCGTGCGCAATGGAGAACGCGCGTGTGTTGCGCTCGGGCAAGACCACGCCCTCCCGGGAGGAGACGCCATCTTCAGGGCAGACCACGTCCCAGGAGACCAACACATGGAGCAGAGGCACCGGCGTTGAAGACACGACGGAAAGCAGCACGCGTACCAGCAATAGGGCCAATACTCAGGACGTAGCACCCGCGCAAATCGACAACGCAGTCGAAAACGTAGGAAGTGCGCCGGGCACAGTAGTTAACGTCCCCGGGGACAGAGCGAGCAGTAAGATATCGATGTTGCAGGCCGAACTAGAGTATCATAACTCCGAGCTAGCACGGGCTAGGGCGGCGTCCGCAGCTGCCATGAGTCGGCTGGAAATAGCTAGAATAGAGCTAGGAGAGTCCACCGACGCGGAACAGCCACCCAGATCGAATACCCGAGTAGAAGGCTGGATTTCGGAGCAATATACTAGGCCGTCGATAAGCGCTCAAAACCCGGGACGAGAAACGCGTCCGACCGAAAGAAATGAGCCACGCGCCGGTAACACGTCGCTCAGCGACATGACGTTGTTAGCCAACGCGATAGTGCAAGCGGTCAATTCGAATAGGTCGGAAGCAACGCCTAAATTCATCCATGAGTTGCCCCATTTCGACGGAACCATTACGGAATGGATGGCATTTAAATCCGTATTTAATGACACTGCGGAAATGTTTTCAGACATACAAAATGTAGCTCGGCTGAGAAAGGCATTAATAGGCGCGGCCCGCGAAACCGTTAGGACCTTGCTATTCACGGTATCGGATCCGTACGAAATAATAGACACGTTAGAACGGCGATACGGCAGGCCTGAGTTACTTATTCTCTCGGAAATCGAAAACATTAAACGTTTGCCCCGTATGCCGGAAGACGGGCGCAATGTGAGTAGTTTCGCGAGTAAAGTATCGAACACGGTAGCGGCCATAAAGTCACTTAACCAGCCACAATATTTGTATTCTCCCGAGTTAGTAAGTCGAATAGTCGACAAGTTGAACATTATTTTAAAATATAAATGGTACGAGTTCAAGTCGGAGCGCTCCGGAGCGCCGGAACTCGAATTAATGGCTAGATTCCTCAATATAATGGCGGATCAGTGCGGCGCGATGTTCGCGTACGAAACGGCACGAGAGGAGAAACGAGGCAGAGTAAAGCCGCGCGCGGTAAACACGGCTCGCACGCGAGCTCCTAGATCGACGCGCTATGATAGCGACAGTTCGTGCGATAGGTCGGATTGTGAGTTAGCGTACGAGCCGCGTAAAATCGTAGCAGCCGCAAATAGACCTCCTCCGGCGAAAAAAGAATACAAGCCGAAACAACGCACGCCGCGCCCCGCGACAGAGGCGCCACGCTCCGCGACGGAAGCGCCGTCAAACTCATCAAATCGAAATAATAGTTGTCCCGTGTGTTCAGGCTCCCACACGACGATTAATTGTGCAGACTTTAATAAACTTAGCGTTCCGGAAAGATGGGACGCAGCTAAGAACAATAAGCTTTGTTTTAGATGCCTAAATAGCTCGCACGGGCGACCGTTTAAATGTAAATACATTCCGTGTGGCGTAAATGGTTGCGAAGCGTCTCACAATAAGTTATTGCACGGCAGCGGCAGTACAACACCGCCCGCAAACGGAAACATAAGTACAATAAATCATGTTCGCGCGTCTAACACCTACCTCAAAGTAGTGCCGGTTGAGATAAGTGGCCCAGTGGGCACCACCGCTACATACGCCTTGCTGGACGAGGGCTCTACATTGACCCTCGTTGAGCGTACGGTAGCGGACAGTGTAGCACCCAGGGGTCGTAGCCAGCTACTTAAGTTGGAAGGGGTAGGGGGTAATCATATTGACGACCCCGAATCGTGCAACATATCGTTGTCAATCCGCGGCGCGTGTAGCCGAAACATAGAAAAAATGAGCGCTAGCACAATCGGTAATTTAAATCTTACGCCACAATCCGTGAGTAAAGACCTCGTTCGCCAGTGCAGCCACCTAGCGGAGTTAGAGGACGAACTTTGTTACGAGCAGGCTAAACCGACAATTCTTATCGGCCAAGATAACTGGCATTTAATTACGTCTCGACAATTACGCGTCGGAAATAAGGGTCAGCCAGTGGCGTCGCTAACTAAGCTAGGATGGGTTCTGCACGGGCAGGACGCGAGCTCGCGTAATCTAAATAATATCCAGTTCATAAGTCATGTTAGAACTTCGCCGTCCGAGGATCCCGCTTTGGAATTGATTAGGAATTACTTTAGCTTAGAATCGTTAGGAATAGAGCCGCGTAAACCTAAATCGGACCCGGACGAGCGCGCGTTAGCCGTTTTAAATAAAACTTGCAAGAAAATACACGGTTGCGATCGGTATGAGTCAGGCTTATTGTGGAAAACCGACGATGAAGTAATGCCGGACAATAAGAAACAGGCCGTCAGCCGCTTGTATAACCTAGAAAATAAATTGGATAAAAATAAAGATTTAAAATTAGAATATTCAAAACAAGTTAATAACTTATTAAGTTCGGGTTACGCGGAACTAGTAAGCACCCCAGCCACATCACCTCGCACCTGGTACTTACCTCATTTTTCAGTAGTTCATCCTCAAAAGGGTAAGGTGCGACTGGTCTTTGACGCTGCGGCTAAATACGGGGGAAAATGCTTAAATGACGCGCTTTTAACCGGACCCGACTTATTGCAATCGCTTTTCGGCGTTTTAATTCGTTTCCGCGAAGGAAAAATCGCGGTAGTAGCCGACATAAAAGAAATGTTTTTGCAAATTAAAGTGATTGAATCGGATCGCGACAGCCTTCGTTTTCTGTGGCGAGGTGACGACAGGAACATCCCCCCGCGAGAATATCGTATGACCTCGCTTATTTTTGGGGCGGCATCGTCGCCGTGCGTGGCCATTCATGTTAAGAATAAAAACGCGCAAAACTATAGCTCGGAGCACCCGAAGGTAGCTAAAGCTGCGGAACGGAACTTCTACATGGACGACTACTTAGACTCATTCGACGACGCGGACGAAGCCAGGCAAGCGGTCAATGCCATGTATAGGGTTAATTTAGGCGCTTCGTTCGAATTTACGTGGTTGGGCGTCGAATGTGCCCGAGGTAATCAGTGACGTTTCCGATAAGCGAATTAGCGGCGCGACGACTTTAGGAAAAAGCGATACCGAAAGGACATTAGGTCTCATATGGAACCACGCTCGCGATACGCTAGGATTTAATGTGAATCTCCGAAACACGCCATCTAGTGTAATTTCAGGGGAAGCTTTACCTACCAAAAGACAAGTCACTAGCGCCGTTATGTCGGTTTTCGACCCGCTAGGTTTAGTGTCGCCGGTAACTATGGTAGGTAAATGTCTCATCCAGGAAATATGGCGTAGCGGCGTAGGCTGGGACGAGTCCATAACTCAGGAGCACCATATTACGTGGATGTCGTTTATAAATAATTTAAATTTGCTGAAAACCTTCGAAATAGAGAGGTACGTACCTGCCCCGCCCTCTGGCGAGGGGGAGTTACACATATTTTGCGATGCTAGCGAAAAAGTTTATTCGGCCGCAGTTTATTTCGTTAGCATGAATAATAGTACAAAGACGGCCAGTTTAGTTACGGGAAAGGCGAAAGTGGCGCCGTTAAAACCAATTTCAATACCGCGATTAGAGTTGCAAGCCGCGGTTTTGGGTTCCCGCTTAGCAGAATCCGTAAAACGGGAATCCGATTATAAAATTAAAAAGTCTTATTACTGGTCAGATTCAAAAACGGTATTAGCATGGATTAGATCCGATCCGCGTACTTTTAAGTCGTTTGTCGCGCACCGACTAGCCGAGATCGAGAGTACAACGACCCCGGCCGACTGGAGATGGGTACCGAGCGCCGACAACGTCGCGGACGACGCTACCAAATGCATTCCGGCGAATTTCAATTCTAAACATAGATGGTTTACGGGACCTAGTTTTATTTTAGACGACCCCGCGACATGGCCGTGCGAAAAGCAGGTCGCGGCTCCCTTACCCCCTTCAGGGGAGGAGAGAATTGTCAAACAGGTTCACGTCTGTGTAGACCGTGTAAATTACGATTATTTGCCTAAAATTAATAGGTTTTCAAAGTATAAGCGCCTGGTACGCGCTGCTGCCACCGTCTTGCTCTCGGCTGAGGCATTTAAAGCCAAATTGCTAAAAAGGAAAGTGAATACGGAAATCTCTCCTGACCACATCAGACTAGCAGAATTGCTGCTCGTCAAGAGGAGTCAGAGCATCTCATTCGCGGACGATATAAAGACTATAGAGGCTGAGCAGCGACCACCGAAGAGGTCCCCCTTTCATAAGCTTGCTGTAAAACTCGACCGCAGCGGGATACTATACCTTGATAGCAGAGTTAAGGAAGAATACAATCTGCCTGTCTTACACGCAAAGGAAGAATTTACTCGGCTGTTAGTGCATCACACGCACGCAGTCTTTAACCACGGTAACCACCAGACCGTGATGAACGAGCTCCGACAGCGCTACCACATAATTGGACTACGCAGCATCCTTCGCTATATATGCAACAAGTGTCAGTGGTGTAGAACCTACAGGGGAACTCCCTCTAAAATTCCCCTGGGTGACTTACCTCCCGAAAGACTGGCGCACAATCAGCCGCCTTTTACCGCCACGGCGACTGACTACTTCGGCCCAATGCACGTCACAGTCGGGCGAAGACAAGAGAAGCGGTGGGGCGCACTTTACACGTGCCTCACCACTCGAGCCGTGCATCTGGAGCTGGTGCCTTCCCTATCTGCATCCTCCATGATCATGAGCCTGCGCCGAATGATGGCCCGCCGCGGCACTCCGACGGTCATATATAGCGACAACGGAACCAACTTCGTGGGCGCCGAGAAAGAAGTAACGGAAGCCCTCCGACAAAATGACGACGCGATGAAAGTCTTCGCCTCTGAAAAACAGATAACCTGGAAAAGAATACCCCCCGGGGCCCCAAACATGGGCGGCGCCTGGGAGAGATTGGTTAGATCTGTAAAAACGGCGTTACGAGTAACCTTACACGAAAAAACGCCCCCTGATGAAGTGCTGCACACTTTATTGCTGGAAGCGGAGCACATCATAAATACGAGACCGTTAACCCCAGTGAATCCCGACCTAAACGATGAATCGCTGACCCCAAACCACTTTCTGATTGGGAGGTCAAGCGGGATGATACCTTTCGGCTCGTACAAAGACTATACAGCAGACAGTCGCTCGTGGAAAGCTGCACAGATGTTGGCCGAAGCGTTCTGGGCTCGATGGGTACATGAATACAAACCCCAATTGATGCCTCGGCTCGGCAACCAGCAGCACAGCAACCTTAACCCCGGAGACATCGTATTAATATGTGACGGAACGATGCCCCGAGGAGTATGGCCCAGAGGAGAAATAGTGAAAACTTTCCCAGGCCCAGACGGACGAGTTAGAGTAGCGGAAGTCCGAACAGCCGCCGGACTGATTCGTCGCCCAGCCTCTCGTCTGATCCTCCTCAGCCGGGAATAAAACGTTTCGGTGCTTGCGCACGAGGGGGAGACTGTAAATAATAGCTTAGGTTTTATTCCCTTTTATTATACATTTTTACATTTGAATAATTTCCTATTAGAATAAGTTATATTGTTGTCTCATTTTTGTATCATTGCTGTCCCTTTCGCACAGAAATGTAGTGTGTTTCACACAATTGATATTGTTGTCCCTTTCTAGCATAAGTATAGTGTGTCTCACTCCAATATTGTTGTTGTCTCTTTCGTTTTACACATTTATTTACGTTTTTGTTATTAATTAGCTTATAAGAATGCCTATTTACTATTTTACTAGCTTATAAGAACATCTGTAATTTTTCAATAAACGAACTGCACATACCCGACAACAACTGATAGAACCTCACAAGTTCTAACAGTACAAAATTTACATAAAACCACGCGCTTTCTCAGTGCAAACTCACTCGCAACTCGAACACCACACAAGCAAGTCGAATCCCTGGTGGACCGATTCTCAACCGCGGCTGCAGTATCAAAATTCACCTGGCGTTTCTCTTCTACTTGTACCCTGCTTCCTCGGACTACATCCTCAAAAAGTTACAGTCCACTCAGCTCTACTCCAAATTGACGACATAGGCCCTGCTGAGTTGTCGTGTCGTCAATACTCATTATAAAACAAAGTCGCTTTTTTCCCTCATGTCCCTTTGTTCCCTTTAATCTTTAAAACTACGCAACGGATTTTGATGATTCTTTCAGCGTTAGATATCCTAATTATCGAGGAAGACTATAGGCTATATTTTATCACGCTAAGACTAATAGGAGCGAAGAAATAGAGGAAAATGTGGAAAAAACGGTGAAAATTATTTGAAATGGCTAACTTGAACGCGCTAATCTCAGGAACTAATGGTCCGATTTGAAAAATTCTTTCAGTGTTAGATAGCCCATTTATTGAGGAAGGCTATAGGCTATATTTTATCACGATCACGCTAAGAGTAATAGGAGTATGTGGAAAAAACGGGGTAAATTATTTGAAAGGGTTTATCTCGCGAACTACTGGAGCAATTTTTATGTTATTTGGCACAGATAAGAAGTAGACCACGTGAAGGATCATAGGCTATCGATTTTAATCATTTTTTCAGTGGCCATATATTTTATACTCGTGCGACGCCGGGGCGGGTCGCTAGTTTAGTATAAATGCGAAAGTATATCAGTCTGTCTGTCACATCTTCACGCCATAACCACTGAACTGATTTTGCTGAAATTTGGTACAGAGATACTTTGAGTCCCGGGAAAGGACATAGGATACTTTTAAAGCGTCTCCCAGACAGACGCGGCCTGCGGTGGCGGTGGCGGTGGCGGACAGTTGGAATATGACTTGAGAATTCTAGGCACGACACAGACACACGCGGCCACGCGGCCAAGCCATTTAACTGACCGCTACCGCCACCGACACCGCAGGCGGAGAGTTTAAAAAAAAATAATACAACAGCCATTTTGGCATGTCCTTCATTTTAATATTTATTTTATTAAAAACTTTGACCATTATTGGCATTGATTAGTGGTATTTATTTATAAAGTAACTGAAAGAGTGTCTATTTGTACTTTATTTTAAATAATTAAAAACTTAATTCAAATAGAAAGAAAAAAGAAATTATGGTGATATAATTTATCAAGCCCCTCTTTTTCCAGTGTCCCCAGTAACAATTTAAAACTTCGGACTGAATTAAATTAAAATTTTCTGGAAATACTTGACACATTCAATTATTTTTTTGGTTAAATGAAACATGTTCTTTACTTTTAAGGCTCAATTTAAAGCGTAAGACTACTTTAATCCATTTAAATTTGTATTTATCTGTTGTCCCCGGAATATGCTATTTCCGGACATTCCAGTTTTGTTACCATAATTTTTTCATGATAACATTCTACTAAAATATATTTTTTGTGTTCTGTTTATGGCGAAACTAATATTCAGTACGATGGGCCATTTTAATAGGTACGGCTTGGCTGAGTATTTTTTTCGGTGGTGCAAAGAAATGTGTAATCAGTTGGAATGGACCAAAATTGATAGTCAGGTTTGTTACGACCGTTTGATACTTTTTACTATCTTTATTTGTAACATAATAGTTTGTATAGATAGACTGATTTTTGAACTAAAAGTAAGTGTGTGTAGTTTGATTCAGCTTAAAACAGAAAAAGTTTTACATGTCTTTAAGTGTAAGGTAGACGCATAATGTTACTTCGGTTTTGTTACTGCTTACAGGGTAACGTATAGATGGACCGGCAAAGTAACAAAACCGAAAGCACAAAGCTAGTCATACACTGTGGATTTGCATGGTGATAAATTATCTAAGAAGTTTCAATTAAATACAATTTTTGTAAAGTTAAAGATAGCTGATAGTTTGTTTAACATTTTTGTTTTACAAATAGGTATAGGGAGAGGTTAAAAAATTAAAATCCAGAGTAAATTAAGGAAAATTTTACGAAGATTAAATTAAAAAAAAAAACATATCGGAACTGAATCCAGCTGAGGCAGAAGCTAGAAGAGACGAGTGGAGTTAAGAAAAAACAATTGCTTATAATATTGAATTCTAAGTCTTGTACACTATGCCTTAAAATTTTGTTACTGTCGGTTTTGTTACTGTCCCTGAATTTATTTAAGGTATTTTTAAGATTTTGACGTAACTCTTATGAGATATGTCTCCTGTCTTAGCTAAAACAATTAATATTTAGCGTTTTTAATTGCATTCAGATTTTAAACAGCTCAATTTTTGAGAAAGTACTACAAAAAAATGGATGTAGTTTTGGAACCCAAAATAAAAATTGGATTTTCTAATCTGTTTTAAAATGTGCAGTGTCTTAATTTTTTATATAAATAACGTAAAAAAACTGTATTATTTCAATAAATACGTAAGAGTCTCAAAATATATTATAGTTTTATTTTTATTCAACTTTATTATGGTAACAAAACGGATACAAATTTGACACTAACTCACATATTTTTGAATTTTTTATTAGTAAATGGTCTATTAGTCACAAAGAAATATGATATTTAATAAATTTAGTAATATAGGTACTAGTATAACTAAAAGCGTAAAACCGCCTCATGTGAAAGTTATTATTTTTGGCCGATTTTTGTCTGTTGTAGTATTTTTTTGAAACTCCCCAGGCGGTGTCTGTCTGGGAGACGCAATTTTATCCCGAAAAAATGTGTACGGTTCCCGCGCCATAAACAAATTTTGGCGCAACGGAGTTGCGGGCGTCATCTAATAGTGAATATCCTAATTAAGATGATATAAAACGTATACGGTGCAGGCGTTCATAATAATCCCGTAAATCCCCCGTAATAGATTCTCGCTGCAATTAGAAACGCGGAGCCAACTCCGGGACGTCTTCATATCACACTGAACGAAGCTCCTTCACGCTGGTTTAATTACAGTAATAATTAAGGTGAAATACACACACACACACAGAGAGAGAGAGAGAGAGAGAGAGAGAGCGAGAAAAGAAAGACCAAAGTTCAATATTACGAGTTGCTTAGAGAATGTTCGCAGTAAACTCAAATTAAATTGACTAATAAATAGGAAAGCTTTAAAAATAGCATTGCTAAACTTAACATTTATTTTAATGGTTGGATAAGAAATTTCAAGCTTAGCAAAAACAGCTTAGCTCTGAAAGATATTGTATTTTTTAATTTGTTTAAATTACATTAAGTATCAAATTGTTACTAAAACTATAAGGATTATAATATACAAGAAAACTATTTTAATATGTTGTTAAATATAATATTTTACACACACGATTAGTACACTTTCACGAACCCAAATCCCAACATAATTTACTGTACAAACTTTGCAACCCCTTAATTATATCTACAATATTTTAATTAGAGAAAAGCGGCCGGAATAACAATTTGTTTTGTTAATTATGTAATCGAATAAGAGTGTATCGTGTTTAGCTAATTTATATTTAGATGTAATTATTCGAGAATCTTCTGTGAGGCTGGGAAATGGAAATGTCACGAAATTTTCCCAGAAAATGGACATTGTAATTGCTATAACGGACTGGATCTCTACAGTTATTATAATAAATTCGTTTAAAGTTTAAACAACAATGTTATTGATATCAGAGAGTTAGTAGGTAGATATTATTGTAGTAAGGTATCGATAAATTGTTTTATTATTAGTATTGTTCATATGAATTTAAATAATACTTTAGATGCTTTATTAACAGTAACCTTCTGCCTGCGACTTTGTTCTCACAGACATTCATTTAAAGTTGTTAAAGAACAAATTACAATGAAGCTTGTCAATTATCGCGTGGTTCTCTCCAGCATACCACATCCAGACTTGAGCACAGCACATGAGTGCGTGTTAACGGTACGTAACGGCCGCGGGTAGGCCTGCGCCGCCCGCCACATTAGGCGCAGATTTGCATATTACATGCTCGTAATGAAGCTGTTATATTTCCTAATTCACGGTTACTGGCGGATGTTTGGGTTAAGGGTAGTCTAAAAAGTTACTATGTTTTTTTATTGACACCTATTTAAAAGATAATATTACAATAAGCGTCGTGGATGGCGCAAAATAAAATCAGTGCTTCAACCGCTTTGAGCCTAGGATGGGTACATACTACAGATATCAAATTATCGCAGAAACATAATATTACACGATTTCGTTTATCGTGCTGGAACTTTACAGTTTCACAGGATAATAAAATATTATCTAATATTAATCCTCAAGACTCTTGTACCCTTACAACATATTTCATTAAACTCGGTTCAGCGGTTTATATGCGTGAAGCGGTAACCAAAGGTCCGTCAGACAGTCTTTCTGTCTTTCAGTCTATCTTTTCTTTTAGTAACACAATCTTTTACATTCATAACATTAGTAAGGATGAAATGACTCTAAAGGTCAGGTAAACTTTAAGCTACGAGTATGTTTTATAAGCTATATAAACATATGCGAATTGAAAAACGTTGAAGCGTTTAAAACTAAACAGTGTTGGATAACTAGCGGGGCCGTTACACTAACAGTTGAGAATCTTAATGCGAAAACTTCGACGAGACCTTCCAAGCGATTGCGCTCGCCTCCTACTTATATTTTAGGATTCTACTTAAAATTTTATAGCAGATAGCTTTGATTTCCTCAGATGTAAGACGGAAGCATTAATTTTAATTAAGAATATATCTAAATCTAATACAACTAGCAATTTAACAAAATTGGATTCCTTTTTTTAATGAAATAAGGGGGCAAACGAGCAAACGGGTCACCTGATGGAAAGCAACTTCGTCGCCCATGGATACTCGCCGCATCAGAAGAGCTGCAGGTGCGTTGCCGGCCTTTTAAGAGGGAATAGGGTAATAGGGGAGGGTAGGGATGGGAAGGGAAGGGAATAGGGGAGGGTAGGGAAGGAAATAGGGTAGGGGATTGGGCCTCCGGTAAACTCACTCACTCGGCGAAAAACAGCGCTTCACGTCGGTTTTCTGTGAGAACGTGGTATTTCTCCGGTCGAGCCGGCCCATTCGTGCCGAAGCATGGCTCTCCCACGTAACGTTCCTATATGACTTAGAAATAATTATTATTCTTTTAGCAGATAGCTATAATATTTTACTCAGATTAGAGTACTTGTAGTGGTATTCTTTAACGGATAGCTGATACTTTCCTCTTAGGTTCCATGTTTTCTTACAAATTTCGTTTTTATTATTCGTACAAATTTCGGCAAAAAAAAAAGAAATAGCTGATACTTGGAGTAGTGTATGATCCTGTTAATATTTACTAAACATTTCAAAATAAAACACACAAATCAGTTGTAACAAATTTAATCGATATTTTCAGATAAGTAAGGTAGATACCTTACTTCCCTATCTCCAAGTTTGTTGAGTGCGATGGCGTACGCGCTGTCTAGACCCAGACCGAAGAGCGCCTTGCCGCTCTGCCGCATGCCCTTCAGCACCATTTCATCACCGAATATACTCTTCTCTAACCCAGACTTAAATGTCTCCTTGTCTAGAAAAAAAATCATTTAATAATATTTTAAAGCTGAAGAGTTTATTTAAATGCGCTAATATTATTAACTTCTAAAGGCCGACTTTTATGTATTTTGGCACAGATGAAGACTAAACCACGGGAAAGGACATACTTTTATTAGGCTAATTTTTGCGGGAAAATATACAGTTTCCGCGGAATTTCTTATTCAAGCGGGCGGAGCCACGCGCAACATTATATCTGTGGCGGTACCCACAATTCGCCTAAGGCCGCGTCCCCATCAGACACGGCGAGGCGCCGGCACCGTGTTACGCCACGGCGCCGCACCGTGTCACGGTGCCGCGTACGGTGCGTCCCTATTCAGCCGACATTTGCGCTCGAACGAGAGTGCTTGTCTGGATATGGATCGCGAAAGAATTATTATCTTGTTGTTACTAAGACGAAGATTTAAAAAGAAACAGAAACAGAGGAAATTTTGGGTAAATCCGTATATTTATACAATGAACCCAGACGGAAGTGATTTCAGAAGGAAATATGCAGCGCTTTCCTCGGTATATATGACAATATTTGCATTACGCGACTTTGATATGTACTTTCATATGCCTCGTTTAAGTTTGGACACAATTTTTGTTCGAAAGTTTCACCAGAATAGGGGCGCGCGGTGCACCGTTTACGGCACCGTGTCACGGTGCGGCGCCGGACCGTGTCGCGGTGGCGGCGTCGTGCCGTAACACGGTGCCGGCGCCGCGCTGTGTCTGATGGGGACGCGGCCTAACATTCCTGCACCGCGCTTTCGAAGTTTTCTAAGCGCGTCGGTATATATACGACAGCTGAAATGTATCACCGGGCTCCGGCCTGACCGAGCATAACACCTCGCTCGGTCGGAAGATCTTCCTTTGGCCTCCACACATTTATCCCATATCTATGATTTGAAAAAATCTTTGACGACACCTCATTCGTTAAACTCTAAACAGTATATGAGGCGCTACTAAGAAGCCAACATATTTTAGGACTTACTGAATATTTCCACGTATCCCTCTTTCTTGAGGTCGATCCCGCTGGATATCTTGTCCACTCCGCCCTTGAGTTTCAGTCCATTATCTAAAAACAATATTTATGTCATCTTTAATTAGTGAAAACAGCTGGCGGCGCGGCGTCGAGAATCGTGGTGAAAAAAGATCGAGAATAAGCCTAGATTAGGATGGAGCTGGAATGTGGCTATAGGAACTACGCAATAAAACTACATAACTCTAATCGAGTTTGGGCTCGTTTGATTCGCCTTGATGAGTACCTACGTTGGTTTTAATTCTTTTTACTCACTAGTAACAAAAACTTGGTTTTAAAAGGGTTCCTTTTTAAACTTGTTTACCTATGATCTTCAGCAGAACAGCCAGCTTAGCTATCTCGTACTTGCGGGCGTATAAAGCACCTATCACCTTCTCACCTAGCTCTTTCTTATAATCTCCTTCATCTGTAAGTTTATAGAACATTTTATTAATTTTAACGGTCTTAAAAAGAGAAAGTTCTCAGTTTGAACTGTATGATGAATGTAATTCTTTCAATTCTTTGATACATTTGATTATGTATCAGTGGCGAGGGGTGAATATTTTGAGAAGGGAAGCCGGAGTAAAAAATCTACTTACCAATTTTGGTAATTTATAATTGAATGACATGCTTTTAATTTTCAAAACTAAGTTTGGAAAACAAAGTTTCCTTCGACAGCAAAATATAATCTGTCAGACAACAGTCTTTCTGAATTAATGCCATATTTTCCGAACTACACGATTACGTCGTACGACTCACAATTCACAAGTCACAATATAAATTAATTTAATTCACGACACTCTTCTAAGTTCTAACGCTAAAACAAAATTTAAATTCGACAAAACAAAACAAACGACATGTTGTTTATAAACACACTATCCGCCATATTAATATGTCAATCTAAAAACCAGCAAAATAAAAATGTATTACTTCATGACTCATCTATCTCGCTTGCACTTGTGCGTTGCTAATTAACCTTTCTCCGTAATAACTCGTCGGGCATCGAGTTATTTCCAAGTATATATCGCGCGTGCTAGAACGAGACAGAACATGACGACCAGTTCACAGGAATGAAAAGGACAGATGCTTACTATGAACTGTCGTTGTATGGAGAAATAAGCCGCTAATCCTGCGGCTTATTTGATTCTCTGCGCCCGCACATTGCATTGCCTTTTAAAATTTGTAGGCGATAGTTATTAATTCAAACTATGTATTTCAAGTGAGAGAAAAATTTATTGCATATAACATTGTGAATTCAAAGTTTTTTAAGTAGGTATGTAAAATATTTATTAGATAAATATGTCGTTGGCCCATATATTCGATTTTTCTAAGCCCTAAGGGAAGCCGATGGGAATCGGGTTATATGGACGCTTCGCCACTGTTATGTATATATATTTGTTGAGTATTGACCCTTGTAGTTGTATCGGGTATACATTTTTTCAGTAAACTCAATTTGTTAAAAAAATTATTTTACCTGTTTCAGAAAATTCCTCCCCTGAAAGATTTAGAAATAATTTTTGAGCATGGCTAAACAATTTATTTTACTCATTATAAATCAACAACAAGCTAGCATGCTTGTATAAGAAAAAGTGTTGGCCACTATAAAATGTCTTTTGGTTTCAATGAAACCGGTCACCGTCACCGAAATCGGTGTGGACTGAAGGCATTTTGATATCCATACCTGTTTCGTCTCCCTCCTCTACAACCTCCTCAACATCGGAATCTCTGATAGCTTAAACAAAAGTAAATGAAAATTATATATTACAACCTTTTGCTTTTGTAAAATATAAAGGACTCAACATGACAAAAATATTACTAAGGCGATTTTTGAGCCTGTTTTCTTTTTCACGCAAAAATAACTGACTTTGATTTAAATTAAATATTGTGGCATCACTGATCTCTATTATACAAGTGTAAAATAGAGATCAGTGTGTGGCATGAAGACTTTGGATTATTACATACTAGCGACCCGCCCCGGCGTCGCACGGGTATAAAATATATAGCCACTGAAAAAATCTATAGCCTATGATCCTTCACGTGGTCTACTTCTTATTTGTGCCAAATAACATAAAAATTGCTCCAGTAGTTCGCGAGATAAGCCCTTTCAAATAATTTCTCCCGTTTTTTCCACATTCTCCTATTAGTCTTAGCGTAATAAAATATTATAACCTATAGCCTTCCTCAATAAATAGGCTATCTAACACTGAAATAATTTTTCAAATCGGTCCAGCAATTCCTGAGATTAGCGCGTTCAAGTTAGTCCTTTCAAAATTTTTCCCCGTTTTTTCCACATTTTCCTCTATTTCTTCGCTCCTATTAGTCTTAGCGTGATAAAATATAGCCTATAGCCTTCCTCGATAAATGGGCTATCTAACACTGAAAGAATCATCAAAATCCGTTGTGTAGTTTTAAAGATTAAAGGGAACAAAGGGACATGAGGGAAAAAAAGCGACTTTGTTTTATAATAAGTATAGAAATCATAATATTATTATGATTTTATTGTATTTGGGTATTACACGCAAGACCCAAGCTGGTGCTTATTATATTTTAATTTATATATTACACTAGCTTAATATATTATAACAATCATAACATAGTTAAAATTTTAGTTTCAAAGTTTCTTACCACTTTCATCCGCAACCATCGGCAAGCAATGGACGTACGCACACATCATCTAGAAATTAAAAACCACTAGAAAAGTAAAAGAAAATCCAGAAAAAGTTATCTTTCCCGAATTATTGTTTACTAGCTATTTGACCGAGCTTTGCTCGGTATTCGATAAAACACGAATAAAATGACATTTTCTAAAAATGATTCCTAGCTAGATCGATTTATCGCCCCCGAAACCCCCAATATACTAAATTTCATGAAAATCGTTGGAGCCGATTCCAAGATTCCAATTATATATATTGATCATTTAAACAAGAATTGCTCGTTTAAAGATATAAGATTAGAAGTTTTTTTTTGCTGAAGGCAGGTCAAGTTACAAGTAGCCCTGATGTCACTGCGACCTGGATTGTGACTCCTTCGCATTAGAGTACCGTCTCCAACCCAATGCTGCTCATAAATTGAACGATGTGGTTGGGGTTGGTGCCACGAATTTCCTGTGTGGATGAGTATTCGTAGCAACCAAGGTGCCTATTTATGCTCTGTAGTAGAGCAGGACAGTCAAGGAGAAGGTGTATAGGTGTCTCGTCCTCCTCCTCGCAGAGTCTGCAAATCGTTAAGCTACTAACACCTATTCTGTTAAGGTGCTTATTGAGCTTGCAGTGCCCATAGTTAGGCTTCTGGTAAGGATTCTTAATTGATTCCTACCCAGAAGAAGTCTAAGGAATTAGAAGTCTTTGTCTAAACTCTAAGTTAAGGCGTTGCACTGCCCAAAGATTTTTTTACATAAGAATTATTAAAACTTACCATTACAAACATTATTCTAAAATATTGTGCCATAGTGAGTTTAGTATTCTTTAGTCACTTTGGTACCTTGCTCAGAACTAAACAAACTCAGAAATACAACATCAACACTATTTTTCTCTACTAAATTTTATGACTATTTATACTTAAATTTGACTAATTTTATTGTTAAGGCAATAAAAATAAATGTATGGGACACTTACTTTTTTATGCTACGGTAAAGTATAGTAAAGGTTTGCTGTCGCTAACACGAAAAGATTGCGGTACGTTAATCGTTGTCAAAACTCATAATAATATTATTAATTTATAATGTTATTATAACGTTTGGCCTCGCCAGACTTTGAATATTATTATGTAACGTAATGATTTTTTAGAACCCATTTATTTTGTTTTCCATGGTTATTAAGATGTCGTACTTTTATTAATTAACTTAACTCATTAATTTATGTGCGAAATTAAATATTTTTATCACTATTTACTGTTTATTTTTATTTCAACTTCCAAATATGCGAGTTATTTACGGTGCGTCTTGGTGCGGTAGTCGACCAACACCTTTGGCATAATTATCAAGGTTTAATTGTTACATACTTAACAGTTTATTAATTACCTGATAATGTATTTCACGAGGTGATAACAATATCTAAGTAAGCGATAAAGTGTATTTACTCAATTGTTAATCGTTTAAATAATGTAAGTATCTTAAAAACAAATGCTTGTACTAACAAAAATAGTTACTTAGTGAATACCTAGACAAAGTCTGTTTGTCTTTATCTAGCATTTTTGAAAAGTCATATTACACAAAAATCTGAGAAGCGGATCTTCAATACTTATTAAACAGAGTTTTAAAACGCAAAAGCAGTGCTATAATTAGTAAGAGTATTTGAAAATTGTGCATGTTAACAAAAACCGCTAAACTGATTTCGATGACACAGATTTCTTTTTGCACCAAACCCCGCCGGCAATGACGCATAAAAATTCAAATGTAGCCGAAAAAATATCGCAAACGGGATAAAGCTGAGTACAGCTAGTGCGATTGTTCGGCCATTATCAATAAAAAGCCGACATTTCGGGATTCCCCCTTTCCGGGGTAAACGCAAATGAAATGATGAATAGACGCGCTAAAAAATCGCCCGACCGTCATTTGTGTGAAGGCTCCCTTTGTTTCTGATAAAATGTTGCCGTGATTCATTTGCTCGGAAACTGTTACACCCGGAAAGATACAAACGCTTTTTACACAAACATTTTTATTCAGATTATTTGATTTTATTGTGTGAGTTTAATATTACAGAGAATTGTTATGCAAAATTTTAAATACAAGTAGCAACAACCGGGGTGCAAACCATGTTTATAACAACTATTCAAGATTCGCTGTCTTTATCTGTCCTAATGTAATGTTTCAATCTGTCACAAAAACAAGTAGATCTTGCTATTTTATTACCTGTGTAAATATTTTTATAAGTTAGGGTGTATGTAAATTAAGGCCTAGTAAGGATTATAAGCAAACATTATTCTAAAGCCCGTTGCAGACATAAGACCAACGCATTGAGCCAGTCCACTGGGCCAACGTGTACATAGAGTAAGAGATAATGTCGCTCCCAACTTATGGCCAAGTAGGCACTTGGCCATAAATTGGAAGCGACATTCCATACTCTACACCAATGGTTCCGAACCCGGGGATAAAGCAGCTATTTTATAGCGGTAACAGAGGTGGCACCTGAAATAGATGAATAGGCAGAAAAAATACATGTTTTTATATTTCAATGAAATAATAGTAGGTAGGTACTAGGTACGCCGCATGGCGATCTGTCGCGTTCTTAAAATCGCGGTAAACGGGAAGCGAGATTCACACTTATTTAACATTTAATAAATAAATTCATTTTTAATTGCTGTATTGTTTTCTTGAAATATTTTTAATGGGGTGTAAAATCGCTGCTAGTGGCACCTTTTCAGAGCTGTTACCTCTATGGCCTGTAGAGAAACATTATCTACAGGCCATAGAGGTAACAGCTCAGGGGGGTTAGTCAAGACGAATTCGTAATCGCTTCGTTATAGAATCGCCGACGAAAATGTATGGAATTGACATAAGCGTTCCTTAATATGAGTTATGACGTTGACGTTCGACTCGTCTTATGTCAATTCCATACATTTTGATCGGCGATTCTATAACGAAGCGATTACGAATTCGTCTTGACTAACCCCCCTGAAAAGGTACCACTGCTCTACACGTTGGCCCAATGCGCTGGCACAATGTGTATAGCGGGCTTTATAAAACAGCTTATAAAATTACCGCAAAATAAATATTTGTTTTCGGTAATGAATTGTTTCACGTTAAACCCTTACGGATAACTAATTGTATGTTAGGGATAAAGGAATTCCCTTAAAATAATCGAAGCATCGTAAATATTACCCGCGTCATTGTAAAGTGTCACACCTTCTGATATAATATTATATCGGTACGTCGCGACGGAATCTCAAAAAGATACAATGTTTAAAAAAGATTGTGTGGTTTTATGAAAAAAAGGTCGGCAACGCACTTGCAGCTCTTCTGATGCTGCGAGTGTCCATGGGTGACGGAAGTTGCTTTCCATCAGGTGACCCGTTTGCTCGTTTGCCCCCTTATTTCATAAAAAAAAAACCACGTTAAAAGTACCCGACATCCCACAGACATCCGAAAAAGTTTGAATTTAATTAATTACTATTTATTATAATAGTAGGACGTGATGGAAAAAGTAAAAGTCACCATAGTAAATTCAATGATTACGTCTGCGAAGTATATCAATGTATAAAATATAGGATAAACAATTTTATTCATCATCCTCAATTTTTGATAGTTTATATTTTCAATTAATTGCAAGTTTTATGACGTCACTCAGCGAACAAAAGGGCCAGAGAATAAATGAACTCTTGTGAAAAGATCTCAGAAAGTTCTAGATATAAATGTGTAAAAATAAGGGATCATCCGCAAGAGTTGAAATAATAATTTAAGTTTATCTGAACGACATAATATTTAATGTAAATCACACATCGTATCGTAATGAGTAATGACTAATGAACCTGTAATATTTAATTACTAAATATCGCCTTATACCTATGTAAAACTTTGTAAAGCATAATATTTGGTTTGAGGATACTTAGATCCGAAATCCTTACCCACATCATGTTATAATCTTCACATATACTACCTATAAAACAATATGGGTTGAAATTCCTTATTTGTTTCAAATTACAGTATTTGTTGTGCTTGTGGAGCTATTTATGGGTATAGCAATAAAAATAGGTTACCTTATCGAACCTATTCTGTTACCTTTTCGAAAGCAAAATATTACGTTCATTATCATCATCATCAATAGAGGAGAACACTTAATTTTCAACAGCAGCCCATTTGACTGAATGAGTAAAGTTTTTGTTAATTGCAGTACAATACAGTACACATTTAAACAGTAAATGATTTCACCATTTTACTAGTTTTGTTAGCAAACATTAAAATTATATTTTAAATGTATCTGGGGCAGGTTTGAATTTGTTGTTCGGGGAAAGATGATATAAATTATTTGAGGGTAATAATAAATTCCTTAAAATCAGAATAAAATATTATTGTTGGATTTGGATTTGGAATCATTTTAATCACAAACGCATGTAAAATCAATAAAAATTAAAAGTTGAATCAACGAACTATCAATGGATTTGAAAGCGACCTCGTTTCGCATCAATGCACTTACCAACTGAGCCACAGAGGTCGCCAACCTTAAATAGACAACCTCAAATGAGTACCAAGTTCTAGTCATGTTCAAAAGAACTCTGAAAACCCTCTCGGTAAAAACTCGTGTCCATAGATCTATATCGGTCTATCAGCCGGGACACTGACTCATCGCCCCGCCTCTTCCGTGTCCGGACGAAAGGTGCTGAAAAGTAACTTTCTAATGTTCAACTCGATAACTCGACTTTACCGAGTTTATCGACTTTACCGAGTTTCTCGTATTCTTTTGACTCTGTTATGAGGTTTGAATCGTAAAATGGTTTCGCATTTGTGTCGATTTGAATTCGAAATGAGTATATCTGTGGCTAAGAGAAACTCAATGTTATCGTTAAGTCAGTATATTGTTAACGGAGGTAATTTGGCACAGGATAAAGAAGTACAGCTCTTCTGTTTCTCTCTAAGCCAGTGGTCCCCAACCTTTTTTTGTTTATATATTATGATATTGAATGTACTGTAACTTCTTGGTGGAAATTTATGTACACTTTTCATGCACTTATTTCACTTTTATTAATTTATTTTATTACAATTATGTTTAACACGACCGGTTTCGATGAAATCATCGTCAGGTGTCTGTGGTTTAACATCACGCGGGCCACCGATAAAGACTTTATCAGTCCTTTAGGAGTAGGATAATAATAATAATATCTATGGACGCTTCACACCACGTCAGTCTGGCCCCGTGCTAAGTACCTGAAGGACTTGTGTTACAGGTACCAGACAACGGAAATATATTTAATACTTTTATACTATACATATATTTAAGATTTTTATTATATGATACACATATTTAATACACATCCATGACCCAGGAACTTCATAAACTTTTTATTCCGTCGGCGGGACTCGAACCCGCGACCTCCGGCTTGAGCTACCCACGCGCTCACCACTGCGCCACGGAGGTCGTCAGGAGTTTCATAAGTTTTGTTTACACCACCAAGCTACCACTCACAACTTGGTGGATACCGTAATGGATTTGAACATGGTGATAAGCAGTGGATAAGCGAGGGCTGCTGATCGTAGAGGAGAGGAGATGGCGGCGTTATGCTCAGTCGATGGTGATGATGATTTAGTACTTAATGTCTACGTCACAGGCAATGTTTTCCTCTCGGGTTCACACGCTTAAATAGAGGAGCTAGGGGACCGTACAATCTTCTGGAGTAAAATTATTTATTTTCTTTGTTATAATCTTTGTATAGATACGGATAAAACCAAGTATGGAGCCTTTGACTTGTAAGGTTCAAATGTTTCGTTACATTTCAAAGGCTAAGTCTGGGTTTCGTGGTTCGACAAAATGTCGATCTGTTCGTCCAAATTATGTTCCAGTTCACTTGCGACCTCTCCACTTTGCTGACCGTTGTCGACTGCACGACTCACAAAAAATATATTTCAATTACAAAAATGAAAATATTTAAAGTGGTTTCCTATAAATGCAGCTTTAAATGCCGCCGGGTCAGATCATTTTGGATCTTAGTACTACGGAATAGGGTTGAATATCGCTTACAACTGGCCGTGCTTTGTAAAAAAACAGCAACGAAATTCTCAAACAAATCTGAAATTTTATTTGCCCATACGTGACACAAGGAGCCCATTCGTATATGTCATATAGTAATATTCGTATATGTCATAGTAATTTGGGAGTAAACACCGATTATTACAATATTTGTAGATCCATTTTTATTGTTAGAATCGTTTGCTATTGAAAAGAGTGTCGTAATTGACCTGTTGTTTACTTGTATGTAAAATTAGCCAACACTATTCTTTTTTATGCCCCAATAACATTTTACATGGCATGTGCTGCACCTAAGCCACACTTTAATTTAAAATGATAAGTAAAAGGGAATAAAATTACTCATATTATTTCCTTTTACTCGCTTATCAGACATATCAAAGTCAAATAGAGCAAGAAATAGGGATATTATGTATTATACTGTCTGTGGTAAAAAATATACATAATGTCCTCTTACCTCAACATATTATTATTTTGCTGGCTATTACTTCTTATATTGACTAGTCAGCGGTCTCGTAATACATATCAAAATCCAATACAATGATGACTAGCTATTAGTATCGGGCTTCCTAATTTAGTTCCAATAATTATATAGATAAATATATGTCAGTTCGACAAAAATAACTCGAACTGGCAGAATCTCCGCGTCGCGTTACAACTTGTTAATTAGTTTTGCCCCACTATTTTCTGTGCGTACATACGTCATGACTTTTTATCCAATCTTACATCAAAATATTTATAAAGAAATGTTTTCTTTTGATAATAATATATTTCGTCAGTTGTGGAACAAATGAAACTTCTCAGGCCCGGGTTTTGAGGTTTTTAACAAGAGTTTATCTTTCAGCAGCGTCTTTGATTGATTAATGTTTTGACGAACAAAACCGCTAAATGCATAAAAAAGCCGTCAAAACCTGGGATAACACAAAAAAAGAAAAAAGGAGCAGCGGCAATCGGCATGTAACAACCAGGTGCTACGAAGCTCTACGGTTCGTAGCTTTCGTAGCGGTATGTAAAGCGCTAGAGCAGTGGCGAGGGGTGAATATTTTGAGAAGGGAAGCCGGAGTAAAAAATCTACTTACCAATTTTGGTAATTTATAATTGAATGACATGCTTTTAATTTTCAAAACTAAGTTTGGAAAACAAAGTTTCCTTCGACAGCAAAATATAATCTGTCAGACAACAGTCTTTCTGAATTAATGCCATATTTTCCGAACTACACGATTACGTCGTACGACTCACAATTCACAAGTCACAATATAAATTAATTTAATTCACGACACTCTTCTAAGTTCTAACGCTAAAACAAAATTTAAATTCGACAAAACAAAACAAACGACATGTTGTTTATAAACACACTATCCGCCATATTAATATGTCAATCTAAAAACCAGCAAAATAAAAATGTATTACGCGCCTGTCATATTTAGTACCGCTAAAGGCATTCTTAATAAAGTCGTATTACAAAAAATCCTACCAAAATAAAATGTATTACGCGCCAGCAAAAGTATAATGTCGCTACATTCATTCTTAAATTCGAATCATAACAATTTTACTTCATGACTCATCTATCTCGCTTGCACTTGTGCGTTGCTAATTAACCTTTCTCCGTAATAACTCGTCGGGCATCGAGTTATTTCCAAGTATATATCGCGCGTGCTAGAACGAGACAGAACATGACGACCAGTTCACAGGAATGAAAAGGACAGATGCTTACTATGAACTGTCGTTGTATGGAGAAATAAGCCGCTAATCCTGCGGCTTATTTGATTCTCTGCGCCCGCACATTGCATTGCCTTTTAAAATTTGTAGGCGATAGTTATTAATTCAAACTATGTATTTCAAGTGAGAGAAAAATTTATTGCATATAACATTGTGAATTCAAAGTTTTTTAAGTAGGTATGTAAAATATTTATTAGATAAATATGTCGTTGGCCCATACATTCGATTTTTCTAAGCCCTAAGGGAAGCCGATGGGAATCGGGTTATATGGACGCTTCGCCACTGCGCTAGAGCTATGGCTGGTTTACACGCGTTCAGTTGATAAGTAGTTAAGTAAACACAAATTTTAGTAGCAAGTAGCAAGTTAAAATTTAGTTAATTACTAAACAAGGAAATTCGAATTTTGACTATTTTTTGTTAAATTGGCAGGCGGGGCTCGTCACTTGACACATTTCGGGCAGGCACTTCAAATTAAGTTAAAATTTAGTTACTACTTATCTACTTAACACGTGTAAACCAGCCCTGTGTGACGTCATAATCATTGAGAATCGCTGTTTTTAACTAGCCGTTCCTCCGTTGCATTGTATCTCCTAAATGTATGAATTTGATTTGAAAGGACTAGGCTGGATCTAGTTTTTTTGTTTAAGAGTTAATTATTGTATAAAAACCTTCAAGAAAAGAGCGTATTCCCTCTTAAAAGGCCGCCAACGCACCTGCAGCTCTTCTGATGTTGCGAGTGTCCATGGGCGACGGTAGTTGCTTACCATCAGGTGACCCGTTTGCTCGTTTGCCCCCTTATTTAATAAAAAAAAATATAAACGTCAAAAATGTAATAGCAATACAAAATGGCGTATTACCTATTGCGGCACAACAAAGAACATTTATTTCATACGATTCACACGGCACACCTGTACTATTCTTAAACCAGCACCACATTATCCGAGTACAAAACAATCCCCCAATAGCTTAGTGTGTACCGGCACGGGCGAAGTAATCTGATAAGAAGATAAGCCGCTATTACAGAGGCTGAAACAGTACGCCGACCGGGTCCACTATATTTCAGCACCTCCATTACTTATACACCTATTGCTATTCTAATCAGGTCGAGATAAGTTGGAATAGTTTTTATTGCTAACGTATATAAATTGGTGTATGTCAGAAGTTTAGCTAATATAATTTTCACCCCACTGCACCATAAGTGTGTGTTTTCTTTGGCACGCTCTAGACTCTAGAGAGAGTTAGTGTCTAAGGCCTAAACGATGGCATTTCTTGGGAATTATCGAAGTAATTGTGTCTATAGTCGTAGTCGTAAGATAATGGCTGGGAACTTTAAATCTTTCGCGTTGCATTATATGTGATACATAATATTCGGGACTTAACGCTACTTATTCTAGTAGTAATTCTACTACATACTTTTTTCCTCGACGTTTCGGTCGTGTTGCAACGGCCGTGGTCACGAAGGGACTGCAGGAGTGCGACGTTTTCGTTTGCACTGGGCGGTCTGATCTACGACTACCCTCGAATTGTGCAACATTTGTGTTCCAATGTATTTAGAGTCAGTAGGCTCAGTGCGACACAGACAACGCTACTAGAATAAGTCGCGTTAAGTCCCGAATAATAAGTATCAAATCGAATGGCTGGGAACATGTTATTAGTTGGGTTTATTGTTTTGTAATATTTGAGACATAGTTAAGTCTCTACACTAAACTATGTAAAATGTAAGTAGAGTCAGTAGAGCTGCGTTTCAAGCTGTAATACAGTAATTAGATAATTATGTATGTGCTTTTACACCTACAAGCATAAAAGTGAAATGTAAAGCAACTTTGTTTTTAAGTAAAGTTTAATATATTAAGTAACAGACTTATTCAGTTGCAGTTAATTATTTCGTTCAATTACTATGATGGGCCAAGTTATGCAAAGACTGCGAGATCAGAGTGCAGGCACAATATAAAATAATATGTGTATAGTAGAACATCTTCATTCTAAAGCGCCGCGAATCAGGTATACGCACTCAATCATACAAGCGAAGTTCGTACGCCGGTTATTTTCGCCGGGGTATGATTCCTAGCCGGTAGTGGAAGTTTTTTTTTTTGTTTAGGAAAACAAAACATCATAATATTATACCATTAAAATAAAACGTTAAACCGTTATTTAAATACCATTGTTTAACGTTAAGTATATTTAAACTACTTAAGTTTTCTAAAATATTTAAAGTCATTTAATTTAATAAGAGCTACTTAAAAAAACATTTTTTAGGAACTACTCGACAAAGAAAACCTTTTTTCCTTCCTCTGAGTAAATATATTTTTATTTTATTAACGTGAACGCATCACGTTAAGCTTATCAGTAATAACGTTATGTGGCGAGTTTAATTTCAAAGATACGGCTAAGATACCTTACTGTTATGATACTTATATTGTGGGACAGGTGAGCGAGTCGCGAAGTTTTGCGGAACTTGATTGGAGTCTATTTCTTAATAACATTAAGGCAGAAATGGATGGGTCTGTAAATATATCTTGAAAACTGATGCGTTTTGGTAGCATAAATTAATAAATTTAGTACTCTAACGGCTACATTGTGTCATAAATGTTTAATTTTATGAAGAGCTTGACGATGAGTCAAAGTGTCTAAACACACTAGGCTGAATTACGCCGGCATAATTTCCGCCACAAATGTCAAACGCATACAAAACGCGATGTAATAGTGTGTCACCCCTAGTATTCGGCTCGTATTTTGTAGGTATGCAATTTAAACGCGGCGGAATTTACGCCGGCGTAATTCAGCCTAGTGTGTTTAGACCCTTTGACGTGGGTCTAGGAGGATCGTAAAAAATAATTTTTATTAAATTGCACATTGTGATACTTTTTGTAATTTACCTAAAATGTATTTTTCACATGATCTGCTTACATTTTTCTCCATTTATAATTTCTTATTTATATTATTTTGCAAGAGTGGGTGACGGGTGGAACCCCTTAAATTCTGCACTTGTATATTGCTTGTAGTGTGTTTTAAATACTAGGGTTAGAGTCGGCTGCAAATATTATTTAAATAAACTTCGAACCGGCGAAGTATTTCAACAAGTTTAAAGTTAATTAAAGTATGTTTACAGTTACTTTATTGCTTATAACACGCGACTAAAGACCTGGAAAGAATTTGTACCATCGAGGAAATTAATTCCTATGCAGTTGATAGACCAAAGTTATTTGGTCGAATATGTCAATTCAATGTTAATTGTGATCTGTCAGCTGGGTTTGACGTAACGCAACCAAACTACGTACAGAGTAGACAGAATTATAGAGTATGCCGACTTAGAACTGATGTTGAATGACATATTATGACGAAAATCGTCGCTAGGGTTGTTAGCTTGTTACCTACGAATTTAAAACTATGACATATTCGCTGGACGTGTTCCTTTTTGGTCGTATTGTTGTTTGTGTTTTGGCACGTGCGATTAAAATTGACAGAATCCAATTTTGAAATCTTTATTTTAAATATTTATCTTTATTTTAATTATGTATCAATCTTTGCTGTAATTCTGTTTTGTTTTGTTGTGGTGGGTAACAAATAAATAAATAAATAAATTTAAAAATAAATTATATCAGCCAGCGCGAGGCACATTCCGTTCATAATCCTAGTGAAACCCGACGAATTTGACAGATATTGAAACCTGTCCATTTCTTGGCAGTCGAACTACTGGTATTATGTCTATTGTGCTGCGTAGGTCCCCGACCTGCATAGGTATCAACTCTCTGATAGTAGCATCAGAGAAATTGATGAATAGAGGTAGAGATAAACTACGATAACATGGCGCGCCCCTCCAAAAAGTTAATTGGTCGGATTATGTTAAGTGAATGTAATGTGAATGTAATAGTTGTCGGCTGGGCTCGATGTAACTCAAACAAACTACATATGAATGATATGATATGACTGTTGTGTAAGTTGTATTAGGTATTTGAAATTATCAATATTTAATTCCTTAACAATACATTCAGATTTAAACTTGGTACCCACTGATTCAGGAACCTGGTGAGAAGAACCTGCGTAAGTACCTAGTTGATAGACACATAGCAGTTAATAGTTACACAGATTTTGACACTACACGTAACTTCTGATACATAGTAGGGATAATCTACCTTAAACCGGCAATTAAAACTTTACAAATCCGGCTCGGAGGACCAACACAAGAGTCGTTTAACGAACATTTTATTTTCAGTGATTAATTAAAAATAGTGAGTCGTGATGAGTCCATTTAATTGGAATTATCTGGAATGTTCGAGACGAGTGGGGGGAGGGGGGAGGGTACGGCTTAACGAGAGGATAGCTTTGACAATTTAAGCTTTCCGACAGATTATAATTCATAGACGACTTATTTAATGTTTAAATGAAATCCGCTTACCCCAATGAGGATGGAGATTGGGTGCTTTGACGGTGGTCGGTGGACAGAGAATTATTTAAACATTGGTTTATTGATTGCGTCTTACTGAAATCTAAACGATCGAGCCAAATATTAGAATAGCAGTGCTTAGAAGATTTTTGAAATTAGGATAGGCTAGGTGTTAAAAAATGGAATATATTTCAAAATTTAAGATTGTTAATACTTATCCTTTTTTATAATTTTATTAAACCGCTGGTAGATAATTAGATATTCACGTGAACGGTGAATCTACTAGCGGTTTCATCTACAAACGGGTACCCGTTTTGCAGCTAAGGAATGATAATCCCGTAAACCTGTCACACACACCCAATTGTCATCAAGTACAGGAACACCTTAAAACTAAATCAAAATTTAAATTGCGAATTCCTGATGAATGGGATCTTGCATACATTTTCATAATTAGAATTCCACCACCGCCTGAAGTTGTTCCGTGTTCCGAAGTTCGGTTCGTCGAGAAGTTCGCACAGTTTGCACACGTCAGCGCCTCCAGGCGATTCTTTGTACACGTAGTGCTTGCGCCATCTGTCGGTGACAACTGACATGTTAACTTTTTGCGATTGTTTTGAAGGTTTAAACTCGAGTTGGGTATAAACGAGCCTCATTATAATGATCACTTATCAAATAAAAATAATTTGTGTTCAGGATATTACTTTAAACTAACTTCTTCACTACTTGAATAATAGTTTTGCCGTTTCATAAATAAGTGATTCGATACTAACTGCTATTAGGCGTTGTTGATAAAACAGCATAATATTTTCAAGGCAAGTTGACTTCATCAATACTAAGGGCCTGTTTCACCACTTCCTGATAAGTGCCGAATAGGCTATCCACAACTTATCTGACAGATACTCTGTACTCTATATTCTATCAGATGTGGATCGCCTATCTGGCACTTATCTGGAAGTGGTGAAACTGCCCCTAAGAGTTGTTTTTACCCGACTGCCAGGAGGGTTATGTGTTTAGCGCGTATCTTCTATGTATGTAATATTCTTTATTACCTCGTATCTTCAGAACGGCTAAACGGATTTTCACATTTGAGGTATCGTTAGATTTGTCTTAATAGCCCGAGTGTTCTTAGATAGGTGACATTAAGAAAAAACCATAATGGCGGATGTTTGACGCCATATCGTGAGGTAAACAAAAATAAAAATTTACCAAGCATATCGAGTGGGGTATCAAAATAAAGAATTTTAAACACTGATTCTAAATATGTATAACTTGCAGTTTTAATATTAAATCGAACGATAAATCTACACTAATAGTACAAAGAGGAAAGATTTGATTTTTTGTTTGTTGGGCTCGGAAACTACTGGACCGATTTGAAAAATTCTTTTACCATTGGAATTCTACATTATTTTGGCTGAACATAGGCTGAATTTTATTTTGGAAAAAAATAGGGTACCGTAAGATATTTGGGTTCTTCGGACGCGAGGTGTAAAAAATCAACCAGGAAAGTTACTTATTTTACGTACGCTGCCTAAACTATAAAAGATAGAACCATAAAATTCTAAGTAATTGTAGAACTTACAAATATCTACAAAAAAGTCCGCGACCCACTATACCTATCTATGTCGAGTGAGGCACAATAACCATTTTTTAATTTAAAAATCTTGAAATTTTTTTGGACTACATTTAAACGCGTTTATTTTACTCATTCTTTTAATCCTTATCAAAATAAATTATTCCATTACTAAGTACAGTTTATGTGGATAATATTTGGTCTTTGAATGAATAAAATTGGACATTTGGTTTAGAAATTATGGCGAAATTAAAATATTTATTACGATAATTGATTACGATAGTAATAATTGGCGTCACCAAGGCGGGTGCCCGTGCGGGAGGAAGACAATCTGTGCAGGGTGCAGCCTACGTATAATGACTGCGTCGTCGTCGATGTTAGTATCGGAGTCTGTGAATTGACCTGGGAATCATTTTGCTGAGCTCACCGACATCCACGCGGGTGGAGCCGCGGCCGACCGCTAGTAATAAAATAAGAAAAAACCAAAATCCGCCTGCATGGATAAATCCAATATTAATTAAAAATTAACTGACATTACTGAAACAAGACGAAAATTCAATGAAAAAGTATAAAAAAAACAATGATTTGGTACTTAAAATTAGAAACATACATTGAAACACTACCAAACCTATGTACCTATTATAACGTATTGTAGGTACACTTTTCTAAGTGTACCTACGATATAATATTGTTATATCTGCACGGTAGTTTTTCAATTTTTTATTTGATTGTCGAAATGGTTAGATGACTACAACTAAAAAGTCGCAAATAAAAGAAATTAATTAAAAATCAAAAAACCCGACTGCAGAAGAAAGTGGATAGTAAAAGTCAGTCGGAGGCATGTCGCACCAAGTTTAACATTAATTCATAAATCATAAAATATTATGCCTCCGACTGCATTTTATTATCCACTTTCTTCTTCTACATTTTTCTATGTAACCTTCTATTTATCCTGGCATGAAACTCGTAAGCAAGAATCGTATCAATTAAAACATGGATTCGATGCCTCCGGCAGAATTAAGTCTTGTTTCGGTGTTTTTAGTTAACATTTTTTGCAGTCAGGTTTTTTGATTTTTAATTAATTAATTTTATTATTCAACTATACTGTTTGAAAAACACTCCGTACAATATTGTTCATTTGGACAGTATACATGATAGCAATTTGTGAGTTTACCTGAAATAATCCCTGTAAACAGCGGGCGCGCGCATGGCCTCAACCATTAAATCGACGACTTGATCGGATTTCAATTTTCCAGCATCGACGTACGAGCCGGGAGGTAGGAATCTAATAATGGAATATATTAAAACATAGTTATCCCAACAAAAGGTTATGACAACGTTATTATCTTCGCAAAATTGATTCACAAAAACGTCCAATAATTCGAGAGCACTTCTGGACATAGTTGTAATAACATTTCCATTTAAATCAAAGTTTGTCAGGTTTTCATACGCTTCGGGCTCAAATATCAGGAAATAATTTTATTCTGTTTTGATTTTAAAGAAAGGAATATTTTATTTTTATTAATATTAAAAATGTTGAAGGAATTACAGTAATTTAAATAAGCCTCACCTAGAGTAATCCGCTCCCCCGGACACGATAGGTACAGTGTAGTGCAGTAGAGGATAAAGTATCTTGTCCGTTACATAGTCTTCCGAGTTCGTGTCCTCGAATGCCAAGTAAAAGTAGTACTTTCGCTGCAAAATACCGAAGCACTCCTCCATCCTATTTCTCGGGCATGTCAAGTTTCCGCACGGGCCGTAAATGTCCAACTTCAAATTGTGTTTTTTCAGGGATTTGACGAGATCCTTCACAACATTCATTCGACGCATCAGATGGCAATCAGTAACGAACCAGGCCACCGCATTTTCCTTATCTTTAAGCTTCGCGATCACATCCTGGGCCGTCGGCTCCATCGGGCTGATCCACGACATGTTTATCCTGGGGCCGATCACATTATTGTTTTTATCTTGAATCCTAATGAAGGGGCTGGAGATATTGGAGTCCAATTTGTAAGTCCACGTCAGATGGAAGAAGTCGTCGTAAAACTCGTCGCACACCGGATCGTTGGTCCCCGAATCTACTGAAGCAAAGATCCTCATCTGGTGCGGAAATGTTAGCGGGGGACGGGCGTCCCAAGTGTTCTCGGCGTCGAAAATAATCGCATCGAAATGTCTTAGATCGACGAGCAGACTCTTGTCGTTGGTCATGTAACAATTTTTGACGGTGCAGTTGTGATCTATGAAAGCCTTCTGTCCGTTTCTAAACATCGGCGAATCGAAGTGACTGAACGCCTGACTCCACTTCAAAATGTACTTGTAATCGTTAGGTAACCTTCTAGGTCTTATATATTTCTGGGCTACGCTTACATTTTTCGTGCTCCTTATTTCCTTCCTTATTTTCTTGAGCGTTCCCGGCGTTCTCAATAAATATTTTAATTCAATTTCTTCATCGCTATCGAGAAATTCACTTTTTAATAAATACAAGAGGAGCGCGCAGGAGCCGGCGAATATTATAGTTTTAAAAATCTTAGGCATTTTGATCGTAACGAGAATGCAGTTTGAGCGATCCGTCAGTTAAGTAATAACACGCATTGCGACGAATTGTTTGTTTCACAAGAAAAACGTGAAACGAGTCGCGCGTTTACAAAACAAATTAAATTTACAATGACGAGGGAATGCGGTCCCGTAGATTGTATCTTTATGAGTTGAAAACAAAACGCGGGTTAATTTTGAAGTTCACATGTTTTAATTAGCTTTGTGTAATTAATTACGTTTAGCTTTACTGTGGTATGCGTGGATCCTGCGATTAATAACCGGCTCCGCTGTGTGGACGGGAACAAATATATCCACCTATTCGGCGAGTCACTTCTAAAAGGCGCGGTATATCCTTACGCTTTACGTTAATAAAAGCAAAAATTTTATCTCCTGATGAATAATAATTAAATCCTTTTGTAGTAGGAAACATTAATGTAGTTCTGTATTTTTAGGGTTCCTTAGTCAACAAGGAACCCTTATAGTTTCGGTCTGTCCGTCTGTCTGTCTGTCTGTCCGTCTGTCTGTCTGTCCGTCTGTCTGTCTGTCCACGGTTTTACTCAGAGACTACCTACAAAGCTGTAATTTGGCATGAATACGCATATTAATTATGACGACAAAATGGTACATGAAATCTTAAAAAAATATTTTTTATGGTACCTTCACTACACATCAAGCGGGGATGAATTATTTTTTTCGCGTTCTCCCCATCATGTGGGGTGTCTTTGGATAGGTTTTTTAAAAATATTATGAGTATTTATAGATCATTTTCCTATTTAGGGATCCGTTTGTGAAATATTAAGTTTTAAAGTGGAAAAAAAAGTTAGAGCCAGTGTCCCCCCTTCTACCAGCTAAACTGTTGCTTCTGGAAATCTGAAAAAATTAACGGGAGTAGGAAATATGCTTCATAAGTTATTGAGTAATAGTCGATCAACTAAAAAAAAATGTATTTGGCCATGCAAGTATAAAGGAACTTGTTCAAATTCCTTTGAAAGTAACTAAGATGATGTTGTTAGTAGTATAAAACACGTTATAAATGTACATTCATTGAGCATACAAAAATTTAAAAAAAGTAGCGGTACTACGGAACCCTATATTGTGCGTGGCCCGACACGCACTTGGCCGGTTTTTTTATTATGAGACTTATACGATAAGAGGTACGTAAAGATAACTGCTAAAATCACACCTTATTTTATATGTAACATTTTGTTAATAAACCTAATAATTCACGGTTCTGCCAACTTTTTTCGCATCAAAGGCTCCGAATATTAGCAAAAAGTCATTAAAAGTAAGGGAACTGTTCATCACGGCGGGAATCCTCAAAGTCGGTATTAAAGCGGCGCGGCGAGTCTGGGACCTTAACTTATAAAAGTTCATTCATTTAACGGTTCTGCGAGTACGGCGCGCGCTGAATTTCAAATTATATAGCCGGACTCGTGTGCCGGGACTGCCGGGCCGGAGCGCCACACGTCCGGCCGATCGACTATCTTTAGCCTCATCGTCGATCAAAGTTTGCACCGCTCTCGACGCTACATACGCTCAAAAGATCGGAGAATTCAAAGAGAATCGAATAAACCAAAGCTCGTGTGTCCGCCCGATAACGTTAAATCATCGGCCCGTTTAAAATTTCAATAAAATAATTCATAAATTTTATTACGAACTCTTCCATTTGAAGTTTTGTTTCCACTCGGTTTCCGCGCCAGCGGCCGCCGGCTGATCCCATTACTGATAATTAAATCGAACTGCGAATCTGTATTCGTGGGCTTAAATTTCATTTTCGTGTTAACCCTCGCAAGTTTTCAACATTTTAATCCGACCTCGTATTATCGTCGGGCCTCCGGGTTGACTTAAAGGCTTCTATTATGAATTATTACGTGGCTGTAACTTTTTTAATTGGGGGATTAATGTAAGTATTTAGGCAAATATACAAATGTTTCCTAGCCTTATTTTCTATCAGCAATAATTAGGGAGTACTTTTCATTGTGTTTGTTACCCCTTAATTCACTTCCTGAGTCCCAGGGACTCGCATCAAAATTTTAAACGGCCACAATTCAAAAGTCTTAGCAGCTAGTTTCTCCCACGTCTCAGTACCTTAATGTAGTGACGCGGGCGACATGGTGTCGAGAGGATGAGTGCGTACATACCATATTATATACCTAGATGGAGGAATCAAACTATCTGAGAAAACAAAATAGGAAGTCGCACTTTTACATCTTTTTCGATCGAATGAAAATAACTTCAGGAAAATAGTGCTTGCGTCGAGAACATTAAAAATGTATCAAGCAATCGTGTTACAATAATTAATTATTGTTTAAAACTAACGATGGACGTTATTTAAATATGTAACCGAATAGAAAACTTGGCACTTGATATAAAATTCATGTTTTAAAACTATAAAAATTCCGCGCTAAACTCGAGCGTTACTTGAGCGAAGTCCCGTGAATATAAAATTATCACCTCTCCCCCTGAGTCAGCGAGTTTAACTTCATTTTAATAAAAATCGGCCAGGTGCGAGTCGGAATCTCGCACCATGAGTCCCGTTTCATTTTTATTGCTATCCATACTAATATTATAAATGCAAAAGTGTGTCTGTCTGTCTGTCCGTCTGTCTGTCTGTCTGTCTCTCTGTCTGTCTGTCTGTCTGTCTGTCTGTCTGTCTGTTACCTCTTCACGCTCAAACCGCTGCACTGATTTTGCTATTTGGCATGGACATACTTTGAGTCCCGGGAAAGGATATTGGATACTTTTATCCCGGAAAAATGTACGGTTCCCGCGCGATAAACGAATTTTGGCGCAACGGAGTTGCGGGCGTCATCTAGTAAATACATAATATATGAAAAATTGAACTATCTAGCTATAGTGGTTATAAGATACAGCCAGATGACAGACACACGGACAGAGAGCAAAGTCTTAGCGATAGGGTCCCGTTTTCTACCCTTTGGGCACGGAACTCTAAAAAACGGGGAAAACCTCGATGGCTGACGATTGCTGAGCGCGGTGTTTTTTATGTCCGGCCCAACATTCCTCCTGATTACTGTCGCCAAAGTCTTTTTTACTTCAATGGATTTCGCCGTATTTTTGGTAATTGTTATTACTTGCCTGTTTTTTGGGATAAACTTAGGACGTCAAATCAAATAAAATGAATCATTAGGGTACGCATTTAAAGTATGATTCTGTCAACTTCGAAATAGTCTTTTGCCGCCTCAACTTTTGAATATATTATCTTCCTCAGCTGGCTGAATAGCCAGCTTAGTTGCAGTTAATTATATTAAGTTAGTTATATTAAGTACCTATATGACAGGGCCGGGGGCATGTAAAGTATGATTTCTTCTAACTTCTAAGGAACCTATTGCCGGTACAATCTTGCATCGATTGGCTGCAACTGCCACTTTTTAGAGCACCATTCACATATTACAATACAGTTTCTGGGAGGCAGTTTCCCGCGGGCCGCCATTACGATGGCCCGTGGAGTTCCAGAACGTGTTTCCGGCTGATTGCTCTAATTACACTGACGAACACTCGGGCCTCAAGCACCGGCCTTGTCTGCAATTAATTTTTTGGCCTAATGCCAAACGTGAAACGTTTCCTTGCTACGTCTTCGTGTTAGATGACTTAAGTCGTTATATAATTGGAATACTGTGAGCTGTATGCAAAGGGATGCTGTCAAGTGTCACCCGACACAATTAAAGTCAACTAACACCAATACGAGACAAGTCGCAGCTATGTATTATATCGGCCACCCGCCTTTGTAAATATTTGCAGAAAGTGTTTTGAATACATAAATATCGATACATAAATGCCTGGTTAATACATAATTAATACCTGTATGATTATAAGTAACTTTGATTATAAGTAACTTTATCTTATCAAATTAGTTTATAATATACTCTAAGATTAATAATTATAGTTCGACACATTTTTGCTGACTTGTATAATTATCTTCTTACATATATGTGGAGGCTTGTCATTAGCTATTTAGTTATCTGAATTACTTTTACTAGCTATTTAAGTTATTAGTCTGTAAGCCTTCTGAATATAAAATAAAATAAAAATAAAATAAAGTATAATTATTACCCGGTTAATACATAAACAATGATAGCACTCCTTATAAACAAGTAGATACTTATCTACAAAACAGCACACTGTCACACAAAGACGCTCCAACGGTAAAGCAGAGCCCATCATAATTACGACGTACAAAAAACTTTCATGTTGAATAAAATTACGTGTAAAATGGCTCAAAGTGTCTCCTTTATATTCCGGCGGTGACGGCTCATAATTTTTGTCTATAAAACAGAAACTCCTCAAGTTGGAGAGATCCTGGAGCCATACTTAATTTTATGGAGAAACTTTTCATATAACCGTCTTCCGATATGCTTCGGTCGGAAAAAATTGTAAAACGCGACCCCCGGACACTCCGAACACTTTGTTTTCACGACAATAACTTGGAAGATATTTTTCTTCTTTGATTTTTACTTGAAGCAGTTTTATGCAGACGAATTGATGAAGAAAAACTCGTTTTATAAAAGGCAAATGAGAATTAGGTTTAGTTTATGTATCATTGTTACCGGTTGTCGTAGTCACTCTCTGCATGATGCCAAGCAACAAATGCGTTGCAGCATCGTATTGCTTAAGGCGATATATCGAAAATAAATTATACCGCAAGGGCAATTTTATACTTAATTTGTATGACTATAAAGTCGTGAATACGCTGCGGCCAGAAGCTATCGGCTCGCTAGGAAAACATGCGACAAAACGTAATTATAATTATTAAAAAAATAACTAGGAGCATTTAAGTAAAATGCTTCTATACGATTTTAAGTTGCAAAGAAAGATTAATTGGACTAATTTTCTACAATACATCTATTTTAGTTTGAAAATAATCTTCAAATTTCGTACTTTTACGAGGTCATTTCGAAAATTAAATGTATCGAGGCAAAATACATTAATCGTGTTTCTAGTTCTTCTCAAACCTAGATAAGGCTATGAAGATATGTATATCTCATTACAAGATTTGTAACATTCCTGAGGGTCCTATAGTGTTACGTCAAAAAGGACAGTTATATCAATATAGCGCCTTAAATAAGCTGTAAGCATTGCATAGCAATATAGTTTTTTTTTCTTCATTTATTGAAGTTAGCAAACAGTAACCATAGTGCATAATTATAATCGTGTATATAAACAAAAACATAGTTACTACGGAACCAACGGCGTTAACTACAAATTGCGGTCATTAAACAACAATTGATGTATTTTTTTTAATAAATAGAGTGATCTAAGAGGAAGGTTTATGAGGATAATTTAAGTTATCATAATATTATTATGTTTACACGGATGAAGCCACGCGGGTCAGCTAGATCCTAAAACAAATGAATAATATTCTGTAATAGCCGACATGAGTTATTTTAGACTTTTAGATTAGTTCATTAGTTATTCAGTGCGAAGACAGGTATTTAATTAAAGTTAAAACCGATGTCTGACATCCCAATAATTTTAGAGCATTATTATTTGGCGTGAACCGTAATAATTTGGTAATTAGTTTGCTGTTTTGGCTGTCTGGATAATATTGAGGAAGGAGGTGGCTGATCCCGGCGACCTATTGATTTTGTCTTTAGTTTGCTTAGAGTTTGATACTTAAGTAATAACACAAAATATAAATACTCATCATCATCATCATCATCATCATCATCATCATCATCATCATCATCAACCTCCATCAATCCATTGCTGAACGTAGGCCTCCCCCAGTGAGCGCCAATCTTGGGCAGCCCTCATCCATGCGCTGTCAGGATCAATTTTTAATTGGACTCCGTTTAACTTATAATGACAAAGCCCGAGTACTTTTGGCAATTAATATTACAATTTACAACAATATGGTAAAAAAAAAAAACTGTATAAAACTGAAGTGTTTATTTTACGATTTCTGAACGTTACTGTTTCGGCGCAAATCTTCAACACTAGGTAGTATGGTAGTGTTTTTAACACTACCGTCGAAATGTATAAGAGAGTAGTCTTTTTAACCCATCTAGTGCACTTTTGAAGGACTGTACTCTTTCTGGTGGTAGCAGCATATCCAGGACTCCTCGAGGTTGGTCCAGAGGTATAACATTCTTACTATCGAAGTCAGCAGTCCTTTTACTGTGTTTGTCATTTTGAATATTCAATTTGTAATCGTATACGTTCAAAGATCCGAACTTCTTCGCTAAAATCGCTTCTACGACGTCTGTGGTAGGCAAATTTTTCTCGGAAGAAATGATCTGCAAAGTTATAAATTTTTAAGTTATTGGTCAAATATTATTCGAATGTCTATAATTATAGTTTATAATACATAGAACAGGACAAATAGTTTATGCGTTACTTCATGCAAGTTTTCCATTTCTTCATAGTCGAGCCGGCTCATCCGCTATACAAGCTCTTTAACGGACAAAAGTAGACGAACAAAGGCTCTTAAAACTTGTTTATTTTACATTATTTGCATTACACTTCACCCATATTATGTACAAATTATATCAATATTATAACACACTAGTTGACCCGGCAAACGTTTTGCTACACGAGCACACAAAAATTCAGTAAAGTCATGAAAATCGGTATTCGGTCTATCTAGACGTTTCGGAGGCGTTAGGTAACAAACATCGCGACACGAGAATTTTTTATAAAAAAGATTATTTAAAAAATATTAAAAACTTACAATGAGTTGTAAAATAATAAAGGCAGCCAGAGTGACCGACATGTCGAACGGACAGAGGTTACCGCAGCGACTGAAACGAAATATTCAGTTTCACATTGATGAGAGCACAATATACTATTGTTATATTGTTAAAGCCGATCATTGTTCGATATTATAAACATAGTAATTGTCTGAATTAAATTATTTTGTGAATAAGATGAATAAAAAAGTACAGAAAATTCCAGAAGCAATTTTGTAGCAACTTTCTTTTTCTTTAAGTAATTTATTTTGTTAGTAAGTTTGTACGATACACAGAAAGTACGCATTGCATTAATTAATTATTATTATAACAAATAGGCTACGGGCTAACCCCAGTCGAATCGGATTCGATTAACTTCTTTGTATAATATACTAATATGAAAGCCAATAATATTATTATAATACGGACAGGACAATTATATCCGGTCGGACTGACCTGACAATGCTCAGGACGAATCGGGTGAGGTCGGCCTCCCGGTGCCGTTCCCCACGTACCCCCTAAAGAAAGCCTTTTCCTAGAAATCAATTTTCCAGGAAAATGCTTTCTTGTTGCATATTGCATCGACTAAAGTACCCTGTAAACGATCAAATTTGTTTGACAAACTTGTTTAATAAAATTTACGTTTTCCTCAAACAGCAGCGCAGACGAACAAAGTTGCCTCATACAAGTTTGTCAAACAATTAGCTAGAATCGGTTTTTTCCTCGTCGTGACTTGATAGACGTCTCGTCGTTGTGATGCGTGTTCAAAATGAGCAAACGCATTTTTGGCGTTGACTCTTTTTTTATTGCAACGCTTCTCTTGTTTTTGTCCATATAATCCTTAGATTTTATTTTCTGCCATATCTCGGCAAATTGCTGTAAAATGTAGTGTAAATAAATTGAAGACGTGAGTGGAAGAATCGAACAAGTGACATTTCGTAAAATACGGACAATAACTAATTTTTTTCCTAATCATTTTAATAAAAGTTGTCTCTTATCTACTTCATAACCCATCTAATATATATATAGCTACACATATAATCCATAGTTTTTCTATTTCAAATAATTTTCCGGCCCTAAAGCCTCCATTTAAGTAAAAAAAACCTTTCACTCACGTCTTGAATTCTTTATCTGACATTGTACCCATGATGCCGAGATTCGCAATACCACTCGAACTCGACGCAGACACATCCTCCATGGTGTCTGATCAGCGACTGAGATCTTGTTTGACAAAATATACAGCGGAACACGTTCAAACACGTTTGTCAAACGCCAATCCAAATTTTCTTCAAACAGCTCAAACACGTAAATTGTTTAACAAACGCTTCATATAAAGCTGTACACTATCAAATTGTTTGACAAACACGTAAAATTTGACAATTTGATCGTTTACTTACTTAACGGCTAACCAATATTATAACAATGATGATAATATCGGAATAAAGAAACAAAGCACTCAATCACATAAACAAACAGTTTTTATTAGATTAATATTTCATACGGTTTAATACTTCCCTTTTAGTTCGATAGCAAATCCCTAGTCGCTTTAATATGAAATGTATCTTTTAATACAAAGACTTAACTTAGTGAGTCGAGTGAGATTGAGTGAGTAGACTGAATCGAGTGAGTCCCTCGAATCTCGCAGCACTTAGTGTACAAAGCGAATGTACGTAAGCTAAAATTGTATTTGCACGCAAATAAAAGAAAAGTAGGTACACGCTCTGCCTCTCCTGTAACCGTGGGGACACGGGTCCATTGCACGCGGAGTCTTGAAAATTGAATTTACACTTTTGGCTGCATTCACAGACATATTTAGTGATTACTAACTTATTTGTAATGTATCCAATCACTTATAAACATTATGATAATACATGATTACAGCATTGAGATGTGATTACAGTAATTATTTCCAAAAATATATTACGTCAAAACTTCCACTAAGCCCCTGAGTGTGCCACTTGCCACTTGTCAGTTACATATATTTTTTTAATCTACTTAAATTGCCACGCTATAATATGTATAATCGATTTACAGGCAGATGGCAAACAAGCTAATTGTGAATTGCGAGTAATCCTTATCGCTGGTAAAAGGCAGATCGACAGCTTATAATACAGCTGATAATTTCTAATTCCTAGCTAAATACATAAAATTGTGAAAATAAGCAAGATGAAAAAAATGTCTTGTACATTATCGACATTGCTTTTTAATTCTAAACTTTTCCCGCTGGCCATGGAAACCCGAAAAACTCCATCAGACGAGATTGCCTTGTAAAGTGAAACTCTACACGCCGTCTACGTGCCGCCGCACCGTGGAGTCGCGCGCCCGACGCCCCGCTTGTAAGGATGCTTATGACGCGGTGTTGCAGTTTATTTAATTTTCTCCGGAGGCATTGCGCATTACTCAAAAACCGTGCTAAGTGCCCGTGCGACACTCTATCGTCAGAGAAATTCGGTACAAATTGACGAAATTTGCTTCAGGAACAACTGTTTAAAAATCGGGTAGTAATAATGAATATAAATTAAAACTGCTGAATCGATTTTAATCATTTTTTCAGTGGCTATATATTTTGTACCTACCCGTGCGAAGCCGGGGCGAGTCGCTAGTATTGCTATAATTTACCAATCATACTGTACTGACGACCTCTGTGGCTCAATTGGTTGAGTGTGTGGGTCAAGCCAGGGGTCGCGGGTTCGAATCCCGCCGACGGAACAAAAAAAGTTTTTCAATGTTCCCGGGTCTGGATGTGTATTAAATATGTGTATAATATAATAAAAATCTTAAATATATGTATAGTATAAAAATATTAAATATATTTCCGTTGTCTGGTACCTGTAACACAAGTCCTTCAGGTACTTAGTACGGGGCCAGACTGACGTGGTGTGAAGCGTCCATAGATATTATTATTATTATTATACTGTTTAACTTGTCCTGTTGTTCTTGATATCACCATTAAAGATATTTATATCAATACAATAGGGATAATAGATTGATTTATAAATCAATCCATTATCCCCATTGTATTGAGTGCAGCCCCCAATGAAGTCAGGTCAACAGGAGACACCTTTGTAGACCGCACGCGCCCGACAACGGCAATACATCAACTTGATAGCTGCAGATAATCCCTGCAATACACTCAACATACTAATACATATAGGACAGGTTCATCGTCTTACTGATATAAGAATACATAATATGCATACAAAGCATATTATACGGTCTGGATAATTGGAAAAGTCACATGATACGAAAATAAAAAGCGCACCTTTAGTAATTCTACGCTGCATATTAATTTTTCGTAGTTGCATATTTTATATCTTTATTTTAGTACGTCGCTGCTTCAATCTAGACGATTTGTAAAACATTACAATATTTACATTACGTAGATTAAAAAAATAATATCATCAATCAATCTCTAACTAAATAACATACTTGAATTAAGAGGTGATTTTTTAGAAAAAAGTTTACGCAATTTCAACAAGTTTTTAAACACTCCTTAAGTATTAAAAGGTAAAAAATACAAAGTAAAATATAAAATATTTAACTTAATTAACTTGAACCTTCACCTGCGTTTTATTAATGAGGTGACAATCGGCAATACAATTAGGAATAACCTCACAGATGTTTAAATCGTATTAATTATATCAGAAGCAATTACCGCCCGGCGCGAGCTAAAAAGTGGAGTCACATCCCGCGGCGGGACGCTTGGATCGCATTATGTGATGCGAACCAAATAGTGTTTTAAAAGTATTTTTTTCACGTTCCTATTTGAATCTAACAATAAAATATAACTTAATCGAATCTTATAACAATATACTATAAAGTACTGCGAGTGCCTTACCTCGAAAACGCTAGTGCTTACAGTACAATATGGCGACGATTGATGACGTCATATATTTTACTGGGGTACTGTGGCAGTGTACTGCAACTCCATTACGGAACGATTTTTTCTACAGTGATAGCACTGTGTAGTGGTCGCAGTACATTTCGGAACACAGCCGTAGTAATACTTTCTTGTGACATATTGGGTACTGAAAAATAAAATATTATCTAATTCAAATAAAAACTATACCAAAGTATTGCAATTGTACCAAGTTAACAGTAATAGGTTACCTGTTTTGTCTGCAACACGTATAATGTCAAAAGAGGGGTTTCATTGATAAAGGTGGCATCTCACTTATGCTGCATCAGACGCTGAAAATATTGGAACAGTGTTAAAGTTAAGAAATAATTTATAGATAATATCTAGATTCTAGGATATAAAGCATAATTTAAAACAACGTGAATACTGAATAGTTATCACTTACCTTAACTGTACGCATCTTCAGTAATTCTATTTATAATGATGCCACGCGTTGCCACGTAACGCCACTTAAAAATTTTTGTAACCTCTATATCTGACATTGACATTGTTATTTTTCTTGTCTTCTCCTTCGTCTTTGTTTGTATATTTTTTTCTTTTAAAACTTATGTTGTGACTAATATTTATTGTATGATTTTAATGTATAAATATTGACTACATAATGTTCTTGATTATGGTTTTTAAATAATGTTAAATTAATTTGACTTATTTTTGAATGCCTAAGCACAAGGTAGAAAGACTGAATCATGTTTATTAATTTAACAACTTTTGTACAATTCTTTCTGCAAATAAAATTATTATTATTATTATTATTATAAAAACATAAAATTATCGTTTTGAATTATTGCCATAAAACGAATAGGACCACACGCTTTAGATGACATTTTGTGTGCTTATCGGGTAGGTCTGAGATTTTTTACATGGGGAATTACTCTCCTGGCAAAGGGTCTACCAACTGAAATCACATGTTCCACTCCGCGCTTAAGGCAGAAGATCAGAGAATCTTAGTAAAAATATATTATATTAGTAGTAAATTTTCATAACTGACATACTAATATGACAAAGCAACATTTGTCATGTCAGCTAGTTCGGTCGTTTTGTCCTATAAAAAGGACTCTGAAATGGAAGTCCTTTAACCTCTGTAAAAAGTAACTCCAGCTGTAAAAACGACTTAATACAGCCATCAAATTTAATAACATGAGTGTATAAAGTAAATAGACAGTTTGGTGGTACATCGTTTAATACTCGGGTATATCGCCCGGACTTTCGGGTCCCCATTTATGTTACGGTCAACCCGTTAAAATGTCTGTCATAAAATCAAATTATGTGCTCGTGTTATCAAAATTATAACAACACACAATTTAATCTTAAGTTTATGAAACTATATCGTAAGCGTTGCTTAAAGTAAATGGTATAATATTGTACATTTTATAGCCAATGATGCCGCTGTAATGTTTTAGATCTAGAAAATCTATCTGTTATATTTTTCACGCCTAGTTCTTAAAATTGACCCCTGCATTAACTTTTACATAAATAAATAAAAACTTATTAGCGATTACCAATGGCTTTAAATGGCTTTTTTAACCTGGTGCACCTAGCATAAAGCGGTCCGCTAAAGAACGTGGTAACATCTTGTGCTAATTGGCCGGGCGGCGCGAAGATTCAGACAATTTATGGAACGTCTCACTACGGACACACGTTAAAGAATATCTCTTTTTAATTAAGGTAGAATGGCCAGGACCGTTTGTTAATGAAATTGAATAAGTTTTTAAACTGTATATGAAATAAAATAAGTTTAATATTAGCTGAAGCTATCAGATCCTACGCAAAATCTATCGTACTAACAAGTCGCTTATTGACTTTAATGTCAAGAACATAAAAGGCTTGTCCAAGGAGCTATTATGATGACTAAAACTTTTTATGTGTAAAAGAGTACTTGAATAAAAATAAATTACATATTAATCTTAAGAACATCTTGCTATAACTTGAAAAACTGATTTGAAGAACGCAAATGACCAAGAACAACCGATATTATCTACACATCAACAATCAATAACTGAGAGCATAATTATGGAATAAGTAGTCAGACAACGCAAGGGGTATCAATTCAATATGCGTAATATTACTATCATCTTCTTGAGTAAACTTTAATTACGAATGCCTCCTTCGCACTGCATCTCATTCCAATATAAACTGAACCTAACGTACGTATGCAACAATGAACCGTCATTGACGACGCAGTAATGACGTCATAAGTCTGTAGCGGGTATCTCGCGCCGGGGAACGCGTTACCGGCCCCCCCTGCCCCTCTCCCCCCGCACTCCCGTGATTTACACCCGTTGATACCGCTGTTTACATACATGCAGTGCAAGACTGATACAATAAGTATGAAGAATTTCCCTGCATGAGATTTTTTTCTAAAACTTTTAAAGTATATTTTGGTGAATAATGCTTTTTGTGTCATTATTGTATTGGCTTAGAACAGTTATTGTTAAACTTTATTTGTTCAACAGTTGAAGAAATTAGCGAGTTTGAAATTTCGTAGACGTAAAGCTTAATGCTTAGCACAAACCTACGCGACCACGCGACTGCGAAGCGGGAGCGTCAATACAAATAACAAAACACACATTTGACAAGTTGTCAAATGAGTGTTTTGTATTGACGCTGCCGCTTCGCAGTCGCGTGGTTGCGTAGGCTTGTGCTAAGCATTAAGTTAAAGCTACATTTTCGTAGCGGCTACGGTCTACGAGGCTACGAAGCCACGAGGCTACGATCCGAACGCAAGCTCAGTGCGAACTTAAATTTCATCTATTACTAATATTATGAAGCGGAATCTATAATAATTATTTACAAGAATGAATTCATACAGTTAAGTAGCAAGAAGCTCCTAAACTTACCTTCCATAAAATATAATATGTACTACAAGTCCCAAAACGTATTTTTTCACAATAAAAAAATATAGCCTTTTCTGTGATCGAATACATCTAGTAATTTCGTTACTTACTAAGAAAAACGCACAAACAGAAAACGCAATAATGTCCTCTCTATAGTATTTAATTAGAATTTAGTTCCAAGTTTTTCTGAAAGTTTCCGAAGCTTTGCAAAGATTAAAGTAATTCGTGCAAGTCATTAGCCGGAGTAAAGTTTATCCGTGTAGTGCGGAGATGGAAATATTTATATTTCTTACAAACTTATGATTGGAGCAAAATCTCGGCAGTGCAATAGGCAACTTTTGCTTAATATACCTTACATGTTGGTGTTCTTGCAGCGGTAGGACTATGAGGATACGCCTGGATCAAAATATGTCAACGATGTTGAAAATTGCTTTTACAACGGAAATATGGGAAGCGAAACACTTTGGAATAAATGAGCTGGCTCGATCAGACCAATAACAAATCCTTACAGAAAGGCGGTGTAAAATAACGTTATGCTCCGAACGAGTGAATATCAAATCCCTGTTCCCACAGGGAGGAGTCACAGTTGAAACACCACATTGTTGCAAGTGTAGATATGCATCAGCGAAAGTCTACTCTAAAACTGGTATTTATAATTATTCTAACTTCGAACAAACTCGAATAATAAAACATAAAATTGTTGATAACTTGACGAGTAAAATATTAAGCCATCGCACAATTGCGCATCTGTGTTTTTTTTATGAAATAAGGGGGCAAACGAGTAAACGGGTCACCTGATGGAAAGCAACTTCCGTCGCCCATGGACACTCGCAGCATTAGAAGAGCTGCATTGCGTTGCCGGCCTTTTAAAAGGGAATAGGGTAATAGGGGGGGGTAGGGATGGGAAGGGAAGGGAATAGGGGAGGGTAGGGAAGGGAATAGGGTAGGGGATTGGGCCTCCGGTAAACTCACTCACTCGGCGAAACACAGCGCAAGCGCTGTTTCACGCTGGTTTTCTGTGAGAACGTGGTATCTCTCCGGTCGAGCCAGCCCATTCGTGCCGAAGCATGGCTCTCCCACGTATAAATACGTTGGGAGAATAAAATCCCACTGTTTTTGGGATGACGGAGCGATAATGTATACCTGCTCCTTCCTACTTCAGAAGTGCAACGGTCAGTTTTTTAATTTTTGGATTGTGCACAATAAAGTTCTCTATTTGCGATAATAATATTTGAGGAAAGTCCACAAGTTGCTAGCCGCTGCTCCTTTGGCTTCCAGTCAAGTCGCGTGTGAGGGTAAAATTAGAGTTTTTAAACTTGTGCTGAACTTCCCTCCACCTTATTTCTTCCCCAGTATTTGCGGCAGGTGCGTTATATTATTTACTTTATATTACTTTCTTATTGGAAAGGTCAGTTTGATGTAAGTACTGGGATTATGTAGCGAATATTAGTGTTGAATGCGAAAATATGCAAACTTGAGATGTGGAACTATGAGAAGGGGCACAGAATATTGAACAAAATTTGACATTCATTTGTATTTAAATATGTTTTGTATCGTCGGTTTTGCGCTATACTTTTTATTACTTTTCTTACGATAATTTGATACTAATTTTTCCTATGACTCCCTTCCTATGTTTGATGGGTGTTTTGTGCCCCTAGAGCATTAAGTATGATTTTAAAGTAGTACTTACGTAGTAATTTAGTTCTTTATGTTTTTAAACGTGTAGGTTTCAATTAAAACACTTCACAAAAGTAACGAATGTCACCCTTTGACGAAGCGGTAAAGTACAAAAAGTTAAAATATTGACGCCAATATTATTGATGGCGGCATTACCGGTTCACCGTTGTATTAACGCGTAATAAACTGTGCGACGTCATTTGTTACATCCTATCTGCTGTATCCCAAACAATCCCGATGAAAAACGGCACTTCGCCGACAGTACAGTAACTACAGATTAACTATAACTGTATTATAATTTGTACAGAGTTATATTGCCTCTGGCAACACCTTTATCCCAACGACGAAAGGTTAAATTTTATGGAAAAGTAGAGGCAAAATAACTCATGCGGATTAACCTGTCACACGCGGGAAAATTGCATGAAAATATTTTAATTTGTAAAAATCCACAGACAGGTTAAATTCTCGGTGTAAAAAATATAGTAACGAATTGGCTCCGACAGGGCTGGGTCGGTTTTGATGCGGTGCAGATATAAATTAAGTCACGGCAAAGGGCATAGGGATTTTTATCGCCTAAATATATAATATGGTACGTTTCACGTTTCATATTCTGTTGTAAACGTATGCAAAAGGTGAGTTCAATAATTGTTCCTAAAGCTTATTAAATGAAACTTATAATATAATCTTTGCACTTGACTAAGTCAGTTATAATTTGAGTAGATTAGTTCGTGACTCTTACTTGGAATATTTCTCGGTAACGGTATATTTGGAGTTATTAATCGTCATTCCCGAATTAAATAGGCCACTGTAAGGTTTTCACAGACGTTCGTTTAAAGATATACGATAATTATTATGACTGTATAAAAATATAATAATATGTATATATATCGTTTTTTGCTTATCTTCTTCTTATTATACCTAATATAAAATTCTCGTGTCACAATGTTGGTTACCGTACTCCTCCGAAACGGCTTTACTGATTTTCAGCAAATTTTATATGCATATTTAGTAGGTCTGAGAATCACCTACTGGCTACTTTTTATATAATATAAAAAAAAAACTTTATTGCAGCAAAAACATACAGGACTTCCAGAAACTATTACTGTGTTTTTGCTGTTTAAATTACTAAAATGATTAACTGTAGCTCTCACACTAGGATAACCTGTGTCGTGAGAGCTGATTATAATATTATGAACAGGAAGATTAAACTCAGTACCACCACCTTAAAAGCATTAAATAAATAAATAAATAATATATATAATATTGATAAGTGCATTTGTTTATGCGCGATGCCGCAGATCGCAGTTTCAAATCCCTGGTCCTTGTCATGTTCCTGGGTCATGGAATATAATAGCTCGTGTTCAATATTCTTTGTCTAGTATGTGTCACGTAAGTTCTTCGAGTGACCACAGTGTCAGACTAACGTAGTGTAAAGTTATTAAGAATATTAAAAATAATATTATAAAATGTCATAGCGCGAACATAGCTTAAACTGCAGCATTGCCTGGTGAAAATCGATGGCGCTCAAATTTTTATCAACATCATAAAAATATCATAGCTACAGCCAAAACATTATAACTCACACTACAGCATTCCCTCTTGTACTATCAGAGAAGTTGATTCCTATGCAGATCGGGGACCTACGTAGTTTGGTTGAGTTACGTCAAACCCAGCCGACAGATCACAATTAACATTGAATTGACATATTCGACCAAATAACGTTGGACTATCAACTGCATAGGAATCAATTTCCTCGATGGTACATATCATGACAACCGATGGTGTTCATATTTTAACCAACATCATATCATAGCTACAGCCTAAACATTATAGCTCGCGCTACAGCGTTGCCTTGTGTATTGACAACCGACGGTAACCGTCGGAATGCGCTGCTCCGCTGCATGCCGGGGATGTCCCGTCAGCTGCCAGCTGATATACTTACCGTTTTGCCGGATGCCGGGGATTACCCCGTCAAATATCTCGTACCGGAGTTACTATTTTATTGATAGCTCGATAAGTACGGAATTTTGATTTATTATAATACTAAACTCGCTATTAAACGGGCTTATCACGTTTGGAACCAATTTGTTGAATTTAGTCACCTTACTAATAAAGACATATTTTGTGCAGTATAAAAAGTTATTTAGCCATAAAAGCTAGGTATTTAATGTGTGTTTTTTTAAGCTCGCAGATCATAAGCAAAAACATTCTTCTCTTCCTTTTACTCTTGTTCTTATCAAATAACTGACATTTGTGTCAGTTATTTGATAAGAACAATGATAAGAACAAATATGATTATGCGACGCGAGTTAATGTAGAATCAATTATTACGTGCGTTGGAAACCATAATATTATGTAGTATAAATATGAGTATCAAAGGCTATTCTTTTTTTCGAATTTTATAATGACAGGCAACTTGAACGAGGTCTTATTATTAAAGGTAAAAAATAGAGTTATAGGAGCCTTTAGCAACAAATCATGTATCACAATCGCCAAAGACGAATTATAAGCTAAGTCGGAGGAAGTAATCAGTCAAGACACGTGAATATTAATTACAGGAGTTCATTAGTCACGCTGTAATTAGGACTCCTAGCACACCTGGACCCGGATTAGGAGGTTTAGGAGTACTGAATATAACACTAGTTACTAGATTGCTTTCGAGTAATCACAGATGAGTGATTAGAATACTAAGATTTTGGAGCTAATTATGCTTAGTCTTAAACCATATGCGACAATGCTTATTGATTAGTAAAAAATAGAAAAAAAATCGCGCTGTTTGATGTTGTAATCGCCCGCAACTTTGTCGCGCTAAAATTCGCAGGAGAATTATTTCCGGGATAAAAACATAATATCCTATTTCTTTTCTCGGTAAAAAAGATTCAGGTTACAAAGTATATCGATACTAAATTTTTATCTAAATTAGTTCAAAGGTTAAATCGTGAAGACATAGCAAACATACACTATGGCATTTATATTATGATTTTGGTAGACATAATAGACGCAGTGTTTATTTATTTGTTTATTTATTGGAAAACAAACAGCATTTTAACCCATATAACAATAATAAATAGTAAAGTAGCACATATGAGCCAATAAAGTTTTCACAAATAGATATTACAATATCATTAACCGTTTTAGCAGACATTCGCGATCCAGTCTCAAAATAGTTCTTAAAACTATTTTCACATGAAATGTTTTCACAGTATAATATTGTAAAATAAATAAATATATAAAGAAACTCAGACAGTATACTTCTTAATATTACAAAGGGAAATTCGGCAATTATTTGATGGAAGCAACCCCTTTCGTGATGATGCGCTAGTTAGTTCTTGTAATAAGCAAAAACTTCTATTTAAACTGAGGGTAATAAGTGCTATATTTTATAGTAAAGTAGTAATTCAGTTAATGCTTAAAATTGCTACGGCGTAGCAGGCCTACGTCGTAGCACGGCGTACTACGAGATTATAATAATGATTATTTTTGTTTACTGTGTATTCCTTTAACTTGTGATAATTTTATGCACGTAAATATACTAACCACACGGGAATCTTGGATCAAAAATACTAGTAGTTCTATAGAATTATAGAATATTTAAATAAAAACTCAATTTTATGTAAAGATATAAGTTTAGATATTTAATTATTTTTACCTCAAATCAAGCGACGAAACTGTACGCGATTCAAGCGTTATTTTACATTATCCGGTCTGTCTGCACACAGCCTAAAGCGAAAACACCTAGATCCCAACCGTGACAGCCAACTTTAAACAAGTTATTCAGCACATCAAAGGCAGTTGATAATGTGTTTATGTTTACAGGAAATGATTTAGAATTCCTCCGGCGCGTGAGCATGTCGGGTCCCGACACGTAGCGTCACGGAGGGTATATTTTTATGGAATACGTAATTCTGTTTGACTTCATACGCGATGTCCATATTTGCCGAAGACTCAACGTTATACATAAAGGTGAGGCGCGTGTCCGTTGTCACGCGACACGGTGGAGTAAAACCAAAGTAGAAATGTGAACAGTAGACATCTTATACTAATATTATAAATGCGAAAGTGTGTCTGTCTGTTACCTCTTCACGCTATAGCCGCTGAACCTATTATGCTGAAATTTGGCATGAAGATACTTTGAGTCCCAGCAAAGGACCTAGGATAATTTTTATCCTGGAAATATGTACGGTTCCTGCGCAATAAACAAATTTTGGCGCAACGGAGTTGCGCGCGTCATCTAGTGTATACAAGTATAATATTGTACTAATTGATACATAATTTAATTCATCAAGCCCCATACGGTCACCGGTGAACGAGACACAATAGTTTGTAATTGTGTCTCGTTTTCCCACGACCGACGGGTTAATAATAATAACACAGTTAACCAAATTAGTAGAAAGAAAGCTGTAAGTACGATGGAAACACGACGCGTCTATAACTAAACATGTCTTAGCAAATAGAGGGAGACATCGACTGACATAAAAATTTTCTCGGGAGCTTTTCGGTTGCAATAGGCAGACAGTTGTGAGGCTCAAATTTAAATGTCAACTTATTGTTGATAGTATGAATTTAGTTGTTCACGTGTCCGTGGATATCGAATAGTATTTACTATTTTGTTCACAAGCAACAGTTTTGTTCAAGGAAGAGTTTTCTTTAAAGGACTGCAAAAAGGAGGTTATCAATTCGACCCGTTATAATATTATGTTTTTTTTTTTAAACGGGCTTTGGCTCACCACACATTCCCACCACTGTATCTCCTGTGTCGCCAGGATCGACAGCGGTATCCAACCACGAAAACCCTTTGATATGATCTCAGGGAGCCCGAGGGACATGCTAAAACTGTCTTGGGACCCGCAACGAAATTAATCAGAATAAAATAGGAAGATTCCAATTTCCCTCCCCATAAAAGCGGGAGACAGCACAAAGTTGCAATGACCGAAAATCAAAGAACTTAAGGGGGAGCACCACGGAAATAAGGCTAATAATTGTGACTCCTAAGCTAAAGCTAAGTTAATATTGGAGTTTATTGTGTTTGACTATTGCCAATAATAATTGTGACAAAAACGCTTGAAGGCACGGAAGTTCCTAGCGCTGTCCACGAGATCACCGTAGTATGCGACTTCAGATGAACAGAATAGGTTGTTTAGCATAGTAGTTCTTTCGTCCTGCCAGAGACTGCACTCCCAGAGAGCGCGATTTCTAAAGGTTCAAACAATCTTGCTATTTTAATTTTATCGCGAGCGCTTAAAAAGAACGGGTTGTCGATGTTTTTGTTATGATAGTACATTGTCGCACGACGCTGAATCTCAAGGTCAACGGGTAAAACTCCGGCTAACACAGGTAAGGCTTTGGTGCTTGTGGTCCTGTAAGCTTTGCATAAGAATATAAGAGCAAGACGTTGGCTTTGTAGCAACTTGCGACGAGCCGCGCCGATTGTTGCTCTGTCAGCCCACACGGGGGCCCCGTAGCAAATGCTGCCTAGGTAAGTAGCAGTGTAAATTAATTTTAGGGTTTTGAAGGAGAGGCCCCATGTCGACGTAGATATTTTGGTAAAGGAGTAAAAATTGCTTTCTCACCGGTTTGAATTATATGATCCAAAAATGTAAATTTATTTTCCAAGTAAAAACCAAGATAAAAGAGTGACTGTTTGCGTTTAACGTTAATATTGTCAAGTTTAATGCTAGGGGAAGATATAAGGGACCCTTTTAATTTGGTAAGTTTTATGCACGGCGAATTTCAGGCGATTACGTTTACCCCAGCTCGATATTAAATTAAGACTATCATTGGCTTTAGATTCAATTTCAGAACGTGAATTTGCTTGAACGATGAGAAAACCGTCATCGGCGTAGCCAACTAGTATGCACAGCGGTGGAAGGGGAAGACTTAATAAATCATCAAATCCGAAATTCCATAGTTTTGACAAGTTAACAGAGCCCTGAGGGCAGCCGCATGTTAAATCTTTGGCGTGTGTACAATGGCCAAGTCGAAGCTTAGTTTGACCGTTAAAAAAGTAAGAACGTATTATGGCATAAATATTAGAGTAGCAACCTCGATTTTTTAGTTTTAATAATAACATCGGCCACCAAGCATGATCGAACGCGCCTGAGATATCTAATGAAATGGCGACCACGTATTTAGATTCCAAAAGATTTACTATTTTTCTAACTTCCATAGCCGCGTCAACAGTCGATTTCCCGGCGGTGAAACCGAACTGATGACTATGAAATTTAGGGCCACCGGGTAGCAGGCGAGGTACGATGAGACGTTCTAGTAATTTACCTAAGCAAGGCAGTAACGTTATCGGATGGTAAGATTTTGGGTCGTCAGGAGGTTTGTTTCCCGCTTTAGGTATTAATTTTAAGCAACCGGTGCGCCAAATTTTTGGAAATATACCTTCTGCGATACATCTGTTGTAAACATGTAGAATCGATGAACTGGCCGCTAAGCACGCTTGTTTTATCATAATATTCGATATTTTATGCTCGCCCGCAGATTTTTTTTATAGGCAAAAGGTTTACTATTTTACTAAATTCTTCCGAAGTTGGTAAATCTGAGGCCGGTGTATGAATGGGGTCTAGCATTCTACTCCTAATGTCGCGGTGGTGTTCATTATCCAAGGAGGGCTCGTCGTCTGGGATGAGAACGTTTAGATATGCCTTCGCCGTTTCGTATATGTATGTAATATTTAAGTAAGTAATTATTTTTTGTTGTACATGTTCAACTTAGACAACTGCTGCTCATCAAAGTTGCTACAAAATCGGTCCCAATAGTTTTTGAGACAGGGAATTTTGAAAAACCTAGGTTTTTTTTTATAAAATATACATAAAGCATTGGGTACAAGGCATCATTAATGAAAGTCAGAGTAAACAGCGGGCAGGAATGTTTGAGATTATTATTTATTGTTATCAATGTTACCGTTAAATATAACAATGTTTGTTTGAAATACAGAAGAATGCGTAAACCATTTAACGCCTCTCTTTTTCAAGCGAGTCTTCATTCGGCTATCAGCGGACGGTCTGTGATCATCATGTGTGCGAAAAAAGGTTTATGTTCCAAATTGTTCTTTTTCATACTCTCCGTCGGTCTGCTAATGTATTTATTATTAGCTTTGTACTATGTATATTGCATTACAATTAAGCCAACTTATACGAGATTCGAGTACAACGTAGAACACATTCCATTGCGTAGAGATCTAGAGAGCAGGATGAGGTATATATTAATGTGGACGACGGGAGAAACAGGGGAGAAAAGAAAATATTTCGGTGATGGAACCTTCCCTTTCATTGATAACCGATGTTCAAACACAAACTGCTATTTAACCACTAACAAAACTCTTCTCGGAGATTATACAAAGTTCGACGCGATCGTCTTTGACACCGAGTACATGAAAGACTGGAGGAACAAGAATTTGCCGACCAGAAGATCAACAAAACAAAAGTATATATTCCATAGCGCAATCACCTCAGACCATGCACCGGTCTGTAACGTCATCACCGATGGCTATTTCAACTGGACCTGCACGTATAAAATGGATTCTGATATCTTCAATCCGATGGTGGAGGTATTAGATTTGGAAGGAAACTATGTCGCACCAAAATCGTCAGTAGATTGGGATACTGCCAGTGAAACAGTATTGGATACCGTCATTAGAGTAGCTCATAATAAAACAAAGGCCATGGCGTGGATAGTAGACCAGTGTGAGACACGTAACGACAGGCTGGCGTTTGCGATAAGACTGCAGAAGGCCTTAAAAGAGGTTTCCCTGGATTTCGACATATACGGCTGTGGCTTTCTAGATTGTCCCGAAGATAATTGTATGAAGGTTTTACGTAACTACTATTTTTACTACGCTGCCGAAGAAAGCGACTCGAGCGATTATATTACGAAGGAGGTTTTAAGAGCTTTTCATACATTAACAGTGCCAGTCGTCAGAGGAGGCGCTGACTACAAGAAGTAGGTGTATTTATCATTTTATTGAAATAGTCACTTTAAAGCATAGAGCAAAGTCACTTTCTGCCTGTCCATATGTATTGTTAGATTTTAGATACAACGAAACGAAGTTTAATGCGTTTTTAAATTAAAGAGTTGTTCTAGAGAAAAGTTTATAATATATTTTAAATACTATCCAAATATATAGGTAGCATAGTAGATAAACACTACTAGCTCTCAATCTCACTCATCTTCTTTCATTTCCAGGTTTCTTCCTGCACGGTCCTACATCGACTCGAAGTCAACGTCAATGGACAGTCTCGTCGCATGGATCGACCACGCCATCAGGGATCCTCTTACATACAACCATTTCCATCTGTGGAGGAAGTACTACCGCGTCAGAGCCGTAAATCCCTTTCAAGGTCTGTGCAGAATCTGCAAGGGTCTAAATGACGAAGCTTTTCGTAGATATAGCGTTAAAAACAACTTCAGGAAGTGGTGGAATAACGGGCCCCTGTTTGAACGCTGCCTGCCCAAAAGCGCGGAATCTTTGTCGCATGTTTTGTCCTACGCCAACAAGACAGTTTGGTGACCTACTATAGTACCTATTTTGTCATGTCATACTTGCTATGACCTTTAAAGCTATTTTTAATGTAAACAAAAGGTGTCTTTGTGAAGAAATGTCAAGCAACGTGAAAGAATTGGAGGCGCCAAAATTGGTTAGCTGTTACATCATTTATAGCACTTTTATAACATTTTTTTTATCCTTTGCCTTCTGTGCATATCGTTGTTGTTGTTAATTTTTATCAATAAACAATATTATTAACTTAGTCTTTAGCTACTACATCCAAAAGCTATAACTCCGCAACAAGCTACTTTGAAAAAGAGGATAAAACCTGCAAACTTTCAATTAAAAATGTTCGCATAGTTCGCAAAGTCATTGGCTTTGCTATCGACGGCAAAGAAGGTTGTTTTGCATAGAGAAGGATTGAGTAAGTAGGGTCAGAAACAAAGGGCTGTTGAATATGCGAGCAGGCGATCTGGCGATATGCTAACCGTCCCACTTCACATTTCGCTTTTATTCGCTCAGATAGAATAGAATTATTAAAGTTGTGCCCTCTTTCACAAGCGTGTGAATCCCAAAGTACGGAACTAAGGGTCAGGTACATCAACACGACGTGGCAATTGCATTTTGAAAATAGTTATGGTTGTAAGAACGAATCCATGCTAATTAACGTATTTCTTAGTGTTTAAAAAGCCTTGATTACTTCTCGTATAATATCGGTAATTGCATCCAACTTGACCAAGAAGTAAATATTTCGTTGTATTTAAAGGCCAATATTAGTCATTGAATATTTTTATCAACAAATTATTAAGGAGTTAAAGCAAAAGTAATATAAAAGTTAGGGAGATGCATTTGCCCAGCAGCAACTTAAGCTCCTGAAGACACTTTTTTATGAAATAAGGGGGCAAACGAGCAAACGGGTCACCTGATGGAAAGCAATTTCCGTCGCCCATGGACACTTGCAGCATCAGAGGAGCTGCAGGTGCATTGCCGGCCTTTTAAGAAGGCATAGGGTAATAGGGGAGGGTAGGGATGGGAAGGGAAGGGAATAGGGGAGGGTAGGGAAAGAAATAGGGTAGAAGATTGGGCCTCCGGTGAATTCACTCACTCGGCGAAACACAGCGCAAGCGCTGTTTCACGCCGGTTTTCTGTGAGACCGTGATATTTCTCCGGTCGAGCCGGCCCATTTGTGCCGAAGCGTGTGTGTGTGTGTGTGTGTGTGTTACATGGGAGACCACGTAACTCACACACACACACACACGCTTCTGCCAGTAAAGTCCTTTTCCAGCTGTATGGACGTTTTATATTTGTAATAACTATACACAGCATATAGGCTGTGTAATGGTGTCGAGTTGATGAATATTCCAGAGCCCTCCAGCAAGGGCTCCACTCTCATTGAATTATGCCGGCTCAGGCCTTATGGGGCTCGTCATGATAATTATTGTGTGCACGCCCTTATTGTGTGTGCCAGCTTAAATATTAAGCATTAACGTGACAGCACAACTGTTGTTTATGGTCCAGTCTGGTGATATGACGCGGATGTTATGTTGAAATAGTGATGATATTATGGACGTTGTTGTACTGGTACACTCGTGTGAGTACAATATCTTATTATCTAGCACCTACGCATAAATATAACATCATTGTTGCAGTTCAAATAGCACATAATTGTCATCCACGTTATAAAAGTTTCTGAAATCAAAACGACTTCGACGTCACTAATGGCTGGTTTACACGTATTAAGTTGATAAGTAGTTAACTCAATTTCCACTTAATTTTAAGTTATTAGTTGCATGTAAACAAAAAATTTAGTAGCAAGTAGCAAGTTAAAATTTAGTTAAGTACTAAGCAGGATGGTTAGAATTTTGTCTATTTTCTGTTAAGTTGGCAGGCGGGACACATTTGGGCAGGTACTTCAAATTAAGGTGACGCCGCGTTAAAGTAAGAAACCGTGTTGGATATGTTTTAGATTGCTTGTTTTCTATGAGAGGCCGGCCCGGCACGCAGTACACTCGTGTGAGTACAATATCTTATTATCTAGCACCTACGCATAAATATAACATCATTGTTGCAGTTCAAATAGCACATAATTGTCATCCACGTTATAAAAGTTTCTGAAATCAAAACGACTTCGACGTCACTAATGGCTGGTTTACACGTATTAAGTTGATAAGTAGTTAACTCAATTTCCACTTAATTTTAAGTTATTAGTTGCATGTAAACAAAAAATTTAGTAGCAAGTAGCAAGTTAAAATTTAGTTAAGTACTAAGCAGGATGGTTAGAATTTTGTCTATTTTCTGTTAAGTTGGCAGGCGGGACACATTTGGGCAGGTACTTCAAATTAAGGTGACGCCGCGTTAAAGTAAGAAACCGTGTTGGATATGTTTTAGATTGCTTGTTTTCTATGAGAGGCCGGCCCGGCCTCTCATAGAAAACAAGCAATGGAACAGCAAAAAATGGAAAGGGCATAAGCAACAAAATGGTTTTTGTCGCGTAATTTAAAAACCATAAGTACATTTCATATAAGCTATGCACATATTAAAAGTGTATGCTTCAACCAATTTATGTACAAATTTTGGAACCTTAAATCACTCTCCTCTGTTGGAAAAATAGGAATCCCTTTTTTTACAGAGGTCTTTTCGATTGATAATTCTGTGTTATAAAAGTTGTCCAATCGTGTTATGCTATGGGCAATTCAAAGACAAAGACATGATGAATACTGACAATGAATTTTAATTTCTTAGCTTTAGTCATTGCTGAGAAAAATCGGCATCGCTACAGCCAAATTATCAAGGCGTCGCCTTAAGTTAAAATTTAGTTGACTACTTATAAACTTAATACGTGTAAGCCGGCCATAAGCATAGCAACCCGCTCGTATGACAGAAGTTTCTAGGGGCTTACCACTGTGCAACTTGTTTAATTGATATAGCTAGATTTTTAAAGGCATTTTCAGACAGCTCATGCTAATTATTATCAATTGAACTATCAAGTATAATTTCACAACAATCCTATTCACTATCTATTGAGATTTCACTGTGTATGGGGCAATTCCGTGTTGGGTAAATTCTGTGGGTAAATTCCGTGTGGAGTATATTGTGTAAAGTACAATTAAGTGGTACAATGGGATTGGACGCTGCCGATAGGTGTTAACGGCCCGCACGCACCTGCTGCTCGTGTTGTGAGAGACCCTACTCTGTGTTCTCGATACTAAGTAGCTTTCGAGAAAATGTCAATGAAATTAAAAATATCATTAGGAATATTTTCCAAAAACTCAAGATATTTTCAAACCATCAACAGAAATGTCTATGGGAAAAATGAATAGAAAAATCAAGGTATGCAAACTCAAATTACATACATGTCAACTTTACATTAGAATCTCCATTGAATTTCTAAAGTATTCCCTGAAGAAGCTAAAATTTTAAGCATTACGATTAATGGAATGAGGCGTACAAAGATCTATTATTGTCTCATAATATCATTTTCATAGGATTTTAATTTTTTTCTCCTTCTTCCTATGGTGTATGCCTTTGGTCACGTGCAAAATTAAACTACAATGACGTTGTCAAGAGTGGCACTCTATCTCTGAAATGTCGTTGTCGTTCTGATTTTGGACACACGCTAAAACATCTACACAACTGCAGAGTTCTGTAATATCTAATCATTTTATAATAATACCACTGATTCAAGATTTCTATTTAAAACTCTCGATTTGATTGTGAACGAGAACCCGTGGTAGCGGCAACACTGCGCCTACCATTACGCACCTGCGCTCGTGTTAACTGTCGTCTTATTTACATAACTGCACCGCGTTGCAATATTTTCAATGCAGGTACATTGAAAGCTTTATAGTGGTTCCGCAGTAAAATAGATTGGGTTTCAGTCGCGATCGGGATGAATGTGCTTAAAAATTGCGTGAAGACAATACCGATATTATTATCATATTATTATAATATTTTTCAGGAATTTACATCTAGTATTCAAACATGTTCGAAAATCTACTTAGTGTTTCTATGGAGTTATTATTGGCTTAGATATGAATACTTTTAAGGCGCTATATTGAAAAAACTGTCCTTTTTGACGTAATACTATAGGACCCTCAGAAATGTTACAAGTCTGGTAATACATATCTTCATGGCCTTATCTAGGTTTGAGAAGAACTAGAAACACGATTAATGTATTTTGCCTCGATACATTTAATTTTCGAAATGACCTCTTAAAAATACGAAATTTGAAGATTATTTTTAAACGAAAATAGATGTATTGTAGGAAATTAGTCTAATTGTTAGACACCTTTGCAACTCAAAATCGTATGGAAGCATTTTGCTTAAATGCTCCTAGTTATTTTTTAAATGATTATAACTACGTTTTTTCGCATGTTTTCCGAGCGAGCCGTTAGCTTCTGGCCGCAGCGTATTCACGACTTTATAGTAATACAAATTAAGTATAAAATTGCCCTTGCGGATGTTTTGGCGTATTGATGTGAAACACATGAATACAGCAAGGACGTTATAGTACACCGACTCTGCTATTTTATTGAGACAGCTTCGATATGGATTCGAAGCAGGCTCGGTTCCTATATTATCATAGGAACCGAGTGTGTGTGTAGTTTTTTAACCACAAAATGGTATGCTCACAAAATGTCAAAACTTTTGAAAGGATCCGCACTATATTGAAGCTATATTAACGTTGGATTAAACTATTATAATTGGGTTACTAGCACATCTCAGCTTTTGCGAATTCTAGTGATCTATATAATCGATAGTTTTCAGATTTCAACAAGAAATATGAAATTGACCATATCTCAATATTATGAAACAAAAATGGATGATAAAGGCGCGGTCCGCTGTCGACGGCGCTAAATAACTGATGGTCCCTGGATGCCCATCCCCGGACTCGCGAATTAACCGGGAAATGGATCACTACCGAGATTTTTGTAAACTCGCCTCGTTACACAACACACTGTGGAATATTGGTATGCAGCGTGAAGTTGGCTGCAAGTTGCAGGAGCTGCGGTTTGGGCGAACTTCACGGTGTTTGTTGAATCGTTGAAGAATACTGATTAAAAATAATAAACATTATTTAGGCCGTAAATCCTTCCTAAGTGTTCCCTAACTTGGTGGAAGTCCGGTCCCTTGTGAGGTAGACCGGCCGGTCGCGGAGGGAGTCCTGTGTTAGACAGATCCAGGATATCCCTCCGTATACGGCTGAAGGCAAACCGCAGGTGGTTTTAGTGGGTAAGAGTCCCACATACCCCCGGGGTGCTTCAGCTTAGCTGAGGCACATCCCCAACCCGGGGCACCCATAAAGGGTTTTCCCTGCGCATCAAAAAAAAAAAGGCCGTAAATCCTTAATATTGTATTTATGACTCGATGTTACTGGAGGAGGCACAGTACAGTTTGTACAGTATTATCCTACCAATACTGACGTGACATCTGTTTAAACTTTAAGTGATCTACCAATCGCCGCCCCGCTTAGGGCTTCCACCATTGAGATAATATAGACTAGGAGAGAGCCTTATATCGGTGTATAAGCGTCAAAAGCGTGTAATGTTATGTCCTACTTACTAGGACATAACAAAGGAGTCGGTCTGCATATTTCATGTAATGAAAGTGTTAATAAAGGTTTTTAGTAAACATTTTATGCTTGATATTGTTGAGTTTTGTGGTTCTGCTAAATAATAAACCATAAGAATGACCAAAGAATGCCTCAAACACGTGGATTTAACATTAAATACGTAAGTTTTTATTCGTGCTATTTACGGCATTAGTGCTAAAAATGTCACATCAATTAATAATTTGTCTACAAAAATTGCATAGCTTTTTACGTATGTTTACGGATTCTGTATTATAATGTGCTTCAAAATGATCGATAAATATAAATATTCAAGAAAATAAACACACACTACTTGTATGAAAATAAACACAAAATGGCCACGCGATGACGGGCGCACTGATCTCTATTATACAAGTACGGAGGTCAGTGGCCCTAAGATTACATCTATACTTTATTACTTTATCTATGCTTCCACACATTACTAAAAACTCTATGAATATAATACAGGTATTTGCGTTGCGATGCTAGTTCGCAGTTATGTGTGAGAGCCCTTACTCCTTATCCCACCAGAGACCACTGCACCTTTCATTTTGTCAAGCGATCATAAGTTTTGCGTAGCCTGTAATAAAAGGTTAAGTTATATAAACAGTTGGTATCTCAAGTTCACATAAAAGAACATAATATAAAATCGTAATAAGATTTTAGTTACCTTACACAAGTCGGGGACTAGGGTAGCCAGATATTAAATTCTTAAGTCGAAGAAATGATGGATTATAAAGCTATGGAGGTAAAGGTAGAGGGGAGAGTTGGCTTTATCAGTGTGTGTCAATCACAGATGCTCCATCTCATATCGGGATTTTTTCAGCCCAACTTCTTGACAAGTAGAGTAAGAAGTTATTAATAAACTTTTTTCTTCATATTTTATTTGTGACCTGGTGTGTCCGTGAATATATCGATTTCACACGAGCAAATTATTGAAGTCTAACATGCAAAATAAAAGTAATTACAACAATCATATTATACACAATTTATTTTTAAAGTAGGTATGTACAAAGCTTTTTTAGCGGCATTGTGCTATTTGCACAGACATAGATCAAGATAGATACCGCATGTCGCTCCATTTGTATGAAAACGAGCGTGTCACTTTTTTTCTACCACTGTGACGTACAATACCCGGCAATAAATATTGCACATCGACCTTTGGAAAGAGACATTCGGCTAATTTCGGTTTCATAGAGCGTTATCTTTGTAGCACACACCTATTTGACATTATGTCAGTCGTTGTTCAAATTCAATAGAGTGCAGTCGCGTCCAGTTCAAAATAAATATATATCTAGAGTTGTTAACACCCCTAAATTTGCTACAGCTGTAATTTTCCAAAAGAATTTTAAATACGTAAACATAATTTGAACACCCTTTTTTATTTTATTTTACCCGAATATAAAGGCATAACTTATAGAAAATTTGGTGTATTTTATACAAAGAATAATAAAATTGTCAAAAGAAGCAAACCTTAATTGTTTTAACAGCTCCTAATATATACCGGACTTTTTGTATTTCGTGCGTAAGAGATAACGCTCTACAAAACCGAAATTAGCCGACTGTCACTTTCCAAAGGTCGATGTGCAATATTTATTGCCGGGTACTGTACCGATGATAAGAAACGTATCTATTATCAAGGCCAATGTTTCTATTTAAATTTCTACAGCTCAATACGGCACTTTTAGGCATTTAGGCATTTTTGAAATTCCGATTGACGTCCGATCGCGATGTGGCACGCGAAGAACATACCCATTCGGTATCTATCTTGATCTATGTCTGCGGCTATTTGTATAGAACGGATAAATCTTGACTTGACTTAACACGTGACCGCTGGCGCGGGCGTAAGAGGGCCAGTGTAGTCCCCTATCTCGTTTTACCACGGGACGAAAATGTATGCTCGCTGTTTTGTTCTCATTTCCGCCGGTATTTCCAGAGTTCATCCCTTTAATTTTTTAAAAAGAGAACAACGACTAAATAATTTAATTGATTACCTAATATGTAAACCGAAAGCTTCATGCTGTTCATTCGTATATTTAATCTCCTTATCGCGATAAAAGGAAATTATCTCATCCACTTTTTACCCACATCTCGTCGTATTTTTGCCGTAAATTTAACGTTGGGTGCAAAACGAGCGTTTCATGTACGACTAACTCAGTTTACATTACAAAATGACTCATAAATTACAGACCGGGTCGACTATATACACTGTAACTATTTTTGTTTTAGTCGCTTAATTGAAAGTTTTGCAACTATTTGCTTACGTTTCAACTTTATATTTTATTTATGTGCAATAAAGTATAAGTAATGTGAAAACTGTTCGTAATAGTGAATATGAAAATGCCGTGTACAGCGAACAGAAAATATTTTGATAAATATGTTATATTAGTAGAATAGGTTGTTTGATACAAATTCGTTCATCGTGAGGGCACCGTACATTTCTTGGAACTTAAAGTTATTCCATAATGCAAATCTTTATGGAATACGTTTTGTCATATTATTTAGTTCAACGCTTTAAGTTTCAAGATGTAACAGAAATTCATACATTATTTTGCATACTATATATATTATCTTATGGATTAAAGTCTGTTAAAATATTATGTTGTGTTGTACTTTCCCAAGAAAAGTAAAAGATTTTAAAACCCAAATTCAAAAGTAAAAGAAAATATTATTATTATTATATTATTATTACAGTAACTTACTTCTATCTAATGCCTATTTTCTATGACGACTCTATAGTCTATACACATTGAATACACTGTGTATAGAAGTAATCTATTGATTATCGCTAAGCATACGTTAAAGTCTATTAGCTAACCGATCAATATAATTAATAAACTACTGTCAAAAAACCTCAAACTCTAAGCACACTCTTAGTAATCATACAACGTCTTTACTTAAATAGTCTCGTCACATTACCATATCGATATCTCATTTATTTATTCTAATCGGTATTTGCGACTAAGCGGGCGCGGAGTCTTGCTTATTTTCTGTTGTTACGCTTCAAATTGTCGACACTTGAGTACAGATTAGCTTCGTTAGCCCGCGGGCGGCGCACCTGATGTAGTGATGGCCTGATAGATATCGATTGTTATCGATAAAATTATGTAAAATTTATTGATTACATTAAGTATTTACTTGCTGGCATACTTGTTACTACTACATGTTTTTTTAATTGCATCTTTTTTGATACTCGAATTTTGGTATTGAGTTTCCTTAGGCTTTACATAACGGCCTTAGATATAGCGAAGGAAATAAAGCGTTGATCTTTTCATAGAGTGAGTTTCTGTAGTAATAGTTATACACTAAAGTTATTGGGTCATAGCGTTAATGATTTGTCATTTGACACGTTTAGCGTATTTTGATAAAAATACGTTACAGTAGCTCTCTGCAGGTATTAATTTTTATTTTTCATGTGTCAATTTAAATGTTTTTAGGGCCTAAACTTAGTGCTATTACTATATTGCTGTAGGCACTAATCAAGAAAATTACTTTTACTTCTTTTTACAAAACTGCCGAATCACATCGATATCGGTCGCCCCTCCCTAAATTTCCAAGTGGTCGCGCGGGGAAGCTCGCGGAATAATGATTTCTTTGAATTGCCGACTGTTTGAAGTGCGCCATTACGGGATGTTTGTGCTTAATAACAGATCCCGATGTCAATCCTAATTGTTTCCCTTACCTTTGTGAGCCACCACAATTATTACGCGTAACTCCCTAACGCGAACAAAATAAACATTTGTTTAGAATTTTGTATATTGGTATGCAAAATCGTCTAGATGTTCTAACAAGGTATTTGAGTACATGCTACATTTGTACACAAAAAATATTTATAATGTGTATGTGTGGACTATAACATTATATTATACTAGCTGTCCCGCCAAACGTTGCTTTGCCATAATATTTAAAAGTATTTCGCCCATATTATTTTATTGAAGTGACTAAATAAGTATGTCGCCATGGCAACGTCATTCGCTGTCCCGTCGCACAAACAATGGTCGCCGTCAGTCTGAGGTTGTAATAATTTACTATTATTTATTCAACAAATGCACTTATCAATATATAAAGTACCCAGTAGCCGATTCTCAGACCTACTGAATATGCATATAAAATTTGGTAAACATCAGTAAACCCGTTTCGGAGGAGTTCGCTGACTAACATTGTGACAAGAGAATTTTATATATAAGAGAAGAAGATAATATTATATACCTAAGTGGAATAGATTTTTTTTACTTATTTAGACTAAAAGTCCTCCTTTACAGAGTGCCATGATGAATGATAATAATGATTACCACCATGATTGCGATGCTGTTTGCAGCAACTTATTAGGGCGAGCGAAGCGAGCTTAAGTATATCCCACAATCTGAAACACTTTACGGAAAAACTATCACGCCCATTGATTTGTGCTTTAACATAGTAATTTTTATTTATAATATGTAGATGTGTTATAGTCAGTCAAGGTGTGACGACGCGAGCCCCCACAAAGCTCGGCTTTTAGCTAGTAATAATAGATTATAGCATAGCTTAGTAGGTATGGCTACAGAATATATATTAGTAGTACCAAGTATGGCCAAATATACCACTTTACATGTTCGCGCTTGTATTGGTCCGTTATATTATGTGGTCGGGTTATATTATCGGGGTCGCGGGTTCGAATCCCGCCGACGGAACAAAAAGTTTTCAATGTTCCCGGGTCTGGATGTGTATTAAATATGTGTATGAATATATAAAAATCTTAAATATATGTATAGTATTAAACTATTAAAGTATTAAATATATTTCCGTTGTCTGGTACCTGTAACACAAGTCCTTCAGGTACTTAGCACGGGGCCAGACTGACGTGGTGTGAAGCGTCCATAGATATCATTATTATTATTATTATGTGGAGTTTCATGTACATAGTTGACTCCCTATAGCTACATAAAGCAATGCGTATTAATAGTAAAACAACATCACGAACGTTAGATTTTATTCGTCATCAAACCACCGCAAAGTAAAAACGGATTGAAAACCTTCACGTCACAGACATACGAAAGTTTTTATTAATCGTTTCAAAAGCCATAGAGGAGTCAATCAATCGCGGTGTAAAGAAAACAGCGGCGTGTAGAGTAGACTGAATAACTGGATTGTCACCGTTCCAATTCCATTTGGGTTCGCGTAGTGTATATATTCTTTGATTTGGGTCCCCGAGGGTCGTTGTGATAAAGCCGAGGACGCGGACAGCTGTGGAGCGATTTGTTCATTTGTTTTAAGGCCGTCCCCCGAGCAAACGACCTTGGCCATACATTTGCCGCGTTGCCGAGATCGCGGCAAAACCCTATTATTTATACTTATCTTAGTTCAAAATTGACCTAAAAAAATTTAAAACGGGGAATATATTGTAGTTTATGATATTGTCGATCTATTGGCGTGTGTTTCAAATAACAGTAATTTGTAAATACTAAGGAGATGCTGAATGTATGCTTGAATTTTAATAAATTGGTTTTACTTTGGAAGCTGATATCATGAGTATAATTTAAAACAAAAATAGAAAATTTAAAACGTGGAAAGGAATGTTGATATGCTGAAGATTATTGCTGTATTTTTATTATAACTTTGTAGCTTTCAAATTATGAGTTTATAAGCCCCTAAATACGGTAAATTACGGAATCTTTGTAGGGAATGCCCTTAATATAGGGGTTTTTGCTTAATAAAAAGTAAATTAACTGAAAGCGATGTATTCTATACTAATATTGCATGTGTGAAAGTATGTCTGTCTTAACGGACCCACATACCTTTTGACCCAAATGGTTCAGTGGCTTAAGCATGAAAAGGCACCCTCTTCTTTTCGGATGAAAATTAGCGTAAAGTTACTTTAGACTTTAGAGTCTGAAAGAGAAGGTTATAGAGAAGGGGACAGTATTTAAAGCGGTAAAATGTACGTCACCATAAACCAACTTTGAGGAAATTAAATTACCTACGTTGAACATCTAGCCAAAGAATATTTTAAATAATCTTTACACAGCGGGCTAGGGTAAACTTTGTTGTTTAAACTTTATTAATTGACATTCTGAGAAAAACTTCTTAGGTCTCACTTTGAAATAAAACTTACTTTTCTTTTATTTTTGCCTAAAACTTAAGAATAAGTAATTTTAGTATTACATATCATCAGTAACGGATTAACCACGTCAGGGCATCACGTCTGAGGGGGCCACCAGAAGAGTAAAGGTTCAAAGACCGATTCTAGTTGACATACGGACATGCCCACAGGCATGGATAGTTTATAGGGCATCAAGTAGTTTTAATCCGTCACTGCATATCATTAATTTCTTGTCGAAATTTGACGCCAGACGCCAGTGCTATCATCAGCTAGTGCGATCTCTTATCGCTCCGCCCATCACCCACTTCTCGGGCTTACGTTCCTCGCAAGTGTGAATGTGTAAACAGGCTAGCCGCTGGCGGGTAGCATGTGTAAACAGGCCAGCGCTGGCGGGTAGCGGGCCGTGATTTAGGCGCTAATTACCGCGCTGTGGGCCACCACACTGAGATATGCAGCCCGCGGTCTCATTACACCAGCTTGTTACGTGCCTATTGATCATTGTGATATTATAATGTGACTAGTTGCTGTCGTGACTTTGTTTGATGTTCTGCTGTTGCTGGACCACGTTCGCCACTATCATCTAAGTAAGTATAGTGAAACCAAAGTAATTTGTCTATTCGAATTCGATCCAATGCGGCGAAGTAACAAAAAATTATGAGACTTGACATAGCGCATCGATGGGAATATTATGATGTCAGCGTTACCTAATTGTATCAAGTCCTATCAAGTCTCATATATTTTGATTTCTAATTTCCCACTCGAGATTATCGAATGTTTGACTAAATGCCTTGGGTCTACTGTATTTATGACGATATCATTTTACAAATTACAATCAAGTTATCTAGGCATTTGTAACGCTTTATTTCGCCTATGCTTGTATTAACGTGCCTTTAGTGCCTAATATTTTCTCTAATTTTCAAGTACCTGTACACTTAAACAACATAATAAGATTGAGGCATGGAGTTGTTTGAGCAATAAGTGGTGTTCACAGTGCATTACGCTGTCAATGAGCGGTAACTAAGTTTCCCCTACAAGCGAGTACGGTCTGCAACAAAAGTCCAGTAAATATTTAATACTAGCGACCCGCCCCGGCGTCGCACGTGTATAAAATATATAGCCACTGAATAAATGATTAAAATCGACAGCCTATGATCCTTCACGTGGTCTACTTCTTATATTCTGTGCCAAATAACATAAAAATTGCTCCAGTAGTTTGCGACTTTCAAATAATTTCCTCCGTTTTTTCCACATTCTCCTATTAGTCTTAGCGTGATAAAATATAGCCTATAGCCTTCCTCAATAAATGGGCTATCTAACACTGAAATAATCATCAAAATCCGTTGCGTACTTTTAAAGATTAAAGGGAACAAAGGGACATGAGGGAAAAAAGCGACCTTGTTTTATAATATGTGATAGAAGATGTATATTATAGATGTACAAAAAATTTACCTCTACAATTTTATTATAATATGTTATATGTATAGATATAGATAGATACCTATAGATAGATAATATATACACTAAAACAAATAATAACTAAAAAAAAACGGTAAAGGTTCGGAAACCTACCCCAAAATTGATGGGGAGCGGGAGTGAGGGGGGAGGGAAGAGGAGGGGAAATACCCTAATCCACACTGAAAAACCCCCCAGTATTGGAGCTACTCACCTTTGAAATTTTCGGGATTCTGATGCTACATCAATCATATTTTATTCTCGGCAATTTGCATAGCGTGTTTTGTGACGGTCGCCGGCTGCTGCTGCAGCACAGTCACAGTTCTAAACCAACCAACTTTTGGACTTTCTGGATTGTGTTTGTTTTTGTTTTGGCGGGGGGCTGCGAGCCCCCCGAGCCCCCCCCCCCCCCCCCCCCCTTTCTTTTATAACGGTCACTGGCTGCTACTGAAATGAAATAAAAATGATGCGCTTGATACGGCGCCGGCAGTCATTTCGTCAACTTGCTGGGGAAGGTTTGTGAACGTGTGAATTTAGCATGCTACTTACTTTTTTTCAGCTAGTCAGGTCAGTCAAGAGTCAAGACATAATTTACTCATAATATAATACTTTAGGATGTGTACGTGTTCCTCGTAGACTGTAAAGAGTTCACTGTGAAAGTAGCAGCGCTGAAAGCCCAAAATTTTTTTTTCACTTATGTATGAGGAAACTGGTGACGCTCGGGCCCTTGCCCATACAAAAGTGAAAAAAATACGTCTTTCAGCGCTGCTACTTTCACAGTGAACTCTCTACAAGGAACACGTACACACCCTAAAGTATTGTCACTTAGTTTTGTTACACACTGTATGTCAGTTATAAACCGTACTCCTCCGAAACGGCTTCACTGATTTTTATATTATAAGTATTATGCATATTCAGTAGATCTGAGAATCGGCTACTAGACTAAGAAAATAGTATGTCTGGTCTCTGGGTTACTGGCTCCTTTTTATGTTGATAATTTATTTATTTATTTAAATCAGGCTACTTAGGCCAACAGATAATGCATTTGTTGAATAAATAATAGTAAATTACTACAACTCGAGAGTATCGACGATCATTGTGCGACGGGCTAGCGACGAACGTTGCCATGGTGTCATACTTATTAATCACCTCACTAAAATACTTTATATGGCAAAAGAAAATTTGCCGGGACAGCAAGTATTATTATGAAACTTAATAACATTTTTTCGAAACATGAACATCCCTTCTTACATCGCACCGCGCACGTCTGCGTCATACGGAGAACACTTCCCCAATATTTTCAGTCTCTACGATCAGTAGTTTAGGTTTTATCGTTATTCCATTTTCATATCTAATAATTGTTTTAACCCTAGATTTCGCCTAAAACACAGGGTAAAGTAATTCTGGCAACACTGTTAACTAATACCTCACCGTGTATATTAATTATTAATACTTACTGAAAATTATTAAGTAAGTAAGTAAATTTATGATTATTATATCATTCAAGACAAAGCCTGTTATTGATAATATGATAATATGTATATTATATTTTATAAATTAAATAGATTAGTAAAAGTGTAACTTCATTTCTTATAAAAATAATATTTTTAAATTTTTGTCACTTTACACAATCTTTTGTGCATAAAATTTAAATCTCAATGAAAAAAAAACACCAATTCGTACAGGATTCAGGAATAATTGATTTCGAATTTCGAACGCCAATATTTTTTTGACAATAATATTGTGATGACAAAACATAATGTAAAGCCCTCCATTCAAGACAAACTTTCTAAATTCTACAAAAGTGTAAGAAAACAATATGATAATAACAATAAATTGTTACAAATATATAGTTATTATTTAGATTTAACAACTAAATGTTACGATAATATAATAGGCTTCATAAGTTGCAATTTCGATTGTAAATCTAGATCATTTACAAATAGAATGAGATCGCCTTATCGTGAATGGTGGCTTTATTTCATAAGCAAAAGAGTATTTACTCAAATGAGCTCTAATGGCTGGTTTACACGTATTAAGTGGATAAGTAGTTTACTAAATTTTTACTTAATTTTAATTTATTAATTGCATGTAAACACAAATTTAGTAGCAAGTAGCATGTTTAAATTTAGTGAAGTAATTATAAAGTCATAAGTTAAAATTTATTGACTACTTATCTACTTATTACGTGTAAACCAGCCATAACTTGCATGGCAAAAATAGAGTACACAGATTATGTCTATTGTGGCAAAAAGCAGTGATCGGCGTCTCTAAATCCCTGCGTCGCTGCAAGCCGCTGCTAAACGCTGTAAAGCGCTGTAAACTGTTCATGCTTTGTAACGACTTTTAAGGATAAATTTCAACAAACTATGAATTACATCTTCCATAAAATACATCAAATAATAATGATGCGAATTTTCGAGCAGATTGGACTAAGGAATCGAGTTGTCCCATACTAACTTCATCTCCCCTTTTCACACCCTTAGGAGAGGAATTTCTAAAAATCCCTTCTTATCGCACGCCTACGTTATACGAAGAACACTCCCTCCAAATTTCAAGTATTTACAATCACTGGCTTAGGCCATGGCGTGATTCCATTTTCATGTCATTCAGGACAAAGCCTTTTATATACATATGCTTTTATATAATGATATAGATATAAATAATATAAGTAAAGTATTTTCGCTTTAAGTTGAGAACAAAGGTTAAAATTTACTAATGAAGGGTGAGCTGTGTTCATTAATAATATTATAAAGCTATAGAATTGGTTTGTTTAAAGAACTGCTGACCGATTTTTATGTTATTTGTAACATATATAGTGTAGACCACGGGAAAGGACCATAAAGACTAATATAAGCTCAAGTAGAATCAACTTTGATAAAAATTAGCAGTTTTTCTGTGAAGAAGTGTCACATTTACAAACTACCACTATACGTTACTTTTCATTTAGGAATTCGCATAAATGATCCACAGCCAGTAGTCACGACACTAGCGTATTTTTCTCTTCGTCGTTACATAATTCTTAATTATTTACATGCTCAATAAAATATTTTGTTACAATAAGCGTTTTAAATCAATTTTGTTTGCTAACGATACGTAAATATCGAAGGCACTCGGGCGGATCGGCAAGCCGTAATATTATTATCGATTTCTTAATATTCGATCATGAATATAATAAATTGTGTCCAAGTGGTTTGTCCACAGTTTGAACTTTGAACAAATATATTTTTAATGAGATCGCAGCGCTGTTTATGGTTTCTGACCTCATTAAAAGTTTATTAATTTGCTGTAGACCGATATCGCACTAGTTACTTATCTAAGAATAATGTTATTAGAACATTTTTTGGAGTTTACTCCTTAAGAATCAATTTTCATATATAAGGCGCCCGGTATGAGAAAAATCCGAGAGGTAAAAAAAACCTACTAAAAGTAACGAAAAAATGTGTCACGTTTTTGGTGCGCACCTTTAGAGCGCAACTTTCTAATTTGGCTGTGAGTGTATTAAAACCATAAAGGTAATATACATATCGAAATATTATATTATATTATTATATAATTATAATATTATATTATTATATAATATTATATTCCGATAGGTATATTAACTTTATGATTAAGACGTACATATGGTACGCTGTATAGGCGACTATAGAGATCAACTACGATAACTTGGCGCGCCCCTCCATAATTCAAAACGTTTGAAGTGAGTTGTCAAAACGACTTGAAGTGCGTTGTCTTAGTAGGCTAGTTATGATTAGTTGACCAACAAAACTGAAATATTACGTGTAGTGTGATTGGTTGAATACTTACTACATACAAACTCTTTCATAAGGATGTGACTACACACATTGAAACAGTCATTTGGAGGGGCGCGCCAAGTTATCGTAGTTGATCTCTACCTATATACTTTATGTTATTACCTATATACTTTATGTTATTGGACTTGTTTGTTTCTATCAGTGTCGATGTATTTATATTGCTATTTTTGTTATAAATATCAATAATTAATATTGTTATTGTGAAGTTATAATTTTTATCATTATACTGGTTAAAGTCAACTAAAAGTATTTTGAAATAACTATGGCAGAAAGGGGTGTAGATAATATTGCCGGAACATCTGATTTCATATGATATTAATCTTTTTTCAATTGAATAAACTCTTTTTGCGTATGGTTAGATACTCGTAAGGAGTAAACTCCAGTCGTGCGTCGGAGCTGACACACTTTTTTTTATTTGTTTTCCTTCAGTACGGTGAAAGAAGTAACTACTATAACTCTACGCCCAAAATTCACACACTCGCTAAAGTTAGCATGATACTAGTAAACTTCTCGTGAAACAATAGAACATGTGACAAAAACATCTCTCTCCGCTTTCCGCTCCATTCCGCTTTCCGCTTTACTCACACGCCTCGCTCGCGGCCGAGAGCTCTACAAACACTGACGGGTTTGATTTGTTTTGGCGGCGCACTTCAGCCACCGACAGTGCGGTCTTGATCAACTAAATGGAAATTGATAATTTTGTACCACTTTAAAGGAGCTCCAGTAAACATTTCAGCGAGTTAAAAATCTGAAAATGGTAGTACGATAGAATATACAATATCGTCAATATCGTAAGTTAAGGTTGCTACAGAGTTTTTATCGACGATTAAAATAGATATTCAAATTCGTAAGTAAAGTTTTAAGCATTTTATTCGTTCTTTTAAGTGTTTTCAAACGCACCTCAGCTATAAATCACATAACAACAAAAAAGTAAATAGCCAGGATGTAGCGGGTATGTTCGAAAACAAGTTTGAAGTCATGCAGCTTGAGGAAGACAAGCGACCGCTCGGAAACGGAAGCTCACCCGCAGACAACATGGCCGCCGGCCGCTTCCGCCCGCGCGCTTCCGGTGCGGGTAGACGGTAAATAGCTTGTGTTCGGATACTGTAATGGCGCTATTGAGAGACTCAATAATACGGGATAATGGGGTATAAAGATTTTTTTATGTGGACAGCCAATGCAGCGGGAGAGAGATACTTAGATATTGCGACCATCGTAATCCTTGGCCGTCCCAAAAAATTATATCGATGCTTGTAATATGACGTGCTTGAATTACTTCTAGAGCCAGCGAGAGTTTCATAGGAGGTTTAAGTGTCGCTAATACCTGAAACTGAACATAGAGTAGTAATACCGGTGGTAAGCACTATGTAGGATATTCTGAAAAACATTTATTTTAACCCTAGATTACGTAACGTCGACAAAATTACGACGGCAAAATTATGAAAATACAAAGTTCGCGTCATTTCCTCGTACTCCGCTTCACTGTACCTTCCCAATTTAGTTTGTCGGTTTGCTAGGTACTGTCATTATGATCGGATGTGATTTCTGTAGAGTTATAACCAACGTGTCGTAAAATTTGCGAAAGTTTAGTGTTTACGTGTGAGTTTTGAACAAAGGTAAATTTACTTATTTTTATTACTTTTTACAAAAATTTTAGTTTATTTTAGTATATATTCTGTGTCTTTATATATTTACAATAAATTATATGGTTTTTTCTCGGACATAATGAAACGTTCGAATTCTCGGACATAATGAAATTCGTCAGTTATTAGAGGCGGCTGACTTTGCATGAAATGTAAAGAGGCGCACAACATAAATATGTGTTCAAATTGTGTAGAGTATAAAACATATAAATTATTTTCATTAATATGTGATCTCTAAAGCCCAAAGAATAAATAATTGTAGTTTCTTAAATAATTAGTTTATGATTCGTTGATTTATATTGTTTTATTTGCCTGTCGTATTTTTACGAATGTTTAGTAACAACGTCACTTGTAGGATAGTTTATTAATCTAGGGTTAAATTTATTCAGAAATAAAACAATTTTAATTTTGATTTTGAATAATGCAAAGTATCTTGGCAGAAGAGATAAATCTCTGATTTACAACGAAATGTTCAGCCGGTATTCCAGAATGTTCACAAACAGCGTCATACAGAAGATAAACACGACGTAAGCAACTCGCATGTTACGGTAAGCATTATCTTGGCCAATAAACTTTAATTTATGTTTATTTTAATACACAAACTGCAGCTAAACTTCAATAATGTACGATAACATATTGCTGTGCACTTCCGTAGACAAATAAGGTCGTGTACAAACGTGCGACATACTCATGATTTGCAGCTGCTTATTACTACGTAACACTACCTTACTCAAACTACAGCATATTTTACGATTAAACTAATATTTTCAAAGGATATGTATTATGTATAAGTACTTTATGGGCCATTTCATAATATTATATTATAAGCGAAGACAAATTACACTATTATTACACTATTATACATAATTATTATCTCCAGTTTCTTTTTGTTTCTAGTTAGACGCTCAAATGAAATATGGTTCTAATATTATGACGTATTTGCTTGGTTTTTTATAAAATCTTATTAAATTCGACAACATCTTTTAACTGTCGTTGTGAAAATTAGTAAAAATTTTACTTGGAAAACTAAAGTATAGCATACTTTATATTGTTTTTTTTTTCCTTGTGCAAGTATAAATTTTTTAGGTGCATTTTGTCTAAGAAATTTTACTACTAAGGGCCTGTTTTACCACTTCCTGAGAAGGTGCCGGATAAGGCATAGGCTATCCACAACTTATTTGACTGATGCTCCATACTCTATCTGTCAAGTTAGGTTTTGGATAGCCTATCCGGCACTTATGAGGAAGTGGTGAAACAGGCCCTAAGAAAGTAAAAAAAAAATAATAAGGTCTGATGTATATATTCGCACGTCAGCACACCGCCTTATTCCCAGTCCGCTATCCATCGCTGGTTCCTGAGGAAGCCGGGGCCATGTCACGCGCCGGACGTGTCCGCTCCGCTCCGCCACCCGCTTCCCGCCGCCCGTCTGCTAGCTGCCTTATCTTCGATTATATGCGCTTGCCTTTATTTATGAATATACTTATAGAAGTTCCAGGATTTCTGAGCGTTGCTAGAATCTGATGGCTAATTTTGACAACAGATTTTCAAAAAATATCCTTGATCATTGGATAAATAATATATTTGCATGTTTCACACACATAATCAGCCGCTATAAGGAAAAAAAGGATCGAAATGTTTTATTTCAATTACCCCGGTATTGCTAGAGTCAATAATTTACTTTCTCACTTTTTGCCTTCAGATTCTGGACTCTGGTAGATCTATAAGCTGGCTGGCTCATTTATGTTTGTGTAAATTTTACTAATTGGTGTAGTAGGTACACACTACCTTAATTATTGGTGTAAAGTTGGTTGTTTACGCATATTTTTCTGTGAAATGTACGTGGTTCATAACCTGTCTAACAATACCGAAAAAAGTTATGCTGCTTAGCAAATTTTTACTTCTGCACACGCTAATTTAATAGACCGTAAATATTCTGTTCTCTGTAAAAAGTTTACTTCTGTAGATATCATTACAGAAACCCATCCATCAATCAGTGCATCCAGAGTAATAGGCTTCTGCGAGGTTCATTTGATGAAACTGAGCCCACTGTGAATACTGAATTCAATTAGTTAACTTTATGGTATTTTTTATGTATAGCGACCTTATTTTGAAGTTATTTGGCGCAATTTGACACCTTTGGAGACTTGAGATCAGCGTACTTATCTTTTTCTTGTAATGAAGTTTTTTTTTCCAATATTGTAATTATTCGCCTCAAAAGCTCTTATATTATGTGTAAAATTATCATTATTAGAAAATAGTATACTTACTATAACTTTACTTTCATAGGCATTTGTCCTCTTACACGAGCTTTGAAGGAAACTTCTCATAGAAATATTCAGGGAAAATAAATCTCAAAAGAGTAGTTCTTTCGCATATATTAAATAATTACCTATATTATTTAACCCTCGATTAATATACAGTGCGATATCATTTTCTGTAAGTGGGGAAAATAAATAATATTTCAAAGGAATTTATAAAGGGAAAGAGAAACCAGTAAGACCATGTGGTATATTCATATATTTATTATTTGAAACGGTTATGACAACTATATCGGTAAACATATCAGGATATATTAAGTAACATTTCATATACTTTGGTACATTTCTACGTCTAAAGCTATATTATATAAAAGCACAAATAATATAACCGGAGTTTTGTTACTTAACTATATTATAATCTATTATACATGTCTAGTCATAAGCCGTTTTTGTATAATTTAACAATTGACGAAATGCATAATCATCAGCCGAATTCTCAAACGCTATTTCTCCTCTTGATAACGATTTGTCTTTGTCTATGCTTGGCCGAGTGATAAGGATGGCATGCTAGTAGTATTTGAGTAGCTTCCGAAAGTTCGGCCCAGCTTCAGAGATTACTCGAAATATCTCGAAGCATTTCAAGATGGCTACGTTAAAAAGCTTTATTACCAACTATTTATACATGATCCAACTCATGTGGACGTTTTGTCACAATAATATACACTTTATACAAAATAGCTGATCTACATCTAGTCTATACATTCACATAAGAACAGTATAATTCTTATATTACTCGTACCGTAATGTTATAAAATCGTTTTACAATGAAGCTAAGTAAATCTAGTTTTTGATGACAATCATTATAATATGAAACATTTCTTGGCTATTTCGAAAAAACATCTTATTTACTATTTTCAGGACATTAAAAAAAGGTTGTTGGAAATTTTTGGGGTGCTCGTCTGGTCTTTTAAAGTTCCGACCAAGTTTCAAAGTTTTTATATGATCTTTATACGACATATTCATAGATTATGTCGTGCTCATTGGCTACCAGTTTAATGCCTAAGTAGATCTAGATACTAGGATTATAGTTACCTACTCTTACAACGGCAGTTTACTCTGATATTCATAGATCTTAACTTACAAGAAAATACATATTTTCTATAAAATATATTAGTAGATAGAAAATATAACATAAAAATAACTGAAGCTATGAAAATCTTTTCATAACAGATACATTTTGGACAACAAAACAATATCATGTCAGATATCTTAAAAGGGGGTATAAAGTTCATATTTTCATAATGTATATTTTCTTTACATTTTCCTTTATCCTTAGTGAATTGATCAACCTTTGTACGAAGTATTGGACTGTAGATAAACACATAATTGAGTAAACATTTGTTTTCCAGATTAAGACTCAATTTCACCAAAGACTGTTAAAATTAAACGATCGAATTAATATCATTTTACATCTCTCTTTTTTCGTATGAATTAAAGAGAAGATATTATGATATTTTAACAAGATGTTAAGGGGCTATATTGAAAAAACTGTCCTTTTTGACGTAATACTATATAGGACCTTCAGAAATGTTACAAACCTGGTAATGAGATATACATATCTTCATAGCCTTATCTAGGTTTGAGAAGAACTAGAGACACGATTAATGTATTTTGCCTCGATACATTTAATTTTCGAAATGACCTCTTAAAAATACGAAATTTGAAGATTATTTTTAAACGAAAATAGATGTATTGTAGGAAATTAGTTAGACACCTTTGCAACTAAAAATCGTATAGAAGCATTTTGCTTAAATGCTCCTAGTTATTTTTTAAATAATTATAATTACGTTTTTTCGCATGTTTTCCGAGCGAGCCGATAGCTTCTGGCCGCAGCGTATTCACGACTTTATAGTCATACAAATTAAGTATAAAATTGCCCTTGCGCTATAATTTATTTTCAATATATCGCCTTAACACTAACAGACGTTGGTGTAATTGGGCCTTAGGCTCAGAACTCCATCAGAAATCGATTCATTGGTAGATGACGGATTTGCGTTATTTGGTCGAGATCGTGATGGTTGGATGCTTAGCGACTGGATTTGATAATGACCCGACCAAATTACGTAATTTCAGTTCAGATCAAGGTCAGCCATGTGAATTCGTTTCTCTAAGAGCGACCGCAGACCTACAATTTTAAGTTGGTCAACTAAGTCGCACAGTATACCAATTATAGCTATAGCGACTTATGAGAGCTCGCACATTTTTGCAACTAAATTCGATTCCTTTCCGATTACCTGCAATTTATCAGTTGTCCAATTAAATTGCGATATTACGTAAGTAATTTAGTTTAAATACGATAGTCGGCCAACTTGAAATTGTATATCTGCGGTGACCCTAATAGTGCTATCAGAGAATTTGATTCATAGACCTACGTAATTTGGTCGCGTTACGCCAAACCCAGGCAGACCACGACTTACATTGAATTGAATTAATCCGACCAAATGAGGTAGATCCCCTAACTGCAATCCATCCATCAATACTCGTATTGGGCCTTAGTTGATGGACAGCATGGCGAGATCGTCAGCGCTCCTGTACCGCATGCTATGCTCCTTCGGCCACTGCGTAGCTGTACATAGAAGATGAATTAGTAATAAGCTTCTTACGAATCACGTATGTAATGTAAACGTTTTTCAAAAATTGTTGGTACCAAGATAATAGAAGTTTTTTAAAAGTAATTTGTATGATCGGTCAAGAGTTTAGGGTGGTATGTATTGAGTTAGTTATGCTATGCAACATATTTTAATTAACTTGTTTAAGCTTGGACACAAACACAACTACCAAACATAGAGTGAAAATTATAAAAATTAAAAACAATCAAATCAAAATTAAATCTACAAAATAACAGTTTTGTCTAAGTCAAATGCAATGCAACATTACAAACAGAAGCACTAGTTAAAATATACTAAGTAATTGACATTTAAATCAGAATATTACAAGTTACAACCGATCTAAGGTGCAAAAAGTGCAAAAGAAATACGAAAAGCAAAACAAAATACTAATTCATAAACAATAAAGATATCTACATTGTGTGTATTTTATATTTTATAGATACAAAAAAAAAAAACCTGAAAAGACGTTTTACAAATTTAAAACTTTTTTTACTCCAGTGCATAACTTTATAATTATGGTCTGTATATTATATGTATGTATATTGTATACTGTATATTTAATTGGCCTTCTTGTATTGCATCTAGATTCTATATTTATGTATGTTAGCTGTAAGTTTTCCAAAAATTAATAAAAATAAAATACAGTATACTATACAGTACAATTTGTGGATACTTTTACAGGTAAGTAGTTCCAAATTCAAGTTTATAGATATAATAATAATAAGTAGTTCCAAATTCGAGTTTTTCATGTGAATATAATAATAATTGAACTAACAACAAAACAAGTAAGATGAGTATGTCCGAGCTAACTACGTAATAAACCCATGCTATACCATTCCGCTTTGCACAGTGTCTTTTTTTCTTGCGTTTGCATGCAATGCTTTTTTTCGAGCGTGACTTGTGCGAGTAACGTGCTGAAACATTGTGATAAAATAATTAGGTTTTATAACATTCGTTATGCCTTAAGTTTGCAGTGAAATATAAGTTTAGGGGCCTGTTTCACCACTTTCTGATAAGTGCTAGCTGAAAGACTATCCATAACTTATCTGACAGATATTCCAGAACTTATCTGTCAGATAAGTTGTAGATAGCTTATACGGTACTTATCAGGAAGTGGTGAAACAGTCCCTACACCTCGTTTAATATCAGCAATTTTGTTATTTGCGCCGATTCTTTACTAATTAATAATGCAAACTTAAGGCGAATAGTACGTAAACCTTCTAAACATTATTGATGAGTATGTATAGATGATAGTCACAGTTTCTTAACTAAAGGCATTCAGGGACTAAGAACCTCAATCAGAAACTATAATCGTCTAGACATGGAGGCTACAGTTTAAAAAAGTATATTAACTTATTTTGAACGTCGTAGCTTTCTCTACCAACGTGCAGTACCTAAAGATTGTTGAAAAATCAGTAACAGTAAGTATTTTTACGTTATACGTGTAAACTATAAGTTTCAAGAAAGAAATATATTTTCTCATAGCATTTAGAATTTGTCAAAAGCTAGGCTTATCAGCCTGAAAAGTGAGTTTGTTTACGTCAATTTCCAGTAAATAAATAACATGTACGGTTCAAATGCCTTTAAAATTATTTTCTAAATGCCATGTCAGTAGTATAAGTTCAGAAATAGTGTAATAAGATTGTCACAGTGAACATTCCCCTCATGCTCAGTTGTTAAATTGTAACTTACCGGTGTAGTGCATATTGCGGTACATGTCCGGACAGTTGCTGGATACCTGGTCCAATAAAATTTAAAGTTACTAGGCTGTTACAATATGTAGTTACAAGTACGTTTTTTGTATAATGGGAGCGTTTTTAGAGGTCGAATCAAATCAATGAACTGTAGATTTGACGACCTCCGTGGCGCAGTGGTGAGCGCGTTGAGCTCAAGCCGGAGGTCGCGGGTTCGAATCCCGCCGACGGAACAAAAAGTTTATAAAGTTCCTGGGTCATGGATGTATATTAAATATGTGTATCATATAATAAAAATCTTAAATATATGTATAGTATAAAAGTATTAAATATATTTCCGTTGTCTGGTACCCGTAACACAAGTCTTTCGGGTACTTAGCACGGGGCCAGACTGACGTGGTGTGAAGCGTCCATAGATATTATTATATTATTATTATTTAAAAAGGGGAAACTGATTTACAATAAGATTGTTGATACTGGAGGCTACCTGTGTTAATAAACCACTCTTACTACTAAGATTATACTTAAGTTATTACTAACATCATACTTATCAGCAATATTTACAAGTAGAGCATCTACCTACGCACAAAACCGCTAAACAATATCGCATAATAAAAGATTAATGAAGTGTTTAAACTCGTTATCAGTAAACCTGTTACTTGTTTAGAGTCATTCATTGGCAAGATAAGGAGCTCGAACACTGAAGATATTTCAACCACTTTTCATTCTATTGTTCCGATCCTGACTTAGATTTATTTGTTTAGTTGTTTCACCCTTAATGATTGTTTATTGAATTGGCATGAGATTAAAATGGTTCCTCGAATTCACCTGAATGGGTATCGGGTTGAGAAATCAGAGTAATTAACGTTTACTTCAGAGGTTTATTTTACAAGCTGATAATATCAACAAAAGTAAGAAATTTCCTTGTCCAAGTAGAACCACCAACCCGAATACAATAGCTACAAGTTTATTCTTGATCATTGACGCTCTCGCTAGCACTATTCTATATTACTACCGTGGGCGGATATAATCAGGGCGAGCAAAGCGAGCCCTATAAGTATATCCAACAACCTAAGCAGTAAGCACTATTTTGTGGTACATTTTAATGAAAAACTATCACGGCTACTGATTTGTGCTTTAAAATGGTAATTTTTATTTATATGTAGATGTGTTGTCAGTTATCACTTATCGATGATGATATCAGTCAAGGTTTGGTTACTATTAAAATAAAAATAAAAACTTCCTTAAAGATTATACCACGCAGAAAAGCAACGCGAGCTCTCACAAAGCTCGACTTTTAGCTAGCATTTATTATATTATTAATCTTTATCTAAGCTTTATCTTTAGCAGTATACTATGTGTTTTGAAATAATTCCAGATTAAATTTATTTATAAGCTAGGAAACCGCACGTTGCTCCGTCAAGACGTCGCGGGGCGCGGTGTCACCTCACCACAGTCTGCTCTGCTGATTTAATTAATGCACAGCGCTAATTATGTCTCACGCGATCTAGACACACTAGTTCTTGGATAATTATATACTGATACTAATTATTATCAACATATTTTTAAAGGAAAAGTTTTTAGAATCATTTTAATTATCATTGTTGGTGTCCTTGTGTTAAAATTATTCAAGTATTAAGTAAAAATTCTTATGTATCACTGTAATTCTTATATAATTTAACTCTCCAAGTTGACTCATAATAAACAAATTGGAAGTGAGCAACCGTAGATGAAAATTCCCCTTTATGATGTCTTCGCCTGTGATTGCCTTTGATCGACTAAGATAATATATATATAGAATACTATAGACATTTTCGCAATCATGCATTTACAATCATGTAAAATTTAAGACACGTAACCGTGATTATCAGTGATTGACATCGATTTTGCATTTAATATTATAGGTCTACTACATATGGACAAGCTTGCAATTAAGATGGTAATCATTTTTAATTTCTACCCATGGTGCGTATTACTACTGCCATTCCTATCTCTAGTTGTTACTAGAGATAGGAATAGCTCTCATTAGACAATATATTTTATGTCAATTCAATGTTATCGATGGTTTACACGTATTAAGTAGATAAGTAGTAACTAAATTCTAATTGTCATCTAGCTTAGGTCTTACTAAATTTTAACTTGCTACTTGCTACTAAATTTTGTGTTTACACGCAATTAACAACATAAAATTAAGTTAAAATTTAGTTAATTACTTATCTACTTAATACGTGTAAACCAGCCCCTAGCTGCGATCGGTCGTATGTCAAACCAGAGATAGATTGAATATTGGGAACGGCCGTTAGACAACAATGAAACCTTAACGGAGATAGCTGACTTGATGACGTCACTCACCGGCATCCCCTGCTTGTTGAAGTTGATGTTGGTGCGCACGGTGCGGTGGTGGAGCGGCTGTACCGGCCGCGCGTTGTTGCCCAGCGGCGCCTTCGGAGACAGAGCTGACCCTTGCATGAGCCGTCTGATCGCGTACATCTGATACAAGGTTTTAAGGCATAAAGTATCATATCATAAATTAGTAGTAGTGCTGATAGAATATAATGGCACATCAAAAAATATTGTAAATGTGAAAATGTGTTGGTCTGTCTGTTTGTCACTATTTAAGCTTGATGAAATGTTATATTAAATTTTCAAACATCAAACTCCTTAACGCTTATGAATCGAGGAAAGAATATAGAACAGTTTTTATCACACAAACACGCGAAAAATGTATCTCCTCTGCACGAAGTTGCTAGTAACATCCAGCGCACTTATAAATCAACAATACTAGAGTGATGTTCAAAATAGCGTGCGCTATCAGCGCTTTAGACCACCTCTATATGCAGTTGCATATACTTTATTGCATTCTGCGAAACACTGTGCTATTTTGCGTCCTTTTGCTGTGAGGCTGATGTTCACTTTGACCACTTTTGCTTGGGATAAATAGTCCTACACGAGCTACTAGACGCATTATTGCTGTAATTTTCGTAATTGTAATTTCACTCCACTGAATGTTCGTTTGAATGAATTACACTATACAATGTTAATTGTATGTTCGGCGTATTAATGAAGATTGCCGAACAAGGGACCAAATTAAATAATATCACTTCTTCGTTCATGTTCTCTCAAAATATAGACATTAAAACCTATTGGTATGACTAAGCTCACCTCTTGCTTGGAGATGTAGATGGGCTTGTTGAAGATGATCCAGACGGCGGTCTCCCAGCAGCCGGGGTGCGTGGTGGAGCCCTCGTACGTGAGGTACTGCTGGGTGCTGGGCAGCAGCGAGCTCAGCGGCAAGTGCTTGATGGGGTACGAGCTACCTAGAATTGGCGGACTTTTGTTGCATTGTGATGCATTGTGGAAAAAAGCGGCATCTCGTCTATGATATGTTTTGACCTAGCATAGACGAGATGCCGCTTTTTTCTTGATACGGCGTCTCGACATACAAGGTGTAACAAAACTAAGTGATAATATTTTACGGTGTGTACACTGTACATGTTCCTTGTAAAGAGTTCCTAAAATAAATAAAAACCATTTTTTTTCACTTTTGTATGGGCAAGCGCCCCAGTGCAGCGTCAGGAGTTTCCCCATACAAAGGTGGAAAAATGGGCTTTCAACGCTTCTACTTTCACAGTAAATTCTCTGCAAGGAACACGTACACACCCTTTAGGGTGTAGGTTAAGGGTGTATAATCACTTAGTTTTGTTACACTCTGTGTAGATATCACTGATGCTAGACAATAGACAGTTAATATCTGCTTATTTCCTTCCAGCACCATCGGTTGTTAGCAATAAATTTGCATTACGTCATCTTAAGCGTTGGTATAAAACATTACAATGTTTGATCGTATGTATCTGTTAGTCTGTCTGATTGCTCATGAGTCATGACTTACCCCTGAATCCAACTTTGTTGAACGCGCTTGTTATCAACCTCAGCTCCTTGTTCGTTGGTTCACCAATCTGAAAAGTTACATTTATTAAATATCTAGTAAGCACCATTTTTACCACTTCCTCTTTCTTGAACTTGGCAACAGTTGATAATTTGACAATCGTTAAACTTCAGTAGTTTTTATGTACCCATTTGACTAGGTGTTGCTCAATTATAATTGGTAACTATTATTACATAAAAGCCTTGAGGTCTGGTAAGATTCATGAGGAATTTACCTGCACCATGAGTGAAATGCCGACAACGCCCTGCGACTTGTGTTGCGCTTCCGACATGTTGTGATATAGCTCCTTGTTGAACCCGTATAGCTGAATCTGTTGAAGTATCATCATCATTACTTAATAATTTTCGTTGAGCACGTATTCATTTATTTGGACTGCATTGTTCTTATTTCAAACATTGTCTGAAATCACGCTTATGTATGAGCTTAATTCGTAAGTCTAACATAAAGCTACCACAACTCACAAGTAAGAAGTATAGAACAAGACACATTATCTAGCCACACTTAAATTAGGTTCATCTTTTATATCTATACTTATTATAAAACAAAGTCGCTTTTTTTCCCTCATGTCCCTTTGTTCCCTTTAATCTTTAAAACTACGTAACGGATTTTGATGATACTTTCAGTGTTAAGTAGATAGTCCATTTATCGAGGAAGGTTATAGGCTATATTTTATCACGCTAAGACTAATAGGAGCGAAGAAATAGAGGAAAATGTGGAAAAAAATTATTTTAAAGGGCTAACTCGAACGCGATAATCTCAGGAACTACTGGTCCGATTTGGAAAATTATTTTATTGTTAGATAGCCAATTCATTGTGGAAGGCTACAGGCTATATTTTTAAAGACTAATAGGAGAATGTGGAAAAAACGGGTGAAATTATTTGAAAGGACTTATCTCGCGAACTACTGGAGCAATTTTTATGTTATTTGACACAGATAAGTAGACCACATGAAGGATCATAGGCTATCAATTTTAATTATTTTTTCTGTGGCAATATATTTTATACCCGAACGACGCCGGGGCGGGTCGTTAGTAATAATAATATTTTTAACCGACTTCCAAAAAACGAGGAGGTTATATGAACATAGGCTGTGGATATTTTTTTTTGTATGTTCAACGATTACTCCGCCGTTTGTGAACCGATTTTCGAAATTTTTATTTTGTTGTATTAGGTTTTACTCCAATTTGGTACCATGTTCACAAAAGTGGTGACCTGATGATGGGATCCAGGAGTAATCGAGGGAACTCCTCGAAATTTATATGGAAACATATGGTGATTTTGGTTTTATGTGAAGTGTACTAAGAATATGCTACCAAAAAGTCAAATATTGGGTCAAGGTATACCATAGTTTCGAAGGTGCTGAGAGAACTCCTGACTCTTTATAGATACACGTTTGGGAGCTTTGGCGTTGTTTTAAGAACAGAAAGCATATGCTACCATGCAATTCAAATTCATCATCATCATCATCGTCATCATCATCATTACCACGTCGTGTTAAGGTCACCAATGCTCATGGCACAAAATAGATAATAGTACAAGGCATAGGTTTGGATACAATAATAATAATTATGTACATAACAACACCAATTATTATAGGCTGTTTAATATACACGGCGGTTGGCGCCGCAGAGGCAACGGCGTGGCCGCGCGCCGCCGCGCGCCGCGCGGCGCGTGCTTAAACATCGTATTCGAGTTCTAACCGGAATGTCAGGGCATGCGGCATGCCGCGCTGCGAGCTTCTTGCACTGCAAAATTTGCAGCACGTGTTCACTTAGATTTTTTTAAATGTATTGTTTAAATTTATCTATCTACCTGATATTTGGGCCTTGGGGTATGCCGTATGACTCTTAACAGTCTTAACAAATTGTAATAAGATACGTAGAATATACGCAGTACCACCGACGACCATTTATAAATTCGCGGACTATGACGGAGATCAACTTAATAACAATTATACGAGATCAATTACCACTCAATATTATGATTTATGTTGTCAATTCAATGCTCACTGCTCACACCAAGCTCACTGTTGAGTTGTCAGTTGCTTACAAACTTTCAACAACACAATAGTAATCTGTTACTAGTTACAACTACCTATATAAAACTTCTACGTACAAGCGATAGCGCGACACACTAGGAGCGTCTCAGTGACATCTAGTGAAGACAATATGAAACTATTTTTTTATACAATTTGAATTGGCACTAACAGTTTACCTACTAGGTAACTAAAAAGAGTAAAATTATTATTTTTAACAAAAAATTAAAACCGACTTCCAAGGTAAAAACAATATTAATAGCATCCTTATAATATGTAACTAAAAAGTATTAAATAATTTTTCCTATCTAATATGTAGTGCCTTTTCCCGAATTCAGCTAAACCTCAACTATTTCTGTACTTAATCTTCAAAATTTTGAAGTCGGTGCCAGTTCCAAAAGTTTCAAATTTTCTGTCAAAGAAATAAAGATTCAGCTATATCTGGTACCGACTTCAAAATGATGAAGATTGAGTACAGAAATAGTTGAGGTTTAGCCGAATTCGGGAAAAGGCACTACATATTAGATAGGAAAAATTGTTTAATACTTTTAAGTTCATATTATAAGGATGCTAGTAATATTGTTTTTACCTTGGAAGTCGGTTTTAATTTTTTGTTAAAAATAATAATTATCAAGCTAATAATGTAAGCTACATAGTAATAGCGAGCTACACATGTTATATGCACAAGTATTTGAGGATCGGGGTTTCGCGTGATTCCCATTCTCATGGAAATTTAGTTATTCACAACAGATACCGTATGGCGTATGATATTGAAATACCGATATATGCACGATAGATATACAACCCCATATCGATCTCTTGGAACATGGGGATGATACATTAAAATATTCTCCTGTAGGTTGTTTCTATAGTTTATATCCCTGCAATCCAGGGTTTTTAAGATACGTAAACACAATAAATAATGGATAGGTTAGATAAGTAGAATATAGATTGATATTGATCCAAATTGTCCATATCATTCATCGTCACACGTCGCTTATTATCGCAAGACCTCTTGACTTATAAATATTTGCTTGCAAACTCAAGACTTCAATAGCAAACTTAAAAAAGTCAGTGAAGTAAGAAATTATTTTAATTAATAATCTTAATTAAATATTTAAGTACGAACCTTTTCTTTACATTAATAAATTGGTAGTCAACTCTTAGTTACCTCTCCCGGGAAAGTGTGATGGTCTATCTGATGCTCGGAACCTCTGTTGTCATCCAGGCCGTAGTGGAAGTAGATCTCCTCGAACTGGTAGCGGTAGGAGAGCGGCCCCCCGCTGATGTTGACTTGGTGCTTGCTGTCCTTCTCCACTCGGAAGACCAGGGACTGACCCGTGTTCTGGAGTACGCCGCTCACCTGGTAGAAGAATTGTTTAAAACTTGCTTGATAACTACGATAGTATGGACGAGCAACTGAATCAAAAAATGGATGGCTCTCACGACACACACTCCCAATGTGAGAGCTACAGCTAATCTAAGTTATTAAAACAGCAAAAATTGATTTTGTTATATTTTCTGGAAGTACTGTACGTTTTTGCTGAAATAACGAATTTTTAATTTATTTTTTATTTTATTCACAAAATGTATCCACACCTAGGCGCACAAATGCACATGTCATACTCAAGTCGGGCATAAAATTTTAGTTGTCTAGCTACGTGTGTAAGTTTGATAGTAAGCCATATTTGAGCTGTTTAAATATGAGTGAGAGTTATCATTCGTTATTGATTAAAAAAAAACTTGAAAAGCCACCTAAACCGAATAATAATAATATTTTAACCTAATATCCTAATGGCTAAGCCCAAATCACCTTGATTCCAAGGTGACCATTGAAACATTTAATTCTGTGTAGGCGTGTAATGAGGGCCGGGATCCTATCAATCAATAGGTCGCTCCTTGATTAAACCCCGACAGCTCGCGCTTGGAACTGAGATGACATATTGCCGCTGAACACGCGACCGCGGCGATATGCCGCTGGAATCGCTCTTTGTGCGTTAATGGAATCTAATGGTTTGTGATCATCAATTATAATGTTGCAAAATCCAGGGAGACTCTTACTTTGGCAAGTATTTTACAGCTTTGTAAAGATGCTACGATTTTTTTATGTTAATGTCTTTTGTTATTGTTTTGATGTAAACATACTCGATGTCCCGATTTATGCAACTAATAAGTTGATGAAAAAAATATACAATTTCTTACTTAGTATACTACTTAGTAGACTATAGGTCTCCCAGAATCTGATGGCAAAAAGTGAGAAAGTAAATTGATTCTAGCAAGACTGGGGTAATTGGAATGAAACATTTCGATCCTTTTAGGGTTCCGTAGCCAAAATGGCAAAAAACGGAACCCTTATAGATTCGTCATGTCTGTCTGTCTGTCTGTCTGTCTGTCTGTCTGTCCGTCCGTATGTCACAGCCACTTTTCTCCGAAACTATAAGAGCTATAATATTGAAACTTGGTAAGTTGATGTAGTCTGTGAACCGCATTAAGATTTTGATACAAAAATGGAAAAATTATTAATAGTTTTAGGGGTCCCCATAGGTACAACTGAAACAAAAAAAATTTTTTTTCGTCTAACTTATGCGTATAGGGTATCTATGGATAGGTCTTAAAAAATCATATTGAGGTTTCTAATATCATTTTTTTCTAATCTGAATAGTTTGCGAGAGAGACTCTTCCAAAGTGGTAAAATGTGTGTCCCCCCCCCCCCTCTAACTTCTAAAATAGGGGCATGATAATTCTAAAAAAAATATATGATGTACATTATTATAAAAAGTACCAACGAAAATTGGTTTGAACGAGATCTAACAAGTAGTTTTTTTATACGTCATAAATGGTAAACCTTAATTTTCATTAAATCAACTAAAATATAAAAAAAAATCAAAAACCTTTTAATTTTATAGAAATAAACCTTATTGCTGCTGCGGAACCCTTCATGGGCGAGTCCAACTCGCACTTGGCCGGTTTTTCTTTTCTAATAGCGGCTGATTCTGTGTGTGAAACATGCAAACTGCAAATATGTAAATTTATCAAATAATCAAGGATATTTTTTGAAAAACTGCTGTCAAAATTTGCCATCAGATTCTGGTAGACCTACACCCAGATTCTGGTAGACCTGTACCTATGACTATTACTTTCGCCCTCAGCAATAATGTTGTATATTATAATATGTACTGCTTATAAAAGCAGTACGTATTTTGACTAAAACATCCTCAATTGAATACCAAACCTAACATTCAGTCCATGTTCCACAGCCATGTGACATTCAGCTATAAAAGCACTGTAATTTACTGCCACTAGCTTGTTACAGCGAGGCGCTTCCATTTTACATTGCTGTGTTTAATGGGCGTCGGATGGGCGTATTCTAAAACTGCTTTGGTTAAACACACTAGGGCTTCGAAATCAACAACTCGACGGCTCAGATGTTATCGTCTAGATATAGTTTGCGTAAGCGGAATTGATAAACTTAGCATACAACGGCGTAATTAAAAAAGTTGGTATCAATGTACCATCAGAGAAGTTGATTCCTATGCATATGGCGGACTTAAGTAATTTGGTCGCGTTACGTCAAACCCAGCCACAACAGCGAGCGATCACAGCTCTAACATTGAATTGACATAAGCCGACCACAATATGCGCCATCTGCATAGGAATCAACTTCCCTGACAGTAGGTACCATGGAGGAAATTGATTCCGAGGCAGTTGACAGACCTAATGTTGACAGCTAACATTGAATTGACGTAATGGCTTATGTCAATTCAATGTTAGCTGTGATCGGTTGAATGGGTTTGACTTAACGCGACCAAATTACTGCCATCTGCCTAGGAATCAGCTTCTCTGCTATCAGAGAAGCTAACATAACTACTGTTAGTTAGGTTTAAGTTTAACTAACTTACAATTTGCTGTCAGGCCCTCTTATATTGATAAAAAAATAACTTTTATAAATAACTCCAAAATAATTTTCTAAAAATGTAATAGAAAACTAGCCCGCTAGTTTTCTATTTCCGAAATTGTGAGTTTCTAATTTGATCCTTCTTTTCCTCGTCAAAACTTGAAGTCTTCAAGATGTATTACAAGACGTAGTCTTTATTAGAAAAGGTCATCCCATATCCCCTACTGTTCACCATCCAACCAAATTCAATGCCTATGTCGAAAGGAATTAATTTAGGCAAAGTAAGCAGAGTGCGGGTTTGATCTTGGTCTGAGCCCCAGATTGTGTGGTCACAATGACTTCGGCCCTTCCAGATTAATACTCAGATAAGTGATCACAAATAACGGTACGGTATTATGTATCACGTGTGTTCATTTGATAGTTCCTTTGATGACCTTTTGATTTTGGTAGGTTATATTTTTAAAAGCCTTATACTAGCTTCTTTTTTATTTACATTACTTATGGCCGCACTCAGATACATTTTATGATGATTTAACTTTAATTTAATGAAGAGTTAATTATGTTAAAATCTTCTTTTTACAGTAAACAATATAGGTCTACCAGAATCTGATGTCAAAAAGTGAGAAAATAAATTGACTAGCGATACCGGGGTAATTGGAATAAAACATTTTGATCCTTTTTTTTTTCCTTATAGCGGTTCAGTGTGTGAAACATGAAAATATAATATTCAATGATCAAGGGTATTTAAAAATTTTTGAAAATCTGATCTGCCATCAGATTCTAGTAGACCTATAGTTATTAATATTTGTATCTGAATGCGGCAGTTAGCAAAAAGTCTTTAAATTTGATTTCACTGGCTCAGTCGTAACTCATTTAATGTTCTTACTTGTCCTTCGTACTGTAAAACTAACTGATAGCAGAACCGGGAAATCATCATACAAAAAATATTTAGGTATGTGTAAACATAGTAAACAAAGAAAGAATTAAGAAGCATAAACCTCAACCTATTTTAAGTTTTTAAATTACCGTGTCATTAATATTTTAACCCAATATATTACTGTAAGGCACTGATAGTAAATTATATAATTTATGTCGTTCACAAACAGAATACACGAACAAAGGCCCTGTGGATTTGTCGAATGCATTTGGGACGCAGCTTAATCCTCTTTAGTTTTTAAGTGTTACTTACTGACCAGTCGCCATTTTTTATTGTTTATTAAATCAGTACAGAGCTACAGTTGCTTAAACAGCTATAGTTATTCTAGAGATGGCATTATAAGATAGTAAGTATAATTTAAATCATTTTAACAAAAAGTTTAAATTAAACTAAACATTCAACTCAATAAACTTGAGCGCCTCCGGAATCTGGCAATCAGGTTTATCTTTGGCTTACGCAAGTTTGACCGCGTATCAGAGTTCCGCAATAGGCTTAAATGGTTGCCTATCCGTCTTCGTCGAAATTCTCGTGCACTTTCCTTCCTTTACACCATCCTATTTGATCCCAACAGTCCTAAATACCTAAAAGAGATCTTTAACTTCCGTTATCCCGACAGACTTGAACTGCGTTCTTCTAAAAATCTCCTTCTTGATATTCCCATTCACCACACCAAGTAATTCCACTCCTCCTATACCGTACAGTCCGTCTTACTTTGGAACTCCCTCCCTGCAAGGCTGAGACTCTCAAAAACATTAGGAACATTCAAGTCCTCCCTTAAAGAATATTACCTCAATAAGCGTTTGTAATATTATAATTATCACGACATTTGGTAATTTGGAACTGCACTTATATTATAATTAATTCATGTTTTATGTAATTATGTTACTTTACTTATATATGTATAGTATATTAATTAATTCATATTATAATATAGTAAGTATTATTTTATTATTATAAAGTATTTATTTTATTAAGTATATTACTTTGTATGTAGTATTGTATATTATCTATTATGTATGTATTTATTAGGATATAATTATTTTATTATTTTAATTTTAGTTCTGAATACTTTTAGCACATCACCCTCTCTCCAGCAATTTGTTCCTTTCTTTCAAAGGTTGCCTGGAAGAGATTGCTATTTAGTAATAAGGCCGCCTTTGTGCACTCTCATCATTTTATTGTGTTTTTATTTTATGTGTGTGTTTGTAATTACTGCGATGTGCACAATAAAGTATATTCATTCATTCATTCATTCATTCATTTAAATTTTAAGGGCCTGTTTCACCACTTCGTGATAAGGTGCCGGATAGGCTTATTTGACAGATTCTCCATAATGTATCTGTCAAGTTAAGTGGTGGATAGCCTTATCAGGAAGTGGTGAAACAGGCCCTAAATCTTTTGAAATATTGTACCTATAACTCATACCTCCAAACTACAGCAGTTGGAAAGCTTGTCTATAATGTTCAAAATAGTAAGTATTGATTTTGGTTACAAAGTCAATAAAATTATTGTTTCTTTTAACTTTGCAAATGTTGTAGTTGTTTCTGTTGCGTCACGATGAAAAATACAGCTTTCTTCGAGGAGAGAAATAAAGTTAAATAGAAATAAACTTTTCAACCTTTTCAATACAAGATTATAAAGAAAAACTGGAGGAAGCCAACAAAGTTTTTACTTTATTTAATATTCTGATAAACCTCTTTTTAGATTATTGTATCTATGTACTTTTTTACCGACTTTACTATGCACAATTTTAAGTGCAATACAATTTACATACGATAAAGATATTAGGTTGCCGAATTTTTTTTGCACGGTGAAAAGATTTTGAAGGCTACCTTTGACTGGATTTCCCAAACCGCAAGTTTTTAGTTTCAAGAGAAAGATTTATAAATATAATAACGTTCGTTAAATAGTGGAGAAATACTGTTATTGTTGGGGTTTCTAATGCGATTTCGTATTATAGCTTTGCGGCGGTACCGACCAATGCGGGCCACGGGTAGTAATAATGAATATAAATTAAAACTGCTGAATCGATTTCAATCATTTTTCAGTGTCTTTATATTTTATACCCGTGCGAAGCCGGGGCGGGTCGCTAGTAGTACTATACTACAGTATGCACTAGACATAACGGTGAATTTTACCTTGGAACGGTGAAATGATATTTAGATAATACTTGCAGCGCAGTAATGGCATGGTAATGAATTCAGAGATATGGTATCGCGACGTTTCGTGTTTTTGCGCGCGCTCGTACGGCGCTGTACTTGCCCTGGGTCAGATATGAACTTTAAATTTATAGTATCCACTTTTAGCTTTAGAGGTACGATGTTAGGGTGTAACGGGCATCCTAGGAGTGCTGGGCGAAATGGAAATGAAACGAAACAGCAGAACAGACAATTGTCGCCGCGTGATAAAAAAAAAAATGTTACTTCCTCTTCTACACCGCGCTGGCAGTCTACTCGCCTTCCGTCTTACGAATTTTCAGTCAAGTCATGTCATGTGGCTTTACCTGATGCAAATTTAATATGCATATTTTTATGAATTCCAAAAAAAGTGGGGTAGCGTCATTGTGACGTTCTGAACTGACTAATAAGAAGACCAAGCTTTTTTAAAAGTAACTTGATTGGTGAATTTGCAATAGAACGCTATTTCTACAGGTTTTTAGCTGGAAAAGGCTGACTACTGGTATGGGGCTGACTACTGGTGGCCTTACCCTGCATAACGCCGCCAAAGAAGGTTTAATTTTAATAAAAGTCTTTGCTGTATTAAAAATCTTAAGAACTCTACCACTACCAAGTAATAATTATTGCGTTTTGTAAGTTTATAATATTAACTTTATTGTAGGTGTGTTTACATAATATTATTAATTATTATATACTAATTAACGAAACAATAATTATCCTACGCAACAGATATACAGTTATATGATTATCGTTATCCATTTCAACTTAAAGCTTTAGCCTTACCTGTCTACAATAAAAACAAATGAGTTAGTCCGGCAAAATGCCACGTTACGGACACTGCGGGCAGTAAAAAGCGTGTAACGAGCATATCGCAGCTTACCACCGCTTACCGCGCTTACCGTGCTTACCACGCTTACCGCGCTCACGGTGTTTCAGCACGGATTACGCGGCGGTAATTCGTGATAGCCGCTTTATGTGGTAATACCGCGGTTGATGCCAGGATAACTATCTTGTTGGCCGATGCACCAAATTGTTATATCCGTGATTTTAACGTGCGATTTTGTTAGGATAAAATCGGTAGCTTGATGTTCATAATGCTTTCAATGGATAGAGAAATATGCATGAATTATTTGCAGTCAGTTCCGGTCCATGTACCAGGTATCTCTATACTTTTGAAGGACTCGTCGATATTGCCATATTCAAAAATCTCATGTTCTTCATCTATTTTAAAGCGCGTTCGTTATAAAAAATAATTGGAGTCAAAATTATCCAAATAAAATCCACGAACCGCCCCAGCGTCGCACGGGTATAAAATATATAGCCACTGAAAAAATGATTAAAATCGATAGCCTATGATCCTTCGCGTGGTACAGGGCAATACCAATGTACTATAGTCTATGAGCTATTAACGGGCTTTGGCCCACCACACATTCCCACCACTGTATCTCCTGTGTCGCCAGGATCGACAGCGGTATCCAACCACGAAAACCCTTTGATATGATCTCAGGGAGCCCGAGGGACATGCTAAAACTGTCTTGGGACCCGCAACGAAATTAATCAGAAGAAAATAGGAGGAGTAGGAAGATTCCAATTTCCCTCCCCATAAAAGCGGGAGACAGCACAAAGTTGCAATGACCGAAAGTCAAAGAACTTAAGGGGGAGCAGCTAAGTTAATATTGGAGTTTATTGTGTTTGACTGTTGCCAATAATAATTGTGACAAAAACGCTTGAAGGCACGGAAGTTTCTAGCGCTGTCCACGAGATCACCGTAATATGCGACTCCAGATGTACAGAATAGGTTGTTTAGCATAGTAGTTCTTTCGTCCTGCCAGAGACTGCACTCCCAGAGAACATGATGCGCGGTTTGTTCAAACATGTTGCCTTCCGTCGAGCACTCGCACATGGGTGATGCTACTAGTTTAAATCCGTAAAGTTTGGCCTTAAAATTTCCATGACCGGTCAGGAATTGAGAAACGCAGTGAGCTAGCATCAAATTAACTGACCTTATGTTTGTCAAACTGTATATCGCGCAGCCACGGGTCGAAGAGCAATTTGTCGGGTTCGATGTTGACGGGGCTCTGCCGGCGTCCCTTGTTGCACATGCTCCACTGCGGGTTGATCAGCCCCCAGAAGCCCGGCCCTGCATCAATCAACGCAATGTAACGTGTGGGGTAAACACGAACCAATTTAGTAGGTAATTAATTTTGGAAGCAGATTTAAGTATCTATCTTTTTTTTAAAGGGACTCATGTTTGAGAGAAGAGACTGAACCTATAATGCCACGAAAACAATCAAACTAATAATATTATTAATATGAAAGTGTATCTGTCTGTCTGTTACTTCTTCAAGCCATAACCGCTGAACCGATTTATGCTGAAATTTGGTATGGAGATACTTTGAGTCCCAGGAAAGGACATAAGATTCTTTTTCAATAATGATACTGTACGGTTCTCGTGCGATAAACGAATTTTGGCGCAATGGAGTTGAGGGCATCACGTAGTTCAAAATAAAAAATTGTCAAGCTTTTGCGCCAAAAAATACTAATCCTAACAAAATTTGTACATATATTATATTATTTATATATATTGTACACGAGTAGTAGTATAATATTAGTAGTCTAGAATATTTGAAAGTCCTCTACTTTCAATAATACTTTATAACATGTGTGTGAGCATTAATCAGGCACAGGCATAATGACACTGATAGTATCTTATCAGCGCGGGGTGTCATTAGACCCCACTCTCCCCCAATTACGTACTTCGATTACACCGAAACTTGACACAAATTGAAATGGTTTTTCAATAATACCAGCGCCTTACAGTTAATAAATCACCAACAAACGGCTCTTACTAAATTACCCTGTTTATTGGCGTTTCGAAATAGCTTGGATAAAATCCAAGACATTTCTTGTTTGTCTAGTCACTAGATTTGCTAGATTCTAGTCAGGCAACTTGCGGTATCCATGCTAATATTGTAAATGCGAAGTGTGTGTTTTTGTCCACGTAAATCGCAAAATCGGTTTTAATTTTACAAGTCAAAGTGTCGGATAAATAGTTACATACTTTTTATCTGAAAAAGTAACTTCCCGTAACTTGCCTAACGTAGTTGTAATAAACAACTAGGTTTATACTAAATCTATTTGGCCTAACCTAGCTTACAAGCTAAATAGATTATTATAAAAATTATAATATGACAAGGCCTTAAATCATTAAAGATGAATCAAACTCATAATGATATCATTAGCGTATCCAACGATATAGAAACTGGAAATAATTGAATGATAAGCTAATGACCATTCAAATGCGGTGGAACGGCAATAGTTTTAAACGATGACGGGCCAATTTGGCCCATAAAGGGTTTCACCATTACAGTATCGGACTGAATAGGCCCGCTCGCCGCGAAATTCACCCATCGTGGTGCACTCACACGGTTAATGTGGGTCGTATCGACCATTACAGCCGGTATTTTTGACCGGTAATGACTATCGAATGACCCTGTATCAGTCAATAAACTAAATATTGATTTCTACTTTCGTTATCTAAATGCGAGAGCGTTTTATCTCGTGATGTACCCGAGGGATAGAGCTGAAGTATAAGTACTTAAATAATAAAATAAGTAACGTATGGATCTCGTTGGATGATAAACGTACACATTTTAAAATCGATAGTGTCTGCCTTTTACTCCGTTCCCTATTATTAAAGTTTAAGCCGCTGCACCGATTTTGATAAAATTTTATATGGAGAAATTTTCGGAAATTGTAGGTAACATTCAGTAATTTTCTTATTTCTGAAGTTGGTAAAAATGACGGAGATAACACACCTGATATTCCATCGTAGGTCCACCATTCTTCCCAGCTTCCGGAAATATCTGAAAGAAATATTTACTGTTTCTTAAATTGTACTTAAATTTTAACTATATAAGGATAATGCATATTAAAGCTCAGGCTAAGATGTCAACAGAATACAGGAATATGATCTATTCTCTGTATCCGTATACCGATAATATCTTCAAGGGCTTAGATCTACATATTATAAAACAAAGTCGCTTTTTTCCCTCATGTCCCTTTGTTCCCTTTAATCTTTAAAACTACGCAACGAATTTTGATGATTCTTTCAGTGTTAGATAACCCATTTATCGAGGAAGGCTATAGGCTATATCACTATATATTATCACGTTAAGACTAATAGGAGCGAAGAAATAGAGGAAAAATCGGGGAAAATTATTTGAAAGCGCTAACTTGAAAGCGCTAATCTCAGGAACTACTGGTCCGATTTGAAAAAATCTTTCAATGTTAGATAGCTCATTTATTCAGAAAGGCTATAGGCTATATTTTATCACGCTAAGACTAATAGGAGAATGTGGAAAAAACGGGGGAAATTATTTGAAAGGGCTTATCTCGCGAACTACTGGAGCAGTTTTTATGTTATTTGGCACAGATAAGAAGTAGACCGGGTGAAGGGTCATAGGCTACCGATTTTTATCATTTTTTCAGTGACTATATATTTTATACCCGTGCGACGCCGGGGCGGGTCGCTAGTTTCGGCTGTATATTTCTTACCTTTGACAGAGACACAGAGTAATGTGAGGATGAAGACCGAACATTGGTGCATCCTGGCCAATCGCCCCCCGCACCCGCCGCACCTCCGACACCGCGCCTGCAACAACATTATCATCATCATCACCGGCAGAGTTAATATGATCTAAACATCATCATCATAAGAGTCATCATCAACACCGGCCACTAAAGTAATAAGGCTGCCAACTGTTACGGCTGCGCTAAGAAACATTAATGATTATTTTTTAAAGAGCCTATGCTGTCCCGCTGCTGGGCAAAGACCTCCTCCAAAGTCTTCCAATCCTCTCCATCCAACGCAGCCGCTGGCCAGACTGGCTTGTATTTGTCTAGCTCATTGCGCCATTTAACGATTACTTCACTTTAGAGATGAGTTGGAATTCGTTGGAAGGAGTTAGAGTTTATGTGAAAATTAATTAAAGTTGTATTAACCATCAATGCAAAGGCAGAGGTTTTGGTAAATGATTAGCAATAACACAGAGTTGCGTAAATTACCGTAAATGACGTGTATCCTAAAGATTAGAAACACAATATTAAGGGCCTGTTTCACCGCTTCCTGATATGGTGCCCGATAGGCTTATTTGACAGATTCTCCATACTCCATCTGTCAAGTTAAGTGGTGGATAGCCTTATCAGGAAGCGGTGAAACAGGCCCTAATTATATTTAGTTTTTATTCGATACCTTCTTTCTCTTCTAATAAAAAGTAATAAACTCATCCAAAATTAACGAAAAGAAAGCCGACTATTTAACAGAAACTTTTTCGTTTTCGCTTCGTTATAGAATCGCCGATCAAAATATATGGAATTGACATAAGACGAGTCGAACGTCAACGTCACATTAACGAACGCTTAAGAGCCCGTCCTCTCTTTTCTACTGCTCTCTTCACACTCACGCCCGTCTTTCATATGCCAGGTGAATAAGGACGATCGCCAAGTTAGCGGGCAGATAGAGGTTTTCTGTTTTTAAAGGGTTTTTTTTTATATTGAAGTGGTAAAAAGTAATTCCAATACTTTATAGACGACTTTCTCAACAGTACATTGTATTTTTTTCATACCGTTAAGACGTCAATACAATCCATAAAAAGGTGATATTCTAAACCTTTTACAACAAAAATCACAAAACTGTCGCGGGTTTGAGTTGGATTATTTAAAGATACTTAAAAAAATAAAAAATCTAGCTCCGACACTATATTATAATTGAAATGATCTTACATGTTGTGCATTAAAACTTATAGAAATACTGTATTTTAACTGTCAAATCACGTCTGTCAAATGAGCGAAATCGGCAAAATTTCGTATACGGACTCTTATACATTTTCATCGGCGATTCTATAACGAAGCGAAAACGAAAACATTTTGGCACACCCCCCAGATTTTACTTAAGATAAGATTTACTCGGACGTAATCGGCGTCTTAAGATTCACGAGCGGACTGTAACAAGCAGTAATTATCTCTATCTCTCTATCTCTGCGGTCAACCCTTCTGATAAGACGCTCATTTCCTAAGCGAATTTTTGGGGAATCCCCGAAACATCTGCGGCTTATCTTAAAGGGTGATTAAGACAATATTGCTGAGCTATAACAAATATTTCTGGTCTCTCAGGAATAATTATTTGGTATTTCACCTTATCTGTGGCGATTTATTTCAATGTTTTGTTTGAATAAAGTTGTCTAATTTTGCATTTTTATCAGGCTTTTCCTTTTGATCCCTTGGTATTTAAGTAGTAAGAATAATAACATAATTTTATTCATTTCTTTTTGTAATAACAACACCAATTTACGTTGGTATTTAAGCACAGTTTATTATTCTTCTAGAACACTATGAAACCTTAAAAAATTCTGTGCACGTCTTAAGAAATCATTATTTTTAATAACGACGATGCTATGTGTTTGCATTTCAGTAAATCAGGCGCGTATTTGAGCCGTGACTCTACATAATAGCCAGACGAGAGATGAACTTAAAAATTGGGGGAAGCCCCGATCGATCCGACAGTAAATATAATGGCAGAGACGAATAGTGTCGCCAGCGCGGCGCCAGCGACTTATGGCTGTACATACGTTTGTGGGCTGTACTGTGACTAACGTCCATAATATTGCAACTTTTAAGACGCTCACTGAACTTTACGTTGTGGAAATTCTACAGTTTGAGTTATGCAAAATATGCATAATAAATATAAGTTAATACTTCAGTCGGAATTTCCAGGAATTGCTATTGTATTCTATTGTTGTAGCGATCACCGGTGCTCGCGCGGGGCCTGAAGGATTAAAAGGACAAAAATGGATCTCCTCTTGTGACGTACACGGACCCTAAATATTTATTGCTAGTTATTTTCTGCGGCTTCGCCCGCTTGAAGTAGGGTGACCTTGCGAACAAACTTTGATCTCCTATTTCACCAACATAATATAAGTAGATAAAATTTTGAAAAAATCCTTGTTAGTAGATAGTGTTTATAATATGATGCAAGGATGTATCATCGAGGAAATTTATTCCTAGGCAGATCAACTATTATTACTATTGACAGATCAACGTCATTCGATCGGAATATGTCAATTCAATGACAATTAATGTTAATTGTGATTTACCGGCTTGGTATGACGTAACGCGACCAAACTACATAGGTCCTCCATCTGCCAAGGAATCAGCATGAAACAGCACTATTAGGTTTCAGCTTTGCTTCATAATCCCTTTTTTTAAACTGAAAATCTCAGTATTTAGTCTCATTTCATTGATTTCATACATTCGCATGTAAACAATGTCATACAAACGCCTCGTTAAAGAAACAAAATGATGTGAAAAGAACTGTACCATTAACATGCAAACTGTATCTCTATGTCGTCGTTATAAGATTAGTTTTAGCATAACTGGATTTAGTCGTTAAAATAGTAGGCACTGGAACCGGAAGGGAACGGAGGTTCGTAGACAAAGCTCGTTCCTTGCCGGAAGGAGGGGGGGAGCTGATAAACCGCTGTTACTCGCACACTTGAGGTTACGCGATAAAATTATATGCATGCAAAATTTAAATGTCTCAGTTTGCATTTTGACGACCTCTGTGGCTCAGTGGTAAGCGCATTGGACGCTCAAGCCGGGGGTCGCGGGTTCGAATCCCGCCGGCGGAACAAAAAGTTTTCAATGTTCCCGGGTCTGGATGTGTATTAAATATGTGTATGATATAATAAAAATCTTAAATATATGTATAGTATAAAAGTATTAAATATATTTCCGTTGTCTGGTACCTGTAATACAAGTCCTTTAGGTACTTAGCACGGGGCCAGACTGACGTGGTGTGAAGCGTCCATAGATATTATTATTATATTATTATTATTATTCGAACGAAATTAGGATATTGTCTTATCCATTGGAGAGATACAAAATTATTTGGTAATCATTTGTCTGCTTTTGTTCCTTTTATTATTGCGGAAAAATCGTTTTTAATATGCAGTTTTTCCTTCTTGTTCACATTTTATTACAGAGTGTTAAATGGAGTCCAATTTCAAATCAAAATGAATTTTATGAAAATTGAATGACTAAAGGTCATTCAAGTTATCAAGCGGCTCGAGACGATACGGTGTCCCTTTCCGAGTAGATATGTGTGCTGTGGCCCTTAAACTGTGGGTCTATTTTCATACGATATTCAGGCAAAACTTGTAAAGTATAAAACTTACAATAGTAGAAGAACAAAACCAAACTCCCAACTAAATGCTAACGGCAACTATGTAGCTGCATTCAATTTAATCCGGTAGTTTTTGTGGGTACACGGAATACTAATTCGATACTCGCTTCCTTTGTTACGACCGACTTTTTGCATCATAAAATCGGTCATAATATTTAGTGAATTTAGTTTTTGGTTTGTGGCTTCATGTAGGACCTATATTTTATTTAAATTATTACTCTAACATATCTGTAGACAATAGAAACTCAATAGTCTAAACTCTGAAGTAGGGTAGTGTAGGAATATGGATTTCATTAAAGCACCTTTTTATGTACTAGCCGTTGCCCGCGACTTCGTCCGCGTGAACTTCAGTTTATAGCGCTTGGTGTCAACAAAATTGGTTTCAAATTTAAAAGCTTTTTAAAACCCTGGTACCTCTTAAATCAAAATACCCAAAAACAGCTGTGCAGTGTGCACATAATATTTCATTTTTTAAATTAAGTAAACTTTATACCAAAATTAAAGCTTATTTAGCCCCCCATTACACAACTTTAGCTTTACCCATAAACTATAATTATTTTATCATTGGTAGGTTTAAGGTTACGTACTGCATAGATAAAGTATGAGTAGTGAGTTATTTAAATAATAACGTGTAAAACAATCGATAGAGTCAAAAAAACTTTATCCAATATGGTGCGTCTTATAGAAAGACTTATGAGCAAGCGATAGCGAGATGTAGGCGACTCTTAGCGCCATCTGTTATGAATTTTTGGAACTAAATTAATTTTAACAAATTTACGCATTTTCACCCCCTTACAACCCCTTTTTCCGGTTAAAAAGTAGCCTATGTCCTTTCTCAGGCTTTAGACTATCTGTGTACAAAATTTCATTAGAATCGGTTCAGTAGTTTTGGCGTAAAAGCGAGACAGACAGACAGACAGACAGAGATACTTTCGCATTTATAATATTAGTATAGATATAGATTTATCTGTTATGCAAGACAACACTCAGACTTTATATACATAGTTATTGGCTATTTAAAGACTGTTATTTAAGGGAGTTAGGGCAATATCTAAGTAGAACTAGAAGTCCCCACGATGATTTTTCGAAATGGCAATAATCCTATGTCCTTTTCCGTGGTCTACTCTATGTCTATGCCGATTAAAATTTTGCCAGTAGTTTCAGAGCCTTTTGATGCCAACAAAAAACATATTTTCTTCTTTATAAGTATTCATAGACTAGACGTTCCACGCGGCTTTGCCCGCGTAAATTAGATATTTCCCAGACAAATTATTTCACAAAAAGTAGCCTATGATCCTTCACGTGGTCTACTTCTTATCTGAACAGAAAATTTTCTCTAGTAGCTCGTGAGATAAGCCGTTTCAAATAATTTCCCTCGTTTCTTCAACATTTTCCTCTATTTCTTCGCTTCTATTAGTCTTAGCGTAATAAAATATAGCCTATATCCTTCCTCTATAAATGAGCTATCTAACACTGAAAGAATTTTTCAAATCGGAGCAACAGTTCCCAAAATAAGCGCGTTCAAATAAGCCTTTTCAAATAATTTCCCCCGTTTTTTTCCACATTTTCCTCTATTTCTTTGCTTTTATAAGTTTTAGCGTAATAGAAAGATTTTTTAAATCGTTCTAGTAGTTCCAGAGATTCAAATAAGCCCTTTCAAATAGTATAGTAGCCGTTTCAATTAATTTCCCTCGTTTTTCAACATTTTCCTCTATTTCTTCGCTCCTATTAGTTTTAGCGTGATAAAATATAGCCTATAGCCTTCCTCGATAAATGAGCTATATAACACTGAAATAATTTTTGAATCGAACTAGTAGTTTCTGAGATTAGTGCGTTCAAAGTATCTAAGAAAGTATAGATGTAGAGTGACCAACAAAGTATCAGTGGATTTTCAGCCGTGTTGGGAAATCGTGAAACACCAATGGCTAGTTAAAGTCTATTTTGCTTTTAGCAAATTACATAGTTGTCATAAAACTATATATCTCTATTGACCGCTATTAAAGTCGAACTACCGCCCAGACTTTAAGTGCCACTTAAAAATTTAAACCAGGTAAGGCAATAGAGCCTTAGTAGAGCTTTTCCTTTGTTTTATTACGTCGTCTACTACCTCATTTATTAATTGTGTACAAAGTGAATTATTTTATGCCTCCACATCTAATTTTAACCTCTTTCATGCCCTAAGTCGATTTTGAAAAATCACTGCTTGCTGTGTATTGAAATGCACTCATTATGTTTTTCATTTCAGTCAGTTTAGCAATGGCACTGTGGAAGAGTTAAAAAATAATTAATTGTAACTGAACAACATCTATGCTGCCCATTACGTTCCCTGCTACTCGTTGCCCGAAGCTCATTTTTTCCTAGATAAAAAGTATCCTCGGTCTTTTCCTGGATCTCGAAGCATCCCAAATATCATCAAAACCTTTCGGGGCTTTTGCGTAAAAAGACATACACACTTTCGCATTTATAATAATACTATACAGTACAAATGTAGACTAACATAAAAGCCATTAAATATAACATAATATCCGGAGTCTGTTCTGGAGACGGTGTGTCTGGGCTCGCTGGCGCCAACGCTCCCCTTTTGGCAGGCCACCGTGTTTGTTTTGATACATTATCCCGACACTACAATTGATATTTTGTGTATTGTATAAGAGAAATTGTTAGAGCAATAGTTGCAATTAAAGTAATTAATTACTTAAGTAATGTTATTGATTTATGTTGAATATCGTAGTAAAATGAATGCTCAGATTTTTGGGAGATTGATGTTGTCGATTGGTTGGGGTTTATACAGACGAACTGCAATCCAACCGCAAATTGCAGTTTAAGTGCAGTTTGAATGCAGTTGACACGACTGCAATAGAACTGCAAACCATTAGCAACTGCATTCAAACTGCACTTGAACTGCGATTTGCGGTTGGATTGCAGTTGAAATGCGGTCCGTCTGTATGGACCCTTAGTGTTCTGACGTTAGCTAATCAAAGGCACCAGTAAATCAGGGCCAGATTTATATATTTTTAGCATAGGCCACTTTAATTTTACTGCCCTTGTGTACGAAATCTGCCGCCATCCTAGGATGTACTTACTTTACTTACATAAATTTCGCAAGCAACCTACAAATTTCATAAATTAAGAACTTTTATCCGGCCATCCATTCCGCATTTTAAATTCGTCGAGGGTGCAATGGTCGCGGATTTGGAGTCATTGTGCGATGTACAAGTTGGCGAATGTGGATCGAAAGTTCACAATGGGTTCCGTCGATTTCAGACCGATTCGTTTGTGCCGAGTATCGGATTCCCCCATACGAACTACAAATAAATATTTGGCTGACTATTACACAGAGTAATTTTATTTTCACTTCAAAGCTATGTTAAGGATTGATACTTCATATGAATATAATTTTATTATCTAGTATTCCCCATACTATAGTTTGTGCGTTTTAAGATGATATGGGTGACACATTAAAATTGACAACAGTAGGGAAGTTACCTAAAAATTTTAATCGATAATTTAAAAATATCGAATCACTTCGTAAAGGAATCGCAATCGAAATTATCGATTTCGTACTGACGTTTCAGAGTGGCGCTAACGATTTAAGATGGCCGCCCTTTTTATCGATTTGATTTCGATTCAACAGTGTCAATCTCTATTGGCATAAGTTCCGTTTCATGCATCTGAAATTTTTCGTATCAATAATTGAATACTCCTACTCCTCCTACTTCCTACCTCCTACTTCACTGCTAATATTTATAATTTTATATTACTTAATAAGTTAGCATTTAGCAACTTTTCATTTTTATTCATTTACAGTTCTAAGAAACATTTGTTTTTGTAGATGGAATATAATTTATTACATATTTTTGATTTTTTTGTTTTCTTGTAAAAAAATCCGTAACAAGGAATATGAGAACTGTCACCCATATCATCTTATAACGCACAAACTATAGATACAGTCGGGGCATTTTAATAAGCCACATTTGACATCTGTCAGATTCATCTCCATAGTGAGGTGAGCTGCGTAAAAAAATCGACCAAAACGAACAAATCGATACGGACTTGAAATAAAATATTTGAATTTTATACGTTTGAAACCCCCTCGACTGTCCCATTATAACTTTTTCTTTTGCAAATTCAAGGTGCAAAATAAGACAAGTACATAATTTACAAAAAAAATGCATTTATTCGCTTGAATTATAAAAACTGTTATATGTAGTATTATCATTATTCATTTCACATAAATATGTGTTACTTTTCACAACTCGGTTATTAATTTATGGGGATATTTCGTTACAAGTAATCAATGCATCGATACTATTTATTCGCTTTCGATTTTTAGGGTAACTTCCCTAGAGTTTAAAAAGAAAAAACGTCAGCTGACGTAACATTGTGACGACGTGCAATTATTAAGATCAGAATTTGTTTATTACGTTTAGAATTGTTTATCAGTAAAAGCAAATAGTCAAATAATTCGTATCGGTCATATTTACAATAAATATGTAATCGTAATTGAAAAAAGTTAATCAATTGTGCAGTTAAAACAAAACGAAAATATTTATTTTTTATGTACGTCGCTATAAGGTTACCTGGTACAATTTTGATGAACTGTCAAATGTGGCCTATTAAAATGTCCCGACTATAATAATAATTTAGTAGGGATATTTACTTTAAACTTACTCAATAAAAATTCTACACGGTATTCTATTGTGAAGTTAAAAAAACGTTGAAACGCACTAAAGGCTTTATAGCCCGAAGTACATTATTATATTAATAGTAATAAGTTTACTAAAATTTAATCCCACACCATTTTAATTATGTGATTGAATATTGCTGGATAATTTAAAAAAAAGGTTTTCGAAAGAAATCACTAACTCAATCAATTTCCTGGATTCTCATTATATTACAGGTCGGTGTGAGCGGCGCCCAAGTAGGTATGAGTTAATTTAGTTGAGTGGATCAGCCCGTGCATTGTCATCGCTTGTTTATCGCCGACCTAATGGTATTAAACTTTAGATATTGTTGTGCTCCGACAATGATTTTCACGGTATTATACCATTTGGTTTCAAAATATCATTCTTGTATCGATTTGACGCATTTTAGGAAGGCTTTCTGGAATTGATTTGTTATGAAAAGTTATGTCAGAAAACTGTGGAGAAAACATAAATAAATCAGACATTTAGCAATAACCTGCGTTGAAATTTGTCGCGAGGAAGCCGTAGTTTTTTTTGATGAGATAGGGTATTTAGTAGTCAATGGCACATTTCATCTTGATTTCTTTAGTTGTCAGTGGCTTAAATTCCTAAAGTGGTGGTGACAGATAAACAAAAGGAAACACACTTTTGCATTGTAATATTATAAGCATGATTTACTGTATTTTTAAACATTATTGTACTCTTTTGTAACTATAGCTGATTGCGCGTCCGTTTAACAAGGGGTGAGCTAGATGCTTTATTACATTATCTGATGAGTGTGTACACTGTACACTGTGCAGTGCCGTAACGTGCTTCCACAACTATCGGTTTGATCGTTTCTATTTTGGGTAGCTTTTTAATCGACTAAAAAAAGTATACTTTAGGCTATATGTAGGTATACTTAGATAATTATTAATATATATTTTTTATTGTTTACCATTTCATTTTATATCTTCATGTGTCTTGTTAATAAAATGTAGAGTATACGGTATACCTAATAATATTATTATCATGGTGTTCTTAGTTTCTGTTAAGACTAAGAGAATTTTATTATTTGGTTCTTATGTCTTAGTAATCACGTGCCCAATATATAAGAGTTATTTAGTCAAAAAGCCCTGGATATAGTTGAAACAAAGTTAAAACTGCCAAGTATCAAAACATACGAAACCGCAGCAACAAAGAAGCTAACCATCGAGTAAATAAACAACGAAACAATCTCGCTGCAGCTCGGCCGGGGTTAATAATATATGGCGTCGCGCAATCACATACACAATTACACCCGGCTAAACCTTAAACATTCATTAGCGGCTCACTTAATGCTGTACTGCATTAGCCACTTTGTTTTTAATTCATCTCCTTCTTTTTTCTTAAGGCGCCTCTTCACAACGGAAAATGCTGGCCCACTACAAGCCATCGCCATTGTGTGGATGGAGTGCCTAGTGGTGTATGATGGCGGACGATCTCCAGGCGTGGCGCGTAATGGTGTGGCCTGCAGTGGGCCATCGTAGCCAGTAGGCCATTGTGTACTGGCTACTTAAGAGAAGCAGAAGAAAAAACAAAATGGAAGAATTTAACAATCGGATTACAATCGAACTTTCGCGCAACCTATAAGGCTGCCTTCACATTAAGTCGCGAGTAGCGCAGCAGCCGCACGACTTCTATACTAAAACGAGCCGTTTTAGTATGGAAGTCGCGCGGCTGCCGCACTACTCGCGACTTAATGTGAAGGCAGCCTATAGTCGGGACATTTTAATAGGCCACATTTGACAGTTCATCAAAATTGTACCAGGTAACCTTATAGCGACGTACATAAAAAATAAATATTTTCGTTTTGTTATAACTGCACAATTGATTAACTTTTTTTCAATTACGATTACATATTTATTGTAAATATGACCGATACGAATTATTTAACGATTTGCTTTTACTGCTAAACAATTCTAAACGTAATAAACAAATTCTGATCTTAATAATTGCACGTCGTTACAATGTTACGTCAGCTGACCTTTTTTCTTTTTAAACTCTAGGGAAGTTACCCTAAAAATCGAAAGCGAATAAATAGTATCGATGCATTGATTACTTGTAACGAAATATCCCCATAAATTAATAACCACGTTGTGAAAAGTAACACATATTTATGTGAAATGAATAATGACAATACTACATTTAACAGTTTTTATAATTCAAGCAAATAAATGCATTTTTTTTTTTGTAAATTATGTACTTGTCTTATTTTGCTCCTTGAATTTGCAAAAGAAAAAGTAATAATGGGACAGGAGTTTGTTTCAAACGTATGAAATTCAAATATTTTATTTCAAGTCCGTATCGATTTATTCGTTTTGGTCGATGTTTTTACGCAGCTCACCTCACTATGGAGATTAATCTGACAGATGTCAAATGTGGCCTATTAAAATGCCCCGACTGTAAATAAAACGTCTAAGAAGAATTTCCTTCTTATTCAAGGACTGAGTTCTTGTTGGTGGAGTTTCCGCCACTAGCCTCCTCCTCCTCCTGCCCTCCGACTGCTAATCCGTTAAGCAGCCGTAAACTTGGTTATACTTACTGTTAAGTAACTCCGATTACTTATAATATTTGATTTTACTGGAGTTTATTAAAACAACTGTATTCTTGATAAGTTTACATATTTTTTATCTTAAGGAGCACCTTACACGCGAATGTTCCTTAAATGCGGAGCATTCGCGTGTAAAGGTGCTCCCTCATTCGCTGTAATGTAACGTTACAGAGTCGAGCATTACGTCAGTGCGATAGAAGAACCGAGTATTACAATGCGCACCTTATAATATCTTGATACAACTTAACTCACTGCGTAACAGTGAAGTCAACTTGCTATGGAATGCTCAAAGTCGTATCTATAATGTTACATTACACGCGAATGCTCCCGCTAAGGGAGCACCTTTCGAAATTGAGTATTAGTGTTTGTGCGTCCTAGGACCTCCTATATAACCTTCCTTAGTGAGTTAAGTCGAACACGACGCAACTGCTGTGTCCCGCTGGTTTTATTCCAATAGCTGGTTGAAGCCCATCGTGGAATCTCACATTATTGTCTTCTCGTACTTAATCCTAATCCCAATCTGAGATGTTCATAACGCATGCATTAGCGCGTTAATATTGCACACTTTAATTATCCCGAGAACCCCGGCTGAGGTCTGCCGGCGCGGGGCGGGGGAGGACATCTCTTAACAAGCGCCAAGTTTTTCCCTAATTAATATTATAGTGACTGTCTTGATATAAGTGCTGGAATGCAGGGTGATTGGTTTATCAGCCGTACTGAGATTTGGGTTGTATCTTTGACAGAAATTAAAGGCTTTGTATTGTGATGAAAAGCGTCACTAAGTGGGTCTAAGGTATTTCTGTAAGAAACTAAATATGTCTGGATGTTACGGTAGTTTTGCAGCTTTTTTGGTGCCATTTTGTGCTCATACAACATCTATTAATTATACATTAAGAATTTAGATCAATTAAAATTACAATCAATTTTTGGATATCCAAAAACTTCTTATTCTTATTAATTACCACATCATTAATAGCTAGTGATACGTAAAGCAAAGTTTTATAAAACTTTTTAACGCATTTACATAAGTCTGTACTCTATGCCCATTGTTATTACCATGAAACTATGAAAGAAAATGCAGCTAAAAAGTACATTTGTATTTTTATTTTGCATACTAGGTACAAATGCTTATCCCTGACAAAGCGTTTCCTGTGAACCGTATGGAACTGAAGCGAGATACACAGTAAATATATCATACAGTAGAGCAGCTATTCAGCACCAAAGGCCTTGTAAAGGCTGCGCGAGCGATACATGAATTGTTTTATAAATGTTATCAGATACCAACAGGAAGACAAGTCATTCAAGGACAAATCATTTTTTTTTCCAGGCCGTAAAGATGTAACTTCTTAAAAAGGGTTCCGCCTCTAAAAATGTTAGAGAACCATTGCAGTCTTCAGTGGAGTAACTATATGGAGTGTCTTTGAAATCAAACACGCTCAACACAAACAGGTTTGTAGCACGCGCGACGTTATAAGTACTTAATTTTGCACCTTCAAAAATCACGCTCATGTCTGCGTAATTCCAAATCCCGCTACTTAGTATAAAAACGGTCTACCGTATATAATTTACATTGTACGAGGTTATCTTGTGCTCGACATGTTGTTAAACTTTATAACTTCTGTCTCTTAAACATTTAAATTTTGATATGAAACATTTTCAAACACGTCTTCAAACTTGGCCAGTATTACAATCACTAAAGGAATCACCTGGTAAAACTCAACTGGTTACAACACTATTTTGTATTATTTTAGGTATGTAATATAGTACTATTTTATATTTTCGAGTACCTGCATAAAAGGTATAATAACTATTAATTAATTACTATAATATTCTCCCACAGTTTGTCTCAGTTGCCTAAGGAATCTGATACTCTCCCGGGATATAGTCTCAGTGGCAGCTGAGAGCTAGCTCAGAAAATTATATATCACAATCTAGCGCGTAGGTAAAATGTTTATTAACATTTTATACAAAACTTTTTCCGTACTAGGTCTAAACAGAAAACATGATACAATGCATAACAGTAGGTTGAGCAATGGCCCTAGTAGAGATGCCAGAAAATATAATGACATTAACAAAAAATTAAAACCGACTTCCAAGGTAAAAACAATATTAATAGCATCCTTATAATATGAACTAAAAAGTATTAAATAATTTTTCCTATCTAATATGTAGTGCCTTTTCCCGAATTCGGCTAAACTTCAACTATTTCTGTACTCAATCTTCATCATTTTGAAGTCGGTACCAGATATAGCTGAATCTTTATTTCTTTGACAGAAAATTTGAAACTTTTGGAACTGGCACCGACTTCAAAATTATGAAGATTGAGTACAGAAATAGTTGAAGTTTAGCCGAATTCGGGAAAAGGCACTACATATTAGATAGGAAAAATTATTTAATACTTTTTAGTTCATATTATAAGGATGCTATTAATATTGTTTTTACCTTGGAAGTCGGTTTTAATTTTTTGTTAAAAATAATAATTTCACTCTTTTTAGTTACCTAGTAGGTAAACTGTTAGTGCCAATTCAAATTGTATAAAAAATAGTTTCATATTGTCTTCACTAGATGTCACTGAGGCGCTTCTGTGTCGCGCTATCGCTTGTACGTAGAAGTTTTATATAGGTAGTTGTAAATTATAACAGATTTTTGTTGTGTTGTTGAAAGTTTGTAAGCAACTGACGTCTGACAACTCAACAGTGAGCTTGGTGTGAGCAGTGAGCATTGAATTGACAACATAAATCATAGTATTGAGTGGTAATTGATCTCGTATAATTGTTATTAAAGGTGAACGCAGATTTGGCCGCACCGCACGCACCGCAGTCGCCGCATTCGCAATTCTTCATATTATTATGAAGTTCCGAAGACTGCGGCGCGGGTAGGTAGGTATGCGAGCTTGCCTATAACTTCATATAAAGAATTCCGAATGCGGCGACTGCGGTGCGTGCGGTGCGGCCAAATCTGCGTTCACCTTAAGTTGACCTCCGTCATGGTCCGCGAATTTATAAGTGGTCGTCGGTGGTACTGCGTATATTCTACGTATCTTATTACAATTTGTTAAGACTGATATGAGTCATACGGCATACCCCAAGGCCCAAATATCAGGTAGATAGATAAATTTAAACAATACATTTAAAAAGATCTAAGTGAACACGTGCTGCAAAATGCTCGCAGCGCGGCATCACAATAGACATAACTACCAGTACTTCGACTGCTAAAAGACTGACGAGTATTAATATCTGTCGTTTCTTTCGGGTTTCGCCAGGATAAGTTAAAGGCTGGCGCGCTGGCTGGTATAATTTAATTTTAAAAATAAGATTTTGAAATTGAATTCTGACAGTTTTCTTTGCATGTGCCAAAATATAAACAACTAAATTTGTAGGTTACGACCCTAGCGACGACGTTTGTCATAATACGTCAAACTTAAAAAAATTACATCAGTTCTAAGTCGGCATACTCTATCATTCTGTCTACTCTGGTGGCATGCCGCATGCCCTGACATTCCAGTTAGAACTTGAATACGATGTTTACGTACGCGTCGCCGCGCGTTGCCGCCGCGCGGCGACGCCGTTGCCTCTGCGGCGCCGACCGCCGTGTATATTAAACAGCCTATAATAATTGGTGTTGTTATGTACATAATTATTATTATTGTATCCATACCTATGCCTTGTACTTTTATCTATTTTGTGCCATGAGACATTGGTGACCTTAACACGACGTGGTAATGATGATGATGACGATGATGATGATGATGAATTTGAATTGCATGGTAGCATATGCTTTCTGTTCTTAAAACAACGCCGAAACTCCCAAACGTGTATCTATAAAGAGTCAGGAGTTCTCTCAGCATCTTCGAAACCATGGTATACCTTGACCCAATATTTGACTTTTTGGTAGCATATTCTTAGTACACTTCACATAAAACCAAAATCACCATATGTTTCCATATAAATTTCGAGGAGTTCCCTCGATTACTCCTGGATCCCATCATCAGGTCACCACTTTTGTGAACATGGTACCAAATTGGAGTGAAACCTAATACAACAAAACAAAAATTTCGAAAATCGGTTCACAAACGGCGGAGTAATCGTTGAACATACAAAAAAAAAAAAAAAAAAAAATCCACAGCCGAACATATAACCTCCTCGTTTTTGGAAGTCGGTTAAAAATGGCAGATTTGTCTATCTGCCACTTTGTCTCGTTAAAGGTAGAGATAAACTACGATAACATGGCGCGCCCCTCCAAAATTCAAAATGTTTGAAGTGCGTTGTTAAAACGTTTGAAATGCGTTGTCTTGCGTGGTCGGCTAGTAATTATGATTAGTTGACCAACAAATCTTAGTAATAAGTGACATTTAGTGAAATATTACGATTGGTTGAATACTTACTACATATAAACTCTTTCATAAGGATATGACTACACACATTGAAACAGTAATTTGGAGGGGCGCGCCATGCTATCGTAGTTTATCTCTAGCACTCAGATATATTTAATAATTATGATTAAACTTCAATTTAATGAAGAGTTTCATCAGATAATGTATGTGTCTTAAACCGTCGATCGCCAATTCCTGGAAATCTTTTGTTATCGCGGCCCATGTTACGGGGCTTGATGGGTTAATATGTCAAAATCTTCATTTAATTACAGTTAAGTAATTAATATTCGTCTGTGTGCGGTAGTATACTTTATAGATATAATATTATTATGTCTTAGATACTTTCAGAATAACTAGTCGGCGATACAATACAAAATTTTTCCCATCAGTTTTTGGCGAGGCCATGAAATTCAAACGAGCCAGGCAAAGGATATTTAAAAAAAAAGCGCTTGTAACGTAAATTAAAAGATAAATTGTTCACTTGTTTATTGTTTACTAAATAGGTACACGGAAAATGAAGATAATTAGGAGCAGAAAGTTAATTAATTAATAACCATCTGATGAGTGGGCGTTTTGTAGACATAATTAATCTCTATTAATATGGGAACAGATCAGCTAAATCATAACGTGACTTTGTATTATGTTTTTAAAAAAACTTTTTGAGGGTTAAACATTTTTAAATACCTTCGTTACGCCAGCCAAAATCTATAATAATATGCTAAGGGCCTTCCCTACGGATATTCCGTAATTTACCGTATTTAGAGCCTTATAAACTCATAATTATTTGAAGGCTACCAAAAAAAAAAAAAAGGCTACCAAGTTATCTATACTAATATTATAAAGAGGTAAACTTTGTATAATTGAAATGAATAGGCTCAAAAACTACTGGACCGGTTTTAAAAATTCTTTCACCATTCGAAAGCTACATTATTCACGAGTAACATAGGCTATATTTTATTTTGGAAAAAATAGGTTTCCGTAAGATATTTGGGTTTTTCGGACACAAGGTGCAAAAAATCAACCAGAAAAGTTACTTATTTTGCGTACGCTGCCTAAACTATAAAATATAGAACCATAAAATGTTCCAATTAGTTGTAGATCATATAAATATCTACAAAAAAGTCCGCGACACACTATACCTATCTGTGTCGAATGAGGCACAACAACCATTTTTTTTATTTAAAAAATCTTAATTTTCTTGGACTACATTTAAACGCGTTTATTTTATGCTATTAATCCTTATCAAAATAAATTAAAATATTACGATTTCAATTGCACGGCCCGTTGTGATTGCGAAATGGGCGGGGGTGCGCGTGCGAGAGTTTCTCAGGGCTAACCAACAGTTCTTTTCAGGGCTAAACAACAGTTGTTTTCAGAGCTAGAATATTACACGCTATTAACATTTTCTTAAATAATTTAAAATGGCTTAGAGAGCCAGGTCGGACGACCATGGCGCCATACTTATATTTTAGTCACTTCAATAAAATAATATGGGCAAAATAACGTTTGCCGGGACAACTTGTAATAAATATACAGCAATAATCTTCAGTATATCAACATTCCTTTTCACGTTTTAAATTTTCTATTTTTGTTTATTATACTCATGATTTCAGCTTCCAAAGTAAAACCAATTTATTAAAATTCAAGCATACATTCAGCATCTCTTTTTCTTTTAATCTTTCTCAATTACTTTTATTTGAAACACACGCCAACATACCGACAATATCATATACTACATAAGGACCCTGAGCCATGTGAGGCCATGTTCCTTTGCAGGCCAACTTTTAAAAAAGTCGCAGTTATCGTCATGTAAACTGTAAAGACATTAGACACACTTAGATATTTTTTGTTTAAAAAAAAAGTGTACGGTTCCCGCGCGATAAACGAATTTTGGCGCAACGGAGTTGTGGGCGGCATCTAGTACTAGGAATAAATAATAATCACTTAGGATTTGCGAGGGCAGATTTAACCGCAGGGCAAAAGTGTCACCAACCCGCAACCCGCAACCAGTTACCCGTAACCCGCAAGTCACGTGTTTATTATTTCACATTAATTAGTTCTCGGCGCGCCCCATTCGGATCACAACATATTATACGTCATCATTAATCACTAGTGCGTAGCGTGCCTAATACACCAAGTGCTTAGTGTCCCTATGATGAGGTATTGACTGTATGACTTGTGTGCGAGCATACAAGTCATACAGTGTTACATACACTGTATGACTTGTATGCTCGCACACAATATACATATTATGTAGCACTACGTAATATACACCTAGTGTGCAAGGTCCCTAATGATTATATTCTATAGTGGCGAATCTTTTTTTTAAACCATTTTGCTACAATATTATAATATCATGTAGCTTGTCTTTCGACATAAGCTTCCTCTAGTAACTTCCATTCCATTCTATCTCTATCTTCTCCCCATCGGTCCTTCTGTTTCTACCGACTATACCGACTTTTATAATTATTTTTGTAAAATATTAACGTTATTTAAAAGTTTATAATTACAGGAATACCTATATATTTTCTCGATAGAGTTCAGATTCTTTGTCAATAATTAATTGTTATTGTTGCTGTGACATAATAGTTTGTAAAATCATTGTTTTAGTTGTGAAGAGTAGCGTACGAATAATAAAACCTAAGGAAACGTAACTCCCATACTAATACAGTTTTAAATTTGGTTCCATTCGAACTGTCATGGAACGTCAGCCTTTATACCGCTCAAGGTCACCTAAACATTGCAAATGTATGAAAAGTGAACCTAAAGTACACTTTTTTGACAAGTATTTTGGAGCATGTTTTTTGACGGAGTTACTTTTCCTTAGTTTTTATTATTCGTAGAGAGTAGCGTACAAATAGTTGATAGTTGATACATATTCATCAAGACGTATTTCATAAAAATATGGCTCTCCCATAAAATAATCTAAAATGTAGAAATAGTTAAATAAAATAAACAACAAAAAGCAAATTGTAAATTTTAACACGATATAAGATCGTTTTTATCAACGATCTTATATCGTTTTGTAAAAGTAAATTAATTAGAAGAAAGAATATGCAATAAGAAAAATATAGCGGTGATGTTTCGTAAAAAGAAGTAAGAACATCCAGTATCTCACCGTGACTCGCCTGGAAACTCCTGGAACAGGAAACGAGGTGTCGTGGATGTGACATTTTAATATTTTTACCTATTTTGTTATAAATTCGAAAGTTTGTCTGTCTGACTGTTACCTTCACACTTAAGGGCCCTCTCTTCCTAAATTAGCAGGTCGATTGTCTGTCAGTGCGAATATCGACGTAAATGACATTAAAATAACATTCATAACATGATAGGGCGAAATAGGAGAAAAAACCTTTTTAAGGCTTAATATAAGTAATACATATTTAAAAAAAGTAAAAAAAACAAATTATTAACTTATGTATTGCAAAGCAGTAGATATTTTTTATATATTATTTTGATAAATAATGGAGTAAAGTGGTTTCATTCAACGATTTGGAGGTGATTTGGTTTTTTATTTCTTTATTATGTCATACCGATAGAAAAAATATGGTAAAACTAAATGACATATCATATCATGTAGATTACTAATTATTTTTTTCAGATATAATTTTTCTGTTAATGCCGATAAAAAGTTGTTTCATCTACACACTTTTTTCGAAAGAGCAGCCTTAAATCACCGAATTTCTTTTGACGTCAGGTAGAGATATTTTGGAATGGAAAATCACGTAGAATGTATTTGATTCTGGAAAATTTACAATTTTTGGTGCAACAACGTGAAAAAAGTTGTGCTTATTTGTACCTAATCTTTGAAAGTACCTAAGATACGGCAATTTGTCAGAACAGATAATGATATTACCAAATAAATATAAATTAATATAAAAGGCAAATCGAAGCACAAATTTTTATATAAAAAGTCAAAATTGTAATGAAATTCTGTGCCTCATCATTTTGATTACTGTATAACCACATCCAAAAAACCCTTTTCATTGCGAAGTTCATAAGTTTTTTTGATGAAATCGAGTGAGGCGCCCCGCTGTTAGTATACAATACCACCCGCGACTTCCAGCCCTCGGTTCAGACTTTCTCTGACTTCTGAAAGTGATCTCCATGTCCGTAGTCATAAAGGTGACTTCAGAAGCATTATGATTCCAAGCGTAGGAGTACACCGTTTTATCTCATCCCCCCTCGCCAAATGGATTCCTCTCACAATAAGACGGATTCTGACTTCGCTCGTTTATCAACTCTATCGGAAACTCTTTGATCGCGGATTTTATACAATTGATAAATAATCTGAACATTCTGAGAAGTCAGCTTGCATGAGGATTGGTAGGAAGTAAAAGATTTTCGTGCGTAACTACATTTAAAAAAAATCTCAACTTAAGAACAGTAACAGGAGCAAGTTGTTGTTATTGTTTGGTAATATTATATTCTGGTGATGTTGAGAACATGATTGACGATCGCACTATCTATACATAAGCAATCGCACTATCTATACATAAGCAATAAATGTGCACCTGTTTGTCTATAAACTGTATTTCTTAGATCGCTGAGCCGATTTTTGATAACAGCACCACATAGACCAGCACGAGTCGGCGCATGAGTACCGGAAACTATTCCACCTCAATTTTTTTATGCGATCCTCTTCAAATTGCCCTCCTTAAGATATGAATGCAAGTTGCCATGGTGCAACCCAGTGCCATATTGTTTAAACAATCGCAAGGAATTGTTATTTTTAACCGGACATTTTTTTTTAATACTCTTTATTGAAATACCAATACAAAAGGTCCTATGACTTTTCACGATAAAGTTAATATTTTTAAAGATATGAATTTTTAAGTGTTCGAAAAATCTCAAATTTGGGTACTTTTGATCCATGAAAAATATATTAAAAAACATAATAATGTCTAAGTTATATATTTTTTTAAATTCCCTATACAATAGTTCATAATATCGTTAATAGAGATTTAAAAAAAAATCATATCTTTTTTTATCTTAGCAAAAGTAGACAAAAAATTGTGTTTTTTGTATGGGGCTTAAACATTTACTTTTTTTTTTATTAATTATTAAAGTACAAATATAATTAAGGATTTTGTAAAATTTTCAAGTGCCTAGCTGTTCACGTTTCTTGTATGGGAGCCCCTCATAAATATTAACTTTATTTTATTTATAGTATTTGTTGTTATAGCGGCAACAGATATACACAATCTGTGAAAACTTTCAGAAGTAACTGGAGAGCTGGAGATATACACTATACAGCCTGGAGACATACAGACAAACGGACAGATAGTATCTCAAAAACCGCTATAGCTAGACTTCAGAAATTTTCGCAGATTGTGTATATCTGTTGCCGCTATAACAACAAATACAAAAAATAAAATAAAGTATAATATTTAAGGGGGCTCCCATACAAGAAACGTGATTTTTTTGGCCTTTTTTGCTCGTAATCAATAATAGTAACAGCTAGGCACTTGAAAATTTCACAAAATCCTTAATTATATTTGTACGTTAATAATTCATAATAATATTAAAATAAAGTAAATATTAAAGGGGGGCTCCCATACAAAAAAATACAATTTTTTGTCTACTTTTGCTAAGATAAAAAAGATATAAACAATGAAATTTTTAAAAATCTCTACTAACGATATTATTAACTATTGTATAGAGAATTTAAAAATATATATTACTTACACATTATTATTTTTTTAAATATATTTTTCGTGGGTCGAGTGTACCCAAATTTGAGATTTTTCGAACCTTTAAAAATTCATATCTTTTAAAATATTAACTTTATCGTAAAAAGTCATAGGACCTTTATTATTGGTATTTCAATAAAGAATAAAAAAAAATGTCCGGTTGAAAAACAACAATTTCTTGCAATTGCTTAAACAATGTTTGTTTAAACAATATGGCACCGGGTTGCACCATGGCAACATGCATTTATATCATCAGGAGGGAAATTTGAAGAGGATCGCATAAAAAAATTGAGGTGGAATAGTTTTCGGTACTCATGCGCCGACTCGTGCTAGTCTAACAGTATTACAACTAGCTATATGACCGAGCTTCGCTCGGTATTCAAAAAATTAAAAAAAACACACATTAAATGACATTTTATGAAAATGATTCCTAGCTAGATCGATTTATCGCCCCCGAAACCCCCTATATACTTACTAAATTTCATGAAAATCTAATATATATATATGTATATATATACAAGAATAAAGATAAAGATTACTTAGAACTTATTCTTTCAATTCCATTACGATTCACATCTTGTAATTCGACAAATCGATATTTAACTATATATAATATTATAGCCTCTTAATTTGGTAAAGGCTGTCACAGACAGAGCAGGTAATGTAAAGATGTATATTATAGCACGATACAATATATCGATACATCTCGATACATCCTTCTATAGAAATCGTCAGGAGACCACACACAACAGCTATAATGTATATTTTCACATTATAGTATGTGTACGATTTCTATAGAAAGATGTATCGTGCTATAATATACATCTTTACATTACCTGCTCTGTCTGTGACAGCCTTAATGAAAATTCATAGAATATAATTTTTTCATCGATCAAAACCAAGCAGACAGGCGCTGGGTAATTCTCCGTACACACGATAACCATTAAGACAATTATTAGAAACTTTAAAATGTAAACCACGCGAGGCTATGCCGCATATAAATATTAATGTTTTTTGTTGTAATTATTAAATGAGGCGCGAAATGCTGCCCTAATGATATTGTAACGCGTTGTAGGTCAAGCGCCGACACAGATATCGGTGAGCTAACGAAGATATTTTTACAAGCTAAACAAAATCATGTAGACATTGTAGTACTATAATAAAACTAAAAGTGTTATTGTTATGTAACGTCGCTACACTTTTTATTAAAGTTTCATCCAGCAAACCCTGTGATCAGAAAATGTATTTTCATCGAGTATTCATCCAAGTAAGCAATTGATGTATTTCGCTTTCAGATGTATTAGTTATTCAGAGCAGGGATGAATTGTATTATTTATATAGTAATATAACATCAAATATGCAGGAGGGACAACTTACAGAGGCGCCTTTGTACATGAAGATTGAAGACAAACTTACACAATCTACTGCGGGTTTCGATTTTAGAGATAATATTATGACTTTGCCACTCAGGGTTAAATTTTAATCCAGAGTGGCATGATATTTAACCGTTAAAATATCTATGTCTCTCATGCTTAAAACTCTCTAACTGGAGGAGGCCCTAGAGCGCAGAATGCAGAATATTGTAGAATAATTAATACCGTCAGAGAAACCGATTCAGAAGCAGAATGCAGAATAACTAATACTAATCTTTTTGGTCGGCTTATGACAAGTCAATGTTGATCATGAACTGTGCTCTGGGTTTGATGTAAAGCGACCAAATCACACAGATTTACCTGCTGCCTATGAATCAATTTCTCAGATAGTACATTCCAAATACTCTAACAAAACAAAATATGTTGAAGATCCTAACTCCACTTATAAACGGTAATCATCTGTGAGAAGATATGAATGTATAAAGGTAAAGCTTTAGAAAAGCATCGCTATGTTGCATTTAAAATAATTGGGAATAATACCCAAAGGTCGGAGCAGAGGGCGCTCAAAATCAAAATGGTTGTCAAACGTCGAACAAAACGTTTTAATTACTGTCTTTGCTGGATCTAGCGTGAAAATATTGCAGAAATATATCCTAGTAGCTATGTCCACATTATGTGCTTTCATCTTCAATTTTTGTCATCTTCGTTCATTCAACTTTCGTTTTGGCGCATTCAATAATTTAATGCGTCAAAGAACGCAACGCCAACTGTCATTTTTAATAACAAAGCGAAAGTTTTAGACTGACAGAGGGCATGCGTAGCGGGCATGCCTCACGTTCGCTGTTGACTGCGCTATAACGCATGCCCTTGGCGAACAGAAAAAGGCACAGTGTGGACAAAGCTATTGCACAATTTGTGAACTCAAATTCAATTAAGAGCAGATAATAATAGAATATTGTAATGAAGGGCCTGAATGGGATTATAATATTAAGACAAAGTTTAAAAAGTTTGCACCTTCCGAACAGGTGCCTATCAAAATATGTTAATTATGAAACATCTTTATTCAACAACTTCTGTATAATCTTTTACGCAGCTCATAATTCTACGAATGAAATACGAAGTCTTTTTACGAGAAATTAATAGATTAGCACTGATCTCGTTTACTGAGTACAAATTGAATCCCAGTTGGTGCTTTGTACGGAACAGCTTATGCCCGCTTTACATGACTGCGATCTAACTGCACAGTTTGATCACAGATCTAATACACATACACCTTCCATATAGGTTTGTATCTTCCTTTCCCTAACTCGTAAATCTATATTCTAGCTATACAATATACAAAATATTGTAGAATTTTAAATGCCAGAATATAGTGTAGTTTTTAATTAACTAAAATTTAAGTTTCAGACAAGGCCAATAATTCATTGTTCAACTATATAATGTTTGTATAAAAAGTGTAGAGATATTTTTATGGGTATTATTATTAACTACGTCTTCATTTTCCACACTAGACTGTCTTTTCCAATCAAAAATTACCCATTCGTTTTGGAGGTACGATGACACGGACCAATTATAAATATGACGCAAAAGCTAAACCCTTTTTTGGCTTAAAGTTTTTGTCAATAATGCATTTATTCGGGCTCAGCAAGGAGTTGAAATAGTGAAGTATTTTGTAATAAACTGCAGTGAACTATAGTGGTTTGAAGTGCTTATTTCTCCAACTTCTATCTCAAGTCCTTTGATAATCCGCGCCGGCTTTTGAGTGTAAAGCGAAGCTCTATTTAGCTCTTAGATCTTGGAATAAAATGTTAAATAGAAGAAATATGGAAAATTGAAAACTCTATGGTTCTTTTTTATTTGATTATATTGGCAATGGTAAATACTGAGGCAATAAGTCGAAGCTCTATTTAGCTCTATCTTAGAATATAATGTTAAATAGAAGAGATAATTATGGAAACGTTAAAAAACTCTATGGCTTTTTTATTTGATTATATTGGTAATGGCTTATGGCGATACTGAGGCAATAAGTACTATAATCTTGATACTCAAAGTTCCTAATAAAATATTATACAAATCTTCCAGTGATTCAAACGTGAAGATGTAATCAGACAAATACACTTTTGCTCTTAAATATTAATAATATTATAAATATTTTTGCACAATAACGAAACACTCTGTATATTCATTAAAGGATAACACAAGAAAATAAGATACGATCAATCACCTGTAATAATTACATAACATTTGCGTAGGCATTATTTTAAACACAGTTTACTAGCAAATTGCCACAAGTACGGTACTGCAATATGATCGCGTTGAAAACATTGTTATATTTCAACATAGTACTATTGTGCCATGGACAAAATACACTTAATATTTCAAATCAAAATATAACAGGTATGTTGTATGTGGTCGGCGCTGCGGCAGGCCGCGGCTCGACCGAGCTCCACGGTTAAAAATGTGGTTTCATGGGAATTTGTACTGAAAGTTTATCTTTTATTGCCTGTTAAACGTTACTTAAATGGGCATTCTCGGATATATTGTTTAAATTTCAATGCAAAGTTTTATCTAAGTTTACTTTTGCAGGTTTTGCTGAAGTGTTCTTGTAACTGAATGATAAATAATAAGCTTCATCCAAACTAAAGTATTTTTGCCTAACTAAAGAAAAGCCTTGATAAAAAAGTTTTACAGGAAACTGTGTTTGGCATTAAGTATCTTTGAAGTGCTATTTTTACCTGCTTAAGGGTTGGACCTCATCTGGCAGCACGGAATCACCTTTTTCCGTCGCCCTTTCTCTTTCTGTCGCTTAGAACTGCCATTTGCTAGACTAAAGACAGAATGCATAATGCGATAGCACGCGGCGGAATCCTCGAGGCTATTGCATTATTCTTTCTGTCGTGATCTAGCAAATGGCAGTTCTAAGCGACAGAAAAAGGCAATTCCGTGCTGCCAGATGAGGTCCAACCCTAAGACTGAAAACTGTAGGTTTTTACAAAAGTTTGGTCAGCTGCGTAGAAAATACCATCGGAATATTTATATTTTCATGCTTGATATAGGTTTACAGCAATTTATCGTGCTCACAAAATATATTATTATTGCCACATGGAGCCTTTCCAGATTTTAATGTTAAAGGTCAAACATTGTTTTCTGTTATCAGAATATATTACAGATCCGATAGACGAGTACATAGAGCGTCCATGCGAGATCTTCGACAAGTTCTGTATCCGGCAGTTCCTCGCGCAGCACTCCAAGTGCAAACCGGTGGACGGTCCCGTACCGGATCCGCTGTACCGGGACAAGACCACCGGCTATGCTCCTCATGCGAACGTCACCTTCATTCCCACAGCTGTCACCATTAGTGGCCTGAATGGCAGAATCCAGGAGTTTTAGTGAGTGACTGTTTATCTACATTCGTAAAACTTTTCCAATTCAAGTAATTTATTTTTACCTTTCTTCTGATTAATTTCGTTGCAGGTCCCAAGACAGTTTTAGCGTGTCCCTCGGGCTCCCTGAGATCATATCAAAGGGTTTTCGTGGTTGGATACCGTTGTCGATCCTGGCGACACAGGAGATACAGTGGTGGGAATGTGTGGTGGGCCATTTGCCCGTTTAAAAATATATATATATTTTTACAATATGTTTATTGAAGATACTAATTACAAGTAGATACGGCAATCAATGTTGTTTTGCAATATTTTGGTCATGAAAAAAAAAGTGGCAATGCAAGCCCTACTACAAAATTTTCGAATCGGTCCCAGCTGTTTCAAGAAGACAACAAACAAAACCAATAACTAGTACAGTTTTTATAACCAAAAACTTATTTTACTTACGAGTGCTAGTATCAGAAGTACCTTGAGCTGCTCTTAATCATATTATATCTTCATTTCAGCATCAACAGAGAGACTGACAGACTACTCTTAGCAGTAGAGTTCACCAATCTCTACGCTGCTTCTCCCAACGCCTACTTGAGGTACCACCGTCGCGCTCAGGAGCCGCTGGTATATCATGACTTTGGGAGCATCAATTTCAGTAAGTAGTAGATGATTTTTTGGTAAAAAATGGGGCCCCGTACGAGTTTCTTACGCCGGTTCTTCTCGCCGGGTTAGTTCCCGAACCGGTGGTAGGCACCAGTAGTATCAACGTTCTGAAAGTATTTGTTACAAATCTATTCAGAAATAAAACCATTTTTAATTTATTTATTTATTTTCGGATTAAGGATTCAAAGGCTTTAACAATAACTTTGCAAAATAATCGAGAGCATATGAAGCATTAGAGAATATTTTGATAAATTTTAAATATAAAATTTCGTCATTTATTGCTTTGTTATGTAACTTAATATATAGCACGCTTTCTTGAAATATGCTGTTGAAGTTTCTGAGTTGAGGCGACATAAATACATAATAATATACTATTGATTGATTGATTGAATATTATGATGGCTATATAATCGGCTAGAGTTCAGTTTAACTATAGCACTCCTATCGCTTGAAAGCGATTCCTTTAGCGATTATCATTATATCCTATACTATATCCATATTTAATATTATAAATGCGAAAGTGTGTCTGTTTGTCTATCTGTTACCTCTTCACGCCCAAACCGCTACTTAGACTACGGATACGAAGACACTTTGAGTCTCGGGAAAGGACATAGGATACTTTTTATCCCGGAAAAGTGTACGGTTTTCGCCCGATAAGCAAATTTTGGAGTCGCGGTCATCATCTAGTTCAACCATATTTCCACAGTTTTTTTAATTAGCAAATTTTTTGACGTTTTCAGCTTCTCTCATCTTGACGATCACGATACCGAACTTGAAGGATCTTCAACTGGAGAGATCGGAGGTGTTCGCGTACTCCCCCGGCATACCTGTAATGACACTTGGCGGCAAATTCACTGCCCAAGGCCTCGGTAAGGTTTCACGAAATCCCTGATTTAGAATTACCAATGTACGGTAGGATACAAACACACGTTGCGGTCTGAATTGACCCTAAGACGTAGGCAAAAACGTTTAAGTGGACAACATGTTGAAAAATAGTAAATACAGTGCGTTCTCGATGCACAATTTCGTTAACCTATCACTATATAAATCACATTTTGTATTTTTCACTCAATATTTTTTTTTCAGAACCGGAAGTGGTGCGAGCAGTGGCCGACATATTCGCCAACTTTCCCATAACAGTCAGAGAGTTGATGCTGAACGACAACCCCTTCTACATCGGCTCATACATACAGTACAACCTGTGTGATTTCGGACTCAAACTTATCTGATAAAAAAGAGCTGTTGATAATAAAATAATTGAATAAGTATATTGTTTTATTGTGTACATCCATAAAGATATATTATATTTTTTATATACTTCACACTTCACAATTTGAGTAGGGTAATTGTTATTTACAGTGCTCTCTCTATTTTGGACTTTTCTTTATTTGAGATGTACATAGGTATAAGAGGGTTTTAATTTAAAAAATTAATTAAATCCTAAAATAATTGGTTTAGATATTAGAACATAATATTATTTTTAGTTACTTAACTTTATAAAAAATCCTGCCTGCTTTTGTTTGCGAAGATGCTAGGCATCAGTTAAAGCTCGTAAATCATAAGATAATAATTCTGAAAATATAAATGAATAAAATTAGACCATAATATAGCGTACATTCAGTCAGACTATTAGGTCCTCCTTTGTTAATAATGTACAATTATTTCCATAGTGACATCGCTTAGTTTATGCACAAAATATGCAGAGTTTATCTAATTATAATCATGTTTAGGTTTCTTAATCTTGAAACTATTAGTCATGTCAACAGAAAACATAAAAAATAAACAAAGTAACAATTACTACTGTTAATACCTATTAAAAATGATAAGTATTAATAATGGCAAATGCAATAAAATACTGCATCTGATAAAATAGATTATTCTTGTAATCACTGCTGCCGTAGATTAAAGCCATTTTTTATTTTGTCGGTCAAAATTCAATCTCCTTAGTGGCTAAATCACCGTTATTAAACACTCTGTATTGAGGGTAAAACGATTAAGTAATGAAAATCGATTAATTATTGCTAATAACTTCATATAAACTTCATATTTTATAACTACAGTTTCGTTGTAAATCACTTAAAGTACAGACCGTGTCGCAGGATGCTCGCGTTCAAATTATTTTTGTATTTCAATATTCTACTCGTCTGCTATGGACAAGATGCACTAAATAAGTTAAATGAAATCGGAACGGGTACGTAAAAAAAGAATCACTGTTATTGTTACCATTTATGTTTTGATATAAATTGCGATCAAATAAGTGGAATATGTTTAAGGTGTAGTTAAATCAATTTAATTGGTCGAACTTAGAATCCTAAACGTGGCAGAGTTTGTTTAAGCGCAGAGTTCCATACAAGAAAATATTTTTTACTTTGAGTATGTCAATTTTTTCCGCCTTGACCCCTATAATTATTAGATAAGCTGTGGACAGAATACCTGTTGTTGATTTTACCACAAGTTTCAGACCCAATTGACGAGCACATAGAGCGGCCCTGCGAGATTTTCGACAAGTTTTGTATCCGCAAGTTCTTCGCGCAGCACTCCAAGTGCAAGCCCGTGGATGGTCCCTTGCCCGATCCCCTCTACCGGGACAAGAGTACCAGCTACGTGTCCCACGCCAACATCACATTCATCCCCAACTCCATTAACATTAAGGGGCTGAACGGCAGAATTGAAGAGTTTTAGTAAGTCTTCCCAAATTAATGTACCATCAAGGAAATTGATTCCTAGGCAGTAGGCAGACAGACCAACGTCATATGTTCCAATCATGTCAATGCAATGTTAATAATTGTGATCCTGGGCTGGGCTTGCCGTAACGCGAACGCGACCACACTTATAACTTCTAAGTCTTAAAATTGCATTCTTGTGTTAATTTTATGATGATGATGATGATGATATATTATGAGGAGGACCTTCAACTATTTTTTATTTATTTTGATTGTAGGGAACTCTCAATCAGAACGAGAGATTCTATTCATAAGACGCGTGTAATCGTTCTTTGTATCTAAATTTAATTTCTTTTTTTACAACGATAATATGTCGTTCATTATTTTATTATGCCTCGTTTAAATGACCTTCTATTTCAGCATCAACAGGGTAACCGATAAGCTAGTGCTGGCGGTCGAGTTTACTGACCTCAATGCCACCTCAGATTATGTGTACCTGAGGCTGCACCGCCGGGCGCAGGAGCCCATCGTGGTTAGAGATTATGCCAGCATCCAATATGGTAATACAACTATGGTCCATTGATAATATTGTCAACAAAAATTATACCCGTCTTGCTAGCCAGTAAATTGTTGATCGGTGGATGGGTAAATTCTGTTTTGCAACAAGCTTTTCCAGGATTTTGAAACTTTTCCTTTAAAAAGTTAGAGTATAATCAAAATAACCGAATGATATAATCTTTTACAATAAACGTACATTGTAATGGTTGCTATTTAACCTCCAACAATAGTACAGTAATATTGTGTTATTTTGCCTTTGTTATTAGGTAATAGCAAAGTTTACTTTTCAGATTCTCTCTCTATGACGATAATCATACCAAACCTGAAGAATCTTCAGTTGGAGAAATCAGAAGTGTTTGCGTTTGCCAGCAACTTCAAGATGATACTGGGCCCAAACCTTTCTGCGAATGGAGGTGAGAGGACGCTACGCATTTCATACTTGTAACACCTCTAATGTGGGAGTTCCCATAGGTGACAAACTTTATAGAATGCGGCTAGCTATCCATAATGTTTGTGATTTCCCACGATTTCATATTAAAACTTTACTTGTAACATACTCCGTGAGAATTCAAACGTATTGCTCTTACTTGTCTATACCAATTTTAAAGTCTTTTTGCTTTAAGAAGTCAGTGTGTTGGGCAGACATGACAATTTAGCACGATTAACAGCTTTATATACAGGGTGTAACAAAACTAAGTGATAATAATTTAGGGTGGGTATGTGTCCCTCATATAGAGTACGCTGTGAAAGTAGCAGGGTTAATATAGTACTTTTTTTACTTTTGTATTAGAAATATCAATATATGCGCGGGCGCATGCCCATACGAATTGCACAAAACTCTTACAGCGCTGCTACTTTCACAGTGAACCATATTATAATATTATGCCCGTTTTCACTAACTACACCTAAGACTTAGGTGCCCCTTAAGCCAATATTCCAAGTTTTGTTCTTGATGAATTGACAACCCCGTAACTCTTAGGTGACGTTTATTTGAAATAAAGCAACCTATTATGCGATTCATCCATCAAACCATTAGGTGACGTTTATAATTTACGGGATGGATTGACGACCCCGTACACTTAGGTGGCGTATGTGGCGACGACGGCGGTTGCCTTGACAATGAATCTGTTATAGAATGGCCGTCTGATATTTTACTTGTAAAATAGCGAACTCCCATAATTAATATACATATTTATCACAAACCTTCCTCTTTAATCACTCTATATATTAAAGAAAACCGCAATTAAAGGGAACAAAGGGACATGAGGACAGAAAAAGCGTCTTTGTTTTATACTATGTAGAGATATACGTCACCTAAGAGTTACGGGGTTGTCAATTCATCAAGAACAAAACTTGGAATATTGGCTTAGGGGACACCTAAATTTTAGGTGTAGTTGGTAAAAACGGGCATTAGACTCATAATTACACACCATAAAGTATTATCACTTAATTTTGTTACACCTTGTAGATGGACTATAGTTGAATGACCTTATTTTCAGACCCCGAGGTACAACGAGCCATTGCAGAGCTGATGGCGAATTTCCAATTAACAATTCGCGAAATCTTGCTCAACGACTCCCCCTTCTATGTCGCCTCCTACGTCCAGTACAATATCTGTGATTTTGGCGTCTACATTCCTTAAAACATAAATAATTAAATTTCTATTAAAAAATAATTAAGGAATAAAATATGTTTTATGACCACAAAACATCCTTTTCCTTCCGTTATTATTACAATCCTGAGTCAGTAATTAATTACAAACAATAAACATTTTTTGAAACGATTGACGATGAAGAACAGAACACGTAATTGTAAATTGAATCTGAACCGAGGGTCCCTCAGAGATATTTTGAAACATAAGTGTTGCTGATCACAAATAATATAATTGAATTATTAAAATTACACATCAAAATTACAACTATTATGTTTACGGAATTAAAATAAAAAGTATAAAAAATATTATTGTTAAGGAAGAATAAATTAATTATATGAATAACGTAGAATGAGTTATATTAGATCAAGGACCCGTTTAAATTTCATTAAAATCGGTTGAGCCGTTTTGGAGGAATTCGCGCACAAACACTGAAACGAGAATTTTATATAATATTAAGATTTTATTATTAATTTGAATGTAATATTGTTTATAATGAAATATTGTTTATCTATACTAATATTATAAAGAGGTAAAAGTTTGTATAATTGTAATGAATAGACTCAAAAACTACTGGATCGATTTTAAAAATTCTTTCACCATTCGAAAGCTACATTATCCACGAGTAACATAGGCTACATTTTATTTTGGAAAAAAATAATTTTCGTAAGATATTTGAGTTTTTCGGAAAAAATATATTTAAAAAGTTACTTATTTTGCGTACGCTGTCTAAACTATAAAAGATAGAACCATAAAATGTTCCAATTAGTTGTAGATCTTATAAATATCTACAAAAAAGTCCGCGACACACTATACCTATCTATGTCGAGTGAGGCACACCAACCATTTTTTCTCGAATCTTGAATTTTTTCGGAGTACATTTAAACGCGTTTATTTTACTCATACTATTAATCTTTATCAAAATAAATTATTTTTTCAATAACTACAGTTTATGTAGATAATAGTTGGTCTTTGAATGACTAAAATTGGACGTTTGGTTTTGAAGTTATGGCGAAATTAAAACATTACGATTTCTACTGCACGGCCCGCGGTTGCGAAGTGGGCATCATCAAGGCGGGGGTGTGCGTGCGAGAGCCGAGAGGGGAGTTTAGATCTATATAGCTATGTCCAGTTTCCACACTCCAAACTGTGCACTTTCATTTTCAATTTTCGTCATCTTCTTTAATTCAGTCCAATTCAATTTTATCCAAATCGGTTCACTGGTATAGTCTTGAAGAAAAAACCGTCAGGCTGCATACATAATAATTATGTATGGATAATATGGATTTTTTTATTATTTTTTAGCTAGGATTGAGACCACAATATGCCCAAGTATGCTTGGACTTAATCTACTATGTATTTAGATTTTGTCTACTTAGAGTACTTTACTTACTTAGTACTTGTGTATTTTTGTTTTCACAAAAAATTAAAAAAAAACATTATTTTTGTTTGTAAGGGTATGCGCGCACGGGCAACTTAGTTGCTCGGCGATTTATTTGTCTCTCGATCAAGTCTTTGGGTATGCTCTAAATTTCATACACATAGTATGAAATTTCCCGAGAATCAGCCGATCGCTCCATAATGGATGCACCCAATATTCTATTTTTCGACGCTTTTTACGGTTATTAATTTCTTTATTTTTCGGAAGAGACAAATAAATCGCCGAGCAACTAAGTTGCCCGTGCGCGCATACCCTTACAGACATCATTCTTAAGATTAATGACTGGAAATTAATAATTAAAAAATACAACTAAATACACCCTGTAGAACCAGTTAATGATAAACATTCTTAATTAAATGTTAATTACAAGAAGCACGACGGAGGAACGATGGATGTGCGTACGAAGTATAAATGAGTAATTGTATTGAGTGCAGTATACACTTTGCTCAAAGATGGCCGTGTTAAAAGTATTGCTGCTTATTAGCTTTGCAGTGGCCTCGATTGCTCAGAATTATAACAATCAAAATAATTCAGGTATGCCTTAAATCCTAATTTATAACAAGGTAGAAACTGAAATAAAAATACTCAAATAACACAATAATGAAATCTGAGATTCAAGTGAAAAACTAAAAACTTTAGGCTCAGTATTTATTGCTGAACTAACACTAATAAGTATTAATTTCACAAACACCGAGATTTAGTTGTTCCAATTTAAATTATTAAAGTTAACGCTTGTTAAAATAGCCTTTTTTTATAAATACGAGAAATAATTTTTAACCCTGACCTAACTGAAACCAAGGCGCTGATGAGCCTAATAAAATATATAAAATTATCAGGAAGAAACGTAGAACGACCATGTGAGGTATTCGAGATGGATTGCATCCGCCAATTCCTGGCGAAACACGCAAAATGCAAGCCGGTGCATGGGAACGTACCGGAGCCCTACTACAGAGCACAGACTAGGGCTCTGCTGCCCAACATCAATAGTACTCTGACCCTAGATGATGTGGAGTATAAGGGACTGAATGGCAGAGTCCAGGAATTTTTGTAAGTGACCATAAAATTATTTTAGGATTAGTAAGTACAAGAGCTTCTTAATCTAATATCAGACTAACGTTTCTAAACCTTTTAATAACCTAGCTCGTATTATTAAATGCTTTATTAAATCCTGGAAACTCATTTTGTCACTTTGTATGTCTTCACTCATCTCCAAAGCTTTGTTAACGTCTTTGAACTCATTATATATTTCCAACAAGCTCATCAATTCTATCTTTATTACATGAGTAGCATCAACCGTGAATCAGACAAGCTAGTGCTGGCGGTGGAATTCCGCAACCTATACACGGCGTCCGACCACACGCACTTCACGGTGTACCGCCGCGCGCGCGAGCCCATCACCACCGTCGACTTCCTCAAGGTCATCTACAGTGAGTATGACACTGTTGCTATATCAACCGCAAGTCAGACATGCTAGTGATGGCGGTGGAGTTCCGCAACCATGTGCACGGCGTCCGACCGCACGCACTTTACGGTGTGCCGCCGCGCGCGCGAGTCCATCACCACCGTCGACTTCCTCAAGGTCCTCTATAGTGAGTATCACACTGTTGCTACATCACTCGTCAGTCGGACGAGCTAATGCTGGCGGTAGAATTCCGCAACCTGTACACGGCGTCCGACCGCACGCACTTTACGGTGTACCGCCGCGCGCGCGAGCCCATCACCACCGTCGACTTCCTCAAGGTCCTCTATAGTGAGTATCATACTGTTGCTACATCACTCGTCAGTCGGACGAGCTAATGCTGGCGGTAGAATTCCGCAACCTGTACACGGTGTCTGACCACACGCACTTCACGGTGTACCGCCGCACGCACGACCCGATCACCACCGTCGACTTCTTCATTAAGGCCCTCTACAGTAAGCATTTCATTGTGGACTTCATCATTAAGAGGTAATATGTGAAAGTTCATTAGGCGACCAAGCCCAAACATCATTTTTATGAGCTCCGAAGTTTGAAATACTTTAATATTGCGCAGCTTATATTTAAATACTTAAAAGTGTGCGGTGTCTCATTTGCAATTAACTGTTTCAATCATACTGGAAACTGATATCACACAAAGTATCCCAAATAGTGGCCATTAGATGCATCACATTATCCACAGTATTTTTTGTATTCATTCAATTTTATTACCTTTCTACGAGTATGTAGTTCTTGGGTAAAATAGGTGTTGCGTATTTTAGCATATTTTGATAATATTTTCAGAATCAATGACAATTACAATTGTGATCCCGGATTTAAAGAGTCTGAAACTGGAGCAGGCCGAGACCTTCTCGTACGTAGATGACGGAGCACCCAGGATAACCATCGGGCCGAATGCTTTCAACAGTCCGGGTAAGTACAGCTGTTATGGTAATTTGTATCATCATAGAAATTGATTCATTGGCTGATAGAAGACCTGAGTTATTTAGTCGTGTTTAAATGTCAAGTCAATGCGAAAATCATTGATCAGGCCGGGATTTCTAACGCATGACATATTATCTAGGCAAAATTATAAAGGTGACTCATTTGCGCATGAATCAATTTTTAGGGTTCCGTACCCAAAGGGTAAAAATGGGACCCTATTATTAAGACTTCGATGACTGTCTGTCCGTCTGTCTGTCTAGAACCGCTATAGCTAGATATCTGAATTTTTCACAGACACAGACAATAAATTAAATATTTAACGGCCACGGCCGGTTTGGCATTATTTGCCTCATTACCGTAACCATTTTTTTTCTTCGTCGATTTGACTTAGACACATTGAAATATTAAAGAAATGAAAGATACGAACACAATAATAAATGTGGCGTGAAACAGTTAGTTAAAGTTTTTTGGATAATGAGACTTAAAAATTTATGGGTACCGTAGTTAGACAAATGTAGTGTTTTACGTAACGATACAACGACACAATTGACAAAAACTAGCTTAGGACAACGTACGTAGGCCAAATTATGTAACATTAACATAATATACATAATAAAAATCTAATTTAAACATAATTGAAAAGTAGCGATTACGGTAATTAGACAAGTTTGTAACCAAAGCTACGGCAATTAGATACTAACGTGCTTTATCGGCGGCACACTAACATTAACGACGTGGGAACGCTGATGGGCCATGGCACACACTAAGGAAAAGCAATCCGTGCACTCGTAATGTGCCAAATCCTGATATTTTTGGATGGGCATCCAAAAACAGCAGGTGTTACGGTAATTAGGACTTTTGATCGGACAAGCGATTATTTCATGATAACTATTTATAGGCTGGGCCTATTGAGTCAATATTTTGCAATGCGATAACCAATGTTAATAGGCGTTTAAAACCATGAATATATTAAATTAAATAGGTACGTTATAAAAATTACAATCAAGTTTCGAGATCAAGTTCGCGTGGGGACACATTACGGTAGTTAGAAAAACAACGTTTTTAAACACGACTTCAATTAATTTAGTCTGAATTACTTAAATTAGAAGCCTGTGTTTAAGTTTGTAGCTAGATACTGATGCTATCTACCGTTTAAAAATATTACATACTTGAATAAGATAATATTACAGAGTATACAAGCCCGGGACACGTAAATTTTGCTCTCCTGAGAATGGCCGTTAAGAGGGCTCCCATACAACAAACGTAATTTCTTTGCTATTTTTTGCTCGATATCAATAAAAGCAATGGCTAGGAACTTGAAATGTTCACAAAATACTCAGTTGCATTTGTACTTTAATAATTGATATTAAAATAAATATAATTAAGGGGGCTCCCATACAAAAAAACACATGTTTACCTATTTTTGCTCTATAATGGTACGGAACCATTCGTGCGCGAGTCCAACTCGCACTGGCCGATTTTCTGATAGTCCAGCAATGACAGGGAGCAAATTATATAAAAGTTACTTATTCTGTGATATGGAACATCATGTTGTTGATTTGAATTTCATGAGATACTATTTTGGAGTTTGGTAAAAAACGCATTGAAAGAGTAGCAGCGGGTACAGATAGAAATCAATACCACGGATGTTTTTTGCAGAGTTTAGTTACCTTCCTTTGAATAACATTGATCTGGAACGGATTTTTTTAATAAATACATTCGATGCGCACAAACCATGACCAATTAAACTTGAAATGAAAACAATAAATCACATGCGTGTAACTAAACAATAATTAGGTGTTATTTAAAATATTAAATATCAATTAACTTAACTTGTGCTTAGGCTCAAATTACGCATGAAAATGTATAATTAGCCTCTATTTGTCTTAAATTAATTAGAAGTTTTTAAGAACATTTATTTTCATTTGCACGAGTACCTAAGTTTTTGTTTTTAGCACTTAAGATTCCGTATACGAAATTTTGCCGATGAATACGAAATTGCAAAGGTTCGCTGCAGAAATATTATTACGTTTTTTCCCCTTATTAGACTTAAAAATATATATATTAATTATTAGATTTAAAATATATTTAAGCGCGGAAAACTGACTTGTACCTTGCGGCGAGTAATATAATATGAGATTTAGGTTGTTTTGAATCGTGTTTTTTGGCACAATTTGTTTTCTTTTTTCTTGAATTGGATAGAATTTTATCTATAAATTATTTCTGTTATTTTTTTTATGAATTACAGCTCTAAGTTGCCGAAATTAACAGCAATTCTTTGCCCATTTTCTCTATAATTTTGCCGAGTTACATATTTTTTTACTCAACTATTTCATATTGAAGTGGTTAAAAGTAATTCCAACATTTTATAGACGACTTTCTCAACAGTACATTGTGTTTTTTTCATACCGTTAAGACGTCAATACAATCCATAAACAGGTGATATTCTAAATCGTTTACAGCAAAAATCACAAAACTGTCGCGGGTTTGAGTTGAATTATTTAAAAATACGGTCATTCCATCGTTTCGGGCGTCACGTTTGTACAACTAAAGTTAACATTTTAATGTATTCTAAAATGATTTTGTAACGATTAAAATGTCTTATTCTCTACGTTTTTAGTAGCTTTATCTAAATTGTAAAATTTGTAGAGTTTAGCATAAAGATTAACAATTTTATAAGTCAAAAAGTGTGCGTTTCGGGCGTTACACGATTCTGCCTCTATGATCTGACCACTGTTACATTTATATGAAATTTAGCGAATTTTCTTAGGGAACCTTTTCTAAAAATTACAGGCCCCCAAGAGTATAATATTTACTATCCAGCTACAAAATAATTGCCGTTACATATAAGGTTTTACTATTCTTTTATACGTTTTAGCTTCGTTTCGGGCGTTACCATGGTTTTGTTTCGGGCGTTACGAGTACAAAAATTAAACACTTTATATTAAACAAAATTAGTGTTTGACTAATTTAGGTACTAGATAATAAATATACATTTAATGTAATGAACTCCAGTTTAACATAAATTAGCAGCTTCTTGAAAAAACCGGACAAGTGCGTATCGGGCCACGAGCATTGAGTGTACCCTACACTAGTGTGTTCCCTTGTACCGCTAGTTCTTGAAAAAAAAAAATGTTACTTAGTCAATGAATGTGAATTGTTAATGCGGCGCCTTGATAATTTGGCTGTAGCGATATCAATTTTTCTCAGCAATGGCTAAAGCTAAAAAATTAAAGTTCATTGTCAGTATTCATCATGTCTTTGTCTTTGAATTATCCATAGCATAACACAATTGGTCAACTTCTATAACACAGAATAATCAATCAAAAATACCTCTGCAAAAAAAGGGATTCCTATTTTGCCAACAAAGGAGAGTGATTTAAGCTTCCAAAATTTGTACATAGATTGGTTCAAGCATACACTTTAATTTGCCTATAGCTTATATGAAATGTATTTATGGTTTTTAAACTACGCGACGAAAACCATTTTGTTGCTTACGCCCTTACCATTATTTGCTCTTCCATTGCTTGTTTTCTATAAGAGGCCGGGCCGGCATGTTATTTCTAAGTTTGGTTATGACAATGCAAGCTGATCACCTGATTCTCTATCAAGTAAGTATGATCCATGCGTCGGATGGGCATGTAAAAAGTCGGTCCTGCGCCTGATCTCTCACCAGTCATGTCGGTCTTCCGTCCCACTGGGTTATGAGAGTAAAAGGAATAGAGAGTGCTCTTGTGTACTGCGCACACACTTGGGCACTATAAAATTACTCCTGCGTAACTGGCCTGATTTCAATGAAACCAGCCACCGACACCGAAATCGGTGTGGGTATTATTATTTAATCTCTGAGCAAAACCGCAACAGTAAACAAACGGACAGACAGACTGAAACTATTATGTACGCCACGGTATTTAGGGTTCCGTAGTTAAAAAGGAACCCTTCTTTGTTGACTTTGGAACCGTAAAAATCATTACCTCATGCACTGACACACCATGCATTGAAGATACGATGAAATATGATGTATGAAAAAGTTGTAACAACCAAAACGTTTCGGGCGTTACAGTTTTCAATCATGAAAAAAATCTATCAAATTTGTCTCTTTTTGAATTATTAGTATTTGAAATCATTACCATCATAACCTTTCTTTTAATAAATATTATTAAACTAATCAATCTGTAAGTTACAATAATAAAACAATTACCCGATTTTTCGTTTCGGGCGTTACAGTGCCAATGTAGCAAGAAAACACGCCTTTTGCTTGATATTTATAATTTTTTTTTCGGAATATTAATGTATTCCACCAATAATAAGAATGACACCCTCGAATCACAACGTGACAAAACGGTTGTCACATTGATAGTTCTTTCGTTTTTTGAATTTCCAATAGTCAATGGCATAATAGTCACTAAGCCAGTTCAGTTTACTGGAGATTTTGAAATCAAAATCAAAATATTTTATTTCCAAATAGGTTAACAAAGTTAACACTTTTAGAACGTCGTGTCTACATGAGGCCTACCACCGGTTCGGGAACTAGCCCGGCGAGAAGAACCGGCGTAAGAAACTCGTAGGGGGCCCACTTTATTTACCAAAAAAAGTGAGAAAAAAATTAATCTTTTAAAATAATGTTTACAATGTTGTAACTTAAAATTATACAATGACAACATACATGCATAACTGTAAGTCTTAAAATAATGTAGAAGCAGCCTTGCAAGCAGCTATCCTACTCCCAAGATGTGCCATCGTTTATGAAATCATTGACCTTATAATAGGCTTTGGCACACAAACGTTCTTTTTAGACCAATTAACTTAAAAATTACGGGTTTTTTTCTAATTTTTTTGTCGCATAATACAATTTAGAATGTCTTCCTTCTAAATTCGTCAGAATAAATTATAATAATATTTATAATATTTTTATTATAATAAAGCACATATTATTTATTTTACCGTCAGTATCGTTTGTCATGGAATGATCCATTACTTAAAAAAAAACAAAAATAGCTCCAACATTAGATTATAATTGAAATGATCTTACATGTTATGCATTAAAACTTATATAAATACTGTATTTTAACTGTTAAATCACGTCTGTTAAATCAGCGAAATCGGCAAATTTCGTATACGGACCCTTAAATAAAATTTTATGGAGTTCTCACTGTGAATCAAATTTTATCAACTTACTGCACATAGTTATCTTCAAAATGTTGTAATGTGCCACATATTTTCATAGTAAAATAACAATGTTATATTTTATACAATATATTTAACACCTTCTGTTTATTTTATACAATTTTATCACCTTGTATTTCATGAGGCTTATTTGATTTTGACCAATTTCCTAATCTATCCTAGATCCTACTGTAAGGCGGGCTGCGGCGGAGTTCTACCCCAGTCTACCCATCGGCGTAAGGGAGGCCTACCTGACAGAGGGCAGCTTCATCATAATTACCTTCATACAGAAAACTCTCTGTGACTTCGGCCTCAATGTCCTCTAAGATGGCGGATTAAAATATATATTTTCTACGTTGTTTCATTTATTACCAATGCTGTATCATGATCATGGGTTCCATTATTTATCATCATATTTTCGCGTTTTAGTAACCGAATAATGCGAACATTAACCGATATTAAGTATTTAATTAATTTTGTAAAAGTTATGGAAACACTGTCAGATTAAAATATTTGGTATCGCAATTTAATAACAACGATAGGTATTTCTGAAACTATTCTGGTTCAGAATGTATTTATATTAATTCCAACTATAAAATAAATTAAAAAGGGTATTATTAGCCCCTATAGGGACGAGCTCAAGTAGTTCCCTGAAGGGCTTGTAAAAGTCGATATGAAATGGTCGGTAAACCTTTTTTATAGCCGAATTTCCGAAATGAAATACGATTCAGCTAGTGAAAGCTAGCTATTTTATTTCAAAGGAAAATCTGTATCAAGTGTTCAACTGCAAAAAATCTAAAATACGGACTTCTCATAATATTAAAACTTACCTTCCCAAATAGTTACTCCATTGGTCGACAGAACTTCAGACTGGTAGTGTAACCTGAAAGATAAAATTAAGTTGTTTATCTATATGAGTTTTTTTATATAATATCGTTGATCTATATTAAATAAAAATACATTTCAAAGTCTCGCTAAAACTTGAGAACGACTGAACCGATTTGGCTGATTTTCAAATCAAATCAACTCATTTATTTTTGCAATTGATTTTAGTCTTGAAATATTTGTGGAACTTCAGAGACGGTTTGTATTGGAATGAAAGTGATCACTGCGTCATCTAGTAGGGAATAAAAATATAAGTTCTTACTTGAATTACATATTCCTATCTTAGTTTGATCAGTCTCGATTATAAACGCATTACTGTGACTAATGATGCTAATTTTATTCAAAACTAATATAATCCCACTAAATCACGTAAGCTCTGTCGAAACTAATGCCGCTGTGATTTCCACTCACTATAGAGTGAATAATCAGCAGGTTCATCTCCTCACAATACGACCGACGATCGTCATCCACGTCTTACGGAACTATCATAAAATATCAAATTCTAGTAGGTATGATTTCCTTGTACCGGCTAAATTTTACGGTATTCTATCTTAGGATACACAAATTATAAGGATACCTTTCAAATAATGCCCCTAAAATCTAAGTATCTAAGTAATTGTAAACAAATAAATTAAAATATAAAATTGTCTTATTTCTGAGAACAAATCTTTTCAGAATGTCTACATATTGACCTACCACTGCACCGGTTCGGGAACTAGCCCGGCGAGAAGAACCGACGTAAGAAACTCGCACAGGGCCACATTTTACCAAAAAAAGTCATAAAATTAATCTTTTAAAATATGAAGACTACATTGTCATGAGCCATGACTGTAATTTGTAATGATGAATATCTTAATTAAATGCTAAACTTTATGCTAGATTTCAAGCTTTAAAAATATAATAATACTTTTAAATCATCTTTATTTAACAGTTCAATTATTCTAGTTATATTGGGTAGAAGCGATAATCGTTCAAGACGCTAAGTGCTTCTAATTAAAAATTATTAGTAATTAATAATTTTAATTCTACATCTATATTAATAACTAAACGCGTTATTATCTTCACGCGAGTAACGTATAGATTGTATATAAGGCCTTTGATATGATTTGCCGGCTTACTCGAAAAGTTTATAGCAATGAAAATATTATTGTGTCTCGCAATATTCTTCATTGGCAGCCATTGCCAGGAGTTTGTAGCCAAACAAAAAGGTAAAGTGATAAAGACAAGGATATTGTATCCCAAACCACGAGATAAAATAAAATAAAAAACCGGCCAAGTGCGTGTCGGGCCACGCGCAATATAGGGTAGTACCGCTAGTTTTTGACAATTTTTTTATGGTCAATGAACGTACATTTATAGCGTGTTACTACTAACAACATAATCTCAGTTACTTTCAAAGGAATTTGAACGAAAAGTTCCTTTATACTTCGCCGAATACATTTTTTTTAGTTGATCGACTATTACTCAATAACTTATGAAGTCTTCTTAGCTGTGATAGTTTTCCTTTTGAATTCAGCATATTTCCTACTCCCGTGAATTTTTTCACATTTCCAGAACCAACCGTTTAGCTGATAGAAGGGGGGGACTCTACTCTACTCTACACTGGACTCTAACGATTTTTTCCACTTTAAAACTTAATATTTCACAAACGGATCCCTAAATCGGAAAATGATCTAGGAATACTCGCAATGTTTTAAAAAAACCTATTTAACGACACCCCACACGATGGGGTGGGCGCGAAAAAAATATTCATCCCCGCTTAATGTGTAGGGGAGGTACCATAAAAAAATTATTTTTTCACGATTTCATGTACCATTTTGTTGCCATCATTAATATGTGTATTCATGCCAAATTACAGCTTTGTAGGTCCTATAGTCTCTGAGTAAAACCGCGGACAGACAGACAGACAGACGGACAGACGGACGGACAGACCGAAACTATAAGGGTTCCTTGTTGACTACGGAACCCTAAAAATGATATTTTTCTAGTGCGGTCTGCACTTGTCTATTGAAATATTGAAAATGAGTCGATAAAAGTTCAGTGGCATATCTTAATATATATAAATCTCGTGTCACAATGTTTGTCCTCAATGGACTCCTAAGCCACTTAACCGATTATAATAAAATTCGCACACCATGTGCAGTTCGATCCAACTTGAGAGATAGGATAGCTTAGATCTTTAATTATAGTCGCAATTTTATTTTATTGCAAATTATTTGTCTATAAAGAGCGACCATTGTTTATGCGACGCGGGTCACGGGATAGCGATGGACGTTGCCATGGTGATATACTTATATTTTAGTCACTAATTCAATAAAATAATACGGGCGATATACTTAATATAATATGGCAAAGAAACGTTTGCTGGGACAGCTAGTTGTTTATAAAGTCCAACTATAAAAGATAACATTAATTTTCGGGCTGTTTTTAGTAAGTATAGTTTTACAAGACCTAGGAAGGTATTTCGGAAATATATTGTCAATCACTTCAGACAAGAGGACCGGGAGTAAACTCGGCCAAGTCTGACTTGATACCTAGGCTTAGGCATTTACTAATGGCCTGCGGTTTCCTAGATTAATGGAAGCTGGGAGAAATATCGCAGACCACCTAGGTATACAGGAGAAAACTATATTTTGACTAAAAGCGAAGCTACTCTCAGTAACGTTTACCACGAGATTCAATTATAACCAAACTAGCTTTGTTTTGCTTTTTGTTTATTAGTTGCGACGACAAATTTGAATTCTTGTTTATTTCAAGCAGTTCTATAAAAACATACTTAACAATAATGACCGCCTTACTTGCACACAATTTAATATTTTTTACATTTGAAGCTGCGTACATTTTCTGACAAACTTTTCATAAAGTCAATGAGGGTTTTATGGCGCGCTGGCAACTCCCAAATTTTTTTAGAAATTAAATAAGGTGGCAAACGAGCAAACGGGTCACCTGATGGTAAGCAACTACCGTCGCCTCTTTCATAAGGATGTGATTACACACATTGAAACAGACATTTGGAGGGGCGCGCCATGTTATCGTAGTTGATCGTATCCTCTTTGTCTGACACAACATTTGACACCCTACTGTTCCTCTAATGGCAAATGATATGTCGAAAACTCTCATTGTATTCATTATAATTCAAAGATCTCTACTTATGTCAATGATAATTCAAAGATCTCTAAACAGTTTCTTATGTCAATGTTATAATTATATAGCTCTGTGACTTTTAGTTGACAGGTTCCCGAAATGTATTATTCTATTCTACACTTCAGAATCACTACATTTTAACCGACTTACATTAAAGGAGGTAATATTATATGCGGCTGGGGCATTTTCAGATAACCGCATAGTGCGACCATGCTCCAGCTCCGACATAGACTGTATCAGACGATACTTCGCTGACCATGCCCAGTGTAAGGTGACGCAAGGTCCTGTCCCCGATCCCATGTACTTCAGGCACACTTACGCGTTCCTACCCGCGGCTAACATGACGCTGACCAGTGATGACTTCTACCGTACTAACTTGAACGGCAGGATCGAGGAGTTTTAGTAAGTTTGTTCTTTGATACGGCGAAAACGGAAAAGGTATTTGTTTGGGCGGTCTATATATTACCTTTTTATAATTTGCCTCTGTTTAGAATTTAGACTATGTAATACTTAACAAATTGTACAAACTTGCGACAGGCCTCATACGTGGTCTGATCGAAAATTCGTAGTATTTTATTTGTCTATGGTAAGAAGAGAGACAGTAGACTAGGCGCAGCATATGAGAAGAATAATTATAACATGCTCATTCTACCGCAGCGAAAATATATTTTACAGTTTTCACTCCTTGGTTGCACCCGAGTGCAACCCTTGTTTCCTTTACAACTTCTTTTACTTATTTTTCTAGCATCAACAAGGAAACCGACAAGCTGTTGATAGCTGTGGAGTTCAGGAACTTGTCTATATATTCCAACAACAGCTACTTGGCTTACTACAGACGAGCCAAGGAACCCATTATTAACAAAACCACCCTAAGGATATTTATTAGTAAGTAAAACACGTAGCAATGTCCTATAGAAGTATTACGTATAGAATAATAATTGACGAGGTGTCTTTTTAAATCCTTTCGTTAAAATGTGTGCATAACACATCCGTGGTTCGTTGGGAGTCAACCTCTTAACTTCAGAAATGGCGCTATATTGAAAAAACTGTCCTTTTTGACGTAATACTATAGGACCCTCAGAAATGTTACAAATCTGGTAATGAGATATACATATCTTCATAGCCTTATCTAGATTTGAGAAGAACCAGAAACACGATTAATTTATTTTGCCTCGATAAGAGTTGTTATCCACAAAACCAGATTTCGGTACTAAGACAGTTTGTATTTAAAAAAAATCGACAGCGACGTTACTGATAGCTAAAGAATTTGACGTACACATCGCAAACACTATGAAACTTGGCTATTATGCGTTGTAGCGTTACATCAAAATATTATATATTTTCACGGTTTTATAATCTTGGACTATATTATGTAGGTATGTAACGGACGGATCTTTGAGCACGATTTTTAGCTGTTTCCAGTAGTCTAATTTTTATTTATTTATTTATATTCACTATCATAACTATCGAAGCTAGACAAATAACTGTATTTTAAAAAGATACAATCGACTTCAAAATTGAACGTAATTGAGAATTAAAACTACCTATCTCCAAAACTACTGAACCGATTTTGATGAAACTTGCACTATTCCCTAAGTTTGAACAATACCTAGTACAACAAAAAAGAATTACTGAAATCGTAATGGTAGTTCCAGAAATATGCGAACTCAAATATAAAACATACATACGTATTACATACTTACACACATACATACAAACATACACTTTTGAAATTTGGTACATTTGTTCAGACGCTGATATAGACTAACACATACAAAAATTGGGCAGTCCTGGAAATCCATACTAATATTATAAATGTGAAAGTGTGTCTGTCTGCCTTTCTGTCTGTCTGTTACCTCTTCACGCTCGAACCGCTAAACCGATTTTGCTAAAATTTGGCATTCTTTGAGTCCCGAGAAAGGACATAGGATAGTTTTTATCCCGGAAAAATGTACGGTTCCCGCGCGATAAACGAAATTTGGCGCAACGAAGTTACATACATACGCGTCGAATTGATAACCTCCTTTTTTGAAGTCGGTTAAATACTCCCTTTTTTCAGGTTCCATGACGATAACGATGATAATCCCCTACATCCGCAACCTACAGATCCATATGGCGGAGACCACCACGTACTTCAACAGCCTCGAAAACTCCTTCGCCCTCGGCCCTGAGGCATTTAAGGGCTCCGGTAAGATTTACTTTTTACCTGTTTGTAAGTCATTTTGAAAGTATGCCGTATTTTTCTTCGCCTAACCTATTGATCCGATGAATTTCGTGTCACCATTAGACGAATTATACCTATATATTAGTGTATAATTAGTCCATGGTGTCACTAGATTCGTAATAAGAAAAAGGTTTTGGAAATAAAGTTTTATTATTTTTATGATCCCTAGAAATAATATTATTTGTTTGTTTTCAAGTAACATATTTTAATGGATTTTTATAAAATAACGAAACTTTTGATGTTTTAGATCCTGGGCTGAAGCAAGCCGGTGCCGACCTGTACCTGTACGCCAACCAGGTGTTCAAGGAGGGAATGATGACGGACGGATATGAGAACATCCTCGCATACATACAGCACAACATTTGTGATTTCGGCATTGAAATATAAAAGAATAATAAAGAGATCAACGATATTAAATATTAACAGTTAGATAATTTTTATCTTTGTCTGAAAATTTCTTAAGACAGTCGACTGTCTTAGGTTTAATGTGTTCACAAATTTTTAAAAAAGATAAATCACTTTACAAGTAAAATAAACATATTATTATGTAATCCTTTTATTTGAAAGTGAAAGAGTGTTTGAAAACTTTAAAACATAAGTTAATGTTTTATTTCCTTTAATTTTACAGTCAGAGTCAACTTTTAAAACAAGATCATAATATACCTGTGACAAAATGCCACTAAAATCAGTCAATAGCTTTTGATATGAACATTTTAATCCAAGCTAGCAAATATTTTATCTATAGACTAGATGAAGCCCGCAACTCCGCAACAAAATTCATTTATCACGCGGGAACCGTACATTTTTTCGGGATAAAAACTATCCTATGTCCTTTCTCGGAACTAAAAATATCTCCATGCCAAATTTCAGCAAAATCGGTTCAGCGGTTTGAGCGTGAAGAGGTTACAGACAGACAGATAGATAGACACACATTCGCATTTATAATATTAGTAAGTAAGTATGGATAAACTAACGAAATAGTTATGTTATAACAGGTAATCGACAAACCATACCTAACTACAGCTAATATACTCAGAAGCTGTCATTCCTCGGGGGCCAGAACAATGCATATCCTATAACAATTTGCAACAATTTACCGAGGTGAAGTGGCCAAGTAACTCCGACGTCTGTCCTGACTCCCGCCTCCCGCTAATTCCGAACTTCTGACAACTTTATAACTCCGCCACTACTTTTATATTCCACTGTCTCACTGAATTAAATGTCTATTGATTTCTTTTATTGCATGTAGATGTCTCAGTTTAAAAGAACAGTAAATATTTTTTTATTGTTTACTACTATTTGTGCGACGTTTGCTTAAGAACAAAATTAATCAAGATAAATTAAAGATTAAAATATTAATGTAAGAAATGTTGGTAACTTATTTGTGTAATAAAAGTGTGTTTAAATTATAATTTCAGGTTTGTTAATTGTTGCATATTTTATGAAAAACTAAATAAAATAGCAACTGTATTTCTTTTGCTATTATGTATATTAAATCAGCTATATAAATATCAGCTAGACATCATTAGCATATTATAATATTATAATAATAATAGATATTATTATTATAATATTATAAATATATTTTGTATTTAAAAAAAACATTTAATTTCTAATTATTATTGCAATATAGTTATTTCAATATTAATTTTTGCAAAAATAATTCTTATAATATTATTAAATAATGTTTAATATAACTTTATTTAATCACAGATACGTATATAAAAACACTTACCGATTAATCAACAAAAACAATTAAAAAGTGTTGAAAATGAACACTACATATACATTAACACGTATTCTGCTTAGAGGAAAAGTTTTTCGTAGCGCGGGTTACGGGTCTACGCCGCCTACACGACCTCTCGCGCGAAAGCTCGCGGTCAACTGAGCGACTCCAGCCTGTCTCTACTTTCATGAAATGAGCTGAAAGGGACCCCTCGAAAGTAAAATGAAACAACCACCAGGCTGCGACGATGAATTTTCAACTGTACAGCCGAAGCGTAAAGTTGGGTCTGGCTTGGCGACGAATTTGTTTTTAAAGTGCTCAACTGTTTGTTTGGGAGGGTCGCAGAGGCGGGAATGAGTGTGTGAAAAAAAAATAAGCCAACCACGTCTCAGTGAGTTAGGGCTTCAGGGGCGGGTTTTCAGTGAATATCTTTAATTAAAGGAACTTCGCTTGGTTACTGTAATGAATTGATGTTTGTGAAAAAAAAACATGCCTCTGATACCCCAAAGGCGAATGAAAGCGAGAAGTTTTTCAGCGCTTTTGCTGGTTAATTAATTAGCTTTGTGTGTATTTTTATAACAGCACTATATTTAGTAACAACATGTTCACTTAAAAAATCATAATGATTTTTTGAAATATATTTTCTCAACAGATACTAGTAAAGTACAGAAATAAAATACCCTGTAACTTGATCGTTTAGAAAGTTGAATTTGAGATTTTTTTTACCGACAAAGACAAATAACAACAGTAAAAAGCCCAAAATATGATATACTGATAAATTAACTTTACACACAAGTTACAAGAATACGAAACTTATATTGTAATGCAAGCTAGTTAACTCATAATAGTTTATTATTAAGTAGCTTGAATTGATGTAGTATAATTTATTTCTTGTCTTTCTTTATTTATCACCTAAAGTGTACTATAATCATTGTTATTAGTTCTATAAAAATATTAATATTACCAAATAAATTTATTTTCTTTCTTTCTTTCTTTCTTGGAACACTCGAGTTTGAATGGAAGATGGAATCAGCTTTTATCTCTTTCGTCAAAGGCGGAGCCACGCTGCGCATGCGCTAAACTATCTTAAGAATAAGAATTCCCAAGAAAATATTTGCACTGGAAATGTTTTATCCGAATTTATCATTTACTAAGAAGGTTAGGCCTTAGCCTTGGGGCCTCATAGAAATAGCTTATCCGGAAGTTTTTACTTTATCGTGCAAAATATAAAGTAAAATTTCGGCCTAGCATTCTACTGTTATTAGACGATTGTAAAATAGTATCTCAATACAAGGTAATATGCCAAAACTTTCATAAACTGTAATAAAAATTAAAATTTAAAATTAACAATTCAGTCAACTTCCTGATAAGTGCCGGATAGGCTATCCACAATAGCCTATCCAGCACTTATCAGGAAGTAGTAAAACAGGCCCTAAGTTTCTTAATAATTTTAGAGGCTTTGGATATCATAATATTTCATACCCGTCGCGTAGTTTTAAAAATTGAATGACCAGTGACCATCAATAAATAAATTATGTAATAATTTGTTTTTTCGGTGACTTTTTACAGCGTATTAAAACTTTTTTATAAGTACGTATTATTATTTTGTGAATTTAAGGATCACTTTCGCAACACTATAATAAAAAAAATATTGTTCCAAATACAATTTCGGCAAATATTGTAACTGGTTTATTTGTATGGTAAAGCAGTTTTTAATCCATTTGGCTGTCGAGTTCAATTGCTGTACTCGAGCAGCATCAAGCGCAGATGTCAAGTCCAATCCACGGGTTTAGTTCTGGTTCACTACAGTTGTGCGACAGCATGAACGAACTTATACCAGCTTTATTTTGTGGCACACATATGAATATGCTTTTCGCATTTTATTTACACTTTGGCCCCTTTTCGTAATAGCAATTATTTCTTGGCCTGTTTATTTTTTTAAGTATAATATGACTTTTCAAAAATATTGAATCTTCTAAAGAATATTTTAATAAGCTTTACAAAAAAAGGTAGAACCAATAAAAGTCAGGCATTGAAAAAAGGTAAAATCATCTAGTATCTTATCAAAGAACATAATCTATACTAATATTATAAAGCGGAAGAGTTTGTTAGTTTGTTTGTTTGTTTGCTTGTTTGAACGCGCTAATCTCAGGAACTACTGGTCCGATTTGAAAAAAAGGGGGAAATTATTTGAAAGTGCTTATTATCTTAAAAACAACTGGAGCAATTATGTTATTTGGCACAGATAAGAAGTAGACCACGTGAAGGATCATGGGCTATTTTTGTGGATTAATTACATCTAGTAATATATAAACATACTATGTATTTATGAAATATGTTATATTATTTTATAACATTCACCGTAAAAATTAAAAAAAAAATCCATAATAATAAACCTGGTGTCGATATTTGAAAGCGATTACAAAGTAGAATGTCTATATTATTTTTAAAGCTATAACTCTTCCATTTTAATAATTTTTCAGTTTCCTTCCGCAATTATTTTTTATTTTATGCCGAATGATAGTAGAAGATATAATCAGAAAATGGAGCGTCAAATGTACTATAAGCTTAAGTTATTTGTTTCTCCTTATTAATAATACGTCCGTCCGAATCAATTTTCAATTTAAAAAAAAAAACATTTGTTTTTCGAAGTCCTTCGGAGAAATTAATAAACAGCTCATTGGTATCGGTCATATTGGTCAGTTTTATCGAAAGCTACGCAGGAGTAATATGAAGTTAATGAAGGCATATGACCAGACCAAAAACCCAATATAATTTTAACTTTTACCGTATAGTACGTCTCTAAGAAATCAATATTATGATAGATATATTATTTTGTCAACGTGAACGACAAGGCTGTTATTATTTTACCAACTGTAACTAATATTCTATATTTTCTTTAGGTGTGATACTGTGATGAATCGGCATACTGTGATGGTCTGTCCATACTGTGATGGTCTGTCCCTCATGGACAGGACAGCGTGCGGCCCTCGTAGCCGCAATTGGACGGGATCTCTCGCTACCAGCTATCATTCGTGCAATGCTGAGTAGCGAGACCGCGAGGACGGCAGTTGACACCTTCGCCCAGGAGGTTATGGCTGCTAAGGAGGAGGCCGAACGCATCAGGGAAAGGGAGGCGGTCGACCCCTCGAGACGGCTAAGACGGAGACGTGTGCGACGCCAGCACAACGATCCACCCTAGCCGGGGTACTCGTGGTGGCGGCGCGGGGACGCCGTCATCAAATTCGAGTCCCAGAGTGAGTCACGATGCACCAAACGCTCCGTGCATAGTGACAGAGAAGGCGGGCCCAAGAAAGCCCCAAGTGGGGCCTCTGTCGGCCTGCGGGGCGAGAAGCGCCCCCAAATGAGTGTGGTCTGACAAAGGTCGGACGGCCACTGACGGAGTTGCGGTGGGTGTGTCGTGCCCGTGGCTTCGTCTTGGTTGGCGATACATACCATGGCACATACCATCTTCGCCGCGATGAGCCCCACATATCCGCAGCGGGAGTTCCCATCCCCTGCGTCGAATGCGTAATGCATTTCTCTGCGTGAAAAAAAAGTCTTCGGCTAGTATTTAAGTAGAGTAAGACTCCGGAATCCAATATGGAATACGACTTGCAACTATGTCAAACTGTAGCGACAAGTCAATGGCAATACTGAAACTTGAAATATATTTTCTTATTTAAAGTGCGAGACGAAATTCTCTTAGAAATACGAGGAGTGCTCTGTCAGCATTTTATTGTGTTTCGCTATACGTCCACTCATCGCGCAGTTCGGTCACGGACTGGCGCCGCTGCACAATTCCGCCGTGAGGTGGCGCTGTCAATTTGTCTCGAGTCTCTCGAGCTGGCGCCCAACGTGGGGCCGAAGTTTCTAGTATTGAATATAAAATGGAGTTATGTAACCGTAAACTTTTATGTGGATGCGAACGGTAATGGACTCGAAATATTTTAAAATACATTTCGTGTTGTTTCTCAAAGCGTTTTGTTTAACGTTGTGACTTATGAAAGTTCATGCTCGTAAGATTGGTTGCCACTTTAAATATCAACTTTCAAAATTATGTTTAACAGAAAATTGCTGAATTAACATTCTTTTTAAAGCTACAATGTTTCTATCTCAAATAGAGGCAAAGTAATATTTTAAAGAGGCGCTTAAAAATTGAAATAAAGTCATTGTCGGTATTCGGCTATCAAAGCGTCTCCCGAGGGGAGGTATCGTTCACCGCGATCCGGTCTGATGTATTCCGACTCGGAGGGGAGAATGGGGAGCCAGATAAAACTACCGAATTCAAGAATTATTTTATTTCTTCGAATTAACAAGGTTTTATATATATTTGGTGAAGTTGCTTTATAGATGTAAATAAATTTTCCGTTTTGTGTGATCGATATTCACACAAGAATTATATCACGCTTTAGCCTTTACAAACAAATTACAATAAAATTTTGTTATATTCATTCGTAATATAAATAAAACAACATTTTTATAAGCTTAGAAGCTTTCTATTACCGAGTAAATGATTCCAGCAGATTTCATTTCGAAGTTATGCAGCTATTTGGCAATATGAGTTCCTTTCTTACAGTAGAAGTAAAAGCAAATACACGGTTCTTGGAATATTGAAACCGAGCTTAAACGATTTCACAATTTCCTGGTAGGGCTCGCCATAAAAGATCAAAACTCTAGGAAACGTTTTAAAAGGGGTTTGTACACATATTAATTTAATTAAATATTACTGAAAATACATAGTTATTATCTGCAATCATTGCCATCATGGTTATAAACTTATAACTTAAAACAACAACGGCAGTACTCAGAAAAATTTAATCTTTACTTAACTAGAACTCAAGAAGGATTTTGATATAAGCACCTGGATACATTTACTGTCAAACTCCTGGTTAAATTAAAGTTAAATAACCAGTAAAGTGTCTCTAAGTGCTGCCGTAAAAAGTGTTATCACTTTATTTTTCGAACAGTGATATCTCTATAAGGTAGTATCACTAGACTGATATTAGTCCCATCATACAGGAGACCGACAAACTTTTACGCTAAATAACTAATAGTTCAACATTCAGCAAAATTTTAAAAGATAAACTCTAATTGAGTACACACTGAACTAACGTCGCCGTGTACGGAGTTCCGAAAATGATCAAAACAGTTGTTTGAAGCAAAACGACCTAATTTGACGGCAAGAACTCGACTAATTGAATTGAAAAACTTCTCGTTAAGGTGGGGAGGGAGGGGGGCGTCGCGGACTGTGGCAACTTTGAAAAATTCCCGCTAGTTTGTTTCACGGTAACTCAATAAAACTAGAAAAAGTACTGCGAAGTTAAGGATCAACTTTGATAAAGTCCGCGCTGGACTTAATACATTTTCGGACCGGCGTAATACAAATTATGTTCAAAATGTCTAGAATTCGCAGTGAACCATCGGCGCAAATGTTGAAATCTTTTTAATTAGCGCATCTCAAAATGTTCGTCGAAATGGTCAATTTTGACAATAAAATAAATAAAACGAAAAGCTTATAAGAAAAATGAGGCTCTACATTAAAATTTTATAGAGCTTAGGTAGCATTCGCTTATAAGTAAATATTAATATACTTAAGTGTATATGAACATGCACACGTCACTGCTAAACAGTTGTAATCAAGCTAATGCGGGCTCTACACTCGTAGCGCGAAAGCCCGCGAAGGCCGCGAACCGCGAGTGTGGAGGGTTTCTCAGCTTCGTGTTTGCGCTTCGCGGCTTTGTATTTGTACGCATCGTGTTCACGGCGCGTAGCATCCGTGAATCACGGCCGCAATTCGCGCCGCGAGTGTAGAGCCCGCATTAGAGGTGTCATAGGATTGGCTCTTGATTTATTAGAAATTAGAATAGATACAGACCTAATTGAAATTTTGACCAATCAAAAACTAATGAAATATTTACTAATGAGGCAGCAAAATCTATCCTTGAGAATCATAAAGTGGAGTTTAAAAGTTTCATTTAAATCTCTCGTTAGAGTTAATAGCCACCAAATCCGAAATCGCCGAAACAAAACCAAAAGTTAAGTCTAGTCTTATCCCGAAAGTAGATGAAAATCGCTTCGAAATCTGTTGACGGGCGGAAAATAACAAGAAAATGCACCATTAATTCCTGCTTCCTTGTTGTGCAGCCGCTATAATTGAATTTAAGTCGTATCCCAACGGTGGAAAGTCGCAATTACTTCGTGGGAGCCAGTGAAAACATTTTTTGTTTGATTTGATAAAGTCAGTTCCCGCATTAGCATTTCCGGGGTTAATCAGCTTTGTATTTTCTAAGTAAATAAACAAAAACGCCAGCTTAATAGAGCGCGCTGATTTAGTATGTAAATCTCAAAATGGCTGCCACATTCGCGAGTGTAGTGTAAAAAGTTGCTTTTATTTTATTTAATCTCTGTTTTACATCATGTCAATTTACCTTGTCTAATGGCAAATTAAAGGATTACAGTAGCGGCTAATATAATTTGTTAATTTATAAGGTACACTGTTGTTCGCGCCAAACTCTAGCGCGACGTTGGCAGCAATGCAGCGCGTGAGTCTGCACTCTGCGCTGTCAACTGTCATACGCGACACTGTGAAGTGACACATTCCGCTTTGAACTGTTACCGGCGCGCATTCGTTACATACGAAAATCTCGGTTAGCCGATCGGCCCAAACTTCGCGATTAATCACTTCACACATCACTTTATTGTGTTCTGTGCTAGATAGAAGATATAAAGATAGAAGAATCTGCACAAAAATATGCGGAGAAAATATTCAATCTCTAGTTGGTCTCGTTAACAACAATATTCATGTTCAGCAACAAATAATATTGCTCAAGACGTATGATCCTAATGTTCAGAGTCATTACTTATTCGTCCCGCCGCCGGCAACATTTTCATGACGTGGGAGCACGTCGGGGCACGTCGGATCACGTCGGGCCACATGTTAAATCATTACGACTCGAGCATACTCCCGCATAACGACTTACCAAATGAGGTAATACCGAATACGACGTTTCGACATCTCAACATTATTACGGTATTTTGCGACGCGTTTTATTCCTTGCTTATGAATAATATTAGGTTAACATTTCCTTCATTATCTTAAAGTAAGAAAATGATTTAAAAAGGTCGACTTTCTCTATAGTCGATTCATAGTTTTTCGAATTTCGAACTTATCGCCAAAATTTTTCCCGGGATAAAAGTATACTTTGTCCTTTCTCGGGACTCAAAGTATCTCCGTGCCGAAATTTCAGTAAAACCTATTTAGCGGTTTGGGCGTGAAGAAGTAACAGACAGACAATTTTCTGCATTTATAATATTAGTACTCAGTCTAAGTCTATCTTTATAAGCGACTTAAAATATTTGGTATAGTTTTAAATAAGCATACAGACTGACAGATATGGGAATCTGCTCTAGACCTTGTAACATCCCTAGAGCAAATCAATCCAAGACAAGTGCCACCGACCTAGATCTTCATTGAAACAACCTTGATATTAATATACACAATTAGGGCACAACATTAATCACGCTGATTTAGAGGCGCTTATTCAATTGTCCGACTGTCGATGGTCGTAAATCTCGGACACTGGGACACTCGGACAGCCGTGTCCCGATATGTCAATGTTGTACATCTTAGTGTCTCACTGAAGCGGCCGATCTGTGTATCGATTAGCTTAGTTAGCATATACACTAGACAGGGTGTAACGAAACAAAAGTGATAATATGTGGGGTGTGTATGAGTCCCCTGTAGGTACAGCCTATTGATTAAATAGTGTTTATTGAAAGTAGCGGCGCTGAAAAGGTATCTTTTTAAAATACTTTTGTATGTTAAAATTAAGGACGTTGGGGCCCTTGCCTATACAAATAGCAAAAAAAAATGCTGCTACTTTCACAGTGGACGCTATGGACATACACCTTTAATTAAAATAAAATGTACAACTCTGTATTTATAATATTCACAGAAAGGAATAAGCACGAATGCACGATATTAGTAGAATGATTTTTAGAATAGACGTGAAATAGTTTATTCTTTAGCATACTTAATTAGTGCCTGGGTGAATGAGCTAAAGTGGGAGTTAAAAGAAAAGACAGATAATTAGAAAATGCGAGACCTCCCAGTAATAACAAAATGTATGGAATTGACATTAGACGAGTTTGACATTAGAGAAGATACTAACGAACGCTTGAAATGTCAATTTTATATATTTTGATCGAGGAAAAATCTTGGCTAAAGGGCAAGATCTAGTTAGCTTTTTCCTTCCAGAAGTCCCATAAAGGCTAGTTATAAATCACTTACAACTGTTACAATTTTTAAAATGATATTATCTCATTTTAAATTTAATGACGTGTTACTAAAAAAGTAAATTGAATACATTATTTTTTTGTCACAAATTTATTTATGAAATCAGATAACATATCATATTATTATAACAACATTGAATGGTTGGAATTGAGCGGATGCAATACGGAGCAAATCGAATTCGGGCTAGCAGACAATAGTTGAGTAGTTCTGGCCAAACTTCATTTGTTCTCACCACACAGGTTCAGTACATACATACATACATACATACATACATACTGTGTAGTCAGTAGTGTACAGGACAATGAAGGATATACCTGGACGACTATTATCCATAGTTGCTCAATATTATTATTTATCATTGAGGTGAACGTCCGATAATTTGTTTCCAGCTTTAATATTTAAACTTATTTTTAATAAGATGCCCTTTTCCCAGCAGTGGGACAGCTTAGACTTGTAATAATAATAATTAATAATATATTATATACAAACTGGGTGTACTATAAAAATCCACAGTGTAAAACATATTTTATACCAGTATTTGTGAGTATTTTCTTTATTCTGGTATCTTGACTCTTGAGTTTATGAGTTTTTTATCGCTGGCGATTGCTGGAAATTTCAGACGATGAGAAGCCGCCGTAATGTTTGGTAAAATTTTAGGATTTTCAGATTTCAGTGCCAGAGTAACAAGTTTCCTTGAGAATCGGCTTTTGTTTCAATGCATTTACCATTTCTTTTCTCTGAAGTCTTATCATTCTGAGTTAAGATCTATAAAAAGGCATCATATTTTGTTGGTACACTGCAAATAAGTAACATTTTATTTAGAAGCATAATAATCTGTGCTAACTTCTGTTGCTATTTTTGAATTTTGGCAACATTCAGGTTTAACTACATATTAACTACTTATCAGATTTTTGAGATTTGTGAGTATGTAAGTATATTCTATGTCGTATCTTCCTTCTTCCACCGTCTACGAGCCAAATTTAGTAGTCAAACAATAGGTATAGTGCAGGCTCCTATTGCTGGGGAAGTTGAGTCCAACTCATCGGACACTATTTGCAACTGGGGCTTAGACGGGGATGTTTGTTACACTAGATGCGATTGCATTGGTCTCATTTTATCGTACCAGTAATATAAAGTAAAACGACACCCAATTGCTAGCACTAATAATTTTATTGTCTTAAACATAGAATTAGAACGTTAGAAAAGGCATTCCATACAATCGTCGGCGCGAAAATGTGTCACTCTCGAGATGAGTGAGGCTCACTCATCTGAGAGTAGTGTGCCTTAGGACGCGGTGACAGCCGGACGTGTTTAATTAATTGATTACCGCGTTGTTTTTCGCTACATTTTGCTCCAGAACGCCGTCGTGTGCCTTCCGACAGTGCAGTAACAACACGAGGAATACAAATAAAGCCAAAGGTGTAATATTCGACACGTTATTACTAAGATTTTATTAATGTTTTAATTATTGTCTTCCATTTTATGAGAAAAATCAAAGCGAAGCGTGAAATGAGCGAATTGGTCTTAAAGAGGTCACAAAAATTAATACAAAAAATTGGGTACTAATTATTATTTATGTGCACTTACTAACCTACGAGTTACGACCAACTTGACTTTTTTTTTACTCAAACCTGAGTTTGTATTACCCTCTATCTAACTGTATTTATTTATAGAAAACTTACCGGGCATCCGTATGGATATGAAGACGGCTTTTTTTGAGTTCCCAGCATTGTTCTCATAGAAAAAGTTGCTCATTTGACGGGCTCATTTGTTGGTATCAACGATAACGGCGTTTACACTAACACTGTATAACTTATTGGCTTTAAATTAACAATCGAATTGTCAATTAATGATAAGAAAGTATATCATGTAAAATATAATAATAATAAAAATATTTCCAGCTATCTCTTCCAGAAGCTTTTGTTAGTTTCAGTTCAATAAGAAGAGGGAGGGGGAGGACATGTGAAGTTCAGATTGGAGACGGCACTAATTATCGCCTGCTATTTGGATTCCATCTGGTCTGCACATAGTCACATGGTGACGTAACGCGTCACTAAATACACGATGATTTGAGTGACCATTTTAATGACTTTAGGAATGAAAAGTAATAAAGGCATACTTTTTAATGTATACTCTACAAGTCTACAGTCTACAAGAGAAAGCCTGCAACGCGCCATAATTCGTTGATCGCGCGAGAACTGTACATTTTTCCGGGATTAACAGTATCCTATGTCCTTCCCTGGGACTCAAAGTATTTTCAATAACAAATTTCAGAAAAAATGATTCAGCGGTTCGGGCGTGAACAGATAACAGAGAGACTGATAATCTTTCGTATTTATAAAATAAGTATACATAATAATTATAGGTCTATCAGAATCTGATGGCAAAAAGTGAGAAAATAAATTGACTCTAGCAAATATAATATGATATTGAATGTACTGTCACTTCTTGGTGGAAATTCATGTTCAATTTAATAATTATACACTTTTCTTGCACTTACTCCACTTTATTTTAATATATCTATTACAAAATTATTAAATACACGACCGGGTTCGAATAAATCATCATCAGGTGTACACCAGTCATTTATTATGGTGTACACCATCATAATAAATCATCATCAGGCAGTACACCTGATGATGATTTATTATGATGATGATGATGAATACGGGGGTAATAGGAATAAAATATTTTCATCCTTTTTTATTCCTTTAGCGGCTTATTTTGGGTGTGAAACTTGCAAATATAAAAATTTATCCAATGATCACGGATATTTTTTGAAAATTTGCTGTCAAAAATTGCCATCAGATTCTGGTAGACCTATACATATATAATTTTCCAATCTGTAAAACTTAACTCTGCACAACAGCTCAACCACACATTAAAAGATTATCCACGTGAAATTGTATTAACGTAAAACAACGATAAAATTTATATTGTATACTATCAAGATGCAACCTGCAAATTTCATCTCCGTTTGTGCCATTTATTTGTGTAAGCGTGTCTTGTCTAGATGTTGAGAGCGTCTCAAAGGAAATCTGGTAGTTTAATTTAATTATGCAGCTTAAACTCGTCTATCGGATGATGGCTGTCTCGTTTCAGCTGTCATTAGCTCGGTTATTGTCGCAAACTATGTTAACTGTATCGGGTGTAACAAGTTTATGCGAGAGAGACGGTAGATGTTACTAGGTAATATAATTAGCTCCCACACCGGCTTCGGTGACGGTGGCCGGTTTCATTAAAACCAGGCCAGCTACGCAGGAGTAATTTTATAGTACCCAAGTGTGTGCGCAGTACACAAGAGCACTCTCTATTCCTTTACTCTCATAACCCAGTGGGACGGAGGACCGACACGACCGGCGAGAGATCAGGCGCAGGACCGACTTTTTACATGCCCATCCGACGCACGGATCATCTTACTTGTCAGACAATCAGGTGATCAGCCTGCATTGTCCTAACCAAACTTGGAAATAACATGTTTCGAGCGTGAATCGAACCCTCCGAACCGAAGAGGTCGCTCTCAGTCAAGAGCCGCGCTCTATACCACTAGACCACGGAGGCGTTTTAAAGGCGTTCGGGACTAGGTAAGGGTAGGGTACTAGAGGACGCCCGTAACTCCGTTGCGCCAAAATTCGTTTTTCGCGTCAAAATGTCAAAATATCTACATACCAAATTGCAGCAAAATCGGTTCAGCGGTTTGGGCGTGAAAAGGTAATAGACAGACAGACACACTTTCGCATATTTTATAACATGTATTAAGTATTTTTTTATGAAATAAGGGGGCAAACGAGCAAACGGGTTACCTGATTTAAAGCAACTTCCGTCGCCCATGGACACTCGCAGCATCAGAAGAGCTGCAGGTGCGTTGCCGGCCTTTTAAGAGGTAATAGGGTAATAAGGGGAGGGTAGGGATGGGAAGGGAAGGGAATAGGGGAGGGTAGGGAAGGGAAGGGAAGGGAATAGGGGAGGGTAGGGAAGGGAATAGAGTAGGGGATTGGGCCTCCGGTAAACGGTTTAGTATAAATGAAATATGATAATAATAATGATTAATAATTTATGAATTACTAGGTTCTCTTCTTTGAGCCGTGAATTTATTATCTTGACTTGAAAATTCTAATTGATCTTTAATATTTATGTTTTAACTTACTAAAGGCCCGTATTCACTTTCGTTAGTAGTTATGGTAGTAATAAATTGTAATGAAAATATATCAATTTACAGTATGTTCGAGTTCGTATATATTATATTTCATTACAATAATTTATTTATTTGAATTTTAACTACATTTTAAAATTGTAAGAAGTGAAAAAGTGGGCAATTCGCACGTGGCGAACCGCGAACGGTCTGACCGTTATATCCTCATATCGCCGTGATAGTTGATACTGTGGTGATACCGCGAATAGCGGGCTAGGACTGACTGATAACAATATTATCAGAGAAATTGGTTCGTAGACAGACGGGTCACGGGAGGCCTTCCAAAAATCTCTGAAACAATTTTTTTCTGGTGGTAAATGGAATGTTGTCCTTTTAAAAAATAATCTCATTTAATATCGTTTTATTATCTTAAATATTAACTTTTAATTGGTATTATGCTTTAACAATTATGATAGCAAAAACATTGTATAGATATAAGAGTAGATTTTTTAAGTACCTAAGTAATATCCAAATAAGGATAAAATACAGTATAATATTATACAATATTCCTACAATTAAAAATCCCGAAGTCCGTGCCTCGCGGCCGCCGCGGTGCGTGATGCAAACATTCGCGAATCAATCTAAACCGCAGCGCGCGGGATTCTCCGGCTTTTTCATTTAACCTGATCACGTATTACCTGGATAACTGATATTACCGGAATAACGGAATATTACCAATGCGTGTTCAACTGTAATAATATGCGATGGAAATAGACATTATTGTATTTTTTGTTAATTTTCTATTAATGAAAGTAGATTTTAAGACTAGGTAGAGTAAGAAGTATTAAACGTAGATTTTGGCAAAGATTTTTAAATAATTAGACAAATTAACAACCATCATTTTGTAAGGTCAGTTTACCTCGTCACTTTACAACTGACCAACTGCAACAGAACGTGACTACTATTCCTAGAAGACTCCGTTTTAAATTATTATTGAAGTACATACCTAATTAAATTAAAACAATGAAAGTAGAAAAATAAATCTAAGGCGAAAAAACACGAAAAATGATTGACCCAAAACATTGAACAAAATGCAACCTATAAAACATTTAAACGCCGCGAAAAATATAATCAGCAAAATAGTCGCGAGTACATTAAATAAAGAACACCTTAAACTCGGCGATCTTTATAAATCTCGTCTTGCCATAATTTATCTTGAGCATACAAAAAATGTTGGCGGGCCGGTGAAAAAGTGGCGCGAAATGAGGAAGTATGGCGTCGGGTGTCGTGACTCCCATACGGAGCGGGAAAGTCCCGGCCAAGACGGATGGGGAAGTCGGACTGTTTGTCACTCGTGAATTTTTAACGGACACGGTCTTTAAGGTGCGTTGAACGCAAGTGATATTGGGTGCTGTTAAATCGTAATGAGGTTGTAAGACCTGGATTTTATATCAGCCGATCTCAAAATATGCTTGGGTTCTAGGTCTCTACTATCGCCCCGTAGGGGCTCCGCGAGTGACACATAATTTTTTTTGAAATTACAACAGACACCAGCATGAAGACAATTATTCTTTCTAAGACTAAACACGGGTTACACTGATGATTGAACTATATTATTTGCCTAATGTGCTATTGTTTTGAATCTTTATATTTTCATCACGGACGTAAAAAAAATACGGACGGAGCATTACCCTATAAAGAGGTGAAGCATGCAAGGTACGACAATTTCGTTTATTGTACACGTGACCGACACTCACACACCCAACTAGGTACTATAAGCCGCTGTCATTGTACATTGAGTGACGGCGCCAATGACACGCACACATCCTACACGGGCAGCCATAATTATGCTTCACTCGGGATTAGACAAGGTTACGTCCGTATTTTTTTAAGTCTGTGATTTTCATAGTTAATTTATTAAAACAGACACCTTTTCATGTGTTCCTGAATAGTGAATGAATAGTGAATACTCGTTGCAGCAGACATACGTCATTCGCGGCCCATCGCACCTCGCAGCGAGACAATGGGGTGCAATATTAAATAAAAACCATCGATATTGGTTATCAATTAAGGATCATTTGTCATGAGCTGTGTGGAAGTATGAGGTGGTAGGAAATATTCTGAAAAATTACATTTACAAGGTTTGTAAATGTTGAGTTTTTTTATCCCTTAGTCATTTGTTTGTCAGTGAGTTCTGTCTGATAAAAAGATCTTTACTACGGCAGCCAATTGTTTTATTCTTGTCTTATAAGTTAGAAAAGTGTTCTATATAGTAGATAATAATTTTATGTAAATTACTAAAAGCATAATAACGAGGTACTCTTACCAGATTTGACATTAATTTATTTATATCAAGTTATGTGCGTCGGTTCGTTCTTGGTGTTTGAGTTTATGAATAACTTTTACTTTCATAAAATTGTGCCTGAAGCCTAACTAATTCAATACTTACGTACAAAGCTATATACACAAGTCTGCCTCCAAACAAACCGCAGATAAACGCAGACTGAGGCTTTTAGAGCGCTTCCGGTGCGGAGTGCATCCGTGACGTCACTTCCGGCCCCGCTCGGCCGGCGCGGCTAATAGTTCCCGGTGCTATAGACCGGGTCGTGCCGAGGAAATTGTGTATACGATGTAATACTGTTAACACATAACATCCTCTCCGTGAATATGAAAGTCGTGAACTTTAACAAAGTCGTTTTATAGATAAAATTTTTTGAAAAATAATTATGACTACATGTAAACATTGTCGCATAAATATACACATTGTCGCTAATCTATTTTTATTCTTGGGCGTAAGATATATAATAAAATGATAAATTGGTAAAATCCAGTGATACTGACGCCTGCTACTGTAAAATAATACCAATACCGTTTGCTCTAAACCCTTCGTGCGCTAGTTCGACTCGCACTTGGCGGAATTTTTGACACGACTGGGATTCATAAATTCTTTCTTAGATCTTCCTCAAAATGTATATGTACGAGTAATTACTTAAATTGAAAACTTCAATAATAATGATACTTGAATCTTTAAGCCTCAATTACAGGTCTTAAGATCTCTAACAACAAAACAATACAAACAAGATATCATTAGGAGAAAAATAACAATCCTTTACCGAAAGAATTAAGATCCCTCCAAAGGAGTACCAATTAGTAACGGAGCCTTCTCGCGTTGCTTAGAACAAAGGAGATAAACAAAAACAGCACTGTCTGTAATTGCCGGCCCTGAAGCGATTTCCACAGATTGTATAGGTATAGAAGGGACAAATAGGATTGCATGCCTACTCACATTGAGTCCAGAAACTAGAAAGTATCTTGAGAAACATACCTTCTTAAGTGTTTTTTTCAAGATATCGTAATTGTCTAAATATTAAAAAAATTTAACCCACCACGTGACAAATCTGATTTCTACACCATGATAACTAGACACATGTCGGAAGCCTAAAACAAGCTTAATCTGACACGCTCGAGCTACTCCCGAAATCCCCTCTTCTCCTCCCCTACTGTAAATGAAAGAAAATATAACTTATAGACAATGTTTAAACTCGACTATTTATTATTCAATACATCAGATGTTTCTAGACTACATAATATGTTAATCAATAAAATATTATTTTTTATTTGGACAACGGACAACATTTATTTAAATCGCCGCGCTGCACTGGTCCGCTTTTCCAGAAGTGTCTGTCAACTTACTTTTCCACCAATAACAAAAACAAAGACGATAAAACAGTAGGAATATTAGACCTCTATGCCTAACCTTCTCTGTGGTAAACAGATAGGTAAGTATTTCCAAAAACCCTTACGGATCAATCAAACTGTACCACGATTTAAGAACCGAATTCTTACAGCTGTTTCTTTTTTTTTCTTCTTTTATGTACCGTCATGATAATGTAATAAGGATAGAAAAAAACAAATTCTACTTTGCTCTACGAAAAATAATTTAAGACGTGAGTGGAAGAATAAGGTAAGTAACATGAAAAAACTTCCCGTTTTTTTGCTTAAATGGAAGGGCCGGAAAAATTATTTGAAATAGAAAAACTGTGGATTATATATGTAGCTAGATATATTAGCTAGGTTATGAAGTAGACAAGTTACAAGTTTTATTAGAATAATTAGGGAAAAATGAGTTATTGTCCGTATGTTACGAAATGTTACTTGTTCCTTTTCTACAACAGCCACCTATCATACAATATAATATTATGTTGTAAAGTAGGCTGAAAAGTCCACCAATCTTTGATCTCTTAAAGTTGATAAAAATTGGATCAGGAGGTTAGGCGCTAAGGTATTACACGTACATACATAGACCGCTAAAATCATTATTACCATTTTATCGCCGTAGTTGGGTAAATTGTTTACAATAGGATATAATACTGCAATGTTCTCACGTGCTGGTGCTTATGTGGCAGCACCAGCACAGACAGTAAGTAAAAAGTTTTATTCGACGTTTGTTACTTTATTTTCATATGATGCTAGCTGTCCCGGCAACGTTGTTTTGCCATATAAAGTATTTCGCCCATATTATTTTATTGAAGCGACTAAATAAGTATGTCACCATGGCGACGTCCATCGCTATCCCGTCACACAAATAATGGTCGCCGTCAGTCTCGAGTTGTAATAATTTACTATTATTTATACAACAAATGCACTTATCAATATAAAAAGTAGCCAGTAGCCGATTCTTAGACCTAGTGAATGTGCATATAAAATTTGGTTAAAATCAGTAAAGCGGTTTCGGGGGAGTACGGTAACTAACATTGTGACACGAGAATTTTATATATAAGATATCGCAGTCATCTGGTTTAATCTGCGATTCGATTGAATGACTCGGCCAAACGTTAATTGAACAATCGTCACTAATGTTCAACTAGTTAGCGATTTGTAACCTAGCCCTTTGAAGATAGCGGACATAAAATCAGGTAATTGAATATATTTCGTTTTTTCCCACTGCGGCGCTAGTAATCAAGAAAACAAATATGGCATCAAACAGCTCACACAGCTACATTGTGGTGATATTTTTTCGATTTTAACTTTTAAAGTACGTTACTTGTAATAAAATAATATGACAGCATGGATTTACTAATTATTACGATTTACGCCGCCAACTACTACTTAAAAAGATTTATAACATCCTATTTAACTACTTCACTGTACCTATGTCTTTTAGTCAAGACGTTAACCCTAGAACCGTACCCTGGGGTACAAATGAAAAAATAAACAAAAATTTCATTACACTTTTTTTACTGTTTGGCGGTTTGTTTCGCGCGTCCGTGTATTTACGTGGGGCGGGGTGACGCGCCGGATCCTCAGTCGGGCAACGGTCCTACTTGCAAGTGGAAGCGGTACATTGCTTGTGGGGTACTGCAGTACCCCAGGGTACTTTAAACGTATTATTGTTTGAACATTTTGATCGTTTTGTTGTTTTTTTGGTTATTTGTGGGCATAAAATTTATCGAGATCGTCAATCAGTTTTTATATTATGGGTTTATTTGTTTTTGATGGCATTATAGGATTGTTTACGAACTCCTAGCTCATTTTCTTTTTTTCAGATAGCGTCTAGACGTAATTTGAGTAAAAATTAACTACTTAGAGAATATTCTTCTGGAATCGGAAGAAGAAGAAAAAGGTGAAGATCTGTTTTTAGGTAAGGCATCTGATGAAGAGCTGGATGATGTTATCCAAGATTTTCATGATGACGTCATTTGACCCTATTTATGCAAAATGAGTCCAATCCACACCATTGCCAAAATTGAGTTAATAATGCAGAAGTATTCCAAAATGGCCCTTTTATCGACCCTATGAAGATCATAATAATCTAACAATTTTTTCAGAACAAAACATTTTCACAACAAAGTTACCAACTAACAAATTATGAGTATTGTTTTTTTACATAGATCCAAACTAGGTACATGGTCTCTCGATTTTTTTTTAATTAGGCAAGTAGAATCATGCGACTTTGTTGCTGTTTGCATATTAAAAAAGGCTTAGTTCTTAATATTTTACAAAGACTCACGGGTCATTGTGACACAGGCCCGACACAAAATAGACATATCCCATTTTTTGATAGGGTAAAACGACTAGTGATTAGATAGTACCAGTTATTGGACAAAACACAAAAACGCAATATTATTTATAAAGTTTGCTTTAAAAACTGCATTTTTAAAGTAATAAAAAGCCTGATTTTAAAGATAAACAGGTAGCTATTAAAGCAACCTTAATAAATATTATAATGTTTTTGTGCTGTGTCCAATGACTAGTACTGACTACTGTCCAATCACTAGTCATGTTCACCCTATGTAATATTTATATTCAAAATCAGTGGCTAAGACGTTATTTTATTGATTTCTTTTTTTCTCTTTAGGCCCAGTAAGAAAAGTGCTAATACGAAGAATAAGAATCGTTATTTGCATATTTTTTGCAATTATATTCAATATCAGTGGCTAACACTTAGAAATTATTATTTTCATACCGTGCCTAAAGAAAAACACAAAACCAAAAAAAAATATTTTGTTTACTTAGGTACATTTCAAAAGAAATCAGTCAAGTGTGAGTTGAACTCGCGCACGAAGGGTTCCGTACCATTATAGAGCAAAATTAATAAGTAGTAAAAAGTTTTATAGTGCCCAAGTGTGTGCCCGTGTAAAAAGTCGGTCGTGCACCTGATCTCTCACCAGTCATGTCGGTCTTCCACTTCGTTGGGTTACGAGAGTAAAGAATAGTGCTCTTGTGTATTGCGCACACACTTGGGCACTATAAAATTACTCCTGCTTAACTGGCCTGGTTTTATTGAAACCAAAGTTCTCTTGTGTATTGCGCACACACTTGGGCACTATAAAATTACTCCTGCGTAACTGGCCTGGTTTCATTGAAACCAGAGTGGTCGTTTGTATTGCGCACACACGACCGTTAAGACACGATTGTATAGAGGGGAAAAATCCAGGAAGAACAAGCCGAAGAACCCCATATCGAGGACAAACAGTTGCCGAGTTATAAGCACTCAAAGTTTGACATTGACAGCTCGGCAACTGTCAAACGTCGAACAAAAGCGGCCATAACTCCGCTCTCAATAGGCCTAGAGGAACGGGGTTTCTTCTAACATCAAAGGCAACATCTTGGCTACCCCCTCCCTGAATTTTAACTAAATCTGAGACATCAAATTTTGTCTCAATTCTGAGGCCAGGATCGAATAGAGGAGAAAAATCCAGGAAGAACAAGCCGAAGAACCCCATATCCAGGACAAATAGTTGCCGAGTTACAAGCATTCAAACTTTGACATTGACAGCTCGGCAACTGTCAAATGTCTTACAAAAGTAGCCATAACTCCGCTCCCAATAGGCCTAGAGGAACGGGGTTTCTTCCAACCTCAAAGGCTATTGCCTTTCGGCTACCCCCTCCCCGAATCTGGACTAAATCGGAGACATCAAAACTTCAAGGACGATTCTTCTACTATATACTTACAATACTTTTAAATGAGTAATGTAAAATTTGTCTATTGCAGTAATGTAATGGACAAATTTTACATTACACATTCTTTGCATTTAATGGACAATAAAGGTCCGATAATGGCTCATTATTTTGTAAAATGGCAATGTAAGATACTCCATTACTATTATTTTTTGTATTATTATTATTATTTTTTACATTAAGATTTTTGCAACGTTGCTTGAAACCATCACTACTAATGCGAAAGTGTGTCTATCTGTCTGTCTGTCTGTCTGTCTGTCTGTCCGTCTGTCTATCTGTCTGTCTGTTTGATATCTCTTCACGCCCAAACCACTGAACCGATTTTGCTGAAATTTGGTATGCAGATACTTTGAGTACCGGGAAAGGACAATTTATCTCGGAAAAATGTACGGTTCCCGCACGATAAACGAGTTTTGGCGAAACGGAGTTGCAGGCATCATCTAGTTTTAAACATCCTTGTAAAAACCAGAAAAAAGTAGGAGCCCCACATTATATCAGGTAGGTACTTACTGCCGAAGCATACAACAAGATATATTTAGGATATGCTCACCTAGATACAAAAAAATATTAAGTTTTAAATCTAAATTATATATTTTTTTCATTTCAATCTTTTTTTTGGGAATATAAGCAACAATATAAACTAAAAAATAATGAATATATATTTAATTCTATTACTACATAACCGAAAGAAAAAAATGCCGGTTTTCTTCAAAATTTGAAAGTTCATGAGGCCTCAGTTTATTTAAAAGCAAGTTAAAATCGTTGTTTCTATTACTAATTAGATCTTAGACATCCAAATCGGGTGCACAGATCTCATGCACGAAAATCCTGTTGACTTGTGTAATAAATCTAAAAAGATGGTTCGCTTTAGATTATATGTATCCCACACTAATATAGTTTTCCTACAAGGAACCCTCCTGTTTTTGTTTAATTTTTGTTGGAAATAGTAGTAATTTTTAACATATTTATGTTTGTACGCATAGAATAAATTACCAAATATACTATTGTAAATTAACTTTACTTAAAATAACAATCAGTTTTAAAGAATACACAATTTTAATAAAAACGGCTTTTTCTCAGAACTGTCATCGTGTGAGTTGAGTCCGGTATGCATAAATAGGTCCATTTTATCTCAGAGTCCTCACTGTTTAGAAGTAGAGTCACCTCCTGATTCAGTCAAAGAAATAGAAGAAGTATCTTTGCAGTTCTGTTCTAATGCGTAACCAGTCACTGTCCTCAGCGTTCCAGATATTTTACGTGGTAGAGGCAAAAAAAAAACAGAAAAGCAGTCATACCTACAGTGTGTCGCGCAAAACTCGCCGCTGGAGCCTCTGTATGTTCTATGGAATACTAAATATTGTGGGGATCAATTCTATGATACTGTTACATTCTTCAGATGCTGCCAATAAGCAATTTTTCAAGAATAGGCGCACTTACCTGAAGACTCTCGCTTTTGATCACATAAAACCGCACCTAGGAGACAGATTTCAATACCGAAGTTTGCCAACGTATCTACAAATAAGTATTGGTGATATACTGGGAAAAAAAACGTCCATTGCCTTCTATAGCTTCTTCTAATTTCAAATCTGGAAGGTGTTTTGTCTTCCCGAGGTCCAAGGACCGCAAATCACGTACGCAATGTGAGACATGCAAAACTTTAATTAGTATTGTTCACCAGAACAAAATATGCCAACAGGACATGTAATTTTATAAGTATAGATATGATGATGATGATGAAGATGTGTAAGCAATTATAGAGATTTTGGTCGGAATATTTACTGCATGTGCTTGTAGCGCCCTCTGCTCCAACCTTTACATAATGTTCCCTATTAGAAATCATTATTTGACAGCGGTATAATCCCAATCAATATGCGAGATTAGTTTGGCTGAGCATCGCAAAATGCTCGGCCTGCCTCATGGCGGTAATTGCTAACAAGTCGACGTTATTAAACTGAAATGAAAATTGTTTTAGCTTTTATCAGTGGCACCTGGCCCACTTGTAACAATCTGAATCCTTTAGGGTGGGTCGCACCGACTTACTTTAACTATAACTATAACTTTAACTATAACTACAGCGCAAAATGTCAAATCTTTGGTTAAGGATACCATATCTAACGATAACCATAACCGTTCAAACTTATATACATGGAATTTTTTTCGTAAAAATTTATAATGGATCACAGTTTTATTATAATAAATATTTTTCCTGTTCATTTTTACGGATAATTCATATTTTATACTGTAACTGTAGCTTAAACAAAAAAATAAACGCAACAGACATCTGTCAATTTCTGTGGTTAAAGAGGTTAAAGTTAAGTTAGCCTTAATTATAATAATAACTTTAACTTATTACCACGCCTCTGGTGCAACCCACCCTTTAAGTTTAACCTGTGGTCAGACAATTTGGTAATCAGCGTGAATTGTCCTAACCAAACTTGTAAGCATTTTTCGACGCTGAAATCGAACCTGACTCCGAGTCATGAGCCGGCCACTAAACCGTTGGCTTTTAATGGGAAGTAAATATTACAAATTATAGATACCTTGAGATAAACTTAGGCTAGACTGGCGTGTGTGGACTTTAGTTGTATTAATTAAAATTATATCATAACTAGATGACGCCCGCAACTTCTTCGCGCCAAAATTCGTTCACCGCGCGGGAACGGTACATTTTTCCGGGATAAAAAGTATCCTATGTCCTTTCCCGAGACTCAAAGTATCCCCATACCAAATTTCAGCAAAATCGGTTCAGCGGTTAAGGCGTGAAGAGGTAACAGACAGACAGACAGACACACTTTCGCATTTATAATATTGGTATGGATAGACATTGATGGCAACGTTGTCATGGGAATCCTTTTATTACAATAAAACCGTACATTTTTTCGTAACAAAAATTTCGTAATTCAAGAAATAAAAATAAAGACAATTTAGTCGCCCAAAAAGTAGGAGGATTAAGAACTTATAGAGCTTTCGGTAAATCATACAAGATACAATACACTTTCTAAAAACAGTTTTGTACATAGTTTAACCCTAAAGCACTTATCCTCAGTAACAAGCACTTAACACTGTCCGAAGTAATTTTATAACTTCGAGCCACGACGGCTTAAGTCCTCTAACGTATTTATAAATTGTAACTTAATCGTGGTCTCTTAAACAACTTTTAGAGAACTTCAAATAGTAAGCTACATTTTAGAGTATTTTAAATTTTATGTTTTATCTATTGTGTGACCAACAAATGCATTTTATGTTGCAAAATTATATTTTTTTCATGGCCGTTTTATTGAAAAAACGTTTTAAAGTTCCATTCATAATATTATAAACTTAAATGACGCAAAGTTCTAATTTTGTAGTGGTATATATCTGCGAGCGGCTCTGACCTCAAGATATAAAATGTCACAAGATAGTAAGGTAGGATAGCCAAAGGACAATTGTTTGCTAAATATACTAACCTACATAATAAACAACTACTTTTCTGTTTCCTATGAAATTCTTTTATCTCGATTAACATAAAAACTCTTTATAAAATACTTTTTTTCTTTCTCCAGGTATTTCCGAGCACATTTCAAGTGGCTGACATCGGGAAAACTGCACTTGACGTTATCTCTGCTATTTAAAATGTCCGCACAAGAAATAAAAAGGAATCATTTGCATATGACCCCCGCCGGTTTTGTGTTTGCTCGACAAAAATAACAAAAGAAACGACTCGAATTGAAAATGGTTGTAAAGGAAATTAGGGACGCTTTTATTACGCCGCCGCTTAATGTCTAAAACGATATTAAAACACTCCATGTATTGGTATCTTGGTCAACGGCCTGTAACTTTATATCTTAGGAGCTATAGTATAAATAACACATAGTAGAGTATCTTAGCCTTGTCCTTGAAATCAAAGTCCAGTTACCAGTGTTAATATCTAGAGGGTAAGGCCAAGTTAGCCTCGAAGAAGCTTGGTGTTCTTAACAGAGCGAGACAGTACTTCAGTCCGGACCAACGCCTACAACTCTACAAGGCGCAGGTTCGGCCTCATATGGAATATTGTTCTCATCTCTGGGCAGGGGTGCCAAAATACCAACTGCTCCCTCTGGATCGTATCCCAACGAAGGACCGCTCGAGTTGTTGACTGCCATAGTGTTTCAAACAACTTGGACCCCTTGGAATTACGCCGAGATGTAGCTTCACTCTGCATCCTCTATCGATTGTATCACGGGGAGTGCTCTGAGGAATTGTTCGGAATCATACCACTTGCAACTTTTCGCCATCGTCCCACGCGAAAAACATACCATCCTCATCACCTTGATGAGTGGTAGTCTTCCACAGTGCGTTTTTCGCGTAACTTACTGCCGCGCACTGTAAAACTCTGGAACGGAACTGCCACCAGCAGTATATCCGGACCTATACGACCTGCAAACCTTCAAGAAGAGAGCGTATTTCCTCTTAAAAGGCCGGCAACGCACCTGCAGCTCTTCTGATGTTGCGAGTGTCCATGGGCGACGGTAGTTGCATCAGGTGACCCGTTTGCACCTTTGCCACGTCATTTAATTTAAAAAAAAAACTTGTAAAAAATATTACGCTTAATGCGTGTTAACGTGTGCGACGTAATATTTCATACCTACACATAGATTTGTCTGAACTTACGCTAATAAACGCGTGACGATTCGAGTAGTCTACTATTTCAATTTTATATTGTGCTATAAATTCTAAAATATGTATATTATAGTCGCTTCTAGGATTACGATAGAATATACGTTAGTTTAGTACTAAACCAAATATGAAGTGAAAGTTTTGTCATAATAATTACACTTTGGAATTATACAAATTCTCTAAATAAAATTCATTTACAACAACATAATACATTCACGACAGTATACAAATAAGTCTGGGCTGGATTAAAGTAATATCCAGGTACCCAGGCAATCTAGTCTTGTCGTGTTCCTGACTATCCCGACCCCTTTGGTGCCTCCAATTTCTGTGAACACAGTCAGGTACGCGTTGAAATTAGATGTAATACTGTCCTGAAACGTGTTTATAAAATTGAACATGTGCAATGTTTATATAGAATTGAACATGTTGTGAAATAAATAAAAGTTTTTTAAGGTGACAAATTCATTTGATGATCAAAACTCGCGTATTTTAGTCACAACCTGATGTCCAATATTTTTAACTATCAAAATCTCTCTATAGGGTATATTTTTTGATAAAAACGGATTACAAAAACATTCCGGGAATGCCGGCTGAAATAAAAACTAAACAATCGAAACAAGAAGATATTTCCGATACGCGGTAGAAAGATATTCGTACTCTTCTTTTGTCTTACTAATTCTCGATCAGCTCACATGTCCTGACTGGTCATACTGACGAAGATATTTACGTCAATAAAACGTTTACATTGGAAGCTTACGATATGCTGCTACTGCATTTTGAACTGTAACGTTAACAGATACAAATAAGGTATGACGTCACATTCTTCAGTGGCCAGTGCTCGCGTGTTCATTTCAATAATATCCGGAGCGGCCTTCGCCGGGAAATGAACGCGCATCAATAACGTGCTCACCGCCGGTCGACTGAACCACTGTGGACATTTGTTTATGGTACTATGCGATGGCTTTGTTATCTTGTATTTTGTAAGTAAATAAAATCTTCATTAACTTCGGATTTTTTTCTTTCGGGCGAAAGAGTGTGAAGCAAATTAATGATCAATCTCTGGGAACTGACTATAAAATAAAAAAAATAAAAATAAAAAATTGTTTTATTTCTGAATGAAACAAATGTTCTCAGAAAGTCTACATGGTTCCTACCACCGGTTCGGGAACTAACCCCGGCGAGAAGAACCGGCGGCTATAATTTTAATTATTATTAAGTGATTTTTGATTTATCACCTTTAAAATACAAAGATTCAGATACAAACTTTCAATTCGTAACAGCTTTTTAAGCAAACAGCAGGGTTAAAATGGTCGCTTTGAAGAATAATATTAATGAATCATAACGTAATTCATTTTTTAAAAATCATAAAAATGGCTTTGCTTGCAATTCATGTCTAGTAATTTGTACTAATTTGACATTCGTCAGTTGCACTGTTTTGACAGTTCAGTTTCTGAATTTATTTTAGAGAAATTGCAAAATTCGAACATTTTAGCCCCGCTGATCTTTATTAACTTAAATTTCCAAAGTAATATATTAGTAATATAAAACCTAATATAGAACCTCCTCCTTTTAAAATTCTTCGAAAAACAACGAATTGAGGTTGGTTCTAAAGTTACAGCGTAGCAACAATTTCGTAGCACACGTCTACGCGTAGCTCGTGGCGTAGACATCCGCTACGAAAGTTGCAGACACGCAGACTTCCAAATTGAGTAAATTATTTCGTGATTATTTCATACTTCCGCTACAATCGTTATTTGTATATTATGTTACCAGCAATCTGCATAATTTAATGATAAAGTTAAACAAAACTGTTCGTAACGACTAGCGTAAATGTTGGAATCCTAGGTTTGGAGTAAACGAAAAATAAAATCAAAATGAGACATATTTTCGCGTGAAAGCCTGTACTGCTTATTTTGTTTGCTTTTACTGAATTCAAGCGATTAGTCATACTCGATATAGAACCGATATTCTTTCAATACGAGTCGGGGACGGGCGTTCATTTCCGGCGGGCGCGGCATATCGCAGATAAATATTGTGGCCACTCCGTAAATATACGTAATGGATTCCAGCGGGCGACGATATCTACCCGATTATTGAATTAAAAATATTATGTTGTTTACGATTTTTGTTTTTGGATTGAAGAGGTAATTCTTCCAAGGAAAGCTTTGATAAGTGTATATTTTACGTCTCGACAACTTACTGTTTACTTGCGTTATCTTCTTTTCTCCAGATATATACTATCTTATGAAATAAATAACCTTCTTTTAGTACCTAAAATTCACAGACTTACACACAAGTACTCAAGATCTTTCGAGCCCAAAACACACTACTCGAAATTATTGATAACTAGCGACCCGCCCCGGCATCGCACGGGTATAAAATATAATTATATAGCCACTGAAAAAATGATTAAAATCTATAGCCTATGATCCTTCACGTGGTTCACTTTTTATCTGTGCCAAATAACATAAAAATTGCTCCAGTATTTCGCGAGATAAGCCCTTTCAAATAATTTCCCCCGTTTCTTCCACATTCTCCTACTAAACTTAGCGTGATAAAATATAGCCTATAGACTTCCTCAATAAATGGGCTATCTAACACTGAAAGAAATTTTTCAAATCGGACCAGTAGTTCCTGAGATTAGCGCGTTCATGTTAGCCCTTTCAAATAATTTCCCCCGTTTTTTCCACACTTTTCTCTATTTATTCGCCCCTATTAGTCTTAACGTGATAAAATATAGCCTTCCTCGATAAATGGGCTATCTAGCACTGAAAGAATCATCAAAATCCGTTGCGTAGTTTTAAAGATTAAAGGGAACAAAGGGACATGAGGGAAAAAAGCGACTTTGTTTTATCTATTTCACGTCGGTTTTCTGTGAGAACGTGGTATTTCTCCGGTCGAGCCGGCCCATTCGTGCCGAAGCATGCCTCTCCCACGTATAAATATTTTATATTTTAATATTTTCACATTATTCTACACAAATAAAAACATATATTATAATAAAGTTGGTATTAAAGAAGTATTTATTATAATAGTCTGATCCAGCAGCAATAGATCACAGCTGCATAGATTTTAGTTGGCGCCCAACACGGGTAGCCATTGTTATTTAAATGCGCCATATTGAAAAGTTTTGCCGCCAATGCATCAGATAGATATAAAACATATTAACATAATAGTATTCTACGGATAAACAATTTCCTCGGCATACTGGCATAACAAAGCGAGTGGCTTTAGAAATATTTTGGTCTTGATAATAATTACTTATTATTGTCAACGCCTTTTTTTATTAATAATTACAATTCTTATCATAAAATATATAAACTTTTATTAAATAATATGGAAGTATAATAATAATTAATATATAAAAATTTTAGCTAAGAAAAATTTTAATGTAGGTATGTAGGTACCTACCATAATAGAAACCAATAAACCGAAATTTTACCAAAACAATATCTAGTATCCTTTACCAACGAAATTGTATTTCGGCTATTACATAAACTTTAAATTCATACATATACGTCATACATTATTACAGATCATTTTAAGCTTTATTTCCCGGTCATATCGTAAACTAACGACACACATTGTGCATAAAAATTACCGGTCCTGTAATGGAAAACGCGACGAAATAGTGAATATGCAAAAAGGTTAAAAAATCCACTCCGAATCCCGAGTGAATCCGACGGGCGAATGAAAATTGGATTTGCCTTTGATTGGATTTTTATTTACTTAAGACAAGAAAAATTCTCGGCGTCTGCGACGTCGTTATAAATGATTTTAGAATCTTCCCGTTCGTCTGATTAACGAGACCGTTCTGGGATGGTTTTATTTTGCCCCCGGCCCCCGCTAGCCCCCTCTAGCCCCCGCTAACCACCACTTTTCCCCGCCAGCCCCCGTTTGCACTCAATCGTGCCCCGTATTAGCGGCTTCTCTGTGGTTTCGCTCCAATTTATACAATTCACTTCATGTATTACTACTTAGGGTAATAAGATAGCTACTTGGTGCAAATTAATTACGTGAATAATGAGTAATATGGTTAAATTAAACATGGTATTTCTTTATGATAAGATGAAGTCAGACAGAGTGATCATATTTCTCAAAATTATGTTTTGAATAACTATAACTAACGCAAATAATATTCAAATCACAAATTCGAAAAATTGCACCAACAAACACACGCCTACATACTGCTAGTTCAGTTTGGCGTAATAATGTATACTGTAAAACAATTGTAAGAAAGTGAATAAAGTATTTGAAAAAAAAAACACATGGCAAAAATTGTGAAAAATAACGCGAGAAAAATTGCTGGATAAAAAGTATCCCACAAAATGTTCCTTTCCCGGAACTCAAAGTAGTCTAAATCCCATCAAAATCTGTTAAGCGAAGCATGAAGTATTACCTACTGATATGCAGATGAAAAGGCAGACATACTTAATATGGATAGTGGATATTCAATGCAATCATTATACATAATTGAATGTTTATGCTCACATACTGCACAGTAATAACGCCGGTGAAGTTGAGTATGAATGATTAAATTCGCAGCGGTCTGGCTTCCCCCGCCCCCACATCCCACGGGAACCCACTTCCCGCTAACTGTTTAACTCTAAACCCCCGCGTGGGAATTGTGATTTTTAAACATTTGCTTTCGTGACGTTGATGTTGAGGAAAAGTTAGTGGCGTTTGAAAATATACTCAACTAGATGACGCTAACTAATCCGTTGCCCAGAATCATTTATCGCCGGAACCGTACATTTATATTCTTCTGGGATAAAAAGTCTAATATTATGTCCTTTCCGGGGACTCAAACTATCTCCATACCAAACATCAAAAATGGTTCAGCGGTTTAAGCGTGAAGAGGTAACAGACAGACACTTTCGCCTTTACAATATTATTTACCATCCATACGATGATAAATCTATGAAGTTAAAATATAAGCAACTAATTTAAACTGTCAAAATACTATTTCTTACAATATTAACAATATCTTACAATATATTTTATTACTTATTTCGTAGTTACTACGTTGATCTGCGGTTGGATAAAAATATTATATTCAAAGTAATTCCGACTAAATGTTCGCTTTCAGGAGTTCCCTTTGACACGGCAAAGCCTCAAATAATCACGGAGAGCGTTGTATCAATATCAACAGATTAGCCGAGACTGCGGCGCGCGGCGCGGCGCTGCGGTGCCGCTCAAAAGACCGGAAAAATAGAGAAGGTATGGCCACACTCATAGCGATTATTGTACAGCGAGGCCGTAGCCAAAGTCCCTTTAGTCAAAAGCGATGACGAAATTCGTTATCAAAATGTATGGGACTTGACATTAGGGCCTGTATTCACTTTGATTAGTGCGAGTGCAAGTGATTAGTTCAAGAGATTAGTGATTAGTAGAAATCAAAGGACTTGCACTAATCAGTCGCTGTCCACACGTACTTTTACCTGATTACTAATCACCTGCACTAATCACTTGCACTTATTACTAATCAAAGTGAATACGGGGCATTAGTCTTCGCAAGCGAAATGTAATTTAGCGATGACTTATATCAAACCGCATAAATTTTGATAGCGGATTTCATGATCGTTTTTAACGAAATATACTTTGTCTAAGGGGCCAGGTGCAATTTAGGCTTAATTTTTTTTTGGGTACCTAAAATATATTGTGTTTAAAACTCAACTCTCCTCTTTGTGCAGTTGGGGAGAATAAGATATGTGTAGAAAACTAAATTGAAATATCACTCTATCATAGACGGAGATTAGAGAGCTCATAAGAGCCATGTACCTATGCAGTCATATATTTATTATATTAGTCTGTATCTTTTCCCATTACTTACTATCCGTCAAAATAGTTTTAAATTTATTGAATCTGATGGCAAAAAGTGAGAAAATAAATTGACTCTAGTCTCTAGCAATACCGGGGTAATTGAAATAAAACATTTTGATCCTTTTCTTTTAGCAGCTAATCTGTGTATTAAACATGCAAATATAGAAATTTATCCAATGATTTAGGATATTTTTTGAAAATTTGCTGTCAAAAATTGGCATCAGATTCTGGTAGACCTATAGTTACATTAATTATTGTAATTTGTAAGTAGTTACACTTTATTTAGCATACCTGCATACTTTAGCTATGTGATACAAAGAAGTGCTTTTAATTTTCCAAGTATATCCACGGCCAAGCGCGTCGGGAGAGATCTCGGCAACTGTGGCCGCACACGGCTGCTGATTTTGTTGAAAAATTTCCAACAGAATTTCGAAGGGAACTCTATGAATACATTCGAGTGTCGGCGTGAATATAGAATGAATAAAAATGAATAAAGCGGAGTGTGCGCGGTTAATCATCTATCCAGAATTTATTCGACTTTTGAGATTAGCATTCCCTCGCCTGCTTACCGGGTTAATACCTTTTTAATGTACTCCCTAAGAATTTCATTGTTTCGTGTGAGAAGATTACCTTTATCTTATCCATAAATATTTTGTTGTTTTGTTTACAGTCATTTTGGTGGGTAAAAAACCATTCCAGAAATTGAGGCGCATTCTGCGAAGGCGACGAAATATTATCCGTATATATTTTCATAAATCATTGTTAAAACTATAAATAACCACATAACATAAAGGCCTCTCTTCACGTTAGCTCGTGATTGATAAACATGATTGTCACCATGGTTACAACTTGCAAAGCTGCCCAGTTCAGAATTTAAGTAATAAGACAGTCGAATACACACTCTACAGTTTTCTCCTGATAGACCATACTAAAGTATTGGTATATCTAATGTTGAACTTAAATTATGAAACTCCGCGTAATCGTCATAAAGTAGAAGTCAAAATATATTATAATAAATAATCTCTTGTGATCTCATCTATACCGCGATTGGCTCATAACTTGCCGCGAATTTCTTGTGTAATTCGTAATTTATAATGAAACCCGAGACAGATCATCGGCAATACATCATAGAGTTGATAAATCCCGGCGCGGCGGCGATCCATCACCCGTAGTACCGAATATAGCCGGCTGATACTACTCATCGATCTTTGAATATCGATTTTAAATAATAAGTATTTTACCATATTCCTTGGTCTTTAGGGTCACCGCAGATATACAATTTCAAGTTGGCCGACTATCGCGCAACTAAATTGCGTGCGATTGGTGTCCAATTTTTTAGTTGTACAATTAATTTGGAAAAATGTGTGAGCTCTCATAAGTCGCTATAGCCATTGGTAGACTATGCGATTTATTGTAAGTCTGCGGTCGCTCTAAGGCACGTATTTTTGGTCAGTACCCAAGCAAGAGTCATGCATCTCGGTCTCAAGACGCGGTTCAGGCTCTGTGATTGGTTGGCTGTCAAAATTTGGACCAATCACAGAGCCGAACCGCGTCTTGAGACCGGGTCGCATCTAGATGCAACTAGAGCCGTGAACTTGTCGACAGCTGCGGTTGTGTCTACCATTAGCAAGTGCCGTTCGTCTGAAGAATCCTGAGAAATGGCAGTCACTCTTGTCTTGAGTGAAGTCCAAGCGACAATTGTTCGACTTCTACTTTTTGCGTGTTGTTTTAATTCTTTACTCATTTTTTACTGGTAAAATTTAAAAAAATTAGATAAATCTTATTTCCATAATAGTTTAAATTGAGCAGCTATAGACAGCCTTGTCCGTGTCATGCATATTGCATAATTAACCTATCAAGCCCCATAATATCGCCGGTGATCGCGACAACAATAGAATAACAATAGATTTCCAAGAATCCACGATCGAAGGATTAATATAACGTAAGGAATCATAGTCAACTATGACCCTTCACACGTTTGTCTTCGTTTGTATTATCCATCATGGGCCAACTTAAGCATTATTTTTATAACGTGTAGTAGCATTATTATAACTAAAATAAAACTGGTAACATCAACGTTAACCACTGAATCATCTCGGCTAATTGACGAAACCCGCCAGCCTATCTAATGGAGTTATATGTCGAGTTATTCATTTTTCTCAACTCATGAATACATTTGCTTAATGCCGGCAACTGAATTAATTCATCCGGAGGATTGAATAGAATCGGAAAAATTACCGCTACGCGCACTCCCTTGTTAAATATTACAATGTATTTCTTGGAAGTTCTGTGCTTTTCGCGCGCTTTTTAACCGACTTCAAAAAAGGAGGTTATCAATTCGACGCGTATGTATATAATATTTCCAGAACTGCCCAGTTTTTGTATATGTCAATCTATAACAGCTTCTGAACAAATATGCCAAATTTCAAAAGTGTATGTATGTATGTATATATGTATGTATGTATGTATGTTTTTATGTTTGTGCACGCATATCTCCGAAGCTATAAGTCTGATCTAAGTGATTCTTTTTTTATTGTACTAGGTATTGTTCAACTTAGGGAATACTGCAAGTTTCATCAAAATCGGTTCAGTAGTTTTTGAGATAGGGAATTTTAATTCTCAATTACGTACAATTTTGAAGTCGGTTTTATCTTTTTAAAATACAGTTATTGTTGATTATGTAATTGTTATCCCACCAAAAACATAAAATATGTAAAAATGAAAAGCCAAGTTCCATACAAACATTATTCTTGTCTATGTACTTCGCCATAAAAAGGATGGAGATCTAAATGAGTGCCAAGTTCCATGGAAAATCGAAATATGTATGTATAGGAACCAAATAACATTATGAACAAATAATAGTCTATTTCTTTGCTTTATTGAATATCTATAACAATTAATGTTATTTAAATATTGTGAGATCTTAAACTAGATTAGATCTAACTTGGCCAGTTTTCATTACATCAGTCATTTCATAAAGTTATTGAATATTTTAACTCTGATGAAAACTAACCAAGTCAAATCTAATCTAGTTTAAGATCTCACATTATTTAAATAACATTAATTGCTATAGATATTACGGGGAGCTCCCATACAATAATTATGTGATTTTTTGGCCTTTTTTGCTCAAAATCAATAATGGCAGCCGGTAGATACTTTAAAATTTCACAAAATCTTTAATTACATTTTTATTTTCATAATTTATAATAAAAGTAAAAGAAAATAAATATCTAAGGGGAGTCTCCACACAAAATCACAATTTTTGCCTAGTTTTGCTCTGTCCGACTCGCACTTGACCGATTTATTTTGTTTTCTGATTTTTCCCTACGCTTTCACACAATTACCGAGCTGGATTTCAAATTTCAGCATTCTAGGTCATCTGGAAGTGGGTTAGAATTTTGATCTATAGGTCAGTCAGTCAGTCAGTCAGTGATAAAAATGTAGATTTTCGGACGTTAATATCTTAATAACCGTTTGAGCCGTGCTTATAAAATTTAGAGCATGTAGTTATCTCGCAAGTCTCATTATATGAGCCAAATTTGAAACGTTTATGTGAAATAGTTTCTGAATTATGAGGGGGTCAAAAAGAGCTGCAAATGGTTCGTGTAATATTACACACGGTGCTGCTCGCCATTCTGTTGTGCTGGAACTTGGCTTGACACGCTACCGCGTATCTAGATTTCATGTTTAATGTCTACACTCTACTTAATTTTTTTAACTCTTTTCACATTTTATAAGATTGGATATTTCTACCTATTTCTAGAGAGTGGTAGGTGGACATTACAATAAAATGATTAGACCAAAAAGTGAATCTGAAGCCTGGTGACAAAATATGAGTGACATCAAAAGTAGACTAGTATTTATCAACCTTTAAGTACATTCGGTAAAAACAAGACGTTAGTGATATACGAGCGCCAATCTACACCATAAAATATTATATGCTTACCATTCTCACCAAGAGCAACGCTCTTAACTTTTATCCACCATTCTTCAAAGTTTCTCAAATAATGCAATGAACATACATAATTACTTTCTTATACATCTTTTTAAACTCATTTTATCCTGAAATCTCAAATTTACAGTCCACAAATATTTGATAGGCTTGGAGCGTGTGTGTGGGGCGTTAGAGGTATACACGAGTACGAGTGGCGTTTTCGTTAGGGCTAGATTGCAATTTTACGCCGCGTGAGCGCGAATATTAAAAATTAAACTTAATAAGCAAAAGGCCCGCGCCCGCGCCAAGGAGAATAATTTTGATTTTATAACATTTTATGAGAGAAAAAACTTTTGAATTGCACAAAGGTTGTTGTTTCACGGTTATTGCATTATATTAAAGAAAACACACGTACTTTGCGAGTGTGGTAATATAATGTAATTGCTTTTTTTACATGTCAGCGTGTGTACTGTACAAGGTTTACAAATTATCTCTTGATGAAAAAAATACTGAGGTAAAAGGTCCCTAAAACTTTAGTTTTATTTTATAGTTCTGCAACGGCATTTTATACACATCGTGTTTTAATAATCTAAAACGGATTATTATCAAAATCATAAGCACATTGTACTATCGGAGAAGTTGATTCATCGCAAATGGGAGGCCTACGTAGTTTGGTCGCGTTACTTCAAACCCAGCCGACAGATCACAATTAACATCGAATTGACATGATCCGACCAGATGATGTGGGTCTGTCTGCCTATGAATCGATTACCTCGATGGTACAAAGAATTTTAAAACTCTCAATTACTTGTACATAAAACATTGGCGATTTAAAAAATTAATAGCGTATCAGTGAAAAAACAAGATGGCGCGACAGTGGCGTGGTGAAGTGGCGATATATTCTGTGGAGGACCCTCGCGCGCGTGGACCTGACTTGCGGAATTGCCCGCCATGAGAGTTAGTTTTATTGCGGAAAAGAAAACATAAACCTATTGGAAAATTGCATATCTTTTTAAAAATATCAAGTTGCGATTTTTAATTACTTTTATTGTCTGGGCAAGATATGTAGGCGATGACGGTTTTGAACCACGCTTCTATGAAGTTAGAAAAAAATGATACATTTTCTGTCAGTTTGTACATATCAACTTATGTCTAGGTTTGTATGTTACTTCTTCCTGCCCAAGCCACTGCACTAGTTTTATCAGAAGAATGTATGGTTCCTCTGCGACAATGAACTACACACACATCGCAAACTCCAAATGATATAAAACAAGTACTTTCAGCATAAGTACGAAGTTATTTACAAGCTAAAAAAATAAAACAAAAATATTCAGTACGGTATCGGCAGCGCGGCGCATAAAAAAATAATTTACCCATTCGCTGGTGTTGAGTGTCGGACCCGCAGTAAAAAAATCATCTGTGATTTTTTATTGCATTCGCCGAAACGCCCATTGTCGCTGTAGCGCGGAACTCTTTGATACTTGATATGTTACATTTATTTATTTTTTCTTTAATATACATAACATTAATAAAAAAATTACAAAATATCTTGTTGCAACAAATACAAAGAGTTTATCTGGACAACATATTTTATAATTTATAAATTAAACCATAGGCGAATATATATAGCGTTATAAAAATTATAATGCTCAATGTAAGTATTTTACTATCGATATCCATACTTCCATACTAATATTATAAATGCGAAAGTGTGTCTGCCTATCTGTTACCTCTTCACGCTCAAATCGCTGAACCGATTTTGCTGAACTTTGGCATGGAGATACCTTGAGTCCCGGGAAAGGACATAGGATACTTTTTGTCCCGGAAAACTAGTTTTGGCGCAACGGAGTTGCGGACGTCATCTAGTATTATAATATAAAACGAACATTGGCCTTTTACCCTACCATTGCAATGTGATCCAAATGAACAAAGGTTACCACTAATTTACTGTAAACTCAAAGCGCATAAACCAACTTCAAACAATAATTTTGAAATGTCTATTTTCTAATAAAAAATAATCATCAAAATCGATTCACAAACGGCGAAGTTATCCGCAAACGAACATAAAAGCGAACGAGCACATTATACAAAGCCTCCTCCTTTTTTAAAGTCGGTTAAAACAACATCAAGTATCAAGATATCGTATTGACGTTAGGGCGGTGACACAGTTGTAAATAATTCTAGCAGTTATTCTATAACTATATCGCTCTCTCCCCCCGACCCCTCTCGCACGCACCCTTCAGTACAAACAAGATATATTGTTCTAGAATCTAAAGCATGTTATTCGCAACTTCTTAAAAAACTGAAGAAACATTATTTTTATTATTATTATTATTAGAATAGGCAGCTCTTACTTTGCTCTCACAAACCTAGTACAAATTAACTGACACGACCAGTGAGATATTAGGCGTAAGACCTACTTACAAGCCCATCCGACGCAAGACTCTCGTATAAAATCAGTCGCATTATACTAACTAAACCTTATAACATAATATTTTATCGTTCCAACGCAGAACGAACCCGCGGCTCCCCGATTCAAGGCCTCAAGTTGGTCCTAAGTCCTAACCACTACCACAAAGACACTTCACACAATAAAGCTCTTTATACAACTCATTTACTACTAAGTGCTTTGACTACCCCTACAAAAATCTTCTTAAGTCATGTTAAGTAACAAAATATGCAAAACGTACAAAACAGGCCATTCCGCGCGACATTAAGCTATTTATTTATATTCATGGGCCGCTAATCTCGCCCCGATGTAATCTTCCCGCACTCGCCACTCTCCCGGTTATTCACTTAAAAATCCATTACACATAAAAAGAGCAACACTAATAAATATGAAGTAGAACGTCTTTCCTGATAAAGCCTTAAAAGTTGGGCCAATCGAAACTGTATCGTAGTCCTTTCGAAACAGAGTTGAAAATCACATGTGGAGCGTTGTTGAGACATTTTATCGCGTTTTAAAATGGGTGTGGAGCACGTCAGAATCAATTCCTGGCGCCATTTCTCAATAAACTCCAAGAAACACATGCACTGAACCTTTTAAAGTTTGACGTATATTGTTGACGTCCCCGTACACCGTACACTTTGTACACACTTTGCGGCGGTGACGTGAAGTCATAAGTGCTTTGCGCTTGTCTTAGGATGTAATAAATGGCCTGATTTTAGATTTTGTGTGGCTGCAAATAAATAATTTTAGGTGTAACATTTTAGTAGGATATTTTTACTTTTGATTGAGTTAGTAAAAAAGCTCTTTATAACAGAATTGTAACAGATACAGTGAAACCACTTGTCAGTCTAATTACTATGGTAATGTGATTCAAATGTCCAATCATTGGCTGACCATAATATATCAGTGGCAGATCATTTTCTGCGGCAAGTTTTCAACATACTAGGGATATTTCCATTTGAAGAAACATTCAATATTGATTATTATCAGTAGATAAGTATACGAAACATCATTGAATATTCTTTCCTCAATCTTACGTAAAGATTTCGCGGGAATAGGAGGCGCAATACATCAAATATGACCTAACCTAATTTCTAAGGGCGGCCCTACAAGACAAATCTAAGAGCCGACCCTTGTGATAAATGACGATATCCGCGGTGACTATTTATTTTTATTCCCATCCCCTGAAAGCTAGGAAAAGTTAACTCATTAATTTTATTCCATTATATTTAAGTTTGCTACGAAAATTGTTTTTGGTAACAAATGATTGTATACGCTTCATTTTGTAGAAAAATATACTATGACATGCAGAAAATATACTTTGTACAAGTTAAATAAGTATGGTTGAGCATAATATGGAAACTATTAATTACTAGATGACGCCCACAACACCGTTGCTTTAAAACTCATTTATTGCGCGGGAACCGTACATTTTTCCTATGTCCTTACTCAAAGTACCTTCATGCCAAATTTCAGTAAAATCGGTTCAGCGGTTTGGGCGTGAATAGGTAACAGAGAGACAGGCACATTTTCGTATATATAATATTAGTATTATAGATATGGATTATATTTTTCAGACTTACAAAAAAGGTTGCATACTAAAAAATAATGCTACAGTTCCGTAGAAAGTGTAGCGCTGTTACGCCGTAGCAAAGTATGCTACGGCGTAGCAGATGTAGCGCTTCGCCGTAGCACTACCAGTGGTAGTCAATAATCTACTAGCACTTGAAGCCGTTATATAAAGCTGAACGATGTACTAGCAGAGTTAATTAGAGCTACCGCACACCTGAGACACGACTGTCTTAAGACAGACTATCGCATAATAAAATGCTCTAGATACGCACATTTGAGACAAAACGTCTATTAGACAAAGTTGTCTAATGCGCCCCGCGACAAGTATGACTAACGACAGTCGGCTTCAATTTGAAGTGTATGCGAGCGCGCACATCTACGACAAAACTTTCTAGCCACAATAGACATAACTACCAGTAGTTCGACTCAAGGCTCGGAAACCTGGTTAATTTTCGCGATCCTGTTCGTTAGAAACGCTATACATTTCCAAAAGAGCATTTTCATTTCGATTCCGCTCTGAACGGACTGAAATTATTTCTGGTTTTGTTCTAAGAGCAAAATTAAATTGCTCACTGTTCAAAATACCGGTTAGAACCGTTCGCGGTTATGTTCGCCCCGCCCACTCACACACACCACAACCATCACCCATTGTCCACACATAAACAAGTGATGGCCTATTGGCTATTAGATGGTGCACTAGAAAGGAATAGAAGATATCACTCCACTAGTTACTTTCCGCGAGAGATTAACCAGGTAATTTCAGAAGCAATACCGCTCGCATCTCTATTTCGCACCGAACGAACACTTATCCAAAAACCTGGTTATAGAGCGTTTTAACCTGTTTAAAAAATACCGGTTCCGAGAGTTACTTTCCGCGAGAAATTAACCAGGTTAATTTCAGAAGCAATACCGCTCGCATCTCTATTTCGCTCTGAACGAGCACTTATCCGAAAACCTGGTTATAGAGCGTTTTAACCTGGTTAAAAAAGTACCGGTTCCGAGCTCTGGACTTCGACTGCAAAGAGACAGACGGGTTTCAATATATTATGTCAAATTCGTCGGGTTTCACTAAGATCGCTCGCCGATATAATTTGATTTTAAATACTTATAGATTTCAAAATTAGATTCTGACAATTTTAATCACATGTGCCAAAACATAAACAATAATACGACCAAAAAGAGAAACACGTCCAGCGATCCAAGTACTATCTTTCCCGTCGAGTCTTTCCCGTTTATTTTTGAAGTTATTTTTATCCGAATGAGAACTTTTCTATCTACTTATATCTATAAAATCTTTTAGAACTGCTCGCAATAGACGCAAAATGCACTCGGTTTTAATTTTATTAATATACAACTTGTTATTTGAAATACCTAAGTTGTTTAAAATATAAATTATTTCAAATTGAAGTGTTTCACAACCCGTTTTTAACGTGTTTAACATGTTTAACATCCCAGAGAAATACAGTAATAGGAAACCCTCTTATATGCCTGTAATATGTCATAGTTTTATGTTCGTAGGGACAAGTTAACAACCGTAGCGATTTTCGTCATATTCATTTACCGTACGTCAAATTTACAAATTTCTAACTTCTAAGTCGGCATACTAATTCTGTCTACTCTGTCCGGGTGTTCTCTACTGTTTAATATTATACAATTGTATGCGTTGCGTCATCGTAGTCAAGACAGTTTTGACTTGGTGTGCGCCACATGATAGACACAACTGTTTTAATTGTGTCGTAAGACTGACTCATCTATGTGAAACAAGATTGTCTAACTACAGTCGTGTCTCAGATGTGCGGTCGCACTAAATGTCCATTTACTTAACTCTGCTAGCCGCTTAAAGCAACGCCTTGTTCTTACAGTTTTCAGATGACATAACTACTTATGTTCTTTAACTGAATAATATTGTAATTTAAATTTTTAAAACTAAAAAAATATATTTCACCAGCTCGAAAATTTTATGAGATCATTACTAAACACTTGACTATCAAAAGTTAAAAATATTACGGTTACTTTGAACAAACTTAGCGAGCACCAGTTCTCAAGTTCCGATACTGACCAGCTACATTGCCCCCATAACTCAATAACAAGTGGGATATTAAAGTAATTCGCAGGTGGCGAGTTGTTATGAAGTCGACCTTCTCACATCGCAACTTCCTGATCTACGGCAAGACTTTTATATTAACACTTATGGGAACTTTCGTCGTTGGGATAAATGGGTTTGGACTTTGGACATAATCCACATTCGTACTAATATTGTAAATATAAAAGTGTCTGTCCGGCAATTCAAGCTTAAGCAGGTAACCTTTTCAGGCTTGAATTGCTGAACAGATTTAGAGAAAATTTGATATAATGGTATTTTGAATGAAATAATAATAATAATAACTCCCACACCGGTTTTGATGACGGTTGATTGAAACCAGGCCAGTTACACAGGAGTAATTTTATTGTGCCCAAGTGTGTGCGCAGTACACAAGAGCACTCTCTATTCCTTTTACTCTCATAACTCAGTGGGACGGGAGACCGACACGACTGGCGAGAGATCAGGCGCAGGACCTACTTTTTACATGCCCATCCGACGCATGGATTATCTTACTTGTCAGACAATCAGGCGATCAGCCTGCATTGTCCTAACCGAACTTGGAAATAACAAGTTTCCAACGCGGGAATCGAACCCACGACCTCCGAGTCAAGAGCCACACTCTTAACCACTGGAGTCCAATGAAAGTGCATTTTTCAAGAACTATTTCTATGTCCTTTTATTCCCGCGGGGCCCAACGAAATTGCGGGAAATATCTAGATATACAAATAATATTTTGAGTGAACTTTCTACTAAGCTTAAGTTAACCGACATACACTTTTGAATTTAGAGTAAAACGCAATTTTTAATTGTTTATGGCTGTATTTTTTAGGAAAAAGGTAGTAGATAACATATTTTAACATAAACTCATATCACCATAATGTTAAATGGAATCAACATATCAATTACACGTTTCCAATGAATTTTCTAGCCACATTAACTACCAGCTCACCTCTTAAGCAACAAAATAAAGTTTTATAAAAAATACAAAACTTACGTATCACCATTTAACAGGAGCCCGATCCAATACTTTAAACTAATACCTGGGACTCACGCACTTTGACACGAAATAAACGGGCAATCACAGAGTGCGGGGAATCCTCATAAATCCGGCGTCGACTTCACTCCGCCCTTATTCAATCTCCGGGATGTGGGACAGAGATAGCTAGAAACTAGATGTGACAGGAATAAAGTTAATAGTTTTTTTATTGTGTTAATTTATAAATGTCTATTAACAGCTGTTAACACAGCCCCCCTAGACAAGTGGCAAAACGCTAACGCTAACGCTACAAAATGTATGCGATTTGACATAAGTCATCGCTTCGCTAGCGAATACTAAGGCTGGGCCCCTTAGTCAAAATGCATTCGATAGTTTCGATAGCCAGGTTAGATGTCATAAATTTATGTGATTTGGCATTTAAACGCATTGCTCAGTTCATTTTGACTGAGCACTCTGTATTTTTAGACTGATTATCATTATAAGTATTGTAAATACAGGAAATTACATGAAATTAATGATGACTTACATCAAAAGTAGCAACAAAGACATCGCTTTTGTAGTTAATGTAATAGATTATAATTTTTCAGTCTTTACTAATAGTGGATGTTGCCCATAACGTGATATACCGAACATTTTCAAGCGGTAAAGAAAATAAGTAACTATGGACCTTGTGGTGAACTCTAATATTATGTATAATTTGCTAAATCCTATTACTCACTGGTTTATCACTAAACGTAATCTTAGAAATAAAACACCTACAAACTAAAAAATTTTGAACTTAAGATATCTATAAACATCCGCCCAGAGTGTAAAACAAGAACTTTGTATACCTTACCGCTTTCGTTCATGGTAGATAAAGATATTCCTATCCAGCGCTGTACATCCATGCGTTGGTTTAGTGGAGGAGGTCGTGTTTCGCGGGCTGGCGGGAATCGCGGGGTCCGCTCGATATAAGTCCTGCACTGACCGGCGCCGGCGGTGAGGCGGTGTGGGTTTCTTCAATTACTTTCAGCCGGGAGTTTTGTTGCGCTGTATTGTGATATGGACTGTGATCTATTACAATTGTAAGGAGATATCGTTAGATGGTAAAGAATTTCGTGATAGACCACATGTTTTAACCAATTAAGGTTATTATGATAATAATATTAGGGGTGGAATTTCGCACATACAAAATATGATAGTATTTTCAATATTTCAAGTGACTATAACAAGGTTATAAATATTTACCAAAAGAGAAAAAGATAGTATTTTGGTTTTAATAGACACTCATCTCACCACATATTTTGCAAGGAAAAGCGCTCTTCAACAACGCTGACATCGAATATTTCCTTTCGATTTACTGTCCTTCTTTAATACTAGAACGAGAGACAGTAATAAAAGCCAGAAAACAGAATCTTACTAAGTCCTCGCACATCACTGATCGCTCGTAAACGGTTTACGAGTAGCGCCCACCTAGCGCCATCTAGCGGCGGATAGCGGAATCTGCGCCCGCACTAAACTTTACGGTGACCAATAAACCTGACTTATTGGAACGGACGTGTCCGGGTCGTTTAAACTCTCAAATTACATGTTAGTTGTCGACTTGATTAGAATTTTATAGAGACGGCGAATGAAAAATAAAGTGCAACGAAAAACACACAATGTGCCATTTTAAAGTTATGCTGTTTTATTCGTAAGTGAATAACAAGTAGTAATTAAAAAATTTGGTCTTTTTTTCTTACTAGGTACTTTCTTTGAGTGAGACGTAGACAAAAAAAGTAATTTCATCAGAATTCTAAACAAACAAAAAAACTTTCTAATGCTATGAAAAATAAATTCCATTTTATTTTTTAAATAAAATCAGTCAGTATTTTGTAAGATTCTAATAAATATATTTTCTGACACAAAAAAATAGAATCACTGAATTCAGGCTAATCGCCTGTAAGCCTGCGCTTTCACTATCTACACTCAACTGCACGCGTTTTTGTATGACACGCTAAATCCAATCCCATGAAAAGCGACCAAATTCGAGTGAAACGGCATTTGTGGTAGTATTCGACGACTCATAGAATATTTGAAAAATAAATATTTAAAAAATCTAAAAAGTTACCTACAAATATAACATTATTAACTAAGAGCTCAAAAAAGACAATAGGACAATATTATAAACATGTTATGATATTATATTATACTAGCTATTTGACCGAGCTTTGCTCGGTATTCGATAAAACACGAATAAAATGACATTTTCTAAAAATGATTCCTAGCTAGATCGATTTATCGCCCCCGAAACCCTCTCATTTTTTCATGAAAATTGTTGGAGCCGATTCCGAGATTCCAATTATATATATACAAGAATTGCTCGTTTAAAGATATAAGATAAGATACCCATCTATCGAACCTAAGGCACCCTAAGGGCTAAGGTAGAGCAAGCTCTATTGCAAATAGTAATACCTTTTCTAACAAACTGCAGAACATAACTGCAGATCGTTTCCTAATCGAAGCCCTTAAAAGATTTCCTCGTACAGATAACTAGTATTATTTAATATCACACCCGTACTCTCGCTGGGGAATTATTGAAAGGAATCGAATGTGAAACCCTAGCGGCGCCGTAACGCGAACTGACTCGTAGGGCTGTCACACAAAGAAGTACTTTATGAACTATGTGGACGGTGGAAACGTTTTATGAACTTAAGCTTGAACATTAAATACTGTACAAGCGTATTTAATGTAGGCAGCGTTTCCCCATGAAGGCATATCAAATTATGATTCCATAGTATTTCAAAGTAAAAATAAAGATTTTCAGCTGCATTACTTTTAAGTTTCCAGTCACAAATAGTAAAAGAGAAATTATTGATGCATCGGCACGTAGTGGACCTGTATTATGGTATAGTCGTGATATTATGTCAAGTCAATGTCAGTAGTAACTAGTAAGCTGTCGGCTGTACTTGACATAGAGATCAACTACGCGCGCGCAACATGGCGCGCCCCTCCAAAATTCAAAACGTTTGAAGCGCGTTGTCAAAACGTTTGAAGTGCGTTGTCTTGCGCGGTAGGCTAGTTATGATTAGTTGACCAACAAATCTTGGTAATAAGTGACATTAACTGAAATATTACGTATACTGTGATTGGTTGAATACTTACTACATACAAACTCTTTCATAAGGATGTGACTACACACATTGAAACAGTCGTTTGGAGGGGCGCGCCATGTTATCGTAGCTGATCTCTACATAAATACACTTTTGCATGTAAAATATTAAAGCTAGCATCAGTTATATTAGTGCTGGCGTTATAAGGTACCTACTTATACATAAAAATCATATCAAATATGAAATATCATAAAATACCGTAAATTTTATGGGCTCATCTTTTTCACTCGGCCACTTGACCTGGTCAATATACTGGCAATTTTGTTCATGTGTCAATAAAACTACAATAAAATGGGTACAGCCGTAAACCGGCGCGCCCAGCCCGGGTTATAATGTGAGAATAAAACGGCGCCCTTGCGAGTTTCGTTAATATTTCCTGAGGCTACGCACTTCGCTGATGGAACAAAACAATCAGGGTGAATTTTTCAAGCTTAGATCTATATAAGCATAGGTAATCTTGGACTTCGTAAAACTAAAAGTAGCTAGGACGCTTTTTCTGTCATGCGTATCTAGTCCGCATGAAAGTTCCTATTATTTCGTAGATGTTTTCCTGGTTTTGTCAAGGCGTGCGGCCAGTAGCATATTGTCACCCGCATGCGGACAAGATCCTCGCCGTTGATAACACGCATAATATGAAGAACGCCCGGATCCATGAATTAATGTAAATCTGACTCGATTTATATTATAATAATATAACCTCCTCCTTTTCGGAAGTTGGTTAAAAATAGCAAACGTTATTTAAGATCCGCTGTCTTTATCTGTTACGTGACGATTCCTACATGCCAAACAAAGACATGCACACCTTTAATAGTTACTCGATGTGTAATATATAAATATTTTATAAACCAATAACTATAATTTGATCTAGCCAAAAATGTTATCATCATTGAAACATGAAATGCCATTTAATATAATTTAATTTAGCAAGAGATTATTATGCATTTATAATTATATAGAACAGTGATAAAGCCGAGCGGAATGCTGGTTAGAGTCTGAATTTCCATAGCAAAGAACGGCTTTTAGCGCTATTAGCCGTTTGCGGATACTCTAACGCTCACTATCAGATTTAGTTTACCGGCGAAACGATCATTAAATATATTTACGGATTTTTTTTATAACAATATCATCATAATAAATAGTTTTTTTGAGCCAAGTACATGTGATAGTAATTGATAATTTTATGATAAACAAGATGACCGGGGAAATTCCTATCTAGAAGAGATACGTAGTTCCCCGGTTTCTTCCATTCCTCCTAATATAAAATATCTTCCCAGGACATCCACGAATATTTGAAGACTAAAATCGCTTAGTCTATTTGAACATAAAAGCAATAAACTTGATATTTTGGAAAATGACAATGTAGTACCAACTCTTTCAAACACCACAATAGTTCATTACACCAAATAAAACTGTATGTTGGTCGAAAACAAATATTCGATATTATATGAGATGGCCCGGGGCGAGGATCGGCCGAATGTTAATATCTGCCTTTTATTACATGCTGTCTTCGAGAATTTCTTGAGTATTATTGGTTCGTAAGCCACTGAAAGGTTTTCAACGGACGATGCTGAGTTATCTGCCCTGGGGGACTGTAATATTAGGTTAGGGTGAGGTTTATTATGTAGTATATTTACGTGCATGTGTGGGTTGAGGTATGTGAATATATGGCACGGGTATCCATGGTATCAATAACAAACTATAACTGAGTTTAAGAATTTTAAGAATACTAAAATTATCTAGCAAGAACGGTATACTTACCTTAAAACCAAACTCTGAAAATTTTATGCCAATGAGGCATAAATTTCAGAGTTTGGTTTTAAGGTAAGTATACCGTTTTTGCTAGATAATTTTAGTATTCTTAAAATTAAAAACTTGTTACAAATTTTATCTAATATAAAAAAGTATCTATCCAAAACTACTATACGTCCAAAAGTTACAGCAAATACTATACGCTTATCCTGAAGATGGAGGTAGGACGAGCCCCGTGCATTATGTATCACACTGCTCCAGATTGGTTATTTATGAGCTGACCACTTCATACATAAATCCAGGTGGCCACCGATATTGCCTTCTTTTGGGGTAGACGAAATAATCATGTACAGGAATCCTACCGACTCCAATATATATATATATCTATTTTTAAAGTCACATTTATTTCTTTGATCCTCAAAAACTTAAGTTTTCTAGAAAGTTATTTATAATTTCAGTAGGTTCTTAATTGTATATTATGGAGGCACTTCACATGGCTATTTGTATTTGCTATTGGCTATTTGTTGCATTTGGCAAAATTATTGACATATACACAAACAAGCAAATAAAGGCAAATATGGCATTCCACAAATGGACGTCAAATACCAAACTTTTACTTGATTTTCTTTACTTGCCTATTTGACTCCTTTGATGTGCGTCAAAAACCTACAAAGGTGCGGAAACGTGTATTTGGTATTGGTCATATTTGTCAAATAGGCAAATAAGGCCAATATTTGTCAAACGTACCGTCTACACATGGTGATTGTTTGACGAATACATCAAATACGCAAATACAAATAGCCATGTGAAGTGCCTGCATTACACACTACATCAAAGATCTTTAATAATAATAATAATTTTGATTTATTTTATAAAGAGTTTGACAAAGATGTCCCTAGGAGTTTATGTCAAAATCGTCATTAAATATTAGACTACCTGCACTTTTGACAGCAACAAACATTTTTAAAGACGACAATTTCGTTGGTTTCACCAGTATTTCGCTCACAGTGAATCTAATTAAGGCTTTAAAATCAACATGTACGTTGAAACATCCGCAATTGTAGTTTCGGCACGTGGCAGAGTATTAACTCAGCAGGACTTTTAGATAATCACTAAAACCTCCAGGAAAGTTTAAAAAAGGTCTTCGGACGTGGCACGCCTTCCAAACGCCTGACTATCTCACTTTCGGCGAGTCGCACCTACAAATAAACTAACTTGAGTACCCCTAAGATGAGAAATTTGGACGCGGTGATAATATTGCTATATTTTATGAATAATTTTTAAATGGTTCTCACATTTGTTTGTTATGGAGCCGATTGAAGTAAGTTAATACTAACGTCACGCTTCTTAGTTTTGAAGCGCCAAGCGACAAACGTAAAACATTTAGTTAAGTACTAACTTTAGTTACTTGACTAAATAACTGATAGCAATAATATTTATTACGTAGGAGTCGGCCGTATAGGGTATACTTACCTATAGGAATAGGCCGCACAAAGCTTTTAGAATTTAGATCTTTCGGCAATAATGAGCAGTACTTATGTTCTATTTTATAGAATCTTCTAGAGACCTATCGCTAGTTGACGGAGATACTCTTTTGGCAGATAAGCGATAGCATGGAACTTTTTTGATAATAATTCCATACAAGCGCAGGGTTTTGCCAAGGGGCCTTACAGTTCTGCGCAACCTAGGCTTATCATATTTTAGCCGAAAAAAGCATTTCTCCTCTAAGACGCTTCTTCAACTCAATAATATCACTTATTACAATTTCATGGCGATATCAGTATTCCGCGCGCGCTCGCCGGCCATACTTACAGGAGTTTAGAGCGGACCGGTATTGTGTTACTGGACAGGGGTGTTATGCACGTGACCCAAACTCACTAGAGAGTACGCCTGTAGAGCAGTATTTCCCAAAGTGTGGGTCGCGACCCACTGGTGGGTCGCGGGTAGATTTTGGGTGGGCTCTGAAACTATAGGACGATTGTCGTACTCGTTCAATTGTCATCTTACTCGTTCGTTCGTCGTCGTGGGTGCGTGCGGTACGGGGGCGGGGCATTCGAACGCAAACGTAATTGTAATTTGTAAGTAAGTAAGGCTGTCGATGATGATAATATGGTGGTGACCTACGATAAGAATTAATGGTGCGGCAGCAACATACCGCTGCTTGTTTTGTCTTCATGACACAAGGTGGGCCAAGAACTTTAAACTTTCTTGTAGATGGGTCGCGGTCCCGACAAGTTTGGGAAACACTGCTGTAGAGAGTTTATCTACATCGAATTCGGAGTTGTCATTGGAAGGTAAGTAGATTTAAATTGATTGAAAAGTACATAGATATGTCGCAGTCGTCTGGTTTTATCTGCTCTTTGATTGACTGACTGGCGAATTCATTAAACGAAACTATTTAATTTACAGTCAAAGACTTGACGAGTTGGCCTTTAGTTTTGATGTTAAACGATACAATTAAAATATGGTTTCATTCAATTAATTCGCTAGTCATTCTATTAAAAAGGAGGTTCAACCAGATAACTGCGACAGATACATAATGTTATAGAGATGGAGTCTGAAGACTCCGTCTCTATATACCTAGTACTGAAGATGCAGTTGACAGCACAGTATTAGTTTGTCTTTACTCTTTTCGAAACGTGTGTTACGTGTGTATAATGTGTTGTAAAGTTACTTTTTGTGCTATTTGATGTTTTTTTACACGCAACACAAAATCGCTGGAAACATGTAGTTATAATTGAGACTTTTATTATATAATTATATAATATTGGACTTATATAAAACAATCGACCAACAATATAGAGACAGACCGCACACGGAGGAAATGTTTGTCCGCCGCGGGCGCTCCCCTAACTACGTAACTAACTACCTAACTCGGTTACAAGTACAACAAAATGAAATAAATACATTACTCTTATGAGCTCACTTTCATTATCACTCTTTATTATAAAAATACCGAAAGACTTACCTCATCTACTAAGCCTTGGGTTTATATACTTTTTGGTAAAAAAAACTGATATATACAAGATTTTGCCGTTTTTGAAAAGCTTATAAAGTAAGTGAGCTGATGATGATAAACTATTGATTAGTACACTCTTGATCATGTCAACGCTCAAACAGAAAAACCAGACCGAAATCTACCACTTACTGGTTGTCTGGAAGAAACTGCTTAAAGCAGTAAGACCGCCTTTTTGCACAATTTTCTAATAATTTTATACTTTTTTGTTGTTATTTCTTTTGTTTTTGTCTCTTTTATGTGTTTTTATGTCTTTTCTTTTCTGTGTGTGCAAATAAAGAATTTATTATTATTAATAATATTTGTTATAAAAAAAAGGATAGATCGCATTCGGAATACCACCCTGTTCCCAAATGATGCTCACTGACGTAGACAGAAAGGCGGCTAGCCTGAGCCCTGAAGTGGAGCTGGGCAGGGCACGTCTCCCGTTTGCACCCGGACAGGTGGGCGCGTCTGGTTTCGGAGTGACTACCGACTGGTCGGCGTAACAGAGGCCGACCCAAGAAAAGGTGGCGCGACGAACTGGATGCGTTCGATAAAGAGTGGCCAGCAACATCACAGGATCGTGAACTTTGGAAAGAAAGAGGGGAGGCATTTGCCCAGCAGTGGGACACGCTGCTAATAATAATATTATTATTATTTACCACCGCGTTTGGATGATGTCACGGACAGACCGACATGTCAAAATTCGATTCTAATATGAAACGACGTAAAAACAAGACTAAGTACCTCAAAAAACTATATTAACTCAGTCAACAACTAAAAAAGAGGCTTTTTTGACAGACGACAAACACGTAAAGTACACAAAACTTATCTTTCATCTGTACGTGACCTTACTTACTTGTAACAACATTTTTAACGTTAAAGTAGTGAAAATTGCGTTAGTAGTGTTAGTTCGAAGGGTCTCCTCGTCACAAAAGAATAGATTAGATTATAGACGATCGTTCGCAAGTCCACGTATACGGATCCTAACGCTGTTACAGTTTTGTAAAGTATACATTGGGAGTAAACTTGATGAAAATGTTTTTATCTGTAGATAAACAGTGAAATATTTAGTTAAGTTTATCGATTTGATTATAATATTAATCCTTCGATCGCGGATTCTTGAAAATCTATTGTTATTCTATTGTTGTCGCGGCAATTCATGTTTAGCAGCAGCAAAAATACTGCCTTTCTGCACTGTTAATCAGTTACCACAATATGTCCGCTCTTCGAGACAATTATAATTCTCTGAAGCACTTACTAATAAATATAGCAGATAATTACAGATCAAGGTCCGTTGTCTTTATTTATTTATTTATTTTACCATTTATTTCAGGCATGTAGGCCCTACAGACTAACATACATATTCATATTATAATAAATACCTTATGGACTAACATATATATTATTATTAATACTTAAAAACTACACTTTGTCACGTGTTGACGACTATATGACGCGCTTTGTTTCGGAGTCTCCCCCGGAACCTCCGGTAGTCCGGTATCCATCGGCCAGAACTCCGGCGCCTCAAAGGTCGAAAGAAGATTCATCGGTACTCTCACCACTCTTTTTGTCTGTCATGTTGCTTTTCCAGTGTTCCAGACAAAAACGATAAGAAGTAAGGGGGTCACAGTATATATTCTGATGTCTACATACCAACGTCGAGGGCTTTAGGCCCCTTTGGAACAATTCACTGTTAAAGAAAGTAAACAGGTCGGAAAGATCCAAACATCCGCGTAGTCACGTTACAAGCCGGTTCGTTTGGTGGCTAAATAAATGAAACAAATCCATTGTGCTCCCAGAATGTTGTACGAAAGGAAAAACATTACCATTTCTACGATATAAATAACACAACTAGAAAAAGACTCACAAACCGAAGGAAGGAAGGTGCTTATTTACTACTTGCTACTTGTGATTAGGTGCAGTCTTTTGGGTTAAATGTCTACAGTGTCTGCTAAAATATTATCTACTGACTTCCACTAAACTATAATAATATTTAGACACCAGATAAAATATGATTCCTATATTTACCAAATTATCACAAAAAAAGGATTCAATAAATTTGCCATCGTCGCAGACGTCAACGTAAAAAAAAAACAAATCGAGAAAAAGGCTTTTTACTCGATGGCCGAGCCCGAGATAAAAGTAATGATCGGTTTGGGGCATTCGGTTTTATTACGGTCCGACATCTTGCGATAGCAGTTACCGATACTGCACCGTGTAATGCTATCTTTATTTCAAGTGCGTAGATTGTCAGCTTGTACATAGAGAGGGGTTTTTTCGGTAGTTCCAAGTTTGATCCTGGTCTAGAGAGGTGAGATGAATCACTTATTCTACATTATGGTTCTTAAGACGTCTCAAAATTTATATAATTATACTCGTATTACTGTATCACCTTCATTGTATGAAAATGTCTATATTTTATCGAAAACTAAAAAAATATCCTATAAAGGCATAACTTTATTTGGACAAGTATATTTTTAATCTACGACTAAAAAGAGGGATGATAAGTCTGTCTGTTTTCCTATCTGTATTTGAATTGTTTATTTGCGTCAATATTAATTCTGAAAGGCAGTATAATTTCCGATGTTTATATAAAGCTCCAACTAGTTCACTGATCTCTATTGTACTTGTATAATGGAGGTCAGTGAACTAGTTACAGTCCCTTACACATAAGTCATAACACAAACCTATTATGTAACAATACCAATACACTTTAACCCGCTACAGAAAATCAGGCACAGCACGTAAACTACAAGTTTTCAATTGGATTGCCGGGCGTACAATAAACTGCGACAAAGGGTTGCGGCATTTGTTCTGTAGGGCCTGTGAGGGCCTGTAAGGGCCTGCGAGGGCCGAGGCCGCGCCGTAAACACTTTGTAAGGGCCTACTATATTGTGATTGGATCCTACTGAAACTGATATTACCGAACAATCGAATTTCACACGAAATGTAGTGTTGTTTAACATATTCATGATCATTATGGTTTTGGAGAACTGCAAATATTTATAGAAAATGGCGTATTTTTTTGTATAACATTATGATTTACACGTGGATTGAAAGATTCGGACACTGTTTATGTGAGTGCCGTTGCGTGAACTTCGGGAAAAATGTGTTTTATGATCTCACAATAAACTGCATTTCTCGCAACACCGCCTGAGGCTTAGACTTAGCTCTGGTGGAAACGCAGTCTTATCAATGGCAAATAGCTTATCCGAAAGTTTCATCACTTTATACTTTCACATAAAGTAAGCAACGGCATAACTTGTGAATAAGCAACTCGGCACCTATTTAAGCTAACAGGCCCTTAGATACAATTTTCAAAGAAATTAAATGATAACTCAAAACATACGCAAAAGTAATCCCAACAGTAATCACTTATCAATCGTCAACATTATAATCTGCGGGTAAAGGTGAACGCAGATTTGGCCGCACCGCACGTACCGCTGTCGCCGCATTTCGAATTCTTCATATAAAGAATGTAGAAGTTGCGAAGACTGCGGCGCGGGTAGGTATGCGAGCTTGCCTATAACTTCATATAAAGAATTCGAAATGCGGCGACTGCGGTGCGTGCGGTGCGGCCAAATTAACGCAGCAGAACGACCAACACATTCTGGCGTTGTTACATTTTTTATTAGCACCCTCTGATTGCGTCTACGCGCGCGCAATTTTCAGATTGAATTTTTACGACGATGAAATAAACAAATGAATAAAGCGCGTCATGAAACTTGATGTTCGAGTTTATTTTATTATGTTTTGTTCATATTTTATAGTATGAGTCTAGACTTTTAGGGGATATATTCAAAATACTAGACATAAACACCCTAAAATATAAGAAGTAAATGTCTGGAAAATTGCACTAAAAGTAATTTTATGGACATACTTATGGGTCAAGTTTCTGCACAAGCTGGTTATCCTCTAATCATTTCAATACTATTGGAGTCTCCTTGTTATAAAATTAAAACAATAGAATGATTCTAAAATTAAGATTTTCATAGACTAACGTAACAAAAGGAAAGTCAAAATACGTTAAATTTACGTAAACATTTCATACGTTAAGCGATGCTGAAATGTTGGCAAAGTTTTTCATATCGAACAGTAAAACGTGTCGACAGAAGACACGGCTCGAAATCTGGAGATATTCGATATCCTTGTACCGTATATTGAAGTGTAAAGTGTCTGTGTGTCCGTATGTCTGCGTCAGGTGCGAGGATTTAATATTGTGAACAGACGATCTCGGTATAGCACCAATATTTTGTACTGCACGTATTCTTATTTCTGTTTCTATAACCTTTTACATGAAACTTTGTTGGCTACTAGTATTAAAACGCTTTGTTTCTCGTAGGTATATTTTCTGGTAAGCAAAAGCCAAAAAAAATATTTTCCGTAGATCGTAATATGTGTATCAAATTTCATTAAAATCAAATCAGTAGTTTCAGAGCCTACATTAATACTAGTAATAAAACAAATTTATTTAATTAATAAAATTAATTTCTTATATTAAGAGTGATAATATACCACATTTATAATATAAGTACAAACATAACTGATAAAATAGAGCGCATTGGTCTTGTGCTCCTCAGATCACCCAAAGCAAAATATATCGAATGAATTTTTTCCAAGTTTAATTTTTAGGAACATTCTCATCGCGATCGCACTGCACCTTCGCTAATTTCCCGCGGGCCCAACTTGCCTCAAAGTAATTGTTTTTTCATCTGAATAATTGAAAATGTTCTTTAAAACTTGAAACTTGTTAAAACTACGTCCGATGCACCTGTTGTAACTTAGAATTAAATTAATTGTACAGACTTTCTGTGAGAAAACTTCAGTGCAGCGTAAAAATAGTAAAAATCACCTTATAGAGTATAGAGAACTTATTCAACAACGCAGTGGAGGTATATTATATTGAAATCTAATAGGATAATTGATAGAAATATGCCTCAAGTTGCGAACCTTATTTGACAAAAACAAAAATTTTAAAGATTCGATTTTAAAGGTAAAAAGAAAAAACAAAAATAAGCTAGAAGAAGCTTACTAACCATCTAATTATTAATAAAATCATATACGCGATGCATGACTTATGCAGGCTATATTGTAAGAAAATTGTCACACCAGCCAAAAACACAAACATCAATAAACAATAAATCAATGTTTCCAAAACTCTATCACGTAAAGTGCTTTCAACAAACAGCGCCTAAAAGCTCACAATATAAGCTGCAAAGCTGTATTAACTAGTGGCCGGAAGCTCTGCCTTAAATATAGAGCTTAGATTATGGCAGCAATAGTCGGCCGATGTCGCGCCGTTGGAGATTAAACAAATATTACCTCGTGATAACAAATGCGCAACGATTGGTTAGACACGGCTATTTTGAATGAACTGTTGAATTTTTGAAAAAACTGTTTTATTGTAAGTTATTTTAATGGACACGACACAAGAAAGCGAATGCCAGATAAATGTTATCTAGAAAAATGTATTTGGTTATTCAGTACTAGATGTTGCCAGCAACTTCGTTAAATTTTGTTTATACCGCTGTAACATACTCATTTCTGGAAATATATTATTTGTCTACAGAGTATAAAGTACATAATATTATTATGTCAATTTGGATAGATAAATAAAAGTTATGTTTTGTAACCTTCAAAATATATTTAAAAAGTTACGCACTCGGTCGCCTTTGAAGTCTCATGTTCATGACACTCGACTCAGATTTTGATTTTTATAGATAATGCTCGTTTTCTGAAGTTTTTGATCGGCTTTTATGTATTCCACTGTCCACAACGTTGCTGATTAGTTAATAATTGGATTTGATACCTGTGAAGTGTGATAATTATATCTTAGTATATTCTAATACTATGCTATAATATATTATAGTATAGTATTAGTATAGCTTAATGTATGACATTAACTTTATGCTTATTTCCCAATGTGTCCAACGTTGTTCCGAATATTGTGGCGTAACTTCTTAATAATTATTGTATCACCCAAGTAGAATCAGCTAAGTTATAATTTTAAATGAGATTAATTATTAATAAAGAAAATGAGAAAATCTACCCATTCTACTTTAAACTTCCATTTGCCACCTCTAAATGTTTGTAAGTATGCTTCCGCCAGCTTTCGGCGCGTAATATCCAGCAATATCAATACTGGGAGTGAACCTGAGAAATGAGCGTCTCAACCAATATTGTGCTATTGCAGTACTCGTCTGCAATCCACACTCGCGTGCACGTATACTTATTACTTATATTAACTTCCATTTTAGTATTAAGCTTTGAAATTATAAATAAAATTAACTCAATATTGTTACAGTACCTATATTATAGCTTAAAGTAGAAATCTAAAGAAAAAATACTGAGATCAATGATCGTCATCAGTTTATTTTTTACAGGCTAGCACCTTTAGTTCCTCATTGTGGAAACGCTTGGCTTCGAACAAGTAGGCTTCAAATGTTTGTCTTCAAAATTCAAATAAATTCAAATGCAGAACAATATTTAGAGTAACTTGTAGGACCACGCTAAACACACGCTAAATACAGTTTGAAAATTTTGATATGTTAAGTATGATTGCTTTACTTGTAGATACCACCAGAGGAATTGATTCGTAAATTGCAGGCAGCCTACGTTGCTCGGTCGGGTTATGTTAGAGCGCTTATGGCCCGTATTCACTTTCATTAGTAATAAGTGCAAGTGATTAGGGCAAGTGATTAGTTATTAGGAAAAAGTAAGTGTGGACAGCGACTGTTTAGTGCAAGTGATTAGCCGGCTGCGTAGTAACGTGATTAGTTCTGTATTCACTTTGATTAGTGATTAAGTGCAGGTGACTAGTACAGGTGATGAGTGATTAGTAGAAAGTAAGTGTGGACAGCGACTGATTAGTGCAAGTGACTAGTCGGCTGCGTATTAACGTGATTAAAAGCGTGTTCTATTTTTTGCGAGTGCAAGTGCGTGACAGATGAAAACCAATTTTGGTTTCGTTTGACAGCTCGAGATTGTTACTATTATTCCGCTAGGTATATTAACTTTATGGGCCAGATTGACGTGGTGTGCCGTGTGAAGCGTCCATAGATATAGTATATCATTATTAAATAATATACCTATTAAAAGTACAAAAGGACACCCTTTCAATTACTTCCATACTAATCCATACTTATTACTTACTAATATACTAATAATATTATAAATGCGAATGTGTGTCTGTCTGTCTGTTACCTCTTCACGTTTATACCTCAGAAGTCAGAACCGATTTTGCTGAAATTTGGCATGGAGATACTTTGAGTCCTGGGAAAGGACATATAAAAATACTTCGTGGTCTTTATATATAAAACTCAAAGGTGACTGACTGACATGTTGATCTATCAACGCACAGCCCAAGCCACTGGACCGATCGGGCTGAAATTCGGCATGCAGGTTTTTGATCATGAGGCATCATCATGAGGCAGAAAGGATTTTGATCAATTCTACCTCCAAGGGGTGAAAATAGGGGAACAAAGTTTGTATATAACAATACTTCTTAACGCGAGCGAAGCCGCGGGCAAAAGCTCGTTTTTAATAAAACCAATATTAAAAATGAAGGACATGTCAAAATGGCAGTTTTATTTTTGAAACTTGGACGCTCGTGTTGACAGCTACTACTGAATTTACTAAATTAAATTACTAAAGAGCCACTAAACAAGAATTGGACACTACTTGCACTACACACCTGCACTCCACTGCCTCAATTACTAGTCACTTGCACTTGCACTAATTAAAGTGAATACAGGCCTTTATTACTAATGAAAGTGAATACGGGCCATAAGACGCTCGTGTTGACAGCTACTACTGAATTTACTAAATTAAATTACTAAAGAGCCACTAAACAAGAATTGGACACTACTTGCACTACACACCTGCACTCCACTGCCTCAATTACTAATCACTTGCACTTGCACTAATCAAAGTGAATACAGGCCTTTACAGACGAACGGCACGTGTCAGCGGCACGTGTTGGCGGCAGTCGACGGCAGTCGACGGCAGCCGTTGACAGCTTATTACGCTTGCCGTCGACTACCGCTGACGCGTACCGCCGACACGTGCCGCTCGTCTGGACGCCTTAACTCAAAGTTTGTCGCATCTGTAGGCGTTAATCGATGTACTAAAAGCTGCTAAAAGTAAGTAAAAACCAACCAACTTTAAACTCAAGATTCAAGAGTTCTATTTTTTCAACAGTAAGGGTTTGAGTAGAAACATAATTAATGTACAGAAAAAGAGCGGATAAATGTATGTGAGCGTTCAGCGTTATCTGACACCTCCTAACTCAGGAAATGAGATTTTTGCGCCCCGAGAGCGAGTCAATTTACAGCGTACACCGAGATACCTTCCACCACCCTTCAGAACACTTTTATACTGTTTTATGAGCTCTACTTTACACATGTAAAAGAGCTAGACAGAATCCTCTCAAAGTAGAGATGTTTTTTTTTTATGAAATAAGGGGACAAACGAGCAAACGGGTCACCGAATGGAAAGCAACTTCCGTCGCCCATGGACACTCGCAGCATCAGAAGAGCTGCAGGTGCGTTGCCGGCCTTTTAAGAGGGAATAGGGTAATAGGGGAGGGTAGGGATGGGTAGGGAAGGGAATAGGGGAGGGTAGGAAAGGGAATAGGGTAGGGGATTGGGCCTCCGGTAAACTCACTCTCTCGGCGAAACACAGCGCAAGCGCTGTTTCACGTCGGTTTTCTGTGGGAACGTGGTATTTCTCCGGTCGAGCCGGCCCATTCGTGCTCTCCCACGTATTTCCATGTTTCCATTAGATTTATCTCAAAATTCATTGTTAAATGGCTTACTTCCACTAATTTTGTTTTATAACATACCCATTAGCTTTAAGTCAAAAAAACTGGTTAAAAAACTGATTCAAAATATGTCTATGTATACTTATATTGAATCAGTTTTTCTAATAATAACAGGAATCGTTGGACCTTTAGGCGGTTAGAACAGTCTCTAACGTTGTCTCCTAATTCTATTTTATTATCTCTTTTTATAAAATAATTGCTTCTCTCATTCGCAACTCGCACAGAGAGCAGTAAAAGTAAAATATATGAGTGCGGCGGAGTCTGTCATGTTGTAGGGCTGTAGGGCTCCGGCTCGGTCCTTGACGGGACAAGTGGACGGTAATGGATATCTATTAGCCGCAGATACACGTCGTAGGGTTGTCAACTCTGTATAATTATTATGGAAATTAAAAATGCTGCCGAAATGTTAAAAACCTTTGCAGTACCTACTCATTCGACGTCAGTCATCTTTCTTGTCAGACAATTAGTCTGATTAGCAAGTGCCATTTTCGTCAAAACCTGATCTCATGCACCGAAAATTATGATTTTGGGCTCATTCGATTCGGAATACCATCTAGAACATTCTATCAAAATTCCAAGAGGGGCTAAAAAAATGCAATAGTTATAAACAATTAAGTAAACATAAAAAGAAGGGTTTGGATTTTTTTTAATATTTCGAAAACTATTTGAGATAATCAAAATTTGAAAATAGATCCTTAAAGAGCAGAAAATTTCCTAAAAAAAATTTTGAATCCTGGAACCTTACCAATAATCCTTATAGCTTTAAATGAGCGGCGAAATTAATGGTAAAAACGCGTAGTTCGGGTTTCACGTGGATTGCCGCAATCTGCCACGCGAACTAAAAAATATATTTTAACTGATTAAATATTAATATAAAGAAATAAAAAAATGTGGGTACTAAGTAGACATATCAATAAACAATAATCCGCCAACAAAAATAAATTATCACAATTTTTTTAAATGTTATGCTTTTGTTCATTTGTTAATAGTCACCATTTTAATGTTAACATAAAAACGCTGATTATTTCTAAAAAAGAAATCTAGAAATATTTCTTATTATTTTGAGCTATGGATGCTACTAAATAATATTTAAATAACTCTACTATATTTTAATACTTACACAAAATATATCATAGTTTACCTACATTGTAAATTAATATGGTGTTTAAAATTGTATGGCACAATTTAAAACACCATATCTGTACCTCACAAATCGCTTTGTAAGTCGGGTTAGTTTATGATATTTTAATTCTTCTATATTGATTTAGCAACTAAAAACATCAGCTGAATTAGCATCAAGCTGATACCTTTTAGAGGTAGGCTTTTAAGCTAGGTTACCTTAACCTCTATACCTAGTCACTAAAACTGTACATCTTAAGGTCGCCAACCCTAGCGGAAGCTCTCAATCCATTATAGTGATTTCCGACACTCAGCCGTACGCAGCGCAGACCACTTACAGCGGGATCAAAGGTCTTACCCCTGCCTCTTGGAGCAAACAACATTTACAGATACTTAGGAATCAAACACTGACTTATAAAAAATAAAAAAAAATAAAAAAATCGTTTTATTTCTGAATAAATTTGAATCAAATGTTTTCAGAACGTTGAGCTACATGTTGCCTACCACCGGTTCGGGAACTAACCCGGCGAGAAGAACCGGCGTAAGAAACTCGCACGGGGCCACTTTTTACTAAAAAAGTGGAAAATTTGTCTTTTTAAAAAAATAAAATTTACAATGTAAATAACTTAATCTAATACATTATAGAAAGTCAACATGAATACACAATTGTAAGTCACATATAATAAAATATGTAGAAGCAGCAGCAAGCAGCCATCCTACTCCCAAGATGTGCCATCATTTAGGAAATCATTGACCGTATAGTAGGCTTTGGCACACAAACGTTCTTTAATTACTTTTTTAAATTTATTAATTGATAAATTTTGAACGTTTTCCGGGATTTTATTGTAAAGGCGTATACATTGACCTTTAAAAGATTTACTTATTTTGCTAAGTCTGATCACTGGTATTTCCAGCTTGTGCCTATTTCTAGTGTTTCTACCGTGACTATCACTTTTAGTTTTAAATTTAGTTAGATTCTTTCTAACATACAACACATTATCCAAAATGTATTGAGAAGCAACAGTTAGAATACCAATTTCTTTAAACTTTTCTCTCAGAGATTCAAAAGCTGACATTTTATAAATTGAGCGTATAGCTCGCTTCTGCAACACAAAAATTGTATTGATGTCGGCAGCGTTTCCCCATAAAAGGATACCGTAAGCCATTCTACTGTGAAAATAACTAAAATAAACTAGTCTTGCCGTGTCTTCATCAGAAATTTCCCTAATTTTTCTGACTGCATATGCTGCAGAACTGAGCTTACCTGAAAGGTTAGCAATATGAGGACCCCACTGTAATTTACTATCTAATGTAATGCCTAAGAATATAGTGGAGTCCACCAAATTCATTTTCTCATCATTTAATAGTAAATTGGTTTGAACTTGCCTAACATTGGGCAAAGTAAATTTTAAACATTTGGTTTTCTTAGAGTTTAAAAGTAAGTTATTAACATTAAACCAATGTACTATTTTTGAGAGAGCACTATTTACCTCGTCGTAATTTGACTGCCGTCGCTTCACTTTAAAAACAAGTGAAGTGTCATCAGCAAAAAGTACTATCTCATTATCCTTAACTAGATAAGGTAAGTCATTAATGTAGATGAGAAAAAGAAATGGTCCTAAAATGGATCCCTGTGGTACACCTAATTCTATTTTGATCCCATTGGATCTTTTACTATTAACTTCAACCCTTTGAGTCCTATTTTTGAGGTAAGAAGTCAAAAGGCTGAGTGCTGAGTCCCTTATGCCATAGTGGTGCAATTTTCTGACTAAAGTAGCATGCTCGACACAGTCAAATGCCTTAGAGAGGTCACAAAAAATACCTAAGGCATCCTGTGACTCCTCCCAAGCTTCAAATATGTTACAAAGAAGACCTATACCAGCATCCGTTGTGGAACGACCCTTAGTAAAACCGTATTGGTTATTGTGTAATAAATTATTTAAATTAAAATGTAACAGTAATTGTTGTAAAATTATTTTTTCAAATATTTTACTAAGAGTCGGTAAAATCGAAATAGGCCGGTAATTAGTCGGATCTGATTTAATTCCCGCTTTGAATAAAGGTACGACCTTACTGTGCTTCATTAAGTCAGGAAAAACACCACTCCTAATGCAGTCATTGAAAATTATTGCTAGATGAGGAGCTATGATGTCAATTATCGATTTAATAATTTTTGTAGACATGCCCCAGAGATCAGTAGTATTTTTAATATTCAACAATTTAAAGGTATCAATAATATCTCTAGGGCTAATTTCCCTAAACTTAAAATTGACATCACATTCCTTTACATTGTCTCTGAGTAGCTTTTCAGCAGCTTCTGGTGAGGAATTTAGATTTTTCGTAGTTGAGACCGGAATGTCAGCAAAAAACTTTTCAAAGACTGTCGCAACTTCAAGATTATTTGTAATCTTTTTATTTTCAAAGTATAATTCAAAATCAGTGTTACGACAGGTGACGTTTCCAGTCTCACCAGATATAACCTTCCATGTAGTTTTAATTTTATTTTTAGAATTTTTTATTTTATTTTTGATATATAGAGCCTTAGCAGCTTTACAAACTTTTCTGAAGGTTTTAGAGTAATTTTTAACATATGATTTAAATGATTCACTGCTGTTACTACACCTTTCATCATATAATTCATATAATCTTTGCCTACTTATTTTAATTCCTTTAGTTGCCCATTCAATAAATCTGGTTTTTTTATTATCGTTTCTAACTGTTTTAGAAGTAAATACAGTATTAAATTGTGTTCTTATTACCTTAAACAAATTATTAAAAGCTTCATCTGAGCTATTTGATCTACCCAATGACTGAATATTTGAATTTAATTTACCTCTAAATTGCTCAATACGTTTTGTAGTCACAGGAACAAACACAAGATTATCCTTTACATTATTATCGCAATTGACATTAAATGATGCTAACTGTCCACAGTGATCAGAGCTTAACTTATTAATTATTTCCTTTTTATCGGGAATGAGATTTGTAAATATGTTATCAATACAAGTAGCTGTAGTCTCACAGACTCTTGTAGGTTCATGAAACAAATTGCAAAGGTTATATGATTTAAATAAAGATGTGAATCTAACAGTTGTGGAATTTAAATCCAATAAATTAATATTAAAGTCTCCACATATAATAACCCTTTTGTTAGATGCACATATTTTTGACAATATTTGTTCCATAGTTTGTTCAAAGGTATCAAATAACCCCGAAGGAGGCCTGTATACACCCACAATAATAAGATGACTTAGCTCAATGCAGGCTACTTCAATTGTTCGTTCAATAGAGAGACTCACAATATCTTTACGTTCTTTAAATTTTAAATTATTTCTAATTAATATTAAAGAGCCGCCTCTAATGGCATTTTCTCTACTGAACGAACTAGCTATCTGGTGGTTATTGAAATTGAAAGTGAGTTCATATTGTCTTAACCAGTGTTCAGATATACAAATAATATCAATGTTAAATTCCTTTAAAAATAACTCAATTTCAAGTTCTTTACCTACCATACCTTGTAAATTTTGATGCACCAGATTAATTAAATTACATTTATTTTTACTTAATATATTTGAGTCTAAATAATTATTGGTAGGATTTTCAATACTAAATTTATTTTCGCAAGAGATGTCCTCCATTGTCTTATTATCTAATTTAAATAAATATTTGGAACATGTTCCAATTCGTTAATATAATGACTAGTATAATTCTGCTCAATAGAAGCAGTAGTCTCTAAAGCCAAACACTTGGCTGGTTTAAAATTTAAAAAGTTAAATAGCAACCTGGCTATTCGTCTTTTATAAAAATTAGATAAGAAGTACTTATCTCTTGTCATGGTGAATAACTTAAAATCTAAATTATTTATGTCTATAACCTGACATTGCTTATGTGAGTCATCTAAAATGATACAATTATTATTTACAGCAGTATACATTAGGCTGTTCAGTTGATACCTAGAAAAGTTTTCTTTATTATATCTCTTTGGCAACATTTGTATATAAGGAAAAGTAAACAAGATAAC